>CM066740.1:85449116-86699116 GCA_033961575.1 Aselliscus stoliczkanus | reverse complement strand
GCACCTACTAAGAATTGCTTTTCATGATGATTTAAGAAAGGCATTTGCTAGACTTGACCTGCAGATGCAGGCACAAGTTCAAGTTCCGCTAATAATGACATATATTTTTTCAGTAACCCGGAAAAAGTATCTAACTCTGGAAAAGGTATCTAACCTTTTTTGCATCTAGGTTTGAAGTTTCTTCAACAAGCATTGCAGTTTTCAGGCTTTGTCTCGGTTTGCTCAAAAGACTTTGAAAGAATTATATAGGGAATAGATACACCAGCATGCTTTGAAAAATTATTGTTCAAATGTTGATAATTCATTTTGATCACAAAGACAAAGAAAATGATATTATTAATTCAGTCATGTAGAAATAATTAACAATATGGTGTTTGAATACGTTTTAGCTCTTTTGCCATATTCATTTTTTACCCTTTCCGTGGAAAGGAAACGCTGCTAGGAAGGATTACCACAGGAAGCAGATCCTTAGAGACTCCTTCTTGCTCCATAAATATTCTACTCTTCTGAGATCTTTTATGAACTCTAGAATATATCATAAATGCTAGGAGATAAGTTGTCCTCAAGTGAAGTACAAGCTGAAATTTAAGTATTTTTCCAAATGAATTGAGTGAAAAGTCAAGATGCGGTATTTCAGCAGAGCACCTCATAAAGACCTTCCTGATAAGACGCTATGTAAGTGCTTCAAACACAAACTCCGGAAGTGGCATTATCACCGACTGTAGGTGTACCCACACTACCCCTCTCCTGAGTTCGAGCTGGGGTCAGAATCTCCATTTGTTTACCTGCTCAAATAAGACAAGTGTCCACTCTCCCTGCTTCCTCCTCTCCCCCTCAGAATCCTCTTGATTCCACCTCTTCCAAGTTCACTGACATTGCTCTGGTAGTTCAGGCCCCAGGAGTGGTATTTAGACACTGCGGGATCTCCGGGACCTTTGTCATTCTATGTCCTACTGCCTGTTACCTCCAATCAATCCTGTCACAGTGACCTATGCAGAAAAAACAAAAAAGACATCCAGGTACATCATTCCCTCCTTTAAAAACATCATGAATATTTTCCCTTTCTTTAAAATAAATTTTAAACCATTTCAATAAGTTAACACGGCTTTCAAGACCTGTTTTGACTCTAGTTCTCAAATAACTCTCCAGCTACTCTCAATCACACTTTTCACACTCAATCTTTTCTCTGTACACTCCACACTATTTGCTATTTCCCTGAATGATGCCTCTGGAGTGCCCTATGTCCAAATTAGTCTTCCCCTCTTCCTTCTTTCTGAGTTAGGGTGGGAATTTTACTGTTTTAAGGGGTTCTGTAAATTTTAAATGCATGTGGAGGAGGATCTGAAAACTGTCTAGAGGAATGCTTAAAAAACAGCGGTTTTGTTGTTTTTTGAGAAGTCTGTTCATTTAGTCTGGAAACAAAACAAGGCTTATGGCTGCCTTTTAGTATTTAAAAAGTGTCAACGTAAATGGAGTAGAATAAGTCTTTGTAGCACTACAGGATTTGAACAAATGAGTGGGACTTATAGAAATACAGTCTTTCAATGATTTTTTTTTTAACAAAAGGCAATTTTAATTGGCATTTTAAAAAAAGAATATCAGTTCATTGCTAACCTAGTCCCTTTATATGCAGGATTTATTTAATCCTCACTAGTCTGTAAAAAATGTAAGAATGTTTACTGATAAGAAGAACAGACTGTGGGAAGCTGATAGCAACCCAGTGTCTGACAAGGCCACATTGCCCTGCTCAGCACTGGATATTAGGGGTGCTGCCTTATGGCTGGTCATGTAATATCTCCTGCCTCTATGAACCCATGTGCCTTTTCTTCTATAGGAGACAATATATTCACTACACTTGTGACATGTTCCTGTGGTACACCAATGAGCTAACTACACAGCCAAGGACGGGTAAGATCTCCTAAAAGTGGGGAGACAACCCAAGCCAGGCGGTAGTTCCATGGGGGACCCCTGAACTGAGATACTGGGGACTCAAGCCCCTTGGAAACTGAGGCACAGGCCTCTGACAAACTCAGGCCAGAAAACTCAGGCCTGTGAGAAGCTGATGCATTTGCCTAAGGGCCCTACTGTGAATAGTCTCCTGGAAGATTAAGTCTTCAGGCCATGAGAGTTCCGGGTAAGAGGCAGCTCTAAGACATCAGCTGACCATGGAATTGTTAATCAGCCTTGTGTGAATTCCTTTGCCCAGTGCCTTGCTGCAGCAACAGATACTGAAGCTTTGACTGAGAAACGGATGCAGCCCTCTGTAGGATAAGAGAGATGTGAGATCCTTTTGGTTGCTAGGTATTGTTATTTACAAACGAATAGATTTTAGATGCTTTTACCTTAAACACAGCCACTCCTAGTCTTTTGGTATAGCTCAAGTATACTGTGAGTTTTATGATTGTGTTTAACTGCTAGAATTTAGGATGATTTCTAGATAGTCAAGATAGCTTTAGTAAACATTCTTTAGGTGACTTACAGAAACCAAGTCTGGGTTTCATAGCAATTATCATAATAAAGACAAGGTAATCCTTTAACGGAAGAGTTAGTCACAGTACACCCTGGAAAGAGTACTTTCAGGGGAGTAGGGGACTGTGTAAATCCTGAGAACTACAAACCACCATTAATGATTTGTTACAGTTTGCATCCTTGATAATTCTCAATAAAAGCTATGCACTGACCCGATTCGGGGCTCAGCCTTCCTTGGCTGAGTCCCTTGGGTTCAGTCGTCTTTGGCTGAGTCCCTTGGTCTCGCTCCTATCTTTCTTCTGTCTCTTGTTTTTCCTTAATCTGCGTCGCCCCTCTCATGTCCCACTTGCCCTTGCCACGCAGGACGTGACAACAGACGGATTCAGAAAGCAACAGAGTTAGGATTTCAATTCCAAAATGACTCTCACAATAAAGCATGTCTTTACCACTGTACTCTCAGTACCTTTCTCTGGAACTAATTGAAGAGCCGCCAACTGCCCATTTAGTAAAGATATGGTAAAAAATATTTCTGCATTGGCTGGAAGGAAGAAATCATGCTTTAAAAAAAAGCAATTTATTTCAATGTTGAGATTTGATAATTTAATAGACTAGTAAGATTGATACTAGTAAACACCTCTTTAGATTTCTAGTTGCCTTTTTTCCCCCAAAAGTATTGCTTGAAGTGGCCATCACATGAAAGTGAGCAAGTCTCTGCTCTCTCCAAGAATACTAATCCAAGGAAACTTATGCAAGTTTTTCTGTTTCTTGACCCTGGCACTTACCTTCCCAAGGTCTTCTAGTAAAACTCTCTTTAGGATATTAATCGCAATATATTTTCATGACGTCTATAATAAGGAATTAGCCTCTACAATGGCACTGACACACCTTGCTCATAAAATTCAATACTCCAAAATCTACTTCAGAGCCTTTGGTGACTTCTATATTATCCATTGAAATTAGTTTCCAACTGATACATTCTTCTCTGATACTGAACTTGTAAAAAGTCTTACATAGTTTCTTCAGAGTGATGGAAAGCTCCCAGAAAGACATTTCCTTTGTTTTAAATTGTTTTGCATGTTTCACAGTATTTAAGTAAATATATGAATCGGAGATCATTATCAAAACAGAACTGTCTCAAAATTTAAGAGGATAGCTATGTTCAAAACTCACCTTAACCATAATCATATAATACAAAGCAGATCTCAAAACAGGAACAGAAGAGAAAAAGAGTGCACATGTCTGCTTAGCATTGTATATGGTTTTAATAATATAAAAAATTCTTACTTTTTTATAACACTGCATTTTATAACCAGATGTTTTGTCTTTATATGCATAGAACCATTTTCCAATTAAAGTAAACATGAATAAGTAGTAAATTCTTTGAGGTACTAAGCAACTCAGGGGTATACTTTATTTTGTTACTCAAAAATATCCATTAAGGGTCTAGAGTGTAACTCGAGGCAGGGTGGATAACAGTTGATTAAACTGAATTTGTCATCTTCAGGCACTTCTTCCAATATTTACTCAACTCAATATACTCTTCCATCTATCACTGCTGGCTTGATCCTGACTGGGCAGCATATCGGCATTGGCCCCGATGCCATGCTAGATGGGTTAACATCTGCTTTTAGCTTCTTCTTTCCCTTCTGAAACATATCCGTATTTGAATAAAGTTACCAGCTTCAGTGTAAATTCTTCTTATTCACATTTAAATCATTTCTGATTTGTTTGAGGAAAGCTTTCTGTTATGATCTACATTCTTTTTCCCCACAGGAAAAAAGTTATCTGGGAACATCTTTCTGGGTGAATTTTCCAAAAAGAGTATTCTCTAATAGCATTTCTTAGAAATCTAACCTTTGACATTTGGGTGTTATACACTCCCTTCCCACCACTCAATATGCTCTTTGGTCCATTAAGCCTCAGCTGGAGGAAGCAATGATAGCAGTCGAAAGCTAAATGCAACAGTAATTTTGTGATCATCAATATTTCAGGAGAAGGGAATAGCTAGCTGTTGCTGTAGTGTTCATCATGGTACTTGCGCAGTAGGCCTGAGATAAGTCTCAGCACCGTGTCATAAGTGACGATCAAAGAAGGTTCAAACTGCAAGACCCAATTCTATATATTTGAAAGCAAGAGTGAAATACAACAGAGACAATCAATCCTAAACCACATGCCGGAAGGTTCTGAATGCCTTCAGAATTGTCAGACAAGTTATAATAACAATGCAACCAGAGGGAGATCAATATTCAGCATTTAAATAATTTCCATGTTATGTAACATGTAGCAGAAACAGATATGTGATTAACTGCATAGTAGATACAACAATTTAAGGAGTTTTTTAATTAACAGGGAAACGGTATCACGAATAACTAAGTATTAAATTCAAATCTGATTAATTTGGAAATCTCAAATCATAACAATTCATTTAACAAAAATAAAAGGTATTGATTTAATGCTTCATAGGCAGCAAACTCTACAAAAATCTATTTGGTGGTATTTGAGAAAGAGGAAATGGGCACTGCTTTCAAAGAATTTATAATTTAGGGCAAGAAAAAGTAATCAGAGTTTATAACATAATTTGGAAACATTTGTTAAGCAATAGGCCAAAGTAATTCATTTACCTATGGAATATAAGCTAAATGGAGTGAAGAAATGGTCAGAGTAAGTGATCATACATAGGATTATGGGTAAGCATTTTGGGATTAAGAGTTATAAGAGCTCCTATCTAATTCATGCAGATCTAGTTGAGCTCAAATATCAAGCTCTTTATCATCAGGTTATGTATGCCACATATGAGTTGTGGTAAATCAGCAGGCTAAGTTCAGAGCAAACTTAGGCCTAAAGTGGTATTCTATTAAATCACTTTGATCCAGCCCAGGGCAGTATAGCTGGGGTCAGAGCTGGCAACATAGTGCTGTCAAATTGCAAATTCCTCTTAGTCTCTATTAACAAAAGATAGAGGAGTGAGATAAAGCAGAAGTTTCAGGGGCAGACAAACAAACAAGCAAACAAAAAACAAAACTAGGGCCAAGTGGTGCGGTGGTTAAGCGCTGGCTTGGGAAGCCAGCGGCCCTGGTTCCGTCCCACATGTGAGGGCCAGTAACACTGCCCTCAAAAAAAAACAAAAAAAAAAAACTAAATTTCCAAACCAGGGCAAAATTAATATTTAAGAATATAACATCAATCAGTTATGTATAAAACAGTGTTAATCAATTATGAGTATTTATATAGAAAATTATCTTCATGTTTACCATTGTTGAGTCATGTTTAGGTAGACTGACTCTTTTTGAAAATCTGAACTATGTTACTTTATTTTTCAAACTTTTTTTTATTCTATAGTGCATGTCATCTGAGAAAATCAAGCAGGATATACAATACCATGTTCTTAAATTAAAATGGAAATTAAATTTTCTCCATATAAATCTTATGTAAGTGCTCATAGTATACACTATTTCTTTTCTTGTCTGAAATAAAAATATAAACTACAGTATCCTCATCTACAAAAAAATATATTCCATTCCTAAGGTTGATATCAGAATTAAAGAAGCCATGTATGTCTTGAACAACTTGCAATATACTCAGCAGTTTTTATACACTTTCTAGTAATTGTAAGTGAATGAAATATGCAAATAAATTATTTAAGATACAATATGAAAAATGTGGTTGGTAAAAGAAATTACTGGATATCACAGAAGCATCACTGCTAAAAATGTGGATATATTTTATGAGACTGAGGCACTACCTACTGCCCTAACAAGGCACCTAAAAATGTGGATATATTTTAATATCTATAACTGGATATTTAAATATTCAGAAATGTACTCATTCTGTCTAGTTATAGCAACATAACATTAATCTAGAAAGGGAAAATCTCATTTAAAAATCTTTAACTTTTATTAATTCTTCCAGGGTTACAATTCCAAAAGTCTAGCTGTTTTAAGATATTCAACTACACAAATTCCATTTAATAGCAAACCAATTCTTCTTGTCATCAAGGTTTGCTATCAACACTAAAGTTTTCTAATCTCAAGAGCTCAGTAGTATAAGCAGGTCATAGACTACAACCTTTATGTCCCCAAAGCAAATATAGCGACTCAGAGGTAGGTGACTCCACTGTTTTCCTAGGACTAGAAGAGGGAGATGCTGAGAAGAGAGCAATGCTATCATTTATCCATAAGCTTTGCTCAATTTATGCCTTGGGAGCTCCATTCAATGACATATATTGGTCCTTAAAAAAATAATCCTTCATACAAGAGGAAAATAATTACACAATGTTCATCCTTCCCTTTCATTCTATATCTACATTATTAACATAACAATAATAAATGAAATACATGTGGTTTAAAGTATGGAGCTAGAAGCCGTTGTTTGTCAATAGCCAGGTCAGCTTCCGACCAACTGTACCTAGTCTAAAAATTAGTTTTCATATTTTTATTGCTCTTGGTATTAATCGGAATACTCAGGAAGGTTTAATAGTTGCTTTTAGCACTCAGCATTTCTTTTCTCTGTGAGTGCTATATTTCTTACGATACATAATCAGATGAAAGGCTCAAAGATACAACACACAAAAAAAGTTGAAGGATTTGCTTCAGTTAAACTATTGTTGCATTTTAATTCCTATCAAATTCAGTTACATGTTTCGGGTTTCTGGGTAGAGAATTCTGTACTGGCTGGTGACTGAAAGGGCAGCACACTTACTACATTTATATGCACAAGTTTTCCTTCCCTTTCTCTCCAAGCCTCATAGCAATCATTAATAACATAACCTTCAGTACAATGAGCTGTCAGTGCTTTCTCTCTATTAGAAGAAAAATATACCACCCATTTCCATAGAGAATAGGCAATGCAAGCTGAAAAATATGATGAAGTGAAGAGAGGCATTCATTCAAGTGATTTTGCCTAATTCCACTTGACACCAGGAAGAAAGTGATATTCATTTTATCTTCTATTGTAGATCCTGGATGGGAACAATCAAGGCAACATATTCTGGACTTCTCAGGTAAGAAGACAGCCCAGAAAAAGTTTTCTTTTTGGGACTGTCATTCAGTATGACTGCTTTTATTAGTGTTGGCAGTGATGATGATGGTTTGTGTGGATCTGAGAAGAATTTCCAAATTTTGTAGGATATAGGCAAATTAGAATTCAGAATGCAATTGTAAAGCCCTGTTTTATTTTATTTTATTTTATTTTATTTTTTTAAAAGATTTTATTGGGGAATTGGGGGAGGGGAACAGCGTTGGGGAATCGGGGAAGGGGAACAGACAAGTTGCTGTCTTTTTGTTCTTCAGTTTAGTTGCAGAGGATGTTGCTTCACTGTTGGTATCGTCATTGCGCTCTTCCTGGATGAGGCAGATCGGTCGCTGGCCTCTGGATGTCGCTCACCGCGGCTATTGGCATCTCACGTTGGCTGCCGGCCACTCTCTGTAGCCTATGGCAGCCCACTGCAGCAGGGGCTGCAGCCTACACCATCACTGGGGCTCGCACAGCCCAGCTCCAGGTGGAGCTGTTGTTAGCTGTAGAGGGCAGTATCACTGGCCCTCATGTGGGATCCGAACCGGGGCCGCTGGCATCCCAAAACCAGTGCTTAACCAATGCGCCACTCGGCCGGCCCTGTAAAGCCCTGTTTTAAACTCCAGGCATTAAAAATTTATAGAAGAAACTAAAATATACATTATTACACTTTTTCTTATTTTTTTTTCTTATTACCATCAATACAATTTTATTTTTCATTTGTCAGTTGAAGTGCTCATGGACATATAGATAAAATGCAATATGGCTAACTACTCATCACAGGAAATTACAAAATGATTCACATTAGAGACATAGCATTAATTCCATTTAGAAGAACAGAAGGAAATTTCCCAGTAGTGAAACAAGCAGCCATACAAAGTAGTGAGTTCATTACCATGAGAAATACCTAGAGACTAGATGACCACTCAAAATGTTATAATATAGGAAGGAGGAAATTTCTGAGTAAAACAATAGATGAACCAATTTAACCTAAAGCCTCTCCCTACCTTATCATTCTATGCTTCTGCACAAAGTAACATAAAGTAGAAGATGAAAACTAATCAAGATTATTCCAAGGCACTAAGAGTTTGTGGGAAGAACTATGTAATATATAGAGTCAACTCATATCAAATACTTACATATGCCATTATATACAAGTGCTTATATATAGAATTCATTTGATTTTCACAATGAACCTATAAGTTAAATATAAATTATTCCCTCCCAACAGTTAAAAAGAAGGACATTTGCCCAAAGCAACACAATGAGTTGGAGCTAAGACTTCAAAGTCTTTGCACTCACCCATTCTGCTTTCAAAGTGTAACACTATGTACTCTTCTAATTATTTCTGAAATAGGTGAATCTTACCCTCTTAAAGAATATTACAGTTACATCTTTGGAGAAAAATTCACTCAAGAATAGACCTTCTCAGGTAGACTGCCAAAAATGCAGTGGCCATCCCGAGGTTAAGCGTTTGGCTCAGTCGGATTGTTTTAGTGAAGACTCTTTACTGGTAGTCCTGATGTTTACGCAAGAAGTACTGGAAATGGTGCCAAAACTCAAAGAAGGCCTCAGGCATGCTCACCCAAGCATTTCTAGATCTTCCTGTAAAAGAATTCATCAGATCAGAGAAAAAGCTTCCTGACTGCATCACAGAAATGAAGTGTGCTTCGAATGACCCTTCCAAATGGCCCTCCAGGAATCCAGCCAGAGACTGACTATGGTACTCCAAGCTGGTTTTAATGGATTCCCGGCCCGACCCAAATTGTTTTCACTAAAGCGTTCTCAGAATTGTTTTTGCTTGTGTTTTTGTTTGTTTTGTTTGGTTTTGGTGGGGTTTCTGTTGACTTAAGGTTCTGGCTTCATTAAGATGAACATGACTGTTCAGTTGCTTTCTCATTATACAATAACTGAATGTGTCTAGAATAGCAATCTGCTTGCTTATTCAGGGCAGTACCACATATCCAGTCTTAAGCTAAGTTCTGTCCATTAAAATTTTGTGTTTTCTCAAGTCTCCTTAAATTCTTACACCTTACAGCATGGTTTTCACGCCCCTTAAATTCTTTTGGTATGCACGCCCCCTCCCACCTCAGGCTCCCCGACTTCCTCCAAAAGCACCCCTGACTGCTACTACCCACCAGGTCCTCACTGTCTCCTCATCTTACACCACAGGCTGTCTCAGCCTCTCCAAGACGTGGCAACGACCCTGCACAGGGTCCCATCAAACACGCTGTAGCAGGGGCCCTGGGTCAGGTGGCCTCCAGCAGCTGCCCAGCAGGACCAGCTCACAAAACCAAGGAGTCCAAAGGAGTGACGCAAGTTTTGATCTTTGCACATCAGAATATGGAAAGCGTCCGTCATAAAATCTTCTCTCCTCTCTGGAAACAGTCTACATGGCTGAGTGATTATTTCTGTTTCTTGTGAGGCTGTGTGTCTCACCACAATAAACTGCATTTCCTTATGTAGACAGTCCCCAATTTAGGATGGCTCCAATGACCAACTTTTGACTTTATGATGCTGCAAAAGCAATCCTCACACAGTAGAAACCCAACTTCAAATTTTGAACTTTGATTTTTTCCCAGGCTAGTGACACTGTAGGACACGGTTGTGATGCTGGGCAGTGGCAGGAAACAGCAGGTGCCAGTCAGCTACATGATCATGAGCTGATCAACCCTACTTTACCATGTGCTCGTTGTGTTAGATGATTTTGCCCAACTGTTGGCTAATGTAAGGGTTTTGAGCATGTTTCAAGTAGGTTAGGCTAAGTAAGCTATGGTGTTTGGAAGGTTAGGTGTATTACATGCATTTTTGACCTAAAATCTAGTCGATGTATGATGCGTTTATTGCGATGTAACCTCATCATAACAGGAGGAGCAACTGTGATTGCTTTCCCTTCTCCCCTCACTTGTAGCCTTGGGGCTTCACCTCCAAAGTATGACAGTGTCTGCTTTGCCTCAATCTCGAATTTCTAAGATACGCTGTGTACACCTCTTTTTTCATCCTTGTTAACTTATGGTACTGCTTAACGCGAAGAAAGTCAAACATAGAAGTTCAACCTACTACTGAAGCAATTTTCGTATGGCTTTTCTAAATGAAATTTGAGTAGTATGTAAACATATAACCATAATGTACCATTTTCTTGCTACCTTGATTAACATTTAAGACAAGGGCCTATATTCCCTATTTAATTAATCATCACCAGCATTTACAAAATAACCCAATTTGGGGGAGAAGGTGTGAGTGAAACTTTTCAAATATTTTTTTCCATTTTACTTCTCCATGTAAGTAGCGACTTCTTTTTTTTTTTTTTTTTTTTTTTTTTTTTGGGCAGTGTCACTGGCCCTCATATGTGGGGCCGCTGGCTTCCCAAGCCAGTGCTTAACCCCCGCGCCATTTGGCTGGCCAATGACTTCTGCTTTAAAACACAAAATACCACTGCCAGAAAATTTACTTTCCTGGTGCTTTCAGGTCAGCAATGTTATTTTATATTAGCACTTTCTTTTATTTCCATATCTTCATTATAGCTCACTTTCACATAAAGCTAAATGTATTCTTTCATTACCAAGGCAGTAAAAAGGTTAATTTAAAGCAAGGAGGGGGAGGGTGGAGTCAGCACTTTCCACTATCCAGTCTCTAATCTCCTCAGTTGCTTTATTTGTTTAATCATTTTCATTTCTAAATATTACAAATACCCGAAATAAATATACAGACTAATAAAATGAACACCAGAATACCCACTATACTAATCCTGACATTTGGTTAACCTGCTTCAGGCTTTTTTAAATTAATAAAATATTTAGGAGTTAACCCTTTCCTTATGTCATTGTCTCATTCTCTGCCATGATGAATTCAATCTTCAGCCTCATTCACAATTTTTGCTATTATTACTTATGTATTTATATGTAAAAATAATATTTTAATTGTATTTCAAATAGTATAAAATATAGGCATTCATTCATTTAGTTAAGCAACCCATATGTTTTGGCACCTTCTATGTGCCAAACAATAATCTAAGAACTGAATTTATAGTAAAAAAAATAATAATACAAAGTTTGCAACTCTTTTGGATTTTACATTCTAGCTGAGGAATAAAACAAATACATCTACAATATGCAACCAGGAAGCAATCATTGCTGTTTAAAAAAAAGAGTAAAGGATAGTGTAGGAGTGAGAGGTTCTAAAACATTTAGGCTCACAAGCAAAGATATGAATTAAGTACTGGAAAGGAACATTTGAAGAATAAGGAAAAGTCTTCCAGAGCTTGGGACAGGAAAGGCAGTGGTGAGTTCAAGAATCCAGAAGTGATGACAAGAATTTAGTGAGCTGGCGAGCCACAGGCAGGCGGTTACCAAGGGTTACCATGCACCATGCTCCTTGCAGTCAAACATTACTGTTTAGAAATTGAACCACCTGTAATGAGGAAAACTTGTTTAATTATTTTAAAATTTCCCATTGGTTAGGATGCTAAAATTTCATTATCTACATACACAGCAATTTAAATTTTTCCAATTGTCATTGTTTTCACCATTTCACTATTTTCACTAAAGGATGCTACAATGAACATGCTTGTTTGTATCTCTAGCTACACTTGCGCTAGTGCCTTATCTTTCATATTCTCTTTGCCTCTCTATTGGCTGAAACATCTTTAGAATGTTGCATCATTTGAATTTTGCTTATTATACAAAATGCTTATCTCCAATAGAATCATCTGTTATTGTTTTTTCAAAATTCCTCTGTCATATGTATGCAAATTAAAGAGGTCGTTCAATAGTTATTTTGACAGTAAATAAAATACTTATTCATGTTTTCATGTTTGGCACTCAACTAGTTACATGTGCAGAAGGAAACCATTGATTAGATTCTGCTGCACACCTCCAACCACAGTCACCACCGGTGACTGCTGCAAAGATCCCTGTATCCCTTTCGTTTCCTGCTTTGGGGATAAAGTGAAGTTGATTCAAGGCTAGTCAGACTCAGGGAAAGCACATGAAGGAAAAAAGTAGAACATGACAAGCATGGGTTAGTATTAAGTAGCATCAAAGGTTCCAGCAGATAGAAGAACCCTGGATTTATCCAGGAACCAGGAACCCTACAATTTTGAAAGAAATGGAGCAAGAACAGAGAAGAATGCAAACATTGCAGATACAAGCACATACACTAGATGACAGAATAATTTAGTCAGGTAAATAATCTCATGAACATGCTCTAGAAGTCTGATGGCAAGACAAGGTTTTCTTTTAGTCAAACGTCCAAGCAGTACCTTCACAGACCCAAACAGTGCAATGACAAAACAGGAAGACCTCACCGGAAGATGGAGTTATAAGGGAGAGAAAAAAGTAATTCCAGCCATAGCACATGGCCTACTTAAGTCTTTTTTTTTTTTAATGAAAACTGTAATAAAGATGTAACAGAAATTATCAACGCTCATTATTTCTCAGACCCCAATGCCCTCACTGCTAATATGTGTGTCTCTAATTAGTGCATTTTCTTTTTTTTTTTTTTTTTTTTTTTTTTTTTTTTTTTTAAAGATTTTATTGGGGATTTGGTGAAGGGGAACAGCGTTGGGGAATCGGGGAAGGGGAACAGACAAGTTGCTGTCTTCTTGTTCTTCAGTTTAGTTGCGGAGGATGTTGCTTCACTGTTGGTATCGTCATTGCGCTCTTCCCGGATGAGGCAGATCGGTTGCCGGCCTCTGGATGTCGCTCATCGCGGCTATTGGCAGCTCACGCTTGGCTGCTAGCCGCTCACGCTGGCTGAGGGCCACTCACTGTAGCCTATGGCAGCCCACTGCAGCAGGGGCTGCAGCCCACACCATTACCGGGGCTCGCACAGCCTAGCTCCAGGTGGAGCTGTTGTTAGCTGGAGCTGTTGTTAGCTGTAGAGGGCAGTGTCACTGGCCCTCATGTGGGATCCGAACCGGGGCCGCTGGCATCCCAAAACCAGCGCTTAACCAATGCGCCACTCGGCCGGCCCTCTAATTAGTGCATTTTCAAAACACTGGAAGGATGCTTTGCTCACAGGTAGGTCAGACCAGAAGTGCCAGCTTATTCATACTTTCAGGGAGCGGCCCTCAACCATTGGCTCACTGGAGGAGGTGTACAAATGCTTCAGCCTCCTCTCCGGTTGGGAGGGACAATCCCAGACACTTGACTTTGACCATCCCCCAGTGTCCCTAAGGAACTAAGCTTCTGGTGTCCTTGGTGGTGGCTGGATTTAACACCCTTTACCTGCTAACTTCTCTCCACTACTTCCTTTGTAATTCCTCTGCTGGCATACAATACGTTCCCTGCCCTAAAGTACTTGATGCTTGGCCACCAGCTGGGACTGCTCTCAGGGGCTAGAGGCCACTCTCCATTTCAACAATGGAGAAACACACCCTGGTCTGATCTCACTCAGTTCTCAATCTCTCTAACTTCTTCAGTATCCAACGAGGGAAAACTCTTTGCTTTGAAACTCTTTGTGTGATTCGGACCAGCCTACTCAGGTCATTTTCTTATCTTCAGGTCAACTGATGTGGGACCTTTCAGCTGTATCTAGATTAGCATTTGAATAGTCAAGGGCAAAAAATCTTGGAATCACATCTTAGAATTCTGACAGCCACAGCAGTCATTTCGTTTAAAATAAATAAAACTGTGGTGATGTTGTATAGCTCTGTAAATATACACATAATCATTGAATTGTGAACCTAAAACAGATGAAGTTTATGGTATGTAACTTATAATACAATAAAGCTTTAAAGAACATGTATTAGCAAATACAGAATCAAATGAATGGCATCTGCAGTTTCCATTACTTTTTCCTACTTATTGCCTGTTTTTATGTAAATATAAAAAAGCTATAGGATTATTCAGATGTTTCCTAAGAAACACACACAATTTTTAATGTAGATAATAGTACAGACAGCTTTATACTTATCCCATAGAATAGCTCTCAATTTTTACAATCAGTTTCTATGGAATTAAAGTTGAAGAATATACTTAGGAATACACAACTGCTCTTTTAACAAAACCATTCCATACACAGGAGGGTGGAGGGGTAGAAGGAGGGAGGGAGGGACCTAGGGAATGAGAGAGGGAGATTGGGAGGCACGGAGAGAGAGACAGAGGCATTTTGCTATTAACAGAAGAATGAGAATATCAGTCAGTTTTTTTCAGGGTAAAGAGAATCGTATAATGGATTCCAGTGTCCTATATTAGAGACAGGCTATTTAGATACTTTACACATTGTGCCTAAGAGGATGGAGCCTCATAAACCTCCCCAGCTATTATTTCCACTGTTTCAGAAATGACAACCCTAAAATAAATCCCACATTGAATTAGCAATTCAAATATTGCATAAAATATTACTATGCTGAACTTTTTTCAGCTGATAAAAATCCAGGTTTTATAATAAAAAGGAAGACAACTAAAATACTCTAAGTCTAAGGAGAATGCAAAAAGTAAAATTGATTTTAATTATAATTTTTTCCCCTTAAAGGAAAAACATTTTTTCTCATGTAAAGTATATTTAGGGATCACTTAAGATGTTTACAATTGCTTAACAGCTGCCTGGTATCCTCACAAAAGGAAAAAAATATATATATACTTTTGGAAAAGTTTTGAAAACTGTCAAAAGTATATGCTATAAACTGTTAAAACATGGAACTGCCTGCTGTTTTTAATTCTATAAATAACGGAATGCTCCTTAAACACAGCAAGCGTATGTATGTATGTATATATAAAAAGCATACATATATATGCATGTAAAATTCCTTGTATTACTATTGCCTTAGTTATCCAAGATGTCTTCAGGAGATTGTTTTCTCCTTAATTTTTATCCAAACAACGCCCTCAACCCATAACACAATGAAGTGCCATTATAGGTTTTTCTGGTCAGGAAGTCTTAGAACAACTCTCAGCTTTTCTCACTTTCTCTAATCCTACCACTATAGGGGTTTGGGAGGCATTTGCTCACCTGTCAATCAGTACTCCTAGGAGCCACTAGTGACCCAAATTTAGTGGCCATTAAACACTTAAAATAGTAAGGAGATAGTTGAACCTCCCCATTGGCTGAATCAGGCTCCCTGGGGGCCATCTTTTCTTTACTACTTGCTTTAGTTTCTTGTCATCATTCACAGTGAAATTCAGGTGACAACCCCTGGTGCTTCTTAAACCTTTTCTGTAATAATTAAACTACTTCAGGCATTCTGGTAAACTCGGGCACTGTTCAAACCCTACTTGAGAGTTAGGAATGGTGGTCTTCAAGTGAAAATGGAATGGTTCTGAATATATGAGATGTGATTAAAAATTACAGTGAATGCTGCTGCCGAGTGCCATCCAATGGAAAGGCAGGGATCTTCAATATGGGAAGTGGGTGCGTCAAACCTTAGTAACAGTGTGTGACAAGTTTCAACTTGTTTGGTGCAGTTAGTTGAGTGTGAGCTACGGTTGAGAGAAGGTGTGTTTTAAAGTGTTCCGTGAAAAAAATGGCGCAATAGACAGATGCTGTGCTAACTGCCTCCCAGGATCACACCAAAATTACAAGCAAATTATACAGCATTCAACCCTGGAGGTCCCCGGAACACTGGAGGAACAGAACCACTAAACGAAGAACTTAAAGAGGAGGCCACGTCGGGTCTGGTAGGACAGGCAGAGACGAGAGAGGGCGAGCCCCGTGAGGGAGGCCCCAGCCGTGGGAAGCTTGTCTGGTTGGGGGAGAGACCCTCCGGCCGCACCCCAAGCTCACCAGCCCAGAGCTCCTTTGCCGGGAAGAGGAGTTCTAAGATAGCCGGCAATAAATTAGTGAGGACTCTCTTTGCTCAGCTCGGTGAGGCTAAGAGCGGCTGGAGAATCAGTGGGGCCGGCGCCCGGGCTTGCTCGCCGGTGAGCACTTACCTGGTTCCTGATGGAGGGAGTGGCTGTGTGAGCCGGGAGCCTGCCCGGACGGACTGAACTGAGCACCTTTGGTGCAAAGGCTGGAGGTTTTTGGATTGTTGTTCCCGTGGTGCGGAGCTTGCACGCGAGTGGTGTAAGGAGGGTGCCATTTTGTCGGGCTTGGGCCCTCCCACGAAGGATCAGGTCCGAGACTTAATTGGTCTGGTGGAATTGGCGAAGTACGTGCGTGCGTGCGTGCGTGCGTGCGTGCGTGCGTGCGTGCGTGCGTGCGCGCCTGTGGCCTTGGATCCCCACCCTCCACCCGGATTATACTGCGTTGCCAGGGAAACATAGGGCGGTGCCCTCCGGCTCCTACGGGCGGCTCACTGAGACGCGGGAGCACGCAAGCCGCCTTGGATCTCTGCTTTCCACACTGCGCTTGCAGAGTTGCCAGGCTGGTGATTGGTTGTTGGGCTGCTCGGCCTGATCTGCGAGCGGCTGATTGGGACAGGCTGAGACTGGGAGTTCTCCTGGGAGTGTTGGGCCGTGAGCTGTGTGCCTGCGTGATCCAGCCAGGGCTCTCCTGGTGATCTATCTAATACATCAAGGCAATCCCAGAGCGACAGCCAGAATGGGGAAACAAAGAAACATGTCACAAGTAAAAGATCAAAAGAAACCTCCAGAAATGGAACCAAATGAAACAGAGGGATCCAACCTTTCAGAGACACAGTTTAGAACACTGATGATAAGAATGTTTAAGGAACTTAGCGAGGACATAAAGAAAGATAGGGAAACGATAAAAAACAACCTGTTAGAACTAAAGAATACAATAACTGAAATGAAGAACACACTCGAAGGAATCACCAGTAGAGTAGATGAAGCAGAGGAGCGGATCAGCGATTTGGAAGATAAAATAGCAGAACTCACCCAGTTGGCACAGCAAAAAGACCAAAGAATAAAAAACAATGAAAATAGTTTAAGAGCCCTATGGGACAAGGTGAAGCGCAACCACCTTCGAATCATAGGGATACCAGAAGGAGAAGAGAAGAAGCAAGGGGTTGAAAAGGTATTTGAAAAAATAATGACTGAAAACTTCCCTACCCTGGTAAAGGAAATCAACGTACATGCCCAGGAAGTGCAGAGGGTTCCAAACAAGCTGAACCCAAACAGGTCCACACCAAGACACATCATAGTTAAAATGACAACGGTTAAAGACAGAGACAGAATCCTAGAGGCTGCAAGAGAAAGACAGCAGGTTACATACAAAGGAACTCCAGTTAGACTAACAGCTGACTTGTCTACAGAAACTCTGCAGGCCAGAAGGGAGTGGCAGGAGATACTCAAAGTGACACAAAATAAAGGCCTACAACCAAGATTGCTCTATCCAGCACGGCTATCACTTAAAATTGAAGGAGAAATAAAGAGCTTCTCAGAAAAGAATAAGCTTAAGGAATTCATTACCACCAAGCCAGCATTGCAAGAAATGTTAAAAGGACTTTTTTAAACAAAAGAAATATGTAAACAAGCTAACCCAGAGAGACAATTTAAGAAGATTGATGTCATATCAAGCAGATATAAAGGAAAAACTGATGGTTGCTGGTTGGGAGGGAGTGTGGAAGAGGGAGAGGGGGAAGGTTTTGGACAGTGTATGTGGGACTACAATGTTGCCGCAGGGTTATGGGGGCAGTTCTGGGAATGTAATTGATAATGTTGTGAAGAGACT
Organism: Aselliscus stoliczkanus; assembly: GCA_033961575.1. Lineage (NCBI taxonomy): Eukaryota > Metazoa > Chordata > Mammalia > Chiroptera > Hipposideridae > Aselliscus > Aselliscus stoliczkanus. The sequence continues at coordinate 86,681,062 of CM066740.1, read as the reverse complement.
ATTATGTTGTGAGAAATAAGTCAGTCGGAGAAGGACAGGTACCATGTGATCTCACTTGTGTGTGGAGTCTGAAGAACTGAGTGAACGATCAAAGTAAACAGACTCATAGATGTAGAGGAAAAACTGAGGGTTGCTAGTTGGGGGGGGTGGGGATGGGGGGAAGGGGAAGGGATTAGACAGCATAAATAGACAACTACAATATTGCCACAGGGATATGAAACACAGTTCGGGGAATATAATAATGTTGTAAAAATTTTGTGACGTGTCAGATAGTCACAGGTGTTGTTAGGGAGACCACTTCATGGATAGAGTAGAGGCTTGATCACTGCACTGTACACCTGAAGCTGGTGTTGTATAGTATTGTATGCCAACTGCAACTGAATATGTGGGTGGTCACGGGATGTGGAGTATGCTGTGGAGGCGAGTCAGGGGAGTTGTGATGGATATGTATGATATGGGGGGAGAGTGGGGTGGCGAACTGGGGGAGGGGAGTTTTCACTTTGGGGGGTAAAGAGTATAACTATTGCATTGTGTTATACACCAAAAACTAATAAAATAAAATAATAAGAAAAAATAAAAATAAAAAAATAAAGTGTTCCGTAAATCATGATCATGAAAATACATTAATATGAAATGGGCAAATGGTTTCATGGACCATTATGACAATGCTCCATGTCACATACCACTTCTGGTATGGCAATTTCTGTTAAATAGAAACATTATGGTGTGTCCTCATCTACCTTATTCACTGGACTGACACTGTGTGACTTCTGACTCTTTCCAAAGTCAAAATGACCATGAAAGGTAAACGCTTTGAATCAATTCAGGACATTGAGGCAGCCACGACCATGCAACTAAAGACACTCACGAAAGAGGACTTCCAGAACTGCTTCAGAAAGTGGCAAGAACGATGGGATAAGTGTGTTCAAAGGAAGGAGGAGTATTTTGAGGGGGATTAATGGCAATGTGTCTTTTACTGTAATAATTTCTATTTAAATTTAAACATTCACCATATTTTGTGGTCACACCTTGTGTATGTTATATGAGACATTTTGATCATTACAAGTTTTCTACTTTGTCATTATTTTGTTTATTTGCAAGCTAAAGATGGAATGCCTCAGAACCTATGGTCTTGTCTCCCTTGGGAGAACTCTAGTATCCTTTGAAACTAGCTAGGCAAGACTGTCAACCATTCTTGAAAATTATACATGCTGACAATTTGTCCCAACACAATTGTAAACTTCCAGAACTTCTAGAAATAACAACAATTTGGTATAGTTAAGTAGCCAACTACGTCACCATCTACACAGCTTTGTGTATGCTCTCAGGTGTTTACTCCTTGGGAAGTCTGAACACAAGTTTTCCTCTAGGGCATTCCAAGTTAGTGACTATCTTTCAAACACAAATAGCCAGCCTCATGCCATTATGGCTTCTGTCCACTTGCTACCCAAAGGACAATTAATTTCATGGGGTTAATTCAGAAAAAGAAAAACAACAATTAAGGGAAGAAAGCATCAGATTAAGGATTAAGTTAGTGGTAGCTTCCCAGTATGACATTCTACATTAGGGAAATACACTGGAAACGGGATATCAGTTAACCAACCTTTCCATATATGACACCTTTCACAACTGGGAAAGTGCAAATTGAATAACACTTGGAGGTACGAACTATAGGATACACCAGCCAGATGGCTGGGATTTCAAATTGTCATTCACAGGCAGCTGATATTCTAAGTGAAAAAGTAAACATAACGCAGTGCACTTTTACTGAGACAAATGAAATGAATTATATATAGAAATGTTAGTAATTAAAATGTCTCTCAAAGAACTATCCAGAATTTTTATAGTAATGAATTCCTTATTTGAACAGGCACAAAACTTTTTAATAATAAAAAATGTATTTATTTATGCACCCAACTAAACAAAGGTTAAACAAACACGGAAGGGCTATCCATTTTTGAAGGGAGCCAAAAAAAATTAATGTGACTTATTTTAATATTTTCAGTTCTGATCCTGGCAGAGTTGGCTATAGAATTCTCATACCCTGACCTCCAAAAGGTGACCTTGATCATTTTGTTCTATTCTGAATGGCACAGAAATTTCCTAATCACTGCCTTCTCTTATTACCACCATCTGAAAGTTGTGAGTAATGAGATTCCATTTGTGAAACTTTTATAATCCTAGGGAAGAATCATATAATTATATATAAAATACATTTATCTTTGTTGTTATTATACAAAGAGTTATAATTGTGTCTATTTTATAATGTGTTGCTATTTTTTTGGTTTTTTGTTTGTTTGTGTTTTTTTTTTTGAGGGCAGTGTCACTGGCCCTCATATGTGGGACCCAAACCAGGGCTGCTGGCTTCCCAAGCCAGCGCTTAACCACCGCTCCACTCAGCTGGCCCAATGTATTGCTGTTTTTGAGAAATTTTATACTGGGTATAATTCTAATGCCACTAACTAACACTGCTTTCTAAAATTCATATTGAAGACAAAGCAACTTTGCCTGAAGATGTCTTTCTTGCAATTGTAAAATATGAACTAAATTATGAATGACAATAGCAGTGAATGAAAGTACCTTTAACATGCTACTAAAACATAAAAGGAAAAAAAAACCTTCTCTGAAGCCTCCATAATAATAATAAAGATGGTAAAATGTTTAACTTTTTTCTTCAAATCCTTTGGTATGTCTTAATGATGCCAATCCTCATCTGAGATCCAAACATCCTCTCATTCTGCAAGCAATTTAGTATTTTTTTTCATGTAATTGGTCACATTACTCCTCTGGATTTTGGTTGTCTCTTTCATTTCCTGCGCTGGTCACTCACCCTTCACCATCCCACTAATTCTAACCATTCATCCTCTCCTAGGTTTGGCCCAGAGTGCCTTCCAAGGAGACAAGAGAACTGGGGCAGGCTGCGAGCAGGGCTTTACTCTGACCCCAAACCTCATTAATTTAGTGCATTCATTCAGATGTAGAAGAGCATTTATTGCAACTCTCATAAGACACAGCACCCTAAAAGAAAATACACATAGCATCCAAAGGAATACGGGACATAGAGCTAGAAACAATAACAGATACAAATCCAGACACAGACACAGATATAGATAAGAACTGTTCTATCACCAAAAAGAAGCTCTCTTCTTGTCTCTAGAAAAAACTAAGCTGCTCTCCGTGGCCATAATTTTAAGAATGTTATGTAAATAGATTCATATAATATATAACCTTTTATTTTGAAGGCAACTTACATTTGTTTTGTTTCAATTATATTGTATTCAAATGTCCTTATGCACTCAAATTTCAATAGTAGAGATGCCTTAGGAAGGAATAAGTTTTAACATAGTTCTATCGACACTGTAACAGCCGGAGGGGAGCCCAATACGCTAGCAGCATTTGCCAGTAGGATTAATGTCTCCTGGCAAATGCATGGGAAGTTAAAACATTGGCACCTGGTATAGTATTGAATTTCCACAATTTTTTATGTGATTTTGAGAATTCAGCCTTGAGAAGTTGGCCTGTAGTCTATAACTTTGTAATTAATGTTTTTCACTCAACATAATGCCCTTGAAATCCATTCACGCTTTACTGGGCATCTATAGTTTGCTTCTTTTTACTGATGAGTAATGTTTCATTGTATGGATGTACCACCATATGTCTAACCACTCACCCTGCGAAGGATATTTCAGTTATTTTCAGCGTGGGGGCTGTTATGAACATTCGTATGAAGGTTTTGTGTAAACATATGCTTTCATTTTTCTAGGACAAATGCCCAAGAGTACAATTGCTGAATTATATAACCCTGTCAGTACTTAACAATTTGAAATTTGGTCGTCGCAACTTTTTTCATATTAATTTTGATTCTTCAAAACACTGCAGTAAAATGTTAGGTTACTGAGGTTCTACCCCACCCCCTTCAATTGTGCACCTGAGGTAGTTCTCTGTTGTCTCATCTTAGTTTCAGCCTTGGATAAGTATATATTTAGTTTCATGATAATCTGCCTGATATTAAAAAATAATGAACTTAATGAAAAAAAATTTTTTTAAATAAACAAGAATCTGCCAAACCTTTTTCCAACATGATTGGAAATGTGCTGTTTTCAGAATGATCGGAATTCCTGCCAGCATGTTGAGTCATCCAGTTACTCAGCAGCCTTGACTGCCCTGGGTGTCATCACTGAGATTTTATTCTAGCCATTCCAGTGGATCGGTAGTGCTATCTCATCACAGTTTTAATTTGCATTTCCAAATGATTAATGATGTTAAACGTCTTTCATGTGCTTATTTATTTGCCATCTGTAAATCCTCTAAGGTAAAATGTCATATCTTTTGCCTATTTTCTAATGGGATTGTTTGATTTTTAATTATTCAGTTTTGAGAGGTCAGTTTTTAAAAAATAGTCTAGTAGTCTTTTGTTGAATATGAGACTTGCAAATATTTTTTCCTAGTTAGTAACTTTTCTTTTCATCCTTTTAACAGAGATTTTCAGGGAGCAAAAGTTTTTCTTATTTGTGATAAAGTCTAATTTACCAATTTTCCTTTAAAGGATTGTGCTTTTCATGTCAAGTCTAAGAATTTATTGTCCATTTCTGAATTCCAAAATTTTTCTATTTTTCTCATAAAGTTGTACAGGTTAATGTTTTACATTTAAGTTCATGACTGATTTGAGTTGATTTTTATTAATTTTTTAAATTGAGATATAATTGACATATAACATGGTATAAGTTTAAGGCATACATGTTGATTTGATGCACTTATATATTGCAATATTATTACCACCTAAGAGATAGCTAACACCTTCATCATGCCACATAATTATCATTCCTTTTTTTGTATAAAAACACTTAAGATACAGTCTCAGCAACTTTCTGATTAAAAAGGATTAAATTCATTTTTGTATAAGGTATGAGGTTTGGGTCAAGGTTGTTTTTGTTTTATTTAGAGTCTTTATCTGAATGGGATGTTGTATTTTATCAATATTATATTTAACTTTTATGGAAATTATTACATAGTTGCTATTTAACCAATGAATATGATTAATAGGTGATCTCCACAGCCCCTACATTAGTGTAATACCACTGGGATGAGTTTCTGAGAAATGAAGGGGTTTTTGTCTTTTTGTTTGTTTGTATATTTGCTTTTTCTTGTAAAAAAAAGTTAAAAGATCTTTTGTCTCTTCCTTTTTATAGAAAGTGAGGTTTGATTTTAGTGATTTTTTTTTTTTTTTTTTTTTGAAGGCAGTGTCACTGGCCCTCATATGTGGGACCCGAACCGGGGCTGCTGGCTTCCCAACCCAGCGCTTAACCACTGCGCCACTCAGCTGGCCCTATTTTAGTGCTTTTTAAATTCTTGAATCCACTGCCAAATAGGCAAATAAAGACTTTTTTATATATGTTTTAGCTGACCTCGAACTCACCTTCAAAACCATCCCCCAAAATGGTCAGACAGCTGGGAAAAAAATTAAAACAAATGTACATCAGAAGATCTACGTCATGATTCATAACCTATTTAGAACTAAAGTACCCTTTATAATAAAAAATATTTCTATAATACTCGTCATCATTCTGAAATAAACTCACAGATGATTAAAAAATACTACCTGCACCTATAAATTAATTCAGGACAGTGCTCTTATTATTATTATTATTATTTTTTTTTTTTTAAAGATTTTATTGGGGAATTGGTGGAGGGGAACAGCGTTGGGGAATCGGGGAAGGGGAACAGACAAGTTGCCGTCTTTTTGTTCTTCAGTTTTTAGTTGCGGAGGATGTTGCTTCACTGTCGGTATCGTCATTGCGCTCTTCCCGGATGAGGCAGATTGGTCGCTGGCCTCTGGATGTCGCTCACCGCGGCTGTTGGCAGCTCATGCTTGGCTGCCAGCCGCTCACGCTGGCTGCGGGCCACTCACTGTAGCCTAGGCAGCCCACTGCAGCAGGGGCTGCAGCCCACACCATCACCGGGGCTCGCACAGCCAAGCTCCAGGTGGAGCTGTTGTTAGCTGTAGAGGGCAGTGTCACTGGCCCTCATGTGGGATCCGAACCGGGGCCGCTGGCATCCCAAAACCAGCGCTTAACCAATGCGCCACTCGGCCGGCCCCAGTGCTCTTATTATTAATGTGAAATCAAAAGAAATTGATTTATAATTAAATAACATGTATATCATGTTAATGCCTTAACACAAGTACATTAAAACACTTAATGAAATAGATGTTTGCACTTATATGTCATCATCTTTACTACAATAGCTACAAGAACAGTGTACTTACCATATGCTTGTTGGGTTGGTGACTTAAAAAACCATGAGTTGATATGTTGTTGATTTCATGATACCCAAATGATCATCAACTTTTGGTAATGTTCTGAGCAAAACAGAGTACAGTCCTTTCTCAGTTTGTACCTTTTCATTCCTAGAAATTTATATAAAAACAATACAGAAAGTATTTACGTTCATTTTCATATGGAGTTCAATTTTCACCTCAGGCGAACACAAGTAAATTTTGTACCTACACAAAGTTAACCGTAGAGATATTTGAGTGTTTGAAAGAAGCAAGGGTGTGCCTACGTTGCAGAATAGCTAGCATTCTCAGCCTCTAATCTAATACAAGTAATACCTCCAACAATCATTAACACCAAAGCACTTGCACACATTTCTTAAATGCCCCATGAGGGTTTGAACAGCTGCACAACTAAGAAATTCTGGCCTAATGCAAATGGTACAGATTCTGATTACTACAGTTCAGTCATGTCAATGTATGAATCCAGCTGGTCATTAGGTCAGAAGGGAGTTTATAATTTTAGTGTGTCAAGTGTTTAGTCTGTAAATTTAGTGTTAAATGTCTTTATAAAAAATACTAACACAAAAATACTTTATTCAAGCATTTTTACAGTAGTTGTTTTAATGACGATATCAGATCACTTCACTGTCGGTGTCGTTTTGGTGTTGGCATGTGCTAATTGTCTTTTCTACATCGATTGAGATTTCCATAGTTTTGTTGTATGCTGAGTAATGTTTTATATCATTGTGGGAAGTTTGGATATCCTGTCAAGATTCTGTGTCTTATTGAAATCCAATGGAAATGGATGATACTTTTGTTATGACAACCAATTGGCCTTGTTAAGTTCAATCCTGAAGTTCCATCCTGCCTTCTGTAGGCTATGGTTCCAACATACGTTCACTTCTCAAAGCCTTGTTAGTTCTATTTGGATCTATCCCAGCGATTTACTACCCACTGCTCAGTCTTTGGCATACATTGTAAACCCTATATAACATGCTGAAGGCTACAAGTGGGCCACATTAAGACATCGAGAGCAATAAGCCTTGTGTCTGACCTCAAGGACATCTTAACCTAGGAACAAACAATTATAATATATAGTTTATGGACATAATCAAAGTGATCATGGAAAACAAATGAACAATAAGAAAAAAAATCTATAGGTCTAGGTCAGTGGAATTTATTTTCTTAAATATAGTGTGTGTGTGTGTGTGTGTATACACACATAGTTTATACTCAAAATATACTTTTCCTTCTATGGAAAAACTGGTTGTTCATGCTGTGATTAAACCTGTACAGAAACAATTTCAAAAGTTTTGACTTACACCATACAGTTTAATCATCCTTAACCCTGACTAAGAAACATGACCAGAAATAATCCCAATCCCATGAACAAAGAAATAGTTCTAATAGCAATGTGATCAGCAGGTGCTCAATATTTACTGCAAGAATGAATATTTTCAGGAAAACCCAAAATCGCTCAAACATTTCTGACTGCTTCATGTACCCTACACATCTTGCCTCTTGGCTTTATTAATCACCACCTCATGTACAACCCAGCAAAACACAGCCTAGCAGAAGGACATATTATTTGCTGTGTCATGGATTTTTTTTTCCGCTATATGCATAGCATTTCTAAAGTACTTCAATCGCTAAAGTTTAAATTTAGATCACCATCTAGAAATAGTTTCCCTTCTCTCTATTTGGGGTAGATGTCTAAATCTCATTGTGTCTCTAATTGTATTGAATATATATTTGTGCTTTACTTATCTCTGGCTTTCTTTCTGTACTCACCTACACTGTGACCCTAAGAGCAAAAGCGATACTCAAAGAAAAGAAAGGGCATGGCAGGAAACAGCATGTAGCTGGCAAAATAGAAATTATACATAGCATATTGAGTTGATATATTTGTTTATATTGGTAAATTTGGGATTCAGAGGAAAAACAAGAGGAAATACATCATAGCAAAGAATGATACAGCATAGAAATTTACTCCTTATTTATAATAACATAATACATTTCCACGCCTGAGGAGGGAATTTGGTTTCCTCTATTTAATGTTCTTTGTTTAGTAAGCTTTTATATAGCATGCAGTTTCCTTAACATATAACTTCAAATTCACGTAGAGATTTGCTCTCCAATTCAAATGGCACCTCTAAGTTTAAACTATTGATCTGAGGTGTTTTAATAACAGTGTTTGAGTTTCCCAATAAAATTACAATAGAAGTATTTAAGTTTAATGCCTAAGTTATCAGGTAAGTGTGAGGATAATGCATGAGGCTCTCTGTAAAATTCTATTTATAAATGTCTTTCTCTTAATGAGACTAGATAGAGAGCATTTCTGTATGGTTTCTAAATGCCTAAGCAGTGGTTTCCCTGAAGTTTGTTCTTAGGAATTTAACATGCATTAGAAGAAGTTGTCTTTTATTTCAGCATTTATTCGAATGCACAAGTTCATACTTTGTCTACAGGAGTTGAATTTGATGATTTGACTGATGTTCATATGACATCATTTTATTATAGCAAGATTCACCTTTATTCACTATCATAATATTGACCTTGACTTCAGTAAATACACTGATTAATTGGCCATTAGTAAATTTGGTTCCTCCTTATGTGAAATATTTAAGAATTGAGTTGCAAAGTGCTCTGACATCTAAAGAAAAACTCCATGAGAAACAGAAATTAATACAAGTGACTAAAAGTCATTAACAAAAAAAATAAATTATGAAAGTCATACACAAAATACCTAACATGGAGAACATTCCCATTTCTGAGGTTTATAGAATACTGCTTTAACACCCCAGCGCACATGTGGCAAAACTCTAGGAAAATGAGTGTGTTGACTCAAAATTCCACCAATAGATGGCAAGAATAAGGTAAATGAGATCAGATATAAAAGCATGTCTGATATTTTATTTTGCTCTATTTTTCTGAGTAGTATTTACATTCTACCATGCTATATAATTTATTTTTGCAGTTGAGTAGAAAACTTTTGTATCTGCCTTATTTACTCTTGTAATCACATTCACTACAATGATGACATATAGTAGGTACTCAATAAATATTTGTTAAATTAATGTTACATGAACAATTTATTTTATTATAATCTGTGTGCTCATTGTGTTATTTCTGATTCTGTTGGCTCTGCTGCATACCAGATGTAGGCAACACTTATCACATACCTACAATGCTAGGATCAAAATTTAAAGGAGTCTCTATTCACCATAGAATCAATGATCCAAATTTGAATTTAAACACTTGATAGTCACAATGTAATATTTATTCCAACTTGCAATATGTATTCAATCGCCTGCATCTCCATTTATTTCATACACTTTATGTGAATTTTGGAGTGAAGCATTAGAATCTCTGACCAATATTAGAATATATAGTTATATATTTGAACTGTATAATCCCACCATCCATATTGTCCTATGACAACCATCATAAAAACCAAACTGGCTAACTGCAAGTTTTCACATTGAGGAAAGTCATAATGAAATATGGAGAGCAAGTATAAAGACTATTTTACCAGATTGAGTGGACTGTATAAAGAAAGACAGCGATAGGATAAATAAGATACCAGATCCTAATTCTACCGGCCTTTCAGGGCCCATGGATATGTATGTGGAAACTCAAGAACATCCAGAATTGAGGTTTGTTTAATCACAAAGAGTAGAGGGAGAAAAGAAGCAGAAAGAGTTCCTGAAGGGCCATAAGCACATCCCATCCATGGTAGGCAGAATTGTTAAGTGACTGCCGAGGTTGTCCTGCCCTAATCCTCAGAAGCTATGAGTGTGATACAGTAGTGCGACCATGAATATGTTTTGTTACATGGCAACAGACACATCGCAAATGAAATATAGCTGGCCTCCAGGAGCTGAGTGCAACACCTGGCTGCCAGCCCCACGCAGAGAGGATCTCGGTCCTATAACCACAAAGCACTGAATTCTGCCAACAATCTGAATGAGCTTGGGAGCAGATTCTTCCTCAATCTCCAGAAAGGAAGGTTGCCTCATCTACACCTGCTTTAAATCATGAGATTTTAGAATTTTGAACCAATGAGGTGTATTTATTAATAGAAGAGGTTTAGGACTTCGAAATGAGGCCATAATGAAATGAGACTCTTGGGTGCATGGAATGGGGTAAATGTATTTTGCTTCTGGGAGAGACATGAATTCTTAGGGACCAGAAGACAGAGTATGACAGGCAAATTCTAAGGATGACCCCGGCAAGATTTCAGCCCCCTAGTTTTTCAAACACTAACTTAGGTACTGCTTTAAAGGAATTTTATGGATGTAATTAAAGTCCCATCAACTTTAACTATGGTGATTCTTCAGGTGTGGCTGACTGAACAGACAAGAGCCTCTAAAAGCAGAGCCTTCTTCTATTGGTGGCAGAACAGAAGTCATCATAGACAGCTGGTTTGAGAATGGAGAGATCCATGTGAGATGGGATGTAGGCATTCTTACATTGCAAAGAGAGAGAGAGAGGGAGGGAGAGAAGGGAAGGGAGGGAGACAGGAGGAGAGAAGGGGAGAGTGGGAGAGGGGGAGAGGGGGAGGGAGGGAGAGAGAGAGACCAACACCCTTGGCCAACAGCCAATAAGGAACAAGGAACCGGAGGGATCTCAGCCTCCAGCTGCAAGGAACTCAATTCTACCATTACCTGGAATCTAGAGGACAAGGTACTAAGCCAAAGCACCCTTCTCTCCAGCCAGTTATAGGTCTGCTCACTCACTCAGACACGATCCTGAGAGGTAGTAGTGAAGGGGATTAAAACTCCAAAGACTCTGACCCTAGATGAATCATTAATACGAAGGTTACAGCATAAAAGCAAGTTTGGTAGGGAGTTAAAATTTAAGTACACTAACTACCTAGATTTAACAGAAACTCATTAACCCAGGAAACAATGAGATATCAGCAAGTGGAAGTTTTTTAGTCATCCACTAGAGAGGAGGTTCAATAACTAGAAAAGAATCTAAAACTTCCTTTGCAGACCTGAGTAGAGTAGGATTGATTTTTTTTTTTTACCTTGGTACATTAGTATAGTAAATATCAATTCATGTGTGTCATTTATAGAAACAAAAACAAAAGCAAAATGATGCATTGAAAGAATTCATTTATCTAAATTCTTATCTATATAAGAGATTTATAGATACCTGAAGAATAAAAAGGTTTCAAATATGTGATCATGCATATTAGTAAATGACTAGGGGCAAAAACCAATAAATTGCACTTTAATGAAAAGTTCAAAACCTTGAAAACTGTTCTAGCCATTATTTCCCCACCTCTAAATTGAGCAAAATATTACATGCCTATGGAGGTAGGTAATGTGATAATAGGATCGGTTGTGTTTTATGAAGAGATTGTAAAACTCATGAAAAGTTGCCCAAAGCCAAAGGGATATTACGCCAAGCATAAAAAGCATATAGCTTAGTGGAAACTAAGAATTTTAATAAAATTGAAAATACAACCCATCTCCCTTTTTCATACTTCTCCAGGCTACCAATATTCTCTCCCACCATGTTTCATTTTATAACATTGATGAATATGAGAAAAGCAGATAAAAATTCTGAGAGCTGGCAAACTAGTTTTGCTTGTTGAGCCACCTGAAAGCTAGTTTGGTAGAATTAGTGCATTGATAGAATTAAATGTGATTATCTCATTAATGGTACAATGCTATAACAAAAAACAAGTGATATTTTGCATGAATTAGAATAAATAATAGTTTTAAGCTATAAAAAAATGACTTTGAAATATCTAATCCAGCCTCTCAATTCTCAGCCCATACCCACAATATGTGAGCTTTGAAATGATTAAGACAGGTGTCCATGGATTTGGCATTGTGAATGTGCACTTGAAACTCTTTTTCAATTTGGCTGAAGCTTTCAAATTTCACATATATTGTAGAATTCAGTCTCATGTCAATTTACAATATGATGCTGGGGCTTTAACTCTACAAGGAAGGCATTTGGGGAGGAAAGATGGAAGTAAGTGGAGGAAACCAAGGACAACCTTGATCCACAATATGAACCAGAATCCACGAGGATGGGCTAAAACCTGAATCAGTTCTTATTGTCCCTGATATTGAGAGGAAGGGAGGCCTGCAGGGGAAATTGGTACTCTTCATCACAGAGGTGAACAGACCTCTGGACCAGCAATTGGAAGACATGAAGGAAGATCCAGGTGAAGGCAAAGTATTTGCAGGACAGGTAGCTGTCCATACCAATGACACTGGCCAACAGATAAGCTACCGCAGGTGTGAGTTACCAAGTGGCAGCTGCTTTGATTCCGACCTTCAATTCTCACTCAAGGATCTTTCACATTGCCTACTCTAACTGGGCACCTACAGTGAATCTTTGATTAATGATATTTTAGCCCTAACTTTTTTCCAATGAAAGAATGCAGTCTTTAAGACCCCTAATAGAAGACCTACACAGCCTCTGATTATGAGAGGGAAATCTTAGTCACATACAGGATAGGGCACATGCCATAACTTCAGTAACCACAGCAACAAAAATTCACCCTATTTGAAAACCCTATTATTCAAATATTCTTATGTATGGATGGTCGTCATAATAGAGATGCATTCATGCTGCATACAACCAAAGTTAATTTTTTTTGTTTGCCTCTGACTAGTACACTATAAAAATATACCTTTTTTTTTGTTTGTTTAATGTCTCACCTATTTATTTGAGTTGTTTTCAGTTTGGGGCTAGTACAAATAGTTATCACATAGGGGAAATACTGTTTTACCCCCTCATATCAACCCAAATTGTATAACGTTCATTATTCTTATGCCAATAGTTCAAAAGTGAATTATTAATATTTGTGAATACTCTGGTTAATAACACAGAAAGAACAAATTTGTACAACTTTATGGAAGTATAACAGACATAAAATTAACTGCCTTTGTTGGTGAAGTATTCTATAAATGTCAGTTAGGGAAAGTTGGCTGATGTTTTTAATGAGAGAGATGTTGAAATCTCTGACTATACTTGTGACTTTATCTATGTCTTCTTGCTCTTCTATCAATTTTTGCATCATGCATTTTGAAACTGTGTTGCTAGTTTTTTCTTAAAAATCAGGGTTCTTATACTCTTGGTAAATTAACATCTTTACCATTATGAAGTGACTCTTTGTTCCTTGTAACATTCGTTGATCTGAAATCTACTTTTCTGATATTAATATAAACACATTTGTCTAGTGTTAATGTGGTATATCCTCTTCTACCCTTGCATACTTACCTAATTTGTGTCTTTATATTTAAACTGGGATTTTTAGGCAGTATATTCTTAGATCTTGTTTTTTTTTTGTTTGTTTGTTTTTGTTTTTTTTTATCCAATCTGATTATCTCTGTCATTTTACTGCAGGGTTTAAACCATTTACATGTAATGTGATTAAGATACTATTGGGTTTAACTGTGTCATCTTATTGGTTTTCTCATTTCTTCATCTGTTCTTCTTTTGTGCACTGTTTTGGATAATTTGAGTATTATTGAGTCCCTTTTATCTCAATTTACTTCTTAGCTAAAATAATCTGCTTTGTTTTGCTTTAGCATTTACAGTACACATTTTAAATTATCACAGTCTATATTCAAATAATATACCACTCTATATGAAAAATAAAGGTATAACAATGTAGTCCTATATCCCCTTCTCTGCCTTTGTGCTATTATTGTCATACATTTTAATCATATATATGTATAAATCCCATAAGTCATCATTATTATTTTTGTTTTAAACAGTTAATTATCTTTATAGAGATCTTACAAATTAAAAAAAGTTTTTTTATTTATCCATATAATATTTATGAGACTTTTCATTTTTTGATGTAGATCTATATTTTCTTCTAGTATGATTTTCCTTTCAAGTACTTCCTTTAATGCTTCTTTTAGTGTAGGTCAAATGATAATAATTTTGGTTTTGTATCAACAATTCTCATTCCAGTTTAATTTTTGAAAGATATTTTTCCTGGGTAATCAACCCTAGGTGTTGAGGTTTTTCTTTTTCTTTTCAGCAGCTTTAAGACATTGTTCCTGCTGTCATTCTTTATTCCTCTGTACAAGCTATGACTTTTTTACCTGACAGCTTTTAATATTTTCTCTGACTAGTTTCAGGGAATTTGATTTTTATATGCCTTAATGTAGTTTTCCTTTATATTTATTGTACTTGCAGTTTGTGAACATCTTAGAAAGTTTATTGTTTTCATCAAATTTGGAAAATTAAGACAGTTGGATTTTACACATTTATTCCTCTCTCTCCTCTTACATGGACTGCAATTGCATACACATACATCTCCTTGAAATTTGTCCAAAGTAGTTGTCAGATTTACTTGTTTACTCCGTTTCCTAGTTTTAATTTGGATGCTGCTATTTCTGATATAAACGTCATCACTCTTTTTGTCTGCAGTATCTGACCTGCTGATATTCCCACTCAGAGTATTTGTCATCTCTGACATTGTAGCTTCCAACTCTAGAAGCTTAGTTTGGGTCTCATTATATCCTTCATATCTCACTTAACATGCATAATCTTTCTTCTATTTTCCTCCACATATGCCAGATAAGTATAATAACTGTTTTAATATGCTTTTCTGTTAATTCTATCATCTGTATCTTTTACAGTTCCATTTCTATTGATTGATTTGTTTTTTTTTCCTCCTCGTTGTGGATCATATTTTCCTGCTTCTTTGCCCACCAAGTAACTTAGGGTCAGGTGTCAAACACTGTGAATTTTACCTTTCTGGCTACTGCCAATTTTTACATTTCTAGAAACACTTTTGATCTTTTTATCCTTTGAGGGGGTGTAGTAGAGCAAATGGAAATATTTATTTTTTTTTAAAGATTTTTATTGGGGAATTGGGGGAGGGGAACAGCGTTGGGGAATCGGAGAAGGGGAACAGACAAGTTGCTGTCCTATTGTGCTTCAGTCTAGTTGTGGAGGACATTGTTTCACTGGCCCATGTTGGTATCATCATTGCGTTTGGTCGCCGGCCTCTGGATGTCGCTCACAGTGGCTCTTGGCAGCTCACGTTGGCTGCCGGCCACTCACTGTAGCCTATGGCAGCCCACTGCAGCAGGGGCTGCAGCCTACACCGTCGCCGGGGCTCGCACAGCCCAGTTCCAGGTGGAGCTGTTGTTAGCTGTAGAGGGCAGTGTCACTGGCCCTCATATGTGGGATCCGAACCGGGGCTGCTGGTGTCCCAAAACCAGCTCTTAACCAATGCGCCACTCAGCCGGCCCCAAATGGAAATAATTTGATCCTTTCAAGCTTGCTTTTATATTTTTTTAGATGGGATCAGGTGTGACTTAAGTTGAGAGGTAGTTTTTCTCCACTACTGAGGCAATACACTTCCATATACTCTACCCAACGTTTTTTTGTGTGTTTTTTTTTTTAGCTGAGGCATCCTTCCACCTTTTGGCAGCTCAACGGCAACTCAGCTCAGGCTAGCATCGAACCGTCGATGCTCAGAGCTCAGCTCACACTCTTGAGCGAGCTCTTAACCAATTGAGCCACTCGGCTGGCCCTTAACCAAAGTCTTTTAATTTCAAAATTGCAATCCCTTTGGATGGTGGGAACAAGAACTAGTCATGCCCTTTGTGACCACCGTAAATTGTTCTCTCCAAAACTTTTGCATGATCCTTTCCCAGCCCCATTAATTTGTCTCACATGCATTAATCAGTATTCAACAAAGACTTGAAAGGGAACCTTTGCAGGTATTCGGATCCTGCCCCCACCTCCCTGCTCTCTCTCCTTCTCAGCAAATTCACCAGTCTCCAATGAGCTGGGGCAATCAGAGGGAGCTCATCTCATTTGTTTCCCCTCTAGGATCACTATTCTAATGTCTGAAATCATTGTTTTGTGTATTTTGTCTGTTTTGTTTGTTTGTTTGTTTGTTTGTTTTTTGTTTTTGAGGGCAGTGTCACTGGGACCTGAAGCTGTGGGACCTGAACCAGGGCCACTGGCAGCCCAAGCCAGCTCTTAACCACCATCCCACTAGGCCGGCGCATAAATGGGAGTGTTTTTTCTTTTCCTTTTTTTTTTTTTTTTTTTTTTTTTTTTTTTAGCTGAGCCATCCTTCTACCTATGGGTAGGTCAGTGGCTGCTCAGCTTGGGCTGGGCATCGAACTGCTGTTGCTCAGAGCTCAGCTCGCACTCTTGAGCGAGCTCTTAACCAACTAAGCCACTCGGCCGGCCCTGTATTTTGTCTGTTTTTAATTTTTTTTTTTTCAGGTGGAAAGTAAGTCTGGTCCCCATTATTGCACCTTCCCAAGAATATTTTAACACCTTTGTTTTCATTTTATTTATTTATTTATTTATGTATTTATTTATTTATTTATTTTTGAGGGCAGTGTCACTGGCCCTCATATGTGGGACCCGAACCAGGGCCGCTGGCTTCCCAGGCCAGTGCTTAACCACCGCGCCACTCGGCCGGCCCTGTTTTCATATAATTTAGAATCAGAATATCTAAATTTAAAATCTAATTTGATTCTGACAGTGTTCTGGATGTGGCTTGCTCTTTTACTAACTATAGCAACTTTAGCAAGTAATTTAATAAATCACTCTAAAATCGCCTTTCTTTTTTTTATGAAGTAGGGGCAGTTATACATGTCCTACTTATTTATGAGGTATTTTGTGGAGGAAAATGAGCACTAAATTATATAAAATTGTTTTGTAATTTCACAGCTGAATTCTCTCTTCTAAATCTAGTGCTGTTTTCACAATTGTCTACTTTATTAAATATACAATTTAGAATTGAGTTCTTGTCAATAAAGCATTCTAATGCCAGCATGATTTTCTATATATTTGTTGTGTTTTTCCCTCCCTATATACATCTTTTACTGAATATTATCAACTCTATAACTCTCTAAGGATTTGTATAACTTTTCATCTAGAAAATGAGGTGGTCTCCAGTTGCATTTAAAATTCAGTTATAAATGGCTGGGTAGAATGAATGTTTATAGGGTAGGGCAGTTGTATATTATTATTATTATTATTAACCACATAAGCAATTCTTAATTCTGCTTTACATAGAGAGGTCCTTGCCACTTCAAAAGTACTACAGGATTTTCAATAAACTTTGTAGAATGTGAACCAATTTTAGTCCATGTGCTGTTAACGGAAATTAATTTTAAAAAAACAATAGACCCTTCGATTTAGGACCAGCAGTCAGTGTCCAAAGAATATGCTGGAAATATATGCTGATTAAATTTTATTTCAACACGTTCTATGCCTTCTTACCTCTAATGGTCTCTTTCCCTGTATATCTTTCCCAGTAACCTCATATTCTCTCCTGCACTCCTGTGAAAATAGCTCTTGGGAAAATGTTTTGAAAAACTCATACTGTGGAAGTATCATCTACAGGAAAGTCATTCTGGATATAATGTACTATTTTCTCTTTCGGTTTCTTTTTATTTGGGGTTCAAAAAGTGACACAGCATGTATTTGGCTTAGTTCAGAGAAGCATGTTGGAAACAAATGACCTGTAATGTGCCATCTAATCCTGATTCCTCTATAACTCTCTGAACGAAGATTCGATGATGGAAATTCAACAGTTATCAAGGGATTCTGGTCTAAAAATGATAAGAAATTTCACTGAAATATGATATTCAGAGGTGTGCAAAACACAGGGCAAGGAGTCATGAAATAATTTCTGATTTGGGCTCAGAGTCCCAAAGCTCCCTTTATAGACTTGTATAAAAATTTCTCTGGATGTACTTTTCTTATTTGTAAAAATGTGAACAGTTTAAAATGCACAGGCTACATACAGAGTTTAGCACAGAGAGTTCACATGGAAGAGGTTCAATGTATGTTTGTGAATTGAAGCATCTTATTCACTATCTTGTAAAACTCTCCAGAAGAGGAAGCAGCCTTCTTCTACGTGTAAACTTGCACCAATTTTCAAATGAAAAAGTCAAGTCCCTGGAATAAAACAAATGTAAACAATTTTAATTTGTTTCTCTTCAATTTGAGCTTTTGAAAAGACTGACTCAAGGAGTCAGCATGACAAAGAAATATAATTTATGGAAGTTGGTTAATTAAAGCCTAGATGAAAATAATTAGTTTGGAAATATTACACCATCTCTATTTTCACCAAAGTTATAACAAAAGCTTCTGGCTATAAATGCTTCGTGGCAGCTTGTAATTTTTTTTTCTTTTTATTATTTATTTATTTATTTATTTAAGCTGAACCATCCTGCCACTTGTTGGCAGCTGTTGGTAGCTCAGCTCGGGCCAGGAATCAAACCGGCAACCCTGTTGCTCAGATCTCACACTCTTGAGCAAGCTCTTAACCAACTGAACCACTCAGCTGGCCCCTGTTTTTTCTTTTTTTTCAGGTTTACAGGTGGAACAATCTTAGTTTGAATCTAGCATCAAACCTCCTTAAACCAATTTTCAAACTTTCTAAAGAAATCGTTTTTAAAACTAAATTTTTAAGTGAAATGGATATCTTAGGTTAAAACTATAGTATGTTATTTTGCTTTTAATTAGGCAACAAACTGGGAAGTGATTTCTTTCTGATGACATTCTAATTGGCTTTTTATTGGCTGAGAAATAAGTCCACGTATTTCAGAAGAAAACATGACATATTTGAGGATTTTAAAATATTTTTGTATGTTTAACTCCTTCCATGATCATAGTTAAATCAATGGTTATTGATAAAATATTTGTTAACTAGTTGCTAAAGACAGATGGTAGAAATCATGCAAAAAGGTGCCAATGACATGCTACAGAGTTTGTGCACAAACCTGCATGTAATTTTTGGTGTGTTTGTTTTGTTTATCCCCCAAAAGCCTCCATCAAACTATTGATCCTCCCATATAAAATTCTAATTTTTGGTAAGTGCAGAGTCTTCAGAGCCTAAAGGATAATTAATTCCCTACAAGTCTTTAATAAACAATGAGGGAGATATTTTGTTACCCCATTTATTTCAATGAAATATTTTCAAAGCTATTTGACCTTGTTGATTCTGCTTGGAGCTCTCCAGGATTGGGGAAAAGAAACTCCAAAACTTGTAGGAGGAAAATACATTTTTTGGGATTGGCCCCAGCCATGGTACATATTTATCACCCTAGTCCTTTAAAGTGTGGTAATTAACCTGTAATATGCGTAAGAATCACCTTGGCACCTCTGGGAAGATGTTCATGATCCCCACACACGCAATGCGCCTGCCTCTCATGGAATAACCCTGCTGACATCTTGATCTCCAACAACCATCCTCCAAAACTGTGAGACAACACATTTCTGGGTTTTAAACCACCCAGGTTGTGGCACTTTGTTATGGCTGCTCTAGGAAACGAATACCAACGCTATGCATTAAGACTCAGAATGCACTGGATTTTGTTTCAAGACTGGAAATAATTGCTGTCCCTTTTGAGATCACAGCTCTAGACTTTGCTAATCTCTCACATATTTCTAAATAAATGGGAACAACGTCAATTCCTTCAGACTCCTCGATTACCATTCAGTAAAATCCACCTCCACAGGACTCAGGGGACAGCATACTGGAAATGAGGCCAGCCCCTTTTAGTCAGTGCTTGAAAAGGGCCAACCAGGGCTGGCCACCCACGGAGGCTGGGCCAGGCTTTTCCTGGGTGTCAGCTGCTCAGGTGTCATGTTTGGAAGTTAATATGTTAATTCCTTCAAGGCTCTAGTGTGTCATTTAGAGTAATTCACCAGTTTGGAACTGGCGAAGACTTAGCCCTAAATTATACTGATACCTTAAGGGCTTGAGGGAGTTAATGTAGCTTTCAAAGTGGCCTTCTTTAAATATACAATCTATCAGGTGGGGTCAAGTACAGCCTGCTCAGGCAACACAGAGACACACACCCTCAGGAAAATGATGGGCGTGTTACCATCCTTGTCTCTAACCAACAGAAAAACACCAAAATTATTTATGTGGTTACCACTGGGAACAATAAGCATAAGTGCATTCCATTTGTGTTGTAATTATTGTTATTACACAGTAAAAAAAGACTGTTACACAGACATCCACAAATGCAAAATTTATTAACATTAACCTCAGAGAGTCTGAAAACCCCATATACTGATTTTAACCTCCATCGACCCAGGCTTAACCCCATGCTTCCATCACGAGATGCCATGTGTCCTTATGCTCTTGCCTGCAATCTTTAAATCTGTTTTTAAGAATTACTCTCATTTGCGCTAGAAAATAGAGTCAACAATGACTTCAAGTTACTCTCAAAAGAAACCTGTAAGTGAATGAGAACAGCATCAAAGCCGTGGAAAGAAGCTAGTAAAAAGGTGGTTTTAGAAGTCCAGATCAGCCTGATCCCACAGGGAAGGCCCCAGCTGCACTGTCCAAAACTAAACTAACTGTTAATTCCCCAGGGTGGGAGTGCTAACCCCAGAGTCATCAGCTTCCCAGAACCCCAGACAACCCTCCGGAGCTGGGTGCGGGTAAGAGCCATTAGCAGCAAGCAGCTGCCACAGCTAAAGATGGCTGCCCCAACCTATTCAAGGAAGTGTGGGCAGGGCATCCACAGCCTGTACCACATCCTCAACATGGGCTTACTCAGCACCGAGCTGACTTGTAGATGCAGTAAGATAAGTCATAGTTCCCAGTCTATAGAAATTAAATCTCATTGAGAAGACAGGAGATATAGCTACAGAGACAGAGAAGTTAGATGATAGACACATAGAGAGATGATAGATAGATAGATAGATAGATAGATAGATAGATAGATAGATAGGTGATAGATAGATGATAGATAGATAGATAATAGATAGATAGATAGATAGATAATAGATAGATGATAGATAGATAGATAGATAGATAATAGATAGATGATAGATAGATAATAGATTATAGATAGATAAGATTAGATGATAAATAGATAGATGATAGATGATAGATAGATAATAGATAGATGATAGATAGATAATAGATAGATGATAGATGATAGATAGATAGATAGATAGGCAGCTATAGCTAGATATATAATAGAGACAGAAATATATGCTAGTCAATGAAAACAGATCTATAATTTAGTATACCTATTATACTAAATGTGACAACCTTTGACGAGGTGATAGCAAATTTTTATAATTTTTATTTTTGGTTTTATCTCACATGGGTCCATGTATTACATGGAAACAATGGAAATTTTTAACACTAATTTTCCTCACAATAAAATACAGAGCATTCAAAGTCAAGCTACAGAAGAGATCATTTAAATGAGTCTGGTAATTTTTGAAGCTTGGAAAGTAGCTCATAAAACATGAGAATTTAATAAGAATTATCTTAGCCAAAAAGCCAAACAGCAAATGGTGTTGAAGAATGTTTTACCAGAACTACAATTTGCATGTGTTTCCCAATATTCACTTTTCCTTCCTTTTATCAAGTATCACAGTTTCTCAATTCCTGTAAGGAAATTTTCCTACGGAAGAGTAAACATGAAAATAGTACTCTCTCTCGTATTAATACACATAGATATATAGCAGACATTTGCAGAAAATTTTCTTATAAGGAAGTATTGTGGGGAATAATTAAATATTAAGGTCCATCAAATATCTTTAAGTATCCCGGCACCAAGAGTGGCTTGGCCTATGTCTCAGAGAGTTGCAAAGTTTGTAATTCTTGAGGGAAAAAAAAAATGAAAAAAAAATTATGATTTTATAGTTAGAAAAATATGTCCTAATCTTTACAATTGTCCGAATATTTACCATTAGAAATGATCCTGATGGCTACTCAAATTCTTGTTTCACAAATAATATTGATAACAAAAGTTTTCTTCTATGAGTTCTGTCTAAAACAATTGGTAGTTATTTGTACAGTATGAGACTAGTGACACAAAGATTGCTTGATGAGTTGCAAACACCTTGTATTCAGGGGCTTACTAGTTAGGTGAAGGGGAAAAAACAAACAAACAGCAATAAGGATTCTGACCTGTGCCACATGCAATCAAGTGTACAGGTGGAAAGTTTCCATGTTCTTACAATGGACCCGGAGCTGTATTTCCAGGGTGCCTTACTCTCAGTAAGGAGCTACCTGCCACACCAATGACACTGAAAGTCTACTGTCCACTCTCCTTGGCTGCGGGATGCTGAATCAGACCCGCAGTTCCAAATACGATCATTGAAAAGCAATTTAAGAGTTTTATAGTTTATGCTTATGGCCACATGGGTGATTTTTTCCCTCTGGCATTCATCATTTCAAATATCAAAAAAAAAAAAAAAAAAAAATAAGCCTGGAAAAGCAGATTAAAAATTCAAGAACACAAGTTCAGTCAAGAAGAGAACAAGCAATTACCAGTACTAGGGAGGCATGCTTCCGAGTTATCCCTTTATCATAACCAAAGTAAGCATCCATGGAATTGAGGCAACATTTCAAAGAACGGCCAAGAACCTTACCTACTCAGGATAAACCAAGTTAAGACACGTCACTATAAGATAACGTGGTCATATTCTTTACAAAGATTTTAGAATTGTATGTGCAAATTATTCACTCCCTTAAAGTAGCTTCTTTAGTACACTCTACATCCATTCCAAAGACACTGGTATTTCTTACTTAAAAAGGTGTGGGACAGTGACAGCTTCCTTAGGATCTTTATTCTCCTCTTCTGACCTTAGAAAATGTTTACCTATAAGGGTGACTTTCATTGCTCACAAACAGCAAAAAAGACAGTGAGACACAAGTTTAGGGAATAATACAAAGGAGAAAAAAAATCACACAATCAGTAAATGCACACAGAGGCACTCACCGAAATGATATACTGCTTTTCAGACATACAGAATAAATTATTAAATGTTCATCATTATTACCATCAATGTATGTGGCTTGATATGTTTTCAAGTTTCTTAATTCTGTAAGGACTTTGAAAAATTGTTTCTCAGAGCGCTTCTTGTAGCTTGAGAGTTCCCCTGGGAATCCCAGATGTGTTCACTGCCATGAAAGATGGAGGTCAGGAAAATACTTCTTCCCACAATTACATTATCAGTGTGAAAATTACCTCCCTGCCTGTAGAAGTGAGCTGTGAGCTGTGGCCTTGATGCTACAGTAGCCTCTGTCGTTACAGTTAGTCAGTCTCTAGCCCTCTCAGCTGATGTCCTTAACCAATATGAATCATGGGTTCATAGGTTTCATTAGCTCGATTCCAAGAAAAACGAGTTAACCTTTGCGATCAGAGGTGGCCTTGCTCAGTTAATGGAGGGCATATTTATAAACAAGGAAGATAAAATGTCAAGATATCAATAGACTTTGTAATATTATGGATGGGCAATGCTCTCTTATTAGACAATGCTGAAAATGATTTGTCCTCAGTAATATAGAAGGATTATTCTGTGCCAGTAAATGATGTTGTTGGGAATTACTTACAATAGTTATTTCCCTTGGAAATTGAAGGCAGGATGCTTGAGAAAAACATGTTATGAGCCCAACTGTTAACCCTATTTTCAAAGTAACCATTAGAGTTAGGAAGTTCTTATATTTCACCACTGAGATGAACTCCTAAGTCCCACAGTTAAACCTGCAAAATTCAAACAAGACCTTAGGCTTGGGGATATGTGTTAATAGCTTATACAATAGCAGAGCAGTATTTATTTGTGTGTCCTTATATGTTTGTGTGCATATGTGTGTGAGTGAGAGAATATTCCAATATTTCACTCCTAATAGGCCTTTAGATTTTAGTGATACAAAAGAGCTTATCAGTAGAAATAAACTACTACTTTTTCCTTATATATTTTTTTCCTTCTAAGCATACTCCACTTTTACTTAGTGATGAGTAATAAAAGGTTAAATCTGCGGTGAGTTTCCTTTGAGTTTATTTTCTTATGGCTAAGGAAACACAGAAGAAATGCTTTGTCACAATTTAATAATGCACTAGATAGAAGAGGAAGGTAACTTTTTGACATTTCCTATTTATTTGATCTGTGATTGTCAATCTGAGTTGTTAAGAAAATTCATCCCTTCTGTCAATCATACAAATTCAATTAACCATAAAGCATCCTTGCAAAATATGGAGGTAAAATATGGCTCCTGGCATATACATATGTATCTCTGACATGGACCCACAGAAAGAAGTTATTTTAAAAAGGATCATTCGGCTGGCCGAGTGGCATGCTGATTAAGAACTGGCTTGGAATGCCAGCTTTGAGCAGCAGGGCCCCGGTTCGGATCCCACATATGAGGGCCAGTGACACTGCCCTCTACAGCTAATATGGTGAACAGCAGCTCCACCTGGAGCTGGGCTGTGCGAGTCCCAGGGATAGTGTAGGCTGCAGCCCCTGCTGCAGTGGGCTGCCATAGGCTACAGTGAGTGGCCGGCAGCCAGCGCGAGCTGCCAAGAGCCACGGTGAGCGGCCATCCAGAGGCCGGCGACCCATCTGCCTTATCCCGGAAGAGCTCAATGACGATACCAACATGGGCCAGTGAAGCAACGTCCTCCACAACTAGACTGAAGAACAAAAAAAGGACAGCAACTTGTCTGTTCCCTTTGCCCGATTCCCCAACGCTGTTCCCCTCCCCCAGTTCCCCAATAAAATCTTAAAAAAAAGAAAAAAGGATCATTCATCTTGAATATCTAATGACTGTTTTTTTTTTCATTTTATTTTGGGTTCAAGCCTCCCTTTTCAGAATCTTGAGAAAAGCTTTTTCGGCCAAATACTTTAAACACACATATACAAACCTTTGCATAGAGCTTCGGGACATTCATCTACTCTGAAACCCACATGTGGATCTTGAACTTCATGGCCTAAACTCAAGCGAAAATAAATATGAACGTCTATACTTCCTTCTCAATGTTTCAGCCAACTAAAAATATGCAGATTCTTCCAGAAAAGAAAGTAATTTTTTTTCTGTCCCTGCCGATGCACATTAATTGTGAAATATCAGTCTAATCATAATAACCCAAATGAGATATAAATTTCCTTTAGTAAAGTGAAGATAATGAATTTCCTTTCAGATGATGAAGTCGGGCAGTCCAATAACCATTTGTTTTATGATGTAAAAGCTCCCTATATGAAAACTGTAGGGTCAGGAGCACTCAGCCAGCTGAGCACTTGGGTTGGCTGCACATCCTCAAATGCTGTGTAATTTAGGTCAAGTAGGTTAATTAGCATATTATTGTTTGGCCAAATGAACAGCAAGAAGTTGGCAAACCTCAATTCCTTAAATAGTAACACATAAATCTTAGTGCTGTGGCACTTCTACAGATGGCAGCATGCTATCTGATGGATGGAAAGGACTGCTTGAGCATAACATTAGGATTCTAAACAGCAAAACAACTTCCGCGTGGAAGAAATTTCACAGGACAGCAGAAATTTATCATGTTTGTTTTGTCACTGTAACTAACATCTTGCCAACTCAACCTCATAAAGAAATAAAGGGACATACACAGAAGGTCACACAAGGGGGAGTGAACACAATCAATTTATGCAAAGATAGTGTACAATAAACTGCCCTCTAGGAAAGAAATGATGTAAAGTGTTATATTGTTGCTTTGCTTTTTATAAATAATGGAAACTTCCAGGCCTCTTTCATTCATTTCTTATTTATCTGGCTTCTCATGTTATTACACAATATTTTTGGAAGCATCAGTCAAGTATTAATTTTCTATTTTATTGTTTGCTGCCTTCCCTTCGATGGACATTATATTTATCTTTAAATAAAAACAGAACATAATAGCATGAAATGCATTATGATAGCAGTCCCCGCGGGGGGAGGAGGGAGTTTTATAAGTAGAGAGAATGGGTTCTACTCCTTAACTCAAGATTTTATGGAAATCCTAAGCTCTAACCTGTTCCCCATGTGTGTTGGAGGTCGCAAGAGCACACTCAGGCATACCAGTGCACTGGGATTCACAGGACCCAGAAAAGCTACTCTCGTCGTGGGTACAGCTGTTACAGCAGGTGTATGTGAATTAAAATCACCAAAGGAAAGAGGTGCAGGGGGCACAGTGCAGAGGAAACCAGCTTCCAGCTTCCTTCTCCCAGAGGGGCCACACAGTCAGTATTTAATTCTCCCAACATGTCACAACATGTGCAAGGTGTTGCCAGCTAGGGATGTTTACTGGAGTTCGGGAACTTTATTTGGCTTGCAGTGCCTGTGTAACTGACCTCAGCTACTCAGGCTGCTGCCTCCCCAGAGGTCAAGGGATGCTGCATGACCCAAAGCCCCAGGCCTCCGCACAAAAATAGGCATTTACCGTGAATCACATTCTTCATTAACTATCTAATGAGGCCCAAGGTCTCTGAGTCAGGTTTTTCCAAGAGCTGAAAGGTTACCTCTCAGGAGCCAGTTATGGGCCAGTCCTGAAGACTTTTGAAACATGCAGGGTTTGGGCAACCCAGGACTGGAAGTTATCCCTTTCCTGTACCCCTTGGACAGGGAACAGCAGTCATGGCTACATATCTACTGTAAAGGGTCACCTCACTATGGCTATATTCCCTCATTTCTCCCGAATTTCTCATTGCCATAGATGCTGACAAGACTGTATTTTTACTTTCAAGAAACGCCGATATCTATGTGTGCCCAAGTATAGACATATCCTATAACTTGATTTTTTTTCCTTCTCAGGCAGTTAAACAGATGTAATCTTTTCAAAGCAATGATAGGTGGTCATCAATAAGTTCGTTACCTACTATCTGAACCGATGAATCTTGTGGGAAGAATAAGATGCATCTCATTCTAAAGACATGCACCTAACACATCTAAAGCTTGTGTTTCCTTGCCCCTCTGGTTGCTAGGATGTGGGCATGGGACCTGGCGTCAGCTCATAATCCTACCCCACCTGGGGCTGAATCTAGAGGCAGGATTGCAGAGTGAGAGACGGAAGTGTCGCTCCCAGTTAGCTCTTGCAGATTCCCTAGCTTTGATCAATTCCTACCCACTGTGTACCCAGGTTCTTCAACTTTCCCCCAAATTCCTGCAAACTAGAAAATACCCTTTCAGCACATGAAGTGTAGGTTAAAATTTCCCAGAATCAAATTTTGTTGCTTTCAATAAAGAACTTCAGCTGATATAGGAAATGCGTTAAGAAACTAAAATAAAATAGAAATGAATAAACAACTATAAGAAAGATTTCTAATTTGTAACAGAAGTCTAACAGATTTCATGATTTGCACCATTTCGTAGGGACTCAGATTTCCTATGAGGACTACCTATTTCTTTCCTCATGCTGTCGAAGCAAACTCTAGCAATACGTGACCTCTATGGCCTTTGTCATGCGGCCTACTGAAAATCTCCATCTCTCCCAGGCTATTTCCTGATCTTTCTAAATGGTACCCAGTATCACGTCCAGGGGTGAGTTTCACTGTACTTCTCATTTCACTGCCCCTACCAAATTTACCTGAACCTATACCTCATTTCATTGAAGGCTTTTTTTTTTTTTTTTTTTGAGGGCACTGTCACTGGCCCTCACATGTGGGACCCAAACCGGGGCCGCCGGCCTCCCAAGCCAGTGCCCAACCACCGTGCCACTCGGCCGGCCCGTTGAAGGCTTTTTTTAAGTCATCCTAAAAGATGTGACTTTGAACTTCATCTAATTTTATATTATTACTGCATTTCCTACACCCTTCTTGAAGGATTTCTGTCTCCAAGCCTTGCAAAATATAGTTCTGACCCTTGTACAATCTTACTTTATATTTTCAGTGGTACTCAGCTTTGTCTAATCTCACTAAAGTTCCTTTAGCTTTAGATGATGGACACAAAGTTTCCAGAAGGCTTTATGAAATAAAAACAAACTGGTCTTTTTATCTTTTAAATAGTCGCACCCACTCTAAGGCTCTCCATTGAATTCTTGCTCTAGATGAAGAAAAAAAGTACACTTATTGGTTTATTTGCAAAGCAGAAATTCTTAATAAATCCAAAAGGATTTATTAGACTCGGACGGAAGGTCCCTGCCCTGAGGCACAAAATCTGGGTGGCCTGATTCTAGCTCGAACCCACTGCTGGCTATACCCCTTCCAACAAACAGGCTAAGGAGTTTTTAGATCAAAGATTTGAGCTTCCCTGTCTCTTTCTAGACTGTAATTCAGATTTCTAGGAACCGGAAACCACTGCCTAAATGTCCCATGCCTTCATACAGGACACATACAGACTTCTTCCCAAGATCTATGCTCCTGAGAGGGGCCCATGTCACAGACGCATCGGTCCCTAGGTCCAAGGAGCCACAGAGGTGTGAGAAGAGCTTGCACATGTGGGTTTAGTGCCCACACATGTGAGTACAAGGTGTCTCCCAGTGTGAGGCAGACCAGGGGTAGGAAAGAAAGGCAGGTGGACCGGGGTGAACGGCCCCAGGCTGGGACCAACATAGTCTCACATGCCATTACAGGAAGCCGAGAACTTCAAGTTCAAACCAGGCCTTCCAGGTTATCATGGCAGCTATTCATCAAGGAAAGAAAAATAAGTTTGCTAACCTCATTTCAATTTTTAAAATATTTATCCTACGGCATGTGGCCTCTATGTGTACCCATGTTCCGGGCAAGTTTTCTGATCCCAGTACATTTTCCTCTGAGGTCAGTTGTTCCAATCTACAGTTTTATTGCTTTCAACAAAACTTTTCAACTTCTATAGACCGTGCTTAAAGCAGGAATTAATATGTATTCTGCAGAAGTTAGACAGACATATCCTGACGTAAGAGGATGATATATATTTTTAAGACTGTCACCCAGTTATACTGGAGAAGAGTTATAAGACCTAATTATAATATTCAGAAACTGTAGAATTGTATCAGCTTCCTGCAGAATTTACATTTTGTGTTTTCATTTCCACCAATCCCTCCTAACTTTCATTCTTTATATCCATGTGCATTTGTTGACATTTTCCACATGATTAGACATCACATTGTGGGTGTGAACTCTTATGTTAGGCAGGCAGGAGACCTGGGGCTCTAATCTAGGGCTTCGATGTGGCTGAGGTTTGGACAACAGGGGCTGGTATTAAAGGATGAACTTGGTTAATCAAAGATTTGGGGGTGGAAGGCAAGAGAAGATTCTAAAATAGGAGAGTCAAATCCAAAGGGAGAGAGACAGGAAAAGGCTGGCCACAAAATAAAGAAGCTATCACAGAAGCCAGGCAAGATGGAACAATTTGTTTCTGAAAAGGGAATAAACCATAGATCCTGGAGAAATTTCCTAAATCTTTGAGCACAGAGAAGATAACAGGATACTTGTCCTTCCATTTGTTACATGAAGCATGCTGTTTAGGGAAGAAAGGCAATTCAGACATTGTGGGCATAAATTTATATACATTCTAATTAAAAGTGAATACTCCATGATGTAATTATGAAAGAGTAGCCAGCTTGTTTGTGAACATATGAGGGTGGGGGCAACAGAAGTGTGATATATGTGCAAAGTCTCAGAATTGAAACCAAAGAAAAAAAAGGGTGGAAAGATGGAACACAGGAGGGAGCAGTGGGGAGGAGGAACCATGCATATTCAAAAGAAAAATGAGGGGGAAATAACATGCATCACTGAGGGATTTGAAAAACATAGTTAAATGGTGAAATTGTAAAAGTAAAGGAGATCAACTAATTTGGAAATGTTAAGGCAGACGAAAAGAGCAGAGAAGTGAGAAGAAATTAGTGTAGTCAAAGCAATCACTCACATAAAATTCAATCAAAGCAGAAAGTAGATAAGATCTGAGGGAAAGGAAGAGACAGAAAAGGACGTGGGATGAAGATTAACTGAATAAGTTAAAATGTTCTAAACATTATGGGGAGCCGAATACTATTCCTACCACAAATAACATTGAAATCTAGTTGATTAGCCAAATTCATCCAATCATTCAGCCATTACTCATTGAGTGCCGCCTGTGTACCAATACCTGTGCTAGGACCACCTATAAAAAGCTGAATGAAAGGAAAGAGAGCTGACTCTGGGTGCTGAACACACAATGTTATATATATGAAAAGTCATGACGCATTTTTGCAACGAAAACCATAAAAAAAATATGTCATGACTTTTCCGACAATCCAATAGATGATGTATTACAGAATTGTACACCTGAAATTTATGGAACTTTGCTAACAATTGTCACCCCCAATAAACTTTAATTAAATATATATATATATATAAATATATATTAATATAAGCCCTGATCTCATGCGGCTTACTGTCCATAGGAGCAGTAGAGGATGAAATAAATTTACACAGATTCATAAGTTAATATAAATTGAGATGCTGAGTTGCCAAATATAAATTGTGGGGCTATAAAGAAATATTTCAACATTAAAACTGGGAGTTCATGGACATGATCTCTAGAAACTAATATTAATATATGATCTGAATGTGTAGTGGGGATTAGCCAAGCAGTGAGAGATACTAGGAGTCATTTAACTGGAGGAAAGAAACGTGCAAAAGCCTTGAGATGAAAAGGAGTTGGACTTGCTGGGTTACTGAGGGAAGGCAAGTGGGGGAAAGCATAGTGAGAATAGTGGAGAGTGGTATGAGAGGACATTGAAGAGTTGGGAAAAGTCTGCTGGTTTATATAAAAATTGGGATTTTTATCCTAAAGAATAAATATTCATTATCAACCCAAGGTGAGACTGTATCAATTTGTGTAGTGCATGATAAGTCAGAGAAAGAAATCAAGGTGGGTTGGCACTTTAAAAAATTAAAATGTGTTGAATTAAGTGAATTAAAAAAAAATACCCTGAGGTTATAAGACCCCAAGGTATACATGCATCTTAAGGATTATGCATCTTAAGGACACTGGGTTAGACACAACAGAGGATATTAATAGGTAAAGAACATATGTACCAAATATAAACTCAGATTGTTCCCTGTTCATGCTGAAGACGATGAACTTTGGATCAACACCAGCCCTGATAAACATATAGATGGTGCATCAGAGCATCATAGATTCTGTCCCTCTGACAGCTGTGTTGTTTGGTGGTATCACCACCTCTCATTTTCCAAGGAAAGCCAGAAGAGGCCTACACCCCCTATGATAAAAGTGACACGATGGCCACTCGTCACAGGAAATGGGGAGGCATCAGCTGAGGAGTTCTGGCACCAACACCTATGAAAATACACCAAAATGAAAGGATTCAATTCCCTATTTTTGCTTGTTAAATGAAAACTAGAGAACAACTTTCTTAGGTTTGGCTACTTACATTTGATATTTTTGTATTAGTTCTAATGAGGTCTCAAAATACGAATTCATCATGAAAGAAATCTTTCTTACAAATGAGAAATAACAAAAAAGCTCTGAACTTAAGAGTAAACTATCATCTTATTGCTAAGTTCTTCACTCAAAAGTTCCAAAGTATTCCACCTTATCTTCTTCCATCCTCAGTTTTTTCTTATGGAAAATAACTATATGAATCCAGATTTACTCTCCATTCTCATTGTACTTCTCCACAGCAACATCCTATCATTATAGTTCTGAGGCAGGCTATGGGTTCATATCCAGCCTCTTCTATTTGGCATGTTAGGTAACCTCACTGTGTCCTTTTTCCTTATCTATTAAGGAGACCACCTCATGGAGTGGTGGGAATACAGAACAGTGCCCAGAACCTAGTATGGGACCAGTGGATACTATTTACTGTTGTAGAAATATCTACTAAATAAGCCATTTAGTAGATATAAGTACTTAGAATTGTAAAGTGCTATGCAGAGTGCAAGCCATTATTATTTTTATTAAGCAACATTTTAAAATTTTCTATTGAATTCAAAGGGCATCATATGAAATTCTGCCTTCTCTGACACCCTAATGTCTGTAGCTAAGGGTGACAATTGTCAGTCAGTATTTTTTAAAATGTATCTGATTGTTCAATATATGGCAGATACAAATAGCTTACCGAGAGTGGCTGTGCTGAATATTTTTATATTTTCTATTCTAAAACCATTCTCCATCTTTCTCCATCCTGTTCTGGGCTTCTGAGTCTTTCCTGTAAGGATTATATCAACAGGACAACCATGCTTTCTTGCTTCCAATGGGGTTGGGCCAATAAAGAGCCTTAGAATGCTCAGAGAAAAGGAGAGAGCCCAAGTTCTTGAGTTATTTCCATTCTCTGTGTTCTCTAGTGCAGTCTCATCACCTTGCAAACCATGTATTCCTTTGATTTCTTCCCTGAGAGATTGTCTCGTGCTGCGTTTCTGCAGGAAGGCCTCTGCTCCATTCAAGGCAATCTTTATATATATCACGTATTGGAAACACTTATAATGTAAATAAAAAGAGGGGACAAAATCTTGTCTGTACTCACAATCTAGTTATCCTCACTGTGGATTTATAATGTGGTAATTTCATTTTGATTATTTGTATATGTTATATTAAAGGAACATTTTTAAAAGAGTGAATAAAAGCATTGATCACAGTTTAAATTATGGTTGATTAGAGAGGTAAACCAGTGACTCTCAGCTGGTGGATTATGGAATTGGAGGAAATTATGGAGGAACTCTTCCCTTGTGGGGAAGATCTTTGAAGTGTGTGTGTGCACACATGTATCCACCTTTTAAGGGCATAATGAATATTATGGAATAATTTCACATTTGAATAAAGAGCTGATGATTTTCCAAAATCCAAAGTACATAAATAGAGCTCAAAATTATCTTCACTGATTACAGCTAGGCCAAAAATACTTTGTATTTTGTATATATTAGTTATTGTCAAGGAGAGAGTGTTTCATTAAGTTTAATAAAAAGAGCAAAAGAGGACGGTTGAGAATCACTGAGCTATAATAAACCCAAGCCAGTGGTAAAACTAAAATTTCAAGCTCTGCATTAGCGAGAATAGTGATGACACGGACACACCCAGAAAACCAGAACTGAAATTATTTCAAGAAAGGTAAAGTTAGCAAAATTTCTAAAAAAAAAAAAATCGTTTGGAGAGAGAATGGAAGACGTATTTTGAGAAACCAAGAATAAATAAAAATGGGAAACTAAACACGAGTTTTGTAGATCCACCAATCATCAGCCTCTCCTTCAGCAGAAAGGCAGCGAAGAGCAAAGGACAGAGTAGCCATAAGAAAAGTTAAAATTATAAAATAATGAGACCAACGACACAGGTCTCATGTCAAAATGTCTCACTTTGAGCTGCTCCTTCATAAAGTGATCAAAGTGAGAGAAAGAGAAGGTTTTAGAAAGAGGTTGAACAAAGTAATCAAAAGAAGCAGGGGACAAGGAGGGTGACAAGGGATGGACAGATGATTGCGGTAAGCAGTGGGGAACCTAAGAATAACCTAAACTGCAACCTCCCTGAGTTCGAAGACGGATCTTGGTCATCACTGTATGTAGCATTTGGCACAGTGCCTGTCCCATAGTAGGTGCTCATATATTTGAGTAAATGAACCATTACAGCAGAGCACCTCGGGACCAAACTATACTGCAGAGAGCTTAGAAGAAAGAAAAGGGGAGGAAACAGACAACAAAGTAAATGATATTGTAGAAGAAAAAAAATAGGGAGCTGAAATGAAAGACTAAAGCAGAGAGACAGATAAAGAAAGGAGGTAAAAAAATATGGAGCAAGATAAATAATAGCAAAGCAAAGAAGGGAGGGGAGAAAACCAGATGTTGGTGTTGAGATTTTTATTGTAATTTTACTTCAGTTTGTGACAAGAAGGCTTGCCTACAGAGTCCTGGTGACACACAGTGACTTGTGTTGTTGAAGTGCTTCCTTAGAAAGGCCCAGGCTAGGGCAGGCCAAGTGGCTCAGTTGGTTAAGAGCTTGCTCAAGAGTGCGAGCTGAGTTCTGAGCAACCGGCAGTTTGATGCCCAGCCCGAGCTGAGCTGCCGCTGAGCTGCCAACAGGTGGCAGGATGGCTCAGCTAAAAAAAAAAAAAAAAAAGAAAAGTCCAGGCTAGCGGGTACTCATGCTGAAACTATATTAGAGTTCTAACATCATTTGTTATGAGAGGGCAAAAAAATAGAACAAAACTGAATCATTAATTATGAATTATCCCCAAATGAGTAAATTATACCTATAATATAATTTGGGGGCTCACTAGCTCTCAAAGAACATTTAGAAAGTGCCCCACTTATACTTGAGAATGACAAAATACATACATCAAGGACTGTAATATATTCCTTCAAACAGCCCATCATGTCCCCTTTCGCATTCTGAAACCACTGAACTCTGTTCCTATGCAGTGGGTATGGATCGAGGCCATCTCTGTTGTGGGCACCTTAGACTTACTGAGCAACTTTCTTTAAAATGCCCCATATTTGAAGACTATTTTCATTGCTTTAAACAATAATAGAGATGATAGATTGTACTTATTTTCTCCCTGAAAGAAAAAGTGGAAGGGAATTATTAGATGAAACTGGAGAGGTAAGCAAGGTCCAAGGTGCATGGAGTATGCAGGGGAGGACAGAGAACCCCAATAATGAACTTGGCTTATTAAATGTCATTTTTGCATAGACCCAGCATTTTCCTCTGCTCCTCAATGTTTGGGCAAAGAGCATCTTTAACACATTCCAACAGTTTTAATTAAAGGAAAGAAAATCTGATTGGGGAATTCCAATGTATTTTAAGGAGATAGTATATTCAGTAATTCACTCTACTGAGACCCCCTTTATTACTGTATTTCTCCTCTCCTCTATAAATGCTTTTATGATTTTTAATTAATGATACTGTACTTTAACATTGATAACCATGCAGTGTTAAGAGAATGTGGATGTTTATTCAAAATGGTTTTCAAAAGATTCCAAGTATTTTGCCATTAAGGTTTAAGTCTTTGAATACTTAACACTGAATTACTTTAGGCTATGTTGAGGAAAAGATTCCCAGGATGTATAAAATTGCAGAGACATGCATAGAAGCAATATGCCTCTTGAAGGGATTAACAAGAAATAGAATCACATTTACAAACAATAATGGTTGTATTCTAATAAAATGATTCTGTACATATACCCAGATCTAAAAAGACAATATTCTCATTCAAAAACAAAAATCATTACTTTGCAAGATATTTAAAGCAAGGATATGACTATGGTGCAATATGAATAAATTACAAAGTCAGGAATTCATGTGTGGGTATGCTGTTGTCATTTATATTTTTTAACCCAAAACAGAACTTTTAATAAATGAACTGTCAGCCCTGAATTCCCTTCAGTTGTTTATTCTACGAGATTTATTCTGTGATTGCCTTCTTTATAGGATTATTAGGTCAAGTGACATAAGAATACCTAATTGAGACTGTATGTTCTTTTGGCTGCTTCTGCTGCTGCTTCTCTGCTCCTTTTGACCGCGTCTTCCCTTTGAGCCTCGCCTTTGCGCGTGGCCCACTCCACACTCTTTGGAATGTAATTTCTAGTAATGGGCCCTTGAGCCATTCTCTACTGCTCAGGTCTACTTTTACTTCTAAATGTACTATCTCTTCTAATAAACTACTTATTTTACTGCTTAAAAAAAAAAAAGACTGTATGTTCTTTCAAACTACTACTTCCATGTTAACAAACTTGGTATTTTGTTTTCTTTCGCATTATAAAGGTGCTATTTACGAGGTTCTACTTTTATATTAAATACATGAGCTGTATTTGGGGTATATGCATTGAGACAGCTTACTATGTCAAATAGTTTCCTACTGAGAGCCTGCCACTTCCTTTTTTTAATTAAAGTTTATTGGGGAGACAATTGTTAGCAAAGTTACATAGATTTCAGGTGTACAATTCTATAGTACGTCATCTATATATCACATTGTGTGCTCACCACGCAGGGTCAGTTCTCTTTCTTATCACCATATATTGGAGCCCCTTCACTCCCATCTACTTACTTCTTAAATCCCGCTGGAAGAATGCAAGGAAGTCCCATTTCACATAGGAAACATTGCTCTAATGAGGTTTCAGTGTGTTAAAAAATTGATTCCAGGTCCAAAAGTACTTTACTTAAACTCAGGGAGTGATAGAGGTACCAAGAGATTCCCGCTCATTATTCCATGGTGACTCCTATTACAACCCTCAAGGGCAGTACATTTGTCTGGTTTAACGGTCTCTCGCTACTGCTCATGAGGAATCTCTCTGGAATGCTCTGCCTGTTAACTTCTGCCTTTTCATAAGATGTTCATTTTTCTACTTCTTCCATTTTTGTATTCCTATTGTTTTAAGATATTTGCACTTTATTAGTTGTATTATATTCAACCCTTCATTGTTTCTGGGTCTTAAAGTTAATTTATACTATATTGGAAGTTTCAGGCTGCTCGTTTGGGGATTATTTTTATTTATGCACTTCAAACACTTCCCTACATTTGATGAATTGATTTTGTAGTAAGAGAAACTGCATTATGGAGTACTTTATGAATATCCCATCTTGAAATCCCCTTTCCTAATGTATAAAGTGCACCAGTTGACATGACTTTTCTTCCTAGGTTTGAAAAACGAATCTCAAACAATAACTTCAAAAGTAACATTGCCCCGTAACTTCCAAAACTAAAGGAAAGAATTCAAGAGCAGCTGAAAACACACACGGCAAACAGAAATGCTGCCCGTTCAATGAGATGTTGTTTATGTTTGCCAGAATTAGAAGAAAAAAATAGACAAGAATAAAATTTTTCTTTTTTTTTTTTTTGACTTGCTGGGTGTTTACACATCGGGCTTTTGATTTTTGCAGGGCTGGATAATTTGATGTGCCATGAAGCCAAGGAAATAATAAAGAACAATACAAAAGCAGTAGTAAGAAAACATACCTGGCCCAGTTTTCTGTCTTAGAAAGAAAGGCAAAAGATAGCAAAGGCAAAGTTTGCTTATATTTTTGCAGGCATTATGGACTACTAGGTGTTAAGTCTAATGGTACTCAAGCCTTCACGAAAATTGCTTGAGCATGATGCTTACTGCTAAAACAAGAGACTGCCCTGAGAGATGCAGACACCTCAGAAAGGCTGCAGAAGGGATATTGTACCCAGCAGGAGACAAATCCGGGACCCTGTAATCTGATGTAGGGTTTCTCGGGATTTATGCTAATAAGGAAATTTTGTTAGAAAGCACTTCTTCTCATAAAAGGTATTGTCAGGACGGCTGTTAACTGCATTAGCAACACCAATAAAATTAAGATGCTGTCCTCCTTAGGCATAAACGCTGAAAAAGCTGCTACCTACCTGGGTTGGACTCATAAGTACATAAAATAAATGCAGTAAGCTACCCTTGTGCCATAAGCCAAAATGATAGGATTCAAATCATTTTCAGAGGCTTTACTGCTAAGTGCCTATTACAGCTCGACACAGAGTGTTAAGAAGCAATGGCCCGTGTTGCACTGGCCCATTTATACTGTATACACACTGTATAATCATTGTTGGGATCGGGGGTAATCCACCAGGAAGCATCTAGCTAGAACGGTGACATAAAGAAATGGGCTGTTTGAAATGGTTATGGGACATGAATGGAGCGAGTCGTCAGAGCCGTAAATGTAGGCCTGAGACCAGAAATCAAAGGAAAATAGAATGTGCTCCCCATCTTCCCCCTGCCTTAGTCCTAAAAACCTTGAAAGCATTTCAAGGACTACAGAAAGCCACCTCATGGGAGATTTCCCCGACATACAATAGCTAATCTAATTCACAAGGAGCCAGCTTAGTACATTCTAGCAGAGGAGACTAGAGAGTCGGGAAAACCTACATCATGTTGGCCAATGCTGTCAGTGTTTCTTTTTTCATTTTCATTTTAATTTTCTTTACAGCTTTATTGAGGTATATCTGGTATACCATAAATTGTACATATTCAAAGTGTACAGTTTCATGAGCTTGACATAACCATCTGTGATAACAAATATATACATCATTCCAAGATTTCCTTGTGTCCTTCTCAAATCTTTTTCCTACATCCCCTCCCCATGACCCAGTGTCATAGGGCACATAGTGATTTGCTTTCCGTCACTATAAATTTGCCTTTTCCAAAATTTTATGTGAATTTAATTTATATAAATTGATATGTTCAGTACGTCCATTTCCTTGACTACCTTTTTTTACTTGCTGTAATTATCTTACATGTCTCAATGGCTGCATGTGTATTGAAGTTTATACAACATAATTTTGCTATGCATAAGTATTTTAGGTGGACCAAAAGTTTTTCCCCATTTATTGCGATTTGGGCCTCGAAGCCCAGACAGGGCTGGTGTTCAATCAGAGGTTTTGACTTCAATTAAAGGTGATTTGTGTAACGTGTGATGCTTCCTTGCTTCTATCATACAGTGATAGGAAATGTCAATAAATCTTTTTTCTTGCTACCAGCTAGATGACTCATCAATTGCTGACTCAGCTGCAAATGTGTGTTTTCCTGTTATGAGAACAAACATCTCACAGCTGAGAACAACGATTACAAAATCCCAATAGGCTAAATTCAAAGGGCATTTACCTCAGGGCAGTGGAACACATTGCTTAGCACACAGGTCCTCAGCTGTGAGATACCTGTGTCCAAAACCCTTCTCTACTGCTTAGCAGTGGTGCGGCCATAAGAAAGCTGCCCCATATTTTATCCCTGCCTCCTTATCTGTAAAATGAAGCTGTGCCTCGTTAAGAAATTTTCCTGAGGACAAAATGAGTTGCTATATGTAAAGCAGTGAGAATAATGCCTGATTCACAGTTAACGCTATGCACATGTTAGCTACTGTCTGGGTAGTTGCTAAGCTATGGATGACATTTTTCTTTCATTGGCGACACTTCTGATCCATATAATGTTAGTGAAGTAGAAATGTTCTTTTCAACTTTTCTTGTGATTGGAACAAGACTATTTGGAACAAAAACAAAGGTAATGAGATATAGGAAAAGTACAACAATAAATCCTCCTTAGATAACTTATTGGTTCTTCTCTGCTTCTCTATTTAAATATTGCATACAGAGATCCAAAACACCAAAGGACATTCTACAGTTGACCTACTTTCCCCTTTCAGTTGTAAGTCAGCCCACCACAACTGCTCCCCATGTAGGATTAGAGTCTCGAGTGGGTATCAGCTTGCTACTATGCCCCATGAAGGAAAAGGTATCTGAGACAGTCAAAGGGAGCCCTTTCTATGAGATGTTCTGTTACCAAGTTTGCAGCATGATCTAAAACAAAAACCAAGGTAAAAATTCATGTTATTAGCCATATTCAGAAAGTGCTAGCTTCATTTGGAATATATCAGTGAGCCTATAATCAGCCACAACGTTTAACATATTATCAGGAAAGTGAGTTGCTAAGATCCCCAAGCCATTTACCAAGTTTGAAATGGCTGGGATGGAACGTTAAGTTCTTGCTCTGGATAAAGGAAGCTGGCAAGAA
This sequence comes from Aselliscus stoliczkanus, assembly GCA_033961575.1. Lineage (NCBI taxonomy): Eukaryota > Metazoa > Chordata > Mammalia > Chiroptera > Hipposideridae > Aselliscus > Aselliscus stoliczkanus. The sequence goes on along the minus strand of CM066740.1, from coordinate 86,641,644 downwards.
TAAGAATGGTCAAGGTCCTAGCCAAGCAGAACCCAGTCCCATGGAACTAGAACTCCAGAGGAAATTACCCAGCAGTCCATAACTGGGCAAAACTGGTGACCAGTTGTTGGAAGTCCTTGAGCATGCTGTGGGGGTGGGGAGAGGCAGAGTTCGTGAAGTACATTTTCCTAGGGAAGTAAGATTGATTTTTGGTCCACTGGTAACGTGAGTGGGGCTCGGAAGAGTCAACTGGCAGGTCTGTTTCGGGTAAGCCCAGAAACATCCACTAGGACGAATGTTTTCTTCACCTGCTATTGGGCTGGGTTGGGGTAGGCAGGGAATGGCAACACAGCAGGAAATAAAACCTTGTGTGCCTTTAAATGAAATGACCACAATAAATATAATAGTGAAGTATTATTACCGAATTCGGAGAGTTCAAAAAAGTGGCCGCTAGAAAAGGAACCAATTCCTATTTCAATAAAAACTAAAAATTGTTCTTCAAAACATGACATGGGAAATACTTTTTCTCCTTTGTCAAAAAATGTTTATTTATATAAACGAACCTTCCCAAATTGGACGTGACTTCTCTACTGTGAAACTTATAAGCAAAATCTACCTTTCAATTACTCTTAAAAGGTGTGTTATATTTCTTTATTTTGTACTTATTTGAATCCCAGTTCACTTAAGTGATGCATTATTTTAAATGTTAGACTTTTACTAGCTCTTCATGAGTCCAACTGTCAATGCTAAGAGAAAAAGAAATAATGTTAAAGTCAAAACACTATCAAATTAAATGAAAAAAAAAAGAATGAAATGAAAGAGGGGAAACAAAGAAACTCACACACACACACACACACACACACACACATTTTTCGAACAACAGGCAATAGTTTTTGGCCTGAAAACAATTCAAGAAAGGGTACTCATTTTCATTTTTGGGTTGAAAATGATAGAGCCATAAATGTATGAATTCTAAGAAATCCTGGCAACAGAGCAGCAATAGGAAAAACCACTGTTTCACAGGTGGGTTCACCTCTCCCGGGTGGCATACACAGAGTTGACCCCGGTACTTGCTGTCACCAGTTGGTTTGCTCCACAGCGTTCAAAGAACCCAAATGCAAAATGTAGTTCTAAGCTCCATAAGTATATGAGAAACTTAAAAGGTTGCTGCCTTTAAGAGAGCCTTGCTGTTAATTTGCATATAAACTTAATAGATCTTAATTATCTCATTAAAAATTGAAGAATACTTTATGAAAATGAGCAATTATATTTGTTTTACAGCAATTGTTTAATTTAAAAATATTTCATTGTAATGAGCAGCAATTGGGATTGATTTTTAAGTAAACCAACTTTAATATCGAGTGTACTTAGTTGGGGTGAAAGTTCCTTTATTAAGAAAATTTAATTCAAAAATAAATAAGGTGAGTTAACAAAATGTCTTTGTTCCTCAGCATAGAATGAAACTATTATTTCGGCCATCTGGCCTTCTTTAGGGTAAAGTTATCAGCACGCAATAGTTTGGTTTAGCCATATAGAGAAAGTTAAGAAAATATTTTCCTGTAGATTCTACTTTTTGTAAACCTTACAAATGGTTTCGGTCTTGTCACAGGCAGAATCCATTTGCATCACGGAACTGGCTATATCACAGCTGAAACCTGCTATAGCCCAATAGATACAATTAAGAGAAGAATATTTTAGTTGTAGCAAGCCTCCTACATTTAGCAATTGAGAGTCTGGTTTGTAAAGGTAATTTGTCTATTCAGCTTAAAACGTCACATAATTCATGAATATACTACTAGAAAATAGTACATTTCAGAAAATAGCACATTCATGAATATACTACTAGAAAATAGTACATTTCAGAAAATAGCACTTAGCCTTTTTAGTCTGAAAGCTTTAAAGTACTCATATGTCTCCATAATCAGAAACTCAAAAATTCACACTCTGGGATTGTCTCTGAACAATAGGCCAGAGTATATTTGTCAAATATATTCTATAGTAGATAGTCAAGTGTTTTGAATTGTAAGATGGTAAGTTTAAAAGTGGGGTGAGGGTAACCGTGACAAAATATAATGTAACACAGCACATTATATTTTTGACAAAAATAAGAGTCTAGAATATGTTCTTATGTATGGGTAGGATTAAAAATATAACTTTACTCAAGAAGAAGAAAAAACAAACTTAAGTGCTACTTGGGGAAACTATACAGTGTACTTGCATTTATCCAGAATCAGTACAATTTTTCTTTCATGGCTGTGACATTGGTCATTAATCTTCCTAAGTGGCCAAGTGGAAATCTAAGGTGTCATCCATACATAGCATTATCTCATAGACGACTAGAAGCACATTTTAAAGTTTAGCTTACCGAATCACTGAGCAACTTACTTTCTCTAAAAGAAGTTGACTTTGATCCATACCTGCCAGGCTGGTAATGATCAGAAATCTTTACTGAATTACTTTTAGCGGCGTCATCATTTTTCAAAGCAGGAAAGCACACAAACATATTTTGATTGCAGATGAAAATAGTTTGAAGGGCATTAAATCTGCACAGAGATGGTGTCTTAAGTGTAATCAGAGTTTTAGTAAATCAAATTCAACTTCTTTTTTTTGTGGTTCGATCGCACTTCTTCATCTCGGTGCTCAGCTGGTACTGTCCAGGAACCACTAGAAGGTGTCAAAAAATTACATCAGGGGGCCTGCCGAGTGGCGCAGTGGGTGAGCGCTGGCTTGGGAGGCCAGAGGCCCCGGTTCGGGTTCCACATATGAGGGCCAGTGACACTGCCCTCAAAAAAAAAAAAAAAAGCCTTAAAAAAAAATTACATCAGTTTAATGAAAGCTGAGTACTGCCAAACACATCCGACTTAAGGTTAGAGGTAAAGGTAGCTATAAAAGAGTTCTCTCAGGCACACATGGTGCACGAGTATATAGGTCTGAATCATTTAAAAACAAACAAAAAAAGAAAAACACTGAAGATACTCAGAAGACCTAGACATAAATCCGATTCCATGCCTCACTGTGTGTGACCTTGGACTAGGAACACGCCTCACACAACATAATGTTATTTACCGAGGAAACATAATAATATGGCTTGCTCTACATAACACACCAAAGTCCTATAAAGTTCAAATGAAATTATGCATATGAATGTGACATTCCGATTTTAAAGGCTATGCAAGAGAAGACTTGATTATCTACTGCTCCATTTTTGCCTCTTCACCTTCCAAGTGTCACCTTCCTATCACATATCGAAGAGGGTCTGTTTTGCACTCATTCCTAAGCCAGTTCACACGCGCACTCCTAAGTACGACTCTCCTCTTGGGCTCCGCTTCAAGCCTGGCCTGCCCTGGAGTTCTGGAAGGCGAGACTCCCACCAAAGTGGGCCCAGTACAGGATGCTGTGCGCCTCTCCACTTCCTGTTCTTAATTTTCACGTACAATGAATGCAAGTCTGTTGTGTCAGCAGATTAAAAAAAGTTAGGCAACTTGGAGGAGAGAGTGCAGCACACTAGCAGCAGGGAATGAGATGAATTTCAAAACTATACGAGGTATCTCAGTACTTACGAGTTTATCACACAAACACCCGCACAGAGTTTCTCCTCAGGCTAGAAATCCATAGATTTGTTAGATTGTGAACCTCTCTCAGAAGATAGCTATAACCCAGCAAGGCAAAAATATATTGAAAAATTATTACTAAAAAATATAGTAAGAAAATTTTTTTAAAAGAGGACGGACACAAAGGAAGAAAAGACTGTTAGATGAGCAATGAATAACACACACTATCTAGGAACAAGCTTAACAAGAAATGTGTAAATGACACATGAGGACATTTTTAAACATCACTATTTCAATAAAACTCCAAAGAACACTGGGACAAATGGAAACCACACAATTTTCTCAGGCAGGAAGCCAATACCATATCAAGCCTACCAAGTTAATTTACAAATTTAACTAAAAATTAATTTAAAAAAACACCAACATATATTTGATTTTTATAGATAGGGAAGCTCATTCTAAACTTAACTGAGGAAAATAAAAAGTAAAATTAGTAAATTCAAACAAAATGATGACAAAACCAGCCACATCAGATACCAAAATACATTATGCCTCAGATCTTTAAAAGGTGGAATGCTGGCATTATCACAACACTTAGTGACCAATAGAATTTGAATTCCAGAAATAGACCCAAATGTGTATGAGAGTTTAGTATATGATGAAGGTGGCATTTCTGATCATTTGGATGAAGATGTCAATAGCAAGAGTTCAGGTTACCTGAATAGCCCTCAGGAGAAAAAGTTGGCTTTGTATTTCTCACCTTCCATGATGAAAAAGTCCAAATAGAACAAAGATTTAAATATAAAGATTCAATATTTAAGAATACATGGGAGAGGCAAGACAGTGCGTGGGGGCTCCACAGGTCTCTTCCCTAGCAAAACTGGTGGAAATGATTTTTTTAAAAACAACAACCATTTACAGTCTCTGGAAATGAGCCTAAGAACATGCAGCAAATGACAAAATATTTATTCCAGGAAATCAACTGAAGCAAGGGCACAGCCATGGCTAAAATAATCCAATCTGTCACTCAACAAGCAAACAAATAACAGTAACGAGCCAGTGAAGGAGGGAACCAGTTTCCAACAAATAATTATTAAACATGCAAAGACACAGGAAATTACGACTCATACGCCAGAAAAAAGAAATAAAGAAGGCAATATAAAGTGCCTGTGAGAAGTGATTAGGTGTTGGAATTCACCAACAAAAATTTCTAAGTAGCCATTGTAAATGTGTTCATGACATTCACATATCCACACCGATGCACGCTGAAACTGGTCACTGTCTCCTAAGACCATGACATTCGTCATGGATGTGCCACTATTTTCTCTTGGAATTGGTGAGCATTATGGGAGGTGGAAAGAGGCAATACTCTTTCAAAATATTAAGATTTTTTATTTTATTTTATCAAAAGCACAAAAATATTGGGCTGGCTGAGTGGTGCGGTGATTAAGAACTGGCTTGGGACACCAGCGGCCCCGGTTCGGATCCCACATATGAGGGCCAGTGACACTGCCCTCAAAAAAAAAAAAAAATTAACTCATGTACAATGAACTCCTTACTGATAGAAATCATGTGCCCATCTTTCTGTCTCTAACATTTAAGATGATGCCTGGCATGAAGCGTTTATAGAATGATTGATGAATGAATAAGCGGATGAATGATCAATTGTGTGTCATGTTTCATCGCTCTGCACAAATACATTTTCTGTCTCCTTTCAAAACCCCATACCTTCATTCTTGTAAACTTGAGGTTATGTCATTAAAGTATGCATACTTAGAACTCTTACAGGGTCCCAGTGAATGGAACTTTTGTTTGTAAGGGCCTGATTTCAAATTTATTGTTGCCCTAACTTAATATAGCTACACCACCTTTTCTGTGTGAATTTTCACCCAGTATATCTCTTTACAGTCAATTTTCTTCTTGTTATTTTTACACAATAGGTTAGATTGTTAGACACAGTTATTTATTTCCCTGTGATGATCTCATAGACATGGAGTATATATTTGTGGAAAGTGCACTATGGGTTCTGCTTCAGTTGGCCTGAGGTGGCGGCCAGAAAATTGGCATTTCTAATAAGTTTCTGAGTAATGCTAATGCTGCTTGGCCTGAGACCACAATTCTAGAAGCACATTTCAAGAAGCAGGCATTTACATCTATATTTTAAGTAAACACTCATGTGGTGCTAATGTGCTGGCCTGGGGATCAAATTTTGAGTAGCAGTTGTTTTCTGCCTCTGACCTCCTTTTTTGAGTTTTCCGTCAGTTCGTCTCTGCGTATGCTGCATCTGGAAAACATGTTTGCTGCTATCTTTCTTCCCGTTTTAATTCTCTCTCCTACTGTGTTCATTGTCTTGCCCAATATGACCATTACGTTTTTTAATTTGGGTTATTTTGCTATCCACTTAAAAAAATTCTGTTTTGTTTTTGTTTTTTGAGGGCTGTGTCACTGGCCCTCATATGTGGGACCCGAACCGGGGCCGCTGGCATCCCAAGCCAGCGCTTAGACACCGCGCCACTCGGCCAGCCCTGTTTGATTTTTTTTTTAAACTGACTCTGTCACATTTATAAAATCTTACCTGCAGCTAATGTGATGTGTGACATTGTATATTTAAACAGAGTAAGCATACCTGTTTTAAAATTTATGTCTGAGTGTTGCTCATTTTGTTCTGCTAGCTCATATTCATGACACCTGCTTTCTAAGTGTGATTAGTTAGTATTTTAAAAATTTAGAGTCGCTGGATTTTAAATATTATTTATGGGCATTCCCTGGGTCCTCTTTCAAGAACACTTGACTTGTGCTTCTGTCAGGTGCAGCATCATTAAACATCAGGGGTTCTCTCTCATAAAGTTCATGTCTTGAGATTCCTTAGTCACCCAGGCTAATTGTACCCAGGTAGAAAATCCATGCGAGGCAGGTCTTTGGCCATAAATCCTCATTTTCTCCTTTTGAGTTTGTTCTCCTGCCCTGCCCAGGGCTATGTCAGACTCCTCTGAAGGCCCTACAGATTCAGGATGGGGTGGGAAGAGAACAGGATTAAGTCTAGCAACGTGCCATTATCCAAAGAACATGGATCTCTGAGGTCCCAACTGTATTGGGAATGGGAATCCTAGGGGACTCGAGACCCTGGTTGGGTCCTGACTATGAATTTCTGGTTCTCTTGTTGTGGAATGCTGTAAATCAAAGCCCAAGAGAACTTTATCAGCAAATGCCCCCAGGGCAAAAAAAAAAAAAAAAAGATTTAATATTTATATCTCTGCTCATAGGTTTTCATTTAAATATTGGATGGTGGAGTTCCCCACTGTCTTTCTGACTCCTCATTGGTTTATGTTTTTTTAAAAATACATTTTTCCAGCAACTCATATTGTTTGCAGTGGGGGAGTTCATGACCAAATATTAGACTACTCTTGATCTTATGTGTTTTGACAGGAATGTAGAGAATATCAATAGAGGCTAGCTTAAAATGTCTTCAGAAGTATAAGTGATAGCTTTTTTCATTTTATTTTAAATACAATCCTTTCTCCTGAATGCTAAAACCCCACTGTGAAGCAATTTAGGCTAACAGATAGATGACTTTTAAATCAGCATTTCTAATCATACATTCACAGATGGCTTTCTGTTCTATTTTATAACTAATGCTCCCCTATAAGATTATGACTTTTGCCAAGGTGGGGGGTGGGAGGGGGGCCAGGGGGTGGGGAGAGATGACTCATCAGAAACTGGCTGAAAAAATTTGTTGTAAAACAAAATTTTAACTTCTAGGGAGTGTAAGGATAAATAAAAAGTAGTGAGGCTTAATTCTTCAAAAAAGGCAGGAGGCTCCTGTTCCCCCCGCACCCCAAAGCACTCACTTTAGCAAATTTGTAAGTTCTTCTTGCATCTCTTGGAAATGTATGTAAATCTTTTTAAAAAGCTAAATAAACCTCTTAGCAGCTTTACATCCTAAGACTGCTTTTCTCAAGTACCTGGGAACCACCTGTAATCATCTAGGAAGTTAGAGCCCCTATCTCCCTGGGCCCATGGGGTAGGTTGCATCTCTCCAAATTGCACGAAAAAAAAACAACATCATATTATACAGATATAAAAAGTTTATTTTTCCTGTAGATAAAGCCAATTAACTAATACAGATGGTCACCTGAATTCCCAAATAAACGTATAATGAAAGAAGGGTGCTGATAAGTTCTTTGATTGGAGGACTAGTTTTGTTTATCTGGAGAAAACAGCTGCCTAGGCACTTCATGGCATAAGGATGGGAGAGTTAATAGAGTGAAGTTCTGCTGCCTTATGAGAAGTAGAAATTCACCAAAAAAACCCTTTTTCACTCTTAATACAACAAGCTGGATAACTTATAAAACCATGATTATTTTAAGCCCATTGTCATAGCTAATGTCACAAAGTAAATAAATGAACTAAAACCAGAAAAGTGACAGCCCCTCCTAGGAAAACAGAGCATACAACTAACATCATCTTTGGCAGAGTTGGCCAAAGAGGATGGAGGTAAAAGAGTGTCTTTTTAAACCTACCAAAGGCTGAAAGACTCATTAGCAGTAGCTCCAAAAACCAACAGGTGTAAAAGAGGTTCATCAGCTTTAAGGTAAAGGATGGCAAATGGAACAAAGGAATAAAGAACAAAAAAATTCATAGTAATATGGATAAACATAGGAGACTATTTTCTTATTATTTAAGTACCTTTAAAACAAAACCCTCAAAGTCAAAATAGTAATAATAAATTTCTGGATTTACAACTTACGTAGAAGTAAAAATTATGAAGATAAAATACAATCATTATAAATACAGAATTAATCCAGAAGAAGACAGAAAAAGAGGACAAATGAAACGAAGGACAGGTGTGACAAAGAGAAAACAATTAGGAAGGTGATAAACTTAAGCCTGATTTTATCAATAATCATCATAAATATTAATAGCCCTATACCCCAATTAAAAAGGCAGATGGTAAGATTAGATTAAAAAAAAAAACAGCCAAACTATATGTTGCCTAAAAGCAATCCACTTTAAATAGAATTCTCCAGGAGGTTAAAAGTAAAAGGATGGAGGACTTCAATTGCAACTTAGACATGCATTGAGCTGAAAAAGAAAAGCTTTCTTTTAGAAATGCTTTCTCAAGTTTTTTCACTTCTGCTTTCCATTTCATCACTTTCTCTCTCATCTTCACTCTCATCATTTCTACTCATTTTTCTTTTTTAAAAAAACCCCTCTATTCCTTGATACTGTGCAATCTTTGGTCCACCACTTTTTTCACTAACAAACTTTTTCAAAAAATAATTTTGGCTCCTGTCTCCGTTTAATTACCATCTGTTCATTCCTTCACCATTTTCTTTTTGGGCCCTAAAATTACAATATAATCACATAGATTTGGAAGCAGTAAAGACATTTTTTTTTTTACTAAGGAATATTACAATCTGATTTTTCAGCCTCCAAGATAATGCTGAAATTATTTCCTCCAAGATCAGCTTTCTAATCACCAAATTCCATGGCATTTTCTCAGTTCTAAACCTCCTACATGGTATTCACTACCACTGATTAAATCCTCAAATTTCCCCTTGGGTAAAACGATATGGAAGAAACTGTATGTTCTCTTGGCTTAGAAATTATTATGGATAAAATATCACTGTTTCAATATGTACTTAATACTTTGATAAACTAGGGTCAACAGCCAAAGAAGTCCCTTCCAAGACAAGGACATTCTGGTTGTAATGTCATTGGTTACACAGAAAATTTAGATGAGTGTGATACTCAAGTTTGGGTCCAGAGCAAAAATATTCATCATGGGAATAGAGGGGAAAACCCACAATGTAAACACTTTGTAAAGTAGGGAAAGCAAGATTCATTAGTGATAAAACAGTAGGGAGCTTGGGAAATAATACTGGGGAGTGCCAAAAAAAATGTAGACATGTGGACACTTGGGTCAACGTTGTTCAAGCAGTAGTTCGCTGTCATCAGAAGTGTCTGGATGCTGATGGGAACCACTTTGAGCACCTCTTGTCATTGCAGAAGTCAAACGGGACTTGTATTCATCTTTTGTTATTGGTATATACTGAGTATTACAATTTTAATAGTTTTCTTTCCTTTCTTAAAATGTGTATACATTTTTTGGTACCCTCTGTAATTACATGGATTGTTTTAGTGAAATTTTGTGTGCTATGGAACATGTTTTTTCCTGTTAACCGAACTAAACCATCAGTCAAGGTTATAAAAATTACATGATGCCTGGTATAACTCAGTATCTTATAGGAACCAGAATTACTTGATTGACTTAGGATGGGAAACAATTGACCAGCACATAAAAGTGGGAAGTGGACATCCGGGTTACCCTTGGCTTCCTCCTGTTAGAAGCTATTCTTGAGTTACATTTACTGAGTAATAATAGTAGTGGTGTGGGTAATAGTAGGCTCCTAAGACATAATTTTCATTAAATACTTATAATTAGACAGGCACTGTGAAAAGCATTTTGCATGGATTATCTTTATAATACTCAAGGCCTATATGGAAGTTGATAATATTATTAACCTTGCCTTTCAGAAAAATAAATTGGGACTTAGAATTATAACTACTATAATTAGATTTACTTAAATTCTAACTGAACTTCCCAATTCTATATCCTTCTGGGTAAGAAACATTCTTACTAGCAGGTTGTCATATTTTTATTTTTTTTTTAAGATTTTATTGGGGAACAACGTTGGGGAATCGGGAAAGGGGAACAGACAAGTTGCTGTCTTTTTGTTCTTCAGTCTAGTTTGCGGAGGACGTTGCTTCACTGGCCCATATTGTTATCATCATTGCGCTCTTCCCGGACGAGGCAGGTTGATCTCAGGCCTCTGGATGGTCACTCACCATGGCTATTGGCAGCTCACGCTGGCTGCCGGCCACTCACTGTAGCCTATGGCAGCCCACTGCAGCGGGGGCTGCAGCCCACACCATTGCCGGGCTTGCGCAGTCCAGCTCCAGGTGGAGCCGCTGTTAGCTGTGGAGGGCAGTCACTGGCCCTCATATGTGGGATCTGAACTGGGGCCGCTGGCTTCCCAAGCCAGCATTTAACCACCGCGCCACTTGGCCAGCCCTGTCATATTTTTATTTACCTTTTTATGTCTTGTCTTTCCAAATACTTCTATAACCTGTAAAACAGAGACCACATCCGATATTTTTTTTTTTGGTGTCTGTAATATCTAGCAGAATTTTTGATGCTGAGAATAACTATTGGGTTGTTGGAAAAGTCATGAGGTATTTTTTTCTTTGTTTTTCATTGCAAAAATGTGTCATGACTTTTCCGACAAGTCAATATTTAGCATATACTTTGGAGGACAAATGAAGGTATCCGGATAGAGTCAAAACAGGATGAGAAATTTACCTTGCTTAGCTTCTCAACTGGCATTTCAATTATTATTTAGAAACCATGTATTGTCGTTAAAATAATCCCCTGGACCACTTATTTAAATGTAATGTCCGTGGGAAAATCACAAGGCACAAACTCTGTGAGGGCAGACATCATATATGTTGAGCGTATCATTGATGAACATGTTTAGTATCAGCGGTGTTCAAATATTTGGCCACTGATGAGACACATGAATAATCCAGTGAGAATATATGCGGAATATATGTAATTACACATATATGTAATTACATATATGTGGAATATATGTAATTATACTGTGTATGACTGTCAGCCCTTCTACAGCTTAGTAACTATTTATGGGCATCCAAAGGAAGCAAAACAAAAGCTTTCTAAAATTTCCTTTTCAGGAGTTCAATGTTGCTTATAAATCTATAAACAACATTGAACTCCTGAAAAGGAAACTTTAGATTTCTACAAAATTCTTGCCAAAGAAAAAAAAGTTAATTTTTCTTCTAAAGAGAACACCATCTCATTCATACCTTAGGATTTGGTGTGGATAAGGTTGTTCTCACTTTGGCTAAAAATGTAAAAGCATGGTTGATCCCTAGAAATGTTGCCTTTAGAAGTTCAGATTTGGAAAAATCAGTTTTGTTGTCTTCTAACAACCTCATTTGTGCCTGATTGTTTATGAATTGCTTATATCTGGTGGTGATTTTTAAGGTAGACTTTAGTTTACTAATACCACTAGCATAACTTTTGCCAACTCCTTGGTCAGAAAACCACATGCCCTGAGGCTTGAACACTTAACAAATCCCCTGTAGAAGTCACTGTGAAGCATAGAAAGACTCCTGTGTCACCATATTTACCCAGTCACTTTTTTATGATTTCAACTGCCTTTACAAGTCAACAGATCCATCTTGGCATTTGGTGGAACATCTTTATAGTCAATCTTGCTGCTTTAAACCATCAACATCTGTAGTGCAAGTATGTCAAGCAATAGGAGCAAGGAGTTTGGCATTTCATTGGTTGTCGAAATCCATCATTTCTGAGCATGAATAAGTCATGCTAAGATGGATGGCTTCAGCCTCCATTAGGAAACACTTGTGTGAAGAGAAAGTTGGAAAATAAAATAAATTCAGGTGTGGGGATGCCACACTGCATTCTCCTTTAGCCAGTCTCACCTTCGCTTCAGCCGAAATGATAGATACAGGATCGTTTAAACACAAATCCTGCTTAAGTCTCCTGAAACTGATTTACTAGAATGGCTCATAGTAGTCTAGCAGAGAACTCATTAAGGGAATTCAAGACTCTGAAATCAGAATAGTATCGCTGCCTCTCAGAACATGAGATGATAGATGAAAATGCCTCTTTTCTATGCATGTTTACCAGCAGACAGGTATACTTCATCCTCTTGATCCCTTAAAGAACAGCTGAAGGGTTTTTCAGAATTAATTTCTCTCTTTTTAATTCCATCATCAATCTGTAATTCATGTCAGGAAGTGTTTTGTTGGACATCTCTCTCAGTATTTCACGGGTTACTTTTGAAGGTCACACCTTTGGTTTTTTTCTGTACCAGAGTTGAGATTTTGCCAAGAGCAATGGGTTACCTGCTGAGGAATCAACCTATATTTCCTCAATTTCATATTTCCCATATCCTCTGCCATGTGGGTTGCCTATGAATACAGGACCACTTCACTTCCCTGAAAAGGTAACTTAATGTGGATATAGCTTAGCAACGGAAATGAAAAGAAAAACAGGACCTCTGGGCTGTAATACACACAGTAAACTAATACATGACATGTTTAGGGGGATTTCCAAAATGTTCGTTATTCTTTTACTCATATTTCACACCCAGTGTCGACAAGCTTAGCATGAGATTTTCAAATCAGGAAATTGGTGAAAGTTATTCCAGCATTAGTGCCCCCAATTGTGCTTTATTAAATACTATTAAATACTATTACCAGGCAATAATTCAATAACCAAGAACTAATAAAGACGATACATGGGAAAGAAATGGTGTCTTCTGAACCTGCAATTGTAAGGATTGTTTCTTTTTTTAAATTAGTTTCAGGTGTACAAAACAATGTAACAGACATTTACACCCCTCACAAAGTGATAACCCCTCCCCCAACCTATTACCCCTCTGACATCATATATAGCTGTTACAATTGCATTGACTCTATACTGTACTCCACATCCTGTGACTATATATATGGTTATATATATGGTTGTTGGAAAAGTCATGATGTATTTTTTCCTATGTTTTTTGTTGCAAAAATGTTTAATGACTTTTCTGACATATATATACATATATATATATATATATATAAAATTATAGCTGACATTCATTATTATTCAGCTTTTTTTTTTTTTTTTTTTTTTGAGAGCAGTGTCACTGGCCCTCATATGTGGGACCGAACCGGGGCCGCTGGCTTCCCAAGCCAGCGCTTAACCACCGCGCCACTCGGCCGGCCTTCAGCTTTCTTGAAGGTATAAAATATCTTTCCAGTTCCTGGGATTCAGAATAACAAACGTACAGAGATTATATCCTTACAGAAAAACAATAAGCAAACAATTTTTCATTTAACTATATATTAACAATATATATTTTAGTTCCTGTAAAGGCAATTGTGAAAAAAAAAAAAAAAATATATATATATATATATATATATATATATATATAATCTGTGCTCTGTCTGTTGAGAGGACCTCAAAGCAACAACACCCTGGTAGCAATGAGCACATCTAGCTCTTAGATCTTAGTTTCTAATATCATTTTACAACAAAAGGAACCAAGATTCCACTCCTTGAAAAAGATATCTGATTCTACAACAGGGGCAGAAAATATACAAGATACTCCTCAGCACCTTGTAGTGTCAACAAGAAAGGAAATATCCAAATACACACATACACACACACACACACCCATAATGAAGGTAGGTCAAAGAGACAGGAGCCACCTGAAAGCAAAGAACTCCCAATTGCCAAATGACCAAAATATGAAATCAATATTGGGAGTCTGTACTGATATAAAAATATTTGAATAATTAAATGGGGAAGAAATGGTAAATTTCTCATTCATAAGAATTCCAAATAATTTATGTAGATACTCTACCTTCAATGGAGTGAAATGTTACTCTCCTTGAATGAAGGAATCCACTGTTTCATTCTGGGCTATTCATAGTAACTTCCTTCCAAAAATTGTAGTATGGAAAAAGGGGGAAAAGTGGGACTTAATAGTGGAGCAACCTGCCAAACCTACTGCAGTCAGATGATCAAGGTGAATGTCAACAGTAATAAGTCCTGTTGGTCGCTGGGACTCTCCACATGATGTGATTAAAATGGCATCTGACTGCTGTGGTCTTCTTCCCAAAAACACATGATCCCAATACAATCATGAGGTAAACATTAGACAAATCTAAATTGAATGACACTCTACAAAATAGCTAACTGGAACTCCTAAAAATTGGCAAGGTCATCAAAAAACAAGGAAAATGTTTTGCTTGCTTTGGCAACACATATACTGAAATTGGAATGATACAGAGATTAGCATACCCCCGCACAAGGATGAAACATGCGTATTCGTGAAGTGTTCTATATTTTTAAAAATAAAAACAATGTTTTTTAAAAATGGAAAACCTGAGAAACTGTCAGAGCAAAGAGGATCTTAAAGAGACATGACTACTAAATGGAATATTCTAGAATAGACAAAGCACATTAGGTAAAAACTAAGGAAATCTGAATAAAGTATGAACTTAATCATTCATCAGCAGTGGTTCCTTAATTGTAACAAAGGTACTGAATTCACGTAAGATGATAATATAGGAGAAATCGGGTGTGGGGTATATGGAAACTCTTATTATCATCACAATTTTTTTTTCTGTACATCTAAAACTATACTAAAGTGGTAATAATAATAAAACTATATTAAAGTAAAAAGTTTATTTTTTTTAAAAAGGCCATTGTGAAAACTTAATTGATTTCCTTTGTTATTTAAATAGGAGATATTGATTGGCTACAACATAATTTCACTGTGTTGAAGCAAATCTCCCCATTCATCTTATACTCCTTTATTTTTCCATAGTGTTTATCACCATCTGACATAATGTATAGTTATTTCTTGAAAGCAATTACCATGAAGGCAAGGTTTCTGTGTTTTCTTTAGTGTTCTATCTCCTTTATTACATCAGTTAGCTTTGTTGACTAACAAACCACCCTAAAATTCAGCAGCCAGAAACACATCATTTATTATTTCTCACATGTCTACAGGTCTACAGGCAGTTGCACGAGCCTGGGCTAGGGATGGCGGATCCCTGCCAGGTTTGTTGCCTGGGTCTTTGGCAGCTGGCTGATGAACTGAGGGATGGCTGGTCTGAGCTGGCCTGAGCTCAAATGCCTTGGTTCCTTTCTGTCTTTCAGATCCCTACAGCAGGTAAACCTAAGTGTGTTTCCATGGTAGTGACAGAGTTCTGTGAAAAGGAGTGGAAATGTACATTTTAAAAAGTCTTTGCTGGCCAAGTGGCATGGTGGTTAAGTGCTGGCCTGGGAAGCCAGCGGCCCCAGTTTGGTCCCACATATGAGGGCCAGTGACACTGCCCTCAAAAAAAAACAACAAAAAACTCTCTGCTAACATTAACTTTGCAGGCATTTGATTGGCTCAATCACGTCACACTGGCCACGTCCAGAATCAGTGTTCCCCGGGGATTACCAAGGGCTCTGGCTACAGAGGGTATAAGTAAGGGAATCTTTTGATGCAGTTGATCTGATGTGATCATCTAGAACAGTGGTAGGCCCAGAATAGACACTCAGCAAATATCTGTTGCATAACAGAATGAAGCGTAACTTTCTTTTAACATAAAATTTTTGATTGCATATATATATATATATATATATATATATATATATATATATATATATATATATTATGTAGAACATATATGTTTGGAGCTACAGAAATTTCCTTTACAAAATGTGGAGTCCTGTAATATCTCTGCAATTTCTACTGAGGCTATAGGAGTCTTGGAAAGGAACAAGTTTGTGATTGGGGTGGTTCCATTTGTTACATGCTAAGACTAGAATATCTATTAAAGCTCCATATTGGCAGATGAATATAAGTGTGGAATAAACAGATTTGAATTATCAGCAATAGAAGGTATTTAAGGCCATGAGACAAGCTACCAACTAGGTGGCCAAGTGGTTAAAGAAAAGAGGGAGCAGGACTGGCCCCTGGAGCACTCCAAATTTTAAAGTTCTGATAGAAGAGTAACAAAGAAAAGACCGAGAAGGAGCAGCCAATCAGATAGGAACAAAGGGACTGTGGTGTCACAAAAACCAATAAAAGAGTGCTTAAAGATGAAGGATTGACTATGACTGAGAAGTTTGATAAGAAATAAAAAGGTCCCACAGAATTAGGCAATATGGAGAAATGTGATGACTTTTGCAAAAGGATTTGATTCAAGCACTTGGGTTGGAAGTCAAATTAGAAGGGACTAAAGAGCAAAAGAGATCGGAGGAGTTGAAGGCAGTGAAGATGGATCACAATTTTAAGAGAGATTTTTTTTTTTTCTGTAGAAAAGGGGACAACTATTTGGTGTTAGCCAGAGGGGTTTGTGACGTCAAGGGACATTGGAGGGGTTGGGTTTTTTTTTCTTTGGTTTGGTTTTATTTTATTCATGTGGAGATGGCTGTTTCCAGCTCATGTGTGTATGCTAACGGGGATGAAATGGCTGAGCAAGGAGTCATGATGTATGAGAGAGAATCCATAAGTTGAAAAGTGATGTTTTAAAAAACTGCTGAACTGATCTGACCCTGGCCCTCAGGCTCATAAATAGAGCGCACTCCTTATTTTCCTATTAAAGAAGAACTAGGTCAGCGGAGATAGATGCAACTTGGCATGGTCCCAGTCCCCACGCTGACCATGAATCTCAATCTTCTCTCTTTTCCTTCACCTACTAATTTATTTTACATCCACAGCTGTTAACAAGTCGTGAAATATATGGACTGTCATCCTTCCCACAGTTCCTTTATGAAACTAATGTCTTTAAAAGGAAAGTGCTCAAAATTACATAAGGAAAAGAATGGAGAAGCAATACATATTATCAATCCACAAATTTACAAACCGGTTTTTAAAAACTTTTCAGAAGTTTATTAGACCATGAATTTTTTTCAGCAATGGCTGTTTGCTGAAGTACGGTGGAAATGCCACTGGTAGTAAACCAGGTGACGTTACAACAGGTGCTATATGAAGGGATTAGGGGAAGGAGGGAACATAGGGCCAAGCTAGTTGAAAAGGCAGTGGGCGGAACTAAGGATAGAGTGTGAGGGAGAGGGCAGTGGTATAGGAAGAAAGCTCAGAGGCTGCTGAAATTAAGTCTGTCTGACTTAATTCTGTCTCACTCACACACACACACTCATAAACATGTGCCAGTTTCCTGCTCACAGTTCAGCCTCAGAGTTTTCAGAACAAGGCTGGACCAGCTGAGATTACACAACCAGAAAGATGAGAGACAACCCCATTCTAAGCAAGGCCAGCTCGTGCCAGCAATACTCAAACCCAAAACCAAGTGCCTTAAGAAGCTGACATGAAATGAAGGTTGAGGTCCTTGAGTCCATTTCAGCTTCCCCTGAGTTGAGTTCGAGAAAGGCCCGGGATTCTATTAGAATTGTATTCCGCTCTTGGCTGAGACTCACAGCTATGTGATCCTATAAGTACCATGTCACCTCTCTGGGATTTAATAACATGGTAGGAATAAGAACACTAACCTATGACGAGGTTTCTGGTTCATAAAAAAAAAAAAAAAAAAACCTAAAAAAAAAAAGTGACGAACCCCGCTCAGAAATCCTCTCCATTCATTTAGTCTTCCAATCACAAATATAAATGTGTGAATTGCCTAGTGATTAGCTTGTCAGAAGAAATTTCTACCAATATCCTAAACGTTCTGAATGAATGCTTACAAAACTGGGGGTTACCAATTAACCCCATGTTCTGAAGAACAGATCTGGAAAAGCCGTTTAGGGGGACTCCTTCAAATAAAAGGTTTTTGATAAAAAACCACTTATATCATGATGATTGATTAAAAACTAATTTTTAGTATTGGAGAAGTGGTTAATATCTTCTATTATGCTTTACTACATAGATATATGCTAGTTGATATTAAAAATTTAAAAACAGCTGTGCAAAATTAACTTTAAACCCCATTTTCATCTCAAAGCGTCAATGTACTATGTAATTCTTAGTGACTAACAAACCCTATTTTTCTGTAGTGCTTTCACTGAAGAACTACTTTGCAGCCCAGACATTAAGTACATGTTTTCACTTATTTTTATACTTTGTTTTACTTATTTTTATCATCTTTAAAAGTCAGTAGTATGCTTTGGTTCCACATGTATGTATTTGGTTATACATGTGTAACATGGTGTAGTTATACATGTATTTTTATGCTTACCTTACGTATATTGCAAGTAAGTAGTTTTTTATTTGTGGAAATATAAAGTTTATTATTAAACTCAATTGAAAAAAGAATCTTTAGAAAACATTAATCATAAGACGAGTCTATGGGAAATCTTGTCAATGTATTTGTTAAAAAAAAAAGTTTGAGTAATGCTCCCTTAAAGAAAGAAAATTTAAAAGTTGTTCATCCTTTAGCAAAGACATGTCTTTTCCAAACATCAAGATTAAAGGGAATTAAATTTATTTTTCAAGAACATTCTGGAGTTAGAGCCATTTTCTTAAGCTTGTTACTACATGTCTTTAAATGTCCTGAGAAAACTATAAACATGCTTTAAGATCAGTGCTGTTTAATTATGATTCCCATGGTGATTTTGAAAAGAAATAATATTGGGTTGTCGGAAAAGTCATGATGTATTTTTTCTGGTTTTCAGTGCAAAAACATCATGACTTCTCCAACAATCCAATAATAATTATGCTGCCACATAACACTTGAGTAGGCATATCTATACCTTAATTAAAAAATGAAAATTGAAAGAAAAAAAACTATATTACTGCTAACCAAATATTAAGATTTGGGCAAAAATGCTCATAAAATCCTTTCCCAGAGCCATCAGCCACCCTGAGGTAGTGGATTACAGTAATAAGCATTCTAATGACCACGGTGACAGCACTGCCTGATTAGAGTGAAACAAGGTCCAGGTCAGAGAGAGCAATATTTGAAAAAGTAGCCTTAATTTGGTATTGGAAAGTAACTTTTGTCTTTCCTCTAAAACTTATTTTACTCAGAGGCTTATGGGCTTTAAGACTTGAAAGTGAAAAACTCTATACATTATTTTACTATTGACTCAGTGACAAAGTCAAGGAAAGGCAGCATTAAAACAGATTGTGCTACTCTAGAAAACATTGTCAAAATTGTTTCTTCTCCTGTGTCTACTCACCATTCTTCACAGGAGGCGCTAAGAGAAAAATGAGACCTGATACGTTTGCACATGACTTAGAATTTTAGAAATTTGAGTGCTGAAGAGGACCTACCTGAAAGACCATCTAACACTAGTATTGTTTGTATGGATGAAGAAGCATTCCCCAGAGTTTAAGTGGCTCATGTAAGCCCATGTACACACACACACACCCAGCTACTAATGATACACAAAATTTAATATGTTCTTTGCAAGATCAAATCTTTACCAAATGACGTGAGGATTTTCCACAGCTCTATGTATATATTACTTAGTAGCCATCATTGCTTTCGAACATATATTTTAGCTTATGATTCGTGCATCTGCATATTCTGACCTAAAATATCTCTCCCTAGGAAATACACTTTTCCTCAAAACTGCTTAATGAGAGCAGCAGAAATAACGGTGACGCTTCAGAACAGGTATTGGAGATCCTGAGACCCTCAGCTCATTTAATAGCTCTCATCTGGGCACCTTTGTGGTTAGTTGCTTTGGTCTCTATCACAGCTAAGAGAATAACTCTCCCCTTCCTGCCCAGGCTGTCCTCGCCAGTTCACATGCAGTAGAATTTATTTTATTTCCTAAAACATAATACAGACCCACAGAAATCCTTTTATGATCATAAAAGTAGTAATTCATGGTTATTATAGAAAATCTGGAAACCTGGGAAAGAACAGGGGGAGATAATAAAAATCAATCATAATCCCACTGTGGTGGCAAATTATTGATTTCATTCTCAGGCTTCATTTCTACTTTCTAAAATCCTCTGGTCTTGTTTCTGAATCCGTGTGTTTCTGGGAAAGCAGATGGCTCTTCCGGCCCCAAAGGGGTGCCCAACCAGCAGACATCCCCTGTCCACGGCCACAGTGAGATTTTCAGGAGTAAAGGTGTGTCTCCTGACTCAAATGTGTGAATGCTTTCTATATTAAAGACATTACCTTTTTATCCTTTTTTTGCTGCTATATTACCCAATCTGTTCTTGTTTTCTTCATTTTAAGACCTGTCAACATAAATGATTTTTGAAATTTTTTATTTCATACAAGTACACTTTTTTCTTTAGAATTTTGCCATTGCTTATCTATGTTAAAATGTATTCCTGCTATAGTCTAAAAGTTTGTGGCTCCCCCCCGCAAAATTCATATATTGAAATCCTAAACCCCCAATGATGATGGTAGAAGGTGGGGCCTTGGATGAGTGATTAGCTCATGAGGAGAGAGTCCTCAGGCCTTAAAGAAAGAGCTCCCCACCTCCTTCCAACACATGAAGACACAGCTAGAAGGCACCCTGTGAATCCAGGTGAGGACCACCATCAGGGTGCAACCATGCTGGCCCCTTCATCTCAGACTTCCAGCCTCTAAAACTGTGCAAACGATACTCCCACTGTTTATAATCTACCCAGTGGTATTTTGTTATAGTTGTCCAATGAAATGAGCCACAGCCACATATATTTCTGTCTAGGTTTGTATGGATTGTGGTATGGTTGGAAGAAAAATTATAATACTAGTTCAAAGAGCAACTGGGAAACTTTTTGCCCATGTAGTCCTAAGGTTATTATTTTTCTCTGTGTTATTTTTTATTTTTAGTTTTTATTTATTGATCTTTTTTTTTTGAAGGCAGTGTCACTGGCCCTCATATGTGGGATCCGAACCGGGGCCGCTGGCATCCCAAGCCAGCGCTTAACCACCGCACCACTCGGCTGGCCCTCTCTGTGTTATTTTAATTACCAATTTATTTAGCATTCGCTCAAAATATATGCCTTGAGTTCATATCACGGTAAACAGAAAAGAAGAGTTTCTATTAGAATGAAATCAGGACTATAATGTCACAAAAATGTGCCTTGGAGCATGTGGGAGAGAATGTCCCCCTTTGCCTCATACTTGAAGGGATTAGAATGGACTCTATGAAGGAGTTTGAGCAGAAGAGAGAAGTTTAAAGAAAAGAATGGCTTAAGTGGAAGCATAAAGAGGGGGAAGAGCAGGGAAATGATTCGCTTTGCTAGAACTTAGGATATAGGGAGGAAAATAGCTAAAAATAAGACTGGCGAGATAGAAGTGACACAGCACAGGGGCCTTGAAACTCAGACGTAAATGCACGTTATTTGTGGCTGAACCAGTCCCTGCAAAGGGTTTTTGCAGGAAATTTTTAAAAAGAGGTATGTTTGGGCCGGCCAAGTGACACAGTGGTTAAGAGCTGGCTTGGGATACCAGCAGCCCTGGTTCGGATCCCACATATGAGGGCCAGTGACACTGCCCTCTAAAAAAAAAAATAAAAAGAGGTAGGTTTTAGGAACTACATCTGCAAAGTGTATGTAAAGAAAAGACTGAATAATTACCTATTTCTGAACCTTAGAGTAAAATAAAAAGGAAATCCAACAAGCGTTTGATAGTGTCAAAGGAACTTCCCAGGGTGGCAGATACACTGAACCACACCGATAGCTTCTAACGTCAAAAATCACAAATTCCTGGGGCCGGCCGAGTGGCGCATTGGTTGAGCGCTGGTTTTGGGATGCCAGCGGCCCCAGTTCAGATCCCACATGAGGGCCAGTGACACTGCCCTCTACAGCTAACAACAGCTCCACCTGGAGCTGGGCTGTGCGAGCCCCGGTGATGGTGTGGGCTGCAGCCCCTGCTGCAGTGGGCTGCCATAGGCTACAGTGAGTGGCCTGCAGCCAGCGTGAGCGGCTGGCAGCCAAGCGTGAGCTGCCAATAGCCGCGGTGAGCGACATCCAGAGGCCAGCGACCAATCTGCCTCATCCGGGAAGAGCGCAATGACGATACCAACAGTGAAGCAACATCCTCCGCAACTAAACTGAAGAACAAAAAGACAGCAACTTGTCTGTTCACCTTCCCCGATTCCCCAACGCTGTTCCCCTCCGCCAATTCCCCAATAAAATCTTTAAAAAAAAAAAAAAATCACAAAATTCCAGTCATCACTTTAAAGCAAAATGCCTGCATTGTCCATCCTTCCTATTTATTAGAGTATGAAAGGGCCAGAAATGCCACCTTTCAGGTGCCTCCTACCTGTTCTCAGGCCTGCAGGGGCAGAATAGCAAAATTCCAAACAGGAAATTGAACATAAGCAAGAAGATTGGGTGTGAGGGTTTTTTCTCCTCCATCCTGGTCTCTAAAAATTTCCAAGTATTAGATGTAAACGTTGATGTACATCCAACTCTTCTCTTACATTTGTAATTGCCTCTTAGGCTGAGAATTATCTTTGGAGAGACTACCAGTCCAATGTTCAGTCTCCACAAATATCTTAATTTCTATTTATACTTTGTACTCTTTTCCACTGTGAAGCTCCATTTGAGCTGACAGTGGAATTCTTGCTGTTGCTGCTTTAATTTTCTCTACCACATGGCATAGTTCGAATCAGGTTGCTCTTCATGACTTCTCCTGAGGGCAGAGTGGACTTCACAGAGCTCAGTTATGGTCCCTGGAGCAATTTTATGAGCCTGAAGGTATAGCGACATCCCTAGGTGATTTTCATGTACCTAGGAGAATCACATTCAGGTGTGATGGAATTAATCTTTGTATAATATTCCATGAAATGTCAATATTTCTGCTGCCACACTAGTTCAGAATGCCCTGGAAAAAAAATTCACCTTAAAAATACTAACTATTAAAAATAAAATAGGTTCATATTCATCATGATGAGACTGAGGAAGAAGCCCAGATAGAAATAGGGTCTTTATTTAAACTAAACCCTGACCTAGAGGATTCAGATTGTAAATCGTAAATGTGACCCCTAGATTTTTATGGCCAGGCTAGAGTTTGAATGAAAAATGACCTCATTTAAACATAGTTCCAGGTAATGTTTTTCTTGACTTTTATGCAATGGAGTGTTTTACTGCAGCTGCTGGTGGATAAGGTACAAATTTTCAAATCAATGTGCTCAGCACTTTTGAAGACACTAATTCACTTTTCATAGAGCTAAAATCATATAAATTTACACTTAAGCATTAAATTCCTAAAAATATCTATTCCATGAAACTTACCAAATAGCAGCACATGAGTATTTTAGTTTTAATTCAATCATTTGAACATTCTGGTTATGCTTTTCTAACAACAAAAGCAAAACTGCTCAAAATGGTAATTGCTAAAATATTTCCGCCACTGAGCAGCAATAGGTCAAACCAAGTATCATGATAGATCAGAAAAACACAATGTGTAGATAGTGTTTGATTAGGCTTTAGTTTCTAATTAAGCTTATGCAAAATATGGTAAAATATTATAAAATTATAATTTTAGCCATATAAAAATTAACCATATTATAACTAGGAAAACATTTGTGAAATATCACATTGAAAAAAAGAAGCAATTCTAGAGTAACCTTCAAAGGAGCAAAATGGGTAATTGAAACAAATATCTATGTCAATAATATTCAAGATAATGATTTAATTATCTGAGTGGTGGTGACTAGAAGAAAGTGAATATCACCTATAAGGATTGAAATCAAAGAAATAGAAAATAAATAAGAGGAATCAATGAAACCAAAAGGTGGCACTTTAAAAAAAATCTTTAAAATTGAGAAATCTCTAGTAAGACATATCTGGGGGAAAAAAAGAAAAGAAAAAAAATCAATGTGCGTTTTCTTTTTCTTTTTTTTTTTAAGAGGGCAGTGTCACTGGCCTTCATATGTGGGGTCAAAACCAGGGCTGCTAGGCGTCCCAAGCCAGCTCTGAACCAATGAACCACTCAGCCGGCCCAATGTGCATTTTCTAACATCACAAATGAAAGAGGGGACATCACTTCAGAAAGTATAGACAATAAAAAGATAATAAATATCACTAACAACTTTATGCCTGTAAATTTGAAAACTTAGATGAAATGGACAAATTCCTTGAAAGACACAAACTACTAAAGCTTGCTTAAGGTGAAACAGGTAAACTGAGTAGCCAATATTTATTATTTTAAATGACCTTGTAGCTAAAAATCTCTCAACAAGGAAAGCTCTGGGCTCCGAGGGCTTCCCTGATGAATTCTACCAAACAATTATATGAGAAATAACCCCAACGCTACACAAGTTTATCAAGGAGCCAGAATGAAAGGACATACTTTTCAAATCATTTTTCTGAGGACAGCATGACTCTGATATCAAAACCGGACAAAATAAAAACATTAAAGGAAACTTCAGACTCCTAGTTATAACAAAAATACTCACAAAAATCTGTAACAAACTTTTAGCACATTAAATCCTGACATACATTTTTTTTCTTAAAAAAGCAGCACATCATTAGGATTTATCTCTGGAATGCAAAATCGTTTCGACATGTGAAAACCCTTGTGATTTGTCAAATTGTGATATTAAATTTGAAAATTATTTGACTGCCTTAATAGAAGAAGAAAAAACATTGGACAGAAGTCTACAAGCATGATGATAAAGACTCTCAGCAAGCTAAGAATAGAAGGGACTTCCTCATATTGAAAAAGGGGTTTTATAGAAAGCCGACAGCTAACATATGTAATAGTGGGTGAATATTTTCTGTGTAGAAACAAAAGCAAAACAAACGTGCCTACTCTAGTCACTTCTATTCAATGTAGTACTGGAGATTCTACCTATAGCAATAAGTAGAGGTGTGAACTGGGTGATACGTTTATTTACAAGTCTACTGGCAAAGCCTAATGCATTACATTATATTGTGACAGAGGGTGGAACAGCCAAAAACCTAACTGACCCATATTCAGCTGAAATTTAACTGAAGCCCTTGGGTTTTTGTTTTCATTCATTTTGTTTTGTTTTGCACATTGTGCTACTAAATCGTGCCTTCCAAACAAGGCATAAGACAGACACCATAATTGAAACATACCAATAACAGTCGAACAGACAATACTAATCAACTGATGAATCAACTAACTACTAATCAACGATTCAACCAGCTAACAACCTGCAGGGAAGATTCTCAAGATTTTCTGGCTGTCCCTATCATACCCCGCTTATAATGGTTTGTCAAACTGTATATTCATCTGATAAAGACTAAGCCTATTGTGGTAATCATTTCACAATATATGTAAATCAAACCACCACGCTGTGTACCTTAAACTTACATGGTGATGTACGAATACGCCAATTATTTCTCAATAAAATTGGAAAAAAATAATCAAAATGAATTTAAAAAAGAAAGAAGACCTGGACTAATCTGGCAGATGGATTGATTTCTGTAGATTGACTGAAGTTTTCACTGAAGTGCATTATAAATGCTTTTCCAAAAATAGAATTCCACTCTATGTGAAATCAGTGTACTAAATTATATTGAACAACTACATACATCATAAAGCTAATCACATCAATGAGCTGTAATAAATTGAATTTTCCATTCCATGGATATTTTTTAACCTCTGGAGCAGCCTCGCCTTGCTCTTCAGCAACTGAGTGTGGTTGTTTTCATTGTGTGTCTTTTTGAGGATGCACTCAGAAGTAACACTGAGAAATTCCAACTTTGAAAATAACACCAATAGACTTAGGCATGGGGAAAGGGAAGGTGTATGAGGTCTGACAATTAAGTTCAAGAACTTATCCTAGAAAAAGTGCTGCATACCTCATTGCTGAATATCGCTATGGTCACCTTCCAAATACACCCCTTGGGAAGATATGCACTGATATGGGCAACCAGTCTACCCTTCAAAGTAATTTTGGAACTCTTTTTCTGGAATGGCCACCAGAGCAATCATCATATTATTACCATTGATGTCCTGAATGTCATCAAAATGTCTTCCTTTCAATATTTCCTTTATCTTTGGGTAAAGAAAGAAGTCACTGAGGGCCACATCAGGTGAGTAGGAAGGGTGTTCCAACACTGTTATTTGTTTACTGGCTAAAAAAACTCCCTCCCAGACAGTGCCATGTGAGCTAGTGCATTGTCGTGATGCAAGAGCCATGAATTGTTGGCAAAAAGTTCAGGTCATCTAACTTTTTCATGCAGCATTTTCAGCACTTCTAAATAGTAAACTTGGTTAACTGCTTGTCTAGTTGGTACAAATTCATAATGAATAATCCCTCTGATATCAAAAAAAATTAGCAACATCATTGCAACAAGTTTACAAATTTAATTGTCAGACCTCATATCTCTTATATTTTCTTTTTCAATATCCATGAATGTATCCACACATATATGCATATACCTAAGCACAGACCTAGTATTTTGCTGCAAATTGCTCATTTCTCAAATTAGAAATATATAATTCAATTCTAGATTTTTAAAATCCTAGCTATTAAAAGTAAGTAAAGAGGGGAGGAGAGGTGGTAGAAGAGGGTAAAGAGGGTCAAATATATGGTAAAGGTAGGAGAACTGACTCTGGGTAGTGATAACACAATGCAATATAGAGATGACATATTAGAATTGTATAGTTGAAGTCTATATAATTTTATTAATCAATGTCACCCCAATAAATTTAATTTAAAAATTTTTTAACTATATTCTTATGTGATGAACTTCTTGTACTTGACTGAAATCTCACACTATTTCTAAAATTATAGGTAGGAAATGTATTTCTATCTTTCCTGTTCCCTTGTTTTTGTAGTAGCCTATATCCAAAGCAATGAATCCGTGGATTGTGCTAATCAAAAATTAAACAAATCCTCTCAGGTTACACAGAAATCACTGAAATCTTCTGTGTGCATTAATCTACAGGCAGCATTAATTTCTGTTGTCAGGAAACAATAGTTTGATAACCAATGAAACTATATGGAGGTATGTTTAGACAACCTGATTCTCTTTTAAAGTTAAGACCATTGCTGCTCACTGTTTTTCATTTTTATAAAAGACAGTAACCCTTAACACTTAGAAATAAGAAATGTGAATTTGTGCAGGCACCTGACTTGGGAACTGAGAAACAAGAAGGGGAAAGGCGGAGGACATCCATGCCCAGACCTAGCTCAGATCCCTGCACATTTAGTGCTTCAGACTTTGGGGTAGGGGAGCCAAGCAGTGTGGCTTTGGGAGCAGTCTGATCTGACTGAGAGAGGGGGCGAGTGATGCACACACAGGCACTGAGGGGGGAATGGGGGTGTCCTCCCAGCCCTTCCTGAGCATCTGGGCTCCTGGTGCCCTGAACTGATCTGTGTTCCTCACTGCCTTGTGTCTGAAGATCGCTCTCCTCATCCTAGAAGATGGTCGTGGCGATAAAAATAAAGCAGGATTATTAGGCATGACGTTGCATAAGAAGTTGTCATAGGCGGAACTTACGCGGGAGAAAGGAAGAGCATTAGCTAACAAACGGGACAGTGTGCTTTCAGCAGAGTGATGAGTACGGTTAATTTAACCACCAACTGAAATAGAAAAACCAATGAGAGCAGAACAGAGGGGAAAGCGAGACAGGAGGTCCATGTTTCCTCCTCTGTCAGGCCATCCTTCATGAGCAAACAAATAGCAGTGTTTCTCCAAATCTTTACTATTAAAGAAACATACTTAGGTAAAAGATATATGCATACCACTATACACATATGGACATGCACACTAATATCCACAAGTATTGAAACATTTCTAATGCACTCATTAATATCAGGCACCACAGGAAAGCAGTGAAGTGACGTCACTACTTTTTAAGAAACAATTGCAATTATATTTCAAAAGGATATAAATGATCAGAACAATAAAAATAAAAAAAATAAAAAAAGAAAGAAATCCGAGTTTGTCAGGGTATCTCCATTTTTCTCACGTTTACCTTGCATACGCACCCTGGACTCTCACACAGCGAGCTCTGGGAATCAATACTGTAAATAAAATGGCATTGGCACGTTCTTCTCATTCCAGCTGTGGTATGAGTTGAGTGAAGAGTGGTAATGTCTCAATAAATAATGTTTTAACTTCACTCTCTTTTACCCTCGTTCCAAACAGATGAGCAATTTCTGAACAGCAACGGTAGAAGATGCACTTTTACCACTTCATCAAAAACATGTAAAAATGAAATATATTGTGATATTTATTGCCATGTATATTACAAACCACCAGAATGATCCAGTACAAATGGCCTTTTTTTTTCCCTCTGTGGCACCGACCTTCAAAAGTGATGATGTGAAAAGCCTTTAGATTTGATGACAGCTTAACTAGAAATGTGTTACAGCCGCTGTATTAATATGTAGTGTGGCTTTGCTATAAAGTTGGAATTTGAAAAGAAACGCTGAGCCTTGTGCTCCACTACAAACATTAAAAGCGCAGAAAAATGTGTTCAGGCAAGCAGCAAGGGAAGGCTGAAACAACGTTCCCATGAAAGGATGCCGCCTCCTCTTCCTTGCTGCCAAACGTCATGGCAGCTTTTGCATCATACAAAGTCAATATCAGCAACTGGGAGATTGGCATCATCTCAATCACAGCTAATCAGGAAAGCTTCCAGAAGTGCACACATAAACATATTCACACCCTTCGTCCCTGCGTATGGTGACCTGTGACTTTCCACGTAGAGATATACTTAATTAAGCTCCACACGAAATCAGTGAGTATATTTCGGTGACCAACAGCTGAGTAATGGAGAACTGATGGGCTTTGAAAAATTACTTTGAAAGGATCAAATGTGTTTCCCCTCTGTACCTTCAAAATATTTAATACATGCACATATCATGATGCTACAGTTTTAGTAGTTTCCTTAACATCTATAATCAGTTTGGCTAATATTTTGGTTTTAAGTGGACAAAATTTTCCCTGACATATAAAGGATGCCATGGTGCATGCCAAGATAATCTTTGTAGGATTCTTTTTTATATTAACCTGCAAACAGCAACATACTTTTCTTTCCTGATGACAGTAGAGGTGGGCATCAGATATGGTGTGTTGTAAGCATGGACTCACAAACAGAGCCAGACAGCAGAGGACCTGTCCACGTCTGCTCTGGCCACTATAATAAAATACTACAGGCTGAGTGGCTTAAGCAACAGACATCCATTTGTTACTGTTCGAGACTGGCAGTCCAAGGTCAAGGTGCCGGCAGATTCGGTTCCTAGATATGGCAGCCTTCTCAGTGTGTCCTCACATAGCAAAGAGTGAGATCTCTCTGTGTCTTCCTTTTCTTATAAAGACACCTCTCTATCATAGGGGCCCCACCCTCATGACCTCATCTAAACTTAGTCAACTTCCAAAGGCCCCACCTCCAAATATCATAATACTAGGGGTTAGGTCTTTAATATATGAATTGGGAGGGATAAAATTCAGTCCACGGCAGACCTAATACCTTTTTCCATTTTAGCAGATTTGTCAAAAAAAAAAAAAGAATGATTTCTGTAAATCATTTAAACAACAGAAATGAGGAAGAAATAAGTTATATTCATTTTTATATTCTTGACATAACTAAGATTTTGCACCTAATCAGCATTTGGTGTCTTAGAGTATTAAAAATTAAAAGAAAAAAAAGCACACAATGCAATATACAGATAACGTATTGTAGAACTGTACACTTGACATTTATATAATCTTATTAACCAATGTCACCCTGATACATTTAATAAGAAAAAAGATAAATGTCAACTTTTCCTTTAAAGAAGTATCAGCAACGGAAAGGGCAAGGAAGATCCAGGCTGTGAATTTGGTTGGGGCAATCGTTTACAATGGTGTGAAATCAAACTGACACTATAACATGAATGAGGGTGAACCAGAAAGACCAAATGGCTTAATGCTTCTAAGTCACCTACCATGTGCATATCTACGTGCTGGGCATTTTAAACATGTTATTTCAACTAATTCCAAAAACTTTTCAAAGAAAGATAGATACAGGTAATATTAGTCTACTTTTATAGATGAAGAAATGATTTGCCCGAAGTTCACATAGCTTATAACTGTGGGGCTCAGAGCTGAACCCCAGTCTTCTGAGCTTCAAAGGGAAAGAGACCAGAGATAACTCCCCTGAATCCATATATACTCAGAAAGAAAGAGAATGGAGAGTGATTTTTTTGTGGAAGCGCTGTGCATAACAGAACAAATTAAGGGGAAAAAAACGAAAACAAAAAACCTTTACATTAATCTGAGAATGACTTTTGAGAAGGAGAGGCTGAGATAGTTCTGCAGAATTTAAATTATTTTGAATTTGAATCTGGACTCTGCTAGAAATTAGAATTCATTTAAGATTTATAAAATTGGAATTGCAATAATGTTGATCTGACAGACTTTGGTGAGGATTAAATGTAAGAATTACGTAAAACACTCTGGACAATGATTTATGCAATGTAAGCCCTCGCACAATGTTTGCTGTTTAGTTTTTACCACTGTTTATTTTCATTAATATTATTATTCTTGCAACTGGTGAAAGATATACGAAGATTACCTACCCCCTCTCTCAAATCTCAAATCAGAGTCACAACGCAGGAGGTGACAGATTAACCAAAGGTACAATGATCCAATGTTGTACTGGCATGATGGTGATATAGTTATATAATTCCCTCAGACACTGTATATTAATTTTTTAAAGTGTACACCTTTTGAATTTGTATGTGTGTTTCCTACCTTATATGCCAGACACATAAACACATCTGAAATATCTCATGCCTATGAACCAGTAAGCCAAGCTTTACCCCAAATCCCTTTGGTTCCCACCCCAAAGGCTGGGGCCTGTGTGAAGCTGTGAATTAGTTAAGTCTGTCCTCCAAGTTTGATAATACTCTAAACCCCAATCATTTTATGCTTACGGTACAATTCCCTCACTCTTGGCCTTGATTGCAATGGCCATGTGCAGTTTTCATGCTATCTAACCATCTCTTTATAGAAAAGTCGTTGCTACCTAACAGTAGCCCATTCTTACAAGATTAGGAGGCAGTATGGGAACTGCATACAGAAAATGATTCTCGGTAAAAGAGACATCTACATATGGTAGAAATTGGCCATTGGTACGATTGTGCAAATACTGCCAATGTGATCTCACCTTCTCTTTTTCCCACCTTTCTTGATGTTTGAGATTCTCACACCCTCACACCTCCCACTCCCAGACCACTTAGATCAGTGAACTCACTGTTTTCATGTGACCTCGCCCGTCACCAGTGCCCAGGGCCTCCCTCTCAAATATTGATGTCCCAAGCAAGTGCCCCCTGCACACAAGAGGGAATGGGTATTGGATCAAAACAGAGTCTACAAAGATCAGGTCCTGTGGGAAATCTACACAGTGTAACAGCCTGTTCTCAGGTGTCTTTATTGTGTCTTCCTGTCTTTCCTCGGCCCATCAGTATGGACTTTTAGCCACATTTATTACTTGGAACGATGTTTACGCATATCTTACTTGTGTAGATTACCCCTCTTTCCTAAGATATTATGTAACCAAATTATTTCCAACCCAGCCTTGATATAAAAAGAAGAAAGGGGAAGTACTTTATATGTACCAAATTAAGAAACAAAGATAAAAGATAGAAACAAATATATACTGAGAATTTGCTATGTGCTTGGAATTACACTAGGTCCTTCACAAATAGTAACTTGGTGACTAATTTTGCCAACACATTCTGATACAGCTATTAAAAATGTAGCTCCCTTTTATTACTGGCAAAACTGAGATTCAGAGAAATTAAGTAATTGGCTAATAGGCGATAGGGTTTAGATTTGACTTGAGGCTATCTGATTTAATATTTATTTCCTCCACTGTATTATCTCTCACTGTTTCAAGTCATCTGTAGTACATGCTATTTTATATGGTGGAACTTTCTGTGAAGTGAAAAATCACCCATATTTCACCTCTTTCATAAATCTGGAATACAGCACAATCTTGATAAACATGTAAATAGTCATGAATTCCAGCAATGGATTTGAATCTCAGGAGACAGATACATATCTGTAAACTAAATAACTCTGTCCTTCACTTGGATTTGCAGCGAAGCCATGTTTGAACAGCAGCTGGTCAAGCTTCTGGAGTTTACCTGCTTAGGTTCCCTGCCTGGCACTGCACCTGTGTACTATATCGTGCCCTGTCTTTCTCAAATACACGCTTCCTCACAAGATGAAACTTGGCCTTGCTGATTACTTCTGATGACTTCAGAGATTAGATCTCTCCCCATTAATCACCTTGGCAGGTGATTTCAGATCTCTGCCACTTGCACGCAGGAAAAAAGTATTAAAGTGCTTTGGATTTTTGTTTGTGAAGAATCTCAACTTTAAAATTCTGCTTTTTCAGGGCTTTAATGAAGCTCGAAATTGGTGACTTATAGTACATTTCACTTTAATGCTTTTTTCTGAATAATACTTGAACGGCTCATCTAACTTGAAAAAACTAATTCTTGGTTCCAAATTTTTTTTTTGGAGGAACCCAAAGTCCCATTTGGCTGGTAAATATCGCTGCAACTTCTACTTGATAGCTGAGATGATTATTACCTGAGTTTTTTTTTTGTTGTTGTTTCGTTGTTTTCATTTTTGTTTTCTGCCATGGATATTGCTAAAGATTTCATGTACTGATCTCATTAATCTAAGCAACACAAAACCCTGGAGATACCTGTTTCATTGTTCCCACTCTGTGAATCAGCAAATGGAGGTTCAGAGAATTTCAGTATTTTACCCAGAGTGCCCTAGCCACAGATGGCATATACAGAATTTAAACAAACAGTTTGAAGACAAAGAAGATGTTCTAAATTATGGGTGACAACAAGCAAGGGTGCAAAGACTAGAACTCATGTCTGAGCCCAGGATTTATACAAAAGGGATGTGTATTGTTTCCCTGGAAGTTTTTCCAGTTCCGCTGCAGTGTCTCAATTGCCCTTTGCGACCAGCCTAGCGGCTTTCAACCCTAGCCTAATCTTACAATTGCCTGGAGACATTTTGAAAAAATACCTAGTATTTGAGCCCCACCAATTAAATAAATATACCTGGGGATGGGGTTCTGAGTATGGGATAGGGGTCCTGTAGTGACCATTTCAATAAATAGGTCAGTTAACACCAGAAAGATAGTATGGTGATTGCGACTACAGACAAGAGAGGTGATGGTTGTTTTGGTGATGTTCAGGGGAGGGGCATGTGGAAGAAAACAGTGGGTAGAGGACATTGTAAGCAAATCTCCCCAGCATGTTCAGGGCTGAAGATTATTGGAAGAGACATCAATGCTTGCTGATCCACCCATGGAGCTCTCCTTTGCCCACTAAAGTCCCTGCAAAGCTTCCTGTGTTCTGATAAAGGAGCCAAGCAGCTTGGTAAGTGCATTGCAGTTAAAAAATATTTGATGAATGGATAAAGTGATTTCAGTGTTCACTGGCTTGACATGGGTGCAATGGGGCTTTTGTAAAAACTTCTTGCATTTCATAAAAACAAATTTTATTGCCAAAAACTCTTCTCCTAAAACATCATGACTGTTCTCCATGGGGGTTAATTCAATAAATAAAAAGCACAATAAATGGAACAAAACTGAAGACTTGTCTCATTGGGTTGAGGCAACACCAAAAGCACTGTTAGAAATTTCTGTTTTACAAAGGAAATCAGATCTGGATGAAATGAAATAAGGATTGAGAAGAAAACTACTCTTGAGTTGGTTGGAGCTAACAGGGAGAACTAGAAGCTATTTTAAAATAGATGCTCAATAAATAGTAAAATATCTGCCACTAAGATTGAAAAACAGTAGTGAGCACAGGAAGATGCTTTCCCAAAGTCTGTCTTCTGGAAGATTAAGTTATTTTATAGATACAGATCAACAAACTGATTCTGCTGTTCATACAGGAGTCCCAGAATAGCTGACCCAATATTTAAGGAGAACAGAGTCAGTGGGTTGCAGTATCCAAATTCATGACTTACTATAAAGCTGCAGAAGCTGCAGAATTAAAAACAGTGTGGTATTGGCGGGGGAAAAAATAGACAAATACATAAATGGGACTGAATAGAGATCCACAAAATAGACCCATACAAATACAGTCTGATCATTGACAAAGGAGCAAAGATCATTCAATGGAGAAAGGACAGACTTTTCAACCAATGGTGGTGGAACTCCTGGACAACCACATGCAAAAAAAGACAAAAAAATGAATCTAGACACAGAATTTACACTTTTTGAAAAATTAACTCAAAATGGATGATAGATCTATATGTAATATGCAAGCAAAAATTTGAAATTCCTAGAAGATAACATAGGAAAAAATCTAGGTGAGTTTGGGTTTGGCAATGACATTTTACATACAATACTGAAAGTATGATCCATGAAAAAAAAACTGATAAGTTGCAGTTTATTAAAATTATAAACTTCTATATGGTAAAAGGCTCTGTCACGAGAATGAAAATACAAGCCACAGACCAGGAGAAAAATTGGCAAACCATACATCCAACATATACAGTCTTAAAACTCAGCAACAAGAAATAAACAAAACCCAATTTAAAAATGGGCATAAGACCTGAATGGATATACAGATGAGATACACAGATGATGGCAAATAAGCACATAAAAAGATGCTCAACATTATTTATTAGAGAATTGCAAGTTAAAACCACTATATGATACCACCATGCACATATTAAAATGACTTAATCTCTAAAACACTGACAATGATATGGAGCAATAGGAACTCTCATTCATTTCTGGTAGAATTATTGCAAAAATGGTAGTCATTTTGGAAGATAGGATGTCTTACAAAACTGTACATAATTATACCATGCTACCTAACTACATTACTGAGTATTTATCCAAAGGAGTTGAAAACTTATGTCCACACAAAAGTCTACACACAAATGTTTATAGCAGCTTTACTCATAATTGCCAAAACTTGAAATTAACCAAAAT
The DNA here is from genome assembly GCA_033961575.1 of Aselliscus stoliczkanus. Lineage (NCBI taxonomy): Eukaryota > Metazoa > Chordata > Mammalia > Chiroptera > Hipposideridae > Aselliscus > Aselliscus stoliczkanus. The sequence continues at coordinate 86,606,707 of CM066740.1, read as the reverse complement.
TTTTTTAAATAGATGAATGGATAAACTGTGATACATCTATGCAACGGAATATGATTAAGCAGTAAAAAGAAATGCACTCTCAAACCATGAAAAGACACAGAGTTACCTTAAATGCATATTATTAAGCAACAGAAGTCCATCTTAAAAGGCTACATACAGTATGATTCCCATTATATGACACTGTGGAAAAGGCAAAATTTTGGTGACAGTAAAAGGGTCAGAGGTTGCCAGAGGTTGGAGAGAGGAAAGAAGAGATGCATAGACAAAGCACAGGGCATTTTTAGGGCAACGAAACAACTCTGTAGGTAGTGTAATAGTGGGTACATGATGTGACGCCTTTTTCAAAACCCGTAGAGTAAACCCTGATATAAACTGTGGACTTCAGTCAATAATAATCTATCCATATTGGTTCATTGATTGTAATAAATGTACGCTACTGCAAAATGTTAATCATAATAATAATAATGATGGAAAATGTAGAGAGGGGGTGGTAGTGATACATGCTATATGGGAACTTTCTGCTCAATTTTTTTCTTTAAACTTAATATGGCTCTAAAAAAAAGTTTCTTTTTTTTAAGAAAAAAAGAAAAACAAAAACAGTGTTGCCTCAACTTCAGGTCAAAGTAATTAATACATGGAACTAAACAGAAGAATCTACAAATAGGCCTTCACATATATGATGACTTGGTTTCTGACAAAAGTGTGATGAAAATTCTGTCAAGAAAGGATGGTCTTTTTAACACAGGGGGCTGGGATAATTGGGCATCTACATGCCGAAAATGAACTTTGATTTATACTTCATCCCACATGAAAAAATAATAATTCACAATGGGTCATAGACCTAAATATGAAATCCAAAACTTTAAAACATCTAGTCAAACACACAGTAGAAAATCTTTTTGGCCTTGGGTTAGGCAAAAATGTCTTAGCTAACACACCAACACCATGATCCATTTAAATAAGCTGATAAACAAGACTTGATCAACAAAATTTTTTAAATGTCTTTTCTTTAAGAGGCATTGTTAGTAGACTCCAAAGACAAAATACAGACTTGGAGAAAATACTTGCAAATCATTTACTGACCAAACCATTCCACACCTGGGTATTTTCTGATAATAAATAAAAGCATATATCCTTATTAATCTTGGACCTGACTATTCATAGCACCTTTATTTACAATAGGCAAAAACTTGAAACAACCTAAATGTCTAGAAAAGGTGAATGAATAAAAAACAGAATCTGGTATACCTACACAATGGAACATTATTCTGTGATAAAAAGAAATGCACTATTGATGTACACCCTAACATGCATAAATCTCAAAATAATCATATTGCATGAAAGATGCCAGATCCAAAAAAAAAAGTATATATACTGGATGATTTGATTCATATAAAATTTTAGAATGAGAAAACGAATCTATCATGACAGAAAAACAGATCAGTTGCTACTTGGGAGCTAGATAAAGGAATAGTTTACAAATCAGAGAAATCTTTGGGATGTGACAGAAATGTTTACGATCTTGATTGTAGTGCTTTCACAGCTGTGTGTGTGTGTGTGTGTGTGTGTGTGTGTGTGTGTGTGTGTGTGTTTTGAAGGGTGGGGGAAAGAGAGAGAGAATGTGAATTTGTGTACTTTAAAATATACACTTTATTATAGGTCAATTATAAATCAATCCATCTTGTTGATTATCTTTTTTAACCCACCAAACAATTCTCTAAGTTGTGTTCTAATAGTATGTAAATTTTACAAGTGAGGGAAGGGTGGAGGTTGGAAATTTTGAGCAACTTGTACAAAATTACTGGGGCAATAATTAAAGGAGCTCATAAAACAAGGGCCCTTCTAATATCATACCAAACAACTCCCTGGAGGTGGCCTTATCATAAGTGAATCATTAATTCAAACCTAATATACTTTCTATAACAGTCTCAGGTTGGCAGATTATATAAATGCTGAAGGTCTAGTTTATCTTAATGTATCCAAGTATCTCAAATAATAGCTTTATACGTACAAGGTGAAATGATGGTATAGGGAGATGAACTCACAGCTAACCCCCATGCGTGTTGATTAATAGGGCCATGTCACATAACCTGTGTATTTTTTGAGGGCAACATATTGTTAATGCCTACACAGGCCTGCCACCTAGTTAGCACTGATAAATGACTGTAGAATTTAATTGAAGCGCTTGGAAATCCCTGATGGATTGTCATCAAGTCCTATCTTTGACCTTGTCTTATACGATGTTTATATAAGTGAATTGAATGGAGGCTGTAAGCACACTGATAAAATCTGTGATACATATTCCATTAAAGTAGTACTAAGAAATTGCACATTACATTTCAAAGATATCTTATTCAGCAATATTTATTCAAAAAACATTTATTGAGCAGCCACTATGTACTAGATCCTTTGCTATACACTGATGCCATAAAAATGACTAAAACTTTTTGATTGCCTGATACAATGTAACACTTAATAGATACTATGAGAAGTGCCAGATTTACTTTCAGGAAAAGGAATTGTGTAATGGTAACTGGTCATGGCACTGGGTTGGTATTGGGCTGATGATACAATAATGGGAAACCTAACAGTGTAATATTGTTATTCAGCTTCTCTGAGTCAAATTTATGCTGGGTTAATAGAAACACAATGTCCACACAAATTAAAAGCAAAATACTCAACAGTATTCTGACTGGATTCCCCACATCTACATCATTTCAACCTCAGCACAACACTATATCTAATCTGAGCATCACGTTAAACCAACCAGACATCTAAAAAAAAACAAAAAAACTTATACATACACAAGCAAATACCCAGATTAAAGAAACCAGAATACTCTGGTAACTGTGCTGTAGGGAAAATAAATGAAGGGACTCCAATGATCTAATCCTAAGAAACAAAGGCTGACAACACCATTCTTTTACTAAGGGCTATTACGTCAAAGAGAGCTTGTTCTTGGATGATTTGGAAAGAGAAGTGAAAGAAAAGTAGAGGGAAGCACCTATGAAAAGCTTTATAACAACTCCACCAATTTCAAAAGAGGAATGTTCTTCTCGGAATATGGTGAGTTTCCTCTTCCATGAGCCTATTTTTAAAAGCAGCTGCACAATATTTGTTGAGCCAAAGAACTCTAAAGTTTTTTATTTTTCACTTCTCTTTGTGGAAAAGAGAGACCCTTTTGCTTTAGGATAATCATTTAATGGGATAGAATGTCATGGTTTTTCACCAACTTTATCTATCCTGAAAAATAATGCATACATTTTACTCCCTACAATGAAAAATTTCTTCCCCGAGTACATCCAGATAAACTTCCTGAGGAAAGCCAAATTCAAAATGGTGCAATCTTTGTGGAATAAATAACAAATGGATCTCATACCTCATTCTATTGCTTTGAAAACTTCAGATTAACGATGCCATAAAGATCACTCCTTATACTGTTAGTCATTGTCTCTTAATGTCACTGTTAAGAGACATATAATTTACAGTGTCATTTCAAGTGCTAGGATAACATGTATACATCCTGAATTAAGGGAATGTGTATCTATTACACCTACTACTTTTGGTGTCAATTTAATAAATTGAAGCAGAACAGTAAATTTTATATGTGTAACATATACATATGATTTGCACTTTTTTTTTCTCTTTTGGCCCAATTATAAAGAATGTAGGACAAAAAATACTAAACACAATTTTAAATGTTTTCCAACTTGATAATTAACAACTATTATGAACCCTGGGTGTGTTTTTGAAACTTGGTAAATATTTCTAGGTTATCTAATCCCTAAAGAGACTTAACATTTTTTTTTTTTCCTTTTTTGCTAAGAGCCAAAGAAGAAGCTCTTATTTTTTTTCTCTCTCTCCAAGAAAAAACAAACAATCAAATAAACTGAAAACCACTCAGAGGGAAAAGCAGAATATTAACCAGTTATAAAACAATGAACCAGCCCAGCCAAGTGGCGCATTGGTTAAGAGCTGGTTTTGGGATGCCAGCGGCCCAGGTTCGGATCCCACATATGAGGGCCAATGACACTGCCCTCTACAGCTAAGATGGTGAACAACAGCTCCACCTGGAGCTGGGCTGCGTGAGCCTGAGCAATGGGGTAGGCTGCAGTCCCTGCTGCAGTGGGCTGCCATAGGCTACAGTGAGTGGCCGGCAGCCAGCGTGGGCTGCCAATAGCTGCGGTGAGCGACCATCCAGAGGCCGGCGACCCATCTGCCTCACCCGGGAAGAGCGCAATGATGATACCAACATGGGCCAATGAAGCAACGTCCTCCGCAACTAGACTGAAGAACAAAAGGACAGCAACTTGTCTGTTCCCCTTCCCCGATTCCACAATGCTGTTCCCATCCCCCAATTCCCCAATAAAATCTTTAAAAAACACACAAAAACAATGAACCTTATCCTGTAACCTTTTCATAAAAACAATAAATAAAATAAATGTCTTGGTGATTAACCTGTTTAAAAAAAACAACAACTCATACAATGACTAGTAAGGTCCAACAACACACATTTTTCTAGCAATGGATATTAGCTGTAAAATACATCTCTTCTCAATTTGTAGAGAAGTTAGTGTAGTTCAATATATGCAACTATCAACTCAGAAAACAATGGCCTTTCAACAGAAATCAAACAGTGTCTTATGATTTTGGGATGAAGAGCTAATTAAAGAACAGAAAGTTGTAATGTGTACTTCAGGGTGCGGTGTTAGAAAAGGCAGATATGAAGAAGTAAAAGCAATCAGTTTATAAAGAATGTGTGTGGAATTTACTAAGAGCCAAAACTTGCTCAGCAAAAAATTATTTGGAGGATAATTTGCAGGGAGAATTATGATGGACCTGTATAATAACTTTTAGCTTTGAACAAATTGAAATCATTACCAACATCCTGGTAACAAATATAAAGGAAGCACCTCTCATATGTAAGAATTATACTAAACCCAAGGATAAAATGAGGTTTAAGAAATATGCCCTGTCTTGATTGAGCTTAAAATTTAACATTCAGGGTTTGAAGATGGGCTTTACCGTGACTGTTACAATTAATTTATAATGGCTTCCAAGAGTGCCATCCAGTAAAGGGATCTATATCATGCCAAGGCTTTACAGGAAAGAAAACCAGTTTTATTTATTGAAGTTTACCGTTGGCATGGTGGAGAGTAGTGACGTCACATGGATAGGCAGTGTCCATGATGCTCTAAAGCGTAGACACGGGAGCCAGAGAGCCTGTGTAAAGAAAAAAACAAAAAATATACTAGCATATTCTAATAATTAGACAAATATTCATTATCATACAGAGAGAGAGAGAGAGAGATTTAAAGACAAACACATATTGTCTGTGAATGCATAAATGGATGATAGATCACACACAAATAACACACATGGCTCTGTGCCCAGGTTCCAAGAGAAGATTTCATAGCAAAAATGGAAACTAAACTGGACTGTAAGGAAAGGCTAGGGACTAAATATGTGAGGTGGGAGTTGACCACAAGATGGACGAGCATGAGCAACAGCAACAGAGAGTCCATTTCAGAACAAAGCTGGAATATCCATTTTTTTTCCCCCGATAGACCTCTTTGGATGCAGTAGAAGCTTTAAAAAGCCACAGAAAACACAACATGCCAGGTCAAGGACTATGGGCATTATTTTATGCTTTAGGGAATAACTGCTGGGTTTTTAAACAAGACGTATTGTGTTTTAAGAAAGAGTGCCTCTTCAAATTTGTCTGAGAACTTCCAGAAGCTCAAGGAAAATTGAAGCCACACAAATCAGAATTCTCCACAAATCCTCCAAAAATCTATATAAACCAACAAGACAATATATTTTGACAAAATAGAAAGACAGTGAGTTTAAAAATGGGAGGTAGAAAGAAAGGAGCAGCTTGGATCAGGTGCCACCGAGTTTACTATTTCTCCAGACCCAATTCAAAAACTGGCAACTTTATCAATTAATGCTGGTCAATGGGTTACCACGTGACACCCCAAAGCAGTGCATGTTGGCTCCATGAGGGTTCATTAGCTATTAACTCTGAGTTGACACTAATCTCCAGGGACTCAAAATACCTACATTGGTGCATCAATCAGAGTGGGGTTTTGTGGAAATCAGATATAGTCGGAGTCTTGCCAGTCGTCCATCTTTATTACTATAAGTCCGGTACCTGAGAGACCATTATGAGTTTCTTTTACTTTGGAAACGCATCATTGTCAAAAATCTCTGCAGTTTTGTGTGCATGTGTTTTTGAGGGTTACTGTAGAAGAAAAGATCAAGGGCAACCGCTCCTTACATTATAAATAAAACAACAGTAGCATGGATTTCTGGAGGAAGTCCAAAGATGAATGTCAAGACTATAAAAAAAAAAAAAAAAGACCTGAAAGACGCAGGGGTATAACCTTCCTATTATATCCCCCAAAATTCAACTCTTTGGCTAATATAGGGGCCTAATGGATCTTGGATGATGACAGTATATTATCATAAACCTAATCAAAGTACCATCAATCAAGGCTCCCATTGCAAATACAGTATCTTTACCAGTGCAATCACTGGAGCCCCATGCAGCTGGCAAGCATTTATGCATCTGTTGAGTCAGTGAAGATTTTTTTTTTTGAATCCTAATCAATAATGACAATCAGAAGGAGATGACCTTTATCAGGCAGGTGCCACAGGATAGCCTCTCCATTATCTAACCTCAGGGTTGTTTATATTCTCCTTATCTGTGTTATAATGTAGTCTGCAGAGACCTCCTTGTAACCCAGAAAACATCACGCCAGTATTTAACGCCATCGCATTATGCTCATTAGTATTCTTTTCCTAAAACTTCAGAAGACGGTATGTTGGCAGGCGATAGACAAATCCCATGAAAAGTCAGGTGTCTGCCATATCAATAAATTGCTAGGATTCAGTGTCCTAAAACATGTCAAAATATCCCCTGTAAAGTGAGAGAAAAGTAGAGATAGCTTTTTTCATGTGACTGAGCAAGTTGCACATAAAAGATTCACTTCAAAATTCCCTTCTCCCTAAACTTTTAAGTATCTTCCTTTATGGCAGAGGTCAGCAAACATTTTCTTTAAAAGGCCAGAGTGTAAATATTTTATATGTGTGCACCATATTCTCTTTTTTGCAACCACAGTCCTCAAGTCTGCCATTACTGCATTAAACAGCTGTAGACAAGTAGTAAATGGGCATGGCTGTGTTCCAATAAAACCTATTAATAGGTAACGCACCTAATTTGGCCTGGAGTGGAGGGGGCATAGTTGTTGATCTCTGTTTTCAGATATACCAAAAAGTTCCACATTCCATGTTTACTGATTACAGAATCTAAATTTAAATTAACCAGCCCCTCCCACTGGGAGAAACTGAAATCAACTAAACACCAAGGTAGGTAATGCAGCCCTTAGAGACCAACCTCCCTGCTCTCATCTAAATGTTGTATTAATGGCATATACTATCCAAAAATTTAGAGACCTCATTTTGGTAGTTAATATTCTATGAGTATGGTGTATTAAGTCTTAAGATTTTTCAATGTGTGATGCTCACATAGGGTGGGGCATGTGCATATAACACTGGGGAATGCCCTTTTTTAAGTCATCTCCTCAAATTTTCAATGCTTCCTGCTTTATGGCTAGATGGAAATGTTTTAAGGAATTTTGCTTTGGGGGATGACGTTACAAAATTTGTTGTTGCTTTGGGAAAACAGCAATGATTCCTCTTCAATTTCCCATATCTAAATATGCAATGTCTATGGTCCTTCTTGCACTCCCTGTCCTCCAAATGAAAGTTTTCTTCCTATATAATGTTAATGATTAAGCAATCACCTTTCAGTGTATATTTAGTTGATTGTGCTTCTGGCATTATCTTGCATATCAGTGTTGCCCATCTTAAATTATAGGTATGGATCATACCGGAAGCTCACACCTATTTATCTTGCACAACCCCTACTTAGAACAGTGCTCAGGAAGATTATTGGTACAGGTCTAGATGTTTTGTGATTTTCTCTGACAGAGGCCTTGCAACATGACAAAAGGGGAACATAAGGTCATCATTCTACCTCTAGACAGTTCCTACAATACTTCAATCATTCCCAGACAGGTAACAAATTCCTTTCCCCATTTCGTCTAGGATATGGTGAGTCTTATTACTTCTATTATAGGCCATTGATTTTTCTTATGCACTCCATGCCATCATTACTGTCTGACTAATGTTAATGCACCCTCATTATTCTAAAACTATTCTAGTTTTGCTTTAATGACTTCTTTCCCCGCAACAAATATTGACAATCAGGAATCGTTAACTGTTGTCCCACTCTCCAGGGGACGTGAGGCAAATCACTTCCCCTTCTAGGGCCTGAGATTTCCATCTATAAAAGGAATAGCTTGTGATAAATGCTCAATTACAATACACTCTAAATTCATGAAATCGCTTCAGTGGCATTAAACCACTTATTCTTTCCCGCAAAGTTTAACATGTCTGTCTAGAAAATGAGAAGTGTTTAAAGTTGTGATTAACTGAAAGTTAATCATTATTGTATATTTTTCTTACTTGAAGATATCTTATTTAGACCTTGCATTGTGTTCTTCTTTTTTAGTAATATAGGGATGTATTTGACAATGTTGACCACTTTACCCTTCACACTTGTTGGATTTCAACAATGTTATGCTACATGTCTAACCACTCTTTTTTAGGTCTCCTTTTCTAGCTCCTCATCTAGCCTTCCCCTAAATTCCACAGGGATATGTCCTAGATTTTATTGCTCTCTTCAATCATCCTGGGCAGTCTTATTCACACAAATGGTTTTGGTTTTCTTTAGCTGAGCCATCCTGCCACCTGTTGGCAGCTCAGTGGCAACTCAGGTTGGGCTGGGCATTGAACTGCTGTTGCTCAGAGCTCAGCTCACACCCTTGAGCGAGCTCTTAACCAACTGAGCCACTCGGCCAGCCCTTTCACACACATGGTTTCAAGCGCCACATATTCATTGATGACTGCTAGTTGACATCTCTAGCTCATATACCTCTGGAGTTGTACCCCTTCTACTCAGCTGCCTACTTGTTATCTCCAATCATTTATGGTGGAACAGCTGAAAGGATGTGTATTTGATGCTAAACTCATTAAGTTTCCCCAACATTCTGCTCCTTCTCTATGTTTCCTATTCTTAGTAAATGTCATCATCACTCACCCAACTGCTTACATCACAAACCGACTTGGAAGTCATCTTCCACTCTTCCCATTCTCAATTCTTACATCCAATTAAAGTCTCTGTAGAGTGTGACTGTGAGAAGGTAAAAGTCAAGTAGCTTTGCTTTTTCTATAGTATAACAGCCTCTTGTAGACAAAACACCGCCCCCAAATAAAGCATGAAGCTTGGTTCATGTGAAAACAAGTTCAAGAATTCATTTTGTAAAAGAAGAGTTAACATTTAAACAGTATATTCTTCTCTAAATTTGAAATGATTTAAGTAAATTCTAAACTTGCTTGGTTGTGTGAGTGGTTTTTTTTTTTTTAAATGACTCCAATCCAACCAGAAATACTCTTTTCACTTTTTTTTCAGGTTAAAACAATAAACAACACACATTTGGATCTAACTCTGGTTGTCTGAAAGAACCAATTTAGAATACTGGCCTGTGAAATTTAGTTTTGTGCTAAATAAGAGCACTATGAAACAATTCTATTTTTTGTTAGCTTATAACATGCAATTTCCCCTGTACTTACAAGGCCAGTGATTTGTTACATTGATCCACTCCATGTCAAGTGACTGCAAAAATTCAAAAACACAAATAGAAACAAAGGCCTGGATTCTATACACTCTCCCTTTCCCTCATTTGAAGTTTTGGTCCCCTCCTACGGTAAGTAAAGGGACCTCATTAGAAAAACATTTACATAGGAATATACATGAAAGTACTGTTAAGTATGCAATTGTATCACAATGAACAGAATTGTAAAGTGTTGGGCCGGCAGAGTGGCTTGGTTGTTAAGAGCTGGCTTAGGAAGCCAGCGGCCCCGGTTCGGGTCCCACATATGAGGGCCAGTGACACTGCCCTCTAAAAAAAAAAAAAAAAAAAAAGAATTGTAAAGTGTTTGTTTCTTAAATTTTTACAAAGTGTTTATATGCTAGGCACTCTTCTAAGTACTATATAAATATTCATTTATTTAATCCTCAAAGCCAGCCTATAAAATTGATGTCTATAAAACCTGTAAAATGGGACAGTGCCCATTTTACAAATTCAGAAACTGATACCCAGAGAGTTCATTGTCAGCCGGGATTCAAACCCAGGCTGTCTGGGTGTGAAGAGCGCACACACTTAGTTATCACGCCACCATCACAGCATTTAACCTGGCTTTCATCAAACTCAAATGGTGCATGCTACATTTCTTGGGAAATTTTCAGAAGAGTCCACTTTTTCTATGAATTTTCAGATGTACAGTGAAGCACTATAAAAATCTTCACAACCTGTATGCAAATGACTTCTGCACCATTCCCTTCCTTCTGTTAGGCACAGGAGAAATGGTTTCTTTGCTCTCCAAGTATCTGTCAGAAATTAGGTCCTGCAAGATATACTTCTGTCTTAAATATAACGTCAACAAGATCAAGGTGATAGTCAAAGATGAGAAGATTATTTACGTAGAAGTGGCTCAGGACGTAGCACTAGCAATGAAATGTAGTCAAGGGTTCTGAAAAGACTCAGAAAGAACAGAAATTTGATCCTAAAACAGGAAATGCTTGGAAATGCGGAACACATTAGCAATTCACAAACAAGTCTGTATCACTACATAAAATGTTCATAGCCAGAACCAGGCCATGTAGCTTTAAATGAATGTGGGGAATATTTTTATAAACATCAGGTATATTGAGTCTGTGAAAGTCACCCATCCACACAAAGACATCTATAATACATAAAGGCAATTATTCTAACATAGGTTCTTAAGCTGACATATATCCAAAATCAAATGAATCTTAGGGACAACGTTTTAATTTTGGACCTTATTTTTGATTCTTAAACAGTTAGTTTTTATTTCTCTAGGCTACTGTCTAGGAGCTAGGGACATTTTGTAAAATTTAAGCAGGGCCACCATTTTAATTTGATTCACAATAGGCTGAGGGAAACAAATGGGTAGAATATAGTTACACATCCATATTTAAAATAAACAAAATGAATCCTAAGTTGTTAACTAAAAGTACTGTGATATCACTACTCTTTAGCTTATAAGGTTTATAAAAGCTGAAAAGGGGGAGTTATGTGGCTTTTATTTACTTTTCATTCCTTGTAGCCAACGTTTCTGCTGAATAAACGAAGTTAGCTAAACCAGACAGTTCATATGTATTTCTTCTGAAACAAATAAATGTTAAAGTGCCAAATTAAGCTTCTTCAGTTCCTTACTATGTCTTCTAAAATGATCTTGTGACTGATGGGTAAGGCCGAACCCTCCCGCTCTTCCTGCTGTGTACCCAGAGGCCCATTAGCTCCTCTTAAATGTCATTCCTCTAATTCCTGTAATTGCCACCACGTGGATCGTGGTTTCTTGGGTTACACAAAAAAACGTTAGATGATTTCCCGCCCTCCCTCCCCCATGGAGAAGGGCTTCAGAAGAGTGGATCAAGCTCACAAATGAGTCGGCATTGCCTGCTTTATAAAAATATTAGAATCCAAAGTTAATACATTCCCTAAGATTTGACTAAACTCAGAAGCAAATTTAACTCAAATACCTCTGTAGAGAGAATTTTAAATTAGACACTTAATTTTAATTAAATAGCCTTAATCCAGCATTATTTTGATCATTATTAAATGAGCCTACACCCAGTAACTTTGCTGGTTATTTCTCTGAACGTCTTTTATTGAACTGATCACTGAGAATGATCTCTCTGAAGGCAAGTTTTTCTATTATCTAATCATACGTTCTCTTATAGCTCTTATCAGAAGGCTTGACATATAGTAGACTCCTAATATAGATGTCTTTGTTCAACCCAGCGCTTGTTAGCTGTGTGCTGTACACCTGGCCTACTTTAGAAGACCACAAACATGGCCTGTCTTCAAAAAGCTGACAAACCAACAGAGGATATCAACATAGTGTATTGCTAGTTCCCCTTATCCTCACGGGACACATTCCAAGACCCCCGGAGGATGCCTGAAATCTCAGGTAGTACCGAACCCTTTATATACTATGTGTTTTCCTATATATACACACCTATGATCAAGTTTTATTTGTAAATTAGGCAAGTATGAGATTAACAGCAATGACTAATAAGACAACAGGACAATTATAACAATATACAGTCATGAAAGTTAGGTGAACATGGCCTCTCTCTCTCTCAAAATATCTCAACATCTTTACTCACCTTTTCAACGAAAGGAGGTATTTTACCACTTCCCTTTGGCATCTCCGAATTGCCAGTATCACTCCTTTTGCACTTTGGGCCCATTGTTAAGTAAAATCAGGGTTATTTGAACACAAGCACAGAGATACACCAGTCGGTCTGATGACCCAGAGGGCTGCTACCTGACTAACAGGTGAGACGCTCAGCTGTGGGAAGACGCAGGCCAAAACAGCTGATTCACATCAGGGACGGGACTCGTGAGATTTCTCCGCAGGCCTCAGAAGGGCGCGCAGTTTGAAAGCAGTGAGCCGCTTACTTCTGACAATTTCCATGTGCTATTTCGGACCACAGCTGACCAAGGGTAACTGAAACTGTGGTAAGTGAAATGGGGGAACAAGGGAGCCTACTGTCACAGATTTTTCTGTGGGAATGTGCGTAAAACCTTGGGAGAGTACATAGACGCTTACATGTACCTCCGATAAAAGAGAAGGCAGTATTTTAAAATAGAATACTTATGTTAGACAGGCAATAGGGTGAGGAAGAGAGTAGCACCAGCCAAGTCACTGAAGCAGAACGTTCAGGGTTTCGACTACTTTAACAAGGGAAAATAGTGTATGAGGGTGATAGGCGTGAACTAATAGGCTTAGAGAAGAGGAATGGGAAAGGACAGAAGCAGCAGACCCAGACAAAATTCTAAACAAAGAGGAAGAGTTCAGAGTTTTATTAAGTAGGCTCTGAAAAAGAGCTGAAAATGGTTAAGTAACAAAGGATTAATTAGCATTTTAGGAATAACAACAGCCCATAGATTGAATGGAAGGGAATGGAAGAACGTTGCAGTGACTCAGAAAGAAAAGCAACATTGGCTTAAATTAATTTAAAGGGGCAGCATAGAAGGAAAATGTAGTTCTAAGAGAGATTATGGAGATAGAATAAGTAAGACCTCAAACTGGTTAAAAATAACAGGGAGAGAATGACAGAGCCAGTTATGTCTCCTAGGATTCTAATCTGGTCAGCTGTGGGAATCCTGGTGCCATTCACCAGGATCCAAGGTACGAGGAAAGGAGAACATTTAGTGGGTTATGAAAGGGGGAAAAAAAATGATGGGATCTGAAAGCATTGAGTTTGGTTACACTGTGGATCATTTGGAAAGAAGGGCGATAGCACAGACTATGGTTAAGAGAGCAAGCTTGGCATAAAAGGGGGTGATTATAACAGCACTTGTTCCATAGGGTTCTTGCAAGTGATAAATGAGTAAATATACAAAAGTTCATAAAACGGGGCCTGATACGTAATTGTTATTTTGTAATATTATTCATTGTCATAATTTTTATCTGCTTGAAGGCACCCAAGCCGTTTGAAATGGGTACTGAAGCTCAAGTGAGAATAGGGACCAGAGAAAGGAATTTTGGCGGGGGGAGGCAGGGGGAAGAAATGTGGGAATCATCATCACAGAGCATCAGAAACACCCAAGGGCATTAGACAGTGGCCTTGCCCAAGCCCCACCCTTGGGGGTTCCCATATCCAACTAACAGTGAGAACACAGGTAGACAGAGGTGATAGATGGAAACACACGCTGAAGAGACATTCCCCCACCCCCCAGAATGAGTGGACAGAATGAAAAGAGGTCTTAACATTCAAGGTTTCCAGACCAAGCCCATCATCTTTCTAACATGACCAGCTTTTTCTCCAGATTCTGTCATTTTACTTATAATGGAACCATGGATAAATGTGAACCACAATGTCAGGGAAAAATGGAAAGATACTGGAGTCTATTGTTTTGTACTATCTCTTCTGAGGGAGATGTTGTGAGGAAGCCGTGACTGTCAGTCATACTGTCAATCATGCTGAGGCAGAACTCAAGCAGGCTTTGAGAACTCTGGGCTCTGGAGAAGATTTGGGGTGTGATTCTTTTGTTGAGGGTGAACTGCCCCAGGATATGTGGAAGGAAGTGGAAAGTCTAGCAGCACCATCAAGGTGGTAATTAGAGCAGGGGTGTTAGAGCATCCAGCCTCAAATTAGTGCACTTAGTTCCTGGGCTCACAGGCAAACAGGTAGAAGAATGATGACTAGTTCTTTGGAGAGGAGACTAGCAAAGCCCCCTCCTGAGAGTTGAAGGGAGCTGTGGGCTTCCAATCAATAAGACAGTTATCCTAACAGCCTTTTGTGACCTGGCCCTTTTGGTGGTCCATGGGAAATAACAGATCTGTGCTTCTCAAAGAGCAATGCCAAGGCAGATGTCATTAGGAAATCAGACCTACTATGACATGGAGCCACCTTAGCTGAGCGTAATAGCAGAGGAAGGGGACTTCCTTTTTATTCCCCACCCCCTTATACATATAGATGAGACTACAGGCTACCTGTGGTAGCACCTGCTTTGGAGACAGAGACCTTCCTGTTACATCATAGGACATGCACTCTACCCTTGGCCCACATCTTATCAAGTTAGTAGAAAATCATTGATTCACAAAAACCATTGTTCCTTAGGCAGCTTCATATAACTATGCCTTGATCTGTTATGTGTTGAAAATAAACAAAGCTCTACAAGGCAGAACTAGGTTAGATATATCTCTAAATCTAAAACAGGTAGTTTTCCCACTATATTATATTGTATTTGGAAACAATACATACAGTTGGCCAGTTTGGCTAATTATAGAGTAAGTACAGGAAAGAGGCTAGAAAGAATGATGGGAAAATGGTACGGGAGATGACATAATACCCTGAGTCTCAAGGGAAAGAACTGAAGCTAAATTCAGTAAACAGTGGAGATACTGGTACTGCACAGCATCAGTGATTATTTGAACAGCTCATCTACTCCCTTCCACACATAATTCATAAGCCCCTACAATGTACCAGATGGGGTATAACGGTCAAGAAAGGTGACCAAGCACTTATCAGGAAGCTTACATTCCAGTAAAGGGAGGCAGGAAATAATCCAAGTTAAATTCATACATGTGGTGGTGATAAATGCTATAAAAAATATAAGATAAGAAGGAAAGACGATAGTGAAGGGAGCGGTATCCTGTTGTATTATAATATATGGGGGATTGTCACTTTGAGGGATAAAAAGTATAACTATTGCACTGCATTGTACACCTGAAACTAATTTTTTTAAAAGATGTTTATTTCACAATAAAAGAATTTTTTTAAAAAAGTAGTTATGGGGATGTAGGGTATAGCATAAAGAATATAGTCAATAATGTTGTAATTATTATGTATGGTGTCAGATGAATACTAGATCTGTTGGGGGTGATAAATGGGAGGGGGTTGAGATGCAGGGTGAAAAAGGTGAAGAGACTAAGACGTACAAATTAGTAGTTACAAAATAGTCACGGGGATGTAACATAAACCATATGTACCCCCATAGGGGATACAGTCAATAATATAGTAATAACTATGTATAGTGCTATAGGTGGGCACTAGACTAGTCAGGGGGATCACTTCTTAAATTATTTAAATGTCTAACCACTAAGCTGTATACCTGAAATTAATATAAACTAATATTGAATGTCAATTATAATTGAAACATTTAAAAAAGTGGGAAAAGATGAAGGGGGGGAATAAGCGGTCCAAACTCCCAGGTATAAAACAAATAAGTCATGGGGAAATAAGTAATATACAGTCAATAATATAGTCAATAATATTGTGATAGCATGGTATGGCGTCAGATGGTTGCTGGACTTATCACTTCTTTAGGTACATAAATGTTGAAAAACTATGGTGTGCTCTTAAAACTAATATGATATTGTATTTTAGCTATATTTTTAACAAAAATCTTAATAATAATAATAATAATAATAATAATAATAATAATATATAGTACTGTTTTATACAGACGGCTTCTCTGGTTAGGGGACATGTGAACCTGACCCCAGGCAGTGAGGGAGTGAGCTATGTGGACTTGTCAGGAGAAGCGGGATTAACAAATGCAAAGTTCCCGGCACAGAAAGATGACAACCAAACCCTTCTTTCCCTAGTTTTGTGATTCCATCTGTTTTCCTTACATAAATGTCTGCATTATTGATACAGGTTTTGTTTTCTGTTTTGTGTTAAAATGATACAATTTTTCACAACATGGGGTCTTTGGGAAGAAGAAAAAAAGTCCTCTCCAACCTCTTTGTCCTCTAGGAAGCTTAGAGCCAAAATAACTGTTTAGCAAACCTACCACCACCATTCCTCTCCTCAGCCCTGCGATCATGTTTCAGTCGGCTGATTTTCTCTGTTATTGTCTGTCGACTGAGTCTGTATGGGAACAGCCCTTTAGTGTTATATGAAACATTGGCTGCAGTTTGGGAAGGTTGTGTTTGCCCTGTGCACTTCTAATTAGAAAAGGGGACCTGGACACCACATGATGGAGTACAGCAAACAGCTATGACGAACCCTTCTCTGATACATTGGATTCATTAAACAGCACATTTTGCTCCTGAGTCATCGCTCCTTAAAATTTCTGGAACTCAATGATACTCTGACAAGGTGGATAGTTTCCTATGTGCAAAACTTTTTCTCAGTATTTGGAGGGGAAGCACAGAGTGACATGACTTTCTGGATATTTTAAAGGACACAAAACACTTCAGAGGAAATTGTGCCTTAGTGATAGCTTCTGTGAAGCGAGCAAAGACTTTCAGGTTTATTAGTGTCTTTTCAAATTGGAGATATTATGAATTTGATTTTTTTTCTCATCATGTCATTGTAGGCCTTGCTCTCTTTGATACACCCTCTATTCAATCTAACTCTAGTACAACCATAACACTTCATAATTTACAACTCTTCTACAGACAAAGGACAAGGGAAATCTAGTAGCAAGTACTGTCAAGTGGAGCAGTCTTTCTTGCCTCTGATGAGGTAAATTTCTGGAGGATATAAAATTGGCATTATCAAAGAGGAGAAATAGGGTCTTGAATTCAACCTTGACCCAAGTGTTGAACTTGAAACAGGGCCAGGTTTAAATCATGATAATGTTGGTAGGACAAGGCAGTATTACATAACATGGCCCACGAGACACGAGGAACTTCCTTTTTTGACAGATGCTCCATTAGAAATCCAGGCTTTGGGGTTTGTCTAGCCCCACAATTTTTTTTTAAGTACCATTTATGGAAAGGTACATATGGTAACCATGAGTTCTTTTGACTTGAATTTATGTGGCACTTCTTTCTTGGGTACTAGAGAAATGAAGACACTGGAATATAAAGGAAATAGTAGGAAAGGATCATTGAAGTGCAGGAAAATGATGGTCAAATCACATTAAATCCATTTCATGTTTGTCCTAGAAACAGCCCTACATGAGACAGAAAATGGTTAAAATTCTTACCATTGCCCAGTATTCATGTGACCACAGAGCATGGGGGAAGGCAATTAGGCACCTAGCACATGGTCTCCACTCCTTTAGAAATACAAACAGGGCCAACATTCCAGCTATTTTCATCCAATTAAATTTGAAAGGAACACCCACCTGGATTGTTTCAGTCTACAGTACTTTTAAATGCATGTTTTATGGCGGTCTCTGACACAAAAGAGCACTGTAATAAAATAAAAAAAAGGGTGACAATTTGCCACTTACAGGCAAGTGAAAAGTAGAAAATTACACCAGCTTGGAAGAATAGGTTTTTGAAAATAGTATTAAGATAGCTGCGACACTCTGAGGGTCTAAGTCCCAAAGAATAAAAGATAGGTTGGATAATGTAAAGGTTGTAAAATCATTGCATATAACCATAAACGTCTCCTTAGCATAAAATAACTTTTTTTTTCACTTTTTCTTGCCTCATGCCATGTGTCAGTGGAAGAAAGATTATTATTGCCATTATTTCTGTAGCCTTGTTCATTATCCAAATGCTTTATGGACATTGATTCGTCAATTGCACCACAGAAAGGTCAGTGTGATTAACCTGAAGTCAGAGCCCCAGGGCCCCATGGTTCCATGATTCATCCTTTCCTCCAAGGAGATTGGTGGAGGACAAGACCTCAGCTCGAGGGTTCTGTCTGAAGCTGTCCTATCCTGGTTGACGTATGTAGCAATGAAAATGCTTTTTCTTCCCTGGCATAATTGATGTCAGAAAACAATGGGGTTTTCTCACTGGTAAAGAAGGAAATGTTATCCTGGTGAGAGTCTCTGCTCTGTTAGAATAAGTACACCTGGGTAAACCTTCTAATCTGCAGCCAGTGGAGGGGCTTCAGGTTAGAGTTCTTACATCTTCATACAGCAATTTTCTCCTTCTCTAAGTATTGAGATCCCATGATGTGCTCAGAGGAACGTTCTAGGCTCCAGGAATAATACAAAGTGAAATTGAGAGCCACGGTCCAGCTCTCATGAAGCTTACTTTCTAGTTGGGTGAGACTAATGGTAGGAAAGTAAGGATAATAGCAAGTAATAGTAAGAACAAGGAAAGAATTAGCATAGGATGATGTCATTGTACTTAGGTGATGTTTGGATGGGGTCAACAGGGGAGGTGTCTCTGAGAAAATAGCACTGAGAGTGAATGGCCGAAGGAGTTACCCATGGGAAGAGGAAACCAAAGAACATTCCACAAAGAAATAAAAGCTAAAGGATAAGCCGTAAAATAGAAGTAAACTAGGCATGGCCAGGGTCCTGAAAGCAGGTCAGTGTGTCTGAGGGATAGTGACCAACTGGGAATGTGAAGTAATTTAAGGTTACAAAAATAGGGAGCACCACAATGTGTACCTCAAAGAAAGGATCCGGGAATTTATTCTAAGTGCCTTAGGAAGCCATTGGAGGGCTTTAAGTGGTGATGGGACAAAATCTTATTCCTATTTGCAAAATATTACTCTGACTGTTATTTTGGGGGAAAGACTGGGGGAAGTTTAGCCAGTTAACAGGTGATAGCAGTGGCTCTCGTGACAGATAACAGTGACCTGAACTAGGATGGTAATAGTGGAGATGGAGATTTAATTGGATGGATTTATTTAAGTTTTGATGTCAATATTAACAGAATTTGCCTATAGATATGCAAAATATGGAGAGTGCAGAATTAAAGACAACTGCTATATCCTCAGGTTGAAAGATAGAAGAGAATTATTAGTACATGTTTAAAATCTAAGGCTTGTTAAAAGGCATTTTAACTTGGGAAAGGCATAACACCCAAAAAAGGAAATATCAGGAGGCTCTGACATAGTCTAGGACGTGAGCAAAGACTTCTTTCAAAAGTGCCATGTGCACTAAGATCTGAAGGAATTCACTGGAACGATGCTGTGACTGTCACTGGGCTATAAAGTCATAACTCATATACTCATAGCTTGTGGTTTACTGACTACAGACATCCGGTCTCCTTCAAATGCAGGAGAGAAAGCATCTGATCAATGGATTGTCCTTAGGGCAGGTGTCCAGTTCTCATCCATTCATTTGTGGCTTGGAGACTAAGAGCGAGTCACAGAGCCTGTAGTTTACAAGGAGAAAGAGAGAGCCTGTTAAGCTAGAAGAGAAGTCAGGTATGACAGCGAATTGACTTATGTGTCTAATATCCTCCAGTCACCTTTTCATTCCCAGGGCTTAACAGAGTACCAGGCATATAAGAAACATTCAGTATCAAGTGATTAGATGAATAAAGGCAATTAAAGAGATAGGGGGCAATTTAAGTAGTAAGGGAACCTAATTCCCAGATCAATCACGACCATCTTCCAAATATATTACCAGCCCCCCACCACTCGATAAACTTTTGAAACTGTGCCTCAGTAACAGACACATTAACAGTGTTATGTTAGAAACTTTTTTGTTATTACTGAGACCAGAAATGTTTGCCATATGAATTCAGCACTTCTCATACTTGGCAAAACATAAGAATCACGTGGGCCACATATGTTAAAATGCAAATTCCTAAATCTCACCCTTTTCAGTACAGCCAAAGTAGAACTCAAGAATATCAGACAATTCCATTTCTGGGCATGCTTCCAAAAGACAAAAGAACTGAAAGCAGAATCTTGAAGAGTTGTTTGTACACCTCTGTTCATAGCAACCGTATTCACAATAGCCAAAAGGTGAAAGAAACTCCAATGTCTATCAACAGACGAATGGATAAACAAAACATGGCATATATACACCACAGGATGTAATTCAGCCTTCAAAAGGAAGGAGATTCTGACATAACCTACAACATGACGAAACCTTAAGGATATTATGCTAAGTTAAGTCAGCCAGTCACAAAACGACACTCTAGGATCCCACTTATTTGAGGTCTCTAGAGCAGTCAAATTTGTAGACACAGAGAGTAGAATGCTGGTTGCCAGCCACTGGGGATAGGAGGAAATCGGTGGTTATTGTTTAATGGGTACAGACTTTCAGTTCCAAATATTGAAAAAGTTCTGTAGGTGGCTAAACAACCCAAGTATATGTAACACGACCAAGCTGTACACTTACAATGGTTGAGATGGTAAATTTTGTTATGTGTATTTACCACAATTAAAAATAAAAGAATATGAGTTTTGACAAAGATCCCAAGTGTTTAAGATGCAAATGAGGAGATTTACTTTGAGAAGCACCATGTTATTATATATAGCCAGTGTTTTCTCCAGTCCAATCTATTGCAAATCCTAGTGTCCTGGATCATTATCACTGACTTAATTTAGACTTCATCACTTGTATTGGATTCCAACAGCCACATATCTATTTTATTTTATTTTATTTTTTTTGTTTTGTTTTGTTTGTTTTTTTTGAGGGCAGTGTCACTGGCCCTCTTATGTGCGACCGAACCAGGGCCACTGGCTTCCCAAGCCAGCACTTAACCACCGCGCCACTTGGCCGGCCCTTATTTTATTTTTTTTTTTATTTTGGCTCCTGTCCCTTTCTATCCTTTATCCTGTACTTTAATATTATCTTCCCCAAACAATGATGCCTGTTTAATGTAGATGGATTATGATTCCGTGGAAGAGTAGAATGGAACGAGGAAACAAAAAACAGTGCAAAAAATGGTCAAATGACTCCAAAAAGTAGCAGAATTTAGTGTGCTTATAGTAGAATTATAGATTTGAATTTTACCTTTTCCATATTTTAACCTCCTGAAACTTTTACTTAGTATGACCTGCAAAAGAATCCTACTGATTTGCTTCTCCTTTTAAACAAAAATACAAACACTGCCACCCCTCACAAACATGCACCCCTCTACTCACCTACCTCCCCATATTTTCCAGCATCGCCTGTTTCACATGACCTGATAGTCCCCAAAAGGAAATCCACTATGAGAATACTCAAGAAGCCTGGTTTCAAGCCAGCCTTTTCCACAAACCAGCTGTGTGAATGTAAGCTATGTTCTCAGCTTCTCTGGGGTCCATTGTTCCATCTGTCAAGAGAGAACTGAACACTAGTGTCTTTCCAATGTTTTGATGACCACCCACTATGAAAATGGAGGTTTCACATGGCACAGAAGTTTCATAAAAGTTCCATAGACACTTCCCTTTATGGCGTGTGATGCACTCTGATATTTTATCTTCTGATTTGTTCTATATTATTTCTTTCTTTAAAAAATATTAACAATGCCGGTTGCAACCTGCTAAATTGATTTCACAGCAGTCTACTACATCATAGCCATGATTTGAAAACCACTGGCCTCCATAACCTGTATGGCCTCCTCCAATCCTGATGCTCTATGATAATGAACAAATGTGGAATTTCTTTTACCTATTTGTATCTTTTTCCCTATTTGTATATTATCACTTTAATAGATAAATTCTTGGGAAAGAAAGAAGTTTTCCTAAGGTTCTCTGACAACTCTGAGAAGATAGCATAGATCCATATTACAAATTCATAAATTAATTCATGTATTAAGAAGTTTATTTAGTGATAATACAAGCCAATGGAAAAGAAATTGTATTCTTTTCTTCATTTTCCCACTGAGCCAAGCACCAATTACATTCCAACTATTTTTACCATGATTGAGGAAGAGACACCATGATCAGAACGATGGGCTTTCAATATCTTGGTTAAGTCAACTGGTTCTCAATCCTGACATGAATTTAATATCATCTGGAGAAGTAAAATAATTTCTTCATCCCATTCTAGAACTATTAATTCAGAATATAAGAGGGTAGAACTGAGCCACCAATATTTTTAATCCCTCCAGGTAATGACTGAGAACAGTAAAACTAGTTGATACAACGTGAAAGTTGCCATCCCCTGGGTATTCAATTGAGTCAATGACAGAAAATAACTAGGGCAATGGCCACCACTGTAGATTGAACCCCCCCTTTTAATCCTTTGCCCCTATATTCCTTCCTGATCTGGACTAAATGTTTGTGTCTCCCCCAAACTCATATGTTGAAACCCTAACCTCCAAAGTGATGGTATTGGGAGGTGAGGCCTTTGGGAGGAAATTAGGTTTTAGGTAAGATGATGAGGGTGGAGGTTCCATGATCAGATTATAAGAAGAGGAGATTGGAGCTTGAGTAGGTGGCCATGTGCAAGCCACCAGCCTCCAGTCGTGCTGGCTGCCTGATATTGTACTTCCAACTTCCAGGACTATGAGGATTAAATTTCTGTTGTTCAAACCATCTGTCTATGGTATTTAGTTATCGCAGACCAAGCTCACTAAGACATTCCCCTAAGCTTCCCACTATTTAATCTTCTCTCATATCTTCATAACTCATGATTGAGAACTGTTATCTGCTGCAGTTTAGGCAAGAATGCCTTTAAATCCAAAATCTCCTCAGTTGACATTGCTAATGTGCCATAGAGTTTCTGAGTACAAATGCCATGTGGGAAAGGCAACCTTCTAAACAGCTGACCCTGTTCTGTCGGTTATACACCTCAGTCTTTGGGATAGAGCTGTACACGTCTCGTAGGTGTGTCATTTTAAAGAATTGGTAGCTGAAAGGGGGTAGGAGGAGGAGTAAAACCAGGTCTTATCACACAGATAAATATTGTGAAAGGTGTCCTAAAAAGCAACATTAAGAATTTTGAGGTACAAATAAGCAGACAGCAATAGTGACAGAGACTCAAGATACTGAAGGGAATTAGAAGTTATTTGTTATTTGTTGTAACAAAGTCTAACTTTGGGGTGAATTACACATTTAAAAAAAAAAAAAAAAGCATTGACGAGAGAATATGGAAGTCAGGGGACAATATACCCCAAAAAGTTAAATGAAAAAAACTAACAAATGTTTTGAAGGGTTATGGTGTTTTTGCTTTTTGCTCTGTAGACTTGATTTCATTATAGCGACTACCTTTTCTTAATAATCCAATTAATGGAATTTTGAGACACAAGAGGGTTTTTAAAAATTCATGAATTCTCACTTCAGATGAAGCTATCTTTTATATGCTTCCTTGCCGCCACCTGGTGCACGTTAATATATTGCAAGGGAAAGGCAACAGGGTACAACCAACTTACCCATGTACGAGTGCAGCGGGCAGCTAATCCCTTTATTAACAAAGAACTTTCATGTAGCTCAGTGAGTTGCAAATAAAATACAGAGCATCTCCATTCACTAATAAGGCCTTTTTTCCTTTCCAGACTGGTAAAAGAGTTTCCTTTTGTTTTGAGGTGAAGATTGTTTTATAATAACATCAAAATGTATTTTAATAAAGTGTTGGCCCAAAGAGGTGGTAGTGTTTTATTTTACTGTTCTAATTCTTTCCTTAGCAAAAAGAAAAATAATGGGACAGGTGATCAGCCCTCTGGAGAAGGCTAAGAGAGATTTTCAGAGACACCTGGGTACTATCTCCCATTTTCTTCTCTCTCCATCATAAGAAGGGAGGGGAGTTCACTCATGCCGAGTTGGTTAAAACTCTGAACGTCGGTACATCTGAAGTAGACCTCTCTTTAAAGGCAGTGAAAGATAATTAGTCTAACTGCTTCTTGAATGGTGATTTTTTTAAAAATGCTATAAAAGGCTTATGGTGAAGCAAGAATTGGGTCTCTTTCTCAATTCTGGCTGGTTTCTACCTGCCAGGGAGTCTCATGGGATACTCTATAGAGAAAGATATAGATCCTTTATAGAGAAACAAGGGGCAAGAGAAAAGCTGCCTTGAAACATGATGCATCTACTCCTACTCTGTGTAGCTGTTCTATATCCATTAATTTCTGTACCATTGGACAAATATATTGGATCTTATAGCACGTGTGTGTGTGTGTGTGTGTGTGTGTGTCCATGTCCATATGTCCGTCTCCATATTCTCTTCCTACTAATACAACAACGCCAAGCTGGTATCTCTTTTTTGCTGCCCACCCCCCACACACATTCCCATTTTTGTTGCTGTTGAAGTTTTACTGGACCAGCTTCACTGGCCACTGATGGAGTTGATGACAGTAACAGGCTGTGGAAGGAATGAGCTATTTCAGAGCCTTGTTCCCTTTGCTCTCTTACCAATATGAGTATATACTGTTAATTATGAAAGACAAGTGATAGACCATCAAGTCATGCAGAAAAGCCAGTTTGGGGAGCAGGGTGGTTGGTAAGGGGGTTGGTTCATGTGAAAGTGGTAGGTGTAGGGGAGTGGGCATGACTGAAATTTGGAAAGAGAAGCTGAAATGGGAACCTGAGGCTGAGACTGACTCTCATTTTTTTCTTAGAAACAGGTCTGTACCTGGTCTTTCCTTGCATAATAATCTATGATCATGGGTTTATGGGCACATTTCTTCAGCAAGAGACAAATTTTAGAAAAAGAAACTTTATGTAGCAGAGACAAAGGTCACCAAAAGAACGTGACTCCTACTCCCTTTTTATCTCTTAGGTTTTATGCAACTGTGGCTTTGATTGCTAGTGTTCTCTCTCTCTCTCTCTCTCTCTCTCTCTCTCTCTCTCTCTCTCTCTCTCTCTCTCTCTCTCTCTCGCTCTGTCTTGGTACTTTAATCAATATCATAATGAAAGCTTAGGGGAAACAATAGGAAAAGCATTTTTATCAAACTCTAAAAATTTGCCTCGCCATTAAAATATATATTCATGATCTTAATTCTGTTCATTTCGACATTGAATAGTTCTTAAAGCAGTGCCTGATTATTACTCTTCTCTTTTGAAATACTTCAAATATCTATTGTTGATAGAATTCTGACAGCCTCCAAAGCTTTCACAAAGCTCACCAATTTGGTTTAATTCAAAAGAAATCGCATTAACTCAACTAGATCAGAGTCCCTCTGCCAAAAATTAACCTATTTAGCACAGAAATAGTTCCTCTTTACCTGTAATTGTCATTTTTCCCAGATCACTGCAGTTAGACTGTCATTTTCTTTTTTCTCCACCCACAAAGACTGAGATTTCTGCAGCTCATAGAATGATCTTGCATTTACCATATTCCATTTAAATTACCATGCACATATTTTCTCATTATAATCTATGCTTTTCCAAATATAGTTTTTAACTCTGATGGATTTTATAGAAATTATCTATCTTTACAAACCCCATTTTTAGCACTAATGGGATCAGTGATATTTATTTTAAGTCTTCCTTTCAAAATGAATAGTTTGTGCTATTTGAATAAAATAGAGAGGAAAGTTGCTAACCTACTCTTTCAAAGAGGATTTTGTGTGTGTGTGCATGTGTGTGTGTGCGCGCTAGTGATTCATACAATAATTGGAAAGAGAAAAGTAGCATGCATGAAAAGCAGTAATTGTACTTTCCTATTTGATAATGTTTGGAAAGTGGGAAATTGTACAATACTTGACTCTTTATTAATACTTACAAAGGCAATATATCAAATATGAATACTTTTGTTCACCTTCACCAAACTGGGATCTCATTGCTTTAGTAGCAGTACTGGCTTACAAAGCTTAAGTTATATTTACAAAATGAGCAGTTTAGTGTTTTACTGATGAGAAAAGTTTAAGTTGAAATGAAGATATATTACTAAGAATCATAGAAGGATTGCACCAGCAGGCAGTTGAGAGAAAATATAATCAAATTCTCATTCTGAATCCTCTTTTTATTGTTTTCCAGATGAGGAAACTGAGTCCCAATGAATTACTTACTTCCACAGAGCTAATCAGTAGGGGCAAGAATTTACTTCTTTTTTTTTTTCAAAGAAGCCAATAATGTGTATTGCCTTAGAATCCCTGTATATGCTCATTACAAAAGTATAATTTATTTTCAAACTCTATCAAAAATGGGAATACTCAGCATATGTCTAGTGTTTAATAAATACATAAGATTTGCTGAGATCTTATGATGATAACATGCTCTGTAGATCAAATAGATTATAAATGAACTCATTTACATTATTGAGTTCTTCATAGACATAATAGAATGAGATCAATATTTTTTAAATTATTATTAATTGAATTGGTTGGATTTTAGTGTTGCTGAGTATATTTTTAATAAGTAATTGACACTTGAGATGGAATCATATTTTTATCTAAATGTAACATAGGCAGAAATACCCAGAAGCTTCTATAACCAAAGAGAAAACCCACAAAACTCGAGCCCCACAGGCAAATCAAAGGTAGACCCAAGTGCTTCTGACTCTTTTTGAGATGAGAAATACCCTAACTCATAGGTCACTCCTTGCAAAAGAAATGTTATGTCTGTGTCACTCTTGAACAAACTTCATCTTTCTGTAGCTTCAGGCTTTATTATCCCTGAGGATGGCCCTTGAGAATTATCACAGCATTTATTATTTGGCCTTATTCCTGAAAGTTTCAGCTCCCCAGCACTTCATTATATAGTATGATTTGGGGGCCGGCCGAGTGGCGCGGTGGTTAAGCGCTGGTTTGGGAAGCCAGCAGCCCCGGTTCGGTCCCACATATGAGGGCCAGTGACACTGCCCTAAAAAACAAAAACAAAAACAAAAACAAAAACAAAAACAAAAACAAAAAAAAGCAACGCATTATATAGTATGATTTGGGGTATGTTTTCCTGTAGATAAAATAGACTTTAATACCTTATATTAATATAACACGGATGAGATGAATCCTGGTCTTTTATTTTAGAATCAAAATTTTCTTTTAAAGGACAGCGAAATAAGTTAAAAGAAAAGTCACAGCGATGTTCGAAACCACAAAGCATAAACTGTAGAAATCTACTGTACCATATTGTGCCTCTAATCAACAATCAACATTAATGTTCTGTACACTTATTATTTGTTAAAGGAGTAGATCTCATGTTATATATTCCTCTTACCATAAAATAAAATTCAAATAAAGGGAAAAAGAAACATTCTTTAAAATCGCTCCAACAAGTTAATAGCTTACACCAAATGAAAATCCTTTAGTAGTTTTCCTTCCTTTCTTCCTCTCTTCCCGGAGTTGTCTCTGGTGTATTGCAAACTGAGTTGTTTCCTAGCTTTTCCTCCAGCTTCTATGCTTAGAAAATTTCTTGAGAGCAGGAAGAAGGTCCAAGATGTCTGTCTATGAAGAGCTGAGACTTTTATCTCATGCAATACTCATTAACACCTTGCTTAAAATCAAGGCTCTAGTAGGTATACTTTATTTTGGTTGGCGAAGTCTAAACCATCTTTCATCCAGCAAGGCCACAGAGTCACCAGCACTATTTCATAAGAAAAACTAGATTATACCCTTTTTCTAAACACAGACACTTGCTTAGGTCATTGAACCAAAATCAAATAAAAAGCATTCGGTTTACCTGGAATGACCTGAATTTGCTTACCTGGCATGGATCAACCTGGAGACTAAGTCACAGTTGGTCAAATCAGCCTCTGTGTGAAGTTACAGACACTTTTAGTGAAGGATAAATTCCAAGAAAAACTCTAACATTAGAGGTTTTATATGGGAAATGTCTTTGGAAATGCCTTTGGAAAATATGTTTCATAGGAATGACCCTAATGACTTATTTTTTTTTCTAAAAAAAGAAGAAAAAAGTCTAATTCAATTATACTAGAAATTCAGCTGAAATTAATAAGGTCTTAAAATTTACATGTATGGATTTTAAGTTTTCAAGTCTTTGAGTTCTCATGTTTGCCATTAAACTTTTAGTTCACAGTGGTATAGCATTTTAATACTATTTCTAATGAGAGAGTGAATGAAGCAAAAAGGAAATTAGAGGTACAAAAGTTTAAATATGATGAAATATTTCAATTTTCTTAAAAATTCTCAAATGTGTTTATATATTTAATCAATTCAAGGCTGTTCATTTCTACAAATATTATCTGAATGGTCACACTTGGCAGTATTATAGAAGCTGAGAGTTACAGTGGTGATCACAATGAACAATACCCTTCCCTTCATAAACCATACAGTGGAATGGGAAAGTGAATATTGGTTAATAATAATCAAACAACTAGGTGACCAATGCTACACAATTCAAAATATTCTGAGAAAATGAAAAAAGCCTCTAATTTAGATTAAGTGATAAGGAAGAGTCCCCTAAGCCAGTAACATTTATAGTACTGAGGACAAAAGAACGGGCAGAAGACCAACAGAGAGAAAGAGAGAGAGAAATACATATATACTTTATTTTATTTATTTATGGAAAATAAAATGTATAATATATATAAATATATATATACACATATATATTATACATTTTATATATATACATTTTATATATGTGTATATATATATATATATATATACACACACATTTTATATATATATTTATATGCTTTATTATTTTATCACTGTTAGCATAAAGGGGAATAGAGCTGAGGCTGTAATACATTGTTTTTTAAATTATTTTGTAAAATCCAGGCTAGACTATATTTGTTTATTCACATGTATATAAGGTATGATCAAACAATATGTGAATGTTTAAATAAAAATAAATTATTACAGTACAAGACACATTGCCATTAACCCCTCTCAAAATACTCCCCCTTGCTTCAAACACACTTATCCCATCATTCTTGCCACTTTCTGAAGCAGTTCTGGAAGTCCTCTTTCATGAGAGTCTTTAGTTGTGCTGTCGTGGCCGCCTCCATGTCCAGAATCAATTCAAAACCTTTATATTCCATGATGATTTTGACTTTGGGAAGGAGACAGAAGTCACATCATGCCAGATACAGTGAATAAGGTAGATGGGGACACACTGATGACAGAAATTGCCGTACCAGATGTGATGTGTGACACAGAGCCTTTCCGTTGTGATCACAAAATACAGTGAATGCTGCTGCTGAGTACCATCCAACAGACACGCAGGGATCTTCAATATGGGAAGCAGTACATCAAACCTTAGTAACAGTGTGTGACAAGTTTCAAATTATTCAATGCAGTCAGTCAGGTGTGAGCTACCACTGAGAGAAGGTGTGTTTTAAAGCGTGCCATAAATCATTCTCCATCATGACAACACTCCATGTCACGTATCGCATCTGGTATATGGCAATTTCTGTCAAATAAAAACATTACAGTGTGTCCTCATCCACCTTATTCACCAGCTGCACTATATTTTACTTTTCCTCTAATATTAAAACATTTTCATGAGCCCCTAAAATTATTGTGGCCTCTGGGCCCTATGCCTCCTGTGACCAATGCATAAGGCAGCCCTGGTCTTATCAGGAGAGAATAATTTTAGTCCACATAACGTGAAAAGCTATTACATGATGACTGGCAAAAGAAGGTGGCAGACCCAGGCAAGCAAAACCAATAATGTCTTATTAAATTAGTGTTTAAATAAAAATGAAACATCCACTCAGACACTTTAAAAATATATTGGGTTGTCAGAAAAGTCATGACGTGTTTTTCTATGTTTTTCATTGCAAAAATGCGTCATGACTTTTCCGACAACTCAACATATCAAGAAACTTAAATCAATATTAGCTAAATAACGAGAGAAAAAAAATCTCTCTGTGGCCTGTTTAAAAAATGAGAGAAGGGAAAGAGATAAGAAGGCAAGATGGAATGCTGAGGGGTGAAAAGGAAGAATTGGAAGCCAAAAGGAGGGTGGGAGGCAGAACAGGGGGGTGAAGAGGGGAGACACCCAGGGAAGCAGAGAAAAGGAGGAGGGTGAGCTGTAATTGAGTGGGAAATGTCCGTGAAAGCTCTTTGCAAGGTAAATGCGCTGTAAAAATGTAGGAAGTGTCGTAGGAACCCAGGGAAAAATTTCCTTGGGCGCCTGAAGCCAATGCATTAAAATTCTTTCAAAGATCACCCATGACCCTTCAGAAGAAACCATTAGATTGTAGGCCACCCTGGGGATGGTTGTGTTGAACAGAACAGGGTTTTAAAAAGGAGCGTAGGAAAGGCTTGTCACACCCCAAGTTTCTGCAGAGAGGTGTGTAGTAGGAAGCTGGCAGGTGTTTTTAACGGAACACGCATGTCTGCCTGCTAGAGAAAATACCTAAAGGGTAGGGGGAGTGGTTGTTTTCCTAGTTCTTTCTGTAAATCCTCTGCAATGTTGTTATGTAAAAAAAAAAAAATCCAAAATGATTCATGAGAAAAAAGTCAATGTATGCTCACAGCCACTCCCTGCCTTCCTCCCAAAAGAGTTTGATAACCTCTGTGCTTTGTTGTGAGAGTACCTTTTTATGCTCTCCCCTCTGTGGATCAGAAATGACACCTGGGAAGTGACACCTGGCTGGCTGCTAGCCTTGGTGGTGTCCCTTTCTTCTCTTGACAACTCTGCTCTCTGCTCTACAACTGCTGTTAGTCTTATGTGTCAACTGAGCCAGGCCATAGTACCCACAGATTCAGCCACACACTAATCTACATGTGGTTAACTCACATCACCAACGGGACTTTAAGTGAAGAAGTTTATTCTCTTTTTTAATTTTTTTTCATTGGATAACAGTGTGCTTTTTCCAGGACCCATCAGTTCCAAGTCAAGTTGCTGTCCTTCAATCTAGTTGTGGAGGGCACAGCTCAGCTCCAAGTCCAGTTGCCATTTTCAATCTAGTTGCGGGGGGCACAGTCCACCATCCCATGCGGGAGTCGAACCAGCAACCTTGTTGTTAAGAGCACGTGCTCTAACCAGCTGTGCCACCTGGCTGCCCACTAGCAGCTCAGCAGCAGCTCAGCTCAAGTGGTTTCCTTCAATCTAGTTGTGGAGGGCACAGCTCACTGGCCCATGTGGGAATCACACTGAGTCACCCAGCTGCCTCCCAGAAGGTTATTATTGGGAGTGTGGGTGGGCTTCAGCCAATCAGTGGGAGGGATACAAACGCAAAAAAAAAAGAGGTTTCTCTGACAAAGAAGAAATCCTGCTCTAGGCTTGGTGTCAATTCCTGCCTAAGGTTCTCCAGCCTGCCTGCCTGCCCTGCAGTGCAAACTGACCACTGCCTCGTATATTCTACGGGTCCTGTTTCTCTGAAGAAGCGCCAACTGATCCAGATTCTGACTCAGAGTGGTTCTGGGACGAACAGAATCTTACCCATGAGTTTTCTGAATTATTTCTGGAGACCCCAGAGTTGGTTTTCTAAGCTCGTTAAATTTAAGACACTTGCGCTAAAGGCAGTGCTGTGGGACTAGAGGTAACTCAAAATATTACCAGTAGACACCACTAATCAAGTATCTGTAAAAGGTGAGGTTTTGGGTGGCTATGTATTTGATACCTTAGGATATTTTTGTCAATGGAATGACCATGACCATGAAAGTGACTCATTGCTCTTAAGTGCACTGGAGGCAGTGGGGAAAGAAAAGGATGCGTTCAAGAGAAAATTTCCAGCTCAACTGCAGCATAAGTGACCTGAAAGATGCTATGTCTGCCCTGAAAGGAATCCTTACCTCCTGTAGCTGAGGGGCCAAGATATCCGTAAAACACACCCAGATTCATCCTACGAGTGGCTGCATTACAACACAAATGGAACTTCCAGTCACACAGTGTGTCATTGCACAACCTTTTGTTGGAAAGAATTCGCTTCTGGCTAATCAACCACCTCAACAGAAGCCAGGAACAAAAACAGGCTTATCCAGGAATGATTTGTGAAGGCTCTTCAGTCTAATGGCTTACACCCTTGTTCACTGCATTAAAAAAAAACAGACAAGGTTTTTGAGAATTTAATATCAGCAGAAACACTGCCAGCCTGGATTGAAAGGTGCCAAGACAGAAGACACTCAGGGAACAAGACCAGGTGACAACAGAGTAAGGGATTGGAGTGATAGAAACAGGAACACCAAGAAGCCACTCGAAGCCAGGAAGAGGCCAGGAAGGGTTCTTCTCTAGAGCCTTCAGAGAGAGCATGGCCCTACTTTCAAACTTTTAGCCTCCAGAACTATGAGAGAATAAATTTCCATTGTTTTAATCCACCCAGTTTATGGTCATTTGTTAGAGCCACCCATGAAAACGAACATAGCAACCATAACCATCCAGTAAGTAGTTCATACCATCCTCTCCATTGTGGGGGAAAATATTCAGAGACATGTAGAAATTGTATATCTTCTCTTCCTTTTTGGAATGTTTGGGAATTCAGAGAAGATGTTGTTTTTTTAAAAAAGTTTTAAATTTGATTCATATTTTCTCAAAATTTGCCAAGACTCATTGTGAAGCCTGGCCTATCAAAAGATGGATCTAGTATATAAAGATGGTTTGGGGGGGGAAAGATATCAGGTTCTCTTTCTCTTGACCCAGATACTATTACTTTTATTCATGATTACTAAGCGGGGTAGACAGAACACGTAGAGAAAGGATTGGGGAGAGGTTAGAAAGAAGGTGAGGGAGGAAGTATTTTGTAAATGCATAACCTGCCAATGACATCAGAGGAGCAGTCCTAAAGATCTATGCGAGCTGCTAGGCTCTGACTCTATAACAGAAACCTGTTTGACTTGAAAGAGGTATTATAATAGATATCATGCAGTCTAGAGACACAGTATTTGTCCAGAGGCATAAGGTGCATAACACCATTTTCTCATGCCTAGGATGTGATCAAATAGAAAATGTGAAGAAATGTAGAAATCACTGGGACAGATGCACGAGCCAGGAGCCCACACCCGCCGGGCTGCAGGACAGCCGGAAAACAGCAGCAGGGTTCTCCATCAGGACCCTGCAGCACACTGGCGTGTTCTCTTCACTTGTAGGCAACCAGGTTTTGGTCTTGCTCAGTCATAGTCACACTGCTTCAGAGATGTGTTTTATATAGAAGGCTGAGCTGAGTGGGTCCCGGGCCATGAATTATAGCTATATAAAACTCCACCTTTCAAAGAAAGGTTTACAGGAATATGAAAAAGTAGAAGACAGTAAGGGAAATGAACAGTTCTAAAGAAAACAATACAGTGACAATGCGTTTGAATATAAACAGGTCGAAGATAACAGAGAGATTGTTGGTATTTTGTGAGACTTTAATAGAGAAGTACTATTTGTGTGGTAATTAAGCCTCATCTTTAAAACTGTTTTGGGAGATTTCTGAACACTTAGCATATGCTGCTAAAAATTGTCTGACTTCAAAATGTTGAAAACTACTGCAATAAGATCATTCAACATACTTTATAGAATCATGTTTCGTATAAAGTGCCACCCACCTTGGTTAGCTGTGTTGTCGAATCATAATCGATTGAAAATATGAAATTAGAGGTAGGAGGACTAAAAGGGGCAGCCACGCTTAGAGTTGACAGCCTAGTAATAAGGCAGTAGGCATGTAACCACTATTTAGCTACCCAGTAAAATGCTAATTTGTCATAATAACAGCAACTTTCAGGTGTCTGTAGTGATTGAGCCTAAAGTATGTTCCCGCTGGGATTCAGCCATGTGCTGGCATAACAGCAGGGCTGGGGAGGTACACATAAGTTATCTATTTTAAAGAACACCCTAAAAAAAAGATTATTTGGGGCAGCCTATAATGTATAATGTCTGTTACGAGTGGTATCTTTACTCAAGTCACCACTTGTATAGGCTGGAAGCAAAAAATGAGAGACCAGCTTCCACATTCAAATCTCTGAGTTCTTAAAAACAAAGTAACTCAAAATCGTGAGAAAATGTCCTCCTCACTTCTGAAAAGCAGCTTCAGAGATGTGACGCTGCCACAAAGGGAGCTTGCAGACATTGGAGGAAGTGGTACCAAAGTTAGCGAGTCACCCAGGGAAACAGGTGTGATGACTGATGAAGAAGCAGTGACCAGTCATGGAACACCTATGGGCAGTGGTCACTTTAGTGACAGCTTAGCTCACTGCAGCAGCACAGTATGCGAGTTGTAGATGGCAACGCCTGGGGGACAGATATAGACACTTGTGATAGCAGGACCATCACAGTGGCAGAGCTGAGAAGCCTTCATGTGTCCATATCACATAAGAGGGCAGGAGCAGAAAAAGGTATCATGGAGTATTCTAAAAAAAAAAAAATTGTCCCTTTTCACTTAGAACTTAAGACACACCCTTTAGGTACTTTTAGAAATCATTAGGGCAGAAAAATCCTTCAATAACAAATAGGTATTAAAGTAAAAAAAAAAAAAAAGAGAATATTTATTGCTATTACTATTTTTATTCCCAGCCCCACTCCTGGTCCTATCTGGTATTTCTGGGGAAATATTGATTACATTAAGAAAAAGTGTTAATTATTTGGCATACGCTATTTAAGATAGCAGGTGTTACATAATACATTTTTAGGAGTGTTTTCATCAAAATGTTCATTTTTTTAAAAAAAGATTTTTTGCACTTGAGGTTGTGTGCTTCAGTTATCTATGACATTCACTTATGTGAAATAATAGTTCATTTCATGACAGAGTCAGATAAATAAAGCACTGCTATAGAAATAGGATGTGAAGCCCTGAACAAACTTGATTAAAGATGAATTTAAGAGCACTTGTATTAAGAGCAACTCTTAGTTTAATTAGGACCAAAGGGACTTCTATTTTTAATAATTATTTGTTAAAGTTGGGCCAGCTTTCATGAAGGTTTCATTTTATTGCCCAATGCCTTTTAAAAAGCTTATTATTGTTCCTTTCCACCCTTACTGCAGTCTAGATGTTAAAAATGTAAATTTATGGCTGATTTCCTCTGTAGCATACATTTTCAAGTTCTGAAGTTGCCTCAGAAAGACTTTTCTTACTGTTTACAGGGGAAGGCAAACATTTAACTGCTGCAAAACTGGCTGTCTTCTGCCACGGGCCACCTCTGCTGGGTTTTCGTGCTACCAAGGGCGATAAAATTAACAACGGAGGGTTATGACACTCTTCAGTCCATCATGCATCTAGCCCAAGGAAGCACACTGGGCAGCAGTGACATGGGTAAGTAACTGCAAATATACATCAGAGTCTCATATTAGACGGGCATTTTTGTTTTCAGCAGCAGCTCTCATATCCAATTTGCATACTGCACATCATCAACCCAAATACTCATCCAATGTACCCTGGGTGCACGATGGCTTTGAATAGACAAACGAAGTCTATGAGAAAAAGGAGAAAGCAGTAGTGGGGTGAGTTTACAGGTACCCCCATCATGCAATCATTTTTTTTGCATATTTTCCCATCAAAATATTGTGTTTCCCTTGTTCAGGATTTTTTTTTTCATGAGAAAAAGCTATTTATGTCTAATATAGATTGGCTATCTCACATAGGAGACCCCAGCAGAAGGTAGAAAATGCACTGACCATCAACTGCCCTATGGGGTTTAGCCTTGGATGAGATCGTTGATGACTCTTTCCTGAAAAACTCCTTTATGAAGAAATACACCATCCTAAATTTAGATAGGTAGTGTAGTGTTTCCCAAAAATGATATGGGCATCCTAAGCTGTGTTGGAGGATAAAATTGTATATGTATATGCATATATACTACACAAATATTATATATAAATGCTTCAGGTGGTACAGACTCTGGGTAAGCATTCAATCAATGCATCTTTTGCTTGTTTTATAGGGAACGAAAGGCAGCCAAAAACTGAAGTCCTGGTAAGTTTCCGTGTTTCAGATGAGAAAAGAGGGCTTGAATGCCATTTTTGCTCATTGTCAGTCCATAAAGCTTCTAGAGCTTTCTATTTTTCCCTAAGAAGTGGATTGTAATTTTTTTTTTTTTTTGTGGGCAGTATCATTGGCCCTCATATGCGGGATCTGAACCAGGGCCGCTGGCGTCCCAAGCCAGCTCTTAACCACCGTGCCACTCAGCCGGCCCGTGGATTGTAATCTTAATCCAAAAAATATCTTAAAATGAGTTAAAAACTCCATATTTTTGCCTCATGTCTAATTTCATGGGAAAATAGAGCCTAAGCAACAAAGATGTGTTTTTTAAGTAGTTCGCCCTTCTGATGTCTACAATTAACAAAATGTAGCATGCTTTTGAGGAGGAAAGTTAAACAAAAGAAAGTTCCAAAACACATTTGTTCTCTCTCTTACCTTCATCAATGACTAATGCAGTGCCAAGACCTGTATCACCTCTTTTTCTGGGACCTTTCGATAAACAGAAGGGTCTCAGGACCCTAGATGAAGGGCTGATCACTTCTCTGAGGCTTCTGGAGAGATCTCCAAGTAAAGATAGTGAAGAGGAAGAAAAGGAATGCAAACCTCCTTTCTGTTTGATGGGATAGGATCAACTACTCCAGGGGATGGGTCCTGGCTTCAAAATTATGCCTTACGCTTTAGCAAACTGCTATTTTTATTTATTTGTTTGTTTGTTTGTTTGTTTGTTTGTTTTGAGGGCAGTGTCACTGGCCCTCATATGTGGGACCCGAACCAGAGCCTCTGGCTTCCAAAGCCAGCACTTAAGCACCGCGCCACTGGGCCGGCCCGCAAACTGCTATTTTTAAATAAGTTAAAAATATAGCTATCTTTAAAACACAGATAAAGACATGTCAAGGATATATTTAACTCATTAATGATAAAAGCCGCAAGATGATAAAGCTGGTTCAAAGCAGAATTTGAAAGACTGAGCACATGTAGGCAAAAAAAAAAAAAAAAAAAAAAGCTGAAATAAATTTGCCAGGTAACAACATGCTAACTGTTTAATGTCCTGCCTGGCAATAAAGCTGTAAGTTTGAAAGTCATCTTTCTATGGAAAAGAAATTTTGTGATAGTAAATCAAAACAAAAACATATCCCCAAAAGAATTAAATAAGAATTAAGACAATCTCCTGATATAACACTGAGAAAACAGCCAGTTATTCTTTTGCCTGATTTTCAAAATAATTTTTCTTAACAGCATCTAAGTTATCTAGATAACTCAGAGTTCCTTCCAAGTATTTTTTTCCTCTTCTTCAAAGGTGATTTCACAAAGTAGCCCAGATTTAAATGCCCTTCACCTTTGAAAACTCAGTTTAAGAATTCCTATAACATCCATATTAAAATGAATTGCTATCCCCTTTGTGCTCTCTGCACTTTTTTTTATTATAACAGCAGTTATAACTAATTTCTGTGTCTGTCTCCTTGCAAGATTGTGAGTTCTCTGATACAAAGATTCCATCTTGCCAAGCTTAGTATCCCCAAAGCCCCCTTTACATGCTGCATCAAAGAATATACTCCCTAAAACCATCACCATTGTAAACAGAGACTAAATGCATATAATTGCATATAATACCTCTTTATCAGGGGCTATTCTAACCTAGCCACAAGATGATTAGTTAATAACACATTATCCAGTGGATGGCAATAATCAGCAAAGAATTACCCAAAATTAATGGGACATAGTTCCCTCTAACACATATTAAAATGCACAATCCATAGTCACCTCATTTCATTTACAATATTCATAATTACACATACAGTATCTTAATTGGGTTAGATTTATTCTTCATTCTGCACAAAGGATTGTTGTCAGCCACAACTGGATATGGCAAATAGGCACTCATCTAGGATTTACAAGGCATTCATGCCTTAATTAACAGGCCTTATATCCAATGAGTAGTAAACTCATTTAAATTTCAATAAAATTAAATGTCCATGTTTATGCAGTCCTTTATCTAAATGTTGCCATTTGAGTAGCAACATCTATTTCATTTTTCCCTTGGTTTCCCTTGATTAATCTTGTAGTAGATTTCATTGAGCTTGAATTATCCAAAAAAGAATTCTAATGTAAACCTCTTGGCATTTATTCAGTGTAGCAGGATGGAAACACTAAAGTTTTAGTGGTAATGATATCTGAGTTTCTGCAATGTTGCGGATTTTCCCAAATGATGGAACATAGAATCAGTTAGACTAAGCTGGTTAACAAGATCACATTCAACCAAAAATTTATGAGACCTTTGTCAAATTGCATTGAACACAGAGTATGATTTTGTTAGATACTAGATCTAAGCTATGCCCAATAAGTTGGGAGCTGACTTTTAAGTGGAGCATTTTATCCACCTATAAATATAATATTGATCCTTGTAAACTAACGGCCTAGTGACCAGCTGAATTTTCATTTAGGTAAACACCCAACATCTTTAGAAGAAATAAAGACAAAAAAAATATGTTAGGGCTTTATTGTTAAAAACACCCCAGTGTGTTTTTGCATGTACGTTTAGAAAATTATTTCGTTTCCATAAATGAATGTGAGTATGTAAGAAAGGGAAGATGCTAGTTTACTGAGCCAGGAAATGTAATGAATAAAGCAGATGACTTTGGTTTGACTCTCAGTTCTGTCATTAACTAACTGCCTACTGGAGAGAGGCGACTCCCTTTACTATGCTACATCTATTTCTCTACAATTAAAGAGAAGTGTGCGCCAGATCGTCCCTGATGTCTTTTCCCATTTTGATATTCGATCTCCATATAGGTAGGAGCAAAGAAGGATACATAGGGAAGAGAAGTGAGTTTGTGCCCAGGAGTGTGGGAGTATGTGTTTGGGGGCGGTGGTGTACACACGAGTGTGTCTGCTAGGACCCAGGCCCCCGCCTCCCCAGCCCACTGCCCTGGCTACCTCATCAACTCTGGGCCCAGCTTCCAGTAGGAAGACATGGGGTGGACAGCATGCTGAGTCCTCTCATCTATTTAAACCACCCAAAACTAGCAGTAAATTCAGCATCAGAGTTGGGCCCAGCCCTTTCTTTCAACATCGCAAGCAAACTTCTAATAGAAGAAACAACAGCAGCAATAGTAGCAATAAAAGTGAATTTAAGTTCCATCTAACCAGCTATGCAAGCCCATAAGCCTTCCTAATAGTTTCTCTAGGGATCACTGGTACTAAAGATATTAGAAATGTCCTATTTATAAATAAGCAAATGAATATATATATGTATCTGGGGGAGAAATATGAATATTTCTTTTAAGAATGAAAATGCCAAGAATTATTCCAGATGATGAAACAGACAAAAAATTTGCCTTATTTCCCTGTGTAGTTTGTAGTTAAAATTTATCTTTAAAAACCTCATCTTTCTTTATTCATTTCTTCAGCAAATACTATGGGCTTACAATGTTGCAGGAAGTATATGTTGCAGAGCCCACCCTGGTTTAAGGATCAAAAGTGATAGTACATGTGAAATTGTTTTGTAATGCATTATAAAAATATAGAAAGAGGTATTGTTATTACTGTTAAAGAACAAAATGCAATTGAGTACATTTTTGAAGATTTCATTGGTTTTATTCAGTGACTCATGAATTGGGCAGCATCCAACCTAGCAGAGAGAAAGGAGCTCCAAGGAGCTATACAATGCGAGAGGTTTTTACAGACACAGGTGAGCAGGAACAGGAAAGGTGTACTGGGCATTTGCTGATTGGTTAACGTGGCGTTACTTTCCTTACACGGAGCAAAGGCACTACTTGGAGCTGGGTCGGGTAACGTGCTGAGCAGGCAAGTGGCAACTGGTCGACCTGGGTCTTTCTCTCTGGGCTAACTGAGCTTAGAAACTTAGGTAAGTTTTGCTTTGCTGATGTGGGGCTTAGCATGAGCAACTACATCTTGGGCTTAATCTGGTGCTTTTAAACACTACAGTAATATCCATGAGAGTTTATGTTCTTTGTTGTAAAGGCTTATTGTTAAGGATACAGGAGAATAGGAACATTTTGTTCTATATTGGCACCACACAGACCTCAGTATTTAGAGTTGGAGAGTTCACTAGAACCTACGCTCAATAACCATCTCAGACGCAGGCCTACTTTCCCACCGCTGAAGGCTGACAGATACCCAGGTGGGGGACATGCAAGTGTGCACCTGCTGGAAGCAAAGCTGATGCAGCAGGTAGTGCCGCTCGCAGTGAGCCAAGCTGTGTACAGTGACTGCAGGGCAAGCCTTCCCGTAAAACCTTGTGCTGCTGTTTTGATAAAGTTCCATGCATAGTATTTGGATTTTAGCTATGCGTGCCATACCACAAGCTGAGAACTGGGGTTTGCCGCAAGAGATCATCTAGTTTGGAGTATGAGATTCTCGTGAATGTTCACCCGTGGTTCGTTCACAAATGCAAGGTCTGTGGCCTATGTCTGTAACTAGGGAGGTAGCATTGGGGATGCTGCAGATCTGTCAGAGATAAAGCAACAGGATTTCCTAGCACATGGGATGTTTTGTGCAAGGGAAGGAGTGGAGTTGTAAGCTCATAACAAGATTTTGGCGTCAGCAACTGGCAAGATGAAGTTGCTATCACATGCGATGGTGAATGGCAGGGCTGGGTTTCACTTCCTGGAAACATTAAGCTTCCTGATTCAAGTTTGAATGTATAAGTACTGAGTTCATTACAAAGATCTGGCTTAGAATAAATTTAGGGAGTTACTATCATAAAGTGATACTTAGGCAAAGAGATTACCAAGGAAGCGAGCATGGAGAAGGAGATGAAAAACTGAGCCTAGAGGCACTTCAGTATCAAGAGGTCAGGGAGAAATGGAACATACAACCAAAAACCCTGAGAAAGAACAACCAGTGAGGTGGAAAGAAAACCAAGAGCGTGTGTTATCCTGGAGACCAAGTGAATAAAAACAAACAAGAAAAAAATCAAGTAAGAGGAGTCATAACTGTGTCAAATGCAGTTGATATATCAAGTAAGGTAGGAACTAATCACTGGCACTGGAATTTAGCAATAAGAAAGGAATTGGAGATCTTGGAAAGGGGTTTTTCACTGAAAGGAGAGAGAATTTTCAGTGAATATGGAGGAGGAGGGAAGTAAAGATTAATTTGAGTTAAGAAAAAACAGAGGAGGGAGAAGTTTGACACAGAGAGAAAAGCAACACTTTGGAGAATTTTTGCTAAAAATTGTAGCAAACAAAGGAGTGGGAACATTTGCAGGGAGAAATTTGGGGTAAAGAGAAAGATTTTTGAAGATGAGAAATTAACCTCAGCTTTACATGTTGATTTGAATGATTTAGTAAACACAAAAATAATGTAAGAAGAGAGGAGAGAATAGAAAGTGCTATGTTCATGAGCCAGAAAGATAGGATGGAGAGTGGAAGCAGAGAGATTGCGGTGGAAAGGAACCCAGATTGGGAAAAAATATCTAAAATGGCTCTTTAGAAAGAATAATGAGACAGGTTAAATAAGTTATCTAAAGATGTACCCAATATTTAACTAGTCTATCAAAATTCAAGGTTTATGGGTTTTTTCCCACTATAAAAAATAGATTCTCATTAAGAAAGAGAAATGATTTAATTTCACCCAGAGCTTGACACAATTCTCCCTGACATTGCATTTTTAGTTCCCAAAACCTGGTACTATAAAAACCGCAAAAGTAATCAGCCTCATCTACTGAAATACAGAGTGAATTTTTTTTCCCTAAAATTATTCCCCAGAAAAGTCACCTTATGTTTCAGTTTTAACAAAATCTGTTACATTACAGAGTACACTGCCATTTACATTATTTGAATAGTACCTTTTGGAGAAAGCATATTATCCTGAAACAAGCTTTTAGTTTTGAGTGTTTATAATGGCCATCTTATAGAAAATGCGGTTAAAGAAAAATGAAAATCTAGCAAATAAATATAATGCACACTTAGTAATTATTGTCAGGGTGTCACCAAATCTAGTGTCGGATTTTGTATTAGTAAGGGCAATGCTAAGCTCTGTAACAAATAAACCCCCAAAT
Organism: Aselliscus stoliczkanus; assembly: GCA_033961575.1. Classification (NCBI taxonomy): domain Eukaryota; kingdom Metazoa; phylum Chordata; class Mammalia; order Chiroptera; family Hipposideridae; genus Aselliscus; species Aselliscus stoliczkanus. The sequence goes on along the minus strand of CM066740.1, from coordinate 86,564,752 downwards.
CCCACATTTTCATTGCTCAGCACAATGAAAGACTAATTCTTATTGGCTGATAAACTGGGGTCCATCCCAGATCAGGGGTTTTCCTCCAGCAGTGATTCCAGCACCCACATTCCTTGATGCCTCCAGGAACCTCTGCAGCAGGGATCAGCAGGGTACATAACACAACACAACACACAACCCACATAACATAACTATGTGCTGTTGTTGATTTCATAATACAACAGCAGGGCTGAGTACTGGCAATCAATACCACATAACCAGAAAAGCCTAAACTATTATTACCTGGCCTTTTATGTGAAAGTTTGTTGACCAGTCCACAGCTGGAGACAGAGCGCATGGTCAAGGCACTACCCCTTTTAAGACACCCGTCCCTGATGCACACTACTCCTGCTGATAATTTGCTGGCAAGACCTAGTCACTTGGCATCGCCTCACTGGAAGGGGTTTGGGGAATGTAATTTGGGCTAGGAAGCTACTTTCTAGTAATGATGCTAAACAGTGCAAGGTAAAGCACAAATTTTTGGTGGATACCTAGCTGTTTTTGCTGCAGTTGTCATTTTAAACAAGCCCATTAAAGATCTATTGAAAAAGCAATAGAAATCACATACATGCACCCTCAGGATGAATAAAAAACCAAATGTTCTAAAGCTGGGAGTTGAGATAAAATTTCCAGTGACAGCACTATACACAGATATAAAAATTCTAATATCTCACACTGGACAGCAAGACAAAGTGGTATGGAAAAAAAAAATACTGTGCTAGATGGTTCCAAATGTTGTTTTAGCAACAGCAAAGGCACTGATATCAAAACACATGTGCAGAGTTCGGTTAAAAATATTTTACAAATAAAAGTGTAAAAGCATAACACTCCTATATTAATGTAGCTCATTACCTCACATACTCATATGTGTAATTAAAATAAAAAATTAGAAGTAGACATTTGACTATGTCACCTACATGTCTAAAACTTTACCAATTTGTCATGCAAGGTACATGGTGACTCACCAGACTAATGTCACATGGTTCAGCAATGAGATCTACTGATGACAACATGCAAGTGAAGGAATAGGGGGGAGCACGTGTTCCCCTAAACTCCCGTTGTCACAGGATCCCTCAGACTTCCGTGATAGAATATACGTCTCCATGGACGGTGCTGGGTGTCCATGAAAAGTCTGCCAAATAGTGGGAACCCTGGCCCTATAGAGCTTCATATACAGAAGGTGCCCCAAAAACTGCATATACATTTTAAGAAAGGAAAACTGTATTAAAATTGTAATACTCAATATATACCCATAACAAAAGATGAATACAAGTCACGCTTGACTTCTGCAATGACAAGAGGTGCTCAAAGTGGTTACCATCAGCGTCCAGACACTTCTGATGACGGCGAACAACTGCTTGAGCAACGTTGACCGAAGTGTCCACTTGTCTACATGTTTTTGGCATCCCCAGTGTTTATAGGCTGGCCAGAGAAAGGAAACATCTAGTCTTCTTAGAAGCAGAAAAATAAGGGGTTTCCAGGGCAGGAAACAGTCTTGCATCGCCTCAGACCACCTAAAGGACTTACACATCATTGTTGAAATATCAGCCGTAGGTTTTGATGTCAGACCACAAAAAATGAGGCTGACGAGATGTCCCAGGGCCATATCTCAGAGGCCAAAGCTCTGTCTCTCCTGATACTCACATTAACTAACAAATTTTAGGCAATGATATTGTCATTGGGAAGATAGAAAGATGAACATATATTTGAGTTTTTATGATCTATATGCAATGGAGGCTGTTCTTTCACTAATGCAGGAAGACGAAAATCAAAATATTTTCATGTAAATTGAGGTCAGAATTTTGGTGAAAGGATGACCAAAAATTTCTGATCTCTGTCTTTCATTTACATTACCTTGCTTTTCCCTCATTTCAAATACAAGTTAGAGCTGTGGCTAGCTGTTACTACTGTTTCTTTGAATATTTGTGCAACAATTCTGTGCCCACATGACTTTTTTCCTGGGGGATGTTGGCTCCACTTACAGGAATTATTAGGAAAAGAAGTCGGAGCAACAGCTTATTAATCCAGGCATATATAGGGCATGATGCTCAGATTTTTATGTTCAAGTGAAATAAATTAAAGAAATATTTATTTCCCACTGTATTCCAAGGCTACAAAGGACTGTCTAGATCTTACCTGCCTTCTGCAGTCGTGCTATTATAAAGCACTCTGCAAACAGAGTGCATCACATTTTTCATCTTCCAGGAAAATTCTTTCTCCTTTCCATTGAGTCTCATCTTCGATTGCAACATAAAGTTGATGCAGCTGCTAAAACTCTTTGCAGTGTCTTACTTTTATTATTAAAAAAAGGTTCTTGTTGGCTTTGGATCTAACCATGATCCCAAATGCCAGCATGATTTCAGAAACCTCTCAAACCAGTGCTCTTACAATAAGAGACTAGATCAAAAGAAACCCAGTTCTCACTGAGCACCTGCCACTATCATTTATTCAGCTAAGCATTTACAGACATCATATTTCACTTCGTCATGACAAAATTATAAGGAGTATGTTGTTATTGTCACTTGTAAATAGGAAACATGAGACAGATTGGAAAAGTTTCTTTCCCAGTATATATTAGAACTAGCATTTGAACCCAGGGCTACTGAAAGGGTACTTTTCAATTGTATCCTGCCACTTTATTGAAATCATTGATTATTTCCAACAGATTTTTTTTTTTTTGCAATTTTCTATATGTAGGATCATATCATCAGTAAATAATGACAATTATACTTCTTCCTTTTCACTTTAAATGCCTTTTATTTCTTTGTCTTGCCTAATTGCTCTAGCTCAGACTTTCAGTGTTATATTGAATAGGCATGGTAAGTATGCATCCTTGCCTTAAAGGAAATGCTTTTGTTTTCTCTCCATTGAGTAGAATGTTCACTGAGTTTTTGTCATATATGCTCTTTATTATGTTAAGATATGTTCCTTCTATACCTAGTTTTAAACATTTTTATCATGAAATAATTTTTTTTGTCAAATGCTTTTTCTGCATCTACTGAGATCATGTTACTTCTATCTTTCGTTTTATTAGTGTGATGTGTCACATTTATTGATATGTATATGTTGAACTATCCTTGCATCCCAGAGATAAATCCCACTTGGTAATGGTATATAATCATCTTATTGTGTTATTGAATTCAGTTTGCTAAAATTTTATGGAGAATTTTTGCATTTATATTCATTAGAGATATCAGTCTATAATGTTTTTATAGTTTCTATAGTTTTTACAGATTCTTTGATTGTGGTCTCTTTATCTGGTTTAGGTATCAAAGTAATGCTGACCTTATGAAAGTTTGAAATGTTCCCTTCTCCTCAATATCTTGAAAGAGTCTGAGGGAAATTAATGCTAATTCTTTAAATGCTTGGTAGAATTCTCCAATGAAGCCATCTGGTCCTGGAGTTTTCTGTGTTGAGAGTGTTTTAATTATTGATTCAATCACTTTATTCATTATTGGTCTGTTCAAAATTTCTCTTTTACCCTGGTTCAGTCATAGCTGGTTGTATGTTTCTAGAAATTTATGCATTTTTTATAGATTATGTAATTTGTTGGCATATAATTATTCATAGTAGCCTCCTATGATTCTTTGTATTTCTGTAATATCTGTTGTAATGTCTCCTCTTTCATTTCTAATGTCATTTATTTGAGTCTTCTCTCTTTTTTCTTTAGTTAATATAGCTTAAGTTTTGTCAATTTTGTTTATCTTTTTAAAGATCCAGCTCTTAGTTTTGTTGGTCCTTTCTATTTGTTTTTCTGGGTTCCATTTCATTTATTTCTGCTCTGATAATTATTATTTCCTTCCTTTTGCTAAGTTTGGGCTTAATTTATTCTTTTTCTAGTTCTAAATAAAGTTAGGTTGTTTGAGATCTTTCTAATTCCTTAATGTATGTGTTTATTGCTATAAACTTTCCTCTCAGCCCTGCTCTTGCTTCATCCCACTATATTTGATATGTTGTGTTTTCATTTTCACTTGTTTTGAGATAATTTTTTTATTTCCCTTTTGATTTTTTAATTTGACTTACTGGTTGCTTGGAAGTGTGTTGTTTAGTTACCACATGTGTAGATGTTCTCACTTTTCTCTCATTGTAGATTTCCAGTTTCACACCATTATGATCAGAGAAGATAGTTGCTATGATTTCAATCTTCTCAGATTTGCTAAAATTTGTTTCATGGCCTATCATGTGATTTACCCTGGAGAATGTTCCATACGCACTTGAGAATAATGTGTATTCTGGTGCTTTTGAATGGGATGATCTGTCTACTAGAAGCTTATTTAAAATGTTAATATATGCATGACATGTTCAAATTGAATTATAGTAAGATAAAATTTATAAAGGATCATGCTTAAGGATTCAAATTGGATACCAATTACCAGAAACTCTGAAATACACTAAAACAAGATTAAACACTGACCTAGTTCTTCATTTTTCTCTTCCCTTTTTTTTCTAATACAGTTATTTAATGGGACTAAGCAAAATAGGTATTTGTGAAGGAATGGAAGAGGCAATGGATAGGGAGTCCTGGTGACAAGAGGAAATATCAGACTCCAACAGGAATGAGGGGAGTGTCGTCAGGAGGGGCACTGGAGTCCGACTAGGGTAAGAGAATGTCTATACACAAGGAATAGACCAGTGCAGAATGTCAGAGCCCATGCCACAGCAGGATACCATACTTTTAAGGTGACCTGAGTAGGGTGACAGAGGCATGCATATAGGCTAAGTTGTGGTCCAGCACTGGGTGTCTGAGCACAGGTAGTGAGGGAATGTGTCCACGAGAGCAGAGACTGCCTAGTACAGGGTGTCAGAGCCCAAGCAGGGTGGTAAGGGCAGTCATATGAGGGCAGAGGCAGCAGCAACAGCAGAAGATTGGAAATGGAGTGAGGGAGGCGAGGTTTGCACCATAATATAAAGATATACATATAACGGCAGACTGTTTTCTCTCCATCAGAGAGAGAAATAAATATATGGAAAGAGAAGACAACTAAAATGAACCCTGCTATATTGGGTTAAAATTGAATATATTTCTGTGATTACCTACTTTTCAATGAATAGACAGGGACATATAGGAATGAATATAGATATATATGTACATGCATGTACGAGTATTTACATATTCATACATATATTCCTTAGTTCTATCCAGGAACACCCCAATAGCAGTGAGCACACCCAGTGCCCATCCCTCAGTTTCTAAATACCATCCTCCCACTTTCCACTTAAAGCAACCAGATCTCCTTGGAGAAATGGCCGATTCCAGAGCTTCTGCAGGGAAAGCATAAGATGAGCCATAAAGTAAGGAAATGCTCAAAGAATGGTGGATACAGGCCAGAAGGACGCAGAAGCTTGTGAGAAGAGCTATTAATAAACAAATCTGGGAATCCGATCATCAAAATAAATGAGTCATGAATTATAACCCATTCCTAAAATAGGAAATGGTGAATCTATACTAATAGAAAGAAATCAGTTGAAAGTTTGATAGAGAACCAGACCTTTGCAGAGTCTCAAAGTATTGGTTGTTGGAAAATCATGACGTATTTTTTCTGGTTTTCGTTGCAAAAATGAATCATGACTTTTCTGACAGCCCAATAACTTTGCATAATACTTAGTCATTGCAAATTAAAAAGAGTAATTTTATGGAGAACTTTGCCAGACCCCACCTCGATCAAGTGATCAAATTTATGATCTGTAATGGGATAAATAAAAAATGCATGCTCCTTAATAGGAAAGAGTATAGTATCACTTCTGAGATATCCTTGCCAAAGACACATAGTCTAACCATATCATGGGGAAACATCAGGAGAACCCAAATTGGGGTCAACTCTACAAAAGAATTCCCCTGTAATCTTCAGAAAATTAAGGAAAGGCTGAGGAAAACTTTCAGATTTAAGGAGACTAAAGAAATATTATAGTGATCATGAATTATGCTTATAAATCCTTTTGTTACAAAGGAAATTATTGAGAACTGGGACAGTTGGCAAAAGTTAATGTGGTCTGAGGAGAAGGTGGTGTCAGTGCATTCTTTATAACTTCACCTTATTGAGGTTTATATTGTGTTTATGCACAAGAGATTCCTGCTTTGTAGGAAAAATAGTTTAAAATCTTTAGGAGGAATGGGGTCATCAGTCTAACAACTTACTCTCAAATGATTTAAGAAAAAAAAAAAGAAGTGTGCTTTGTAGAGTTCCTGCTACTTTTACTTAGCCTGGAATGGTCCAAAAAAATAAAATCTGAACCTAAACATATAAAGTTCTCCTTTTAAGAGATAAAGCAAAATAATATGAGAGAAGCCCTAACCTAATTTATCAGAATTTTATTCTCTCACCTGATTTTATTCCCAATTTTCATTTAGATAATGTGATCAGAACCCACGTTGTAAACCTATAATAGTAAGTTATTACTAATATAATATAGAAAAATCAGGAAGACTCACTGACTCCACCCTTCTACAATGCCTACATTTCCATAAATGGAAAGTCATTCCCATGTGTTAAGAAGAAGCTTTTAACATGGTTGTTATAGAATATAATTTCCTAGATGCCACATAAAGAATTACTGAGAGAAAAGAGTCCATTAAAAGAGCATGGCTGCAAAATTGACTCATCTAATCCTTTTTTTTCTCAAACTTACATTGACAATATGAAAGGGAAAAAAATATAAATGTCACATCTCAGGAGAGAAACTGAGTCATGGTGTCGCTAAGCCAGAGCCTGTGGATCGGGATAGAGCCGCAGAGAGCCACCTCAGTCAAGGGGATGCCCTTCCCCGGACAACCCCCACCAGGAGACCAAGCAAGGTGGCCATAAAATGCCCCAGCAGCTTGGGCGTGACTCTAGACAGCTCTGAGGAGTGGCTTCACTCTATGCTCCCCACGGGCCTCTCTGAGGCTTTGAGAAGCCCCCATGACAGCCCGGCTTCCCACACTGCTCAGCTCTGCTCCTCCCCACTCCTCTCATCACAGCAAATCCCTAGTACACATCTTCTTTTATTCCAAATTCTATCTCAGAGTCTGCATCCAGAAAACCCAACCTGTGACCCTGGGTGGGGGAGGTAACCTGAGGAAGTGCCATGGTGTTTGGGGGAGGAAGTCTCACTCCCAAGGGGGCAGTGAGGTGAGTGGAGCCAGACAGCCCCTCTACAGGGTGGCCTTGTGACAAGCGCGTGAAACATGGAGGAAGTCGCCCTGGGTGGAGATTGCTAAGAGCCATGCTGTGCTGATGTGATGTGATAATGACAAGGTGCGATGAGTAAAAGCCAACAGAAACTCAGGTGTGAAAGCCAGAAGGCCATTTTGCTTGATGTGTAAGCAGAGCCTGGGGTGAGGGTAAGACCAAGGGATACACTCCCTTCAGCAGAAGAGAGTCCAATACCCAAACCCTCTGTAACCCAGAGGGAGTGACTTCCTCTCAGTCCTGAAGCAGCATTTCTAAGCTGATCCCTGGGGAGCTGAGGTTGGAAGCAGAAAGGAAAAACCAGACACCGTCATACACAACTACGTGTGGATATTTTGTTGTCTTGTGTTAGTGTGTGTAGATATTTTTTTAAATACTTTAACATAAACAGTGTGTTAGATGTGTACCTGAATTGGTTTCTGTCTACACCAAGGGTTTCAACAGGGACATTTAGCTCCCATGGGACTTTTAGTGACATCCGGGGACATTGGTAGGTGTCACAGTTGGGGATGGTGCTCCTGGCATCTTGTTGAGTCCAGGCTGGAAGCTTCAAACATCTTACAGTACATGGCACTGTACGCTCCCCACGCATAACAAAGAAGCATTCAGTGCACAATGTCAATAGGCTGAGACATTTTGTTCTGCCTAGGGCAGTGGCAGTGTGAAGTACCGCCAAGAGATGTATACACTGCAGTATATTAATTATTATGTAAAGGACCCCCCCCATCCAGAGTGCAGGCTCAAGGGTGCCCTCTCCAAGTGCCAGCGATTGCTATCTGAGCCTCGCTCATGGGGTCCATAAGTAGCGTTGGAAATCAGTGTTGTCGGAACAGTGGATTGGTTACAGACAGCGAGCTGGCATGTCTATCCTTCTGTGTGTAGGAGTTTCACACCTGGTTACCCCAACAGCCTCTTCACATTAGGGGGGGCTCTTGGCCCAGAGCTGCAGTTCACATGTCCCTGGAAATGCTATCACATGATCCAACTACAAGTTCAGCTGACTCTTATTAACCCCGTGGTGCGAAGACCTTGAGTCCAATGGCTCATGAACCAACCCGCTGAAAATGTGTCAGTCTCCCCTTCTGCCAAGCAACCCCAATCAATGTTCACCTTGAGGCCCTGGTTTCTATCAAGTGCAGGGCCCGCAGAAGAGGCAGTTGAAAGCTATAGGCCATCTGTGCACAATATCACTCTCAGGTGCGTCTTATGATGAAGCTTGTCAAATGATGGCATTGCACAACCCTGCCCCAACTAACCTAAGCATATTTGGACCTTCATAGCAGGTTATTTGTGGCTGATATCAGTGTCTCTTCAGGAACATGCACATCTCGCCTCTTACCCCTCCTTATTTCACCCACCACCTAGATGGCAATAAGGACCCCATCAGTGGTAGCTGTTGCACAGCCTCCTCTAGGGAAAATATATCAGTGCGATTGTTCAAACTTTCACCAGTGGTGAACTGGGATGTCATGTTGTTGGGAAGCAATGTATGAGCTGATATATCAGCATCTGAGAATTGGCCAGGGGGTGGGTGTGGGTAGTAACTCTAAAAACAAGGGAACAGAGTGGCTGTTGCTAAACGTCATTGATGCTTTCAGAAAGAATAACACAGAGCCAGTTAAAAGTTGGGTGAAGTCCAGAGCGCCTCTTGGGAAGCATGTGAAGAAGTTCTCATCTACTGCAACACAAGGACCAAGGAAGCTGGGGGCTATGCCAAGGATGAAGTTGTAAGAGTAGCCAAGTCCAAAACAGATGAAACTCCCAACCAAGGCAGGGCCACCCTGGCAAGGTCAGAGCCCTGGGTGGGAAAGGCTGGGCTCCTGCATAGGAGTGGACAGGTCAAGGTTGATGGCCCCAAAGTCTGGAATCTTCAGATACTCTTAAACCCTCTGAATGGCAAAAGCCACCCACCACACCCTCCCTCCGCCCTTTCAAAGGAGAAATGAGCAATACACCTGCTTAAAGAAGGTGCCAAAGGGTCCCAAAGGGGGATAGGGACTCTCCTTAGGACCTGTCCCCACTGTCCTCCTGGCCAAAAGGCCAGTCACTGGTGCAAATCATAATGCAAGATGCTCAGGGGAGATTTTTGCCAGGGTAGCCTTCAAAGACAGTGGTGAGGGAAATACCCCGAATTGGCAGATCTCTGGGCACCTGGTAACTCACTCTGTATGGAAAGAGAAGTGGGTCAAGAGGGTGTGTGTGCATGTGTGTGTGTGCATGCGTGTGTGTGTATGTGTGTGCTCATGCTCAGTGGCAAAGGGAACAGGGAAGGAGAAATATGGAAAGATTAGGGACAGAAAATCGGGGGGAGAGATATGTGAATAAATAAATGGGAGTGAACAGGAACTGGGAAGACCTTGATATCCCATATTAAGGGCTATTCAGAACATCATCAAAGAACAGGCACTAAAAATGAGGCTGGGAGGGGAGAGGTGACTAGGCAAAGCCGAGATGATTTGCAGGACAATGAAAATACTGACACCATCATGATGGATGGATGTCATTGTACATGTGTCCAAATCCATAGAATGTACATGACCCAGAGTGAATCTTAATGTCAGCTATGGGCTTGGGTGATGATGTGTCACTGTAGGCTCATCTATGATAACAAATGTACCCCTCTCATGGGGGATGCTGCTAATGGGGGACACTGTGCATATGGGGGCAGGTAGTATGTGGGGAATCCCTGTGCTTTCCCCCCAATTATGCTATGAACCTTAAACGGTTCTAACAAAAATGAAGTCTTAATTTAAAAAAAAAAATTAAATAAGGTTGAGCAAATGACTCAGCCAGTGCCATCTGCCAATACCATCTGCTATCCTGTCAGCAGATAACCAAGTCCTGGCACTTACCAGGGACATGTGAAGAGAGTCACCCTCGTGGCCAGGATGGAGTTTGCACCCACTCCAATAGCATAGGTTTGCACATAGTAAGGCTACTAAGATCTAGCTCCTCCCACCTTCCAGTGTCCAAATTGTAAGCAATAGAGGCCATGCTGAACGGAGTAGGACATCACCCCTCAAGGCAACCAACCAGCCACTAGTGGCGAGTTTACTGCACCCTGGACTTCTTCTACCCTAAAAGGAGTAATGATTTATTTTTGACAGAAATGGACACATGTTTGAGGGTATAAGTTTATTGTCTTTTTCTGCTCACAGAACCTCAGCAACATAACTGTCCAAAGTCTCCTTTATAACCTACATTATATAAAGAAGTGACAGGTGGACATATAACCATGGGCTTCCCTTTATTGTATTATGTTCTATACCACCCAGAAGCTTCTATCTGGCAAGAGCAATGGAACAGCCTGTTAAAGGCATAGCTATAGTGTTCACTTGAAGACCTTCTTTTGTAAGAACAAGGTCTATTCTGCAAGATGCAGTGTACACTTTAAAGCAACCACTTTTATGTGGTGCTGTATCTTTGATAAGGGGACTCCAAAGGCTCAGGCACCCAGGGGGTGTGTGGTAGGCAGAATTTTAAGTTGGCCACCTGCCCATGTATGCACCCTTCCTGCATAATCCCTAGGGCTATGAAGATGATGGGTTTTACACCTGTGATTAGGTTATGTCATATGGCCATAGTGGACCATAAGATAAGGAGAGTATTCCAGGTGGCCTGCCTAATCACATGAACAGAATTTTCTCGATGGTGGAAGAAAAGAAACTCAGAGTTTTGAAGCACAAGAAGGATTTGATATGTGTTTGCTAACTTGAAGATGGAGGCGGCCGTGTGATAAGGGATTCAGGCGGCTAAGAATGAGCCTAGAAGCAGCCTTTCCCCAGAGCCTCCAGGCAAGGAAGTAGCCTCGCTGGCCCTGATTAGAGCCTGGTGATGCACCGAGCCCTGCCAGCCTTCTGATTGAGCCATCAGTGCCGTGTGAAGCCCCTGAGTTTAGGGTAACTTGTTATGCAGCAGTAGAAAAGTCACCTTAGGGTTCCTTTTACACGGATCACCATTCTGGGATGCCTACGTTTCCATAACCCAAAACAGCTGCCTTGTATATTGTATCCGTTTTCCTAGTTGAAGCAAGAGAGTAGGTTTGATGTTGGTTAGATTATCATGGCTCAAGCTACACAAAGTCACTTTGCTGTTTTATTTATTTATTTATTTATTTAAAGATTGTATTGGGAAATTGGGGGGAATCGGGGAAGGGGAACAGACAAGTTGCTGTCTTTTTGTTCTTCAGTCTAGTTGTGGAGGACGTCGCTTCACTGGCCCATGTTGGTATCGTCATTGTGTTCTTCCCGGATGAGGCAGATCATTCACCGGCCTCTGAATGTCTCTCACCGCGGCTATTGGCAGCTCACGCTGGCTGCCGGCCACTCACTATAGCCTATGGCAGCCCACTGCAGCAGGGGCTGCAGCCTACACCGTCCCCGGGACTCGCACAGCCCAGCTCCAGGTGGAGCTGCTGTTCACCATCTTAGCTGTAGAGGGCAGTGTCACTGGCCCTCATATGTGGGATCCGAACTGGGGCCGCTGGCATCCCAAAACCAGCTCTTAACCAATGCGCCACTTGGCCGGCCCCACTTTGCTGTTTTAAATAAGCATGAAACGGTAGACTCGAGGCTGGCATCGGGTCAGTCACTGACATCTACCTGGGCCTAGGATTTCTGATGGAATAATAGTGAGATTGAATTCTTAAATAAGGCTTTAGAGAAAATGAAATAATTGAGTAAAGCAAACATCATTTGGATAACAATACACATGTATTCGTTGCATGAGTAACTTAGTGATGGGTATATACCCAGAAGTGATTTCAGCTTTCAGATCCTGATAACATCTCACTTGGGACAGGTTACCCACTGATAGTCACAGGTTTTAACCACAGTTAGATTTTTAGTCCTGCCCATCCTCCTCAATAGGCTCTTACAAAGCAACCTCGTTTATCCTACGTTATGTTTTTCTTTTATGGAGTTCCCCACTGGCTTTACTTCATCTGTCAGGTCACAGTTCCCATGATATAAAATTGTCAAAACTTGGGGCCGGCCGAGTGGCGTGGTGGTGAAGTGCTGGCTTGGGAAGCCAGCGGCCCCGGTTCAGTCCCACATGTGAGGGCCAGTGACACTGCCCTCAAAAAAATAAAATAAAATAAAATAAAACATAAAAAAATTGTCAAAACTCTAAGACTCCCTCTATACTTATTTAGAGTCCTGTCATTAACATCTGCGTTTTACCTACTCTAAGCCCCAGAAGCTCAGTTCTTATATTCCTGTCTTAATTATCTTCCCCTTTGATCTTTGTTGCTTATTTTCTTTGCATCAGTGTCAAAATCCTTCTGTATGGCACAGGAGAGAATATTTCTTCTCTCTGAAAGTGGGAGATGGCATGTAATCTTCCCCATTGTAGAAGCTGCAATGTCTAAAATTATCCTCCAGAGAACCCAAATGCGTTTACCATGCACCCGTTCTTGTTTAACATACAAGAAATTGGGGGAAAAAAAACCATTTGGTAAATGTGTTTTGTATTAAGTCTATTGGTTGAATTGTTTAATGCATTCCCTTAAGAAACTCAAATCGATTGTATGAGGACATATTGACTGAATAATTTCATTGTCCGTCTCCAACTTTTGCAATTGGAGACAAATACATGTAGAAAGATACAAATGCTCCACTCTGAGGTAGTCATGACATCTATAAAACAACGTTCCCTGGAAATGCCCGTGTGAGAATGGGTCACATCATAAGAGTGGACTTCCTGATGTACTCAAAATACATCTCTGACAAAATGTTTAAGCTCCAAGGCCTGTCAGAGGAAAATCTTTTGAGTTATTAGTTGTTCATATTCTGGCAATAAAACATGTTCTCTGGAGACTTAGTGAACTCAGTGTGAGCCTGGCATTGCGGGACTGGTTTGCTCTCTTAACAGACCCTGTCTGTCCACTGTGGGAAGTCAATCCCTAAGATTCAGGAGGGGAGCGTGAAGAATTGTGATTATATATCCCACTGCCTTTTACTTACAATAAGGGAACTCAATCTTTTTCACATTTCTTTTGGCACTTTTAGAATTTTATAAATGTAGCTCTGGGATACAGATGTAGAAGAGTGTTGTGATTTATATAAGGATATTGTTTTAGTGTTTTCCCTTAATTATAAAAAAATTGGGATGCCATAGGAGTTTGAAACAAGGAGTAAAATCCACCAATTTAATTCTGGCTGATCCACAGCTGTATTCTAAAATTAAATATTCTGTATGCCTTACCTTAGCTCCCACAAACCCCAGTGTTACGTGAAGCATGCCCAATTTGCACACCAGTAAAGAAAGTTTGTTTGGACAGAGCTCTGTGAAAAGGGACACCTTGCCTCAGCACTTAACAGTCAGGGGACAGTTCTTAGAGGGGCAAATATCATGGCAGCCCACTCGATAGCGTCCAGGCATGTAAGGGGAGGAGAAGTAAGAATTCCAGGAATTGTAGCCTCATTGGAAGACAATATTGACTCGCTATCCTCAGGAAGGGGGCTTAGGGTTTAGCGCCATGAGGACAGTGAGCTTTCTCAGAGTATCAGGATGCATGACCTGGGAGATTGGACCTGCTAAAAAGCTCTCTGCATGGCTAAGGAGAACGGGGGTGGTATGTGTGTGTGTGGGATGCGGGGAGGTAGCTAGTCCATGCTCTTCTCTGTATGCCCTGCATGGGGCTGTCTCCTGGAGGAAAGAATGGCTTCAAATTCAGACTGAGATACCACACACAATAGCAGAGTCCTGCCCTCCCCTCGCCTTCTTTTCCATCTGCCTCCCCTTCTCCGAGCCTGCCCGCTGTCTCAATCCACTTTCCTTCCCTGTCCTCCCTCTGAACACTAAAAGGAGTGTTATGTGAGGCTGGCCGAGTGGCTCAGTTGGTTAAGAGCTCACTCAAGAGTGCGAGCTGAGCTCTGAGCAACAGCAGTTCGATGCTCAGCCTGAGCCGAGCTGCTGCTGAACTGCCAACAGGTGGCAGGAGGGCTCAGCTAAAAATAAATAAATAAAATAAAATTTTAAAAATAAAAGGAACATTATGTGGATGCACCAAGAAGGTGATTTTGACTTCGCTTATGAATCAAAGGAAAAGAGTAATGAGAAATGAGGCTTGAGAGGAAAGGAATAAGGAAGGAGAAAGTGGTAGGATGCGTTGCAATCCAGATCTTCAGATTTCGAATTGGGGTAAGGGATTTTGAGTAAACTAACATCATGAAGAAAACAAGATTTGAGAAATGTTTTTTCTGGTAAATGTATACAAGACGAACTAGACCGAGCAGAGGCTGGAGAAACTCATTGCAGCGTCCCATCAATGAGTGAATTATAATAAAAATATTTGTGAGGGAGGGAGGAACAATTGAGCTTCACTGGACCAAATGGAAGCTGCTAAGACCATACTCAGGAAAATTAAGTGAGGGTCAATGGGGTCTGCTTATAGTAAAAATCTAATAACTGAATTTCAGCCATAAAACTTTTCATTGCATTCTGTTACTGGGATTCAGTTAACATAGAATATCTCCCCACATGAGCAGGTTAAACACTAGGTACAAAATACAAGCCAAAAAAAGAAAAATAAAAAAATGGGCAGAATATTGCAGAATACTGGATATATGTTTTTCTAATACGTAGGAATAGAGCACTTATAATGAGTGTAAGGTTTGTGTGATCTAGAAGGAACATGTATGTATTCTTTAAATGCAAAAATCCTCAAACAAGTTTGACAAATGAACAGGGCACAGGAGCAGATCAATAGAGACAGCCCTCTACTTCTAATTATGAGTTCTTCCTATGTAAATTCAAATTGTGAATTTTAGATCTTGTAAGTAGAGATCTGGCCTCATATAATTTTAAAAGTGTAATAGAATTCCAAGACTCAATCTTGGCAACCCATTTCCAGCATTTTGTATGTGTTCTTTAAGTTTTTTTTCTCTTGTCCCTTATAATTGAACACACAATTAACTGAGTACTCAACTGGAGCTAAAAATTCACCATTTTTTTTTTTACATAGCCAATTATTTCAATCTTTGTCTCAATTTTGTGAAATTTATGCAACCTACACTTACCACTTTTTCCATTTATCACTTCATTTTTTGGTAAATGAGGAACAGCAAATGCAGTAAAATATTCAGATAATGAAGAAACACTACTGTGCAAATTGGCAACAGTGACAGAACAGAGCTGCTGGCTATCAAGCAGGACCCATGAAGCTCAAAAGTCTTGGGTTTTGGATAATGCATGAAGTCTAAATTCAGACTACTATGAGAAGTGATTTATAAATATCAATGCATCATAATATAAAGCAATATAACAGTTTATGAAAGACGGATATATAAAATTCAGAATCCACCCATCGTTTTTAAAACCACCCTTTTAACAAAGCATCTATGGTATTCCATGAAAGGGAAAGGAGTTCCATTTACAGAAGAACCTAAAATGTAGAAAGATTGGAAATATATTCTTCTAAACATAGAAATTGTGATGATTTTGAATCGCTGATGCTAAAAAAAAATTGTCTCTCAGAAGTAACAGCAATAATAAAAACTGCTCATCTAGAGTTAATAAGAAAAGATTCATGATGTAGAGTGATGGGATCTTGTAGAAAAATGACTCTGCCATTCTGAAGAGTCTTATGGGAGATGAAAGTCATACAAGGAGTTGTCAGATATGTGGAGTAGACTTTAAGAATGCAGAGTTCCCATGGTTCAGCGAAAAATGTCTGGGGTGTACTTCTTAGCCGTCTTACAATCCTTCTATCCACTTTTCCGTAATGAAGTAGTTTATTTTAAATCTTCAATTATCAGCCTTAAACTAAAGAGTCCTTGATATAACTACAACCCCCAACACTCATTTCAAATTCATTCTCCCTGCTTTCAGTGGTAGTCGAATGCATTGACAGATGCATGGATATTGGAATTTGAAATAGCAGGGTTCAAATCCCAGCTCTGCAACCCTGGGCTAGTGAGCACATTTCTCTCTAAATCTAAGTTGCTTTATCTAGAAATGGGACAATGTACATGTCAAACATTTTATATGAGGATGAATGAAATGACACACACACACACACACCTTCATACACATACACAAATGTATATATACCACGGGTGCCCAAAAAATGTATACACATGACTTATATTCATCTTTTGTTATTTGTTTTTTGTTTTGTTTTGTTTTAGCTGAGCCATCCTGCCACCTGTTGGCAGCTCAGCTGCAGCTCAGCTGGGGCTGGGCATCAAATTGCTGTTGCTCAGAGCTCAGCTCGCACTCTTGAGCGAGCTCTTAACCAACTGAGCCACTCGGCCGGCCCACATCTTTTGTTATTTGTATATATTGAGTATTACAATTTTAATATGGTTTTCCCTTAAGATGTGTATACATTTTTTTTTTTTGGCATCCTTTGTATAACTACTAGGATAGTACCTGGCACATTTTATTCATTCATTTGTCCATGAAATATGGATCTATTGGGAGCTTTCCGTATACCAGATACTGTGCAGGCAATAGTGGTACAATGGTAACAGGACAGGCATAGGCTCTACCCTAACAGAGCTTAGAGATGTAGACATGAGATGGACCGAAAAGAAGAAAATCGTGATGGTTTGTTGATGTGATGGGAGACTAATGGGACGATGGGAACACATGCAAGAGTGCAGATTCTTTTGAGCTTTCCTGAAGGCTCCCAAAGGGAACCAAGTCCAAATTAAGACTAAACGGGGGGTGAGTCTCATGGAGCATGGAGGTAAAGCAGGGAGTGAGGGATGCTTTGAGCAGAGGAGACAACTTGTGTGAAAGAAATGCTCTGTTACATGTCTGAAGAATCGAGAAAATTTAGTTCTAGAATGCCGAGTGCAAAGTACATAGTGGCAAGAGCTGAGGCTATAGCAGTATACGCCACAGCCACGTCACACAGGGATTTACAAAGGACAACTGTACTTCGTGCTGAAGATAATGGAAAGCCAGTAACATATTTGGAGCAAGGGTGACATAATCATGTATATGTTTATATCAATACAGACAAAGTGGACTGAAAGTGAGCACTCCTGGAGACCAGTGAGGTTGAAGTGTGAGCCCATCCACACAGGTTGCCCTTCACTGATAAATGAAGTGACAGCTTGGTTCCCAAGGATGAGTGGTGTGGGGGAAAGCACAGCAGGTCCCCCCATCCCCCAGTGTGTTTGGTTATCTGGTAGAGTTCCTAAAAGTCTGTCTGCACCAAGAGAGGAAGAATCACCCTCAGATTATGAGTTCTTCAAGGATGAGCTAGCCATTTCTGCACATCTTGGCTGCATAAATTAAATTCCTTTCCCTTTCTATTTCCTAAACTGTCTTATCTAATCACTGGGAAAATCAGGTTCTGAATCTGTTATAGGTAAATTCTGCAGGTACATGAATACTAGAGCAAAATGCCTGGCTCTATTCTTTTAACATTCCCCTGGTGCCTCTAAGTAGTTTAATAAGACTATTAAATCACTGGAAATATGAATGCAGCTAGACTTAAACTCACTCTATTTTCTTCCATTGTGGCAAAAACCCTTTAATATACTAGTCTCCTTGCCAATTTAGCACAAAATCTGTAACAATCATTGAAGAAGCTAGAGGCAAAGCGAGGTGGAGAAAGCTTTGAATATAAGTATTATTGAGGATCGGTAAAAGTATTAGGTAGTGGAATGGATATTGGGACGAGGGAAAGCAGAACGAATAGAAAAGAATAAAACCAAGGAATAAAACCTTTGTTTAAGGCCTTAATAACTGCTACTCACACATTAGATCATATACAACTGCATGTTCTAACACATTATAGTCAAAACGTGTGAGTTAGGAATTTCTTTTCTAACCATTTCACACCATACTCCTCTTCACTAACCCTGCTTCTATTCATGGTTCTTAAGAATCAAACAATTCAGAAACAAGGCCCTCTCTGACCCTTATGTCTCCTTTTATCCTGTATGTTCATTTATTTCCCCAGCTTATTATTAACTCACACTTGGATAAAGAATAATTTTATATTTAGTATTCCTGGTCCACCTAAGCTGGAAAAATTATCTGCAAAAATCATCTAATACAGACCCTCCCACTGTCATACAGATCATATAGATGATCCTGTTGAAGCTCAGAAAAGTTAAGTGAACTATCAAACATCATATAGCTAGTACTTTCTAAAATGAAAATTAAAACCAAGGAAAGCTCTCTGACAATATAATATCTTTTCTATCACGCACAACCTACATATTATTTTGCTTTCAGTTTTATCTTCTTCAAATACTAATTTCAACTCCTCAAAAGCTGCCGGTGGTTCTTTTGTCTGTAAATAAAATCCAAATTTTCTGTGATTTAAGACTATTACCTGGCCTTACCTTATCTACCATTATTTCCCACCATATCTCAACACAAATCTCTACACCTCTCACTGTAGTACCATTATCTTCCTCACACACCCCACTCATTATAGGCTGTAAACATGAGCTGGTGTTGCTCACTACACCTAAATTGCCATTCTTTTTTATCCTTAGTCCCAATCACCTATTTCTTGCAAGGCAATTGAAGTTCATTTCCTTTTCCCCAAAAATTTCTTTTGCTTTCCCAGCAAAAATGTCTAATTGAATTCTTGCATGTATCATACCTTTGGAGAAAATTATATTCTACTTTGCCAAATAACTATTGGGAGCAAATAAGTTGTCTCTTTCAAATTATTTTCAATATGTTCAAGAAGGGTAGTAATCACACCAGGGGTTTCTTTAGCATTTCCTTTTGCAAAAACAATGTTATTCATATACTAATCATTCAATGAATAATTGTTAAATAAATGAAATCAATTTTTAAACAAATTGAAGAGAAATATATTTTCATAGTGAAGATCAATTTCTTGGCTTTTACTTGGGATATCAGCTCTCCTCTATCTACCATCAACTGCTGTCAGCAAATTTCCATTGCTAAGAGAGGGAATTAATTTTTTTTTTTTAGCAAATTCATATTTGGCCCCATCAAGAAGTTGTTCTCCAACACAGAGAAACACTTTTGTAAAAAGCATTTACATGATTTACATTGGGAAATTGATTATTACTTTGTCTTGTTTAACTCAATTTTAGAATTATGTAAAATATTCTATATGTAATTATACATAATAATTATATATTTATATAATTTATATAAAATTTAATATGTAAATTACTTTATATATTATATATAATTAAATATATAAAACATAATTATCAGTCATTTATAATATACAAGTTCATTTGAGGTAAAGTAAAATATGTATAGCTATTTCAATTAAAAAGTATCAAGAACGTATTTAACAGTATATCATAATTGTATTTCAATTTTTAAAAAATATTCATATTTTGTAGTTTCATCTTGCTTGCCTTTCCTACATAGACCATTAGGCTGGAACTATTGTACTAGTGACTATAGTCCCAAGCATGAGTTTTTAGATAGGGTAATTCAATATGAAACAGTCTCCCTGCCCCGAAAGTGACAGTTAGACATGCATGCTACAGGAGAACACAACGCCAGTACATGGTCATTATAATTTTTCTTATTACTTTCCAATTGGCTACATGTGACTAAAAGTATTAATTTTTGTTGTTGTTGTTGTTGAGGGCAGTGTCACTGGCCCTCACATGTGGGACCCGAACCAGGGCCGCTGGCCTCCCAAGCCAGCGCCTAACCACCGTGCCACTTGGCCGGCCCAAAAGTATTAATTTTTTTGTGAGATACTTTCTACCTTTTAACTATTTCAGCATCCTACCTCGGGGTATCCCCAAAGCTGACAGTGCCACCAGGAATCTTGCTATATTGTTTGAGAATGTAAGAGCCACCGAAAATACATAAAAGAACCCAGGTCAAAGGCTGAGGAAAATCAATGAGCAGAAATATCCTAGAAATTTGAATATCCCCACCCATATGCCAAAGAAACTTACATGAAAACATTCCTTTTTTCATATTTGTTTTTCCTTACACATTTAATGTCCTCGCTTTATTAGGTAGTTAAACTTATTTGCTATCAGCTGCACTTTCACCTATCTCTCTTCCATTTTTACCATAATTTTCAACTGTTTTTTTTTTCTTATTTATCTAATAACTGTTCCATATAGCCCCTGGGATGCTGTAAGATTTAAATGTGCTGATAACTACAAGACATAAAACTGTGTAGAAAAGTGAAAAGCTCATTAGTGCTATAAGACATCATTATTATCTCTCCTCTCCTAAACAGTAGTCATCTTGTTGTAACCTAGAAATAAAAATTGTCATTGCATCATATAAGTACAAGATCATGGAAACACAAGGAATTAGGGAAGAAGGGACAATATATCTGCTCAACCGAAGCAAAGATAGCAGAGACATGAATCGAAGGAAAGCACAGGTGAGAAAAATGTTAGTTCTGAAGTTAATAAGTTGGAGTGGCCCAGGGAGTGTCTGGCTCAATGGCGACCATCCAGGTGCCAGCCTGGTTCTTTGATCTTTTTCTCATCCCACCTGGGCTGACCCACCTCCCCTGCCTCTTTCAGAAGCTTTCTCTTTCGGGGTCCAGTTTTTTCAGAACTGAACACTTGTTCTCTTCTTCAATGGACCTCTTCCCTCCAACCTACATTTCTAGATTTATCTTGGATAAATAGGCCTCCCCATCCAGAGCCATTTGAGTTCCCCTGGGGAGGAAGGGGACTCTTGTTTATTTCCTGCAATGAAGAGAGAGAGAGGCAGAAGGGAGACGGGAGAAGGAAGAGAGAAAGAAAGACAGAGATTGAGAGAGAGAGAGAATGGGGAGAGAGAGAAAGAGATTGAGAGAGAGCGAGGGGGGGAACAAAGAGAGAGAGAATGGAGAGAGAGGGAGGGTGGGACGGAAGGAGGGAGGGAGGGAGGGAGGAAGGGAGGGAGGGAGGAAGGGAGATTGAGAGAGAGCAATATCTCAGTGTGGTTGTATAAAGGAGGTCACTCGCTGACATAGCAAGTGTAACACCATCTAATAGCACGCATATGCGTGTTGGTACGCTGTAGAATGCAAGTCACAAGGCATACAGATAAACCAATCATCATCAGTCCCCAAATACTTGCCAGGCCAAAGTCATGGATTGATGCCTACAGAAGGAAAGCTAACCTGCCTAGGGGCCTGAGTGTCTGAAGCCATCTCTTTAGTGGGGCTCTCACCCCGCAGCAGTATCCTTGACAGGCAGTATTTATTCATCCCGCGGGACTCTGTTCTAAAGCTGGTACTCAGGGATGATTTTCGGCGCCTGTTCTAATCCTGTCTAAGAAACAGGATGATGAGATGAGCACTTTGATGTGCAGATGTGAAATGTAAATGTATGGGCTTTAAAGGTTTGAATTGGCAAAATTGTAAGAGGTAGTAAATGGCACAAAGCTATAAAAATGTTCAGTTCTGTTCTCTGGAATTTACTAGGCACTGCGCAAAGAAGGCAAAATGAACGATTAGACTTAGATTCTTCAAAACAGCCAAGGAGCCAGAAATCCCTAAAACTGTATAACCGAAGCAATGAGCTTAGTTTGGATGCAAAAGTAAAAACTGAATATTAGAATCCAATATTTGTAATGTCTTGTTTCTTCCATAGTTTAATAATTGAACACTGTAATGATCCTGAAGAATTCCCCCAAACATGGTTAATTTAAATATCACAGACCTATCTTATAAAAGAAGAAAAATATCCACAGAAATTCAACATTTTCTCTGTATTGAACATAAAATCAGTATGCTCATGGGCAACTTCCTTTGGAGCTCAGTGTCATTCACTGTGACTTCATAAATGTGTTTCCTAGATAAGGCCCAGAAGTGCTGCTTGCTTCTTGCTATCTCTATGCATAAAGTTCCAGCAACTCTACACAGGTAAGAAAGTCTGCTAATAGGCAGGTCAACTCAAGAGGAGGTATCTCTACACGCAGAAAACCAGGACCCTAATTATAATACACATTCCCGGTAATGTAATAGCTTCTGTTAAAAAAGAAAGGTTGTTGGGCCGGCCGAGTAGCACAGTGGTTAACAGCTGGCTTGGGATGCCAGCTGCCCCGGTTTGGGTCCCACATATGAGGGTCAGTGACACTGCCCTCAAAAAAAAATAAAAATAAATAATAATAATAGCAACGGATTTTCCAATTCACTATATTTGCCCAGTATCAACAAAAATTATATGAAAGCAGATAGAAGGTATATCTTATCTAGAAGATATATCTTTCTTATCTTCTTCCTCTAAACTCAATTATTGTCTTTGAACTGTCTAAGTTAAATTTGCTTTCTCCCCTTTTTTTTATCTTAAGGATAAGTTCTTTGCTTTGCCCCATTTA
This sequence comes from Aselliscus stoliczkanus, assembly GCA_033961575.1. Classification (NCBI taxonomy): domain Eukaryota; kingdom Metazoa; phylum Chordata; class Mammalia; order Chiroptera; family Hipposideridae; genus Aselliscus; species Aselliscus stoliczkanus. The sequence continues at coordinate 86,542,295 of CM066740.1, read as the reverse complement.
TGTGTTGAGTATCCAAAAACTGCTTTTATCCTACAGCTGAAATGTGTCATTTTGCAGCTCTAATAAATCGAGCTAGAATAATCCTAGTCCACTCCACAAAACCTGTAGGACACTGCCTCTAATCCTTTTGGGGCACAGGGGGAACTTCTTTCTCTGGCCTTGAGTAGTTTCCTCATATAAATATGCTAATAGTAGTCATCTAGAATATACTAGGGGGACCCTCTGCAAATTTGTGGGTCTTTCTCTCTGTGTGTCTCCCCTTTGGTACTCTGTCCTATCATCCCTAGCCACCTTTATCTCTCTGAACTCCATCAGGTCTCCTCAACTCAAAGACCCCATCCAGCTTTGCCTGGGTCCCCCTCCTATATCAGCAAGCTGGGACAGGCATAGGACTCTCCTACTGTGTTTCCCATCTCTCAGGCATTACCTGATATCCGCTGTCTCAAAATTCGTTGTTTTGCATATCAGTTAGGGTACAGCCTAAGAGCCTATAGAAAAAGCGAATTAACAGTAGTCTCTGTGAGGTCATTTAGGGTCATTCAGGGGCCAGGGGCCTCCCATTTTGTGGCTGCCATCTCCTTGGGTGTCATCTCTAGCCAGTAAGCCACATTTCCAGCTAAAACTTTATGGTTTTTATTATTAAAAGAAAGATGGAAGAAAAATTGATGCTGAGGGTTAATAAAAAGTTTCAGCCACAAACACTAAATTAAAAAATTAATTTAAATGTCTCATAGTCTCTACATACTTTATCTTTTGCCAGTGATACCTGAAATTGTTTTGGAGCCATGGAAGAGGAGTTGTTGTTTAAAAAATTATCAGGATTATAATAAATAATTAGTATACTCAAAGATTTTCAATTAATCTATAATTATTCCTCTCTTCAGTCTAATGCTAAGCTGCTTTGCGTTTTGCCTAAAATTTTGTAAAATACTAATTTCAAATAGAAAGTAAATGCTCCAGGATGAATTTTCTGTATCTTAATCTGTTGTGATTTTTTTTTTTAAATGAATGTCTAGGAAGTCTCAAGCTTCTGTTATCTTTCTGTACACAACTGTACGCTATTCATTTGCTAAATTCTGTAGGCCTGTTACCCCAACAACTAGCTGGTCCTTGCTTCAGGGTCATGAACAAAAAGGAATCAAGGCAATAAAACTTACACAAGGCTGATTTGAGGTCCATTACCCCCCCCATTCAATCTGATGAATTGCATGAATATTTCAAATGCTAGGACCATATATATATATATATATATATATATATATATATATATATATATATATATATATTCAGCCCTGTTAACCGAAGAAAACAAATGAGAAGATACCCCACGAGCATATGGAAAGGGCAGTCCTATAGACAGTGCATATGCCAGAAAGAACTTGGGGTTCTCCCATTACACATTTGGGGAGTGGGCTCCTTTGCATCATTACTGGAAACAGGAGACTTAGTGTCCATGTTCTTTTCAGTAACCAAGGAGCCCACTCTGTTCAAAAACATGAGCACCCAGATTCAACAACCAGGTGGTCTTTTTTATTTTGTAGAAATCCTCCAGGGTGGTAGACAAGGGGAAAGGGGATCAAATTTATGGTGATGGAAGGAGAGCGACTCTGGGTGGTGAACAATGTGATAGATGATGCATTACAGAATTGTACACCTGAAACCTGTGTAACTTTACTAGCCATTGTCACCCCAATAAAATGTGATTAATAAAAAAAGAAAGCCTCCAAAGACATTTAGTGTCTTTTTTTTAATGTCTTGAGAGAACTAGTTAATTCATAGGAGAATATCTCCACTTTTTAACCTTCCAACAGCAAAGCAAGTGAGGGAGGCAGTTCTTTAAAAACAGTGGCATTTAAAACAGAAAGACACACTTAACAACGGTTCGTTCCCCCTTCAAATTTATGAAGCATATTTTAGTCAGAATATAACCATGACAAGAATCTCACGCTGATTCTGAATTCCAAATGGGAAGCATGTTATCAAAATTGGGGGGGTCCAGGATCAATGTAGATATCAGTGGGAAGCACACATCTGTTTAAAGGCATTTTCCCCCAGAATGTTTCTGTTCACTAAAACATGGAGAAGCCAAAAGGCTTGAAAGAGAGACACTGACTCCATAGTGGGAGATGGATAGGTGCCAGGAGGATGTCAGGGAGAAACTTGGGGGCTTGCAGGAGTTTGAACTCTCCCAGAAAAGAGTGCAGTTTAAGGAAGTGGAAAGTGAAGATCAAACTAACAAATGAAATCACTGGAATAAAATGTTATACTTATTGATATACTTTAGGTCTGCGGGAGGGACCAGAGAGGGTGTTGTAAAATTTGCAGCTGGAAAATATTTTGTCCTACAAATAGTTTTAGGCTTTCCATGGCAGACATTTGGAATGATTAATTAAGAGCAGTCACCACTTCATTAGGGAAATGCAAATAAGAACCACAATGAGATACCAACTCACTCCGGTCAGAATGGCTATCATCAATAAATCAACAAACAACAAGTGCTGGTGGGGCTGTGGGGAAAAGGGGACCCTGCTGCACTGTTGGTGGGACTGCAGATTGGTGCAGCCACTATGGAAGTCAGTATGGAGGTATCTCAAAGAACTGGAAATGGTACTACCTTTTGACCCAGCAATTCTACTCCTAGGTATTTATCCTGAAAAACCCAAGACACTAATTCGAAAAAATATATGCACCCCTATGTTCATTGCAGCACTATTTACAATAGCCAAGTCTTGAAAACAATCGAAATGCCCATCGGTAGATGACTGGATTAAGAAACTGTGGTACATTTACACAATGGAGTATTACTCCACTGTAAAGAAGAAAGAGATCGTATCATCTGCAATGATATGGATAGACCTAGAGACTATTATGCTAAGTGAAATAAGTCAGTCAGAGAAAGACAAATGCCATATGATCTCACTTATATGTGGAATCTAAAGAACTGAATAAACAAGCAAAATAAACAGAAATAGTCTTTGAGACACAAAGGAAAAACTGATGAGGGCTAGATGGGAGGGGGTTGGGCATGAGGGAGAAGGGGAAAGAACGAGGCAACATAAACTGGTAACTACAATACTACTGCAGAGACAGAAGAGACAGGTTAGGGAATATAATCAATAAGGTTGTAAATATTGTTTTAGAGGACCAGATGGACTCATGTCTTGTCAGGGAGACCATTTCATTGACGGTGTAGTGGCCTGACTACTGCACTGTATATCTGAAGCTGCCGCTGATTAATATTAGATGTTGACTATAATTTAACACATATATAGTCATGGGATGTGAAATATAGTGTGGAGATGTAGTCAATGGAATTGTAATATATCTGTATGATATCAGGGGTGGGGGAACAGGGGAGGAGGAAGGGGTAGTCACTTTGTAAGGGGTGAAAAAGTTAACTATTGCATAGTTTTGTATATCTGTAACTATTAATAATAATTAAAATAATACAAAAAATAAATATTAGCTCATGTTAACAACAAAAAAAAAGAGCAGTCACCACTTCTAGAGAACATCAGCAACAGCATGGATAGGTCCCCTTGACACAGGCTAACTAAGCCCATTTCCCACTGAATTCAGGCTGTGGTCATTAGCTAAATACTGTCAGGATCTGGGGTTTTATGTCCTGTGAGAATGAGCGTAGACTATCTTGTGTGAAAGAAAACTGCATGTCAGCTACACATTTGCGATCAACTTCCTGTGCCTCTACATTGCAACCCCCTAAGAGTCTCCACTCTTTTGAATTTTATATCCTTTTAACGTAAAACCCAAATTACACTTATACATTAGTGTTGCAAGGCAATAGAACATAATGATGGAAGCCTGGGCTTCGAAATCAGATATCCTGGCTCCAGCACTTACAAGCTACGTGACTCTGGATAAATTGTGTAACCTCTCAGATGCTCCATGTCCACATCTGTAATGCAGGGGTGATGGCAGTCATTCAATAATTAAATATTAATTGAGCACAGTCTTTGTCAGACACCAAAGAAGGGATCATCAACAAAACAGATATGTCCCTTAGAACCTTATAATTTGGCCAGCTATACCATCAGATTGCATTTCTTCAAAAGGTTACCGTAACTCTCAAATGGCACAACAAGCAGAATACTCTTAGCAGAGTGACTGTTATGTAATAATTGCTCAAAAGCATGCTGGGTTTTGTTTTGTTTTGTTTTCAAGATTTTATTAGGGAGTTGGGGGAGGGGAACAGCGTTGGGGAACCGGGGAAGGGGAACAGACAAGTTGCTGTCCTTTTGTTCTTCAGTCTAGTTGTGAAGGACATCGCTTCACTGGCCCATGTTGGTATCATCATTGCGCTCTTCTTGGGTGAGGCAGATCAGTTGCCGGCCTCTGGACGGCCTCTCACAGCGGCTCTTGGCAGCTCACACTGGCTGCCGGCCACTCACTGTAGCCTATGGCAGCCCACTGCAGCAGGGGCTGCAGCCTACACTGGCTCATATTGGTATATCATTGTACTCTTCTCAGGTGAGGCAGATCAGTCACCAGCCTCTGGATGGCTGCTCACAATGGCTCTTGGCAGCTCACACTGGCAACCAGTCACTCACGCTGGCTGCCGGCCACTCACTGTAGCCTATGGCAGCCCACTGCAGCAGGGGCTGCAGCTATGCCAACCTGGGGACTCACAGCAAGTGGAGCTGTTGTTCACTGTCTTAGCTGTAGAGGGCAGTGTCACTGGCCCTCATATGTGGGATCCGAAACAGGGCCACTGTCATTGCAAGCCAGCTCTTAACCAATGCACCACTCAGCCGGCCCAAAAAAGCATGCTGTTTTAATGTTGTGTTTTCATGTGAGCATCATTACTATCATTATTCATTCTCCTAAGTTAGCTATTTGTTTAACATGATCTCAGAAATATCAAGGAGGCTCAGGTATAAATAAAATGCATCCTCTTACCAACTTGGTATGTTATTACACTGTAACAAAGTATTCCAATCCAAGATTACATATGGGTGGTGGCTAATGGCTCATTCTGGGGAATAAGTGAGCTACATACAAGAGGGAAGGTGTATTGAGCTTAGATTTTGGAGGAAATTGAAATTCAAGCATTTTTTACAAAGTGAACGACTATGGAAGCTTGGAGGTATTTGTTAAACTGTGCATAAAGTTGTACGTTATGATTTGGATTTGAAACTGTCAGAAGCATTTCAAGATACTTCTAAACATCTGCAGACAGGAGACAGGAAATCGAGGTACTTCCAAATACTAGAAATTCTACTATAGTTTTTGTATGTATACACAATAGAGAACTTAGCTTTGAAGTGGGATAATGATTAAAAAATAGTAAGTTTATTTAAGTTGATGATTCTGTGGTTTTTAACCATAAGTGCAAATTGTAAGCCATCACTACTTCCCCCACTGTAGTGTTCTAAGACTTTCCTCAATTAGCTGAAATGTTCACAAACCTATAACACATATACCAAGGGCTAGATTTAACATGTTACATTTCCACTGAGTAAAGTGACAACACTTACCTCTTTCTACTGACGGGCAGGTAAAGACAACAGAGAAATTGTCATGATCCCCAAAGCAAAGCATAATCAGGTTTAGGCTTGTTTGAAAAATTCACTTCAAATGTGGTTACCCAACCTTTTTTTTTTTTTTTTTTTTTTTGGCTAGTTCACTAGATCGAGATTTAAACATTCTTATAAGTACTCAGAAGGGATTTATAAGACAGACACTGAATATACAAGCATTCCCCACCCCTCGAGGAAATTGCCTAACTTCCCTTTAATTATAGCCGATTCTTTTTGAAAGGAAGAATCATACTTCTGATTTTATATCTCCCTACATCAAACAAGGGACTGAGAATGCTTGGCTACCACAGTGGGGTATAAGCAGAGAAGTAAACATAGGGAAGGTTATACATCCCAGCCCCTGGGAGGGATTTAGCAATGGTTGGGAATAAGGAGGTCCATCATTTAAAGGTTGAAACTGCCAAGGAATTCTAGTACATGTGATCAAGGTGCCTGGCTATTGTCTGGAAAAAATGTGGTATGTCAGGATCTATTGATTGATCTTCCTAAAACAACTGAATTAAGAATACTTGTCCAGTAAGTATGCAAACATTTGCGATTGGGAAAAGGTCTTTTTTACAGTTTTCTTTCTTTCATTTTTTTAAAATTAAAGTTTATTGGGGTGACAATGGTTAGTAAAGTTACATAGGTATCAGGTGTACAATTCTGTAATGCATCATCTGTACGTCACAGTGTGTGTTCACCATCCAGAGTCAGTTCTCCTTCCACGGCCACATATTTGATCCCTTTTACTTTATTCAGCTCTGAAATCCTGAGGGATGCACCGCTCAGCAGTGACAGAGCCCATGGACACTTCCCATGATGGCATCCCTCCCTTAGACGGAGAATTGCATCTTGAAATTTAGGAGAGAGAAGATACAGATAGAGCTTTGAAAAGCACCCCAAACTTAAACATTAGGGCAGTGGAGGTAATATGCCACCCTCTCTCATGATTCCCCTAAAACGGGCTCAGTGACTCAGGCAGGTGTGTGGATACTGAACAAGAGTTAAGGTGCAGATTCCTTCTGAGGGCAGTGTGGTGTGTCACCCTTTAACTCTGAGATAATTCATTACAACGTGATGGAATGCCCCACAAGCAGACCCTGAATGCCCCGGCTGAAGGCATGGGCTGTGGGTTCAGTCTACCATACCCTGGACTAACTCATTTGGTGACTGCTGGTACATTGGCTGATTCCTGTAAACTCCAGTTTCCTCATCTCTGCAACGGGGACGTTCAACCTACTTGCCATAGCTGACTGAAGGAGGTGATGCTTCCTTATAAAGCAGTTAGCACAGAGACCGGTACACAAGCAGCCATTAATTCATGTTGATTACCTTCATGGTTGTCACCGTTACTGTTGTTGGGGAAAAAGAAATCCCGTGCTAAGATGGCAGTCTAGCTCCAGCAAAAGGGGCAGGACCTCCTCCATGTCCCTGGGCCCTCAGTGTCCTCTCCAAGGTCATTGAAGGACACAGCATTAGTAGGAAAATGCCTGTGCTCTAGCCCAGAGCAAGAAGAATGCCCATTCCACTCTCCAATGCTCTGCTCCCATTTGCATCCATATGGAAAGCCCATCAGGATCTGTCACCCAGGAAAACATCTTCTGGATATCATGCAAGCGTACAAAGTTTTGAACCCTCTCTTTTTCAATTCATAAAATTTGTTTAATGCTTATTTAATGGCACAGCTGAAAAACACTTCAAATTGGCCCAGAAAATGAGAACTATGAATGCACCATGTAATTTTCTTACAGATTTAAATGTCTCTTTTCTTTTCTCTTACTTGAAAAGAAAATGAATGCAAAAAAAAAAAATACTTAAATGGGCAAAACTTAAGCATCCAACATTTCCAAAACTTACAGTCATCTTACAATATACAGTCTAGCTATATTAAATATAATTTCTAAAGGAAAGATAATCTTGCATCAACCTATAAAATGGAAATTTTGCATTTTCTAGACATTGTGCATTAAACATAATAGCTTTTCAGGTACATCGAAAACTACAGATTTATATGTTCTTTGACCTCATGCATCTGAAATGGAGGAGTCAAAACAATTAATGAGAAGCAATCCTCTGTTGTAACATTTAATTTTTCTTTCACAATTTCCATATCTATACATTTAACACTATTTTTCCTTTTAAGCAATACAATTAACTTACAGAAACAGTACCAAAAAAAAAAAATCAGTATCTCTCCAAAATACTATGTCATAAGGATCTCAGTTACTTTCAAAGTTATGAATCTACAGAGCAGTCAAGAAAATTGTACGTGGAAAAGAAATCTAAACGGACTAGAACAGAATGTAAGATGGGAAAAGCTTCAGATTTTTCTTATATAAAGCGAACCAAGTCTGTGTATATTAACATGAAAAGAAAAAAACAAAAAAAAAAACCCCAGAAAAGTAGGCTTTCTCCCTGCAATTGCAGAGTTGTCAATTGCTAGCTGTTAAAATCAAATTTTAATACGGCACAAATAATGGAACTAATATTGAGTGCGAAGCAATATGCCATGAATAGCAAAATAGGATCAAGTTTTAAATGATTAATTTATTCATAAAGTAAACTTAAAATGAAATATTTCTTTAATTAAAATAGAAATTGGGCAAGCACTTCTGAGACTAAAATAATACAAAGTGCCTCCAGTGCTTAGGAAGTTGATACAATGAAATATTGAATAATGATGATTGTTTCTTAATTACCCTGATGCAATGAAAATTATAAAAAGTTTGACACAAGAGTTAGGAAAACTACGTTGATTGGGAAGAGAGGCGAGATTATAATGAGAAAGACCTGACATTGTCGTCTTTATGTCACTCTCGCACCTGACACGCTGACACACACTATGGGACTTCAGTAAATATTCACTGTAACAAACCAAGTTTGTGATTGATAAACAATTGAGGTGTGTGAGAGCTTCTTCAGGCACAGTAGTGAAGCACGGGGTAAATTAAATATTGTAGGTGGAGGTCAGGCAGTATCTCCACTTCTATATCACGTTGGAGAAGAGAAGTGATTAGATAGATGCCCACAGATTTTTTTTTCATTCATTTATCTATTCACCCATTCAAAAGGAAACATTTACCAGAGTCATCCAGTGTTCCAGAAAATATCCTCAGTCCTGGTTATTTAATGGTGTTTCACAGATTAGTCCTTGACCTCAGGGATTTTAGGAGATCAAAGCTTCTGACCACCTAGGCTGATAGATATCCTGAGAGGAGAACAGGAGGGTTGGAATTTAGAATCCTAAATCTAATGTTATTCCTTTGCTCAAAATCCTTCAAAATGTTCCCCATTTTTTAGGGTACAGCTCAAACTTCTTGGCATGACCCCCCAAAACCCTCCTTGACTTGCCCTCTGCACTCTCCTGGCCTCAGTGATACCTCAGTCCTTCTCCACCCTTTGAAGGAGCTACACAATTTATTTAGTTCCTCAGAAGCGTCTATGCATGCCAATCCCTTTGTCGGGAATGCCTTGCCCTGTGTTAGCCACCAGGTTAAATTGAATAAGTCTAATCAGTATGTCAATACTTGGTTTTCTGTGGAAGAGTGCAGCGTGAGCGCACCCACGCACGCGTATGCACACCACACCCAAGCCTGAATCACCTGGCTCTTTTAAGTGCACTTTCTCTTTCTCTGTACTCTTATCATCCCCTGAGTATCTTCATAGAGCTTATCTCTTATTTTGTAACCATTGTTTTCCCTCAGCCAAATTTCGAGATCCATCTTATTGAATATTGTGTGAACAGCGCTTACTAAATTCAACAAAAAATCCTTGCATGAAAATAGGTGACAAAATTCAAAGAAATCAACCTGGAAATGAGGAAGTTTCAGAGCTTCAAATAAGACCTTTATTTTCTGGACTGTACACATTCCAATTTGACCTTTGTCTATCCTCATGCATTTTACCTTGTTGAGTTTAAATACTTCCATCAACCCTATGTTTCAAAGCTGCAGCATAATTTCACTCAAATTTAGGAAGAGACCAGATATTTGCACGAAAGTCAGAGTGAAAAACGGTAGAGATTGGATGCTCCGTGAATTTTGATGCTGTTCTCCTCTCTCAGATTTTCTTTTTTCTTCTTTGTTTTAATTTTTATTAAAGTCTATTGGGGTTACAACTGTTAGCAAAGTTACATAGATTTCAGGTGTACAACTCTGTAATCCATCATCTACACATCACATTGTGTGCTCACCACCCAGAGTCAGTTCTCTTTCCGTCACCATAGATTTGATCCCCTTCACCCTCATCTATAAGGGGGGGGGAGCCGGTAGCTCAGGTTTTTTAAGGGTGGGCTCTTTGTGACCTACCCAACCTGCTGTTCACACTCAAAAGGAAAGCGCAAACATTTTCCATCAAACTGATTAAATTCTCTCCTTGTGTGGACCTGGATGAAAAACAGTAAGTTAGAAAGCCTAGAGACATTGTATGGTGAAAGAAAGGAGTTGTTACACCATAGAGATTGATTTACTCGAGATGCACCGTCTTCATATTTCCTTTGTGTTGCATAAATTCACAAGAATGTTATTAATTGAATAGAGTTGATAGTTTCTGTAATTTTTTTAGGCAGTAATAAATGTGGCCCAGAGCTAAATTAAGACATCCTCTCACTACTTTGGGCATAGCATTTTTTCCGAACAGCTGGTTCCTGTTAATAGGCATATCCTTCCTGCCGGAGCAAGCAAATTTGTAATCCCCATCATGCTTGCTGTGTAACTGCCCCAAAGCACATAATCACAGGGTACGTTCCTGTTGCTTTACAAGGGATTTTTTTTTTTTTCCTCTCTCTCGAAGTTGTACTTTTGGGAGACACACCATCTATTTTGTACTCCAGTTTCATGCCTTTCTTTAATTATAGTCTCTGATATTTACGGGGAGGAAAAGAAAATAAAGCTAAAGGTGTGCAATTGCCTATTTCAAATATGTGAGCTCACAAATCCTCAACATATAAAAAGTTCTCCAAAATGCTATAAAAACATATTTCAAATTTCAAGAAATGGAAGTGACTCCTACCACACAATTGGGAAATTTTTTTTTTTTTAAATCTAGACTAGGGCTAAAATATATTCAAAAGCTGATAAGCTCTGAAATGCCTTGATCAGGAGTGAAGTAGTGACCTGACTGTACACAATTTCATGTTTGTTGGGAATATTTGGTATTTCAGTAGGACTTGGGTTTTTGAGTTTTAGTTTTCATTTTAGATAATGATTCTATTTATAATTAAGTTGTGAAAAAGCAAGAATTGGGCTTAATATTTAATTCACCAAGTAAACTGGTTCCTTGCAGCATCAGATTGTGGGTGGTTCCATAATTTCAGTTTGAGTTAATTCCTCTGGGGAGGCATATGCTTAATTTGAAATGCTTCTATTCAAAATATATGGTTGTTTGGAAAGAGAATAGGTAAAGGATTGCCTTTTCCATGTATGAAAAGAAATTGTCCTTTAAACAGAATTTGGAAGAGAATTGTATATTAAGGGGTAAATAAAAATGTTTTCAATTACACACCATAAACAAAATACATGATGTGGTTTTTGAAGTTTATGGGAAAGGTTTCTTTTCAAAATACCTTTGAAAGTCAGAAAGAGAACTGAGAAGCATTTCATCAGTGGGTGTAAATAAGATCAGGTGGGAATAAATGGAGGAAACTGCATGAGGTAAGATTGAGTCAAATGACTGGAAGGTGAGTTTATTACCTGCCCACCCCTGGATGAGGCAGTCCCAGAATCCCAGGGTGAGGTCTTCTTGGGGGAATGCAAAAGGCATCAATGGAGATAAAGAGAACACTTCCTAAAGATAAAAGTTTTCATTAACAGCAAGAGGAGAAAGTCCTAAATTTGCATTACCTAGTAAGTCTTGGAAAACATAAACAAAAAATTGACAGAAGTAAGAGGAAAAATGATTCAACCAGCAGTCATACTGGGAGAGTTTCCAATGAAACAAAATCTCAGTAAGGGTATGAAAGATTTGGATAGCATGATTAACAAAATTCAAATAAATTATATATAGCAATCTGTTTATAAGTTGCCAAATACACATGTTTTTCAAATCCCATGGAACATTAATCATAATCAACATATTCTGGGATATTAAAGAATTTACATTTTATAGATAGTGCTCTCTGATTGCTGAGAAATAGAGTAGAATCCAGCAATAAATAACTGTAAAATCTCCATATATTTAGCAATTAGCAAATACATTTTTAAATAACTCATGAGTTATAGCAGAAACCACAATGGAAATTGGAAAGTATTTTTAACTGGAAGCTTATGTAAAAATATAATACATCAGACTTGAAGAATGCAGAGAACACTGGGTTTATAAAACAGTTTCAGAAAGCAAGGTAAGACTTGCCATGACCTGGGTGCAGAATTATGCAAATTCACTCCTTTGGCATTTGGCTTGTGGAATGCTTGTGAAAGGGCCAGTCTACATTCAAGGGAGGGTAACATTACCTGACAGCATACATGGGCGGCCTTTAGACACCATGGGCTGGGGGTGAGAGGTCGGTGCCCACGAGTCAAAGAGCAGCAGTAGGTGGTGGTGGTGGTGGTGATGGTGGTGGTAGGTCTTTACTTCAAAATTCAGTTATCTGTGCTACAGACCACATTATAGCTTTCCATAGTCATTCCAGTTAAAGTTACTCTTCTCTTCCTTTGAAGCACCGGATATATTACTTCTGCAGCAGTTACTCTCACAGTAACTGGCACTTTTTTGCATGGAATTATGGTTGCAGTACAGTATAATGTTGAAGGCAGAATTGGTGATATTAGTTATTCCCCAAAACCAGCACTATGTTTTCACAGAGTATGCCTGTAATAAATCTTAGCCAAATTTATGGATTAATGTTAATTTACCAATCCAGTAGAATTTGTATCAGTAAAAGACCAATGGGTGAGTTTGTCATTACTTGTTCTTAGTGAGCTTGTGATGGTTCCTAATCTCTTTCACAGCATTTATAGGATAATCTATTATATAATTTTGCTGGGTGTTGATCTCAAGGATTCCTAATTTGCATTTTCAAATTGAGTTAGATGACTTTGATAGGATTTTCAATTTTATTTGGTTATTTTACAGATTAGAACATTTAATTATTTCCAGTGTTAAAACAATATTTCCATTTACCATAATCTCTCAGATTGCAAGAGTTTCTGAGGACACATTAATAAAACTATGGACTCGTCCTATGTAATGGACTTAGGCTTAGAAAAAAAATATTTCAAAGTGATTTAACACTCAGTAAATTTTGTGTGATCTTGTCCTTTGATTACTTTTTATTGATGTAGGCTTTAAACTTTTTTAAAAAAAAATAACTTGCTTTGGTGGAGAAAAGAGATGCAAAATTAGAATCGATTACTTTTATATTCTCTTTGTCAACAGTTCTGGGCTTTTGTTAAATACTATATTTGTGTTAAATAAATAAAATAAGTCTGTAAGTACTCTACTACCTATCCCTTCCTCATTCATCTTAATGTATTAGAACTATAAACTATATCATAATAAATAAAATTTTCTTTTGACACTGTTCTCAAGTGTCAAATAATTTCCTATTTTAAAACTTTAGACCCTACGTGTAGGTATTTCTGATACTTTCTCCTCGTTGTTGTGGTATAAATAGCTTTGCATCCTGCACTTTGATTTTTTTGTTTTGTTTTGTTTTTACATCCAAGTTTGTCAAAGAATTCCCTATACAGTTTATCCCTCCACCTTTGGACTTCCTTGAAGAGCACTTTGGAGGGAGCCCAGGCAGAGTACAGTCTTAGCCCATAAATAATTCGTGTTGTACAACTTCAACTTGACCTTCACTAGCCTTCATGGTTCTTCTATTCAATTTTCATTGATTTTTATGGAAAAAATTGAGGCCACATATACTCTTTGCTTCACATCCAAGAATCAATATCCCTACATTTATACAACTTCCAGACTCGGAGAAAGAAAATAACTATTATTATAATCATAGACTTACAGAAATAAAAGGAACTTTGGAAGTCATTTAGTCTCAATCTTTTCATTTTATGGTTGATGAACTTGAAGCGGAGGAAGGTGAAGCCAAAAAAAAAAAAACAAACAAAAAAAACAAACAAACCCAAAAAGCTATGAGTGTCTGTCATTATTACTTTAATTCCTCCTTTTCTTTAAAAAAAAAAAAACCTGTTATTTATTTCTAGTCTTTCCTGCCTTTATAAGATGCTGCTTAATCAAAAATCTTTTCCCTTAATATATTTTCAGTGTATTCCATTGAGCTGTCAACTGTCGTTCACTCCATATGTCATTGTATCAATCACAAATGCATTAAACTACTATGAGCAGGAGAACATCTAATGGTTGCTTTAAAATATAAGGTTTAGTTTTCTCACATTTCAGACCGTCAGAAGTTAGGGGGCTTCTCACTGTGATTCAGCAGCTCAGGGACCAAGCCTGACTACGATATCAACCTTCATTTCATAGTCACAAAGTGATGGCTTAGCTTCTAGCATCACAGATCTTCAAGGCATAAGGAAAGGAAAAAGGCATAGTACCAGTCACATTTGCCCCTTTCCCCAGAAAACAAAAATTTTCATGCAACTTCCCTCAAACATCTTCTGCTTGTACCCTTTTAGACAGACGTATACCGTGCAAGGAAGGCTGGGAACTATAGTAAGTTTTGCTAGTTTTTGTTTTGTTTTGTTTTGTTTGAGAGGTTACACAACTTATGTGGTTTCATTTTTTCATTTTCATATGCTTATCACCAATGAAAACATTTTCTTTCCTTTTTTTTTTTTTTTTTTTTTTTTGAGGGAGGGCAGTGTTACTGGCCCTCATATGTGGGACCGAACTGGGGCCGCTGGCTTCCTAAGCCAGTGCTTAACCACTGTGCCACTCGGCCGGCCCTAAACATTTTCTTATAAGAATATTTCTCATTCAGCATTATATTGAACATCTATTATGTGCTCTGCTCTGTGTTGAGATAGCAAAAGAAAGACAGTTTTTTCATCACTTGGACCATTGCCAAAACTATCCGTGATAACATGTAAACTGTCGATAAACAAAAAAAAACAGTACTTTTTACACAATCAGGCCTCGAAGGATATTCACATTCTTGGTCACAGAAATTCTCGCTTGTGGAAGTTTGGTCTCTGCCATATAATGTGACCTTTTAGAAGATGTGCCGATAATAGAGAGGCTGTCCAGTAGACACGCTTCCAGAATTAGTAATTCAGTTGGATATGTCTTCACAAATCTTTTTCCTCCTTAAGTAAAAAGGAAGAACTGGAAGTGGCAATAATGACCAGAGATAGCATGCCAATTCCAAGGAAAGATTTACAATTTGCAGAAAATTCTGACGATCGTCAATTTTAAAATTTCTACCTTATTCACTGAATTTTAAGTGGAATTTTAATTCATATTCCCTAGTATAAATGTATGAACAATAAGGCAGTGCTCTTTTAGATAAAATATGCTTTATTCCTGAAAATAGATGCACATCTTTCGTTTAGATTAGAGGTGAATGAATACATCTGGGCCACGTTCCTTGTCATCAAGAGGAAAACAGAAAAATGATTTTTCTTCTTTCTTATACCCCAAGTATAGGTAGATATTGACATAGATATATAGATCTATATTTTATATATATATATAATGTATGCATATATATTACATGTATATTATACGTATGCATTTATATATTATATATATTATATGTATGCATATATATTACATGTATATTATACGTATGCATTTATATATTTCAGTGAATCCTGATCGTTTTAGTCTCTACTAATTGTTTAATTCTGTGCTTACCAGAAACTTTCCATCTTTAGATGCTGTTGATTTAGTAAGTGACTTGCCTTGCCAGTAGCACATGTGTTCAGTCATATTCTCGGGTGCCAAGGCAACCCTGTTCGTTTAAGTCAAGCCGGTGCTGGCGGGGAGCCCAGATTCCTGGGGCACAGCAGCTACATGAAATAGGGGAGCCTCCTCTCAGAGCATTGCTGAGGAGAGCATTTCAAGCAGCTGCTATAGAATTTAGAAAGTCTCTTTTTATTGCATTTATTGGGGGTGGTATTGGCTGATAAAATTGTATAGGTTTCAAGTGTACAATTTATAATACATCATCTATCAGTTGTATTGTGTGCTTACCACCCAGAGTCAAGTTCCCCCATCCATTGCCATGTATTTGACTTCCTTTACCCTCTCCTGCCTCCCCCTCCCCACTTACCCTCTGCTCTCCCAGGCATTTGGTTTCACCCTGCTCTTAGAACACAAGTGGACAGAGAAATAGTATTAGGATAGCATTTGCCCTCCTCTCAATTCTGCTCCTTTGTAGGTCCTCCTGGTTCACAGTACTCAGAAGATTCCTCAGCATGAATGCAAGGAGATTTTTTCCATTCATTTTATTTTATTTTATTTTATTTTTTTGAGGGCAGTGTCACTAGCCCTCCTATGTGGGACCCGAACCGGGGCCGCTGGCTTCCCAAGCCAGCGCTTAACCACTGCGCCACTCGGCCAGCCCCTTCCCATTCATTTTTGTAGTACAATTTGTTAAGGTGTACAACACGAGGTTCTGATAGACACAGACACCGTGAAAGGATTACTGTAGTCAAGGTAATTGACATAGGCATCTCCTAAAATGGGTGTGTGTGTGTGTGTGTGTGTGTGTGTGTGTTTGTGGTGAGAGCACCTCACACCTGCTCTCAGCAAATTTCCAGTGTGCAATACCGTATTCTGACCCATGGCCGTCATCCTGTAGATTAGCTCTCTAGAACTTATTTATTCTACCTAACTGCAATTGTGTGCCCTTCGACTAACAGCTCCCTGTTTTCCCACCTCCCTACACCTTGCGACTCCCTGCCTCTACGAATTTCACTTTTATAGATTCCACATATAAGTGAGATCGGGCAGTATTTTTCTTTCTGTTCCTAGCTTATTTCACTTAGTATAATGTTCTACAGGGACATCCACGTTGTCACAAATGGCAGTACACAGACACACACACACATACACACACACACACACACACACACACGCACTGGAATACTATTCAGCCTTAACAAGGAAATTTTTTTTATTTTAATTAGCTTCAGGTGTACAACACAGTGCAATAGTTATACTTTTTACCACTCAAAGTGACAACCCCCTTCCCCCAATTGTCCCCCCACTTCTCCCCCTCTCATATCATACTATCTATTACAATTCCTTTGACTCCCTTCCACCATATAATCCACATCCCATGACTATATATTCAGTTACAGTTGGCATACAATAGTATACAACCTCAGCCTCAGGTGTACAGTGCAGTGATCAAGCCTCTACTCCATCCATGAAATGGTCTCCCTAACAAGACACCCTACAAAATATGACACCGCACAAAATATTTACAACATTATTATATTCCCCGAACTGTCTTTCATATCCCTGTGACAATACTGTAGTTACCTATTTATGCTGTCTAATCCCTTCCCCTTCTCCCTCATCCCCACCCCCCTCCCAACTAGCAACCCTGTTTTTCCTCTATATCTATGAGATTGTTTCTGTTTCCTTTGCTCATTCATTCAGTTTTTCAAATTCCACATATAAGTGAGATCATATGGTATTTGTCTTTCTCCGACTGACTTATTTCACTTAGTATAATGTTCTCTAGGTCCATCCATATCATTGCAAATGGTATAGTTTCATTCTTCTTTATAGCGGACTAATAGTCCATTGTATAAATGTACCACAGTTTCTTAAGCCAGTCATCTACCGATGGGAATTTCAGTTGTTTCCAAGTCTTGGCTATTGTAAATAGCGCTGCAATAACATAGGGATGCGTATATTTTTTCGAATTAGTGGTCTTGGATTCCTCTGGGTAGATACCCAAGAGTGGAATTGCTGGGTCACACGGCAGTTCCAACAAGGAAATTTTTTTTAATACAAAAAGGCTGTAGATATAAGTCTCACAAGAATTACTGTTCTTGTATATGAGAACTAAATCTAAAAGGCCTGCCCCCATTTATTTTTTTCCTTCCAGAAACATTTGCCATTCCTAAGCCTAATTTGTGAAAGCACATGTGACAAATAAGAGTGGAGGATTTAGAACCATCGACTCTTCCTTCTAAGACAGAAACAAAACTCAAAATGACATATCAAATGATATCCTCACTGCTGCCAGGCAATACTGAGTATAACCAACATTAAAAAGTAGGTTTTTGGGCCAGCCGAGTGGCGCGGTGGTTAAGTGCTGGCTTGGGAAGCCAGCAGCCCCAGTTCGGTCCCACATATGAGGGCCAGTGACACTGCCCTCAAAAAAAAAAAAAAAAAGTAGGCTTTTATTCTAAAGATCATATTTCTTGAAAACAAGTCATCTTTATTATCTAACACAATCTCCCATCTGAATAGGTTTTAATGAGCTACAACTTTAGAATCAGACATTTTTCATAATGTTTCACTTAAATGATTTTTATGCTTTCCCTGTCCTGAGGAAACCAAAGAAAGATATCTTTATAATTCATGTGCATATTTTAATTTCCTATATTTAGATTTCTTCTGCCAACTCCCACCACCACAACTACATACAGAAATCATTTATTTTCTCTGAATTTAAGTAGTTTTCTTTTCCTACTGAGGCTATTCTATAAGCCTATCATCACCATTTCTGTTTTATTTTGTACCTTATTTCTTTGCAATTTCTTAAGAAAGTGATTCATGCTGAAGGTGGTACCAGAATGCTTTGATTTTACCAATTGGAGAATAAAATGGACTCACATGAAGTAATTCAAAAAAGAAAGAACTACATGGTAACAGTAGAAAAAGTACTGATCTTGGAGGAAGATCCTAGAATTTTAGGGTTGAAAATAGTACTAGAGGAAAATCTAGAGTAAATCTTATCTAGAGTATATCTCTTTATGGCACTGGGTCTGTGCCTACTTTAGTGAAATGGGGAAGCATTGAGTGGTTTTTGCAAACTCGAAGGTCTCTGTCATATTCATGTGGTACTTAATGTATACCGAAAAGTATCCAGGGTGATATGAAAATAAAAGCATAATTCAGACAAGTGGGACTACATCACACCAAAAACGTTTTGCCTTAGCAAAGGAAACAGTCAACAGGTTAAAAAGGCAACCTATGGAATAGTAGAAAACATCTGCAATGGTATTTTCCTTCAGGCTTCTCGGACTGTTTCGTGAGGTAAAAATAACATGAAATCGAGCCTCTTCAATTTTAAGTGGACAGTACAGTATTGTTTTCTACACCTATGCAATTTGTTGTCAAGCAGGTCTCCGGAACTTTGTCACCTTGCGAGACTGACACCTTATACCCATTATACATCAACCTCCATTCTCTCTTCCCCTAGTCCCTGGCAATCACGGTTGTCAGAAAAGTCATGACACATTTTTGCAAGGAAAAATATAGAAAAAATATGTTATGACTTTTCCGACAACCCAATATTTTCTGCTTCTATTAGTTTGACTACTTTGGCTACCTCATATCATGTGGCATTTCTCCCTCTGTGACTAGCTTATTTCACTTAGCCAGTCATACATATTTTTGAAGCATACGATAGGGTTTCCTTCTTTTAAGGCTAAATAATTTTCCATTGTATGTATATACCACATATTTTTTATCCATCCATGCATCATTGGACATTTAGGTTGCTTCATTGGACATTTTCAGTTGCTACCACCTCTTGGCCATTGTGAATAATGCTGCAATGAACATGAGAATCCCGAAGATTCTGATTTCACATCTTTTGGATAAATTCTCAAAGTGGGATTGCTTGATCAATGGTAGTTCTATAAGTAATTTTTTTAGGACCCTTCCTACTGTTTTCCGTAGTGGCTGCAGCATTTCACATAAGCACCAACAGTGCAAAAGGATTCCAATTTCTCCACACCCTCTCTGACACTTGTCAGACTTTCTGATTTTTTATAATGACCATTCTCACAGGCATAGGTGATATTTCATTGTATTTTTATTTGTATTTCCCTGATTAGTGATGTTGAATATCTTTTCATATTCCCGTTGGCCATTTGTATGTCTTCTATAGAAAACATTTTATTCAGCTCTTTTGCCCATTTTTTTAATCAGTTTATTTTTTTCTTTTTGCTATTGAATTGTGGGAGTTCTTTATATATGTTGGATAGTAATTCCTTGTCAGCTATATGAGTTGCAAATATTTTCTCATTCCATTCATTGCCTCTTACTCTGTTCCTTGTTTCTTTTGCTGTGCAGGAGCTTTTTAGTTTGATGAAGTCCCACTTGTCTACTTGTGCTTTTGTGGCCTGTGCTTTTGATATTCTATGCAAGAAATTTTTGACAAGACAAATGGTATGAAGTTTCCCCCTATGCTTTCTTCCAGGAATTTTATAGTTTCGATTATATTTAAGTCTTTAATTGATGCTGAGTTGGTTTTTGTGGGTGGTATAATATAAGGGGATAAATTCATTCTTTTGCATGTGAGCATCCAGTTTTTACAATGCCATGTGTTGAAGAGACTGTCCTCTCCCCATAATGTGGTCTGGTCATATTTGTTGGAGGTCATTTGACCACATGTGCAAATTTATTTCTGGGCCGTCTCTTCTGTGTCATTGGTCTATATGTCTGTCTTTAGGCCACTACCATTCTGTTTCAATTATTATAGCTTTGTAATATGTTTTGAAGCCAGAAATCAGTGTACTTAGATCTTATATGGTGACTTAAGTTTATACCTCTTAAGAAATGATAGATTAATATTTAATTACATATTTAAATGAGAGAAAAAGAAAAATGCTGTAGATATCAATAGACATTTATTGCTGCTGCTTGGTAAACATTCTACAGTAGGTGGAAAACTGTACAAGTAAAAACCACTGCGGTTTAATAGAGGAAAGTATTACAGATCTTCAGAGATGGGTGTAAGAATTGCAGATATGAGAGACAAAGGAATACTCATAAGTGTCAATAGAGGCATGGCCTCTTTCACTGTGCACTTTGGAGCACATGTGTGATTAACATATTCAATTGAATACCTATCTTCTCTATATGGTCACCTATGCCATGCATTGAAACCCCATTCTCCTTCGTGGGTGCAGCTTCAATTGCAATGCTCTCAAGTTGAGACAGTTTCTCTTACATTTTATTTTATTTTATTTTATTTTATTATTTTTTTAGCTGAGCCATCCTGCTACCTGTTGGCAGCTCAGTGGCTGCTCAGCTTGGGCTGGGCATCGAACTGCTGTTGCTCAGAGCTCAGCTTGTACTCTTGAGCGAGCTCTTAACCAACTGAGCCACTTGGCCAGCCCTTCTCTTACATTTTAAATCACTCACAAAGAAGTGATGCTGAATACCTCATTGTTCCCTATTTGCTTTTCTGTTCCCTTTTTTTTTCCTTCCTCCATAAAAATGCAAACTCTTCTAAAGCTCATTCATGTCCCCTAGCTATATCCCCTAACATGCCTTTGTAATTCTGTAACTGTTATTCCATATTAGGTGTCTTATTACTTCTAATTTAGAATTTGGAATTAGTCCATTATTTTAATAAATACACATTGTAAATATGCACATTTCTTCTCTTTTGTTTATTTATACCATTGATTCAGTCAGTCAAAAATATTTATTGAGCATTTATTATGTGCCAGGTACTGTTGGAGGCACTGAGATACATAAGGAATAAAATAGACATAAGTCCACCCTCGTGGAGTTTATATTCTAATGAGAAACCCAGCCATTGGAGCATCGTCTGTTATTCAGAAATCACACTGGGTTTGAGTCATGGTGCCAAACAGGAGATAAAAGTCAAGGGAAGTCAAATGTAAGTGTGTAACTTGTCAACAGTTGTCAATAAGGTTGAAAGATATACAGATAATAATTTTATCCCATTACCAAAGCATTTGGATGTGCAGAAATTTTACTGGCAATATGTCCCTAGTTAAGGGAAAAAAAAGAAAAAGAAACTGACCACACAAGTCAGGATAAGAGCTGTTATATTTACTGAATTACATCCTGAATGTAACCCAGTTATTTAAGGAGTTGCAGTGCGGAAGAAAGCCACCCCTAACTATGTCAAGTGGCAATGGAAATAGGTTTATTGAACCCTGGAAAATGCTTCATAATAAAAAATGCTGTGCAAATAGGAGTCCTCTGCTCAGCTAGTCATTTATATTCATGAAGGGGTTGCATCCACCAATGATCATTTAATTAACAAATATGGAGTGTGCTGAAGAGAAATGATCCTTCCCTTTCGCCAAATGTGTCATCTAATATCAGTGTCACCGCTGAAGTATCAGGGATGTCAGATCAATCTTGAGATGCCTTATATGCTATGCAGTGGAAGTGATTCCACTTGGGGATAAAACTGCCATTTGGCTCAATTACCTTCATCCCCTCTAATTCCGGAAGGCAGGCAGGTTTCTTTTTTAATACTCTTTTAAGCTTCAAAGGGTTTCATCACTTGAATGATTTCCCTGGACATGGAGTGTGTTTTACTTCAGCGTTAAATACAGTTTAAAACCAAACAATCTTTGGGAAAGGTTTTAGCAGCCCGTTTAGGTCTCCCTGCTGCTGGATTTTTTTTTTTTCCTTCTTTTAAGCATGCATAGCAATGAGACAGTGTAGTCATGGCTCTGTGTTCCCATCCAGGTTTTTAAACAACCTGCAAAGCAGGACTGATATTTTAATCAATGAATTCTAGCATGAGGACTTTATATAAGGTCAACAAAGGTTTACAGTGAGCAGAAGAGAGATATTCAAAACCCTCTAGTACCTCTGTGTTTACTGTTCATTTTTCCATAAAATTGGGGTGCTCCTTGTAACTTTTCCACATTAAGCTTTTATAGAAAGCACCTTGTACTAAGAGGAAAATTTAAGTTCATATTCAAATTTGTTTTTCAGCTCATAGGCAAATAATGACTTGTTTTTAAAAACTACAACAATGTTATTACAATATATGCACAACACAATGAAAATTCCTTTTTAAAAGAATATTATTAAGTAATATATTGGACAAAATAATTGAATTTTGATAGACCAAAGTAGGTAGTATACTATAGGGTACCCAAAAAAGAACAGATTATTTAATCAACATTATTAATTTTTATTTTAAATGTTTTTTAACTAAGTATGCAAACATAATATTTTAATTTTAAGAAACTAAATTCAGACATTTCTCAAATGCAACTATTTTAGCATCTGTTACTACTTTACTGAATTAAACATTATCATATGTATATATACACACATAATATGTATATATACACACAATATGTATATATATACACAATATATATAACATATTATATACATTAAATATATATACATAATTTCTTTTTTAAAGATTTTATTGGGGATTGGGGGAGGGGAACAGCATTGGGGAATCAGGGAAGGGGAACAGACAAGTTGCTGTCTTTTTGTTCTTCAGTCTAGTTGCGGAGGACGTTGCTTCACTGGCCCATGTTGTTATCATCATTGCGCTCTTCCCGGATGAGGCAGATCAGTCGCCAGCCTCTGGATGGTCGCTCATAGTGGCTATTGGCAGCTCACACTGGCTGCTGGCCACTCCCTGTAGCCTTGGCAGCCCACTGCAGCAGGGGCTGCAGCCTACACCGTCGCCGGGGCTCGCAGCCCAGCTCCAGGTGGAGCTGTTGTTAGCTGTAGAGGGCAGTGTCACTGGCCCTCATATGTGGGATTTGAACCGGGGCCACTGGCATCCCAAAACCAGCTCCTAACGAATGTGCCACTCGGCTGGCTCTATATATATAATATTTAAGGAATAAAAAAATAGCAGGCCTGAATGGAAATTTAGTTATGTCTCGGTGTTTCTTTTTTTTTTTTTTTTTTTTTTTTTAAAGATTTTTTTATTGGGGAATTGGTGGAGGGGAACAGCGTTGGGGAATCGGGGAAGGGGAACAGACAAGTTGCCGTCTTCTTGGTCTTCTGTCTAGTTGTGGAGGACGTTGCTTCACTGGCCCATGTTGGTATCGTCATTGCGCTCTTCCTGGATGAGGCAGATCGGTCGCTGGCCTCTGGATGTTGCTCATCGCGGCTATTGGCAGCTCACGCTTGGCTGCCAGCCGCTCACGCTGGCTGTGGGCCACTCACTGTAGCCTATGGCAGCCCACTGCAGCAGGGGCTGCAGCCCACACCATCACCGGGGCTCGCACAGCCCAGCTCCAGGTGGAGCTGTTGTTAGCTGTAGAGGGCAGTGTCACTGGCCCTCATGTGGGATCCGAACCGGGGCTGCTGGCATCCCAAAACCAGCGCTTAACCAATGTGCCACTCAACCGGCCCTGTCTCGGTGTTTCTGATTTTGAATTTCTTTTTATTTATTTATTTATTTATTTATTTATTTATTTATTTTATTAGTTTTCGGTGTACAACACAATACAATAGTTATACTCTTTACCCCCCAAAGTGAAAACCCCCCTCCCCCAGTTCGCCACCCCACTCCCCCCCATATCATACATATCCATCACAACTCCCCTGACTCCCCTCCACAGTATACTCCACATCCCGTGACCACCCACATATTCAGTTGCAGTTGGCATACAATACTATACAACACCAGCTTCAGGTGTACAGTGCAGTGATCAAGCCTGTACTCCATCCATGAAGTGGTCTCCCTAACAAGACATGTGACTATCTGACACGCACTTTTTTACATTATTATATTCCCCGAACTCTGTTTCATATCCCTGTGGCAATATTGTAGTTGTCTATTTATGCTGTCTAATCCCTTCCCCTTCCCCCCCATCCCCACCCCCTCCCAACTAGCAACGCTCAGTTTTTCCTCTACATCTATGAGTCTGTTTACTTTGATCTGTTTACTCAGTTCTTCAGACTCCACACACAAGTGAGATCACATGGTACCTGTCCTTCTCCGACTGACTTATTTCTCACAACATAATAGTCTCTTCACAACAATATCAATTACATTCCCAGAACTGCCCCCATAACCCTGCGGCAACATTGTAGTCCCACATACACTGTCCAAAACCTTCCCCCTCTCCCTCTTCCCCACTCCCTCCCAACCAGCAACCATCAGTTTTTCCTTTATATCTGCTTGATATGACGTCAATCTTCTTAAATTGTCTCTCTGGGTTAGCTTGTTTACCCCTTTCTTTTGTTTAAAAAAGTCCTTTTAACATTTCTTGCAATGCTGGCTTGGTGGTAATGAATTCCTTAAGCTTATTCTTTTCTGAGAAGCTCTTTATTTCTCCTTCAATTTTAAGTGATAGCCGTGCTGGGTAAAGCAATCTTGGTTGTAGGCCTTTATTTTGTGTCACTTTGAGTATCTCCTGCCACTCCCTTCTGGCCTGCAGAGTTTCTGTAGACAAGTCAGCTGTTAGTCTAACAGGAGTTCCTTTGTATGTAACCTGCTGTCTTTCTCTTGCAGCCTCTAGGATTCTGTCTCTGTCTTTAACCTTTGCCATTTTCACTATGATGTGTCTTGGTGTGGACCTGTTTGGGTTCAGTTTGTTTGGAACCCTCTGCACTTCCTGGGCATGTATGTTGATTTCCTTCACCAGGGTAGGGAAGTTTTCAGTCATTATTTTTTCAAATACCTTTTCGACCCCTTGCTTCTTCTCTTCTCCTTCTGGTATCCCTATGATTCGAAGGTGGTTGCGCTTCACCTTGTCCCATAGGGCTCTTAATCTATTTTCATTGTTTTTTATTCTTTGGTCTTTTTGCTGTGCCAACTGGGTGAGTTCTGCTATTTTATCTTCCAAATCGCTGATCCACTCCTCTGCTTCATCTACTCTACTGGTGATTCCTTCGAGTGTGTTCTTCATTTCAGTTATTGTATTCTTTAGTTCTAACATGTTGTTTTTTATGGTTTCCCTATCCTTCTTTATGTCCTCGCTAAGTTCCTTAAACATTCTTATCATCAGTGTTCTAAACTGTGTCTCTGAAAGGTTGGATCCCTCTGATTCATTTGGTTCCATTTCTGGAGGTTTCTTCTGATCTTTTACTTGTGACATGTTTCTTTGTTTCCCCATTCTGGCTGTCGCTCTGGGATTGCTTTGATGTATTAGATAGATCACCAGGAGAGCCCTGGCTGGATCACACAGGCACACAGCTCATTGCCCAACACTCCCAGGAAAACTCCCAGTCTCAGCCTGTCCCAATCAGCTGCTCGCAGATCAGGCCGAGCAGCCCGACAACCAATCACCAGCCTGGCAACTCTGCAAGCGGAGTGTGGAAAGCAGAGACCCGAGGCGGCTTGCGTGCTCCCACGTCTCAGTGAGCAGCCTGTTGGAGTCGGATCACTCCCACTAGGCGTTTCCCTGGCAACACAGCACAAGCTGAGCGGAGGGTGGGGATCCGACGCGGCTCGCGCACTCCTGGGACTCAGTGAGCAGGCGTAGGAGCCGGAGGGCACCGCCCTGTGTTTCCCTGGCAACGCAGTATAAGCCGGGCGAGGGTGGGGATCCAAGGCCGCAGGCGCGTGCGCACGCACACACGCACTTCTGCGCCAATTCCACCAGACCAATTAGGTCTCGGACCTGATCCTTCGTGGGAGGGCCCAAGCCCAACAAAATGGCGCCCTCCTTACACCACTCGCGTGCAAGCTCCGCACCACGGGAACAACAATCCAAATACCTCCAGCCTTTGCACCAAAGGTGCTCAGCTCAGTCCGTCCCCGTAGGCTCCCGGCTCACACAGCCACTCCCTCCACCAGGAACCAGGTAAGTGCTCACCGGGAGCAAGCCCGGGCGCCGGCCCCACTGATTCTCCAGCCGCTCTCAGCCTCACCGAGCTGGGCAGTGAGAGTCCTCACTAATTTACTGCCGGCTGTCTTAGAACTCCTCTTCCCGGCAAAGGAGCTCTGGGCTGGTGAGCTTGGGGTGCGGCCGGAGGGTCTCTCCCCCAATCAGACAAGCGTCCCACAGCTGGGGCTTCCCTCACGGGGCTCGCCCTCTCTCGTCTCCGCCCGTCCTACCAGACCCGACGTGGCCTCCTCTTTAAGTTCTTCGTTTAGTGGTTCTGTTCCTCCAGTGTTCCGGGGACCTCAAGGGTTGAATGCTGTATAATTTGCTTGTAATTTTGGTGTGATCCTGGGAGGCAGTTAGCACAGCGTCTGTCTATTGCGCCATTTTACTGGAAGTCTGATTTTGAATTTCTAACTGAATACTTTGTGATACTGTATTACAAATGTCTTTAATAGCACGTGTAAGTTTGGTCACCTTCAAGAACAGATATTTCATTTTCCATGATATGCTCAATTTCAAGTTGTGTTCAACTTCCATTTCTACAATTAGCAATGTAATTTGTTTTTTAGACCTGTTTAAAATTATAACTATCTTATGCATTGAATAATTACTTAACCATAAAGAATTTCTTAAATATTATGTGATGATATTAGTTCACCTGTGTCTATGGGAAACATCTTCATTTTGTTCTAACCAGCCTCTCATGTGTCTTATTATGTATATTTTGTCATCTCAAATATTTTGCAATAGTAAACCCTGAGAAATATTCTCATTCCCTACATAATCCAATAGAATGGAGAGGTGAGGGGAGAAAAAACATAATTAACTAGAAGACAGTTCATTCTAGCTATTTAATTTAGGAAAATAAAAAATTGTCTACCTTGCTTCAGTCTGATCCCAAATAGCTAAATAAATAGAAGACAAAAGTTCACTTTGATAAGCTGACCAAAGAAAAGATATCACAGAAGAACAAAGTTTTAGATTTTATTGCCTAAGATATTTTACCATATAAATTCCAATTTAATGATCATTTTATTATGTTTTTGCTTCCTTTATACACAAGGTTGATAATGTGTTACTGCTAAGATTCTTATTTTTGCAAAGTTTATTCAGGTATACAATAACAAAAAATGGACCACTTGTAAAAATTATATTGTTTCTAACCCTCATAAATTATTAACCGTAACCCTCATAATTTATACATAAGAGCCTTTATTATTCATAAATTATAAGAAATCGCCACCATCTGTTATTTTCACTTATTGAAATTTTACTCACCATTCCTCCCTCAGCCGAAAGAAATTTTTCCATGAAGATTATGCGTATCACCAGCATATCATATCATCATAATTCTTCATTGTGTCTCCCTCCTTTAAGTTTCTTTATCACTTCTGTGGGTAAATAAAACTTCCTTATATTTCTCAGTGTGCCTGCAAAAGACTACCATCTCTGTGGACTCATCACATATCATGAGAATTAGGATCTTGAATTTTGTAAGTGGGCATAATGTTGTATAGCCTTTGATAAATTGATGAATATAAACTTTGATTCTTCCCTCTCCCTACTTAAATATCGACTTATTGAAATGGAGGCAAGATAAGGATGTGAGTCCTCATAAAAGGGTGCCAGGAGAATCAGTCAATCAATTAAATTCTGTTGATTCTATTTCATATATATCTCAGAAATCCATCCATCCTTCTCTACTCCTCCATAGTTCAAAGATCTTCTCTTATGTGGCTCATTATGGTCATCTTCTAACCAATCTCCTTGCGTCAACCCTCTTCTCCAATTTATCTCCCTCTCTACCACAAAGCTAAACTTTATATCTGTCATTTTCTGGCATCAAAAGAACTGAATATGCTATCCAAGATCTGTCAAAACCCATTTGTAACCTCTCTTGCCATTTATATTTTCAGTCTCTTAATTCTACCCTCATGAGACACCACCCCCCACATGCTGCTTCCATCCCCATGTTATGAATATGGCCCATTTCTTTATGCTTCTCTGCTTTTGCCAATGTAATCATTATTTCCCCATCCACCCAGGCTCACTGCATCCTTCAAAATCCACCTGAGAGTTTAACTCACTTGTGACACTTTCTTTCTACCTGTGTGACCAATGCTGGTGTCTTCCTTTCTAATCCTACAGGGCAGTGCCTATTTACACAACAACTTCCCACACTGCTCTGAAATTGTTTGTTTGCATGGTGACATCCTCTACTATATTGTCATCACTGAAAACTTTTTTTTTTAATGTTTGACTGTGCACTTTCATGCTCCTGGCATAGTGCCTGGTCTCCATTAGATTCACAGTAAAAATGCGGTGAATGAATCAAGTCAAGCTTGCTAAATTATAGCTTTGGAAATACTAAAACTAAATATGTTTCCTAAAGAGCTTCTAAAGCCAGCTTTCATATGTCAGATTTTTATTCCCTCTCATTTTATTATCAAGAGGCATTGCACTGTGCGATATTGGCTAAAAATACTTTGCAATAATCAGAGAGTAGGAAATGGGAGAGAACTAGTTCAGAGAAAGGCAGTTATAGATGAGGGTTATGCCCAGTTTGTGGCCATAGCTTCAGGACCCTGAAATGGGGGGAAAATTGAAGAACAGTCAGGCTGAGATCACATTTTGCAGACCCACTGTGTCCCATCTTTACAGCCTCTCATGTGACTATGTGCTCCAGCCATGAGGGCTGCCATCATTCTCAGCACAGGTAATTAGACAGCACCTCATCTTGACTGCACTGTACTCTGACCCAATTCCACAGTAGGAAACACTGCTTCTTGGGGAACCTGTATGAATGGCTCCAGGACTGGGGCAGGTCCAAATCCATGGCGGGTGGCTGTGGATAACTGGTCCTTTGTTCTGTTCCTCGTGTGGGAATTCTCAAGGCTCATTAGACACAGCTCTTTAGAAGATGCCAGGATGGTCCAGCCTCAGTCGCCTACAGTGGGAACACAGGCAGTTGCATCCCTGTATTGACTTTCCTTACTTTTCTGTCTTATTCCTCCTAGTCTCTCACAGGTAGCTAGCCTTAAAGTTGGCCCTAGAAAACAGAACCTAGAGATGGAAAGCTGGAGCTGGCCAGATGGTAATTAGCTGGCTGGTTAACAACACCTTGTGCAGAATAGACAAGTATCAAGTACTAAGGTTGTTACAGGTGGGGAATTAGGACGAGGTAGGGTAGAAGGTGAATGCAGTAGCTGTGTGGGATTGAACAGTACAGTAATTTGAAGGATTGTAGACTTGGCTGCTTTTTTTAACTGCGTTAGGAGCTTTCAAAAAGGAATTGATAGGGTCAAAGTGAGTCTACTTACAACTGAAGGCATGCTGTGAACATCAGAAAAGGCCCATGGCAGTATAAAAGGAAACTTTTATCTTGTAAAGTGCTGAGGCAGACTCTGTTGAAAGTCATGCCCAGGACGTAATAGTAGTAAGGGTAGAACTACAGGGGGAGTTGCATGCATAAGCTCAACAGCTGATAGGAAAGGACTCGGCCCCTGAGATGAAGCCTAGGTGGAAATGAATGTGAGACTCTTGAACCCCTAGAATCTCCTGAACACTGCCGGCCAGCAGAATCTACTTCCTCCCCGTTGCTAGAAGAGGAGGTATCCCCTTCTCTGGACACCCTAAAAATGCCTTACCTGAGGCAGATGTCTTGCTACATAATATTTGTCCTCCAGAGCTAACTATGTGGACCGCGTTGCCTCCAGACCAGTAGTTGGAGTTGGATCATAGCACAGCCTGCACAGGGGAATACAGTGCCTCCTCCGGGAGAAAATAGCAGACATTCCCCCAAATCATAAGACATGGCTGTACATAGGCTGGTAGCAAATAGAGAACAGTGTGGCAATGGCTCTGGAGAACATCAGACCAGGAACTCTGGGTAGGCAATAGCATATATCAACAAGGGGATATTCTGCCGTGATTAAGAGATTAATGTTTTGGCAAGGTCACTTGTGCCAGCCCTAATGTGTTTCTCAGGTGGCTCCTTGAAATGCGGACATAACATTGGCTTACAACAAATGTTGTACCAATGCCAGAATTGCCTTAGCAGAGTATCTAGGGACAACTAAGGGGTACGAGAATGTTAGAAAGGATTTATTACACTGGATTGAGAACCTTCCCTCTGACTGTTTCCCCAGAGAGCCATTCACTAACATAATAAAGAATGCACAGGTACAAATGGCTTGTCCACTCTAATCATTTGATGATGGCTATTCTAGAACCAAGGTATCTAGTATCTGTGGGAATAATAGGATTGTGGAATGCCAGAGGCTAGGTGGAAGTACTTAACGAAGGTAAGATGCATGTAACCACGATAATGGGCAGCAAGACTTATGTGGCAACTAGGGTACCGTGATCCACAAATACCCAAGACCAAGGGGAATAGACCATGGTGTTCCTAGGTTATTAAAAAGATGGGGAAATAATTATTTGTCTGATGTGAGAAAAAAAATTGAGGCTTGTTTAGCTCATATCATAGCAGAATATTAATATCAGCTACCACACTGGAAAGTTGTGATCTCTCCTTCAGTTTCCAAATCTAAGCCTCTTCAAAGACCCAGAGCCCATTTGTGGATGAGAAGGTAATGTTCCCTCAAAGAAAGAGACTGTAATAGTCCTATAAGTATATAAAGTATATGATATCAGTATTGTCCCAACCCTTCCCTGTAGGGGGCCATTAGCCATCTCTCAGAGTAATGATGCACCTGGAAAAGGGGATTACCCAGGCATTATAAGGGTTATTGGATACTATGTCTGACCTGACTATAAAACCTGGGGTTCTCAAAGGCCATCATCACATTAGCCATTAGAATAGGGACTTAATGGAGGCCAGAGGATAAATGAAATCCTGGCCCGAGAAGGGACCATAGTAGGTCAGTGAGTCTTCAGACCTATTCTGTGGTCTTTCCCCCCAGTCAGTCTCCGGTGAATAACTACAATGGGTACATGCAGTTTTGACCAAAGCCAGGCCTGTACCGTAAAAGCCACTAAGGGAGGAAGGATCACCTCAACGTCTCTGACATGTAGCCTATCTTTTCTGTATTCAATCTGTTGCAGTGTGTTACTTTAGTTGAAATAGTTAAAGAAAATCCTGCTTCACACAGATGTGTAAATGGAAAAAACGGAAGTATTTTCATATCTTTTTCAGATGATGGTTGGGAGCACAGCCCTAGCCCTGGAATAAGCTTAGATAAATACCTGATGCACACATAGGTGTTGATATAAGAAACCTACTTCATGCATGTATGGGGTGGTGAAGGGAGCACAGATACATTTCATGCAAAGTCCCAGGTAACAAAGGTGTGTGCTTATGAAAAAGTTATCTTAATTCTGTTTCCTTTATTTGCTGATTGAATTTTTTTTAATTAAAGTTTATTGGTGTGACAGTGGTTAGCAAAGTTACATAGATTTCAGGTGTACAATTCTGTAACACATCATCTATATATCACATTGTGTGTTCACCACCCAGAGTCAGTTCTCCTTCCATCACCATATATTTGATCCCCTTTACACTCATCTACCACCTCCCTCCCCTCTTACCCTCTGGTAACCACTAAACTATTGTCTGGTCTATGAGTTTTTGTTTCTTCATTTGTTTTTCTCGTTCTTTAGTTGTTTTCCGTTTTATATCCCACACATCAGTGAAATCATATGGTTCTCGACTATTTTCTGTCTGACTGATTTCGCTTAGCATTATAATCTCAAGATCCATCCGTGTCTTCGCAGATTATTTTTAATGTATTTAATGTTTTATCCTAAGTACCCCCCCGTCACCGTGTGTCCTGTGCTGAAAACAGTGCTATAGCTGGTTGTTTTCAGTTAGGCCTCCCTCTGAGCCTGACAACCAACTGATGTCCCAAAGCAGTGCAGAGAAGCCGGGGCTGGTGACATCTCTCAGACATAGCAGGTGACGGCTGGGAGTTCGGAAGGTGCTGGAAGGACAGTGGCGACCAAACAGTGTAAGGAGCCTAGTGCTTCTGGTGTTAGAGAGCAAGGACTTGACATCCGTTTCAGAAGCTGTAAGTGCTTCAGGAGTGCCTCACTTTAAATGCCATTCTGCTGCTGTGACATTTAAGGCACCATTTTAAACTGGAGAGTACATTCAGCAGTGCAGTGTCGAGGAGTGTTTGTTGGCATGGAACACACGACCGCAAAATTGGTGCCAAAGGAAAGTCAGGTAGTTCCTCATCCAGGCTTCTTGCCTCTCTGACGACCATTGTGATAGCTTTCTGACTGCACAACACTAAATAACTGATTCATTTAAGCCTCTGTATAAACCATCTAGAAGATTTGCTTTTCGTTGTGTATATGTGTGTACATGCATGCATATATAGAGACATACATTCTATATAATATACCAGGGGGTGCCATAAAAACGTCTACAAGTGGACACTTCAGTCAGAGCTGCTCAAGCTGTAGTTCGCCATAATCAAAAGTGTCTGGACGCTGATGGGAACCACTTTGAGCACCTCTTGTCATTGCAGAACTCAAACATGACTTGTAGTCATCTTTTGTTATCGGTATATATTGGGTATCACAATTTTAATACCATTTTTTTTTCCTTTCTTAAGAGGTGTATACATTTTTTTTGGCACCCTCTGTAATAATACCCTCTGATATTTTCATATTTGTCCTATTTTCAGAAAATAAACGTCCCATTGCCAGCCTTCATCCTGACAAAAGGAGCCATCTTTGAGATATAGTTTTAGGAACAGTGGAAGTGCCCTTGATCTTATCTTCTGAAATTCCCTCTGCTCAGCTGCTCAAAGGTGAGTGAAGAAACTCTTTAACGGAAGCAGATATTTTATTTACAAACACATGTGTCTTAAAACACAGCATTGAGACAGTGATTCTTTTTTTAACCCCTTTATGCAAAAGTGTAAATTCTAGTACACATGGATTCCCCATTTGGAGGGAGGGAAAAATTGCAAAGGACAGATCTTGGTGGCACTGGATGTCACACCACAGTGTGGAGGAGGATGGAATGTCCCCCAGGGGACAAAGGAGCTTTAAAGAAGGGAAGGACCAGGGCTGCTGACCACCAACCTATGGATGTCATAATTTGGTCAGGGCAATTCAGGAAATGTAAGCTCTCTGAAATAGAGAGCACTTTACAAGGCAGCCCTGTTTAAATAATTTTCCTACAGCGGGCTTGCCTTCTACTAATTGCTCATTACACAGAACTATCCTAACACCGTGGTTATGTTGTTTTTTTCCACTGCTTTTAGAAAAAAAAAAAAATTTTTTTTTCAGTTGTTGACAGTTTTTTGTCTCTATAGATATATTAATTATTCAGATTTTGATCCATTCTCAGCAAGCTGTATAAATTAACTGAAAAATTCTAATTCCCTAGTAAAGCCACCAGAAAATTAATTCATTTGTTTGTTTGTTTGTTTGTTTGAGTTAAGAAACCAGGGACACCTCCCTCCTTCTCACCCATCTCCCAACAATTCTCAGTGCCTATCTTTATAAATAACTTGCTAAGGGCCAGAAGGCACTAAGAACAAAAGACGGAATCAGAAAGCAGGGACATAAAGCTTTTGAAGCCTGTGGCTTTCTACTTCAGCAGGCATCTCAGCTTGTAAACCTCCGATGTACCCACGGAAGGAACTTGGTTAAAAAATCTTGGCCTAACTCTGTTTCCAGAGACTTGCTTGTTCTCTCTTCCCTTCTAGCTTTTCATCTGTCTCTCTGATTCTCTCTCTTTACATATTTCACCTCGGTCACACTGGTTGTCTCCTTTCTCTGTCTCACTGTGGCTCTGTGTGGCTCTCATCTTCAAACTCTTCGCTTATTCAGTTGAAAATTGACTGGTACTAACTTCATCCATCTTAATGATACCAACTCCAAAAGGGTTGTGTGTTTGGGCTCACTCTAGATATGTTCTTTTTATTTTCCTCTTCGCGGTATGAACCAAGAAATGAATTGCATATATAACATACACAGAAATGGAATGGAATGCATATTTGCATAAAAATGATTCCATGGCCCACCAAAATATAAAGTCAATCCAGAATGATCACAAAGTCTGCCTTTCCAGCAAGCCTCCAGGTTGTCCCTTCTGTCCTCTGTGTGGCCCCAGCTAGATTCCATCACCCTCTGCACAGATCAGGTTGAGGCCCCATGACCTCTGCGATTGGCATTCACAATCTAATGGCTCACACCATCTGTGAGTAAATCAGCCGTCTGTTACTGCACCGTGAATTTTTTTTTAAAGCTTGTCTATTTTACAACTCCTTATAGAATTATTTCATTTTGAAGAATCATTCTGGTGGCAACTTCGAACTGATTTATTTTCTACTGTATTTTAATTATTCTCACAATCTTCTTTCCCTTTAAAATTCTGTGGGTTTTTTGCTGTCATATTTTTAGCTCTTGAACGTTCCTTACCCTTTATGTCGTCTAGAATAACAGTTTAAGGTTTCTAACTCATTGGTTTTTATCGTTTTGCTTAAAATTCTTAATGCTTCTATATTAATATTTTTAGAATGTGCTTTTAGCCTTTATTTTAAATGTAATCTATCGTATCTGAAATTTAAAATTTTAGTGTTAGTTTGTAACTTTTTTATTAGACCTTGACTCTGCTATTCTTATGGGAATATGGGTTAATAACATACTCTTATTTGTTTAATTCTTTTCTTTATTTCTTTCAACATTTTATGCTCTTATAAATTTTTAGAATTTATTTTCCCAAAGGCTTCTCTTCTCTCATTCTTTTCTACAGAGGGTGCCAAAAAAAAAGTATACACATTTTAATAAAGGAAAAAAACTATTAAAATCGTAATACTATATACTGGTAAAAAAAGATGAATACAAGTCATGTGTATGCATTTTTTGGCACCCCTGGTATATCTTTTCATAATATTTGGTGAGAAGCTTGGTCCACCTGAATGTATATCTCATAATGAGTCTATATGATTAAAAAAAAAATTGGGGAAGGTGAAGGTTTTACCTAGAGAGTTGTCTTATGCTTATTTCTCTAGCTTTTGCAAACAGATCCCCTAGACATTATGCTTCATAATCACGGATGTTCAAACACAAACTTAAGATATACAATTTAACCTATAGGTTAACTCTATTGTATAGATGATGTAGTATTATAGAAAAGTATGCTTGAGAGCCGGCCGAGTGGCACGGTGGTTAAGCGCTGGCTTGGGAAGCCAGTGGCCCCGGTTCGGTTCCCACATATGAGGGCCAGTGACACTGCCCTGAAAAAAAATAAATAAAAAAAAACAAGAAATGTATGCTTGAAACCTATATAGTTTCACAAACCAATTTCACCCCCAAAATTTAATAAATAAATTTAAAAACAAGATACAGTTCTTTCCCCGTAGATTTTCCTTTGTAAAAACCTCCCACCATCCAAGCCTTACACAGAAAGTGGAACTTTTTGACATTTATAGTCTCTACACATATAATATACATGTCCCGTAAGCCTGGAGGCTTTACCAGTTCAAAGCTAAGACCAGGCCCTCAGTTCATTGCCCCAGGCCTCAAACCTGAAGCAACCAGGTGGTCTAAGCTTTCGGACAGTTACTTATAATTAGTCAATGAAGAAGAACCTGAGGAAAATTCCAGTTACACTGGCAAAGCTCAATACATTTTCTGGGCTGCATCACTTCCCTTCTCGGAGGAGTCGCCTAAGAGTCCTCCCTCCTGTTGGAAACTCATTAACATCTTCCACTCATTAGGAGGGTGAAGGCAAGGCTTCCAATGAGAAGTTTATACAAAATAGGGAAATGGGCGTCCTATTTTTGTCGGGAACTATATTGGACAATCCCAGACTGGAAAAAATATCCAAACCCAGAGAGGGGAGAAACATTTGTACTGTAGACCATACTTTTTGGTTCTGTCTAGGAAAATTCTGAGATCACGACTGGGTGGTGATGTCCTTCCTAACAGGAAACTGGAAACTTTTCTGGGGAAAATAGAATTTCTGAAAGACATCTTCATCTACCAGAGCCTCGTTAGTTGATAATCAAATGGCTCCCAAGTTTCTGGACTCTGTTTCACTCCTGTTGAACCCTAGTATGTTGTCATGTCTCATCATGGCATTAAGTTGAATTGCCATGATAACCAAGTGGCATTTAACCATCTTTTCATGTGTTTCTAACCCCTTTGAATATCTTCTTTTGGGAAAGGCCTGTTCAAATCTTTTGTACCTTTTTAATTGGTACTTTTTTGGTTTGTTTTTTTTGTTTTTTTTTTTTGTGGTTTTTTTTTGTTTTTTTTTTGAGGGCAGTGTCACTGGCCCTCATATGTGGGATCCAAACCAGGGCTGCTGGCTTCCCAAGCCAGCGCTTAACCACCGCGCCACTCGGCCGGCCTTAATTGGTACTTTTTTTTAATCATCTTATTGATTTGTAAGAGTTTTTAATATACAGAGGGTGCCCAAAAAAATGTATTTTAAGGAAGGAAAAACTGTATTAAAATTGTAATTCTCAATATATACTGATAACAAAAGGTGAATACAAGTCATATGTATACATTTTTGGCACCTCCAGTATTCTTAACACATGTGATTTGTGTTAAATACATTTTTTGAAAATATATTTTCCAATCAGTGGCTTTTCTTTTCACTTCCTTAAAACCCCAGTGAGCCAATATGTTTTAGCCAGGATCATACAGCAGCCAGTTTGATTCTAATTTCATCATTATATCTAATAAGCAGAAACCTGGGCTGAGTTTCCTTTGTAGAAAGGTCCCTGAATATTTAGGAAACATACCACAGATCAGAAGCTTATGGGGGTTGGGATGGGGTGGGCAGGAATCTGCAGTCACTATTGGCCTCTTAAGAGGAAAGCCCTCGGCAATTTCCTATGTGGAACGACTACCAGACTCATGTAGTGATAGTAATCTCTTTGGGGTTTTTTTGTGTGTTTTTTTTTTTGTGTTTTTTTTTTTTTTTGAGGGCAGTGTCACTGGCCATCCTATGTGGGACCCGAACCGGGGCCGCTGGCGTCCCAAGCCAGCGCTTAACCACCGCGCCACTCGGCCGGCCCTCTTTGTTCTTTGTTTTTTGTTTTTTAATACCCTATAATGTAATGGATAAATCTTACTTTCTCTTTTTGAAAAGAAGCCCTCAATGCGCTACAAATATTGACTCTATTTGTAAAAAAATTTAAGCTTAATAGTATTCAAAAATAATAATAACTTTGCAAGCGTTTCAGTGTGAGCTCTATGAATACCAATTTATACATAAGCACAGAATTTTGCTGAATTAACAGAACCAGTCATTCAAGACCATAATAATGACCTTAGCATTATTCTCATTTGCATAGGAACACATATTCTAGCAGAACATCCCAAATGCATAGAGTCTTGATATATTTGTACTGATCCATTTATATTCTTCCACTTTTTCCCCCTGAAGTAACTGGCTGAGTGTGGTAGGCAATGGAAAATGACCTCTATACGGATTGAATCCACACCTTTGGCCTCACGCGTCCAACCAATTTATCGGATTTTTTTTTTTTCCTCTATGAACGAAATGTTTTAAATTGTTTCCTAATGATCTGAAAGAACTTCTATTGCTATTCACAGTGACTGAAACTAAACTTATTCATTTAAGATAGTACCAAAATCACTGAGAAGAATCATTTTCCTAAATAATTAACTTTAAAGGAAACTGCAGCTTATTATTTATCAATTGCATTACATTACATCAGTCACATTACAAAGAGAGGTTTTACGATACATGCAAAGTTCCTCCTCAACTGAGACAAATACATCCTCTTTACAGATGCAAGTTGCTTTCTGAGTCCTTGTAATGCTCTCTAATTTTATAAAAATTTTATGTAAAAGTCTAAAATAAAAAAGAGCACACACACACACACACACACACACCCCACACACACCAGGGTAAAATGCCCTAACCCAAGCACTGAACTGTGGGCTTTGGTTGTTGGTTGGTCATTTCTTTTTTTTTTCCCCCAATTAATTTTTTAAAGACGTTTTATTAAAATATAGCTAACATACCATATTATATTAGTTTCAGAGGTCATTTCTTTTTATCCACACTCTTGTCATGGTTCCAGCTACCTAGATGCAAAGGATAGTCTAGCCCAAGTTTTAAAAGGGCAGCTCATTACTTCCTTCCACCAAAACTGAAGACTCATTAATTTATTATACACCCTGTCTAAAATGCATGCCACCGTCTTCCTTGATAAATGGCACCCTGGGCCTTCTCAGGCCTGTGAGTCATTAGAACTGCCTGCAAACTTTGGACATTGTTATTCCTCAGGTGACCCCAATTCTACTTTTTTTGTTTTGATATAAGTTTTTATTTTTATCCGATATATATGTGCCTATGTTTTAAAGTTAACCATTTCCTTAATGTTGTTATATAAACTCGTAATTTCCTTGATCAATTCCCTTTTGCTGTATTTTCTTCTCTTCATAGACAACCATAGTCAAGTCTTTCAACACTGAGATTAAATACATGTATACTTTTATATCATTTAAACACATGCTTACTAATCTTAATTTATTGTTTTAGGTTTTTTCAAAAGAATACCCATTACAGAGGATAAAGCTTCATTTCCTCTGCTACCTCTCTGCACTTGCCTCTTCCTCATCTCCCTCTCTTCCCAATATAGTTATATCATAATTTAAAATGGATCAGTATTCAATATGTACCTTAATAGAGCTATGTAAACACTATTCTCAACTGAGCTATGCAATACACTATGACTGCTTGAGTTTACTGTACCATTTCATTTTTCCTAGAATTAACAATTATACAGTTTAACTTTCTAGGTAATTATCACTAATTCAACCCTATTTTAAATACCTAAAATAAAAGCCAAGACAAATAAACATGCACACACACACACACACCACACACACGTGGGGGAAGATTCCCTGATGTAAGAACTCATGAAGGGGTTTTCTGAACTCTAGGCTTTGATTGTTGATGGGTCATTTCTTTGTACTGGTGGCATGGTTCCAGTTACCTCGATGCAATCCTGTATTTCCTCCTCAGTAAGTAATAAATGCATAAAGGAGTCTATAAATTTCATCTTCTTTAACGAATACCTCCTGGAGTCATCTGAGGTGTTTCTATATGGACTGGTTGCTTGTTAACCCTTCATCCCCTCCTAGAAATTTATTTTTTCTCTCCTTTGTATTGACTTTTCTTTTTTTTTTAAATCTTATACCTTCTTCATTCTTGAGGTACTTCCTTATTTTCAAAGAGGATGTTTTCCAGTATCTTCCAAGATAGGATGCAGTGGCAGTAAATTTCTGAGAATTTACGTACCTAAGAATACCATTTCATATGCAATGCATAATTTGCTTAGGTATCAAATTAGAGATTGGAAATTGTTTTCCTTTGGAATTTTGTTTTCTAGTTTCTGCTATCGTAGAGAACCCATATGATTCCTGATCCTTTATTTGTGATTTTTATTTTTAATTTCTCTAGGACAGCACTGGCTGATAGAAATTTAATGTTGCCCCAAAATGGTAGTCACATGTGAAATTGTAATTTTTTTAGCAGCACCATTTAAAACATTACAAGAAAACAGGTGAAATAATTTTAATGTTTATTTAATCATATATATCCAGGATATAACCATTTTAATAACTATGGATTCAGGCAACTTAGATAAATCTCAGCGGTATTACGCTGAGTGAAAAAAAGTCACTCTTTCCAAAAGTTCATATTCTGTATGATTCCATTTCTATAACAGTCCCCAGATGACAAAATTATAGAGAAGAAAAACAATTCATAATGGTTAGGGGTTAGGGGTGGTGGGATTAAGGAAACAGGTGTGACTACAAAAAGACAGCAAAAGAGAGATCTTTATATCTTGATTGCCGTGGTGGTTATGCAAATCTATGTGTGTGATAAAGTGGTGTTAAACTACACACACATGGTGTACCAATTTCAGCTTTCTGGTTTTGTTTTTGTACTGTGGAACCGTTGATGGAAACGAGTGAAGGCTACCCAGTACCACTTTGCAATATCCTTGTAATTTCCTGAATTCATAATAATTTTGAAATAAAAAAGTTTTTTAAAAGAATAAAGAAATCCATTTCTTTTAGTAATTAAATTGAAGAAGTACCTGAAATTTAGAAATGCATTTGAAATGTACCATCCGTTGTGGGTAAATTTTGTTCTATTGTGTCTAGAAATGAAGAGAGGTAATGAAATTCCAGGGTTCCAGGGAGGAACAGATAATTTTCATCTCGTTACATCATCTTCCTTGTTGCCATGTTACAATTCATTTCCATAATTTGAGAATCTATGTACCCTAATCTCTATGGTGAATTTGGAATTTAGTTTGATGAATCCCAATTTCTAAATGTATGCCTCTTGTTGGATTCTTTTCTTCCTCCTGAAATGGCAGGTTTTTATTTTTTTTTTATGCTTTAAACTTAAATATCTATACTCAATAATACGTCATTTTAGAATTTTGCATTTTTTCTTTATTGTCATATAGTCTTATTACTTCTTGAAAGATTGTTTTCTTATTGTTTTGGACTAGAGACTGTTAAAACAATGGTGGCAGTCATTTAGAATAATAACATTTCATAGAAAAGTTTGCCGTTACTCCATAAAGAAAATTCATTCTGAAGTTTTAATGATGCCTCCATCAGTCATTCCATTATGTTATTGTTTGAACCTGTACTGATGGAAACCAACACATGACATTCTCCCAAACCAACTTATAATGAATAACAACTTGATGTTTATTACATTGTTATTATATTCTGGTATTTTTGAGTTAAACTTGAACCATGTCAATCATATATTTAATTGATAACTGAAGGCATTCCCTAGCCTAAAAACTGATTGTATTCTGTTTATAAATTGATGGTTTTTAAACATTAAACTTAGTTGCTCATGGTGACACTGTTACTTATAGCTGATTCACTGATTAATCCACAAAGTCAGATTGAAACTTAGAGGTAGATGTATGATCACAGCTGTCATGGATCTATCTACTACACTAAGGTCTCTTGTGGATGATGACTGTATAGTATGTCCTCAGGAAAGCCCATGATTTGCTATTTATTGTACGTCCTTTTGGTTCCAGAGAAGAAAGAGGAACTCTGATGTGTCTCAGAGATGAAGCAAAATGCCAATTAGACAACTAATTAGTCAACGACTTAGGAAAATAAAAGCAGAAATTTCTAAAATGAAAATTTTCTGGAGAGGAAGGTCCTCTTTGTGAAATTTTCTGTTTGCCGTCACTAAAGGTCCCCCAGCAAAACTTGGGTAAATCTGGAAAATGATAGAAATGCTGCAAACCACTGAGGTCTTGTCAGCCCCTGTGTCCTATGATTCTGAAAGTTGGGAGAATGCAAACATGAAAATAATTAAAATAAAGATCATTGAGTTCCATTTTAATCTATAATTCCAATTTACTGTTTATATAGCACAGATACAATTTCATTCTTTTCCCAATAAGTCAGTCTAAGTCTTTCAAAGTGCAATTCACTTGCATGGAAAAGACATTCAGGGAAAAAAAAGAAAAGAAAAAGACATTCAGAAAATATTAGGTGATTTGAGGTGTCAAGGCAGCAAAAAGGTTAAGTTATACAGAAATAACTACTTATAAATTTTGACATTGGCCTCTGAGTATTATTCTACCTCCTACCTGTCTAATGGGATGAAGGTATAAAGTATGAGTATGGAAGCATGAATTAAGTTCTGAGAAAAATATTACTATTGTTTATAAAGACACAAACAATAAAAAGCAGAGTGATTTGGGGGGGTGGGGTTTGGGAATTTTAAAATACCAGTCACTGTATAAAATAGACTGTAAAACTAAAACAAATATTTACTTCTAAGATTGTCTATTAAGTTTAATACTTCATTTTTTTAATAAACATAATTTAACGATTCCCTCTTAAGACAAATGGTTATATACAATAGGTTCAGAGTTGGGGACTAGTCATAAACATTCACATTTTAACTTTATTCTCTATTTCATCTATATATTTTTCAGCATTCACTGATGACACACGTTGGTGTTTACAAAGTATGACACCAACATATGTTTAGAATTTCAGGTTGCTGCAAGAGAAGACGGGGTCACAGATTCACAAGTGAGTTTTTAATCAGCTTTCTTTTGTAACACTTATCCCTCTGTTGTTATTGGCCTCAAGCTCCCTGGTCTCCAAAATTCTTAGCCTGACATTTTATCTTCTTATCTGTTCAAGTGTATCAAGTTTGTAGCCAATCCTACATAAAATTTAAATGTGTCACCACTCTCCTGGAGACATCTTCTCCTGCTTTTATGAAGTTGTCCATCCACTGTCATCAATAGGTGAGCACCAGTTCATCCCTGAATAGATGGTGTTGATTCACTAAACCCTAAAGATTTTTGACCTTTATAAAAAGTCATTCCTACTGCATAAGATATTTTGCAAAGTGACAAGGACTTCTGTTCATTGAGATGAAAACAGTACCATGTATTTTTTTTTTTTTTTTTTTTTTTTTTTTTAAAGATTTTATTGGGGAATTGGTGGAGGGGAACAGCGTTGGGGAATTGGGGAAGGGGAACAGACAAGTTGCCGTCTTCTTGTTCTTCAGTTTAGTTGCGGAGGACGTTGCCTCACTGTTGGTATCGTCATTGCGCTCTTCCCGGATGAGGCAGATCTGTCGCTGGCCTCTGGATGTCGCTCATCGCGGCTATTGGCAGCTCACGCTTGGCTGCCAGCCACTCACGCTGGCTGCGGGCCACTCACTGTAGCCTATGGCAGCCCACTGCCCACACCATCACCGGGGCTCGCACAGCCCAGCTCCAGGTGGAGCTGTTGTTAGCTATAGAGGGCAGTGTCACTGGCCCTCATGTGGGATCCGAACCGGGGCCGCTGGCATCCCAAAACCAGCGCTTAACCAATGCGCCACTCGGCCGGCCCGAAAACAGTACCATTTAAATTGAGCATATTTCCTCAGAAGATTGTTGACTACGTAGCATCCAAAAATTATATCATGTTAAATATGGGAAATTTTGAATAATTTTTCAGTTGTGCTTTTTCTGAAAAGGGAAATAGTGCAAAAAAATAAAACTTCATGTCATAAATTCACTCTAAATTCAGCAAAGGGATTAATAATTCAGTTGATATTGATATGAATTAACTATGAAGTTTAATAATGTTTTGGAGTATGAAGGAAGGATTAAATCAGAAAGTCATTAGGCAATGAGTGATTCAAATAACTAAGTAGAAATAAGACTTGAAAGTATAAGTGTTTTAGAGTCAGAAGACCTGAGTTCTATTCCCACATCTGCCACCTGGTGACATTTACTTCCCTCGCAAGTCTTTAGAAATAAGAGGAATGTGTTAAATTAGATGATTGCTAAGATCTCGTCTAGATTTGACAGTCTGTGATTAACCAGTTCCACATGGCATTAAATAATAACCTATGGTACAAGCAGATTAATTTAAATAAAATTGGTACTTTCACTAAATCAAGAAATATTTATGAAGCAAGTATGTAAAAATACATTTGAAGTACAAAGTTTGTGGGAGGTAACTTGAGTTTGATGTATCTGTCCATCATCCTAGTAGAGATATGCTGAAGACATATTGAAATGCAGGTAGAGTTTAGGAGAAAGGTTGGGGCTGGGGTTGTGAATTTGTGAATGATCAGCATGCACTTCTCTTTTACACTCCAAGTGCTTTAAAAGGTGTAAAACGTTAGTACTACAGATAAGCATCATGGGCTGAGTGAACTCTCATAGACCCCTGGTCTATTCTTAGAGCTACTGAATTTGATAGCATATAGTA
Organism: Aselliscus stoliczkanus; assembly: GCA_033961575.1. Classification (NCBI taxonomy): domain Eukaryota; kingdom Metazoa; phylum Chordata; class Mammalia; order Chiroptera; family Hipposideridae; genus Aselliscus; species Aselliscus stoliczkanus. The sequence continues at coordinate 86,498,365 of CM066740.1, read as the reverse complement.
TTGCCATTGATTATTCATTCTCATATGTAAATGACCTTTCTTTTTCTCTTTCCTCTATTCTCCATAACTACCATCCTTATGTCTCTGATGTAAAATGCCTTGCAGTCATTAAAATAATTTCTCAAGAGTATATGCATTTCACAAAGAAACAATTATTTTAGTAACTTGAAGGGGTTAACTGACAACGTAAGAATGTCAGGTCAGTGATAGGCTCCTGGAGGGATATTTTTATGAGGGAGGTGTTAACAACGTCTTAAAATTATATCATCCAGGTGAACATAAACTAGGTCAACATGAAGAACAGTCTTGAGATTGCATTTGCAAGCCAGAGCAAATCATTCTGTTCTTGAGGTTACTCTGGTATTCTCTACTTACTTCCGCTTTTAATACAGCCATGCACAGGCAAATCATACATTCACTCACTAATTGCTCAAGAACTAATTGCCTTTTCATGAGGTTTTATGTGTATATATAGTGAAAAAATATTTCATGTTTAATGGAGCCATGACCAAATTTTTGTCATTAATATTCTCTTTGTAGTCAAATCAATATATCGTATAGTAGAATATAATTTCTTTCCCTTTCTACATATCTCATTAAATTAATGTATCTCTCACTAAGCATTCAGTTAAACATTCTCAACAGAGTTTACCAGTTATGCGAGTAATATATTAATTCATTTATTAATTTATTAATTATATTAACATATATAATTAAATTCCTAATATATACTACGTACAGCTTAACATTTTAAGAATATTAAAGGGGACATATCAGAACACTACTCAAACTGTCAAGTAGGAAAGAAAGGTAAGTAAACTAAAAGAATTCCATCATTTTTTATATAGGGATGCAAGGATGGTTCAACATCTGCAAATCAATCAATGTGATACACATTAATTGATTAAAGATAAAAATTACATGTTCATCTCAATAGATGCAGAAAAAGCATTTGACAAAATTCAACATCCATTTATGATAAAAACTCTCATCAAAGTGGGTATAGAAGGAACATACCTCAACATGATAGAGATCATATATGACAAGCCCAAAACTAACGTCATACTCAGGGGTGAAAAGTTGAAGCTTTTCCTCTAAGATCAGGAAGAAGAAAAAAATGTCCACTCTCACCACTTGTATTCAATATAGTAATGGAAGTCCTAGCTAGAGCAATTAGACAAGAAAAACAAAAGACATCCAAACTGGAAAGGAAGGAAATTATCTCTCTTTGCACATAATGTGATCTTATATGTAGAATATCCTAAAGGCTCTACCAAAAAACTGCTAAAAGTAATAAACAAATTCAGTAAAATTGAAGGACAAAATCAACATATAAAAATAAGTTGTATTCTATATATTGGTAATGAATTATCTGAAAATGATATATTAAAAAAACAGTCCCATATACAAAGCATCAACAACAATAAAACACTTAGGAATTAATTTAACCAAGGAGGTGAAAGGCTTGTCTATTAGAAACTCTAAGACGTTGTTGAAAAAAATTGAAGAAGGCACGAATAAATGGAAAGATATTTCATGTCCATTGCTCAGAAAAAATAAAATTGTGAAAATGTCCATAGTACCCAAAGCTATCTTTATCAAATTCAATGCATCTCTGTCAGAATTTCAATAACGTTTTTCACAGAAAAAGAGAACCAATCATAAAAGTCATATGTAACCACAAAAATCACCAAATAGCCAAAGTGATCTTGAAAAAGAACAAAGCTGGAGGCATCATATTTTACTTGTGTAGTCAAATATGCCTCTTGTTTTAAAGTTTGCGGGTTTGAGTATTCTTGTATCTATTTTCATCAGGAATATTGGCTTATATTTCCTTTTAGTTTCCTTGTCTGGTTTTAGTATAAGGGTAATGCTGGCCTAATGAAATAAGTTTGCAAGCATATTTTCCTCTTTTATTTTGTGGAAAAGTTTTGCTTTCTTGCTTGAGAAAGTGTGCTTCACTCTAAGATTTTTACATGGCTTTCTATGTTTTCTTCCAAACTTTTATTAGTTTTTTTTAACGTTTAAGCGGTTACTATGCTACATTTTATTTTCTCCATAAGTGAAATAGGAGCCTATGCTTATATTCTTTAAACTGAATAGCCAGTTTTGTCCACACCACTTATTTGTAAATCACCCTCTTCAGTAACTGAATTAAAATATCACATTTGTCACATTTATCTTTTTATATACTAGACATATTTCTGGGTATGTTCTTTTCTGCTGACCTATTTATTGCTTTGCTATTATCCTACTTTATTGTATAGTGACTTTGTAGTCAACCTTATTATCTGATAGGTCAAAAATCTTTTCGCTATTTGATTATTTCTTAATTTGGGGAGCTATTCACCAATATTTATTAGTCCATTTGAATTTTAGATTTAACATTCTATTTCAAAAAATATTTCAGTGACACTTTGTTGAATGTATACATTTATTTGTGGAGAGAAAATTAATTTTTCACATTCTCCAACATGGTATGACTTGAACTTTATTCAGATCTTTTCATAACCCTTAGTACAATGTATAGGTTTCTGTATGGAGTTACTTACCTGTTTTTTTAAGTTTTTTCCAGAGTATTTTATAGTTTTGTCACTGTTTTATTTTTTCATTTTCAATACAAACTGTTTCCAGTGTAGATAAAACCTAATGAATTTTGTAAAGTCATTTATTTTGTATCCAGCTGGCTTACTATCTTCTTGTATTAATCTTAGTAGATTTATACCAGAGTATATACCCACAATAAGTCAAAAGTCTAAATAGCCTAAGAGAAAAAAATATCTGTAACAAAAATTATAGATAAAAATACATTTCTCAACACATAAAAAAACTTGCAAACTAATAAAAAAAATGCAATAGGAAATCTTATAAAGAATATGAAAAGGTAATCAAAATGGGCAAACCCAAAGAAAAACTGAAACAGCTGATAAACATTTGAAAAGATGTTTAAACTATAACATTAAAGAAATTGAAATTAAAATGGATTAGTATCAGATTGGTAAATGTTTTATAGTTTGCAATTGCATCGCTTTAAAATGGCAATAAAAAAGCAAGATACTCTCATGGGCACTCTTAATCAATTTAAATTAAACTTAATGTCCATTGGAACTACCTATTTGGTTGCCAATCAGCTTGATCAGAGCATGAATATTCCTCTAAGGCAGAGGAAAAACACAAGACTGAAGACACACATAGGAATGAGTTTGTGTGATGGAAGGAGAGAGGCCTATACATTCCATTTCAGATCCAAAATGTCCAAAAGGACCTGCAGTGCAATGCATGACCAGAAGAACAGACACCTTGGTTATTTAGTCATGGGGTCACTGGGTAGGATGAGATATTCAGATTCTCGTGACTAGAGCATCTATAAGACATAAAATCCATACTGACTGTTTTTCACACCATAATCTATATTATTCTACTATAAAGTGTGTCCTCTACAGCTAAGATGGTGAACAACAGCTCAACCCGGAGCTGGGCTGCCATGAGTCACCAGCGATGGTATAGGCTGCAGTGGGGCTGGCTGGCAGCTGGCTGGCGCTTTCATGAGCTGCCGTGAGCCACCGTGAGCGACCATTCAATGGCCAGTGAATGACTGCCTCACTCAGGAAGAGTGCAATGACCACAATACCAACATGGGCCAGTGAAGCGATATCCTCTACAACTAGACTGAAGAACAAAAGGACAGCAACTTGTCTGTTCCCCTCCCTGATTCCCCAATAAAATCTTTAATAAATTTTTTTTTTCAGTGCCCTGTCTACATGACCAGACACATAATAATTCAGGGTAAGGATATTAAGGATTAGCAGATAAGAGAAATGCAGAGCCACTAAATCATTACTTCAGGCTCTGGGTCATTGCTTTTCTGTCCAACTGTCTTTAGAAGCCTGTTCCCAACTTCCCAGTCTGTCTGATTGATAAACGCTACTCGTCATTCAAAACTCAGCTAACACCCATGAAGTCTTGCTTATCTCCCAGCTCTCACTCATGTTAAATCGACAGCAGTACCCCTTTTGCTGTCTTCTGTATCTAGGACAGGCCCTTCCTCTCTGTCTGTATTACTTGAGGCTTTTTGATCGCAGTGTCAGGAAACTCCAGCAAATTTTAAAGGGTAATTATAAAAAATAGAAAGGGCATGAGTGTAACCGTCCTCGGAATAGAACTTGAACTGGAAAAAAATAGTGAAGTCTCTTTCTCATCGTGGCCCCTTTTTAAAAAAATTTTTTTTATTTTTTTTATTTTTTATTTTTTAAAATTTTTTTGACTGGCCCTCATACGTGGGACCGAACTGGGGCTGCTGGCTTCCCAAGCCAGCGCTTAACCACCGCGCCACGCGGCTGGCCCCTTGGCCCCTTTTTTCATTTTTTTTGTTTATTTTCTGTCTCTTCAAACCAGTCTTATCTTTTTCTCTGTCCACATACTGTAATAGGACTGCTACACAATTCTAGGAACTACTTTTTACAGCCCAGCCACATTCAGTAATTCGCATTCAGACCTCGGTGCCATATTGAAGATGATTGAACCAGCTAAAATCAGGAGGACCCCAGGACCAACCAATGGTAGCGAAAGAGCAAAGTCACAGCATGAGTGCCAGGGCCCAAACCCTGTGGATAAAGGAATATTTTCAGGAAAACAGGGTAACATTTTCTCAACTGAACTGAATTCCCTTTGCACTTCACTTCAGTTATCCATTCCCATGGTTTCACAGTTGGCCTTGCCATCATTCAAAACTGCTCAGAAAACTTTAATCTTGTACTCAGGCAGGAGTGGGAAGTGAGTGGTATGATTTTCTTTTGGGGGGTGATAAGAATGTTCTAGAATCCACAGTGTTTTTTAAATAGACTAAAAAACACTAAATGGTACACTTTAAAAAGATGAGATTTACAGTATGTGATGTATCTCAACAAAGCTTTTATTTTAAAAAGTCAATAAAGCTGCTAATACCAGTATCTTCAGACTAGCTAAGTAAATGGCACGTCATTGTTTACATCTGTAAGGGTGGGACCCTTGACCAATTACAGCACCGAGAGAGTCCATTCATAATAGCGAACTCGTAATAGAAAATGAGTAATACAATGAGTCATTCAGTAACTGCCTAATAAGAAGTGAACCTAAGTAATAATGGATAATCAACACAATGTAAGAAAAAAAGAATTAAAGCCATTTTATTTTATATATCAAAATTAGTAGAAATTCATTTTGTATACCAAAATTACAATAGATACACCATATATGAGCTTTGGAGGAAAGATTATCATCAGTCATCTGCATAATGTTTCCTAGGAAAAAATTAAAACAATGATTTTAAATGCAATATAATTTTAAATGATAGGATCTAAATAAGGTGAAATATCTAATAAACTCCCCAGACTATTACATTTGACTTTATGTATCCTAACAATTTTTTTTTATGAACCAAAATAAAAAGATAAAGTTCCTGGGTGATGAAAATGATAATTAACTCAAAGAACTGAACCTGTAATTTATTAGCATTCATTTGCATATTTATTCATTTAAGAAATCTTTGTGTGCCGCTAAATACCAAGCATTGTGCTGGGTTATGTTAATTACTAATGATGCTTCTATAGTGCATCATTGCTTCAAGAAGAAGTAATGGTGCATTCACTGGTGCCTCTTCTACCAAGTAGAATTTCCTTTGGTGATAGGTGCTAGATTTCTGTTTGATCTTTTGGCTTGGAAGGTGAGGACCACTTGTCTAATAAAATTGACATTAAAACTTTAAGGCATATGAAGCCATGTGAAAGTGAATCGATTTGTCCTAACAGAGAACTGTAATGGAAAAACTCTTATATTTTACTGAAACCCAAATGTCTTGAAAAAGAAGTGTTTTGGGGTTTGGGGTTTGGTTTTTGTGGGTTTTTTTTGAGTTGCAGTATTCTCAATTCTGCCAGTAGGTTGAAATGAAGAGTTACTTTTTGATCGGTAAAGCTTATAAAGTATTCATTCACATAGCCCCCTGTTCAACAGTCTTTCCTTTCCCACATCTGTTTGCTTGTTCAACATGGGATTTAAAATAGAATTATTTTGAGTTTACAAAATTTTGTCCTCCCTCAAGAATTTTTTTTTAACTTGTAACTCTCAGTTCTCTTTCTTGGCTTTATTTTTCTCTCAGTTAGATAGAATAGCAGGGTCCTCTAACCCAAGCTGATCAAATGTTCTGTTTTTCTGTGCTGAAGGCATGTTTTCCCCAGGGATTTCTAGAGTCTACAAAGTAGCCATTAAATATTGTGGGGTAGAAAAGAAACTTATGTGGCCATCAAGGGTTGAATGTGTACCCCAAATTCCACCTATAATTTTGCCCTTACAGAAACTATATTTTAAATCCACATTAACTAGTTAGACCTCATGGACCAATCAACTCAACAACAAGACCCAAAATTAAGCCATTTGTTAATTAGAACATGAACACATAAAGGACAGAAAAGTCTCTGTCCTTTAAATTGGAGATCAGTCATCTTTACTCAGCCCTCTTTGCCCAGGAGAGAAAGAAAATACAAAATAATAATAATAATAATAATAATAATAATAATAATAATAATAAAGCTAGCCAGTAAATGAAAGCACAGGGAATAATAAGGAAGATTCTTTTAATTCCGTTTTCTGATCATAAAAGTAATACTTGGCTTCTGGGCATCGTGGGATCAGATTTACCCTTTTTTCCTACATAATTCCTCCGTACCTTTCAAAGCTCCATTGGGGTATAACCTGCCAGAAGCCTCCTTAGCACATGCTTTTCTACCCATTTCTGGTGTTTATTTTTATTTTACCGTATTGTAATTCTTCACTCACTTGCCTTTTCCTAAGAAAGCTACGAGCTCTCTGAAAGTTGAGATTCTGTTACATATATACCTTCAAATACTGGCATGTAGTAGGCTCTCAGTAAATATTAAATAGATGGGAGGAGGGAAAATCTCTTAAAATGGAAAATATTCATGATATAATGTTAACTGAAAAAGCAGGATATGACAAGTCCTGCAAAGTGACTATATCAGTATTGACATTACATGAGACCATGGACAGTATGTTAAAGGGACTCTGAAAAATACAAACATTTGATTTATTGGAACTGAATAATCATAAATTAATTTTTAAAATTGACATACTGATTTAAATTCTTGGCTATACAATGTAATTTATGCAATAATTTCTTGAATGAAATGTCAGGAAGCTACATTTAAAGGATTCTTGCTTAGTAAGTTTTTGAAGCTAGGCTAGACAGTATGTGTAGTTAGAGTCACCAGATTTAGAAAATAAAAATACAGGCATTTCAGGAAGACCAATGAATATTTTTTATTTGTGGAACATTTTATTTTGGTTGACTTTTATGACTGTTCTGGAAAATATTTTATCCCAAAGAAAACTGAACTCTTTCTCTAATTTCTTGTACTATAAATATTTCCCTTTAAATATTTGGGATATGATTTTATTAGGAAGTATTTATTGGTCACCTGAGATTCAAATGGAACTGAGCACTTTAGATATTATCTGGCAGCCCCCCTGGTACCACTTAGGACCCCGTTTACCCACTCCACCCACTAGCCATAATAAACAGTTATGCTCCAGTATAAGAAGTGTGTGTGTGGGGGGAGGGTAGGCGGTGGATGAAATAATCATTGGAAACTTGGCTTTTACCAAATATATTGGATTGTCGGAAAAGCCATGACATATTTTTTTCTCATTGCAAAAATGCAGCATGGCTTTTCCAACAACCCAATAAAATATTTAATTTTACTGCCATAATACATCCTCTAGGAAATCCTGATTGTATCCATAAGAGTCAGGAATAAGAAAAGATCCTGAAACAAAACGTGGATGAGAAAGATGAGTGAAAGCATAGTAGACAACAGGAATTACGGTTTTCCCAAAATGTCAAGCCCAGGTCAGCTTCCTGAAACTGGTGTACAAAATACATTCAGATAAAGCCCCAGTCACCGTCTCTCGTATGTTACAATTTATATTTTCAAAAAGCCCAGCTAAATAAAACAGTTGGAGAAGATCCCTAATGACCCAGGAACCTCTGTCACTGATTAATCTAATCGATTCTTGCCAGATTGTTTACTTTCATCAACAGTCTGTTCCTGGTCAATTATGGCTGAAGAAAGAATGTTGCCTAAAGGGCAATGTATAACTCCTTCCAGATTGTAGCTTTATTAGCTAATGAGACACTGCATTGAAATTATATATCCATTTCCTTCCTGATATGTTATAAATCTTGGCATCTTTAGTCAGAGGTATAAATGGCCCAGGCAAAAGAATTGGCTACAGCAAGGGCACTTGAGCAATAATCAGCTTGTGGTTGGTGTTGAAAGCCTAGGAAGAATGTTAGTGAATAAAAGGGATGCGTGACAGAAGATGAGTGCAGAGATATAGCGGCTAAAATCCTGGGCAAGATACCACCTGAGCTGCCATGGGCAGCCCCTGGAGGGATATAGTGGAGGGATTAATATCATCTGATTTTGGGGCAGTTAAAACTATTAGGAATAGTTTTTAACAGACTCTTGTAATTATTGCCATGATCAACTATTCCAAAAATGGAATAATGGTTTTTTTGGTCGACATCCTGCAATATTCAATGAGTTTGTATTTAATAGTTCTATGTAGTATTTTAACTCAATTTGATACACAGGCCAACATTTTGCAAACAATATGTTACTGAGCCCAAACCATGATTATTTGTTACCTTACCTGCTGGAATAGTCTCTTAAATTAATTAGTGTTCCTATTTCCCCTTTTGTCCTCCTTCAATCTAGTCAACACCCAGGAGTCAGTATAAGTTTTAAAATATCAAGCAATCAAATCATGTCATTTCCCTGATAAATTTTCTGATATATGACTTCTGTGTTTCTTCTCAAGATGTGAAGACCTGGAAAAGGCTTTCATCCATATAACCCAAAAAAGGCTAAGCAAACCTCATGTGTATGGCTTCACACCCATCAGGTAAGGAAGGAAAGGCCTACTCATTAGTAGGCATAAAACCTATTCATCTCAGTCTCTACTGTTCTACACAAAACACATAGCTATCAATAAAAAGTACAAGGCATATAAAAAGCCAACGAGGAACGACATATTGCCAAAAGACAAAGCAATCAATACATCCATGCCCAGATGTGACACTGATGTTGGTCCTACCTGAAAGGGGATTTAAACTAACAATGATTAATCTGTTAATGGCTCCAAAATATTCTTATTCATTCAGTATCAGAGGGGAAATGTCACCCCAGAAAGTGGAAGAAAGGGAGGGAGGGAGGGAGGGAGGGAGGGAGGGAGGGAGGGAGGGAGGGAGGGAGGGAGGGAGGGAAGGAAGAAAAGAAGGAAGGAAGGAAGGACTCCATTTATATGACATTCCGTAAAAGACAAAACTATAGTTATGGAAACAGATCAATGGTTGTCAGAGGTTGAAAGAGAAGGAGGAGCTGATGACACATGGGCAGTGTGAGGAATTTGGGGTTAATGAAGAGTGTTGTGTTTCATGACCGTATTAGTCGGTACACAACATCATGTGTTTGCTAAAATCCATAGGACTGTATACTACAAAAAGTCTTTTGCTGTATCTAATTTTTTTCTAAATGTTACCACAACCTCTACAACACTTAAAATTTAAATTCACACCCATGCCCCATAAGACTTTGAATAGTATATTTTCTGCCTCTGTCTCCACCCTCATCTCGTTGCTCATTAGAGCCACACGGTCCCTAGTAAACTGTAGTCTTTCCCATTTTGTGCTGTTGCGCTTTCCATCAAATTCCTCAAACCTCTTTGTTTCCCCAGGTCTTTCTTTGGTTGGTTCCTTTTTTAATTCACATTTCTACTTTAAGGTCAACTCTCAGAGGTCCTACCTTAACATCCATCCAGCCTAAAGCAGGTCCCTCACTTGCTTCTTTCTCCCTCGACTACATCCCTTTGCTTGGTTACTTCACACAATTACTTGAATCTGAAATTATCTTGTTTGTTTATTTTTGTCCTTATTTGTCCCCACCTCTCGAATACAAGCTACATGAAGTCAGGGATTCTTTTTTATTTGTTTTTTGTTCACAAATAGAAAAATCCCGGGAATAATGGGCACTTGATAAGTATTTGTTAAATGAATGACTGAATTTAAAAACTACTAAGTTAAACCCTCTGAGCCTCCAAATGTCTCCCAGGACACACTAGACTTTTATAGAAAAGAATGGCTTGTGTGCCACTACAGTATTTCTGGAATAAGGTAGATTATTAATTGGGCAAATAATTTTTAAACAAGGCTATTGAACAAGATCAAAACACTCTAGAGTAGCCTTGAGTCACATGGTTCTGTTATAATTGCTCTGTTATAATTTTGTCAGAACATGAATTCATTCATTATTGGACTCTGAGACTGGCTGCTTGAGAACAAATACTCAGATTATTTTTTATCTGAAAAAAAGTCATATAATCAATCTCATTGTGGAAAACATGAGAACAGAAACTATTTTATTTTCCCTGCCTTTCAGATGTTTAGAATGGGCCCATGCACATAGTAGAAGCACAATAAATGTTTGATGGGTGCATTAAATAATTAATTAACACAATCCCTTTATAGACAAACCCAAAGTACACGTGAACAGCATTCTATAAAGAAAGCCCGTTAGGAGAGTTGGGTTCTGCTGCCAGCTAGGCCACTAATTAGTGAGGTTGCCGTAACCTTTCTGATCCTCGGTTTCTGTAGAATGAAGGGACTGAGTTAGATGACTTCTCCTGTCCTTTCCTAACCTCTCAGGGTTTTTTCCTATGTCATGTTTGGAAATTCATTAAAAGAGAGTTTTTAGAACTAGAAAGGTTTTTCCCTGCAGAGTCTGTGTTTTCAAATGAAGCAAAATCTCTAAGTACACCCAAGAAAACCTGAATTACCCTGAATTTAATGTATTCAAACAAACTAAAATTGTGAGTGTGTGCGTGTGTGCGCACGTGTGTGCGTGTGTGTGTATAACCAAACAATACAACTATGGAATTGAATAAAACTGAAAAATAATAGAATTGAGCAGTTTTCCTAAGCGAACATCGTTTATCCCAAAAGCAGCTCCATGAGGCAAAGGCATTTTAATTAGCGGAGAACGAGCTGGTAGATGGGAACTATTTCAGGTATTCTGAAAATGTGGCCTTTTTATATCCTGATGACACTGTTTCCCTTGTATTATTATTACATCTAATCTTTCAAAATGTCCGACTTCTCTTTTTCTTGTTCCAATGTTCCTTTCTGTCCTAAATTTTATGCTTAACAATCGTGTTAAGTTATTCTTTGACATTGTCAATTGAAGAGAGAAAGATGAAAGGAATTACAGGCTGTCCTGTGACTGAGAGGCAGGAATGTGAAGGGGACAAGGATAGAGGAGGATTAAAGACAACTGATATACCAGTAATTAGCTAAACTTTGACTGTAAAAGAAAAAGCAATGGGATCTGTGGGGTTACTGAGGCCCAAGAAAAGAGAAGGTAGAAGGAACACATTGAGTCAAATCTTTCACCACCCCAGGCACCATTAATCTGAGAAGCCCTGGGTGGTTCCACAGGGAACCGGAAGGGAAGACAGTTACCCCAGGATAGGTGATTACAAATAATTTCCCTTCCTTGTTCTCCAAGGAAGGGAAATTTCCTTGGAGAAATTTCCTCCCTGTTTCCACTCCTCCCTGTAGAACTGGGCTTCCTGTCTTCTTGTGCTATTTTATCACCTCATGGAATCAGAATAGTGCTACCTACTTTTTATGCCAGTATCACATATAGCCAACTTCCATGGTCATAGAGCATTTTTAACATCTGAAAATTTAAAATTTTTGAGTGATCTCCCTGTACTAAATTATTATATGCATCATATAATGATGACTGCATAACTGCAAGCAACTGTGAATTCTGGAGGAAAAACGAAAGATTCCTAACTAGTCTAAATGACAGCCTCTTGGTTGGCAATGTAGCATCTGATGATATGGAAATAATAGACATACTTCAAATATCATGTACTTTGGTTGGAAGTTTTTATTCCAAACTATATGAAAAATATATGAAAATGTAAACAATTCTGCATGTTCTGTTAAAAACCACAAGAAATCTACATGTTGTCAGTTTAATCCTTCATGTTGAATGGGTCTAATGTGGTGTATCTCTCCCTGTGGGGTCCCCAGATCAACTGGGTTGCTCGTTAAAATGCAGATTGTTGAAATCTACCCTCATCTGCTGAATCAGAATCATTGGAGATGAGCCTGATATTCTGAATTTCAGCAAGCTTTCTATGTTACATTTCTACATTTCTAAAATTTCAGCATCTCGGGTTTCATGCACGGTCCTGTTGTGTCACGGACGGGCTCCACGCCAGCATGCTTGGCAGTGAGTTTCCCAACCACAAAGTAAACTGCCTCTCCCGCCCCCGAAACTCCTGCAGTGTTTCCAGGCTTTTCTTGCTGATGACATAGATTAGATGCTTCCAGGTACTCAGAAGCCCAAAGGTTAATGAGGCATCTCATTCATATTTCATGATTGCTGTTTGCCCTTCTCTGCCTTTGGGACACACAATGGAAAAGTGGAATCAATAGCATAATATCAGAAGCACCAGACAATTAGAAGATACCAGAAATAATCCATAGACTCCCACTGTATTTAAAGTGAATGCTCTGATTAATAAATTATTAACAGAGATCATTTCACCAGAATTTGTCAATAAGCAAACAAACACAGATATATCAAAACCTAGGAATAAATAGCACCTATCAATTTCTTTGTTAACATCCCATTCGCAACATGCCTGTTCTCATGCTATCTGCTCTGTTCCTTGTCACTGAGGCCGTTGTTCTAATACTTTGTTTTGTGTGTTTAGCAGAATTTTTAGAGCTCTTTGCTCTCTGGTTTATATGCTTACACGTGGGACTATGATGGAAAAGACAAGAGAAATTCAATATGTCTGTGTTGAAAACTAATACCTCAGACTTTCACTTTCTAAACTCTCTAAATCTTTGCTGCATTTTAAAGCACATTTATTGCATAAGATTTCTCCTAAAATGTTTTGGGCAAGGGGTTCTTCATTAATTATTATTCTTTGCATTCCCTGTCCCCTGATGCCCTCTAGGTCTCCTATACATACAGCCCTTTGTTTTATATATTTTATTTTATTTTATTTTATTTTATTTATTTATTTATTTATTTATTTATTTATTTATTTATTTATTTTTATTTTATTTTAGCTGAGCCACCCTGCCACCTGTTGGCAGCTCAGTGGCAGCTCAGTTCAGGCTGGGCATCGAACTGCTGTTGCTCAGAGCTCAGCTCGCACTCTTGAGTGAGCTCTTAACCAACTGAGCCACTTGGCTGGCCCTGTTTTATATATTTTAAAGGTTGATTTATAATACTAATGAAAACCATTGTTGAGTATCTAAAATATTCCAGTAATTTTCTATGCACTATTTTTTAATCTTATACAGTTATTTCTTGAAAATATGTTCTTTGTAGCCCAAGCCCTCTAAAATGTTCTTTTCAAACAATAGTATTGGGGATTAGATAATTTAGGAAATTACTTCAGACTGTTTCCTCACTTTCAGATTCTCAAAACACATTCACATATTAAATCACCTGAGGAAATCTACAGTGAAAGTAAAAAACTGCTGAACTATTTACAGTTTCTTAGGTTAACTTGACCGTGAAACTGTTTTTGTAAGGTTTAAGGGAAATCACTTTGGAAAATGCTGCCTTTGACCAAATTTGGAAAACATTTAGTGTAATTATTGTTATTGTTGTTACTATCACTCTTAATTTATATAGAGAGCACTAGGGCAGTAAAAAAACAAGGTGATTTGCTCAAAGCTACACACTCGATGGGAAGCATAGCTAAAATTCAAACTAAACTGACTCAAAAATCTACTTTGATACCATTACTTCCACTCAGGTCATTCTCCTCCAACTCATTTCTGAAATTCTGTAAACTCAAAGAAACTCACGTCTACCCATGGATATAGTACACCCAAGGGGAAAATCCTCTTTTATCAATTCTCCATCATTCCCATAATACAAAACAAATGACAACAGTTATCATGGTTGGATCTGGTTTGTATAATAATGAAACATAAGCCATTAGGACCCAATGCTGTTTTGTTCTAGGACCCTTTTTTAATGTTAAATTGTAAGACACAAGTAACAATTTATCCCAGGCCATTTTTAAAGAGCCGGAGACACTGAGGCAGAATTTAGCAAGAAAGCATATCTTACAGCAGGTCATTAATGAGAAATCTTCACAAAGAAAAGAAGAAAGGGAGGAAGGGAGGAAAAAGGACAAGAGAATTAAATAATTAAATGTGGGATGAGTGAGATGGGGAGAATCGGATTTAGGTTTCCTGAGATCAAAGGATACAGCACCTCACTTCCGGGAAACTGTCCTACGGAGATCTCTGCACAAGGAGGTCACAGTGACCTTCACAAAAATGTTCATTACAGCATTGTTTATAAGACAAACTTGGAAACAGCTCATGTGCAAGCATAAAGACATGGGGAAAGAGACTATGGTATCGAAGATTGAGCTGGAAAATGCCCTAGGGCTCACCTAGTCCAATTTCCAGTTTCACTACTAAGAGAACAATTGCTCGTCATGTTAATTAGCTCATTAAATTTGTCAAGTAGGTAGCGCGCATCCCATGGTACCTTGTACATATACCCACATATAGTGTATACAGTTCTGATAGGATGCCAACTTAGGCCTGTCCCCCTGGGAGGTCTTCCTACACAATTCATGCCATCGAGCTTCATTTCCTGGTAAGGGGGCGATCATTTTCAAACTTGGACTGTTTAGAAGTATGCAAGTCTGAGAACTACCACTGCTTAAGCAAACTTTGAGAAGGAAGGGCTTGATGGGGACGAAGTGGGAGAACGTAAGAACACTGAGACAAGACACCAGCTTCACCTATTTGGCTGTTCTCTAAATTCACTTGCCTCGTGTCACTTAAAAATTTCATATTTCAGGATTAAATCCCTATGAGGTGAACAAGCACTGTAGGAATAATAGCCTACCACCCATTGTCTTTTCTCTTATGTAATATTTTCAGTCACAAAAATATATAGAAAATAACCTACTAAACTAGGTGTACCGAGAAAATAAACAAGCTGACAAAACCATACAGATATAAATGTTACACGTCTCTCTTTTCCAGTGGAAATCACTACCCTGAATTGGACATTATTCATTTCTTTCATGTTTTTTATACTTTGACGATAAAGTGTGTATCCTAAACTAATAGTATCATTTACAAGCATCCAAACTCCATATACACTGTATCACTCTTTACATAGCCTTATACAGCTTCCTTTATTTGCTTCTTTGTTTTTGAGATGTATACATAGTAATATACGTAATATCTGGTTTATTTTCCCTCTAACTGCTGTTAGTAGTGTCCACTTATAAGACTGGATGACAATTTATCCATTCTCCTATTGGTGGATATTTATGTTGTTTTCATTTTAACTGCAAACAACATAGTAATGAATATTCTTGTGCGTGTGTGTGTGTGTGTGTGTGTGTGTATCTTTCAGCTCATGGTCATGAGTTATATAATTACCGGTCATAGAGTAAGTGCATTTTTTCAGCTTTGCTTGATATCACCAGGTTGTTCTTCAAACTCTTTTACCAATTTATCCTTCTACTACATACATAAGAGATGATCTGTTGCTCTAATATCCTCACCAACACGTGACAGGGTCCAACGCTATAATTTTGAAAGAGCTAGTTTCCCATTTCTTTAAGTATGTATTATACTGATGAAATTTAGCTTGTTTTTGTGGTATATTTTGCAGATAACATCAGGTAAAAGAGAGGTGGAAATAAAATTGGACATACTTAGGATAAAATTAAACATTTTATTAAACTGTGATAAATAAATATTGTAGATAAATATATTTTTTAAAAACTTTGAAAGGCATCTCAAAATATGAGGAAATATGAAACCTCCATGTTAAGGACTTTGGCATAAGTAGAATTATAAGTTCCCCTTGCAAATTCAAACTAAAGAGACTCTGCCAGACAAAGTCTCTTAATGCATGTGTATGTTTTGTGCATCGTACACACTTCTGTAACAATTACAAGTCTGTTAGGACATTATATAATGTGGATAAACTAAGTGTGGCAAAAGTAATTTATTACTGTGCTTACTATTTAGGAAACATGTATTTGAAATTAATATTTAAATATGTCTGGAGTTTTATTCTGAACATTATTTTTATCTACTAGCTTTCAATACCCTTCTAGGCAGTCCTTAAATTTCTCCCTTTGATGCTGCCTTCCTTGTTCACAGTTATAAAACTCTTCTACTGACCTATGATCGCAAGAAGGTCAAGAATCAGTATTTCCCTTCACTGGACAATTAGGAGCTCAAAACTGTGAACTTTCTATTGAATGCCAGGCTTCATTCAAGATGTTTTCACTGGGGTTTTTCACAGGCTGGTATTGATTTCCTTCTCTAATGCAATATATCTTTTCATGTAGTAATGCCTTAGGCAGAGCAGAGATTCAAGGCGAATTTGAATTTTTATCTGTCGAATACTTATTTTCAAAACGTTTACACCTATTGTTCTCGTCCTTCATATCCATTAAGCAGGGCTAAATCGTTTTCCCTCAGAATTCTATTTCACAATGGAGGTTTCAGTTTTCAAGCAGGGAAGGGGTTGTGTCCACCATCACAATCATTTAGAGGGAAAGGGGTTGAATTAGCTAAGGGAAGCCCCTTCCCAGCTTCCAACTGGTTTCATAGGATGGCAAAACTTTCAGTTGCGACAGGCCAGGCCTTGCAGATGGGTGGTGTTGGTTTGTCAGCACAAAGACGGGGTCAGGCACATCAACCGTGCTCACAAAACTAACCTCTAGAATATCAATTTAGTGATTTACAATGGGAGAAAACTGCAGGTAGGACGGATCACTCAAATCCTTTGATCCTTGTATTGTTGGGACTGCTTTGAAGAAACTCGTTCCCTATGGGCACCAGTAGATACATACTGCAAGAGTTATCATAGGAGCATTGTTCATGGTTTTTAAAAATTATAGAATGAAGCAACACAATGCCCATCAACAGAGAAAGGGATAAATAAAATATGACATTCATAATGTCGAATCCTATCCAACAGGGAAAATTAATGGAGGATAATCTCATATACATCAACGACGTGAATGAATCTTTAAAATGTTCAATGAAAGGGGCAAATTTTAAAAGTCACCTATATTATGAAATCCTTTGTAAAAATTCAGAAACAACCAAACCAAGTAATGCCTTGCCTAGAGATACATTTGTATGTGGTAAAATTCTAAGGAAAAGCAAAAAGAATGGGAACCACTGCATTCAGTTTTGTCCTCTGGAATGGAGGACAAGGAAGCATTTGACGCTTCAGTGGCCTTGGTAAGAGTCTTGCTGAGTGTGGGTGGTGGTTTCAGATATGTTTGTTTTATTGTTAGGCTTCAAAATTTTTACTTTTAGTACATAAGACATTTGGAATTTATCATCGATCTGTCAGAGCTTTATCTGATTGCTCCTTTTGTTACATAGTCCTTACCACTTTTCTCTATTACGGATTTCTCATTCCCATGGAGCAACTGAAGTTAAAACTTGCTGGCTGTTAGGATTTTTGCTACTTCTTTCCCAACCCTGTAGATGGTTTTTGTACTTCCAAATTTGCATTACCACATGTAGTCTGGATTCATGGCCTAATTTAGCACTTCGAAACTCAGAATGAATATTAATGTATGCTTCTCAATTCAGGGGATATCATCTTGCAAGTGAAATGAGCAAGTCCAATTCAGACAATCTATTGTTTAGTCTTGTGTCATCCAAATATTGACCCTTCTTATAATGGAGCATCATTACCTAGAAGAATTAACAGCACTTAAAATGCACAAACTTTGTCGGAACTCAGCAGACTTTATTAATATTACTCTGCAAAATACTGTTGATGCTATTCATTCATATTTTGAAATCCTCTCCTTGATGTACTTACGTAAATCTCTACCCACTCTTTCCAATTGTTTATTAAATACTAATTTCCTTTTGTATTCCGTTGGGTTTTCAAAAATAATAGTCAGGTGGGAAAGCCTATTAAAATTTACATTTTCAGTTATTTCCCATGCTGTTTTTCTGATTATTATATTTTTCATATTCATATTTTAAAACAAATTATGCATTTAACCACAACAAATGGATATTCTGGTTATATTAAATAATACATTGATATTTGAATTATTTACCCTATTTTATTTTTAATTATAATGTTTAAAACTGCTCTACTGTTCAGAAATTAAATATAAAGAAAAACCAAATCAAGTTAATAGAAAAATTAGCAGTCTTCCCCAGTTAGTTAAGCATATCTCACAGAGGTAAATTAGAGCAAAAAGAAACTCCATTGTCCAAAGGTGGTGGCGTAATCAAAGATTTCCACTGGGGTCATTGTTCCATTGTATTTTACGTGTTTGCTGACTGTTTAGTAAAAATAGTAAGTATCTCTTTTTAAAATAAAATATTGGTCAATAAATTATAGTAATCAATATCCACTTTTTAATGGCTTAATATTAGGGACCCCAACATCTCATTTCCTCATTTTCCACTTTCACAATATTAAGAAAATAAAAAGGTGAAAACTCACAACATTGTAAATAAGGAGTCAAAGTTAACTAAATCTGTAATAAATCTCCATCCTCAACAAGGCCAGTAGAACTGGATAAAAGACCTGTCAGCCCCCCAGTGCTAGGTTGCCACCCACGAGGAAATAAATATCAATACTTTTCCATGTCATTCCCTTTGGCTATGCCTTGAAGCATAAAATTAATCCAAACCCTGCGAAGATCTGAGGTAGCCCAAGGTCCACGTTCACCCACCAATAACTCATTCCTTATGTCCAGGGAGAAATTCCACGAAGATCCACTAAGCAACTGAGTGTTGATCAAGCATTTGAGCTCAGAGATAATACATTGATAACCAGCAGAGAGATATAATGATATACTTTCATGGAGGTCTGTTGAGGTCATTCATTCCTTCAGTCTTCTCTGTAGGGCATCCCACAGGCTGTGTTCTCTCCTTTGTGATCATCTCCATCCTCAGGGGTTTTTGAATCTCTATTTCTAGACCCAGCCTTGGGCAGGTCAAACCCACAGGTCCATCCGCTTTCTCTCCCATTCTAGTTTTTCCCCACCACCTCATCCAGCTTCTCAGGGGAGGAAAATCAGACAGAAGGCAGCATGGCATATTGGAGACAGCAGCAGAAATTAAGAAAGTCTCCACCGATGTGACATTACATTTGAGACTGGTTTAGGTGAATGGTGAATTACATTTCTGAGAATGAAGAAACTTAGGTCCAGGCAGGGAGAAGAAAAACAGGAAAGATACGGAAGGATGAGGGGATGGGGCATGTTTGATAAAGAGCAAATGATGCAATGTGATGTGTAACAAGCTTAGTCCATTTAGGTGGGTTATTTTTGTTGTTATAATGTGTGGTTTTTTTGTTTTATTTTGTTTTGTTTTTAGTCTTAGAGCCTAAACTTCAAGGAACCCAAACTAAGGGCCATAAAATAACTGAGTATGTTTTTTCCATATTCACTCAGCAATATGGTAAGAAAAGATAATTATACCCCAGGTCATACTCGTATATATGATATACTGGTTAGTAATTTATCTTATGATATTTAGACTTTTTTTGCAGTAGCATCTCATTTTAAACTCACATCAAATATATTGATGACCATTGCCTTAACACTTTTTTTTCCCCACATTAGTGACCCTAAACCTACAATTTGCTGTCTTTCATTCTTTTGTTCCTTTAGATTTGGCCTTTCCCTGGTGAATTGCTTTTCATTTATCTTGATTAATTCTAACTCTGTCAATCTCTGTCCTTTCTCTAACTTCTCAGAAACCTGCTATATAGACTGTTTTTTGAGATATTAACTACACACACCCCACCCCCACCCCCAACACCACCACCACCCTACACTGGGTAGCATTTAGGGAAGTTTTGAAATCCAACAACATTATTAAATCACCTCCCTTTAAACTTTGGATGCTATGTTTAATTCTGTGATGAGAAAATTTCGCAGAACATCTATGTCCAATGCATGTTTTAGGGTGGAAAATTCTTTATGTCCTGTTAATTTACTTTTGCATTATTACAGAAAATTATAATATTTAGGAGTCTCCCACTGCAAAGCCAAGTTTAATATTTTCCTTGCAATGTGACAAAATGAAGAAAAAGGTTTATATCCTAAAATCAAGGTATACTTACCATTTGGGAGTTTTGATAATAAGCAGAGTAAAAATAACATATAATTACTTTTTTATTCTCTCTGTGTATCAAATATTATACATTCATTAATTCATTTAATCTTATAAGTCCTAAGAATTGATGCCTAGGTAATTCATTCACTGTGACTACAGTGATTTGGGCTTTGAAGCCAAGTATTTCTGGTTCTTTTCCTACTGTATAATATGTTCCACTTTTAATTCATTCATTCAACTCAATAAGTATTTTTTGAGAGTCTTCTATGTTCCAGCCACACTGCTGGAAGCTAGAGATAAAGTGATAAACAGATAAGTTCTCAGCCCTCATTAATCTTAGTATCTGTGAGGAAGACAAGCCTTTCTCTTAGCTCATCCGTATTCTTTTCTTTACTGCACAGAAAATGAAACTATCAGACATGCGCCCGCTCAACTAACCTTCCCTCTGCCTCAAAATGCATTTATTCCGCTCCCATCCCCCCTTCACTCCATTTCACCTGCAAAGAAGACATGTCCATCATCTTCTCTTGGGTCTGCCAACCTGCCCAAACTGTGTCCTCCCAACATCTCTGGACATTTTTTTCTATTAATTATCCCAACCCCCTCTCTCATCTTTCATATCTCCTTCTCTAACTAATTATGTCCCTTTGGCCAACAAACCAAAAAAAAAACAATTTAAAAAAAATTTTTTTTGGTCTCATATCTTTCTCAAGCTGCTCCTTCACTCTTGTCTTCAGCGACAGATTTAACAGATTTTTAGACTCGTTTTATCGCTTTCATGCATCCTAGTCATGCTTCAAACCAATATAATAAGAATTTTGCCTCCCTGTGAAGACAAAGAGAAAGATGAACCCTAGTCCCTCAGTCAACACTGCGATTCTTCTGAGGAATGTGTTTCGCTTGGCCTCCAAAGTGTCCCCGGGAGATTTGGTGGTGGTCATCCTTGGTGACGGCGCAACCTTACTGGCTGCTTTCCCCCCACCTTATCACTTCCCCACTGCCCTACACCAGCGTTATCTATGATTCGTCCACTTAAATCCTTGTCTGACAGAACCCAAACTAAGCACAGAGATGTTTTCAAACCAAACCTGTCAGTTCTCATACTTCCTTTCCAAATCTTTTTCTTCCCATTTCATCTGTAATTGTTGCATTTTAAGCACTCATCTTCTGGCTTCTGTACTAACTTGTCTTTCTACCTCCACCACCTTCTCCCTGTAATCCATCGCTGACATACTTAGAGTATAATTTTCTTCTAAAATATAAACCAACTCATGTCACGCCTTTGCTTAAAACCTCCTGTTGTTTCCCTTATGGCCCACAGAGAGAAGCTATTCTGATTGATATGAACTATTAGACCCTTTCTAAATTTGTATCCACCTGATTTTTGACCTACTCTCCTGGCATTCTTCCCCCATAGTCCAGCCCATTGAATTAATTATATTTTCCCTAAACACTCACTCATGGAGTGCCCTTCCCTCTTTCCATCCCTCCCTCTCCCAGAAACTCTTATTCATCCTTCAAGACCCCATTCAGATGCATTGTCTCTAGAAAACATTCCTTAAATTCCTGAAACATGGCTATATATCTCATGTGATGATGTAGAACTCTGTTCAGATCATTATCATACCACTTATGTTTTATTGAAATTTGTGTTACTTATCTGTCTCCTTTACCTATGAGTTCTCCCAAGTCAAGACCATAGCCTACTGATGTCGTTTCTAAATACTAGCAACAGTATCTAGTAATAAGTATTTGGATGAATGAAAGAATGATAGAAATTACAGTTAGCTCACATGAAGGGTAAGAAGCAAGATTATTCTAGGCTTTTCGCTATCCCATTTCTTCCATCTCCCTCCTCTACTGCCCCCACCACATATAAACTAAAATTACTGAAGTAGATTTAATTTCAAAGCAAGTCTCAGGTGCAGTATGATTTTTGATACAAGAAGGTTATTTCAGCCCTAAAAATACATCTCTCAGACTCTCTCTCCAACTCATGACAATCTTTTACTAGGGTACAAACTTTGCTTCAGTAGCAGATTAAAAAATGCTTAAGTTCAGGGGCCGGCCAAGTGGCGCAGTGGTTAAGCACTGGCTTGGGAAGCCAGCGGCCCCGGTTTGGGTCCCACGTATGAGGGCCAGTGACACTGCCCTCAAAAAGAAAAAAAAAAAAAAAAAAAAAAAGTAATATAAAAAATGCTTAAGTTCAAATGACTTGGAAATTAATACATTTAAGTAAATGACTTTAATTACTAAAGTAAATTGTATAAGTTTTGAACTGAGGGGAGGTTTCAAAAGCAAGAAGGCAATGAATCTCTCAAGAAATGGGGTTACAGGTACCCTGAGTCCATTCCTTCGTACCGAGACAAATGAAATTTCAGTCAAAAGAAGTTTTATGTATTTCATGCATGTTCTACTAAATTTCAGATTCCTACTTTTTCTACTACCAAAATATTCTTATTAGTGTGTCATTCCCTTAGGACACTGCTCAGATGAATTGGGTAATCAGGTCAGCTATTATAAATCAATAAGCCTCAAACTTGTCCAATCGCCAGAGAAGGAGTCTGTTTTTTTAAGAGTTTTTCAATCTGTCCTCAAACCCATTAAGTTTCAAACTCCAGGTATGAGGCCTAGAAATGAGAAAATTTTTTAAACTTCTCAGGTGAGTTTCATGCTCATCCAGGTTTGGAAATCTCTAGCTTGGCAAATACATGACCTCTTTTATAATGTTTCATTTAACTCAAATAAGTATTTAGGAGTGTTGCTTGTATGTTTAACATAGAGGGATAATATATCTAACATTTCACAGTGTATACAATATGCCCCCACACTGTGTTACCCTAACTGGGCATCTACTGCCTCCAGGGGGAGGTGTTATGGGCTAACCAGTTGAAGAGCCAAAAGAAGTCATCATTTAATATGAAAATGATTTGAAAAAAAAAATGTGTTATTGAACAGAGATACTATTATTTCCTTTCCCTTTCCCTGTACCCACTCTCCTTTCCTCCAACTACCAAGTTTTTGTACTGAGAATGAGGAGGGGAAAAGGACAGAATACCCAGAACAAGTTTAAATATTCAAGAGAGGAGAGTTTGAAAAGGAGCAATATCCAAAGTCATCTCCTTGCTTCAACATCACGCATCCTGACGAACGCATGTCTGTACCCTACAGTGTTAAGGATTGCTAGGGAAAAATGGCAGCATGGCCAGTTTCCCCTTAACCTAGAGCAGGGGTCGGCAAACTGCGGCTCGCGAGCCACATGTGGCTCTGTGGGGACATACATGTGGCTCTGAAGTAAAATTGAAAATGAAAATAAAACTATCATAGTTTCATTTATAACATTCTTAAAGGATATTATT
This sequence comes from Aselliscus stoliczkanus, assembly GCA_033961575.1. NCBI lineage: Eukaryota > Metazoa > Chordata > Mammalia > Chiroptera > Hipposideridae > Aselliscus > Aselliscus stoliczkanus. The sequence goes on along the minus strand of CM066740.1, from coordinate 86,474,758 downwards.
CACATAATGATGATTTCATTTGTTTTATGGCTTTCGAATAATTTTTAAATTGTTGTGAGGGACAGGATCGGCAATTCCATCTCAAAAGCTTGCCGACCCCTGACCTAGTATATAGAAAAGCAAGCATTTTCCTGAATCTTAGAGAGGATCAAGGAACTCTTGCACACTGAGTCACACCTCAGAATGTCCTGAACTCTGGATGACATAGCTACAAGCTGTGTGTGTGGTCCAGTGAAATGGGACAAAGGACCACCTGAACCAGTAAGAGCTAATTATCACACTCATCAACTTCCCAAGACTTACAAGCAACCTCAGGCATGGGGGATATCCCAAACGGGGGACATCTTGGATTGACTGAGCTCAAATTTCTACCAAGCAGAATGAGGGCAAAAACAAAATTGTTTTGATTCATAGGAAATGAAAGAAAGATAAATCTCTTGCAAAACAAATTTGTGACCTAGTATTTACGTTGGTACTTTAGCATTTACCTAAAGCTGTGGATGACTCTAAAAACAGCAAATTGTGGAGACCCTTCCTTTAAAGGAGCTGTGGGAGAAGAAGACCAGGATTGAGTGTCAGACACACCCAAGGTGAATACTGGGTGACCCACCAAGGTCAAGGTGTTTATATCCACCAAGGTTCACTTTAGTCATCTATGAAATGGGAAGGACGTTTGAGAATTAAATGAAGGATAGTAGTTCAAATCCTGGATACATGTTACAAACTCAATAAATGTAAGTTCCTTTATTTCTACAAATAGTATTTTACCTTCATTTAAAAGCCCCATATTTATACAAAAGAAAGAACAAGCATGCCACGGTATAATGACTCAATCCTATAATTTCTTGTAAACCATGTCTTTGTGGATTTCAGTCACAGTCTCAATCTGTGGGAAGAAGGTCATGTTTTTCTAAATGTGTTGGTGACAGTCACTTCTCTTCCACCAAATATGCCAATGATGCAGCTGCTGATTTCTTAGATGTTTGAATCAGAGTTTAACCTCAGTTGCTCTGGTTACAATGGCTACCTAGCCCTAATCTGTAAACAAAGGGTACTGTTCTGATTCTAATAGCAGGGGGAGGCTTTTTATATCTGCTCAGAGGGCTAAGTAGGGTTCAACTGAACATGAGTTGTAAAATCCCTTTCAAGCACACCACCCCCTTTAAGCACTGGTCTCTGCAGACAGAGGAAATCAAATGAGGTTTCTAATTTACAGCCTGTATTATGATGCACCAGGCAGTTGTAGCTCTCAGGTGAGGAAAGGGGGGACTTGACACAGCAGGTTAGAATTTTTATAGCTAGTATCGTTTTCCTGTTAATAGATCCACTGGCGATCCTAAGATTGGGCCATAAAACTTGGCGTTAACTTTACTTGCTATTCCCCAATTTTCACCTTATTGTTTTTTTCTTACTCAAACAATCATTAATAATTACAGCTAAAGAGGAGTGTAGACATTGTGAAACCCATGTTCAACAATGTGGCAATCTCTAAGCAGAAGTCCTTCTACAGATGCTTTATTTTCTCTCAACAAAATGTTTCTTCCTCCTTCTCATCTTTCTTTTCTTTTCTTTTTTTACTTTTCTTTCTTTTTCTCTTTTTGTTATTGTTCATTTCTAGTTTTGTCTTTTTTTAAAAAAGCAAGGTAGAATACAGGAAAGTGCCCAAACCTTGAGTGAATTTTGTACGTGTACATACCTATGTAAACCACATCCCGATCAAGATACTGAGCACTTCCACACAGTTTTTCCTCAAGACCCTCTTAAATAACCAAAACAACCCAAAACACCCACTATTTTGAGGTCTATCCCCGCGGATTATATTGGCTTGCTTTTACATTTTGCCTAGATGGAGTCATATAATGTGTTGTCTTTTGTGTGTATGCATACAGCTGCTATGAATAGTTTTGTACATGTCCTTTGGTGGACATGAGAGCTCATTTCTAATGTGTGTCTACCCAGGAATTAAATTTCTAGGTCACAAATTATATATAATTTATAAATATGCTTACAGCCGCCACAGTTTTCCAAAATGGTTCAATTTATTTGCACACACACCAGCAACCTATAAGTTCCAATTGCCCTATATCCTCACCAATATGTGGTACAATGTTTTCAGTAAATTTTAATCTGAATATGTCTAGGGCCTGCAGGCATCTTCTACAGTCCATATAACTCCCCATTGTCTTATGCCTAAGCATTTCATATCCTCAGTTTAAGTCCCTAGCCTTTGAATGCTTTGGAGTTAGCCAAATAACTACTGATTTCACCCAGCTTCTCATTAATCAGAGTAAGGAACCTGGTCCCAGGGAGTTTAACTGGCTGAGCACACATCACATAACTAATGACACGCTGAGAATTAGATCTCAAGCTGGACTCCTAGACCAGGCCTGCGTTCAATGCATGGCACTGCCACCCACTGATGCTGAGTCCCCCTTTTCATTCTTCTCTCCACTTGCTAAATCTCTCTTCAAATAACTGTATGAAAAGGAATGCAGCCTTGAATGACGTGCCTCTCTTGGCACCATATTGTTGGCCTATATGACGACACTTTCTGTTGCCTCTTTTCTTAGCCAATCAAAAGAAAGAATACATTCAAATACATGTTGCAAAGGAGGTAGCAAGCAGTTAAAATAAAAAAAAATAAACAGGAGTGGGAATGAGCTGACCACCTGCTAATGTTTACAATCTTATTCAAGAAGAGAGGAGCCTACAGTACTGAGAAGAGGTCATTCTCACCCTGTCTCAGGGGTTGGGTTGCTAGCCTCACCACATCTTCATGGAAAAGTGTCCTGGTTTACTGATTTATTCCTGGTGTCCACTTTATTCATACGGTATACACATTTGTTTCCAAGTACGGAGGGGTGTAAACAAAGTTATGTGACTTAAACATGGTATAATTTGAATTAGTCAAAGACTAGTGAAGACGGTTGCAAAGTAACTGAGGACATTATAACAGCATTTATTGTCTTCCTCAGTTTCCTTATCTATAAAATGAGAAGTTAGCTGAATTATTTTTAAGATTGCCTCCAGCCTGGTAGTTCTATGAATGAATTGACCACAAATCTAATGTTTATGACAGAAAACTATAAAACAAGCCTAGAGTTTATTTATGAAAATCTGGTTTGAGCAACAGGCTTCATTTTATAAACTGGAAACTGTCATCTGAGAAGCTGGTATTTCCATGAATTGGCTATTGACATGAACTTGATCTCATTACTTCCTAATCATCTCCCTTTCCTTCCTCAACTGCCTTTCTAACTGTATTTGATTAAACTAATTTACCTTTGGTATTTGACAAAGAAATAGTTCCCTTTTCTATAGAGTTACACAGTATTAAAGTGATATATTCCTTGCTAGTTTATCTGAGAAATATGGTATCAATTATTATGCTATCCAAGAGCAAAAATCTGAAAGCAATAAATCTATCTCAAATGAATAATATAAAATTGTATTTATAGCGTCTGAAATGAAATTAACATCAGTCATCTTTTTACCAAATATGATCTGAAGCATATTTATTTTCCCAAAATGATCTGAAACAATAGAATAAAATCTCAGGAAGAACTTTTGGGATTTTTCACATCTAAAAAAGTGTAGGTCGCAACAGCAGTTCGATGCCAGCCTGAGCTGAGTTGCCGTTGAGCTGCCAACAGGTGGCAGGATGGCTCAGCTAAAAAAACAAAAACAAAAAAAAGTGTAGGTCCTGTTAGAAAGCTAGATTAACATTACCAGTGACTGTTTTGATCTGTTTTGACAGATTGGGAACCCCAGAGAGAAGGCATTTAGTACCTTACCACTTAAGAATCACTTTTTCCCCTTGTCATATGAGGATTCATGCGTTCTTTAATTAGAAATTGATCGGAAACCTAATAAAACTTGATGAGTGATAGCACTAAATATCCCTTTTGCAAAAGGCACATCTCTATCTACTCACAAATTTTCTCCCCTTGAACTCACTTCATACCCCAATCCATGTCTGAAAGGAGGATGGGGGGAAATTCAACTTATTTTTCTTTGTGCAGTTTCTCAATAAATGTTTAATTACTAGGAGCAGTGCTGATGGGTAGGTTAGAGTTACTGAAGAAGTAGAAATTATCTTTTTGTGTACAGAGTAAGATGAATAAATTTAAAGATTTACTTGAGGACGTTCGGAGATATTTACAGAGGTGTGAAGGAACATAGGCTTAGGGGAGAGAAATAGTTTACGCCAATGGGAGGTGTGTTTCGTGATTCATTTAGACGAAAACCTTGAACTTTCCCCCGCACTGTGTCACATCTTCCTTATAGTCAGGTGCTCAATTTATTGTGTGTATTTTGATGGAGAGATAACATGTGTCTGAGCTTCAGGTAAAACTCCTTTGGTAATGCGTCAGCAAGAGACCTTCCTATGCTTTACTAGGGAAATCAAAGATTGCATGGAAAAGCAGGTCAAATGAAAAAGTCTGACCCAGACGGAAAGTAGGCAGAGAATAGTTAAAGCAAAAACAAGGTTTAGAGATATGACCTGACTAGAAGGTTCTGCTTGGGCTCAGTGAGGGATAAGTAAACTCAGCAGCAGTAGTCACCACCAGGGTTAGGGTAGGGCTGTAACTTGAGCAAGAGTAGGACAGAGAACAGACTGGGGAAAGTGGGGTCATTACTAGATGTCAGGGGAATTGAGAGGAGGCCACAGGCTAGAGTGTGGTCACAAAGGGGGTGTCCAGAAGCTGAGTTGGGCAGGACAGGCTGAGATGGGATCAGAGAAATAAGAAAAAGAAAAAATCTGAGATGACATCGGAATTATGTCTTTCCAAAGATTCTTTTTGTTTCCATAGTGGAATGTGATCGTTTATCTGGGGAAATGACAAAATGTGCCCTGGCCACTCTGCTGCAGCGCATTCTTCCTTCTAGAGGGATCTTAGGCCCAGAGAAGTGATTTTATTATCATCTAGCCAAAGTTTCTATGCTAGATACTAGTCATCGTAGCCAGCCCAGGGCCATACCCATGAAGCGAGTGGAGGCAAAACCCTTCGAGTCTCCTAAAACTCACTGTTAGCTTCTTTCCAGAGATGAGAGTTCCAGTCCAATAGCTGATCTGTACCTGAGTTTCTGACATAAACCAGAAAACCGTTCAGAGTCACAGAAGCTAGGTACACAAAATATGAGGCTGCCTGCAAACCAAAAATAACCGGCTGACTACTGTTTCCTTGAGCGTCCAGTGGGAAAACTGTACCTGGACCCAGGATTGAATCTCAGCAAAAATAGGAAGATGAAAGATTTCTTAAATGTCCTAAGAGATGAAGTACAGGCCATGAAACTATGCAAGTGGGGGTGACTGAGGGAGGGGCAGACCAGGGAAGTGGATTGCACACCTGAAAGAAGAGACTTCTAAAAATTTTCATGCCTGTAGTACTGCAGTTTCTGTTTCAAAATATCCTTCCCAAGGTTATATGTGAGGAAATGAAAGCACAGAGAGATGAAGTGACTTGTCCAAGAACAAATAACTAATAGGTGGTGAAGGAAATATTGAAAACCAGGTCACCTACTACTTCTAAAAAGAATCACATTCTTATCCTACTCCATGATACTGATACCTTCTATCAATAATAATAAAAAACCAGGAAGCAACTTTCAGCTAAATGCATTATTGTCATTTAGAAGCGAAATTAGTGTACAAGCGTTAGAAAGATGTGTATGTTTGCAAGAACTTGTAATAAATAAAAAGTAGAATGAATATGCCTATTTGGGGGTAGAATGGGCAAAGGTGAGAGAAAAGAAAAGGACTGAAAGAGGAAAATAAGTGAAATAAATTAAAATTAAAATGAAATGAAAAGAAAAGAAAGATGGAATGAAATGAAAACTAAAGTAAAATGAGCAATATAAAATAAGAGTGAGAACTGACAAGGCAGGTTGGGGAGTCTTAAGAGAAAGCAAGGAGCCAGTGCTGGGTAGAGGCTGAGAGAAAAACCCTTGAGGCCTGAGGCTAATGGCCCTACCACCGAAACCAGTAACTGCGGGAAGCATTACTCCAGAAGAGAGAACATTCTTCCATGGTTGGTAATTACTGTAAAATATTCATCAAATTCTGTATTCATTTATTCACCCAAACAGAATGTTTTTTAAGTTGCAATATAATTGACATATGACATTTAATTAGTTTTAGATGTACAACATAATAATATAATACACACACACACACACACACACACACACACACACACAGGGTGCCAAAAAAAATGTATACACATTTTAAGAAAGGAAAACTGTACAAAAATTTTAGTACTCAATATATACTGATACCAAAAGGTGAATACAAGTCACATTTGACTTCTGCGATTATAAGAGGTGCTCAAAGTGGTTCCCATCAGCGTCCAGACACTTCTGATGATGGCAAACTATTGCTTGAGCATAGATAACATCTCTTACAACATGTATACATTTTTTGGGAGACCCGGTATTAAGAAATGATCACCACAATAAGTTTAGTTAACATCCATCACCACATATAGTTACAAATTTTTTTTGTGTTGAGAACTTTTAAGATTCTCTTACCAACTTTCAAATACACAGCACAGTATTATTAGCGATAGTCCCCATACTGTACCTGACATCCCCAGGATTCATTTATCTTACAGCTGGATGTTTGACCTTTTGACCCCCTTCACCCATTTTGTCCACTTTCTGCCCCCTGCCTGTGGAAACCACCAATCTGTTCTCTGTATCTACAAGCCCAGGGATTCCACATATAAGTGAGATCACACAGTATTTGTCTTTCTCTGTCTGATTTATTTCATTTTGTGACATAACGCCTCAAGGTCCATCCATATTGTTTCAAATGATGGAGTTTCCTCTTTTTTATGACTATATATTATTCCATTCTACATATATACAAATATATATGCATGTATATATATAAAATATTCCATTATATACATAATCCAATATTCCAAATCTATATATCTATATATCTATATCTATCTAGATAGATAGATAGATAGATAGATATAGATATATAGATATATATTTTTTTCTCCTTTATCCATTCGTCTAGCAATGAACACTTACTTAGGATGTTTTCATGCCTTGGCCATTGTAATAATGCAATGAACATGGAGGTGCAGATGCTTTTTCAGCTAGTGATATTATTTTCTTCAGATAAATACCCAGAAGTAGAATTTCCGGATCATAAGGTAGACCTGTTCTTAGTTTTTTGATGAAATTCCATACTGTTTTCCATAGTGGCTGCACCAATTTACATGCCTGCCAACAGTGTATGAAGAATCCCTTTTTTCTGTATCTTCATCAACACTTATTATCTCTTGTCTTTTTGGTAGTAGGTGTGAGGTAACATCTCATTGTGGTTTTGATTTGTATTTCCCTCATGGTTAGTGATGTTGACAACTTTTCATGTACCTGTCTTCTTGGAAAAACGTCTATTTAGATACTTTGCCTATTTTTTAAGCAGATTGTTTGGGGTATCAGATTTTAATCAGATTGCTGGGGGGCGGTCCTTGTTTTGCTATTGAATTATAGGAGCATTTTCTTATATGTTGTAAATATTAACCCCTTATGAGATATATGATTTGCAAATATTTTCTCCTGTTCTGTAGGCTGCCTTTTCCTTTTGTTGATGGTTTCAACAAAAGTTTTTTAGTTTAATATGGTCCCACCTACTTATTTTTGCTTTTGTTGCCTTTATTTTTGGTGTCATATCCAAAAAATAATTGTTAAGACCTATGTCCAGGGCCTAACCCCGTATATATTCTTCTAGGGGTTTTATGGTTTCAGGTCTTATGCAAAGTAAAATATTTGTACTCCAATATTTAGTCCCTATAGTGCCTCATGTCCTACACCTTTGACCTACTAATTCTCTGAGTTCTTTGTGTCAAGAATTAATTAATAGCTAGCTATTAATCTTGTACCAATTCTTAATTAATCTTTTTTGCACTAATTACTACAAAGTAAAATTGATGACTACAGTTATGCATTTATTATTTAATAATGACAACAAAGTGTTAAAAGTATCAAAAAATTCTTGAAAAACAAGATCTGCAAAATTCTGCTCAAGAAAAGTGGGTACTTTTTGTACATGGGAAGTAATAGGCACAAAAGAAAACTAATAGTGGAAATTTAAATCTCTACCATTGGACTAGAGGATGAATTTATCTTTGTTGTAAAATTTTTGCATACAATTGTATTCTACTTAAATGGTTTCATTAAAATAAAAATAGAATGGAAATTTTTTGAATTGGCTTGCCCCTGCTATATAGAAAAGTGATTAAGTAATTTAATTATAGTTAACTTCAGGAAATTCTTTCTTAATGAAAATCCATCCATGGTGGTAAAATATTGATTTAACATATGTATAGTAACAGGAAATCATCATTCTTGGGATCAAAACCATGGAGAACGTCAGGTTCTTATGTCCTCTTGACAAATGTCAAGTCAGTACCAGACACCACAGCCATTTGGAGGTGGGGCAAGGCAGACAAGCCCATCCAAATATATGTAAAGGTACTAGGAAAAAAATCAATTGAAAGTTTATATTTCAGAGCAATCACTGCTGCCTAGGGAGAGCAGAGACTTTGTACAGGACATGGTTTTTTGTCCTTAAAGGATGAATAAAACTTTAATGGGTAGGGACCTAGGTAGGGTCAGGAGAGTTGAGCATCTAGTGGCAGGAGTCTGAAAACAAAAATAATGGAATAGGGAAAATGTAAGGCCTGACCAAAAAATTAGAAGGTGACTTTTATGGCTGAATCATAGGTTTTAGGTAAGGAAATAGTAGGCGATATATCTGAAAGGGAGGCTTGAGCCAGACTTCGGGGATCTTGAAAACCAGGCTATGTAGTTAGATGTTATTAGAGAAACCATAGAACTACCCAAGTCTTTTGTTTGTTCATTCATTTAATAAAAAATTTGATTAAAAAAAAGAGAGAGAAAGAAATTTTCAAACTCCAGGATGCTTTAGGGGAAAATATTAGAAATCATTCACTAAAAGAAAAGGTGCAGTGATATAATTCTCCATTTTTCTTATTTTTATTTTATTTTATTTTATTTTTTGAGGGCAGTGTCACTGGCCCTCACATGTGGGACCGAACTGAGGCCGCTGGCTTCCCAAGCCAGCGCTTAACCACTGTGCCACTCGGCCAGCCCATTATAATTCTCCATTTTTCTACGTCCTTGTAAAATATCACACTAGAGAAAAGAGAATCCTTGCGAGGCACTTGTTTGGAGAATTGTTACCTCTCTCAACAAGTAGAATAAATTTACTTCAAATCAATCCTGACACTTTGACTCAGATGCAGCCCAGCAGCCCTTCTACCTAATTCAGTGCAATTGTCCAAGGATTTGGGGCTTTCATTCATGGTCTTCACATCAGACATCAGGCTCAGGGTCCTTCCTTCCTCCTCTGTGGAACCAAGACAGCTGTGGTTGTGGTGGAAAGAAGCATGGACAGAGGACGAGTTTGCTTCCCAGCTCGGCCATCCTGGAGCTTTGGAACCTGGATGACTGCCTTAACCTGAGCTTTTTTATCTTTCCCTGCAAGGTGAAGAGCTTGACCTTCAGTGGCCTCTCAGATCCCTTCAAGCTTTGCCTTTTTACATTGCTAAGATATTCCTTTAATAAGCTACTCCAGCATTTTCACAACTGCTCTCTCTAGCACCACCCAAAAAGTGCCTGAGAACCAGTGATAAGAGAGATGGGTGTACAAAACAAAAATTATCAGTGCATAAAGAAGCAAAAGTAGCTCTTTCTATATTCTGCTTCAAATACAGACCTTACTAATTTGCCTTGTTTCCATATACCTTTAAGTATCTTTAGCTGAGCTACCTGTTTTGATCCAACACCATTCTGCCCCACAGATGAGGGGGGGAAAAACAAACACCTAATTTTCTTCTCAGTATGCTTTTCATGCTAATCCTGGAAGAAATAAAAACAGTGATCAATAATATAGAGGTTGGAATCAAAAGACCTGTGTTTGACTATTAACACTGCCGTTTACTAAGTTAACTTAACCAAGTTATTTAATCTTCCTAAGACTTAATGTCTACATTTATAAAGCGATATTTTTATGAGGATTAAACAACGTAATTTAAATAAAGAAATAAAGACTTGAGCTCTTGTAGTAAGAGCTCAGTAAATAGAATATAATAATGTAATATGAATGTTAAACATGCAGAAAATATTGACCAAAAAAAATGTGTTTTACTATGGAAACTTCCCTGAAGAAAATGGCTGACTTCAACAACCAACCTTTTGAGATTTGCCTTATCTAAGTAAGTGGTTCTCAATATTGACTAGAATCATTTGGGAGTTTTTGAAAACTACCAGTCCCCAAGCCCCCCTCACTTACATGAGGAGTTGAGCTTCTCAGACAGTTTGAGAGCTCTCAGATCTCAAGATTCAAACATGATTTAAACTTTAGAGACTCAAATCTATTGAGTTGTCGGAAAAGTCATGACACAGTTTTGCAATGAAAAACAGAAAAAATACATCATGACTTTTCCAACAGCCCAATGATTGGGTTGCCTCCTCCCATTAATACATGAAATTTACATTTCTGGACTAGTTTACAGGTGAACTCGTGATACAGTGAACAACCCTTCTAGGAAAGTAGCCATTTTCCCCCAAACCTGGAGTTTTTATAGGTTCTCTATCCTCTGTGATAATTTCCATTTCAAATATGCTGGTAAATGTCAAAATGTGGACCATCTATTCAGACCCAATGGCAGAAAGCAGGCTCAAATGATACATGCTGGCAAGATTGATATCAGTGAACCATATTGTCTGGTTTCATTAAATGTGTTGGCAACACTGGTACAAGATCTGATATCAGGACATAAAGGAACACAGGAAAAAAAAGAACTTTACAGTTTTTATTCTCAATATAAAACTTAGACTCTTCTCTCAGTTTGATAAAGACATTTTACACTTGGAAGCTTTTGTTATTCTTAAAAATGCATTTTAGTAGTAATAAGGTCCAAATAACTCAATTAAATTAAAGAGAAAAATGTGACCACTTCACATGACTTATTTCCTTTTCAATTTTGAAAGTATACTAATTATGATAGTGTTATTTTAGGGATAACTTAGGTATGCTGATATAATTTTCATTAATCACAAGCCATTCCTGCAATGATAAAAAGATTACCATTTTTCCAGTGAAATTGCCATTGTTCAAAACATTGAACCTCTCACTATATCACTATCTGTATTTAGAAATGACACATGGTACAAAATAACATTACCACTGGTCTTCAAAAGAAGTGATTCTCACTAGGAATTAATTTTCAATTTTGTCATTTGGAGATCCTAGGCCCTGACACCTGTAGCATTCTATGAATTAAACTGACATAACTAAATATGTTATAAACAATGCGTAAAAATCCTGATGTCATGTCTTGGAAATTTTAAAAAATATAGTATGTTTGGAGAATGCAGCAGTTTGCATCATAACCAAATTTATCAGCAAAGTCATAGAAAATTTAACATCTTATAATTATTACAGTAGAAACAAATATAAAAGATTTTCTTTAGAAATACAGGATATGGAGTAGGAATAGCACTATTCAGTTAGAGCCCCAAATCTTCATCTAATAATATGACTCTGGAGCGATCACTTAAAAGTTATGTGGGTCTCCATGTTCTTCCCCATTTCTGAAATCTTCTCAAGCGTCAATGTTCTTTCGTCCTTTAAATATGTGTGCTGCCATGTTGATAATCAAGAGAAACCAAAGCTCATTTTCATGATGTCAAATGTAAATTTCTCTTTGGTTATGTGTTGCTCTTTAAGGTGAGAAAGTTGGTTTGCCTGGCACTTCAATTTCTCCAGTACAATGAATAAACTTACTTCCCAGCCTCAGTCTCTATTCACTCTAAGGTCAGAATCGTGATTGGTTGAGCTAAGTTTATAACGTTTCATTTAAGGGACAAAAAAATACTAAAAATGGTTTGTGATAAAATAGGGACATTTGTCAATTCTAGATGGAAAAAGTAAGTAATTGTGTATAGTATTTATTCTCTGTTGTTATTTTTAAATGTTTGACAGCTTTTAAAATATCAGTTTGTATAACAGGTAACAGAAATGTTTGATGGTGAGAAATAATTGAGGCAATCTTGGATCATTGCAAATACTATCAAAAGACTTTGGGGGTTCAGGTTTTGCTTATCCAACATAACTTTGAGATATCTAGATTTTTTTGTTGTAAGAGAAGAGGTAAATTAGAATGGCTTTAGCTTTAAGAGAGATGTTTTGTTGGTTTGCCTTAAGTAACTCCCATCTGAACTATTTGTTGGCAACACATAAACTTGAAAGAATCCTTTTGTTCCCTATTATCAGACAGTGAAGTTTTTCCCAAGAACATTTCAGAGCAAAAAACACACACAAGGCCATGCTCTAATGGCACCATTAAGTTGTTCAGTGTTTGGTCTTGTGCTTAACAATAATATCTAAAGCATCCCCCTAAGACCCATCAAAATAGAGCTGAGATATTATGTTCCTTCAAACAAATGTCTTACAATTTATAGCTAATGAAATTTTCTCTATCATTGTTTCCTTCTGCCCTCCGTCCCTCGTTAATCAGCTAAGAGGGAGGAGCATTCAGACACCAACGGTAGAATAATGTGAGGAAGTTGCCCAGCATTCCTTAACTGGACAATAGGCAAATGACACATGACTTTTTAAATGTGTGCAATTTATCAGAAGTGGAGAGACAAAAATAATGTGAACTTGGGGGAAATCATATAGCTAATATTGTTCAGTAGCAGATCTCGGATCTTGTTTTTCTCTTTGATCCTGAAATTATTGGATACTTTTATAGGCTTGGCCAGTAAAATAATTCCAGTTTTATTACTCTCCACATCCTGTGGTTTTATTTCCTAATACAAAGATGTATATAATGTTAGTGTTGTCCTGGAATGTAATGGATTTAAGAGAGGTATAATTTGCTGTCTGGGAGATGGTTTTTTGAATTTCTATAAAATAGTGCATGGAGGAATGAGATGCCGAGAAAGGCTGTAGTGCCAAAAAGAGATAATGAAGATACAAATTATTTTTCATTATTTTAGTGCTGGGTAGTTTTGAGTTAATATACTGGGTTTTTAAAAGCTTTTACCAAAATTGCATGTTTCAACAGAAACCTTCAAAATTAGCCAAACATTCATTTTGATGTTATGAAATAATGTCATTCCTCAAATCATTATGCTATCAGTAATTTTAAATGGAAGCCCCCTCTTTTCCCCCCTCCAGAAACACGGATAGATATACTTGGGATAAAATCAGAGATCATAGGAAATTTAATGGGGCAATATTAAACATGAGGATTCCTGATCTCTTTAGGGCTAACCACAGGAACCTGGGGAAACACCCCAAAGAACTTAAAATAAGGACTGAGGGCTTATGGGAAAGACACATCCTAAGCATTATGTGAGGCACAGACTAAAGAGCTAACTGGGATGACAAGAGGTTACTGACTCTGGGTGGTGAACACAGAATGCAATAGGCAGATGATGTATTATAGAAATGTACCCTCGAAGCCTATGTAATGTTACTAATCTATGTCACCCCAATAGATTAATAATAATAATAACAATAATAAATTAAAATATCAGCCTATAGTGCAGTTCTCCAAACCACCAACAGGAGGAGCTAAATGCTGCCCAGCTGCCCTTCTGTCTCTGCCCACAAACCCCTGCCCCAGCCTTCACTCAGTTTCTTCAGTCCAGCGGGCCCCCCACTGCTCTCTGGGTTTCATTTCCCCCGATGGCACAGTTTGGAAAGTAGCCCCAGGAGAAAGTTCATTTTGTGTGCATCCTTTCTCTCTGTTGTGAAATGCTTGAAAGCAGTTGCTTTGCATATTTGGTGCAGTATTATAGTTGTTTACAGCAGGAGAGTAATGAAATCTAAGATTCTTTACTATTTCATGGCCAGAGATAGAAGTCTCTTCTTCTCTCTTCATATCCATATGCTTCTTATTTTCTTTCTTCTTAGCTCCCCACATTGGCCTGAGCCAATGGAGGGCTGGAATTATACATTTGCGTATGATGTAGACCTGGGCTGGAGTGAAATGTATACTGAATGAAGGGGCCAAAAATGTGAATATAATTGATGATCAAATGTTTTTCCAGCCCTAAGGTTTTATTATTTCTTCTGAACGAAAATGACTCAGTTGGGTCACTTTTCAGAATAAGAATATAAGTATCAGTCTTCATATACAGATACACAATCGCTTATCCACAATTCTAAAAACCACTCAAATCCAAATTTTTGTTGCGAATTTTGTGCCAAAATGTATTTGACAGCTAAACCAGACCTGGACTGGCGTGAGTGGTCAGTTGTGTCTCAATGCTTCTCCCAGGCACAGGCCCCAGTAATGATTAGTGGCTTTTTATCTTGTAAATTTTGCTTTAACTAAACAATAAAGATGGGGTGACATTGAAAAGAAAAGGAAACATCTGTCTTCATCAACAGTGCAGAAAATAGAGTTGATGGGTGACTATAAAGTAGCTTACTATAGAAAATAGTATGGCAGCTGCCCCTATACCTGATTTAAAGAAAGAGAAGAATGAGATGTTGAAGTTTTATGGTGACAGTGATGACAAGAAATACTAAAAATAGGGAAAATTTTTCAGAAGCTAAAAGATGAAGAGGTGAACTGTGGGCTGATGAAGGGATTCCGACAACAATAAAAGAACAGAACATTGATCAGTTTGCTGGATAAGCCACCCACCATAAAACATAGGATTCATTTTTTATGATATGTGTATCACACTTTTTATTTTATACCTAAGTAAACCAAACATGTTAATCACTCTGTTCTTCAAAAAATGGACGATTAAGAAAACCGGACATCATCAAAATCCCTAAGTGAAGTTGAAGTTTCAGTCTTTAGCAGTATTTTTTTCATGGGGGAAATGCCAAACAAAACCATTCTGGGACTTTATTTTTAGAATTAGGCTAGCCAGATCTCTAAGATCTCTAGCTTCTGGATTCTAAATGTTATTTTCATTATAATACATGTGAGTTAATAGAAATGATACATGAAGATATCAGAAAACAGATAAAAATGGAATCATCAAATCAAGCAATATGTGAATTTAGACATGTTTATATTTACTATGTATTAAAAATAATCGTAGTGTTATTAGAATTTTTTTAAGCCTATGAACAATGCCCTCCCACTTTTTTAGCTTTCTTATTGGGTCAGCCAATTTCATAGTTAACACAATTAGAGAAACATGATAGAAACAGAAGTAGAAAAGCATTATGAATTTTTTGTTAATTAATCTATAATACTATGGAAGTAAATGGTAATGCCATCATAGCATTCTGGCTAATGTCTTTGAGAAGGGAGGTGGAAAAGAATTGTAGAGTTTTCATTTATTCACCTCCATGAAAGTTGACTCTTTTCATCCCCTACCTTTTTCTTGTTTGCCATCAGGTATGTCTAATATTATTGGAGTGAAATCACAGTGAGTAGGGCATTCTAGAATATTTTTAGGCACCATATTAGATTTTAAGAAAGTTACCTGATTCTCATTTATTTTGGTATAATTTTGTTTGTATAGATATAGCTGCAAAATGGATTTTTTCCCCCACTTTCTTGAATGTAAAGCCAGTGTAATGAACCCTCCTTTGATCCAAATTGCCATATGGAAACCTGGAGACTATTGATTTATTTTTCAATTTCGATAGTATAAATACAGCTAGGTAAAATGTGCCTAATTTCATGGATTGTTTTTAAGTATATAAAACCTTTCCTGTTATTCTTAGTGATTTAATAAAAACTATATAAACCAGTTTCCTCTTTAATAAATGTTAAAACATAAAAATTATAGAATCAAACATAAACAAGATTCCTGTCAGTCATTTAGATACAATTCCAAATGATAAAAAAAAAAAACTTGAAAAAAAATGCAGTTAGAAAAGCTGTCAATAAAGCATGACATTATCTCATCCTAAATAACAATAAAATATATGCAGATCTCAGCAACCTTGAGATAGCACTTTACCTTACTAAACTAGCAAAAGAAGTTCTTATTTTAAATTGAACTTTGTTGAAGATGTGTAAAACTAATATATTTATTACTAGTACGAGCTTTCTTAGAAAGTGATAGAACAGATATCAAGTCATAAAAATGTTTGTATATCAATTACTTAAAATAATGGTGGTGAAAGTATAGTCTCATAGAAGGGTATTTAGTACATAATGTGGAGAGATCTCAATTAGAAATATTCACTATAATTGCAACTGTTAATAAAAGGACAAAACCATACTCACACAGAGAAATGTGAGGAGGATAGAACCTCACCTATAGAGAACAATAAAATATTACCAGTGATTTTTCTCTGCATTAAAACAAAATGGCAAAAAAGGCATTATCCTCTAGAGCTATAATATCCGGTATACCAGCCACTCTGGTACCTAAAAAGTGACGTCTTCAAAATCCCATACACTGTAAATATAAAATACACTCTGGACTTCAAAGACTTAGTATAAAAAAATGTAAAAAAAATCATGAATAATTTTTATACTGATTACACATTCAAATTATATGGGACTACTTTGGGTTAAGTGAATTATACGATTAAGTGAGTTTTGCCTGTTTCTGTGTACATTTCAAAATGTGACTACTAGGGCGTGAAGCATGATCATGTGACTAAAGAAAGCCTTTAGACAAAGAATTGCAGATTCTTAAAACAGGAATCCACCAAAGCTGCAGAGGACCTAATGCAAGGGACCCCAAAGATCGGGGTAGGGTCCTGGTATCTTCTACTGGGAAAATGTTTGCTTGGATCCCCCAGAATCAGTGAGACTGCTTTTATTGCAAGCCACATAAAATACAGCTCTAACTGTATTAAATAATGAACATAATCTGTTAATTCATGACACTCCACAGTGTGCAGATAATTCAGTTACCTCTTCATACTGTGGCTCATCCAAGTTACAAAAACCCAACTTCCCTCTCTATACAAAGTTAGCTTAATCTGAAAAAGAACTTCCTGTGGTTCTCCTAATGGCAGCCTCCTAGTGGGGGCTTTCAACTTCCTACTATAAAACTAGCATGTGAAAAAGTATGTGTCTTTTTTTTTTTTTCTTTTTCGGTTGCTCTCATGGAATGAAGTGGATGTTTCTATACCCAAAAGATTCTAACTACCTCCTTGTATCCCATTAGCCTTAATCGTGTCCCAGTCTCATCTCTATACCAATCACTGTTGGCACTCATTAAGATGTACTGACTGACTTAAGGTAATCAGAGATCACCATCTGTATTTGGGGGCTTGAAGCCAGGGGTCAGTCCTGCCCAAACTGCACAGCTGGGAAATTCAGAGTCATTAAGGAGCGGGGGGTGTGGGGGGTGGGTGGGATGGAAATGGATGCTAGGGTGTACCCAACAAATAGCCACTTCACAACCTCAGGCATAAATAGAGAGACAAGAATTCTAATGGGGATTTTAATTAACATCTTAGCATGAGAAATAATGCCCACAAGGGAAAATGAATATATAAACTCGGAGAGATATTTTTTTTGAACTTTGTACTGTCCTAAAGTTATATGCTTTTCATCCTTTTTTTTTCTTCTCATAGTCTTAGCAATATAACCCTTAAACTCAAGAGGCATAATTGCTTCTTTTTCTCGGTATCAAGAATGGGTATCAAGTAAGGGGGTACTGAACTAAGGAGCTAAGAGGACACTGACAATCCAAGCAAGTATTAAGGGTTTGGAAGGATGAACATCAGTCCTCCTCTCCAGAAAGAAGTCTGCTTATCTGCCCCTATTTTAACTCATTCTCTCAAGGAGAAAGGCATAAAAATTCTGATTTGTCAGTGGCTGTGACATTGTCTGCACCTCAATTAACTGGCAATTGTGGTTTCTATATATTGAATGCTGGCACTTCCTGAGGAGAACTCCCCATATACTTCCTTTGTTCATATTATTAAGTTGGTAAGGTCTTTTTTCTATCCATAATTCTATCTTTTTACTCCCTTATGAACTGTCAACAGGGTAAGTAAGATTGAAGGAAGCACCATAGTTCCTGTTATCTTAGATGAAAGTGGGAGTAAGTAGAAAGCCTCCCTTAGACGATAAGTGTGAGTCCAGGCGTCCACCCCAACTGGCATGACAGCCACTATACTGAGGGGTATAGAAAGTTTGTTCAGAAACATAAAAGGGTGTCTTGGGTCTATTCTGCTGTAATTCATTTTGGTCACTTCTACTGTAAGGTATTCTGGTCTTAAATCTCCTCACTTAAGAAATCCAAAAGGATTAAGTGTGAGTGGAAGAATTACAACAGTCACCAAGCAAAAATGGGAGGGGGAAATAATTTGAATTAAAAAAAGGGGGGTATAAACTGAATGATGAGAATGGGTAGTAGCTGATAAAGAAAAAACAAAATCTAAATTAAACCTTAGCAAAGAAAAGGTTCAAGGATACTGGCCAAGATCAAGGTGGTTCTGGAAGGTGAACAGTAGAAAAGCTCACAGAAAGAAGAAACTAGGAGAATCATTTTTACGTTAAGTTGGTGGTTTTGCTATGCTTGTATTAAATCCAGTAATTCCTTTCAAGTAAAATAAAAAAGGAGTTGACCTAGCTGAAACAAAATAAAAGTGTTGGCGGTAGAGTTCTACTTTAGGCATTGGGCAAACTTGCTAATTTCAGAACCACGATCCCACCAAGAATAACTAACGAATATCAAAACAGGTATTTTAAAATCTGTTGGAAGTCTTCAGAGAACTACTCTAGTGGATATGATGGTACATTCCCTATACATCCACCCTGGCACCAAAGGGCCATTATCCCAGTGTTGGAATATTGGCAGGCTTCAGCTTTCAAATGAGTCCTCTTAGGACTTTAGTGGAGGAAGACAATTCCAAAAACTATAAGTTATTCCCATAAATTAAAAAAAACAACACTAAATAACGAGACATTTTTAAAAATACCCTAAAATTGAGAAAACCAAGAAAAAAATATGAAGTATAGATATTGGCATTGCTAAAGATAGAGATTTTAAAATGCAGATGATATATGCAATATATCTAATAAGACATGAAACAATGATAAAGAACAGAAAAGTATAAAACAAAAATCACATTGAAATTCTAGAACTGAGAAAAATAACTGCTAATAGATTTAGTGGATGGATGATCTTAAGAAACGGATTAGCCGCCGCTGGAGGTTTACTGAACTAGACAATCTGTCAGGAGCAAATATTCAGGATGAAGTACAGAAAGGTAAGAAAAAAGGCAGAAAAGGGCATTAAGACACAAGAAAGTCATGATGAAAAGTGTAGTTGGATTCCCAGGAAGATAGAAGAGAGGGAGACTTGAATAGAACAGTATTTGGGGTCTGAGTCTAGAAGTTTTTCAAAATTTTCCAAATCAAGATTCAATCCACAGATTCAAAATGTATAATACCAGGAACCTCCAGCAGGAAAAACAATAACAACAAATCATCAACCTAAGAGATAAGAGAAGTTGTATTTTCCTTTTGGATGAGAGCCATTAGCTTCTTCATCAGGGAAACAAATGGCTACAGATCTAATCTTTATGGTATGTAAATATGTTTCTAAGAGAAATGAAAGCAAACATCTCTAAATCTATGGTGTATTTGTTTCCATTGCTCAGACTTTTTACTGAACACTGAAAAATCCAGGGATGTTTTTACTCCTCCACAATTATACATCCAACAGAAATACATCCAAAGCAAGTATATACCAAAGTCATATTCAAGAATCCTCATTATTCTTGAGATCCCCAAACTAGAAACCACCCAAATGTCTATCAACACTAGAATGGATAATTATCTGTCGCAGTATGTTAATACAATAGAATTCAACACAGCAATAAAAATGAGTGTCGTCCCACTACATGTAACATGATGACTCTCACATGCATAGGTTTAAACAAAAGAAGCCAGACATAAAAGGATACATACTCTTGGGGCCAGCTGAGTGGTGCGGTGGTTAAGCACTGGCTTGGGATGCCAGCGGCCCTGGTTCGGATCCCACATATGAGGGCCAGTGACACTGCCCTCAAAAAAATTTAAAAAATTAAAAAAAAAAGAATACTTACTCTTATGATTCCATTGAAATTACACTCAAAAATCTGCAAAACTAATCTATGATGTGAGAAGTGAGGATAATGCTTAACTTTGACAGGGAAAAATGGGGACAGCGAATGGGACGGGAGCAAAAGTGGGGCTACTCAGTGATAGTCTTTGTCTTGATCTGGCTCATGGTTACACAGGTGGGGTGATTTTGTAAAGACTGACGAGCTACTCCATTGTGAATCGCGTATTTCTGTATATTTTATTTTTTTATTAATTACTTTAAAATTTATTTTTCAATTACCTTGGTTTGCGAGCATAAGTCATTCGGGAAACAAACGACTCGCATTGCAAGACATTGCTTATTTACCAAGTTAAAATGTCTTAGAAATGTTTGCTCGTCTTGCAGAACACTCACAAACCAAGTGACTTGCAATCCAAGGTTTTACTGTATATGTATATTTTTCAAAAGGGGAAAACTTTTCATAACGGCTCAGCAGTTCTGACAGAATTTAAGGTCAGCAAATATTTTGGCCTCTGGGGATGCTAAAACTGAAACATACCCTGCGTCCACCTTTCTCCACCTCTCATCTATACTCCTCACTCCTCCTCTCATCTCATTCTTTCCTTTCTTTCAAGTCTGCCTGGCAAAGGAAGACAGATGAAGGAGCAAACGTCATTAATCCTGTGGTTAATATCGATTCATGGAAGATTTTCTTAGTGGAAAACATATAGGATTTAAGATTCCCCATAGCGTTATTCCCAAAAGGAATTAAAACAAGCTGATAGGTTTAGCCTCTGTGTCAGGCAGGGCAGCCACATTTTCTGATGGGTGTTGCCCATTTCACACCTCTTATTAAATAGTTTGAATATGACCTCTGGCTTTCACTTTTTAAATAAATAAAAAGGGGAAAACTTTCATTTCAAAGCAAGTAGACACTAATTAGAAATATAAACGTTAGATTTTCTGTAATAAAAAAAATTTTGATCGCTGAAAGAATAAAAAAAATGAAGCAATCTGACAGTTTTCTGCGCCAAAGGGACTACAGGTGAGAGCTAGTCAATTGAGAGATATTGCCACTGTTCCAAAGCAATTTTCTAAAGCCAGAATTATTCCTCCACACACCTGCGAAAGATTCAGAAGCCCAGGGGAAAGTAAACATTTATTTCAAAAATAAACTTGGAAGTTTGGAAATAAAACAGACAGGCTATTTTCTTATCTAAGAAAGCATGTCTCTAAGCTGCCAGACGTCCTGTAGTCAGGACTTGAAAGAGTAGAACTAATAAGTATGTGTTAACTGACTCTGGGGCTCTCACACCAAGTGTCATTTAAATCCATTAAATGGCATATAAGCTGAGAAGACTTGAAATACAGAGGTAGGGGTTCTTAGTTTTGCCACTGACTATATGAATTTTCTTCTCTTTAAAATAAGAATAAGCATTCAGACTCCATCATTCGAAACAAATGGATCAAGGTGACAACTCTTCCAAAGGAAGTAACTTACAACTTATATTTGTAATGATTATTAACATCTTCCGAAGCCTCGTTTCTTTTTGTCTTTTTTCTTCTCTTCCTTATATCTCCTCTTTTTCCTCTCCCTTTACGTTTTTCCTCCCTCCCTTTCCCCATTTTCCCCTTATCTTGATCTATATTCTTTCCTTTCTATCTTCTCTATCACTTCCTTAACTATTCATCATATGCTATGTTAACTGACCGTATAGTACATGTATTTGTAGTTCTCAAAAGTCAACTAAATTTACTTTTATTTGCTTGTGACCCAAAATTAATTTTGTTTCAATGAGTCACTGGTTTACAAGAGAAATATAAAGTTTCTTTACCCTAAAAGAATCAGCCTTGAGTTTTGAAATAAAAGATTTAGTTTATTAGTGAGCAATATGTGAGGGTCACAAGGAACCAGCCTCCTAGTGATTTTCCATTCAGGGTCATTGAACCAAACGCCACCTCATTTCTTCGGGCTGCCCTGTATCCTACTCTTGGGTGAGTGTGTATCTAGCATGACTCGTCTCTCTACATTCTGAATGTTAAATGTGATCCTGAGATCTCTGATCAATGTTAATCAATCAATAAGCACTTTCTTAGCATTCATAGCATGCGTAGCTTGTGTTACACCTTTGGAAAACTGGAATTAAGAGAGATACAGTTTTTCACTTCAAATATCTTGCTATATACACACTTAAACTGTGTATAAAGAGTGTGAATATAATCTTATAAGTGAGAATAGAGGCATCAAGATTCAATAAGTATATCTCATTGAATTTGTTCATGTAACTCTTAGAAGAGTGGTTGAATCTTCTATTCAGTTTTACTATTATTAGTAATCAGCTGATATATAAGTACAAAGCAGGGCTGTCAAGCTTTAATAAAGCTTACCTAAAACATAATTACCTCTTCCATAAACAGAATTACTCAAACATGTCAATCTGGAGAGTAGTATGAAGCAGTCATAGAAGTATCTCTAAAACTACATTGTTCAATTACTGAAATTTGATAATACAAATTAAACTCAATGTACTTTTTTTTTAAAGTTCTGTAATGATCAAGGGATCAATTTTATATGTTTATATGGTGGACTTTTGTAAGTCAATAACTAAGAAACTGACAAACGTTTCATCTGATATACAAATAGATTTCTCAGCATTTAGCCAGAGAAAGCAAACAGCTTGGGACTCACTGATTAGAAAGGATTCAACACGATGAGACATAATATCATTCCATCTCATGGTAGAGGAAGTCCTTCTGAAAAATGAATGAAATGTGGTTCCGCCCAAGACACTCTGGGAAGAGTATAATCCCGGGATCTAGAGACCAGCGGAGGCCCAGGCAGAGTTTCCTGTGTGGGGCCTGCCTGTCCCAGGTGCTAAGAGGGCTGTGAGGGTGGACATCTACCAGACACTGAGATGGTGGCCTCTACCAAAGCCCTCCTCCTCTTCCCAAAAAACCTGTAATACAGACAGGTTGCTTTCAATGGAAAATTACCACACACAAAACTGATTTAAACCACACAGAGAATGTATGGCCTTATTTAACTGCAAAGCCCAAGATAATTAGGCTTCGGGTAAGTTTTGGTGGCTTACAAAAATGTGAATTGGACCCAATTTCTTTATTTCAGTTTCTTTGCTCTGCCTCCTTAGCGTAGGCTCCAATTTTGTTAGGTTCGCCTCTGGAAACCCTGACTTAGCCGCCACATGTCACTATAAACTCCATCATTCCAGGTTTCAAGTCCAAAAATGTCTGCCGCATGGAGAATTCAAACAAAAGTCCTGGCTTTGAGTCTCACTGGACCTTTCGCCGGACTTGACCAGCTAGTGCGGCCAAGGGAACGAGATGTGTTGATTGGCTACTGTCAGTTGGGGTCTGATTGAGAAGTTGACAGCAGGTCCCAGCTGACCTAACACACCAGGCTGGAAAACGTGGGAAATTGTCAGGAAATGAGCAAAAAATGCTAAGTTCTGGGGAAGCATCTAAGACATATCCTATTTTATATCACTTCAGTTACACCAAACATTTATTGTGTACTTAGACTGTGCCAGGCACTGTGCTTGGTGCTGGGCTGGGCGAAGGTTTGGAATGAGATGGAAGAAAAGTGCAGAATATAAAGATAAATATGACATGGCCGCTGACCTCAAGCAACTTCACCTTCTGTGGAGAAACAAGAGTGTTAATGATTTTCCTGGCACATCATGTCTGAGGACTTGACAAACATGGGTCCTTCATACAGACACACTGGAGGTAACTACAGGACACCTGGGCAAGGCACTTCGCTCCTCTTCCTCCTTTCACGTCCATGGTTCCCATACCCTCTGTGCTAGCGCACTTCTACATGGCCTATTTTGACAAAGCAGGACATTTCCAGATTATTGTGACATTATAGTAAGGAGATATGGAAAGAAGCAAAAATTTTCATTTTAAATTTTGAGAGGTTTTAGGAAACCAGTAATTGCCATGATAACGGTACTCATTTATTTTAATCATGTTTTCTTTCCATTTAATTTGAACAGCTGTCATTCTTTCTCCAGCGTTCTGTCTTTCCTGTCTCCCCTCCCGCTGATGGTGTTCTTAAGCAATGACAAAATGACATTAAAAATTCAATGAGAATGGCTATTTTTCTCATTACCATTTGACTAGAATTGTGTATTAACTATGGAGATTAGCCTTTTCCCTCAGCGTGAAAAAAGATGTTAGAATCTATCATTAAGGGTTTCTCTGAAAATACTAAGACTTGCTTATGTTTTATAGAGTCTCATTTTCTGTGACAGGCACATAATGTAAGTATGTGGTTAATCCCATGAATTGCCAAACATTTTACAGTACTTTGCTAAGATTATCTTTAAAATACGGTAGAGTATCTTTTGTAGATAACCTGACAGAGGGTCCTCCAACATTAGGAGGGACGCTAGCTTCCTTACTGTCCTCTGGTGCCACTTCTCAGGATATTGAATGAGAGACCACTGGCAAAGCCATTTTAGACATGTAAACAGTGATTAAATCAACCCATGAGGATGGGTAAGTACAAGCATCCCAAGAAATCCTCCTAAGGAAGAGCAGGAAGGCTAAGAGTGGCATACATTCTCAAAAAAGATAAGTGCTAACAGGGCTGACAGCTTCTGGGTTGAGAATAATTACAGAACGAGAGAACATGGCGCAGGGAGCCATGGGAGGACATGAGAGCGCAGGAGAAGGGAGGGGCTTGTGATGGAGACCCCAGTAAAACTCTACAAGCTTAGTTCTGAGGCTGTGAAATTTACATGAGGTGGTCCTGCCCATAGGCAGATTGCTGCTGATGGAAGACCAGCAGTAAAATCGTGTAAATCAAAATGCACCTTCATCTTTCATCCTCTTTATCAACTCTGGGACACAGGTTACAAAGTGACTCCCAATTGTTTTGTTTGTCTAAGCGCAGTCAGTAGTCAGAGGACCAGTACGTTTTCTTCCCATCCTACAACAGATAGCACTTGGCAGCTCATCTTAGAAGAGATGCCAATGTTATGCAGCCACTTTCACATCTAGATTCCAGGAGATGTCAAAACATCCCTGATGATGTACAAGGAAATTGCTTCTTGCACTCGTGATGTCTGGCTAGGGCTGAAGTCTATGTATCTCATATGAAATCGTTCTCCCTTATTTTGCTCTGAAAGTGAATCACATCTCTCATCCCTTCTCATATCTTGAATTTCGTTCAATCCCACCATCCTATAACCAGAGAACTGATGCAGGCTTCTGTGTTTTGACAGGCTAGCCAGTTTGGTAGATTATTCAGAGTTAAGTATGTTAGTGGCCAATAATAGTTTAATAAGTTTTCTACAGCAAAGTATATATGTTTATGTATATTTTAACAGAACTCTTTAATATTTTAACAGAAAATGTTATGAGGGATTACAAAAGACTAGCCTTTCAATACCCATTACATAAACCATGGCTGCCTACCTTATTATGTACAAGATCCCGACCACTTCCAATCCCATTACAATTTTTTTCATTTTCTCCTTTTTGCTTAAGTATTCACATGTTAATTTAACATGTTTGTATCTTTTTGATGCTTGTTCGTTGGGCTGTCTGCCCTTTAAATTCATGGGCCTCTGTGATACCTTAAATTGTAGATTACCAAAGGAATAAGAATCTGTCTAGTTCTACCTACACAACATCATATTTAGGTAAATGTACTTATGAGCTTTTTATTATAAGAAAACTTATATGCAGTATGTCACAGAATAATTTCTTTGTGATGTCTTGTGGGGGGGAGGATTTCTACTGTTCACCTTCCTTTACAAATAACTTTTAAAAATCTCTCCTAATAGTGTCCCTGGTGTAGAGGACAAGAAACAGCAGTCCTTAAAGAGTGGAAAAAAAAAAAAATAGCTGGAAGGGTCCTTCCATCTTTGGATATGGCCCTGGTCACAGAACTCTGGGTTTTGTTTTAATGCAAATCACATAGTTTTATAAGGCACACGTTTCCCGTGAGAATTTCAGATGGCAGTTTTCTATTCAAGCTACCAGCTTCCACATCTCTGTATGTCAAAAATGCATCTCTCTCTTTTTAATCTCTTATTTTACAAATGAGGGAATTGAGACCCTTAGAGATTAAATGGCTTGCTCGTGGGGGCACAGCTAATTAGCAGACTTGCAGACATCATTCATCAGCCTTAAAAATGTCCTTTCAGTATGTTGTCAAGAATTACCCTTAAGAAACTTCTTTCCTAATAGCAAGGAGTTTCGTCAATACTGTCCAGCTAGCTTCCTTTATAATTAAATTTTGTTTTATCTCTCTTAATAGAGTCCATAAAATAGAGGGCAAGCAGCAGGAGGTATTTTCAACGTATTACAGTTTCTGTATATTATTAAACCAACTTTAAATCAATGTTAATTATTTAAAATAAATAGCAGCCAGACCCTCTTCAACATAATAAAACCACAACTATTGGAGATTATGATTCTTCCCAAACTGCCTTTTTAAAAAATCTATCAATATATACTTTTTAGAAAGCTGAGGTACAGTATTTGCTCTGTGTGTATTTATGTGTGTCATTGTTACATATTTTTCTCTTACCGTTATCTTGTTCATTTTTCTATAAAGTTCTACAAAAATTTCTGCAAAATAACTACATCATCATGATGCAAGAGGATAATTAAGTTAACCTTTCCCTGATTTTTGGACACTTAGGATACTTCCAGTTTTTCACGATTATGAGCAACGAGGAAGAGAGCACATTTGTGGGACTAGAAGCAGTCTTTATACAGGAAACCAAACCTGTGACAAAATCCTCACGCCAAGTGACAAATCTGGTTCCGATTTGCCTTCTGTGAACTGGAACATGCAAATATTGAATGTTGTTTTGACACAGCACACACTTGCTTTGCCATGACAGGGCTGGCAGTAGAATGCACTTCTCTTTGAAATATTTGAATGTTTTTCTTGGACAGTAGACCTTCTCATTGAACTGGAAACTCTGTGTGGCTAAATATTTCTTTTTCTTCAATTGAGAATGGGTTAGGCAGTTCTGAATTATGCTATTGTGCACCTACTATGGACCAAGTACTTAATCTACATTGTCCAGAGCTTACCCAGGAACTCTATAAGGGACTTGCTATTACTCTCTTTTGTAAATTTACAAATGGAGAGCCTGAGGCTCAGAGATGTTCAGTGACCGGCAGAGCCAACTTCCAGTTAATTGGCCCCACGCTCATGTTCCTGACATTGGATTATCTTTCTGTATCATGTACCACATTAAAACTGAGTGGCACGGGAGGCCGGTTAGCTCAGGATGTTAGAGTGCAGGCTGATAACACCAAGGTTGCCGGCTCAATTCCCACATGGGCCAAGGAGCTGCGCCCTCCACAACTAGATTGAAGACAACGACTTGCCTTGGAGCTGATGGGTCCTGGAAAAAGACACTATTCCCCAAGAAAATTTCTAGAAGCAAACGAACAACCGAGTGGCAGTGACAGGGTACAACACCCAGTTTTACTTAAACAGCTTCATTGAAGTGGAATACAAATACTGTATAATGCACTCATTCAAAGTATACAGTGCAATGGGTTTTAGTATATTCATGGGGGTGTACAATCCACATACAATCTGTTTTAGAACATTTCCATCCCCTCACAGAGAAACCCCATACCTTTTAGTTATCACCCCTTCCAACTACCTTGCCCCAACCCTAAGCAGTAGCTACCCTACTTTCTGTCTCTTTGGAGCTTCCTCTCTGGACTTTCCTCTGCTATATAGAATCATGTAGCAGGTGGACTTCTGTGTCTTGCTTCTTTCACTTAGCATAACGTCTTCCAGGCTCGTCCAAATTGTAGCATGTATCAGTACTTTTTTCTTTTTCATGGCTGAAAAATATTACGTTCTATGGATATTCCACATTTTACTCATCCATTAACTACCAATGGACATTTGTGTTGTTTCCACCCTTTTCACTCTTATGAATGATGCTGTGATATACATTTATATACAAGCTTTTGTGTGGACATATGCTTTTGTTTCTCTTGGCTACAGACCTAGGAGTGGAATTGCTGAGTCATGATACTTCTGTTTAATTATTTGAGGAGCTGCCAGACAGCTTTCCAGAATGGTTCTCCATGCTACATTCCTACCAGCAGTGTATGAGGGCGTTGATTTCTCTGCATCCCCATCAATGTTGTTGACTTTTCTATTCTGACCATCTGACTGAGTGTTTTAAACAGGTTTTTAACTTCACATTCAAGTTGCAAAGAAGTGTCAGGAGTGTGGATGGTGTTAGAACTCCAGTTGTGAACAAAACCAGATAAAATTCTTGCCACCTTGGGACTTAACGCGATAGGAAGGAAGAAGTTACCAATTAAATAATTGTGCATTGGCAGAAAAACTATTTGCAGGAATGTTTGTGACAGAGAGATGTTGAATTTATGGCAGTGTCTTAACAGTGTCATTCTATTTCAATTTTTTGTCAGGTCACACTAATAAATAGCCTCCAGGCAGAGAGTCTAAGAGCACTCTCTCCCCGACCCCACCCCACCCCCTCTACTAAGCCACCTCAAACATTCACATTTTTATGGATCTGATTACACAAGATCTATTTTCTATATATCTTTTTTTTTGCGTGTTTATTTCAATTTCTACTTATTTGTTCACATGTTATTATATTGTTTGTTGCATTATTTTAGATGTTTATTTCACATAATTTACTATTTAACTTTGTTATGCTTTTGGGGTTTTATCTGCTTTTTTTTATCTATACGTATATTAAAGTTTGTTTTTAAAACAAGACAACTTCTCAGAGATTTATAATTGACATAAGACTTGGTTTTGATCTTTTATAAATGTGTTTCAAAACTTAAATGGACCTCTAACTTATATGCCTATAATTCCCTATTGTTTTAACACTGTTCTTTGGAAGACGAGGCTTCCAGCTGCATGGAGTTTACCTGAATTTCACCTGGCTTGGGTACATCTTAATATATGATGATGTACAACTGCTCTAGCTCAGGGCTGATGTGAACCTGAATCCAGACTCAGTTACTGCTGGTGAGACCTTCAACAAGCTATGTAATCTCTCTGAATGAACCTCTGTTCTTTCATCAAAAAGATGTAAAAAGTAGAATACCTCTGCAGGATTTTTAGCTTTAAATAATAGAACTCATATAAAACATTGTGTACATTTAAGACAAATATTATAGCAGGGTAACCTATTAAATCACTGTGTTGTATTTTCACTGCTTTAGATTCATCTGGAAAGGAGAAATGTGTACTGCAGTCCTCTCAGGAAAGTTACAAAGGCATTGTGTTGCTAAATCTTCATCCCTCTTGACCAGTGAGAAAAGTAAACAAGCTCTTTTCTGTTACTTGGGTCTGAAACCAGGCTTCTGAAGAAGTCGAGCACTAGATGATTAGCCATGGAGTTCTATGGAGAGACATGTGTTTGATGACATGTTGGACTTTGTTTTGTTGGAGGAAGGAGAGATGAAAAGATAATGGCAGCCCATCCTTGGGTGCGTCCCTGGAGTCTGAAGAAGATTTATAGGAATGAGAGGGTGGAGCTCCTCAGAGCCAGAGGGTTTCAGATTAGCAGCGGGGCTGCCAGGAAGTGCTGTGAGCTCTTAGGGAAACTTGTGCAGGTCCCCATGCTTAGAGACAGAACCTGTGGTTTGCTGGGTACCGAGCAGCCATGACAGAGTGATGGCGGGTGACCAGCTCCCTCTGGTTCACAATGGGACTGAAAGCGACCTGAGCCGTGGTGGCAGCCACAGCCCAGAGACCAGAGTTCCTCCCTACTAGGGAGTTAGAAAAATGATGGAGCTGTAGAGATCTGGGCTTTTTTTTTTTAATTCCAAAGAAGAGACTAGAGCACCACTAAAACAACTGATGTTAGACTTCTTCCCCCACCTGCACCCTTCCCGCCCCCTTATTTTTTTGGTAGAAGACAGGAGGGGAGCATTTTAAGTTTTTTGTAATTAGAGCAAAAAAGATTTTTAAAAATGTGGCATTATTTACACTCTAAGTGATGTGAGGCAACTCACAGCTATTGTATATATTGGGCTGTCGGAAAAAGCATGACGTATTTTTTCTATGTTTTTCATTGCAAAAATACATCATGACCTTTCCAACAACCCAATATATGAAAAAAAAGAACATGCATTTATTATTTGATAATTGGGAAAACCTATATGTTATTGTGGCAACAACATTGAAGTAGTAAATACCTGTATGATATTGTTATTATTCCACCTTGTGAATCCTTTTCTCAAATAAGATCCTGTGCTTTAGAAAACAGGCATAAACCATCGGATGCCTGAGTCGCCTGGCTCCTCCGATTTCTCCCTTTCCTTTCCCCCTATTGCTTTCTCTGCTCGTTTCTTCTTTGCATTTTCAATTCCTCGTTCCCTTTCCTTTTCTCTGCATTCTAGCTCTGTCTCGATCTCTCCTCTTTCCCACTTAGCTCTCAATTTACCTTCCACAACCCCCCACCTCCCTTTTCCCTATTTCCCCTCCGTGGCTACTTCCCATTTATTCCCACGCACAGTCCTCCCTCCCTGCTTCCTTCTCATCTACACTTGTCATTCACCCCGCTCCATTTCCCCACCTCGCTGCCGTTGACTTTTTCAAAATAGAATTTTCTTTAAATAGAATCAGCGATCTAGATCTATGTCCCCCCCACCCCTCCTCAAGAGAAGTCATACCATTCAGGCCATCACAAGGGGAAGCTTCAAATGGAAGGAATTGAATGTCTTATACTCTGGACAAAGATTCTGAAATCTGCATATATCTGTGAAGAAAACTTTATATTTCAGTAAAAAGGACCTAAAATATCTAGGATATTTTTCTATCATAGCTTGTCTCTCAGGAAAAAAATGAAGCAAAACAGACATGGTCACTGGTAACCAAAAGGTTTCTTTGGGGCTGAACTTAAGTTGAAAAGAGGGACATATTCAGATAAAGTGTCTGGTGAGGCAAAACCATAGCACCTCAGTGTAATAAGAATCTATATTAAAATAGCTGAAGTAGAAAAAAAGCATAGGTAATATTCTGCCTACCTACGTAATTATGACTTACAATTTCTTTTACTGCTGTCACTTCCAGGCCTGACCTTATTTACCCTTGAAACTTCTGTTCTAAAGGCAGAAAAAGGATTGTGTGGGCTGAGGGGAGACAGCGGGCTACCTGGCTCTTACAATGGTGTTGATTTGAACAGATGGACACAGTATTTCCTTTTGCTCCTTTAAGGACTGGTATTATTTTTCTGAGAGGCTAATCAACCAAAACTGGAGAGTCGGTTAGTGTACGAGTAGTGTACTTTTTACCTTGAGACCTTTTAAACAAATGCCTCACAGGAACATAAGAAGCACTTCTGTAGTAATAAATAGAGGCCTTGTGAACAGAAAGTCCCCAGTGAAGAAGGGGGATGCAAGTAGAGGAGAAAAATATGAGAGGAAGGCTGATGCATTTCTGTTAATTAATGCTCATAAAGGAATATTATCATGACAGCTTTATGATGAGGTAAGAGGATGCAATTTCCTATATTGTAAAACTTGAGGAGAAGGACTTTTGGACATTCAAAATATTGCCCACCTTTACCTTCCCTGAAGCTTCCCAATTGGAGAGTAATTCCTTCGCATCAATCTCCTTGTCTCCTGTTAACTGAATATAACAATACATTAGGGGCTGGCTGACTGGTGCATTGGTTGGGAGCTGGCTTGGGACACCAGCGGTCACGGTTCGGATCCCACATATGAGGGCCAGTGACACTGCTTTCTACAGCTAAGATGGTGAACAACAGCTTCACCTGGAGCTGGGCTGCTAAAAAACAAAACAAAACAAAACAAAAACAATACATCAGAACAGATAAATCAGTAAAGAAAACTAAGAACAATTTTCCTAAGAACTGACTCTATATGAGCGTTGTCAAGTAAAAACATAACGTGAGTCATATATGTAGTTTTAACTTTGCTGGGGGCCACATGAAAAAAAAAAGCAAAAGGGAACAGAAATAGGTAAAATTAAGTTTAATAATATTTTTATTTAGCCCAACATTGCCAAAGCATTATTTCAACATGTAATAAACATATGAAAGTATTAGTGAGCTAGTTCACGTTCCTATTCTTATACTACATCTTTGAAATCTGGTGTCTGTTTTACATTGACAGCTCTTTTCACTTCAGACTAGCTGCACTTCCAATGCTGTGTCACTACATATGAGTCCTGTACTGCGCAGTGCAGTTCAATATGATGATTCATCCTAAATCCTTTACTTTTTTCCCCCAAATAACCCCATTTTCATATATTGTCCTCATACTCTCTGAGAGAATCATTCATACATCGTTGAAATGGTTCAAAATTCACTGCTACCCAATGTCAATCAGTAAATGAACAGGTAAACAAAACATGATTTATACAGTGGACCCTTGAACAACACGGGGTTAAGGGTGCAGACCCCCATGGAGTCAGAAATCCACCTGTAACTTTTGACTCCCTGAAAACTTAACTACTCATAACCTACTGTTGACCGGAAGCCTTCCCTATAACATAAATTATCGATGAACCCAGTTTGTACGATATAGGTGTAATGTGCTATATTCTTACCATAAAGTAACCTAGAGGAAAGAAAGTGTTATTAAGAAAATAATAAGGAAGAGAAAACACATTTACAATATTTACTGAAAATTATCCACTATAATCAGACCCACACAGATCAAAGCCATGTTCTTCAAGGGCCAACTGTACATACAATGGAATATTATTTAGCCTTGAAAAGGAATTAACTTCTGATATATACTACAACATGGATAAACCTTGAAGATGTTATGTTAAGTGAAATAAGCCAAACACAAAAGGTACATACTGTGTGATTCTATGAACGTGAGGTACCTAGCGTGATGAAATTCAGAGAGACAGAAAGTAGGACAGTGGTTGCTGGGGGCTTAGCAGGAGGCAATGAGGAAGGTGAGGGCTATTTTAGTAGGTGCAGAATTTCAGCGTGGAGGTATAAGAAAGTTCTGGAAACGGACAATGGTGGTGGCGATTGCATAAGGTTGTGAATTATGTAATGCCTCTGACTATATACTTAAAAGTGTTTAGAATAGTAAATTTTATGCTATGTATAAAAAGGAAAAAAGTTCACTGCTATAAACTCTGTGTTAATATTGAGCCCTTTAGCTTTGAATTTATTTCCTTTACTTTGAAAAGGATAGCTTCTCCATATGATTTCATGATCACAGTTTAGGAAGTGCCATTATTAACTATAAAATTACACCTTATTTCCTATATGGTTGAGTACTAAGGGGTTTATGCGCCGATGGACGGGTTTAACTTTCACTTGCAATAAATGCTGGAACCAACTAAGACTCATGCAAAACCAAGGGCTGAAACTTAGTTTCCTACTATAGAGGTGGGTATGCTATTCAGGAAAAAAACAATTCAGTTCAGTGGAAGGATTATTACTTTAAAAATACAGGGCCGGCTGAGTGGCGCGGTGGTTGAGCACTGGCTTGGGAGGCCAGTGGCCCCGGTTCGGATCCCACATAGGAGGGCCAGTGACACTGCCCTCTAAAAAAAAAGAAAAAAAAATACAATACATGAAATTCTGGCTTTGGATAAAACATACGAAAATGCTTTCTTATTAGTAAATGAACTAAAGGAATTGTCTTTTTTTCTCATGGTGACTTCCACCATTGTTGTATTCAGCCTATCAAAATGTGTGGGCATAAAAGTCAGTTAAGGGCTGGCCAAGTGGCTCAGTTGGTTAAGAGCTCACTCAAGAGTGCGAGCTCTGAGCAACTGGGCTGCTGGTTTGATTCCAGGCCCCAGCTGAGCTGTCATTGAGCTGCCAACAGGTGGCAGGATGGTGCAGCTAAAAAAAAAAGGCAGTTAATTAGCACATATGTATTGAGCTTTAGGATAACCTAATTTTGAAATTCAAAGCCAAAACAAACCTTAAATTTATGGGTGAGAGAATACATTTCCAGTTGTCCTATCACTGCATGCTTCCTGCCCACAGAAGCAATGGAAGTCCATGTTTAACTGTTAGAGAGACCTGTGTTCGAATCCCAATACTGGCATTATTAACTGTAGAGCATTGAGAAGTTAGACACTTTGAACCTCTGTCTACTCACCTATAAAACAGCAAAATATTTACTTTCCAGAATTGCCATGAAGATTCAAGATAATTTTCAGGAAGTGTCTGACATTAATAAGTGAACTGTATTATTACTTTCTTTGAGTTGAGAGTTAGATTAGGATTTATTCAACTTCTAGACCTAGTATAACTTTGAGGAGAGTCAAGACTTTATTTCACCCTATACTTTAGAGAATAATTTGTAGCAGTAATGAAATAATTCTTTAATTACCTGTTTAATGCCTGCGTCCCCTGTAACACTTACCCCCTGTAGCATTTCATGTAGCCTGCACGAGGTCAGGGAATTCCTATTTTCCTCACCAGTGTCTTCCCAGATCCTTGGGAAGTCGTGCAAATAGATAACGAGCCTTGGGGAGAAGAGAATCCTAAGGCGGGGATGGTAACCACTATACTGAGTGCAAGAGTTTCATGCGTGACCAGGCTGACAGCCAGGGCAGAGTCACCTAGCTCATGGCGCGGCATGCACAATTAAGCACAGGAATCTCAGTTCCAGGCCCATCGGAGACGCCATCTTTACCCTGTCACTTTCTTCATATGGTTCATGGTTCATGCTCTGTGTGCATGACTTACCAACGTGCATGTCAGTGCTACCTAT
The DNA here is from genome assembly GCA_033961575.1 of Aselliscus stoliczkanus. Lineage (NCBI taxonomy): Eukaryota > Metazoa > Chordata > Mammalia > Chiroptera > Hipposideridae > Aselliscus > Aselliscus stoliczkanus. The sequence continues at coordinate 86,440,006 of CM066740.1, read as the reverse complement.
CACAGTGCCCAGCACATAACGGGTGTTCGACAGATATTTTGAATAAATCAATTCAAATATACCAGTGTGAATGTGCCCCTGACCTTATAAAATGTAATGGCGCTGCTCAAAGAGTCTACGACCTTTTAACCTAAACGCCATTAAAATAACCATAAGTTGCTCTTGGCATCGGTGCTGTTGTTGAAACAATATTGGATCTAGTTTGGGAAAATGTAACTTTTAAAGTACTTTGAATTTGGTTTCCCCATCTCTGAAATAAGGGAGTTCGAATGAATGAACTCTAGTTTTCTTCCAGATATACTGTTGTCTGATTTATATATATATATATGGAGAAAATAGTAAAAGATGTAATTAAAAGAGTAATTTTTCATGATTCCAAGCAAGGCAGTAGCTCTGGTCACTACAGTGTTCTGGGCAGCTTGTTTATATCCATCAACTCTTTTTTTTTTTTTTAGCTTGTATTTTTTTTTTAATTAGTTTCAGGTGTACAACACAGTGCAATAGTTATACATTTTACCCCTCAAAGTGACAACCCCCCACCCCTATATATCCATCAACTCTTAGTTAGCTATGTAAATGGGTATGTGTTTAAGATACTGGTCCCTGTCATGCTCTGATATCAAGTGAGACCTAGTGGGCCACTGCTCCATTGTATTTCCCATGGATGGAGGTTCCCTGCACCCGAGCAAGCACTCGTTGGTCTACTATGTTTAAAATTTGGACACTGGAAATAGACCCTTGAGAGAGCAGAACGATAAACACATTCACCCCACCATTCAGCTCATTGTTGACTCATAAGAGCAAACTCTCCACAGAAGATTTTTGCATGCCTATGTGTTTGTCCAGTATTATTTAATATAACCCAGGAGTATACTTCTCTCTGCCTTCTACTAATTGAAGGGGTAAGCAGAAAGTTCTCCTTCTTGCATCTGTTCTCTCTGGAGTGTTCTTTAGCTTTACAGGTCTGTCTTTCAGCTCTCCCTTTCACTGTGTCTGGTCCTCTGAAGTAGATGTAACCATGACCTAATGGTAGCAGCCTATTTGATACGGTGGTGTCTATCAGCAGTGGACTTTGCAAAGAGAGGAGGGTAAAACGAGCTCTCTTATCTTCTTGTCTTTTTGTTCCTTCATAATCCCCAAGATTAGTATATGTTGGTGTGTGCAGGAACACAATGGAGTGATATTCAAAATACATGACCCCTAGCACTGCAGAAGCATGCAGCTGTATGAAAGGACAAGGGTCTTTATTGCCACAGTAGGGTCCTGGAGGCTACCTGATATGCTAGCAGTTAGCCATTTACTTGCTGGATCCGGAGAACATTGGGAGTTCTAGGGGGAGTTTAGAATGCCTGGGCTGGTAGGCAAAGGAACATTTAGGGGATCTCAGGACAGAATGATAAGAAATAAGGAAGAATTTAAATATTGTAACCATGAGTATGACCATAACATTGTGTCCTGACAGACTATCAGCCTTGAATATATGTGAATTGCTCTCAAAGACAATTTCAAAAGAGAATTCCAGTAGGGAGGAAATGGTTAAAGCTCTAGCTAGACTGAACTTCCCCTTGCAACTCTCATGTAAAGGAGGGTAAAAATGTAACTCTAACCCTCCCGTGCAAAATGTCCACCTCCCCCCATCCTCAGGATTGCTTCTCATTTCCCAAGTAGCTCCTTAAATATCTCTGTTTGAATTTCCAACTCTTTCTCTTTGGGAAAAGGCTTCCCGTTCCTTTAGAAAGAAATCTCTTCTTAGGGGTCATTCTTCCCTTGACCCAAGACCATGCCCAGGTGTGCACCATGCAGGTCTGACGGCGCCTGAGAAGGGTGTAGCCAGAGGGACAATGACATTGATTATCTTTAAAGAGCTAGAGTGGTGTGGCCTCCAGTGTCATTGGAAAGCTGGGATGGGAGCCTCTAGTCTGAGCTTCTTTTCAACATTCTGGCCAATGTGAGCTCAGTGTAGGCCTCTCTGTTTTTAACTTTTTTCAAGTAGCCCTTTAAGGAAATACATCTACTTAAAACTCACATTGATCATTTTCAGACTATCTAGTTGCTGTGGACTGAACCATGTCCTCCCAAAATTCATATTGAAGCTTAACCACCAATGTGATTTTATTTGGAGTAAGCACGTTATTAAGGTTACATGAGGTCAAAAGGGTGGAGCCCTAACCCAATAGGATTAATGGCTCTCTCTAAAAGGAGACACCAGAGAGCTCTCTAGTCCTTTCTGCCATGTGAGGACATGGCAAGGAGGTAGACATCTGCGAACCAGAAAAAGAGCCCTCACCAGAAACCAAATCATCCTGCACCTTCCCAGTGTTCAGAACCAGGAAAAATTAAATGTCTGTTGTTTGAGCCCCTGCTTTATAATATTTTGCTATAGCAGCTCAAGAGGACTAAGGCTAATGCCATAATGAGAAAGGAAATATTTTCTCAATTAGCATGAAACTTTCCTGTCCTCTGAGTCAAATGGTCCCTTTTGCTGTGGAAAAAAAGCACTGTTTTGTTTTCTTTCGTTTCAGGTTTGTTTTTAACTACTCTGACCTAGTAACCTATTTGAATTATTTAAAAAAAGAACACAAACATTGTTTTTAATGGCTGTTTTCTAAGCTTTTAAAAGAGCTCTAAAGAGGAACTTTCTGACGAGGTGGATAAGGGTTGCGGTATTGCTGTTTGTTCCATATGCCTCTTTAATACAAGTATCTTACAAATCTATATAGCTGCTTCTCGCTTACAAAGAGCTCTCCTTAAGTTTTCACAAACTCTGAGACATAGATGATTTTTTTTTAATTTCAAGATGATAAAACTGAGGCTCAGAACAACTAAGAAATTCGCCAGAGAAAGTTTATGACGCAAATTTCAAACTAAGTCCTCTTTCTATGGGTCTAATACTATTTCCACTATGCTATTATTTTTTAATTTTATTCATTTTTTTTTTTACTAATCTTGTCCTATTTAGAAGATGAAGTCCAAGAATTCAGAATTGTGTCTAACCAGTTTTACATAGCATCTTAAACAGATGGTTACTTAAAGCAACTTAATTCAATATATATATAGGGCTGCCCGAGTGGCGCAGTGGTTAAGCGCTGGCCTCGGAAGCCAGCGGCCCCAGTTCAGGTCCCACATATGAGGGCCAGTGACACTGCCCTCAAAAAAAAAAATAAAAAATAAATAAATATATTTATATATATATATATATATATATATATATATATATATATATATATATATGGTATCAACTATATACAAAGCACTATATTAGGCACTCTATCCAGGCTTTCAGGAGCTCAGTTACCATTTGATGATAGCCTTTAAAAAAACTACATTGCTTTAAAAATATGTTTTTACAGACATGTCTTAATTGATTCCGGAATAAATAAGGTACAGAAATCAGAGTGTACCTCTGTGATATTGTCTTTCTAAAGAACTCTTCTTACATTTTTTGCTCATTGACCCCACCCAACTATTTTGATAATAAAGGAACTGACATGTTCTTATATGAAGTTCAGTCCTTCAAATTTTCTGATCCCTCTGCCAACTGTCTTCCTTGCCTCTGTCTCCGCCCATATATTACCTGTCTCACTCTTCCTCATTTTTCAAGTCTCAATTAACATCTCATTCCCTTAGAGAAGCTTCTTTTCCAGAGCCCCAGAGTAGGTTTATGATTTCCTGTAATAAATTTTCATTGCAGCTCATATTTCCACTGCTGTGGCACTTATTATACTATTCATTATGTGTAAATATTTACATTTCCTTCATGGTCCTTATGGGACCATGTCTTTCCTGTTCTCTGGTGCATTTGTGATACTGACCAGTATTTAGCATATAGAAGACATCTAATAAATATTGTAGTGATTGATTGAATATATTGCCATAAACAAACAAACAAAAAAGGGAAAACAGTTCAGAAAACAGGAAATTCATTCATTAATATGTCTATTCACTATTTAATCATTACTCAAGTTTTGATAGCCTGTCTATTATATTCCTGACAGTATGCTACATGGAGCACAAAGCTACTGCCCCTGAGATGATGCTTCTCGAATTCTTCTGAGCAGGTGTGATCTGCAGTCATTTCCACATGAACGTATAGCTCTGTGAAAGAAACAGTCAGTGTTGCCAAATATTATAGAGAAGTCAAAAAGAATCAGGCATAAAAGACATGGTATATACATCTTTAGCAGTGAATTTGTACATTAAAGATTTGTAATATCTTTTTCATCATTGGATTTGTTTAAGCCTTGCCTTCTTTAGAAAAGTCTACACTTAATTCTCATGCTGTGATGAGTCTACTCCTGTGTATATATAGCCCCATCGATTTTTTTTAAGTTTTGTAGATCAAAATACCACGTATTGTAGGCCAAAATACCAAAATATATATCTTATTTCATTTTAATCCATTTGAAACATTTTATTTAATTTTTAATCCATCAACAAATACTCATGATATCCTGTTCATTCCAACATTTTACTAAATACTGAAAACAACCCTAATTTGGGGCTTTAAAAAAAAAAAACCTGTGTAAATATATTATACCACAAAGAAAGATAGTAAATATTGCATTATTCTCTGCTAGTAATATGTTTATTCCACCCATTCTAGTGACTAACAAAGTGGCTGTGAAAAGTTCATAAAAGATAAAATACTAGTGATCCTGCATTCCAATTTAATTAGTTGTGGCCAGGATTTATTATAAGTGGAAGTCAAGAAATTTAAAGAAGTGAAGCTCAGTAGAGATTATCTACGCAGTGCGCATATATATTTATAACTCCACTGGGCTCTTTTAATTCAACAAAGAACCTTATTTTTTGTTGTTGTTGTTGTTTTGGGTTTTTTTGTTTGTTTTTTTTGAGGGCAGTGTCACTGGCCCTCATATGTGGGACCGAACCGGGGTCGCAGGCTTCCTAGGCCAGCGCTTAACCACCGCGCCACTTGGCCGGCCCATAACCTTATTTTCCTATTTCCTAAATAACTTTCTCTTTTGGAAAAAAAATGCATTTCCTTGAACAATAGGAACTGTTTTTGTTACATGTAGGAACTGGCTCTCTTGTTGGTCAAAAGAGTCTATAAATCACATGATTCTTACCATATCTTTGAAATCTATGACTAGCAATCAGTGGGTTGAAAAGCTTGCATCTGAAACCATCATGCTGTTGCTGCCCTTAATCCTTGAAGTTACAGGTTCTGGACAGTCAGAGCTCCACTAGCCTGTGAAATTGTGATCATTCCTTTCTAGGGACGATGCTACTGGGCCTTATCTCAGGGTAAGACCAAGTGAGCAAATCATATTTCGCAAGCACAGCTGTTCATTCAGTCAAGAAACAAGCATTTCTGGGTATGCATCATTAAGTCCCTAGAGCAAAATGTCACCCCTTGGTAGAAGAGCCTTTTTTACACTTACATATGGCGTTGCAAAACACTAGAACAGTTTATTAATATTATACTACAATGTCAGCTGATTCCATGGAGTGAGATTGTTGGACTTACATGCCATCTATTTTGTTGGTACCTATTCATTGTCCATACCCTTTCTCTGGAGCAAATTAGCGTGATTCAACATGCTACACAAGTTCACTGTGAGTATGGGAGAGTTCCAGGAAGTTTAGATGCAATTAATTAAATAGATACTCAGAGCTTTCTAATTCTAATGGATCCCATTGTCATGTCAAATGTGTCTTTCAGTGTTATGCTGAAAACCTGGAACATTGCATTCCTGAACATTACAGCCACAGAAAAGAACTAAGGAAATTCATTTCCATTTCGTGTGCTTTCACTCGGTGTTTGAACTTTTAACTAACCTATTTTTTTTGTCCGCTCTACTCTTTTGCCATCGCTGGAATAGTGAGTATTTATACAGCTGCTCTCATCCCTGAGCTGCTGAATAAGGGCCTGATTATTTCAAACAACTTTTGTAATTAGCTTTCAAGAAGCAAATTGCTGTGTTATGTACAGTATCTGTGATTATGGTAAACCATTCTTTTTTGTAACATTTCAGTGTGGGCTTTAATCGGTAAGCCCCCAGATGCCTGATGAGCATTCCGTGAACTCACACAATATGTTGAGAAAACAGAAGACTATTTGACAATCAATAGAACAAGTATAGCACTTTTAGCTCAGTTTGGTTTTAAAAGGATCTATTAAATCAAAAAACCCTAAAATGCAGTGGTAGTTCTCCACAGGAGTCATTCTGGGACTCAGAGGTGGTAATGATAATTTAGCAAGCTCAGTAGTTTCAGCAGGTAAATATCACAGGTCCTACCGTGCTTTGATAGATTTTTATTTAGGCACTCACTCAGCACATATCTAGGCAGACACTTAGGATCCCTTAGAAATATTGTCAGGTATGGGCCAGGGTAGTGGTCCCCAAAACTCCCCTCGGATGCGGCCACAAAGGAGGATGCCACAGACACAGGACGCAGTGACCTTGTAGGTTGTGTTCCCTTCTCTTATTTCCAAATGGGAAATATTTTCTGCAGTCCATTTTTTGCTCCACCCTGTTTCCTGAGTGTGTTAGGTAGGCTAAGTGTATACTTTAGGCAGACCTTGCTACATAATTAGGAAATCTATCTGCATATAACCAAGAGAAATGTATCAGCCAGAAATCAGGGCCTGGAACTGGATGAGATTTTGGTTATTTGTCACTTTTAGGAGAAGGTGAATGCATGCTAGCTGCCTTATACTTATAGAACATGTTTGAAATTGTGAATGTAAGTGTATGCATTACATATGTTGGGAGTTAAAGGGTTCTACACCCAATTCCAGTTGTGGGAAAGACAAGGGTACCCCCACCAGCAAGCGATTCTTGGACACCAACTGAGTATCCTCCATTTCAACTCCATTCTGACACTGTCTACCTGGAGACAGCAGTAGATTCCACAGGTTAAGGGATCAGCTGTGCAAGACTATCCACTACCTCAACTTCAGATGCAATCGCAAGTCCAGGTTATAACCGGTGCTCCTGACTGACTGGCTATAGACCCGAGGGTCCAATGACCCCATTCTGGGGCTCAAGTAATTTGCTAGAGCAGCTCACAGAATCAGAGAAACATTTTACTGCCTAGATGACTGATTAGTTATAAAAGGATGTAACTCAGGGATAGCCAGATGGTGGAAATACACAGGGCGGGGTACAGGGAAAGAGGCATGGAGCTTCCACGGCCTCTCCAGGCAGGCCATTCTCCCAGCACCTCCACGTGTTCACCACGCTGGAAGCTCTCTGGACCTCCTCCTTTTGGGGGTTTTTATAGAGGCCTCATTACAGAGGTGTGATTGATCAACTCATCGGCCATTGGTGATTGGTTCAACTTCAAGCCCCCATTCATTCTAGAGATTTTTATGACTCAATATCTGGGGGTAGAAGACAATTCTGTGATTTCTTACAAAGGTTATCAAATTGTGTGTTAGGCATAAACTTAGCATGTTGAATAATTTTTAGATTATTCTCATGCATATGCAAAATTTTAATTAAAAGTTGGCGTCAAAGCCTCTACTTGAAAAACACTCTGTTAGCAGTTAGTTGCCAGTGTACTTGAAAACATGTATTTCTTTAAAAAAATATTTTTTTTTCTGTAATGCAGCTTTTCACTAATTCAACCTGACTCTCTCCCTCAAACTTCCCCTTCTACCCCTGTAATGTTAATTTCAGTAGGTGATATTTTACTGTTGCGGTGTTCTCCATTTCCAATTAAGAATGATTTTAGGCAAATCAAATTAAGAATAAAGCAGGGGCTGCAAAAACTAAGTTGAGATGTAATATAAAGATTGCTGATAAGGTATGAACACAATAAATAGATTACCATGATGCAGTTTTTCAAAAGGACTCATTTTGAATGATAGATTACTGGCATTATGAGTAGTGCAAAAGTGGGCTGAAATCTACCAAAAGTCATTTTTATTTTTTTAGAACAATTTAAAATGTATTTAAGCTACTAACACAGAATGTAAAATGAATTAGAGGTAGACACTTTCAAATGAGGAACACAGAGATAAGGTGCTAATAAATGATCTGTTCTGTGTTACTTATCTTTATCTTGTTGCTTTTAAATTAATTGTGCTGAGCTAATGGAAATATGAAATTAGCATTATAAAGAAGAACTTGAGATCTGGAGTGAGTAAATATTTATTGAGTGCCTACCATTTAATAATACAAGGCAAGGCACTGTGCAGAGGGAGTATCTTTATAAGTGCATTCAAATTAATATTTTGAGATATATTTTTTTAAAGAAACATCCCAGTATATTCCATTGGAGTTGCTTCTTTTTTTTTTTTAATTTAGTATTTCTATACATCCCTCCTTCCTCTACCAAAGAGTTTCAAGTTACTAATTTCTGAGGGCACTTTAAAGCATGTATGAAAATAATACTACAAACTGGCATATGTCATATGAATGGAGCGTAAGCATGGACCAAACCAAAATAATATTGGATTCTGAAGAGAATGAACTAATTCTCTTTGGTGATCAGAGACATTGTTAAGGATTTGGTGCTGCTTGAAACTAGCTTCAAAGGATAAACAGAATTTCAATAAGAGGAGTTGCAGGCACAGCATATCTCAGGTTCCAGAAACACCTTGCTTAAAGGTGACAAGGCAAACGAACCCAAGATGCTTTTGAGAAAGTGAATGCATCTGCCTCTTGCTGATGATGGTTCACTAATTTGTTGGTTGATCAGGAGAGCGGGAAAGAGAGGGTCCATTCATCCATCAGTTTTTCAAGCCCTCAGTTCAGGTAAGGGGATGATGAGATTAGAAGGAGTAGGATAGCGAAGATGGGCTTAAAAACCAGAGACCAGGGACCAATGCCAACGCAACTTATCGAACGTCTCAGAACCTGCATTTTTTTCTACTAACATGAGATTAATAATTGGTGGTTATGAAACTCAAAGAAGAGAGCATATGTATAGAACATCTAACCCAGAGTTCTGATGTGATTCTTACTATTGGAAAGAAACAGGATAATGAAAGGCTTTGAATGTTAATAAAAATGATAATTTAATTGAGTGCTTATAACGTGCCGGGCTTTGTTTTAAGCATTTGACAAGGATTCATTGACCAAGTACTGAAGGAGTAAATTCCCCAAGGTCACAGAGAGAGAGCAGGAACCAGTATTTGGACACCAAATCCGGCACCAGCACAGGCTGTGAGTGCAAAGGCTCTGGGGTCAGCATGCCTGGTGAATCCCCCTGAAGTCACCACTTTCTAGCTATGTGATACTGTCTAGTGATAACCATTTCTTTGCCTCAATCTCTTCTTCATGTGTAAAAGAGAGTTAACCCATCATAGGGATGAGTTTGTTACTGTACAACTTTATAAAAACACACAGTGGGCTAGTGTCATCTCCCTGCCCCCCAACCCCATAACACAGTTTACTGACTCCTGCTCTAGGCAACTAGCTACCAACATGGTGACATTTGGAAAATCATTTCACTCACTTTTCTAATGGCACTCTCCCCTTCTGTTATATCAACATCAAAGCCTTCTTGTGAGGATAAGATTGCATGATGTGTACAGAAATGCTTCGCAAATTCACACTACTATAGACATTAGATTTTATCATATAAAGCCTGCAAAATATAAAGTGCTTTAATGGAAGAGAGTATCCATTTCTGTGGAAGAGCCATTGATCCCAGTGTCCCAGTTTCTCTGCATCTCAGAATTCAGTGATGTTTGAAATGTTTCCTTCCTACAATTTATAGGGATCCGTGACTAGCTTCAAATGCTTCCAGTAATTTCTATTTATTATTATTTTTTATCTCTCATATGAAGCCTGTTCTTCTTTCTCTGGGTTCTGTGGGCATGGTATTCTAGAACCAATGAGGTAGAGTTCATTGACATGGAGTTGGTGATGCATGCTGAAAAGAAATGGAAACAATTGCCCATTATATTTATCAATATACTGATTTGGTTCATTCTTCCAACAAATATTGATTGTGCATCCATTGTAAGCCAAGCACTTTAATGTCCTCGAGACACAGAATGAATAAGATGCAGTCCCTGGTCTGTGTAAGTAGCAGTTCCAGTGAATGGTACTGTTTCAGAAGATGAAACCCTTCTACCTAGAATGGGTTCAGGAAGCAAACAACCTTTGAGCTGGACATTCAGAGGTTTTGCTGAGTGGAGAACGAAGGTGTGTGCAAAGATCATCATGAAAGGACACGTCACGTAAAGCCAATGTTTCCCAAATTATGCTCATTGGCATGCTGCCTTCCACTGTTAACGCCACAGATTTCCTTGAAATCAACTCATAGTTTCAGTTGAAGTAAATTTATTTACAAAGAAAACTTCAGTTTTAGTGTACTAGTTACACACTTCTCTGACACCAAAATTAAAATAAATTCATAATTATATAAACAAAAAAAAAATAGGAACGAATTTTAAGATGCTGATACCTATACCACTAAAAGTTATTTCTGAGACCGCCCGTGACCTTTCACAGTTTGGATGACAGTATTTGGTGCAGTTTTGAATTCAAGTGGGGATGAAAATTACCTAATAGAATCACAGAATGTTTCATCTAGAAGGAATCTTAGAAGCCATGTAATCTAATTACCAACATTTTACTGAGGCCAAGGGAAGAAGTATTTTGTCCAAGATGGCCAAGATATATCTTCAATTGAGAACTTACAACTTCTAATCTAATGTCTTTTCCAGTGCTACATGGCATTGGATTTAACTTTTAATACTTAAAGATTCTGATAAATAAATTTATAGATCTCCAATTTTAGCCTGAGTCATCTAGAACCTTGCTTGAAAGATAATGGATTCAATATGCTCTGTTCTTCGGTAATGGCATTAATAACTTTAAAAAAACACACTAATGAAATTTCTAATTTGATTTGATACCATCATTAGCCTGCTGCCCAAAGATAAAAGAGGGAATAATGGCACTTCTAAATAAACATGGCAGTTACAAGATGTGTTTATCTCTTTCTTGTCATGAAAATACTACCAAAATAACAGTGAAGGATTATTTTTCTTTTTAAAGAATAACCTTCCCCACAGATAAAGAGAAATGAGACAACATTAGATGGTAGGTAGCAATGAAACTTGGTGAAAAAAGAAAACAATGGGATAAGCAGATACTGAATTAGCAGAGTGAGATAGCTAGAATTAAGGTGCCAACAAGCCAGGATGTACAGAAACCAAAAGCAAAAATGGAGGCTCCCAACATACCTGAACTGATGGGTAGGATTTCAAGTGAAGGTGAAAACAGAAGGATCAATGGAGAGTCTAGAGGAGAAGTTAGACCAGCTATCTCCTCCCCCGTTTACAAAACCAGATAGCTGGCCCAACTTGATCCATTCAATAAAGTCCCTGGACTCAGGACCCCAGGCAGAGCTGACAGCTTTGCTTAAATGAAGAGGTGAAATGAAAGTGAGCTTCATGGGTGGGCAGACCCATTCCCTAATCCCACTCCCAGGGCAACCCAAGCAGGCAATAAGGGGATACTTTTTTAATTAAAGTAACCAGGCCAAAAATAAAGGACCTTCAAATACTGCTACTTACATATCCCTTAACCAAATGAACAATTTCTCCAGTCAATTGTCATGGAGTGAAGCTGACCAGCCCCCCACCCCACCCAGCCAAATGTGCCTTCTGCCCACAGGCTGGCTTTTTAATAACTCTGTTTTAAATATGCATGAACAATGGATCATGAGACATTTTAAGGACAGCTTTAGCATAAAGGACAATGAGAAAAATAAAGATAAAAATAATCTGAAGTATAAAGAAACTAGAAAAATGTAAGTATAGCTGTATTTAATAATTTCTGAGAGAGAAAACAATTGCATTCTTTTTTTTTTTTTTTTTTTTTTAATTTTTTTTTTTTTTTTTTTTTTTTAAGATTTTTTATTGGGGAATTGGTGGAGGGGAACAGCGTTGGGGAATCGGGGAAGGGGAACAGACAAGTTGCCGTCTTCTTGTTCTTCAGTTTTAGTTGCGGAGGATGTTGCTTCACGGTTGGTATCGTCATTGCTCTTCCCGGATGAGGCAGATCGGTCGCTGGCCTCTGGATGTCGCTCATCGCGGCTATTGGCAGCTCACGCTGGCTGCCAGCCGCTCACGCTGGCTGCCGGCCGCTCACGCTGGCTGCCGGCCACTCACTGTAGCCTATGGCAGCCACTGCAGCAGGGGCTGCAGCCTACACCATCACCGGGGCTCACACAGCCCAGCTCCAGGTGGAGCTGTTGTTAGCTGTAGAGGGCAGTGTCACTGGCCCTCATGTGGGATCCGAACCGGGGCCGCTGGCATCCCAAAACCAGCGCTTAACCAATGCGCCACTCGGCCGGCCCAACAATTGCATTCTTTAAACTAGAGCAAGTTGGAAGAAGGAGATGGAGAAGAAGAAGAAGAATTTAAAATCAAGAAAAAGCTCTTGGAAATTATAAATAAACTTGGGAACATTTTTTTTTTTTTTGAAGATCAGTGAAAAGCTTAGAGTAATAGGAGTAGGAGAGAAAAGATTTTATTAGAAAGTGGATCTCCCTAGTAAGGCTGGTATAAAATTGATCTATTTTAATTATAATAGGGAGACTTTTCCAAGTAGCTTCTTGGATTTATTCTAGTCACACCATAAACATTTGCATTAGACTTGCTCTAAATGGGTTATCAAATATTTTTATAGAGAAGAGAATATTTTAAATATTTAAAATCAGTAAAGTAGCAATGTAACTATAGGTTCACAGACTCCTTAGATCTGTATCGCCATGATCACATTCCTGTTCTATAAACCTCAGCCGATGTGGCTTTCATCACATTAAGTAGCCTGCTCCAGTGTGCATTTGGAGTTCTGATATCTACATACCTGCTTCGTTGAGCTGCAGGGATGGGGGAATGAAAGGGAGAGGCAGATGGGGTTGAGGACAGAGAGACTGAGTCGGGGAGTGGGGTAGAAAGAGCTGTCTGATCAAAATGAGCCCAGTCCTTTAAAGCTATGTTATGTAGTCATTCAGCAACAAGCCTCTAATAACATGACCATCCATAGATGTCAAGGGATTGATCACTGCCAAAGAAAACTAGAGCTAGACAGTAGTTAAAGTGGTAAAAAAATGGATTTTATTCAGGAACTAATGCAATGGGGGAAAAGAGAACCTCAGTATAGAACTGGGCTCAATTCCAAACACAGCATGGACAAGTGTCAGTTTATAGCCAAGAAACAGGTTTGGCATGGGGCTGTCCATCAGTGGAAAATTACTAATAGGAAACATCAGGGGAAGAAGGCTTCTTGCTAAACCCACTCAAAAGGATTCTTGCTGAAAGCACGATAATTCAACATCGCCTGAGGGATTATGGGAAATGAGGAAATTTCATCAGATATTGAGGGGGATCAGATTCTGAGGGTTGGGGATTCTGAATAAACTGACTTTACGGTACTCTTGCTAAAACTGGGCTCTAGCAGGACAGAGATGGCAGCCCATCGTGGTCAGCAGAGGACTCAGAGGAGCTGGACTAAAGGTTGGTCAAGGAGAGAAGCTTTGTCATCACCTTAGAACAAAATCAGTGTTCACCACATGTATTGTACTTTGTCTCCACATCATTTGTCAACTGATACAAGCCAATGGCATTCTAGCAGAAGCAAAAAGCTTTCTCAATCTAACTATGTACAACCCTTGTAATCACCATGGTGAGCTTTCCTGTGTTTTCCATGTTAACCCAGAAACTAGATGTATGTGCATGTTCAGAAGGATGATAGCATAGAATCTAAGAGCTCAGGCTTCAAGAGATAGAGGGTGTGGGTTCAGGTGTCGACTGTGCTACTTGCTAACCATGTAAATCTTGAGAAAAATGACCTCATTACCCTCTCATTCAGTTTTGTCATTTGTAAAATGGAGATAATCCTTGTCCCTAATCTCATAGAGTTGTGAGGATTCAATGATTTTATGTGTAAGAGCTTGGAGCAATGCCCAGTACATAGTAAAGGCTATGTAATTGTTAGACATTACAAGTGTGTTTTCTTGATGTTAATGGCTCATCCAGGGAATATAGGGTTCGTTAATCCCTCCTTCTCTCATCCTAAAATTTCTCACCCATCTTTTCCTTTGAACCCAAACCAAAGGCCATTGGTTCTTTCCCAACAATATAATTATTTCCTATTTCTCTAGATTAAACCAAGGCAGGACTGTAAAATTACAAGTAATGCCATATTATCTTAAAAACAGAGTGGAGCAAAACTGGATCTTCCAATCAAGGAAGTAAGCCGGTTGATCTGGACCCTTCAAAAACCAGAAACTCTACTTTATTGTTTTGTTTTGTTTTGTTTTTTTGAGGGCAGTGTCACTGGCCCTCATATGTGGGACCCGAACTGGGGCTGCTGGCTTCCCAAGCCAGTGCTTAGAAACTCTATTTTTAATGGGTGTTTTCTTTGAATTATTAATCTAAAAATGGGAAAATCAGATTTAGAACACAAACACCACCCAATGATATTTGTGTTCTAAATGGTATTTTATTTCTAATAAAAGTGAATCCTTTACACTCATCATGCTTCTTCTCTAACTTCTTTCCCCAGAGGCAAGCATTTTTAACCTTTTAGTTCCTTTGTGTGGTTATCTCTCCACACTACATAATATACTTATATTAATAGCTCTTATTTTTTTCCCACTTTATGCATTATCTATTGATTTTCTGCCATGGTAGATGAAGATGGAATTCCTGTACACTACTTGCATCTTCCTTCCCCAATCCACCTAATATAGCAATATCACTCTTTAGGTTAAATCAATAAGCCATGGTTACACTACTATAAATAGGCACTATTGTTTCCTACAGACCAAAGTGGTATATTGCGATTATGTTTCCATTCTTGCATTGCCAGTTGTTTCCTTGGGATTTCAAATTGATTATTTTTTTTCTTCCACTCTTTGTCTTTCTCATATGTGAAACCATTTTCAAGTTCTTGGTCGCAGCATATATCCCACCATGGTGAAGAGATCATTGCCTTGTACTTCAAGACTATAGAAAAGACAGAAAAATAATGGAGAGAATGACCTATTGACCCGGGTTAAATGTGGCCAGGGGGTTGTGGCAGGCTCTCAGGTGGTATGAAATCTGTGACCTCGAAAATAGGATTATTTGCTATGCTGAAAGTGAGGCAGGATTAAGTGTTTGAGATAAAATTCCTCATTTGAAAAACTAACCTGGGTCCTGATAAACCTCAAACTGATGGGATGTGAGAATGGGAATAAATTAGAGAGACGCTGCTCCTGCTGGGTGGTGACCATTTTATCCACCCAGGAGTGGCCATGGCAGGAGGCATCCTGATTGGCCCTCAGAACACATTGCTGATTCAGTAATATAATTATGATACTTTAATTTCCGATGTGTATCAGTTCATAGACCTTTTGAGTAGAGTAGAAGTATTCAGGTGGATTGTCATCACTGTATACCCAATTTACAGAACCCCGAGTTTGCCAGACTGATGAGTTGTCATGTATCTGGCGCCTTCTTCCCACCTGGAGGACATAGTGGCAGGATAGCAAACACTGGTCCTGGTGGGGGGACTAGGGATATAAAAGGGTGGGGCCAAGGTGCATTATTTCTTTTTAAAAATGTTTCTGAACAAAACTCCACAGCTGTACATAAATACCGTAACACAAAACCGTGCTGTGCTCCAACCTGGAACCCCTCCTGCCTTTCCCAGCCAACTTTCTCTTATCTTTCACTGATGCCTCCAAGCAACTCTGTAATAAACTACTCCATGGCCATAACAGGTACTCCTATCTGTTTTCTCTATGCTACCACAACAGTGTGAACTGACTGTGTAAAGTACCCTGTGCATCATGATGTGTTTTCAGTTATTGAATGCATCTATCTCCCGATTACAAGTTTAGTTTCTCCCAGGAACACTGTTTTATTCACTTGCGTAGTCTTTCTAGGGCAGGACCGTGACAGAGAGGGAGGAGAAGGCTTACAAGTGAGCAGTGTAAACAGAATGGAAACAAACAGCCTAAAATATTTTAATGATGTATAGACATGAGGTCCTGCCCAGCACTCCACCACTCAGGGGTAGACTGAAAATTAACTTTAAGATTGAAATAGACCGAGAATTTCACTCGCAAGGTAGAGATGGAGGTGATTTGTCAATGCATTCAGGCTCTTGTCAGTGTTTTAAATTTCCACTGAATAGAGGTTAAGAGCTCTGGCTTTGAGTCAGACAGCATGGAATTTACTAGCTAACAGGCCCTGGGCAGGTCAGTACCACTCAGAGCTTATCTCATCTGTAAGATGGGGAAGTTCAGGAAATGAAGCAAGCACAGTCTTTGGTACTCAATAAATATTATTATTATTGGGCCGGCCGAGTGGCGCATTGGTTAAGCGCTGGTTTTGGGATGCCAGCGGCCCCGGTTCGGATCCCACATGAGGGCCAGTGACACTGCCCTCTACAGCTAACAACAGCTCCACCTGGAGCTGGGCTGTGCGAGCCCCGGTGATGGTGTGGGCTGCTGCCATAGGCTGCAGTGAGTGGCCCGCAGCCAGCGTGAGCGGCTGGCAGCCAAGAGTGAGCTGCCAGTAGCCGCGGTGAGCGACATCCAGAGTCCAGCGACCGATCTGCCTCATCCGGGAGGAGCGCAATGACGATACCAACAGTGAAGCAACATCCTCCGCAACTAAACTGAAGAACAGGAGGACAGCAACTTGTCTGTTCCCCTTCCCCGATTCCCCAACACTGTTCCCCTCCACCAATTCCCCAATAAAATCTTTAAAAAAAAATAAATAAATAAATAAATAAATATTATTATTATTGCTGTGGTTATCATCCAACCAGAATTGTATAATGAGGGAGAATATTGTGCTAAAAGAACAAATTATCGATCACTAGCCACGCATTATGAATGTCAGAAAATCTTGTATAAAACTCAGTAGAGACAAAGTACTAAGCCAAGTATGTTTGCGTGCCTGTGAGATATGCAGGGATGTGTATGTATCTATGGGTGTGTGTGTGTGTGTGTGTGTGTGTGTGTGTGTGTGTGTGTGTGTGTGCATGTGTGCGGGTGTTTGAGACAGAAAGAGTGTGATTGGTAGGGAAAGGCTATGGATAAATAACAATTTCCAAGTTCCAGCTCATCATGTATTGTATGCCATAGAATAGAATAGATGGCTTTTCTGAACTTTAGAGACTGAATTGTGCCCCCGTAAAATGCATATGGAGAAGCCCTAACCCCCCGTGTGACTGTATTTGGAGACAATGTCTTTAAGGAAATAATTAAAGTTAAATGAGGTCATAAGGGTAAGGCTTTAATGCAGTAGGACTGGTGTCTTTATAAGATGTCCGAGAGACACCAGGAGAGCCTGTACCTTGGAGGAAAGGCCACGTGAGGTTACAGCAAGATGGTGGCTGTCTGCAACACAAGGAGAAAAACTTCACCACAAACTGACCCTGCCGGCACTCTGACTTTGGACTTCCGGCCCCCAGAACTGTGACAAAATTAATTTCTGTTATTTGAGCAACCCAGGCTGTGGTATTTTATGTGGCAGCCTTAACAAAGAAATTTCCTGGATCATAGCAGTCTTTTGTTTCTCATAAACGTTTCTCTCCCTCTGGAGCAGGGATTGGGGACCGTCTAGACTGACCCTTCCTTCTCAGTAGATCCCACCTTTTCCTGTGTAGACACAAGCTTTCCTCATCCTTATGGACAGGCCGGAGGCCCCCACACCAAAGCCCTTTCCGTGCTCATCTGCAAAGCAAATATTTATGGCAGGTTCTGTTTCTCTACTAAAGAGACTTCTTTCTAAGGACACACGAATGTGTGATGTGAAGCGCTGATTCCAACCCAAAGATGCCCACCCCTGATGTTTGTACCCTTTCTGTTCAAACAGCATCCTCATGGCGTTCCCCCAATCTGCCACGCAGGAGGTAATTTGTAAAGTTGGGTGGACTGCTTGGCTGAAAATTGAAGAGTATGTCAATTTGTCTTATTCACACTAGTTGGTTTTATGTATGAATCTAGATGTACATATATAATCAACATATATTCACTTTAGTTTATGGTACTTGACTTTGGACAGGAGGAAAGATAAAGCTAAGAAAACAACTAGAGCAAAAACTTGCATAAAGCAGCTGAAAAAATAAAATGAATCAGGAGCCAGAAAAGAAGTATTTCAATTTGCTCATGAAATCTTCAGCATCGCCTTGCTCAGGCTGGATTTAAATACACAGATGTATTTATTTATTTTTTTTAAATTTTAATCTCTTTTTCGGCAGGATCAGTCTTTAACATTCTCCCTTACCTGGAGAACAAGCATCTGTGTGGGATTTCTCATGTTCCCGAGGCTCTAGCTAGAGCATGGAATTAGCTGATGCATCGAAGGGTTGCCATGTGCTGCGTCTCCCACCCCCGACCCCCAAGCTATTAAAGCTGCTGCTGACTGGGCTGGAGACACAGCCAAAAAGAGCCAGCCAGCTCAGATTCTGCTTTAGCTGAGAAACAGGGAAAAAATAAATTTGAAAAAAGGGAATAGGACCTGACCCCCCTGCCTATTTCCTCCTTCTACACACAAAGAAAAGTCACTGGTTTCCAAAGCTTTGAAGTGGCATAGTGGGGGACAGCCAATCATTAAGTTCCTCCTATTTGTATAAGACTTGACATTTCTGAAGAGTCACATTCGTTACATCTTTGTTGTCCTCGGTAACAACAAGACACACCAGAATAACATTTCACTCATTGCATAGTCGTAGATCACGCAGGACTTGAGATGGGCTTTTGTGTTTTTTTCGTTTACGTGAATGTACAACAGAGAAACAAAACCACCTCTATTGCAGGGAAAGTTATATGAGCACACGTTAATAGTTACAACCCTACAAAAGGGCATACAGTAAAAAGTGTAAATCTCCCCTTCTTCAGCTTCTTGGGTTTCCTCCCTGGAGGCTACCAGTTGCCAGATACTTGTGTATCTTCCCAGAAATGTTTACTATGTCCCTTTTCTACACCCAGCCTCCGGTGACCTCTCCAGATACATTCCACCTAGTCAGCATCTGAAATGGACTGTCTTTATTATTAGTTATCATTTCACGTGCGTAAAAACGATGGTTCCCATGGAAAGTACAAGTTACCTGCTATACTTTTATGTATTTATTTATTTCACCTATAGCACCAACAACTCGGGACCTTCCACACTGTAGATATCCCAGTAAATATTTGTTGATCGGCAAGATTAGAAGAAACTGCTCGGAAAAAAATCTTGGCTCTCTGCTGACAGTAGGGGCTAATGCCTTAAGAAGGAAAAAGAAGTGGACAGGGATAGAAGTATACGGAGGAAACATCGTCTTGAGTGTTATCACAAACACATATATTGCCTTCCATGGAGAAAAAAACCAAACATGCTATTGCTCTTCCGATGATTTTATATATTCACTGAAAGTAACCATACTGTCCATGAGGAAATTCATGCCAAATAATTGTGCCCATGAAATGTTACCATTACACCCCCTAAAGCAATACTTACCTTGCGGTCAATGGGATATTCTACTGGACTACCAGTTTATTTCTAGTAACATAAAAGATTTTCTTGTGTAATATAATAGCAAAACCAAACAGTGAAGATAACAATGAAACAGTTGGTCTATTCATTCTCTATTTGATTTTTGGTATTAAGAAAAACAATGTTTCTCTCCAACTAACTTTTGTAACAGTTTCTCTTCACACATTTCCCTAGATATATTCTTGGACTTTTTTGAGTTAGTCAGCATTACATTTACTTTCTTTCTTCTTTCTGCATGCTGCATAACATTTAATAACAACCTTAGCTCTGGACTCGCTCTTTTCCTTTGCTTCACTAATTAGGAAGTAAGGAAATAGTCCCCTGAAGGACACAAACACACAAGTGTAATAGATTCGTTTTGCATTATTAAGTAATAATAATGTTTTGAGATCGAGCCTAGTTTTCCAAGACCCACGAATCTTCATCTTTCTAGGGTACTATAAATGTACTAACTCGCCTAGACAAAACGCTCAGAATGAAACTAATAAACCTCACTAATTAGTGAGCTGGGTGAACAGGCAGTCTAAATATATTAACGTTTGAATTGTAGGATGTTAAAAACCAACAACTGGCCCCTTTATAATATAGAAAGTAACAATTTAAATACCCAAGTGTTTTATTTAAATGTTTCCAACATGAACTGGGTCCTGGATATGTTTATTTGTTCGACAGTGGTTAAAATTGATCTGATTAAATATTTCATTTCTCCCTTCTCTAGGGCAGTGATTAATTCTATATTTCATGGCAAGATTTCTTTATAGCCATGGGCCTTAACTTGACCCAAACTGATATGGTCAATAGCCCAAATTAAAACTTGCAAATCTATCTGCATTTCCAAAGAGGGGAAACACCCCAAATTTATTCAAAATTTTCATATACTTTTTAGATAAGCTTGGTGATTGACATCTGGGCAGACACATAACAACCATAACCTCATTTATTTATGTAGTATGTTTAGTAAAACATACTTAATATGTTTACTTAAGAGGCATTCAAAATGCTAGCTAACAAACGACATACTCGAGTCCCTAAATATTTTAAAATCATGCTCATCACCAACAATGGAATAATCCATCGGTTGAGCTTCAACTGCAGACCCAGGGATGATGAGCTATTTTCTGAGTACCTCATTACCTTTTCTTCAACCACAAACGTTGTGAGGTTATTCCATTACACTTAATAAGGTTGCTTTAGAAGCTCTTTACTTCTAAGATGGAAATGGAACTCTGTCATATGTCAGCCTACAACTGAACCTGTATAAGAAGACCCATAAAAACAGATGTAATGTGCTCAGGACTTCATCTGCCACAGATGAGTTAATATGCTCCCTTTCACTGAAGTGAAGCTATTTATAGCCTATTGGAAAATGACAAGTTAAGTGAGGAGTATGTTTCTGTCTCCTGTGAACATTGATGCTCCTTCATCCTTTCAGGCCGGTGAAGCATGTCCCTCTCTAAGCCTGACCTATATAATCCTTAGCCCAGAGAGTTTTCAACAGAATTATTTTAAAACTCCATGAAGTGTATACATTAAAATTTCAACTCCATACAACTCTCATGTTTCCAACTGAGACAAGACAATAATAGACAAGCGATTTTTGTATGACCAACACATCCAAAGATTTGGTCCTTGATAAAGATGGCATAATCACATGATTTCAATGCATTTTACTTTGGAATGAAATGAAATAGTGTTCAGGAGATCACCATTTTTGTTTGTTTGTTTGTTTTATAAAATAATGAGGGAAACACTGGCGGTTAAACTGTTTTCACATCTAACCCTTGAATCCTATCTCTCACAACTGGCTGCTCAGCCTTTGCTGGGAAATGTTGAGTTACAAAGAACTGAATGCTGCATTATTGGAGAGTCCCAGTTAAAAAAAAAAAAAATCTGTATGTTTTATCAAACGTAGCTTACCATAACTTCTACTTATTCTACCTCTTTGTGAAACATATATCAGTCTAAATTGAAGGCGTAAATAAAATTATAGGTGACTAAAAGTGCATTTCAAGCTTAGTTTTCTTGAATTCTTGATTGAATGGACCAATTTATATACAAAACCTTCCCAAGGCATATTTCCTTGTCCACTTAGAATTCAACAGACAAGAAAATCCCTAGTAGGAAGAAAAATATATTGTTGACATCTGAGAGATGAAAGGTATATGTGTAAATACTTTCCCTGCCACTTTTGTGGCCTTTCATGTATTTTCTTCATTCTTCCCTTTAAATTAAAACTTCTTTACACTGGGAATGATTTCAGCTGGGTTCCTCTCTGATGAAAGCAAATGACATTGTTATTCAAAAGAGATGTTTGTTAGAATGGGTGAATATCTAATTGGTGAAATGTAAACAGTAGAATACTTGGGTGATTTTTTTTTCCCCACTCTAAGAAACCATTCCTCTTTTCATTGATCTCAAGTAAGCCACCAGGAGGTAGAATACACAGCGCTATTCACATTGTTTACTCATATACAGCCACACATTATTTGCAAATAACCGCTCCCTGCAGGAGCCAATGCTTTGAATACCAGAAACAAACATGAGATAGCCTCTTCCTCTATGGCAGGAAGTTACCCTCAAGGTCACATCGTAACATGCCTTTCTCTTTCCAATGCCAGTACTCTATTCAAATTGAATCCCTGTGCAGACTCAAACAAAATCTCAGCTTACAGAGTGATGCCTGCTCACAGCACCTGAAAGCTCCCCTTTGTGGGGAGATGATAAATGAGGGCTGCATCTGAAAACCAGTTGCCAGAGGTAAAGCTGAAGTGTGACTTTGAACTGGATTCAAAGCCTGATGCTTATTTGGACCTTTACCCTGTCTGGTGATCCTGCCAAATATACCTGGTGCATGTTTCGCTGGGCCAGTTGGTCTTCTAAGCATATTGACTTCCAGGTGTCATCCCACACTTTGAGAATACATGGAGAGCCAAAAGGTATGAAATTATTGATACAGATGATATAATGTTCGTAATAAAGTATTCC
This sequence comes from Aselliscus stoliczkanus, assembly GCA_033961575.1. Classification (NCBI taxonomy): domain Eukaryota; kingdom Metazoa; phylum Chordata; class Mammalia; order Chiroptera; family Hipposideridae; genus Aselliscus; species Aselliscus stoliczkanus. Next base: position 86,417,550 of record CM066740.1, on the reverse strand, counting down.
ATTTGTCTTTTAGATCTATGCATTTTTTTTTTTTTTGAATCATAGGACACTTAAGGATGTTGTTCAGTTTTGGTTCACCCAACATTTAAACTTTGTTATGGGTTTTCAGCAACTTCACTCTGTGGACTTCCTATATCCATGTAGATTGATTTTAACTGTGTTAATTTAATGATTAATTAAATTAACCTGTTTAAATCTTAATTTTTTTTTAAAAGTTCATTTTCTGTGACATGACAATATCATAGTACTAATTGCTTCTCTTGTTTTAAGTAGGCAGTGTGGATTTTTAAAAGATGTATTTAGGAAGGCATAACCTTTTTATATTAATAGGTATAACCATGAGAACAGTTGTTAATGAAGTTTTCATTGGGATAGGAGAAAGAATGAAGCAATGAAATACTCACTTGTAGCCTTTCTATTGAGGATATGTGGCAATTTGTGATAGATGGGGAACTACATTATGTTTCCTTGGAAATTTTTCTTAATCTTTCTTGGCCTCAGATTCCTTGCTCATAAAATGGATATAAAAATGTCATATTTTATGATATCTCAGACACCACTGATTGTAACACACACCATTAGTTTTATGTGCCACTAAGGAAAACAAAATACTACTTAACTAGGATACAATACTTTCTTATGCCTTAGAATTATTTTATGCTTATTGAGAGTTCTTTTTTAAGACTTATTTAGATATATTTAATCATATGTCACACATTTGTTTCTACCATTATCTGTGTGCACAATAATTCTCAGTACACAGTAAAAAAACAAAAAGCTATAACCAAACTGAATTCACAAGCAATGACACTGGTAGCTGATTATAACTAGCCATCAGTTATAGATGCTCCCATGGTCAGAGGTGTCAATATGTGAAGGAAAAAAAATGTGTTTAGACTCTCTGAAGTGTGGAATTACATTAGTATCAATGCAAATAATTATTGTCATTATTATTATGATTGTTACTATTATGAAAATCATTCATATACCACAGAGAAGAATGTTCCAAAATGAACATCCAAAGATGATCAGCTATCATAACATTGTATTGTGTTGTCGGAAAAGTCATGACACATTTTTGCAATGAAAAACACAGAAAAAAAATACGTCATGACTTTTCCGACAATCCAATAGAAATTATTGTGTTCCAGTTCATTTTTTAGTGTAACAGAGAAAATAAAGTCTCATTTTTTCAGTATAATTTTTTTTGTGTGTGGAGGCTTCTCTCACCAAATGTCATCCATAATTGGACATCCAATTATTTCATTGTTTGCCTTTGTACTTGGAGCAATCAAAGGCTTCAGGGTACCATGGACAGCTCCAGTCTTGACTAAAGTAATTCCCTCTAATTAAGTAGGTATGAGTACCTTTTAATAGTAACTCTCTGTGAGATTGACCCATAAGGACATCTAAGTGGATAAGCCAGGCCATCCTACTTGCTATTTTTTCAACTTCTACCTCCTCCTATGACAGAGAACCTTAAAAAAAAAAAAAGAGATAGCTCCATTCTGTCAGGCTTTACACACTTTTTAGGGTTTTATATAAATTCCATTGAACCTACATATTCTAACCTGATGGCCTCATCCTAGCTGAACATGGCACAAACTGCTTCCCAGCCAGGGGAAGTATCTTTGAATCATTTGACATATGCTTTTCCTCTATGATTCACTTTCCATGGCTCATAATGTGAAGCATGCAGTACTGCAGTATTTACTTCTCTAAGTGCAGAAACCTCCCTGGTTCACTCAACCAAATAAGAAAAACATTAGACTACATAGCGTAACAGTAAATTCCTAAGCATGATCTTTTCAAGGATCAAAAATGGCTATCGCTCATATTTAAACTCCCTTCCTCTATGTAATGAACACAAGCCCCATCTGTTAAAATTCATCACTTTTGCATTTTCAATAAAAATATGGGTGAATCGTTAAATGGAAAGTCAGAAAAGCCAGGGTCTGCTATTGTCAGTAATAGTATGCGTATTCCTATCTGCGAACATAAGATATAAACTGTATCCTTTCAAAATCAGCATGTTTAAAATTCTGTGGGTTTTCCAAATTTTGAGACACTTAGTAGACTTTATAGTCACTCTATCTTCTCAACTTGTATCTTCTTGAATTATGTAAGTCTTCCTTTAAATGACCAAGCCACTCACCGTTTCAGGGGGACCCCTGATAAGGGACTGTCGATGTAGCCCAGTATTTTCATTCTGAGATGTGCTCCTCTACTGCCCTCTACTGTAAGATTCAATAATTGCTACAAGGCTGCCAGAATGTATAAGATATTTTTATTAATTGAAAACGCAGAATACCCAGTAAAAGCTCTACATTGCAAAGAAAAAAAAGGTACAAAGGTAACCTAGAAAGACGAGGTCGCAATGTTTCATTATTATAAATTAAACCCCCAAGTCGATACTTTAAGTCATCATTATTAAAACAATGTTTCACAAACACGATAAGCAGAGTTGGCTGTATTTGTACAGGAGGAAATTACTCAGGAGCTCAGCTTGGAAAATTTTGTGTTCACTCCGCGATAAGAAAATGAGCTACAGCAAGAAGTGTGGTCAAGTCCATAAACTTAACTTTGACTTCTGCTCCAATCTCCTCCTTCTCAATGTCTCCTTTCTATACTGAGAAGAGAAAAGAAGTTCATTTTTTTCCCCCTCTTATCAAAACTAGGTTGCAACTGATGGTAAATTATTTGCCCTTGTTTGTAGTTGGATCAATTTCACTTTAACAAAAGTGCATTCCAATTAAGGCTCTTAATGTCTCATTTCCTTCTTTCTGTTCTTCCTTTTTTCCTTCAGTAAATATGTATTGATCATGTGCTGTGTCCCAAGTGCCTTGTTAAGAGCTGACACAACACTGGCTCCTGTCTTGGTGGAACTTTATGGGGAAATATATGCATTTTAACAAACAAACAAAAAATGCAGGAATAAGTATTTAAGAATGATTTTCCAGAACAACATTGCAAGCAGAGCAAATAGTATTTGTAGATAACCGTAGTTGGAAGGGAACTTGGTGCACTCAAGGAGCTGAAAGGTCAAGTGCGCTAAAGAAATCTTTAAGGACATGTTATGGATTTTGGCCTTTATCCCAAGAGGATTTGGAAGCTATTAGGTTACACAGAGGAATGACATGATCAAACCTGAGTTTAAGAGAGATCACTATACCATCTGTGTAGGGCAAGTGGGCATAAGACTGAACACATATTTTTTTTGGGGGGGTCATACTGCCTAAGTCCAGCGAAGTATGATGGAGGCTTGAAATAAGAAAGAGCCAATGAAGAACTTGGAGAAATTTTTAGAAAGAACAATGCAAAGGACTTGGTGTACAGTTGGATGAGCATGCATAAGGGCGAGGTTGTAGAGTTGGACTCCACGGGAAGAGTAATTCTGAAACAGAGAGGCATGTGGGCTCATTAGGAGTCCTACATTTTCTCTGCAATTCAAAACAGAACTGTTCCTTCTTTATTTCTCTCCCCTGCTCACACACATATACACTTAGAAACCCCAACATTCCAAGGTAATTTTAGGCACGCTTCAGCTTAATTGGTATAAAAGACAAATCTTCCCATTATACATGGAAATGCTGAATATATTTAAGCATATATGTGTGAATATATATATATATATTTGTTTTGTGCATGTATGTATACCATGTGTTTATGTGTATCAGTGTGTATATAAGTGTACACACACATGGATGCCGATTCAGCTTCCATGGGTTCGGACAGTATAAATAAAAGATTAGGCAAATTTGAAAATGAAGGAAAAAATAATTTTGAAGGCATAAAAAATTAAGAGAAAAGTATCTTTAAAATATGGTGAAATAGCAGAAAAGTAAAATGGAAGAGAGAATTGCTGAGCTGCCATAAGAGAAAACAAAAGGTGATTATCTTCTGGAGACAGTAAAGATGTGAATTCAGGAATACTTGAATTACAAAGTGAGTTGCCCAAAAGAAAGGTTCTACAGATAATGGCTTTTATGGGGGAAGGTAATGACATCAATCACACGTTCCATTATGTGGCCCAATAGTCAAAAACTTCTCAACATGAATGCAGAGCTCCCAGTACACTTTTTGGGATTGAAGTTTTTGTCTTAAGGAAAAGAACTTCCTGCCATATAGAACTATCTGGCGCAGGATCTTTCTTCATGCATAAACAATTAGAAAACTGTACAAATTATATGAAACAGAGCAGAACGGTGGTATCTGAGAGAAGAGAAACAGATAAGATGAAACTTATCATCTCAGCTTTCTATTTTGAAGCAATTTCCAGACTACAGCATAGGTAAGGAAAAACCAAGTAAAACCAACTGTCTTACTCAGGTGAAAAATACTGAAATAAAAATTTGAGGAGGCCAAGGTAGCTGGGATTTGTAGGGTGCCAGGGAACCATGTAATAAAATAGCTTCAGAAATCTTTGGAAAATTTTTAAACTATACCCGATTGAGAATATGGGGGCATAGTGGAAGATAATTGGTGAGGAAAAAAGGAGACCCATCTTTGTAATTTGGGGAAAAATAAAACCCCATATAATCTACTAGTCTGAGTTCCCCCCCTCCTCTATGGAAATTTTTTGGGGATCATAGAATCCATTGGAAATTTGCTTGAAGCTATTGAATCTCTCCTCTGAAAACCGTACCATGTCTATATATGTGTTGCCTTCTCTGGAACCCCCCAATATGCCAATAATGACTCATTAATTTTAATACAGATTTTTACAAACAACTTTCTTTAATGTGCTTATTGCAAAAATATTGACATAATAAAATGCAAAAGTGTATGAAGTAAAAAGTAGCATTTCCCTCAGCTTATTGCCTCCTATGTGCTCTATCCCTTTTTCTCAAAAGTCACTTTTAACAATCCTCTTCCTAAAAATGTCCAAATACATTAATAAATATAAGTGGGCATATCCTACCACTTGCATTTATATAATTTACTGTGTCATAGACATTTTTTTTCATATAAGAGCATATTAATTTAGTTTATTCTTTTTAAAATAATTTCCAGTGTGATGTACCATAAATTTCCTGTTCCCCTACTATCTATTAAACCATTTAACAAGTATTTATTGCACCTCTACTAGGGGTGAGGTATATCCTGTTTGGCTGGAGAAATAGCAATGAACAAAACAGATCTGCTTTCAGCTCTTAGGGAGCTGGAACGCTAGTGGGGCAAGAAAAATCATAAGCAAGTAAACAACTAAGTTAAATAACTATAGATTGTGAGTATTCCTATGCAGGAAAACAAACCTTCTAGGTGAGATAGAGACCAACGTGGGGAAGGAAGTCAGCTTCATGATGAGGCTTGGCAGATAGGCCAGCTGCAAGGAGCACTGGAAAAGGAGCATTCCAGGCTTTTGCTATCAATTTCACTGCGAACATTCAATAGATCTCATTGGTAGCTTCGTTTTTAACCAGCAGCTGTGCTAGAAGGGGGGCAGGGGGATTCAAAGGTAAACAATTACAATTTGGTCCTTGTTCTCTGAGCCTGCGTTTTAGGATAATTAAATAAACTATAAAAGACCTCAACACAGTGACGGGGATGTAATGATTGTTTAATAAATATAAGTTTGTATTATCTAAAAATTATTTGCAAGGTGGCAAGTAAGTTGATCTCATTGTTCCACTCCGCTTCTCTGAATGCGAATAATGATGTGTCTTTCACAAGTTTGTTGTTTGACTATATTCTGTAATTTGCCTGTGTCAATTCTTTGTCATCGGTTTACTGGTTTCTTTGCCTTTTCCTGATGTTTTCATGGTTCTTCCTATGACCAGACCTCTTGCCTGTTACATGGGCCAATATTCTCCCTCCACCTCCTCTTACACTAGTGGCATCGTTAAACATGTGGACGTCTGAAATGGGTTGTAGCTGAAGACTTCAGTTTTCTTCTTCGTGGCTTTGGGAGACACCTGATCCATGTACCTAAAACACGATGCCAGGATGTGTGCTGCGAATTGACACAGTGATGTCAGCAAGGTAGAAGTGGAGTGCCATAGCCATGGAGAGGGGCATTTGTTGCAAGCCTGTATGTGACACACACACACACACACACACACACACACACACACACGAATGAATGAGAGTGAGAGCTTCTCTTAGTACAGGGTTTGCAGGAGTTGTTAGGTGCAGTTCCCTACAACAGAGGAGGGTCCTGGGGGCGGGTTCGCGGAGATTTTTGCCTAAAGGACCCCAAGAACTTTTCTGGAGTCTGGGCATGCTCAGTCTCGTAAAAGGCTGCCTGGCAGCAGAATAAGCTCATCATCTGGCGAGTGTTGGGGCCAATGCAGCTGCACGTAGATGGCTGCAAGTTTCTTGCAACTAAAATTTTCTATGACTTTGCACCGAGCGAAGGAGCGAAAGAGTTGAATTAGGCTCCTTAAGGACACACGCAAGAGGGCGACCAAAGAGCATGAGGACCCAGGACAAGGGATTGGGAACACGTGGGGCGTTTGCCAGAAGGAAGGAGGGTGGCGGGGGGGCTTGGCTTGCTTGGCCTCCAGCAACCAGGGACCTCCCGGCGGAAGCGCGCAGCAAGAGCGCGGGGCCGAGCACTGGCAGCGCGGGACGGGCCCGCGCGGCGCCGGCCCGCGGAAGGGGGCGGGGCCGCCTCGCGCGCGCCTGGTCCTTAAAGCCGGGAGCGCCGGCAGCGCGCCGTGCCAGGCGCCTCAGTCGAGCGCCGCGCGGTCGATGCCCTGGCTTCCTTTAGCCGGCGCTCCGCCCCCTAGTGGCTTCACCCGCCATTGTGTAAGTGCGCCCGCAGCCCGGCGCGTCGGCCCGGGGATAGGGGGCGGGGCCGCCTCGTGCGCCTGGGTCCTTAAAGCCGCGCGCCGGGCTAGGCGCCTCCGTCAAGCGCCGCGCGGTCGATGCCCTGGCTTCCGTTAGCCGGCGCTCCGCCCCCTGGAGGCTTCACCCGCCATTGTGTAAGTGCGCCCGCAGCCCGGCGCGTCGTCCGCGTCCTCGGCGCGCGGGCCCGGGGCAGGGGGAGCGCGGGGAGCGGGCTGGGAGCGCGGGGGGGCCGCCGGTGCCCGGATGGGGACGCACGCGCCGGGGCCAGGCCGCAGCGGGGTGGCCCGCGGCGGCTTGGCGCGCTGGCGCACGGGCTGGGCGACCCTCTAACGTGGCCTTTCTGTGTCTTTAGCGCCGAGGCCCATTCCCCGCCATGGAGCGCGCCTTCACCCCGCTGGAGCCCCTGCTGCCCACCGGTACCGTATGCCTTTCCCACGCCCCCCAGGGCCACGGGCGGGCCGCGTCCCGGTCCGGGAGACGCTCTCACTGTTCTGCACGCCAGGCCCACACTAGCTTCCCGTCTGCCTCTGAGTCTCCCTTAAGGATTTTTAAAAACGCAAGGACACGCTGGTTTCCTTATCTGTAAAAACAAAAACAGAAACAAAAAGAAGATACATAGTAGCCGTTGCCCTGCGCAGCTCTGAGGACTAAAGGATGGGATGCGCTGTGTGCATCTGCCCACGTGCAGCAAGTTTAGGGCTGCTTGCAATTGAGCTGCTAGAGCCCGAGGCTGCAAGGATCGGTCCTGATTCCCTGCTCGCTATGCCCAAAATTTGCCAATTATACGTTAAGTCAGTAGCGATGCAAAAGAGTTTAAAGCCACAGCGCTCCCAAGAAGGGTGTTTTTTTTTTTGTTGCCTCCAAGTTTCAGGGGATTGTAAGTCACGTGGACCTAGAACAAAGCAAAGAAGATACATAGTAGCCGTTGCCCTGCGCAGCTGTGAGTTCTAAAGGATGGGATGCGCTCTGCGCGTTCCCACGTGCAGCAAGTTAAGGGCTGCTTGCAATTGAGCTGCTAGAGCCCGAGGCTGCAAGGATCGGTCCTGATTCCCTGCTCGCTGTGCCCAACATTTGCCCATTATATGTTAAGTCAGTGGCGATGCGAAAGGGTTTAAAGCCACAGCGCTCCCAAGAAGGATGTTTTTCTTTGTTGCTTTCAAGTTTCAGGGGATTGTAAGTCACGTGGGCCTAGAACAAAGCAAAGAAGATACATAGTAGCCGTTGCCCTGCGCAGCTGTGAGGACTAAAGGATGGGATGCTCTCTGTGCGTTCCCACGTGGAGCAAGTTAAGGGCCGCTTGGAATTGAGCTGTTAGATCTCCCACAGGCGCCTCGGGCACGTTAGACCCCAAAGCTGCAAGGATCAGTCCTGATTGCTAGCCGTGCCCAAAATTTGCCAATTATACCTTAAGTCAGTGGCGATGCAAAAGGGTTTAAAGCTACAGCGCTCCCAAGAAGGGTGTTTTTTGTTGCTTTCAAGTTTCAGGGGATTGTAAGTCATGTGGACCTAGATCTAAGGAATGACACTTTTTCTTTTTCTTTTTTTTTTTTTTTTAATGAGGTTAATTGTCCGGAGACTTTATTCTCATGTATAGTAGTTGATGTGTGTGGTGACTTTGTAATATTAACTATATATATTTTTTATTTACCAGTGATTATGTTTCTGTTTCGTAGACCTTCTAGTTGATCGGTTCCATACATTCAAAGGGAGTGCATCCTTTAAAAAAAAAAATGATTCAATGTGTTTTCTGTAAACATGAATTCATGGGTTTTGTGTAAGGGATTGACGTTGATGGGAACGTGGCAGTGTGTCTACCTCCTGGGAGAAATGATGGCGAACCCAATGGAACAACAGTAGTGCTAGCGGGTAGGGGACACCGACTCTTCCCTCTCCAGTCATTCACGCAACTGAACTCTTTACACACACACCTTTATATCTTACTGGTGACGGCAACAGTGATAGAGCTAGAACCTGAACCCAGATATGTCTCACTTGGGTACGAGGTTGGCTGTTGATTACTTTGAACAGCTTTTTAGGAGTTCAGGAAAGCATTGGCAAACAGAACCATGTTGCAGATCACATTGCGTCGTTCTCAGTTATTCAGTGGTAGCCAGACCAACCGCATTTCCAAGAGGAAACGTTGGATCCAGGTGTGCTGTTGACTTTCGGATTCGTGACTAAAACCTAAACCCTTTGCCGACTGACCGTTTTCTTGAGTTTTCTCTTTTTTTTTTTGAGGGCAGTGTCACTGGCCCTCATATGCGGGACCCAAACCGGGACCACTGGCTTCCCAAGCCAGCGCTTAACCACTGCGCCACTCGGCTGGCCCTTTCTTGTGTTTTCTAAGTTGCAAGATGTATATCATCGTGAGTGCTGCATGGTAACGATGGATGGGATTGAGGAAACAGAATCTCTGGGTTTCAGTTCTAGGTTTGTCGCTTAGTTATCGGACTTTGTCCAGTTGTTGCTCAGTATTGGAGGGGTATTTGTTCCAGGATCCCCACAGATACCGAAATCCAAGGGTGCTCAGGTCCCTTATGTAAAATAGTGTAGCGCTTGCATGTAACCTATGCACCCCACCCCACCCCCCATACTTTAAATCATCTCTGGCCTACTTATGATACCTAACACAATGGAAATGCAGTGTGAATAGTTGTTATACTGTATTCTTTAGGGAATAATGACAAGGAAAAAAAGTCTGTATGTGGTCAGTATGGATACAACCACTGTAGGCCTAACTACGTTGTACGCATTAACAGCAACTTTTTTTTTTCCCCCTGAATATCTTCAATTTCAGTTGGTTGACCTGCAGATGTGGATACCAGCACTAACTGTATTTCAGTTTCTGCATCTGTAAGATAGGAATACTTGGCAGGCCTATTGTGAGTATGAATGAGTTGTAACACTTGTAAAGCACTTAGCGTAGATAGCAATAAGCTATTCTATCAGCAGTAAGACTGAGGGGAAAAGAGAAAGGCAGTTGGATCTCAGGGTCAGTGCTGAGATGGTAAAGGTTTGGAGCAACAGCCTGGAGTTCTGCCTCTTCTGTGTTTTCTCACAGGCTTGTCGGAGAACGCCTGGATCCCTTAAGCCAGACATTTGTAACCTGTGCCCTGCAGTAGGGCGGGCATATGGGGGACCTGTATGAACTGTGAGATCTGTAGGAAGCACAGAGCCACCACATAGATCCCAGTGCTCCCTCGGGGCGTTCTGTGCGTGTAGTGGCTCTCATCTTAAGGGTAATAGTATGTAGATTCCTATGGCATCTCAAGCATTGGCCTGGAAACAAGGGCCCTCGCAACTTTATGGGTGATCTATTGTATTATGAGGGATCAGTGCAGTGCCTGGACCTTTATACTAACTCAGTAAACATACATTAGAGGGCTTCCCTTCATCAAAGACATTTAATACCTAGCAGAGAAGTTTTTCTGTTCAGAACTCTGGTGAATTTAATTGGTAGGCATGATTTACCTATAATGCTTTCTCAGATTTAGTATCGTGGGCAATCCAACAATTAGGCCAGTTAACTAACTGCCAGATGGACCCCAGTGCTTATCTTTTCTGAGATGATCACTCGCTCAGAAAAAGAATTTTTTATATATATATATACCTTTTTTTATGACTAAAAGTGCTTATTATTTAAGGAAAAACAACTACTGTCTCACTTAGAATATGAATGTTTCCTATAATCCCTCTTGTAGAAATAACCATTGTTAACAGTTGGCATATGTTCTATATATATATATATATATATATATATATATCCCAGCATATTATTTATTCTTGTTTTAAAAAAATTGAATTCATAGTATAAATTGTTTTGTAAATTTCTCTTCTGGGGCAGTGAGTGAAAATATATACATATTTTTTACTATCAACATTGTGTGTGCTCTTTGTTTATTTTTTCCAAACAAAATAGAAGTGTTTTAAAGTAAAAACTCCATCCTACTTACCAGAGACAATCATTCTAAAACGTTGTGTTTTTCTAAATTGTGTAAATACATAAGACCTGTTTTATGCCCTTTTCAGCAACTTTTTTCACTTACTTTGTTATGGTCCATATGTGTAGATATCCCAAGTTTTGGTTTTTAATAGGCATTATCGACTCAAGTGAACTAGCCTTTCTTAATAGCGGATTAGGTTATTTCTAGTTTTTATTGTTACAATCTGTAATGCATATATTTGATCATAATTTTGTATATTTATGTGAGTATTTCAGTAGGATAAATACCTAGAAATGGAATTGTTGGATCAAAAGGCGTGTTTCCATTTCCATTATCAAGAGGAACTATTCGCTAGTTGGTATCCTTTTATACCAGGTGCTGTGGAGGACACAACAACGAAAGATGTGATGCCTTCTATCCAGGAGTTCACAGTGTTGGAGATGCAACAAAGCAAGAGGGCTTCTAGTTAGATGTTGAGTTATGTGCTACAGAACCCACGTAGGGACTGCAGGGAAGGGTATGAGGACAGGCTGGAGTCGGCAAAGGAATCATGGGACAGACAGACTTCAATTGGGCCTCCCGAACACTGGATGTAAATTGAGAGGCCAGGGAAGCTGAGGCGCCTTGCAGGTCATGGTGGTCCTGGAGTGAAAGCTCAGTGCTGCATGTGACCTTGAAGGAGTTTACCTGGCGGTGAGGGAGAAGAAAGAAGGTCTGACTAGGTTGGAAAATACAAATGGAGGCTTGGAAGAATGGGGTTGTGGATGGAAGGTAAAACCAGACTGGACGATCGAGACATTTTTTTGCAGGATAGGAGAAAGACAGATTTTGAAAGTTTCTTTTTGGAACACTCTATACCAACCAGCCTGAAACTCAAATTGTACTGTTGCTTTTCTGGTCCTGCTTTGCTGGTCATGTCTAAAGTCCTTACCTTGGCCTTAAAGGGCCTGCAGATGTGTCCTCACTTTTTCCAGAACGCTCTGATCTTTCACCTTTCTACCCAAGCCAGGCTCTCTGAACGACTCGCTATTACGTGAACATTTGTTTCGACTACAATACTCCTGCCATAGCTCATACTACATTTATCACCTGGAATGTTCTTTTCCAGTCCTTAGAACTGTTATTCTTCAATTTTAGCCATTCTGCTGGGTGTGCAGAAGTATTTGTGACTCTAATTTGCACTTTCTTGAATACAGAATGCTGATCGTGTCACATGTTTATTGGTCTTTCGTGTATCTTTTGTGAAATGGTTGTCTCTAGCCATTTTTCTATTGGGTTGTCTTTTTAAAAACAGTGTAGGAGTTTTTATTTTGAATTGCTTTAAATTGAGATATAATTGACATGTAATATTGTATTAATTTTAGGTGTACAACATAGTGATTACATATGTGCGTGTATATCTATGTATGAAGGATTACCAAGGAGCAGTTTCTTTATATTTCTGGATATAATTCTTTAAATCTTGATTTTTCTCATCAATGAAATAGGGAGAATGACACTTTCCAGGAAGAGCTGTTGTAAAGATTAAAGGATATCTGTAAAGCATTTAATGCTGATATATAATAAGAAAGCAAACATTTTGTTTTTGTAATTGCTTTCTTGGTATCTAAAGGCTTTTTTAAAATTAATGCAGAATAATATTTAACTGCTAAGGGCATACCATTGCTGTTCTAAACTGTAAATTTAGGTGTCTTTTCAAAATCTTATGAACTTGGGCTTTTACTTTGTTCTTCAGTGTCTGATTGTTTCAGTTTTTATCATGAATTTTTGTATTCAGAACTCTGTATGTATTTCACTGGCTTAAGACACAGAGCAAACAGCCAGAAGTTTTAATTTCTGGTGTAATGAATATATGGATGTAAAAATATATGGATGTAAAAATTTTTATAACATAGTGCATATATGTTATAAAAAGTTAGAAGATACAGGGAAGCAGAAATAATAAAAAGACCATATTCCAGCCTCTAAGATGGCCACTATTATCTCCAGGTGTGTGTGTGTGTGTGTGTATCAATCAGTGTGTGTATTTATATTTATATTCCTCCAAATGTTTGCTGTGTATAAATACAGTTAGGTATTTTAAAACCCAAATGAGAACACACTAAGTTTCTTTTTCACTTTCTACACACTTTTTCCACATCAGATTTCATAGTGTCTAATACCACTCATAGCTACATTTTTCCATTGTTCCAAAATAACTTTGCCAGGGGCTTATTCCAAAACCGGAGCACCTGTGCTTTCTGTTCAGACTTTTGAAAGCCAGCACAGTTGTCCTTCACATTTTAAATCCCCCTTAACATTGAATATTGACATATTAAATAAAGCTTTTACATCATTATTAATTGGATCTGATAGAATAAAAAAATATAGCAATTTAATACAAAACATCATTCATTTTAGACATGTGATAAACTGAGTCAAAGTTCCATTTTATTTTCCCCACATAACTTGGTCATTATAATTAAGTTTTATGCTAGAAAGCCTTTTATCTATCACTCGACATTTCTTTGCAAAAAGATTATTTAAATTTTAAAAGATTCCTGTGGCCATCATGCTCTTGGGACTTATTTCTTTTGAACTGAATTACCATCGTTGAGGTTTACTCTGAATGTAATTACCATTTTAAGTATTATTAGTATTCACTTGATCGAGGCAACATAATTACATTGCAAATTTTCATAACTAACATTTATGTGATACTGTATCCTGGGCTTAGTGCCTATATTTTAAACGGGAAAGCCTATAAAAGGGTTTTGGAACTAGATGACCTAGGTTTGAGTTTTAGCTTCTTTTTTCACTAGTCATGTGGCCTTGTTTATGTCATTTAATTTCTAAGAGCCTTAATTTCTTTATGTAAAATAAGAATATATCCAAACATGAAGTTCTTGGGCAAAATTTAGGATTACATAAAGTCTAAAAACCAAGCTTAAGAATTACAGTCCTGGGCCGGCTGAGTGGCGCGGTGGTTAAGAGCTGGCTTGGGAAGCCAGCGGCCCCAGTTTGGATCCCACATATGAGGGCCAGTGACACGGCCCTCTAAAGAAAAAAAAAAAATTACAGTCCTATGCTAATGTAAAGTACTTTCCAGACAGACTTTATAAGACCAACTACTAAATTTTGAAATCCCTACATTCATTTTTCTGATTAATTTGCAAAGGAGATGGCTACTTATTTTAGTAAATCTCTTCAGTTAGGTGAAAGAATATTTAAGCAAGTCTAACAGAAATATTCCCTTTTTTCCCTGAATTCTGTATTTTTCTTCCATGCTTGTTGAACGTGATGATTTATAGATGGCGTGAAATTATTAATAGTGGACTTAGTGTTTTTGATGCCTCCCGGTGAAGTGGTAATGCATAGGGGCATATTCTGTTCAGAATAGTATTCATGCCCCCTTTTATATTTCTGGAATTGAATCTCTTGCAAATGCCTGATTAAGTTCGCAGAAGGCATAATACAACCTGAACATGGGTATTAGCATTCCCAAGTTATCAGTGGGTAACCTGGGAATCCCTGGGAAACTGGTACCTGGAATGCTGACTCCTCTGGCCACATACTGAAGTCGTCAGCGGTACTTTGTGGCAACAGAGGGACCTTGCCAGAACCCTCAGTGATGACATTCATTTGATTAAATTATTAACGCCCTCCTTGAGTCTCTACTCAGCAAATCATAGTAAGAATGACTAGGGGTACATTTGAGTCACTTGCATTTTTTTTTTTTTTTTAAATTAAAGATTAAAAATGCTTAAATATATAGTACTAATATGGTGACATTTCTTGGGCACATCTCCTGACCAATTCAGCATTCTTATTAGAAACTTGGTTTCATCTCTAGATCTGTGCTGTCCACAGCAGGCTGTTTAATACAACACAATAGAAAGATAATTTCAAATGTAATTTAAAATTTCTCAGTAGCCTCATTAAAGAGGAAAGAAGTGAACTTAATTTTAGTTATATATTTTATGTAACCTAATATCTAAAATATTATTTCAACATGTAGTCAGAATATATATGAGTGTGGGCCGGCCGAGTGGCGCATTGGTTAAGCGCTGGTTTTGGGATGCCAGCGGCCCCGGTTCGGATCCCACATGAGGGCCAGTGACACTGCCCTCTACAGCTAACAACAGCTCCACCTGGAGCTGGGCTGTGCGAGCCCCGGTGATGGTGTGGGCTGCAGCCCCTGCTGCAGTGGGCTGCCATAGGCTACAGTGAGTGGCCCGCAGCCAGCGTGAGCGGCTGGCAGCCAAGTGTGAGCTGCCAATAGCCGCGGTGAGCGACATCCAGAGGCCAGCGACCGATCTGCCTCATCCGGGAAGAGCGCAATGACGATACCAACAGTGAAGCAACATCCTCCGCAACTAAACTGAAGAACAAAAAGACAGCAACTTGTCTGTTCCCCTTCCCCGATTCCCCAACGCTGTTCCTCTCCACCAATTCCCCAATAAAATCTTTAAAAAAAAAAAAAAAAAGAATATATATGAGTGTGATAGTTTATATACATTTTTGTTTTAAATCTTCAAACTCCAGTATGTAGTTTGCACTTTTAGCACATCTCAATTCAGATGTTACATTTTTATTAGAAATACTTGATCTATATGTAGTTATAATTTATGATATATTTTGTTTATTCATATTGGCAGGGAGCAACTCATAGACTCAGTTTTGGAATGAGCTTGATCCACAGGGAATAGAATATTCCTTTTCTAGGGAAAAGCCTTTTGGAAACAGATATTGGAGATAGAATTGGATTTTCTGACTATTTTTCCAAATAGCAATATGGCTGTTTCTTTTTCACTTAAAGTACCTGCCTGCTTTGAGACTTGGAAAACTTGCCTTTCTTTTTTTTTTTTTTTTTTTTTTTTAAAGAAACTTTCATCCCTGAATGGTAAAGAAACTTCTGACCAAAGCTGCTGCCTAAGAATTGTGATATTTTTGTAATTTAGGGCAAGGTAAGATATCCAGGTGACAAAGTAGTAGATTTTTGAGTTATTCTTTCTGAGTTTCAAGCTTTGATCCTTTTACTTGAGTCCACTGCCACTTTCTAAATTTAGAAATGCATTGGAGGTAGTCCTGGAGTGTCTTGAGTGCTCATGGGAAGTTTACTGCTTTGAGCATTTACACTTTCCTTGGTGTATAACTCATAATGGTTGGGACCCTTCTCAGTCTCATCATTTATTTCTGACTTATTATGACTTGCTGCCATAACTACACTTCACTTTGTTTGATGTAGCTTAACTTCTTGTGTTTTACTTGATTTTCATATTTGCCATAATTTTTGTTCTTTTAATTTCACTCATATTTGATGGTGAATGTTTGGTTTATCCTCATTGTTAATGGCCAAATTGTTTCTTTTGCCTTGAGTAATATCATTAACTTGACAAGCCATCTTTCCACATCATCTAGAGGACCAATTTTCTGTGTATTATGGTATTACGTCTCAGTAGCATCCCTCCATCTTTCCATATTAGCATTTTAATGGGTACATGCTTTTAGAAACTAAAGTTTCTAAAGTGAGTTTAAAAGTAATCTTAATTCTTTTTTTAAAAAATCTTGTAAATTGATACTTGATAGCATTATCAGAAATAATGGTATTCCTTTATATGAAACAATTGAAACCAGCAAGTGAAGCTGTGGGGATAGTTTTAATATTCACAATGCTACAAACTTACAGCCTGATCACACCAAAAAACAAACAAACAAAAAACCTGTGGGTTTTGATAAATTGACACCAGATGTCTTTGGAGGTTTCTAGGAAAATGAGGTGTGTTTATGCATTAACTTCCCATCAAACGATTTTTATTATCTTTTTTTCTTGGTTAAATCCATCAGAAAGAATTATTCTTTATAAGTGGCAAACAGATGCTCAAACAAATGGATTTCGTCCTGAGAGTATTCCTGTGTCTTTATCACACGATTGTCTTTGAAGGTGTTCATTTATCACAGTGGAATCTCTTCTTTTGTTTTTATGACTTCCAGAGAATTGAAGCTTTTGATTTACTTGGAGGTCATATGTTAGACTGTGGCTTCTGGCCCAGTGGCTGCTGTTTATTTTTCTTTTGTAAATTAGGAAAACCTCTCTTGGAGTTTCTTCCTACTCTCAGTGAAAATACTGAGAGTAGTGAATCTTATGCCTGGGCAGGGAATCTTAGAAATCCTTACTGTTCTTAGGGCAGGCATATCTTAGCTCCCTGAGCTGCTACCCTGCTTTTTTGCTTAAACATGCTCAGGTAAGCTCTTTGCTTTTGAGAAAACATATACTATTGTTGGACAACTCATTGTTAGAAATGTGTATTTAAAATAAGCTGAAATTAACCTTGAGTTCTCATATCCTAACTGAAATAATAGAGAAGATTTTTGCTTCCCTTTCCACTTAATTGCCTGCAAGTATTGGAAAACGTTAACCAATTTTTTTCTCTTTTCCAGGCTAAATATTGTAGTTATTTGTTCAACAATTACTTCATTGCCTGCCATGTACCAGGAACTATACTAAGCACTGGAAGACATATCAATAATTTACTTCTAGAAAACCTGATGTTCTTCTCAAGAATGCTTACTGGGGGGCTGTTTTCCATTTGTAAAAAGACTGTTTTAGAACAGTTTTAGGTTTACAACAAAATTGAGAGGAAAGTACATAGAATCCTCATGTGCCCCCATGCTCAGGCACAGCCTCCCCCATTATCAGCATCCTCACCAGAGGGGTACATTTGTTACAGTCCAGGAGCCTCCAGGGACACATCATAAGCACCCAAAGTGCATAGCTGACCACAGGGTTCACTCTGGGTGTTCTACATTCTGTGGGTTTGGACAAAGGACATAGTAACGACAGGTGTCCATCATTATAGTGTCATACAGAGTATTGTCACTGCCCTAAAAACTGTAGTGCTCTACCTGTTTATCTACATCCCCACGCCACCCCATCAGCAACCACTGATCTTTTTATTTTCTCCATCCAAGTTTTGCCTTTTCCAGATGTCACATACCTGGAATCACATAGTGTGCAGTTTTTTTGAGATTGGCTTCTTTTACTTAGTTTTCATATAAGGCCCCCCCATGTGTTCTCATGGCTTGATGCCTCATTTCTTTTTTGTGCTGAGTAATATTCCACTGTCTGGGTGTCCCACAGTTGATTTATTTATTCATTAACCTACAGGAGGACATCTTGGTTGCTTCCAAATTTTGGCAGTTATGAACAAAGCTGCTATAAACATTGTGTGCAGATTTTTGTGTGCACATCAGTTTTCATCTTTGGGAAAATACCAAGAAGTGTGATTGCCAGGTGATACGATAAGAGCATGTTTAGTTTTGTAAGAAACCACCAAACTGTCTTCCATGGTAGCTGCACCATTTTGCATCCCCCCAGCAGTGACTGTTGCCGTTCCCCCCCTCACCAGCATTCGGTGGTGTCAATGGGGCAGATTTTGGCCATTCTATAGGTGTGCAGTGGTTTCTGAGGGAAGGTTTCTGTTTGCGTTTCCCTGATGACCTAGGATGGGGGCATCTTATGTGCTTTTTTGCCATCCATATGTCTTTGGTGATGTGTTTAAGGCTTTTGGCTCATTTTATAATTGGATTGTTTGTTTTCTTATTGTTAAGTTTTAAGTGTTCTTTGTATAGTTCAAAAACCAGACGTGTCTTTTGCAAGTATTTACTCCCAGTCAATGGCTTGTCTTCTCATTCTCTTCATATTGTCTTTTGCAGTGCAGAAGTTTTAAATTTTAATGAGGACAAGTTTATCAATTATGTCTTAAATGGATTGTGCCTTTGGTGTTATATTTAAGAAGACTTCGTCATACTCAAGGTTACCTGGGTTTACTCCTATGTTATCTTCTAGGAATTTTAGTTTGTTATTTTCCATTTGGGTTTGTGATTCATTTTGAGTTCATTTTTGTGAAGAGTATCAGGTCTGTGTTAAAAAAAAAATAATTTATTATTTGTTTTGCATATATATATGTACAGTTGTTACAGCACCATTTGTTGAAGAGATTATCTTTGCTTCTTTGTCAAAGATCAGTTGACTATATTTATGAAAGTATTTCTAGGCTCTCTATTATTTTCCATTGGTGTATTTGTCTAATCTTTCACCAATCAATCATGCTGGGAAAGCTTTGAGTTTCTTACCATTAAATATATTTGCTGTAGGTATTTTGTAGGTAGTCTTTATCAAGTTGAGAAAGTTCCTTTATTCCTAATATACTGAGAATTTTTATAATAAATGGGTGTAGGATTTTTTTTCAAATGCTTTTCTGCATATAGTAATATGATCATGTTTTTCTTTTTTGGTCCATTGATGTGGTAGATTGCGTTAACTGATTTCCTGTTGTTAAATCAGTCTTGCATACTTGAAATAAATCCCACTTGGTCATTGCTTATAAATCTTTTTACACTTTTTTTGGATTGAATTTGCTAATATTTTGTTGAAGATTTTTACATCTATGTTCATGAAAGAGATCGGTCTGTAGATTTCTTTTTTTGTAATGTTTTTGTCTGGTTTTGGTATTAGGGTAATGCTGGCCTCATAGAATGAGTTAGAAAGCACTCCCTCTGCTTCTGGCCTCTGTATAGAATTGGTATAATTTCTTCCTTAAATATTTGGTAAAATTCACCAGTCAACCCATTTGGGTCTTGTGCTTTCTGTTTTGGAAGGTTATTAATTATTGATTCAGTTTCTTAGATAGACATAAATGTATTCAGGTCATCTATTTCTTCTTGTGTTTGGCAGATTGTCTTTCAAGGAATTGGTCCATTTCATCTAGGTTATCAAATTTGTGGGCATAAGTTGTGAATAGTATTCCTTTACTATCCTTTTGGTTTCCATGGGATCTATAGCGATGACCCCTCTTTTCATTTCTGTGTTTTCCATTATTTTAAATTGTAGTATCTGCAGGATATTGACAATCCCAAACAGGAATGTTTTGATAAATCATCAGAAGACATAGATAATCAGGTCTTCTGGATTCTGAAGACCGGGAAAATGGAGCCTCTTAGACCCTTCTCTGCAGTTATAAATGTCCTTGTATGATACTCTAAGACCTTGCTACTCCAATTAAAGCCCCCAGGCCAGCAGCGCTGGTATCGCCTAGGGATAAGAAATGAAGATTCGCAGGCTCCACTTTAACCTAACTGACATAATGAGATTCTGCATTTGAACAAAAATCCTAGGTGAGTCTCTGTGCTCCTTAAAGTTTGAGGAGCAGTGGACTAAGAAAAATACGCACGTTAGATTCCTTTTTAAAATAATTAAAGAAACAAAAATCTCCATCACATTTAAGAATAATATTTATCATTCCGCAAAACTTCCTTTAAGCTCGCAGCATAGGTGGTTTTGAGCTTTGTTGTTTGTGGGAATGCACAGTGTGATCACGCAGTCAGGACACGGACACCGTGGAGAGGATGGCTCACCTGAGTGACGCTTGGTACGTGTCTCTGCACCAGCAGGCTTTTCAGAACGTCTGCCTGTGACTCTGATAGTCTGTCAGTATGGTTGGGATGTAACTTGCGGCTTTTCTCATACATAGTTTTGTTTCGATGTTGTTAATACTTGTAATTACTTTTTAAAAATCTCTATAGCGGAAACATACTCATATACATATTTTTTAGGCTGCATAACATTTTTTATTCACTGAACCAGTATTTGAGTGCCTACTATGCATCGTGTTAAATCCATGGTCCAAGCCTCGGGGAGGTCATAGACTAAAGGTAAATGGGTAAGTAAATCAGGAATTAGAGTGGAGTGTGATACAAGACATCACAGGGGAAATCCTTGTACTAAGTGGGTCACTTAGAAAGGATTTGAGCTCTCAGTGAAGACTTCTGGAAAGAATGTTTAAGATGGGAAATCTACTTATGTGTTTTCACATTTAAAAAAATGTAATTAACACTGTCTGAGATAAATGTATATCTTAGCCACATCTGATTATATGTTGAACGAAAATTTCTGGAAGTGGACTTACAGAATCAAAGAGCTAAGCCTCTCTGATTTCGAGTACGTGTTCCTAGAGGGCTTTCCAGAAAGGCTGTACCACGCAGTATGTCCCATAGCAGCACATTAGAGCCCCTTGCTGGCCATTCATGCTCTGTGATTCTTGATGGAAGTAACTCACGGAGGGTAGCCATCCGTGCTCCCTCCTCCCCTCTCCTATGATTTGTCTTTACTCCTGTTAGAACCTTCCATAATCAAAGTCGGCAAATTGTCCAGGACTTGGAAATGAGCAGAGATTACTGGGGGTCCTTTCAGCGGAATGCTGGGCTCATCCAGTATACCCTCCAGTAATTTTATGGGGTATCACACCTTTTACTCTCTTTTGATTAAGCTGTTTGACAACTTGATAGGGGTAGAAGTTGACTGTTAGTCGTACAAATGATTCTTATCCATAATAATGCATTTTTTTTTTTTTTGTCCAGTAGAGAGACAATTTCTACTCTGAAGAAGAGATATCCAGATATTTTATTGCCCTCTAGTGTCTAGTGGAGATTTCTAAGCTTTCTTTCAGTTTCTGATATTCTTAGTGCTTCAGTAATTTTTTCCTGGTGCGACGAGGCCAAAAGAAATACCCAGCAGTTCCTTTTATTGAGTAGTTAAGTTTAAACAAGTTACTAGTAGTTTCTGTATCATCTCTGTTAGTTCACTGAGTCGCACTGCTCACTGTGCGAACCCTTATAATAGATTTACCAGTTTTGCATCTGTTAGCAAATTCATTGAGTAACCCTGTTCACCCGTATTCACTCATATTTGTATTGATACCCTCATTACTTGCATTGAATACTGCCTTTGGCATTTTTTTTTTCATTTTATATGTGCACGAAAGTCACGTTTTAAAACTTGATGACAATTATGCTTTAGCAAGAGTTAGATTCTTATTTTGTTGTTAATTTGAAAGGTAAGCAGATGGTTATAAATTTCTTTGAACTCAGTTTCTTTACCTGGAAATGATCTGTCACAGATGTGAGAATTAAACGCGAAAACGCACCTGGAAAGCAGTCTAAAACCTTGTCGGAGAAGGTACTGCGAATGGGCAGGGACACACCCTACACCCCACACATTATAACTGCTAGATGGGGTTACTGGGGAAACACACAGGCAGAGAAGCGGCAGAGGGTACACCGTGCCCAGGCCTCATCCCACAGAGAAGGCACCTAGTCTGGGCGTGCTGGGGCCGGGCTGGGCCTCGGAAATGGCTCCAAAAGGGAAATTTTCCTCCATAGCGTTCCCCGTCTTTGCAGGACCCTCTAGGCACCGCTGTCCCAATGGGAACTTGGGTGGCGAGAGGCGGGAGCCTTGTCCCTTGGCAGCTCTTCCCAGCTGTCCTTTCGCTGTGGACTGGGACCTGCTGAGCCGGCCCCTGGAGGAGCAGACCCCGGCGCTGGAAGGGACAGGAGTGGGCCCCCCAGGCTGTCTCAGGCTTGTGCTTCCTCAAACCAGACGTGGTGACATAGACATGTAGCCAGCAACTTTACATTTAGGCATCCGTGATGTGATTTTATATATTTCCATTTCTGTATGATTGATCTCCCATGTGCCAAGTGGTACCTTTTAACTATAGAAAGGCCTTTTTTTCCCCAGAACCAGTGTTGCTGTCAATTGTGTAAACGTTCCCACCCCCCCGAATTTAAAAAATTATAACAAATTGGGAAATAGGATAGGATGCATTTGAAATTGATGAGCTATCAAGGAATTGATGAGGTATCAGGCTGGTGTGTCTGTGATAGAATTGAGAGGCTAGGAACATTGATATACAACATCAGGAATAGAGCAGAACTGGGGAAAATGGGACGATAATGGGAATTTCCAGGGGTCGAGTGCCTGAGGCTTTTAAGCAATTTCCACGACCAGACTGGCTTGGGAGTGGGAAGCCTGGTGGAAACTTCATACAGTTTTCATTCAAAACTATAAAGTAGTTTACCTCTTTAATTGCTGCTGTCTTTTTCTTGATCCAAATTACTGTTATTATAGCAAGAACAGGTTTTGGAAAGTTTCCATTGCCAGTTATTAGCTCACCTGAATTATGGTTACCTGTTTCGGTGGGTCGGTTAGGGTTTGCCCGCAAGGACTCCTGCTGATTAAACCATTTCATGTGACGCAAGCCCCATGCCTGCTGGCTCATTCTATGCCGTTCAAGAAACCAGTGATTCGCTGAGGTGTGCGTTGGAGTTTGGTGTTATGTAACTATGAAACGATTATGTGTATTGCTCGCTGTATTGGGTATCTGAAACCCATCACAAATTCACCCTTTCAGTCACTGTTAGGCGATGAGTTATTGTTTCCACTTGCCAGGAAAGAACAATACTCGAGATGAAATCTGACATGACACTTTTGCCCTTGAACTGTTTTTTGAAGTGTAAATGGCTTATGTTTAGTCAATCCTCTCGTTATAAAGTTGAGTCACTTTTCTGGCGTTTAAGAGCTAAAGCTGCTGATGCAGCTATTAACAGACACACAAGAGCTACTCATTTGGCACAAGAACACTTTAAAGATGGTTCAATTCTGTGAGGAATTTTCTGCTCACTCATACCATGCTGTGAACCTCCTGTGAGATGCATAAGCTACCCTTACTCATTTTTATCTGTTGGTGTCTGCATGATAGCTACTTGTGTTTACATCAGCATAAAAATGATGATTACAGATATTTGCAGAGAGCTTACTGTATGCGGGCAGCTGTTCCTAGAGTTTGACATGTATTACCCTGTTTATTCTCCCAAATGCTGTTAGGAGGAGTATATTGTTACCCCCATTTTAGAGACAGGAGTACTGAAGCAGCGAGGTCGATTGTCTTGCTCAAGGTCACATATCTAGTAAGTGGCAGAGTCACTCACGGTTTAGATCTGGGGCAGTCTGTCTGCTGAGCCTGATAAACTGATTTTGTACGTGTGCAAAGCAGTTTGCCTGATGTAACTTGATTACCTTTGAAGACCTTTCCAACCCCTGTATCTCTTCTCTCTGGGACCACTTGAAATGTGGTTAGTGAGACCACCTGTGTATATCATTAGGCATGCACTTGAGTTAAAAATAACAGAAAAACTCATCTCACAGTAGTTGAAGCAATTGGGAGTCCTTTTTCCTAAATGGTGAGAGGTCCGAGGTAGGAGGCTGAGGGCTGGCGCAGCTGCTGGGCTGTGTGGAAAGGGCCACGGGTCTGGTCTTCGTGCTCCTCCATCCTTGCCGTGTTGGCTCATGGAGACAAAAAGGTTACTGTGACTCCAGGCATCGAGGACGCATTCCAAGCAGAAAGACAAGAAAAGGATGCAGGAACTTACAGGGACCGCCACCCTGGTTCATCCTTTCATATCAGAAAAGGAAAAGCTTTTCCAGAAGATTCACATAACTGACTTTTTTTTTTTTTTTTATGTCTTATTTGCCAAAACTAAGTCTCATGGCCATTTCTAGAGACCAGGCGTGTGGGATCCTGGTATGGTGACTGGTTTGGACCAGTTGTAGGAGGACTTCCAGGAACCCCGGCCCACTGCCGCTCGGGGTTTGGAATGACTGTCATCTAGCTTGGAGTCGGCATCTCCGTGCCCTGGCCCTGGCCACAGCTTCCAGGGTATATGTGGCACCTTTCATCTCAGACGAAGTGGCCCCTTTCTTCTTTTCCTCAAGGCCTTCTTATAGTACGTACTCCCGGGAGTCTAGTGTCCCCGGACCTGGGAGTTTGCCTTGCTCCTTGCTTTCTGCCCATTCTTCATGTACAAGAGTCCTGGCGAATTCCAGTCTAGCGACGAGGCCATGACAGGTTTCTCTGGTGCTATCTTTTGTCTCAAAGGATAATCTACCTTCAGATTTTTAAAAATTCCCCTGAGCTGCCTGTCAGGGTACTTTGTTTAGTGTGTGTCGATCCTTCCTAATGCAACAGTTTTGTTCACTGTGTTCCTCACCACCGGCGAAGCACAAGGTTAGGATAATTAGGGGGTCCGATTATGTGCCAAAGCATGGAAAAATGTCAGCGGCATGCCACCGATGCCTAGCCAATAGCAGCCACATAGATGCTTAATCAATGAATGATCAGGTTAACAGAGCAAGCCGCAGGGCCAAGAAGGGCCCCGTCCCTCCAGGGTCAGAGAACCTGTCGCTGCCGTCGGTGATGGTGGTAGCAGGTTCAGCAAATAAAAAATGTTTTGGGCCGGCCAAGTGGCGCATTGGTTAAGCGCTGGTTTTGGGATGCCAGCAGCCCTGGTTCGGATCCCACATGAGGGCCAGTGACACTGCCCTCTACAGCTAACAACAGCTCCACCTGGAGCTGGGCTGTGCGAGCCCCAGTGATGGTGTGGGCTGCAGCCCCTGCTGCAATGGGCTGCCATAGGTTACAGTGAGTGGCCCGCAGCCAGCGTGAGCGGCTGGCAGCCAAGCGTGAGCTGCCAATAGCCGCGATGAGCGACATCCAGAGGCCAGCGACCGATCTGCCTCATCCGGGAAGAGCGTAATGACGATACCAACAGTGAAGCAACATCCTCCGCAACTAAACTGAGGAACAAAAAGACAGCAACTTGTCTGTTCCCCTTCCCCGATTCCCCAACGCTATTCCCCTCCGCCAATTCCCCAATAAAATCTTTAAAAAAAAAAATGTTTAGCAAATATTATATGGGACGTAGTTAAGCTATAAATGATTTATTTATCTGAAATTCAAATTGACATTAAAAATTATTTGGCAACCTGACAACGTGTTGACTCACCAAGTCAGTAATACCAGCTCACAAATACCTAGAATGTTGTAGTGGGTTAGGGTGTGATGTTAGTTTTGATCCTCACATTTATGGTATTTTTTGTTTGTTTCTTTTGATGTTTCTGAGTTTGCTGTTTATGTCAAAGAAAAAGGATTGTCTAGCTCTAAAGTTCAGGAGAGACAAGGGACTGGGGATCAAGGAAACAGATCAAGATCACAAGGCAGCGTCACTCACTGCGGGCCCTGTGATTGATGGGTACCGTGATGGAGCTTTGGCGGCGCTGGCATGCCTTCTTACCCGTGCGTGCATCTCCTGTGCCAAGCGTCCTACCGCAAAATGTGTTCTGTCACCTTCATCTTCCCAGGTCTTCGTGGCCTGGATGCTTTGGAAGAATAGTGGTCAGTTATTTTACAGACTGTATGCCTTGGTCCGCAGTATGCCTTTGTCCGATATTTTCCCACGGTAGATTTAGGTGTGATGCATTTTTTTGGCAAGCGTGCCAGAGAAATGACGTGCCCTTTTCAGTGCCACACACCGGGCACAGGATGCCAGTGTCTTATCACTGGTGCCGGTCACCTTGTTCACATGTAAGGCGGTTTCTCCCAGGGGTTTCTGCTATAAAGTTACTGGTTTTCCGTGTGCAATTAATAAATATCTTCCGATAGATACTTTGTAATTATGTAAAGATCCTTTTTCTCTTTAAACTTTGACTTACCATTTTTGTGTCTGTTGATGAGTTTTGTTTGCAGCAGTTACTACTGTGGTGTTCTATCTAATCCCTTGTCCTTTCATGTGTATTAATTGGGGTTATTCTTTTGTAAGAAAGAGCTGTCCTTTTCCATAGAGCTGTCCTTTTCCATTTATTCATTTGTTCATAATTTATTCCTATCATTATGAACCCGTGGGTATTTTATTTTATGGATTATAATCCAACACTGTTGTTTATTCTGTTGCCCAAATTGTTCCAGCTTTCATCATTGAGAGTTCAGAGTGGTTCCTGGCCCTTTGGACATGTTCCCAAACTTCTGGAACATTCTTAACTCGGGCGCTCTAGGCTCACCTGGTGTTTCCCCACCCTCGCCCTGGAAGCAGCACTTCAAGGAGCTCGGGCTCCTTTTATTGGAGAACGGCATTTAGAGGCCAGGGTCTCAGGGCTGCCTGTCCCTTTACCCTATCCTGTCAGCTGCCCTCCCCGTGGGCAGAACCAGCAGAGGACGCGTGCTAGCTCTCGCATGCACATGGCGCTCTCTGTGTTTCTGCGTGCATCTGCCTAGGTGCATCTTAAAACACAAGCTCCCACTGGTGTCTCAGATTATAACGCAGTATCACAGGGCTCTCATTCTAGCCTTCCTGCTTTCCGTATTTGTAATTTCTCCAACAGTGAGGGAGCTGGTTCTTATTATCTACAGCCTGTTTCCTTATTTGTTCGATGCTAGCATACACGCCAGGGCTTCCAGAATTGCTAACCCATAGCCCTGTGAAAAGCAAACTTACCAAGGAGTACAGAACTGACATATGGTTTCTGTTGTCTTGAGCCTGACAGTATCCAGTCAATGTTGTTTTCTAAAGGTACTTTTCCTGTGTTATTATTTGACCAATCAAATAGTTGTTAGGGTTGTGTCAAAAGTAGGAGTAACTGAAAAAAAGTAACAAAAATAGGTAGTAAGTGAAGGAATTACGGCTACTTTTTTGAGGAAATTGTGTATAAGTGTGTTTTTCTTAATTCCTAGACTTTGGGATTTCTGTGTTGGATGCCTAGAGGTATTTTACGTCATTTCGATTCAATTCTCAGTTTGTCAAAGAGGTGAAGTACTACATGAACAGAGTATTTACATTTCTTTATTTGTATATTTCATGGATGCGTTGTTAAAACTGTTAAATATGGAACAAAATTTTCTTTCCTTTTGATATGCATGTAAAAAGTTAGGTAACAGTATGTATGAGAATGGCACATTATATATTTTCAGCCTGATCCCTTTCACCAATTACTTGAAAATAATTAGGTAACCAACTTTTTCTTAATTTAAAGAGAGTTGTAATAGAATGCTCAGGTATTTTTGCAGAATGCCAGCCGTGTTATGCATTGCATCTCTTACATTGGCCAACTTGTTCTTCTGTTCAGTTTTCTAGAAGTGGATTAGTTTGAGAAAGATTGGGGATAGCCAAATGAAAAATAGAAATGATGACCAGGAGAGAGAAAGCCTGGAAGTCTCCGAGAGTTCTTATCTTTAGTGGAGCATCACATTTGAGTAGTCCTTGATAGTGGCTGAAATGCTGAATGAACGAAGGGTAGGGTTGAATTTGGGGTAACTGGAAATGATTTCGTAAAGATAAGACAAGGATAGGGTTTTAGACTAAATAGAAACAGATTTGAACTGGAAAATCATGGTAAGAAGAGAGAGTGTTTGCATATTTAAAAGGGTTTAAAAACAATAGCAGTTGACTGTGACTTGTTTATTTCTTCTATGACTCATAAGTCAGAGAAGAGTGCCTAATACACAATGTCAGCCTAGTCAATTTAAAAAGAACTCCATTAGCTAGCGTCTGGGTGAATGCCATATAAATAGCTAGCTTATTGGAAAAAAAATGCAGTGTATATTAAAGTTTATAGCATGTTAAATAAATACCTTATTAGAAAAAACAAATGCTGTCAAAGGATAATGAAAATGTAAACATATTCATCACCAGTGTCAGTACAGTGTCTGCCAGAAACAAGCAGGCTCTAAGGTCTATCCTTGAAGGGTTTGCTGGGTAACAAAATCCCGTGGGTCCTGCAGGGATTGATGGCTGGTTTGAGACCATTGCAGATGTTTGTTACAGAATTCATTGAAAATGTAGAGTACAAAGTGGGACCTCAGAAAAGCGATAAAAACTGTATCATTTCATTAGTTTGATGTGACTCAAAATTGCATCTGTCACCTGCTCCCTATAATTTATAGTAAGTAATATTAAAACAAAAATTGTTCTTGTCCTTCTCCCTTTTCCCTCCTGTCAGCCTTTATTTATTTATTTTTTTTACTTTTTCACTCCTTTTCCTTTCAAGCCTCCTTACTCTATACTCCAAGGAGTTTGTTTATTGAGAAATAAATAAAAGGAAATAAAGGAGTCCTCGAAACAGATTTTTCCGTTGGACTGAAGATATATGTATATATTACAAGTTCTCAAAACCACTTGTAATGTAAATTGTCCCTTTGTCTAAACAACCCTCTGCTCCATTTTCACCCTATCTCATCACAGGCTTTTATGAATAGACAGGTTTTTTAAAATAGAGAATTCTGTCAATACATTGCTTATCCCAATACGTTCACTCTGTTTTTGACAAAACCAGACAGTATTTGAAAACATGGAAACCCCAATCCAAAACTAAGTACTGCAAAGTCATCCATGCAGAACTGCACGGCAGTGAGGTCTGCAGCGCTTTTCCCTGCCCTAGAATATCCTCAGGTCAAGCCGTGATGGATGGGTTGTGAGCATTTTATAAGCTCGAGTGGATGTAGTTATTGTGAATTTTAAGTCATTCTTTTGGCCTTTGTGCATAGTTGATAAGCTATTTGGCTTAGTTAAAAAAAAGTTCATTAGTAAATGGTTGAAACTGGAGAGTGTCATGTTTACCTTGGTAAAAGAAACATATTACTGGCCTGATTAGCTGTAATTAACAGTAACTTTAAGCTTGTATAGACAGCTGTACCCAAAGTATATTTTTTGTTTGTCCTGTTAAACAGAATGCATCTTCTCATGGAAACAAAGTTGTAATGTTGGTTAAGGCCTCAGACCAGCCCATCAAAGCCCATTTAATGCATAATGTAGCAGAGTTAAATTCTAGCAATCAGATCTTCCTGGGAGCTTCTGAGGTTCTGTCAGGAAGCATGAGATCAGGACTTTAGAAGTGGCAGTGCTGGCAGGTTCAAAGGCAGTGGAGGGACCGCTCCGGCTGCGAAGTACAGGGGAAGCCATAGCTTTGCCCCATGCGGGCCCTCCAGTCCTGCTGGGTGAGTCACACGCTCCAACTCATTTTTCGTCTTGGAGCCTCATGCTTTGTATAAAAGCACTACTTGCCCACTAAATCATAGGCTGCATGATAATATTTTTGTCCCCCCCCTTCACGTAGTCATTGTGCATAAGCAATTGTAACTCTCAGTTGTGAAAGCTAATTATAATGTGACTCTGGAATCTGACTGTTCTTGAAGAAGCTTGGGATATATTGACAGCTTTTTCTTTCAAAATTGCTTCCATTTCTTTTATCTTTGTTCAGTATCTTAACTCAAGCTTTTCAAATAAGAACTAATTTTCAGAAGAGCTGTTCTTTTTCTCCACAATGTCAGAGTCCCACATGGCGAGAGCAGACTAAATTTTCCCTGAAGGCGGGAAAGTAATTCTTCTCCTCTTCTAATGGCGGCGCTGTCAAGCCAGTGGTAGAATGATGCAAATAATTCTTGTGGGCCGTGACGATTAGTATCCCACACGTGATTTCAGGTGCATTCTGTCTTTACGAGAGCATGGAGTCTGGGCAGTGGATCTGCTGGTTTGCACAAGGTTTTAAAGTTTATTACATATTTTTATCAACAGCTCCCACATAAAATCTCTAAGGAATGGCATCATAAGCTGAGTTACTTCAAAATTCAAGGTTTCATGGTTTTCTGTCTCAAGCAGGTTTCTGCTCTCCAAAAGAATGGCAGTCTGGGCTTTCTTCCAAAGCTGTAAGCTTCCCATTTCCTTCTTTCCCTAAACTCTCCTGTTTCAGGCGATTTTCGTAATGCTGTGGTCAGCCCTTGAGTACAAGATGTCTTTGCTGTAGAGAGGAAGAACAGTCTTGGGATGTGAATACTATAAAGGGAATTTTGGTTTTGTTTAACAGTAATGGGATATCTACAGCTCTGATTTATTCTGATGGTCATTCCTGGCTGGGCTCTGGATATTCTCACATTCGTTTTAGGTTGGAATGGTCATGTCATTCTGGTTTGGCATTTCTGGTCTCTAGGTTTCACATCTTCATCCTCGTTGAGGGTGGGGAGGGGTACCTCTGTTGTTTCCATTTCTGTATTCTCCAGACTATTCTTGAGGTGTTCCAGCAGAGCCTTCACGGCCTTTTCTTGGGGGATCTGGTGGAGGTGTACTGGAGGGGTGGTTGGATTACATTAGGTTCACTTTGAACCCAGGAGCCTGGCCCTGCTGGTGTGCTGCTGGGCTCCGCTCACAGGGAGCGGGTAGGGGTTCCGGAGAGCGTGGCTGTGCAGGACAGAGAAACCAGATGTGTCCTCTGTACAGGGTAGGAAGGCTGAGAAGTATGGTCGAGTGCGTCAGAGAGAGTGGTTGTTAACTAAGGAATTCAGATGTGATGGTCTGATTCAGTCCCAGGGCATTCACGGCTTCTGCTTGGACTGAAAGAGGAGACGTAGCTAACATGTTGAGGAAAGTATTTTTAGCGAAAAAGTGGTGGATTTTTATTTAATATGATTAGAGATATAGTGGACTATCGTGGTCTTTATCACTGAACCTTTGCTTAGGCCTCCTGCAGAACAGCAAGAGACTGTGAAATTGACACACCTTTGAAATATAATGCTAAGAAATGCCATCCCAGTCTCTGAAATTGTATGCAGAGGTGTTTTATTAAAAGGAAAGACTTAATAGAAATTGCATGGAGGGCTGGAGTTTTTCAGTGACTTCAGGATTCAAAATAAGGTCTTTTTTTTTTTTTTATAATGTGAAACTTTATGATATATAGGCAAAAAAGGTAAGTGCATTTTCTTTGCTACTGCAGGGTACGTAGAGAGGAATGAGAATCATTTACTATAAAAATACTTTTATTTGGATCTCCAATGATATTTATAGGTATTTGTTGAAATCCATTTTAAATTTAGTTACACACTTAACTAAGGAACACAGAAATGAAACTTAAATTGCAGGAGGATAAATTATTTTAATAGAATGTCATAGCCACAAGAGTAAACACTAGCTTACCATTTTTCTTTTATAGTCAAGAATTTTCATTACTATAAAATTTCACTTTAAAAAGAAACTTGCATACATTTTAATTGGTTGTTTATTAACAAACAAATCCAGCTGCCTGAACTTGCTCAACTTGTTAAGGGAATAGAATCTGTGTGCTTACCTATTTCTTGAATTTTATGAATTTAAATTGGGATTACTGACATTTAGTGTGTATAAACACATATGGTTTTGGAATTACTTTAGAAATATTTCCGTTATATTAAGTTAAAATTCTTATTCTTGAAAAATGAACTTTTAAAGAGTTTTTCTAAATTTTTATTAGAATCGAGGTTTTATGTTGTATTAAATTATGTTATAATTTGCATACTGCTGATTGGTAGAGGTTGCCGGTATAAATGTAAGTTGGTTTTTGCAATCCGAAAGGCTTGTACAACTAAATGTTTTTTCCTCTTAGAAATATATTATGACCTGTAAAAAATGTAGAAATCAAAGAATACATTAGTTTAAGAAAACATATTAAAGGGAGAATAGCATTATTTTAAAGCCCCATAGTATTTAGTAATCTTGTAATCAATGTGAAATTAATACTCTAGGCAGTGGTGTTCTGAAGAGAGAGGACACTTGTGGATATATCCAAAGCTAACTGTACGAAAGCAGCCTGATACCTTTCTTGCAAGAGAAAAGTTAATGCTATTTGGTTCCAGGTCGCTTTAGCACCGGCAGCAGGAAATTAGCTGTTTGTGAAAACAGCATGAAATGTAATTCAGAACAGCTGTCTAATTTGTCAGCAAGAACAAACTGCTCATGTTTTAAAGTATATCAGTTACTCCAGGTTCCCATTATCTACCTGCCACCCAACCTACTCTTGTGCGCACAGAACTAGAGAAAGTCTGCCAGTCTTTTTTTTTTTTTTTTTTTTTTTTTTTTTGAGGGCAGTGTCACTGGCCCTCAAATGTGGGACCGAACTGGGGCCACTGGCTTCCCAAGCCAGCGCTTAACCGCCGCGCCACTCGGCCGGCCCCGAGTCTGCCAGTCTTTTAGAAGCCAACTGAACCCGTACACTTCACTTAAGTTTTCTTTAATTGTAAAATTTCTATCTACTCACTATTTTTTTTTTCAGCTGAGCCATCCTGCCACCTGTTGGCAGCTCAGCAGCAGCTCAGCTCGGGCTGGGCATCGAACTGCTGTTGCTCAGAGCTCAGCTCGCACTCTTGAGCGAGCTATTAACCAACTGAGCCACTCGGACGGCCTTCCACTCACTGTTTTTTAAAAATTGATTGATGTATAATAAATAACCAGAAAAGTCTTTAGCCAAGTGAGTTTTCATGTATTGAATGCACCCATGTCATCACCCAAATCGCCTTGCTGTTTCTGTGGAGTGAGGCTGTACAGATGTCACGTAAGGCCAGCTTTCAGTGCAGATTAGACCCTTTGGCGGCTTCTTAATATTCCCACACTAGGTAGCATAATTATCAAAATATTAAAAATTACTTAATTTTCTGAAGCTGCTTGGTAAAAATCTTATCCCTCAGAGAATCTCGGTGTAGCCTTAAAATAAAACGCTAATGGTTTCTTTCCCAGCGATCCTGCGGTGTCGATAAACCTTCCCAGTTCTGCGCCTGTGTCTTCCTCACGCCCCAGGTAGGCGTCTGTGTCAGGCGTGGGGATGCACTGGTCTTTGTGGAGTTTCTCTTCAGCTGGAGGAAAGTAAGCGATCGCAATACATAAGTATAGTAGACCGTGGGTTTGAAGGTGCTAAATGTGGGGAAAGAAAAGAGTTGGGTTAGACGGATTAGAAGTGTGTATGACGGGGGCGGCCTGAGTGGCCGGTGAGGAGGGGGCACAGTTCATAAGACTACTCTCATTGTGTACACCAGTTACAAGTCCAGGGGTCCTCAAGACTGTCTGTTGGTTCAGTCATTTGCCAGAAGGACAAACAGAACTCATGAAAGCCATTGTACTCGTGGTTTTGGCTCCTTACAGCTAAGGTGCAGGTTACAGCAGCCAAGGGAGGTGGCATGTGGGCAGAACCCAGGAGAGCCCAAAGGCGGAGGTTCCAGCTGTCTGGTCCCTGTGAAGGTGTGGTCGGCATCTTCGGCATCGATGAGTGATGTTCTTGCCATCGATGTGTGGCAGTAGGCAGAGGACTGCCCACCAGGGAAGCTCAGCCACCCCTTGGTGTCCAGAGGCCTTATGGGGACTCAGTCCTGGGGCACAGGTGACTGGACATGTGGCGTCATCGGAGGTCCAGCTGACCCAACACCCACCCTGCATCACATTATTCTACTACCCTGCCTGGCCCAAGGCCCCCTGGCAAACAGACACACTCTCGTCAGGCCTTACAATCCAGGGGCTTGAAGACTGCCCCCAGAAGCTGAGGGCGAAGGCCAGACATCTCTTTGGGCGTGGTTAAATCCTTTCCCACTCGGGGGGTCGGGTTAGGCCAGGCCACAGGGTCAGCGTGGGGGAGGTGAGGGAGCCAGTCCTGAAGATGTTTGTGGCAGTAGTATTAGAGGCTGAGAAATAGCCAGGGAAAACTCGGGGGGGTGGGGGGTGGGGGAGGGGTGCCTGGCTCGCTGAAGGAACCGCTGAGCAAGGGGCGGTGGGGGCAGGGTGGCTGGAGGAGGACGGGGTGGATTCGCGATGGTTGAGGTGAAAGGGGCTGTGGCCAGATGGTAGAAGACCTCACTGGGTCTGGCTTTTCTGTGAGTGAGTGAGGGCCATTGGAGGGATTTGACCTGATTTAATCAGAAACCAAGTTGGCTTTGTGGATAATGGATTTAGCCCATAAAGGTGAGAGCAGGAGAACAAGCTTCCATCAGGATAGTGCAGTGTCGCTGGGGAAGGTGACAGGATTCGGGGTATATTTGAAAGTAGAGTTCACTAGATTTGCCAGTGGATTGATTTGGGGGCGTGGGGTATGGGAGAAAGAGGAATTAAAGGGGACCCCCAGGTGTTTTGCACGAGCAATTGGAAAGACAGAACTGCCATTAACTGAGGTGGGAACTGTCAGGTGGAGGGAGCAGTTTTGGTGAGAAGTTCAGGGGTTTTGATTTGGACCTGGAGACATGACACAGGTTGGGTACACAGTTTTGGAGGTCAGAAGAGCAATTAGAGTGATTACGGCAGCACAGAGATAGTAATTCAAGTCCGAGACTAGATGAGATCATTAAAGGAGTGAAAATAGGAGAGACCAAGGCTGAGCCTCAGGCCAGTCTGACAATAAGAGACCCAGGAAAAGAGGAGGAACCCACAAAAGGGACTGGGAAGAGTCCCAGTGAGGTAGGGGGACACTGAGGGAATGTGACCTTTCGATACAGGTAAAGAAGGCACTTCAGGGAGGAGGAAGTGGCCAACTGGATGAAATCAGTGCACAGGCTAAGGATGGGAGGGCTGAACCCAGGCGTTAGACTTAGCAATGTGGGGGTGACTGCGACTGCGATGGGGGCATTTCGTTGAGTGGGAATGAAAGCCTCGTTGTGGTGGGTTAAAGAGAATGGAATATTAGGGATTGAGGAAAAATAAGAACAGAGCTCTCAAAAGATTTCTTTGAGACGTTTCGCTATAATGCAGAGCAGAGAAATGGGGGCCGGGGGTAGCTGGAAGAAGAATTAGGCTTGGGAATGTGTGTGTGTGTTTGAAAGCGGGGAGGATTAACAGCATCATGTGTCTGCTGGGAATGACCCAGCGGAAAGGGAAATGATTATGCAGAAGAGAAGAGGGAGGAAGTACAGACAGGATGGAATGCAGTGGTGACACTAGCCCAGGGGCCTTGGGAGCACAGACAGCCCCTAGGTGGGAAGCAGAGCGAGTGGGTGGGTGCAGAGATGACCTCAGCGGGTGGGTGTGTTTGTGGGAACTTGTGTGTGGGAGTCGCTGGCTCCCTGAGTTTTATCACTGAAGAAGGGTATAAAGGTTATAAGGTGAGAGTGAGACTGGGCAAGCAGGTTTGCAGGGGAAGGGAGAACGTGAAATAGTCTAAAAAAGCGAGTGGGAGAGGAGCCCTTGTCTGGCCCTGTGTCCCACTTGATATAGATTTGCCCATCTCTCTGTTTCTGAAAAGCACAGCAGCTGCTTGTAATATTTTTTCACTTGGATTGAAGTTGGTTATTCCCATTAGCCTCCAAATAATTTAATCTCCGTGTATAATTCAGATGTATTTAACATGCTCCCCTGAGCTCTGTAGCTTTGCTGTTGTAAAAATTGGAAAAAAGATCTTTCAGTTACTATCCTCCCCAGTATTCCGCCTAAAAATGTACAGAATTTAATATAGTGCTTAAGAGCAGGAAACTTGGGCCAGGCCCACCCCCACTACTGCTTTTGATTTTTTGTTTTCTTTTTTTTTCTTCCAAATGAACTGAGGTCTTCAGTTTGTTCATCTTATGAACAGGAAATGGAGAGAGGACTTGCCCAGAGCGTTGTGTCTTCCATGAAACATTTAGGAAAGTAGCTAATGCTAGCTGTAAAGAGCAGCTAGCCACACCTTTCTTCCACATCGCAGAGTGAGCTTTTAAAATTTTCCTAGGTGGAGGTAGGTTCCTCCAGTTTATCTGCAATATGTAAAAATGCAAAACTCAAATGATTTTAGCTTTTTCTGTTTAGTAAGGTAGGCCCAGATCCAACCTGCTTAATAGCAACTGGTCCCTTCCTTTCAGTTGAGTTGACAGGTAGCCTCGAGTAAAGATGTCTTCCTTACTTGTGAGAAAGATGTTCTAGTGACACAGGGACTTTTTGGATGGCTCTTCGTGAGTCTGCCCTCAGCTAAGCACTGTGAGCTGGCTGGACAAAGGAGAATTGAAGCTTGAATCCAGTTCTCTGTTTTAGGATCAGAACACCTCATCAGCTATCTCATGCTTGTGGGATGCTGCCAAAAAAGGGCTTACAATTGCTCTCTATATATTACATTAAACTGGAGACTTCTAAACTGGTGATTTATTAGTTTTTAAGAACTTAATTTATCGATATTCTGAGGAAACACACTTTTGTGTGCTCATGTACTGTAAACAATTATTTGATATGCTAGCACCCTAGAAAAATTCAGAAGTACCAGAGGATTAAATCAACAGTGTGCAAAAAATGCTGTCTTTTACTGAGGATATGAGAGAGCTGCTTGTTAAAATGAAACAGTTTTGTAGACTGGTTGGTTGTAATTGAGTTTCAGTGAACCATGGGGCCATGACACAGTGGCTACTGGACATCTTTTATGAAAGTGGGGGAGCCTAGAATATCGGGCCTGGCTCTTAGTTATTTTTGTTAAAAAGCATTTATTGATCACCCGCTGAGTACAAAGCTCTGTTTAGAGTGCTATAGGGGAGATACAAAGGAAACACAAGTACAGCCCTTGAGATGTAGGGTAGAGACAGTGTAAAATTTTAGACTTACAAGAACCAAATTTAGTCCATTCGCCCCGTTTTTAAATCCATGAAACCAGAGTGCTCCAACTTAGCTTCTTACTTTATGCAGGTTATTCAATGATGCTATGATTTGTCAGGGGGACACATAGGATTGGGCTGCCGTCACAAAATGCCACAGGCTGGGTAGCTTAGAAACACCAGAAATATATTTCTCATGGTTCTGGAGCCTGAGAAACCAAGTCAGGGTGGCAGCACTGTCACCTTCTGGTGAGGGCCCCCTTTCTGGCTCATGGTCGGTGTCCTCACATCGCAGAGGGGGCACGGGACTCCGTGGGATGTCCTTTATCAGGGCGCTGATCCCATTCCTGAGGGCTCCACCCTCAGCACCTATGCGCCTCCCAAGGCCTCACCTGTTGAAACCATTACTTTGAGGGGAGCCCATCTAAAGGGAAGTAGCAGATACTGACACCTGGCTTCAAATCCCCCTGGGGGTAGTGTGGTGCTGGGGGATGCTAGTACAGCGAGGTGCTCAGCTCTGGGCACTCAGCTTCCAAGGAAACCGACAGGCGAGGCCAAGGGAAGCCATCTTGGGAGGTGCTGCTTGATGCTGGCCCTGCAGCAGAGCTGAAAAGAACCACATACCTTTCTGGAGTCCACTGAGACAATGCACCAGAACCAGAAAGAAACCCCTTCTTCAGTGCCCTTCTACTGACATTGGGCCAGCTGGCGAGGGAAAAATAAATAGCATGTTCAGCTCCACTTATCACAGAGCCGGCAAGGAAGAGGAGATGCGGAGCTGGCAGGCAAAGATTGATAACTGACAGAAATGACACTTCCAAGACGTGGTAGAGATGGACAGATAGACAGACAGACAGATACCAAGTGATACTATTAGATATAATCAGCATTTACAATGTGGATAAACAACATAGCTCCTTCAACAAATAATTTCAAGGAGAGCAATAAAAGAAATGGAAAGGAAACCTGGATTATAAGAGACTTAGGACACACATGGACCTTACTTGAATACTCATTTGAATGAACGCAGTATAAAAAGATTTTTGATATAAGAGAGGATCCGAACACAGTAATTGCTTTAAGCAATCATTGTTCATTTTCTTGGATGTGATAATGATGTTGTGGTTACAGCTTTAAAAAAAGAATTCTTTTAGAAATGTATGCGGAAGTACTCACAGACGAAGTGATAGGACATCTAGGATTTACTTCAGTGCTGTTGTTTTTTGTGGCTTTGGTGTTGAAAACCACTTTCCAAGAGCGTGAGCATCATTCTTAGAGTACAAAAGTTATTACCATACAGTAGCCCCCTGCCTCAGCTGTGCACAGAAGTTATCAATCACGAATGATGACCTGACTTTAATGTAATTTTGACTCTTGTTCTTGAGTTTTGTTTATAATAAGCTGTTAGAAATTTATGATGCCGATAACTGGCATTTACAGAGACATATTCCATGGCTACACTCATATGCACGTATTTTGACTTGGTAGTTTATGAGGTGAACAAAAATGTCTTGTGCTTTATGGATAGTTAATATTGTCTTATGGAAGGAGAGAAAACCAGCTATCATTTGCAGCAGTCTTGTTGACACAGACATACGTTTGCTATCCATAAGCCTGAATATGTATTTTTCTGACATATTTACTGTTTCTATAATCCATGATATTCTTATACGTTTCAGAAATGTGACTTCTCTAATATTTATCCTCTGCTGATATATTATTTATTGCATAGAGTTGTAAATTCTGAGAATTCATATTAAAACAACTGTACCTTCCTGAGACAATATTTTAGATACCAATCAGTATTTGTATTAATTTCTGAAAAATTTTGAAATAAAAGTTTTTATAGTCGTTTTTTTCTAGTGTTCTTCAACCCTGTGATTTTACTCTTGTTCATTTCACAGCTAAAATTTACAGCATTGGAAATTTACAAAGTTCAAATAACATGACATAGGTAATCAAATGGAGTGCTTACACATATTGATGAGTCTTGTAGGTGGAGGAAAGGCTAAGCAGAGGGGATTTGGTGTATTCTTTGTTAAATGTATTAACATTTTCTTAACTTTTTAGGGGTTTCATAAGTGGTTGCAGGCAGCTTGTTCTTACACTATGATAGTTTATTTTTTAAAATCTTTTATTGTGGAATAAATTTTTTAAAATTAGTTTCAGGTGTACAACACAATGCAATAGTTATACTTTTTACCCCTCAAAGTGACAACCCCCCTCCCCCAGTTTGCCACCCCACTCCCCCCCCCATATCATATATATCTACTACAATTCCTTTGACTCCCTTCCATACTATACTCCACATCCCATGACTATATCTTCAGTTACAGTTGGCATACATATTATACGACATCAGCTTCAGGTGTACAGTGCAGTGATTAGATAATTTATTTTTGATGCTGTGAATATCAGGACCTGGGAACTACCTCAGATTTTACCCCACTTGGAGCTAAGGGTCAGCCTGCCCCAGCTGTGTGGATCGGAGCCCTAGGTCAGAGATGAGGAACACTTCATTGTCACAGCAGGAGCCAAGGGAGCAGCATTTTTATGCTGATTTCCTGGACCTCATTTCCCACAGGGAGATGTGCTGAGGGGGTCAGATGGCGCCTGCTCATGCCATGGGCTGCATTCCAGAGAGGAACCCAGAGCTTATGAAGCTCACTTTTTGTTTGTTTGTTTGTTTATTTTTGAGGGCAGTGTCACTGGCCCTGATATGTGGGACCTGAACCGGGGCCGCTGGCTTCCCAAGCCAGCGCTTAACCACTGCGCCACTGGGCTTGCCCCATGCTCACTTTTTATAATGGGAAGAGTGCCCTGGAACGCGACATTACCTTTGTTACACTGGAGAGGAAGCACGCCTGCACTTGGCCCCAGGTGACCCGGTCTCTGTCTTTGTTTGAACTCCCTGGGTCCTGGAGACAGGAGGTGCCTCACCTGAGCATTCTGTGGGGTCCTTTCTAGTGGCCAACCAACGTTCAAACAAAACCAGTGCATACCTTGCTTGCAGGACATGCAGAAACATCAGAGGCCCCTGGAGAATTACCTCCCAACAGTATAGCCTTGTTTCTGTCCTGATTCTGATGAGTTTTCACATGAACACCCCACTTTGTCAGCCTGATGAATCAAGTGGGCAGACACTCAGACCACGTCTGGTCAGTTTGTCTCGTACAAAATTGAACCGAGGGCGCCATTGGTAATGCTCCATGCAGCCACATAAGGCCACCTGAGCTAGGCTACTAGCTCAGTAAAAATAAACTAAAATACGTAAGGTTCATGAGGGCTGTGTTGGCCAGGGAAACGAGTGGCCGGAGGTTTGTCTGCTGAGCAGTGACACCATGTCCGTTTCTGTTTCCGCATGGCTGGTGTGGGGACGGAACAGCCGCTGCGCCCAGTGGACAGTGGGTTGCAGCTTAGCCGAGAGCTGCAGGAGCCAGTGACTTGACTTCAGGTGGCAGAGTGGGGACAAGGTTTATCCAGAGAAATAGCTGCCTCTTTTTCATGGGAAGCTGAGACGCCCTGGGGAACAGGCTGCCGGGCCTGGAGTGTGGCATTCCATTTGTCAGGGAGGTTTGTTGGACCCTTCTCACCTGGGTAGTCCTTGGGTCCAACGTGATCCATCCCTTAGGGGAACATCAAGCCAGAGAGTCACAAGGCCTCCGTGGGTCAAGCAGTTAATGTCAACAAGAGTCAGCTCAAGCTCCCAGTGGCTTTTCCCAGAGGACGCACCTGGGACCGTGGCACGGAAGTGAAGAGTCCAAACGCCAGCGCAGGTCTTTGTTTGAAGGCTGCCTCCCGTTGCTTGATGGTAAAGCAGTTGGTACAAGTCCTTGTCACAGAGACTTTTGCTTCAGAGGAGGCCGTTAGGGCTGTGGAACCCCAAAGGTGGGAGAGCGTGTCACAGCTGTGGCATGGTTTCCCACAGGGCCCCTCTGTTGGGGCTGTATCAGAGGATGCTCAGGCCAGGCACTGCCTGTCTCCAGAGCCGAGGCCAGCCAGGTATGGGGCCTCCTGGCGGTGGGGGCTGGAAGGACAGCAAATTTTCTTGACTGCCCGATGGTGTGAGCATGGATCTGCCCACAGCGCCCCGAGACATTTACCTGGAGAAGGCTCTCGTATTTGCTGGCAGAGGTGTGAGAACAGACCTTTGGAGAGTGAGGCTGCTGACCTGGCAGCCAGCATAGGCGTTCTCCAGTTTTCAAGGTGACATCGTCCATCGTGTCCCTTAGAAATCAGTGATTCAATCACCTTCTCTGGCGGATACCACAAATAGACACTGAGTAGAAGTTACAGTTATGTAGTTTCTCTTTAGTACAAAAGATATTTTTTCTTCTCTACTAATTAAAAAAAAAACTAACTCATTTGGTGAGATCTTTATTTACAGTTTATTTGAGCTAAAATGTGACCATCTTCTAGGAATCTTAACAGAAGGAATTTCTGCTTTGTGCTAGTAATTTTGGGGCATGCAAAAATTATTGCAAGAGGTGACAAATGCACTTGAACACCAAACAATTGCCTATAAACTGAATGGTTATATATATGTGCCCTTGAGATAAAGAAATATAAAGTCATTTAAATTTTATTAGTGCATGGCATTTTTTTTGTTATATGAATATTTTCAGTGAAAAGATACTAAAGATATACACTTTTCATATTCAGAAACGGAGTTCTGAGAGATTAGTAAAATTTTTCTCCCCATACAAGGAAAATGGTAGGAGACAGGAAAGAAAGACTCACGTTTCACTCAGACCTTATCATACCTTCTGCCGTTAAGTCCAAGTGCATAAATTACCTACTCAATAAATTGGAAAAAATCCTTATCATTCTGATCAATTGGAAACCATTCTATTTTACTTCCAAGAGACTTTGCAACTCATAAGAATCTATTCTTACTGATGTCCAAATGAAAGGAAAAACATTATCATATAGAGTGAACCTGTCATAAAATTCAGTGTAAAAATGCTGAAAAAAATTGACTACATTTTAAACTTTACCCCATTCTTGGGAAATCTTGGGTGTTTATATTTACAGGTTATGTTTAAATATCATGCTTTTCAAAATGTATTATTCTAGGTTTTTTGTAAGTTGGGCCCCACAAAAAGCATAGCAAACAGAAAATATTTAACAAACAAAAGAAAATGATATTTTTATATCAACCAGTGGAAGAAACTGACCCTAGACCCCTATTTTACAGGTATTTCATGAATTTACATTATAAATCTGTCTTCAAAGAACAAAACTAAATCCTTTTGGTTTTAATATCTTCATCCAAAATAATATGAGTACTGTAGGTGTTCAATATCAGTGCCAACTGCTTAGTGAATTTTGGATAAAGAGGCAAATAAAATAGAAATATGTATTGAAGATCCATATTGAGTGTGTATTATTTGTTGAGTGCTGCAGATAGAGATGTCTTCCAGATCTCACAGAGCCCAGGTTCAGCCAATTACGGCAGAAATGGAACAAAGTCCAATTTTATACCTGTGTCTACTTCAGCTTGATCTATGAGGAGAATGAATGAGAAGTGTAGGAGGGCTATAATAGGTAAATCCATTATA
Organism: Aselliscus stoliczkanus; assembly: GCA_033961575.1. Classification (NCBI taxonomy): domain Eukaryota; kingdom Metazoa; phylum Chordata; class Mammalia; order Chiroptera; family Hipposideridae; genus Aselliscus; species Aselliscus stoliczkanus. Next base: position 86,375,280 of record CM066740.1, on the reverse strand, counting down.
TTATTTTAGGGTGAGATTGGGTTCATTTGTCCTTGTGAGGGTTTCCCATTTGGCAGTCGAGATAAAGAATTGGTCTGTGAGTTCCTTTGTGTTGCTTTATGGGTCCCAGGTAGATGTTTTTCGGTTCCTATATTTCCCCCGTCTCTCTCTGACCTGACCCGTGGTATATTTAACCTGGAGATGGGCCTATATTTCTGTTTCATAATTTGATTAGTTCAAATGGACACATCAAACAGACATTTACCAATAAGCTTAATTACTGCGTCTTAACCCTCTCCCCCAAGTTTATTCGGACTCCTTTGAGCTCTGTTATATATAGTGTGATCAAGGTCTTTTGTAGGTATATCTTAGCTTTTCAGTCATAATGACTTTGCTAAAATTTCTGGCCACAGACTTTTGTGTTTTCTTGTGCAGGATTCTTGGCCCGCTACTCTTTTTGTTTCTTCCTGTATAAAAAGTTGTTCAGAAAAAGGAGGAAGCCCCTGAATGAATAACCATGCCACTATATTTGTTTTTTTTTTGTTTTGTTTTCATTTTCTCTTAATAAGGTGTGAAAGAAAACAGATATTCAGACTGTTAAAGAAAAAAAATAAATAACTGGCACTTGTTAAAGCACAGAGAGGAAGAATTTATTCAGGGAGGGGCCGAGGCAGCAGTGGGGAGAAACATGGGGGCTCATCTCTGAATACAGCCCCCCCGCAAGTGGGAATTTGTAGCCAAGGAGCAGGCTGGGGATCCGTGGATGGAAAACTGCTGAGAAGAAACATCCGGGGTAAGAGGCAGTCGGGACAAATGGAGCACCCCGAATCTGTGTGCCGGCGGGCCAGGATGATCAGGCATCAGCACGGTGGAGGGCTGGTGGCGCCTGGGAAACACTGTGACATATGGCGGGTGAGCAGGTGTCGAGGGCGGGGGCACTGGTTACACTGACTTAGCAGGATTCTTGCGAAACTGGACAATGCAGAGATGAACGTGGGACCCAAAAGTCAGGGATAGCTGAACAAGAAACTATAATATGAAAATTCACAATAACCACAGTATTTTCAGTTACCTACAGAGAGTGTCTGATCAAGTACCTATGCAAGTAAAATTGTTTGTTGGTTTTCTTGGAAACCTTTCAGCATGTGTAGGGGTTCCATGTACCAAGTCAGAACTGTGTGAAGTAATCTTTATCTCCCATGAATTCTTTCCATTTTCTTTATTTACTTTAAAACTTATATACACAATCCCTCTTGGAATGTTAATACACCCAAGGGTTCAGAAATGACACATTTTTTTCTAGTTTATCTGGCCCTTTATTTAAAAAATGATTTAATAAACCTTTCTATTGAAAAGTTTACCTTAGATACTATTTTAGATTGCTTTAAAAAGGACTTCATCTACATACACAGAATTTCAGAGTGAACCAGCAGTGGTTCTGTATCTTTCAGTTGCTATTTATTGAGTTGCTACTTGGTGGTCCATTTTGTGTGAGGCTCTTTGAAAGAAGTGTAAGATGTGCCTGTTCTTGGGAAGCGTTTACTCTCGCGCGCTTTCTCTTTTTCCATGGATTCTTAGGGACATTTTTTGGTCCCATTTTAACCTTCCGAAAATTGAGATGGCACCTTGCAGTCACTGTCAGCCAGGTGGCAGTCATGACCTAGTTGTGTGAAAAACCATTCTTTCTGGTAAAGCTTTGGGCTTAGACTTCATGAAACAAATATTACTTAAAGAAAAAAAAATCTTACTAATATACTTCTTCCATATAGTTTGGAAAACAATTTATAAGGGTTGATAGAAGTGAAAACAATAGTACAAAACAGAAACTTTACTTACATTAGTATCAGGAAAATTGAAGACACTTGAACAACAGGACATTTAAGTGCTAAAACCTCCACCAAAACTGAGGCTCCTTTAATACTTTGCCCCATCCAGTCTCTGTTTCTTCAGGGCTCACAGGCAGCCTGTAATTCTGCTGGAAACACAGCAGTTGTTGGGGAGTTAATGAGACTCTTCCACGGAGCGTTTGCTGAGTCTGTTATGAATCAAACTGCAGGCCTCAGCCTCTCGGGATTGGCGTGAATTGTAGTCGGAAGTAGGAGCCAGCATAGGATGGAGGGGGCAGCCTACGGGTTAAGCAGAGCTTTGGTGTGACCGTCTGGCTTTGTTCTGCCATTTGGTAAATTTCTTTGCTTCTCATGCTTTGATTTTTCCTTTGACAAAATGGAGGAAAAAGTAATAGGATTTTCCCCATTATTTGTAGGGATTTAGTGAAAGAGTGCATATCCACTACTTCAATGTCTAACTCATGTTTTTCTTTGTATTCTCGTATGCAGTGCGTTATTGAGCATCTCCCCTGTGCCAGGCATGAAGGGCACATCAGTGAGAAGCAGATAAAGATGTCCTCCGAGCTGCTTTCCCAGGGGTGCAGACTGTCAGTACTTGATACATAGTAAGGATTCAGTAAATGTTACCTTATTGTGTAACAGTTTATATAACAGTGTAACTTGCTGAATAGTAAAATAATAGCACCTTATTGACAAACCCTAGGGAAGTGAGAGCTCTAATTGTCTCCTTACTCATCCCTCCCTGCCTTATGGCTCCTGCTTCACCAGTGCTCAGAGACAGGAACTGCCAAGAGTGTCAGATGACAGCTTGCTGTGTTGGCACTTACTCAGATGCTAATGGGATAAATTCTTTGGCTTTTACATTTGGGGGCAGATTTAACCTGTCTTCTTTAGATTTCATTCATTATCTTATTTACAAGGTTTTTTTTTTGCTTGTTTGAGACACCTGTAATTTTAGAAGCCCTGTGTGCTGAATCACAATGCTAAAGAACATGAGTTAACATAACAAAAATAATGTTAAAAACGACTTCATTTTAATTTTAGGATGTGAAGTCCAAAGAAGGCATTCCCAACCTTGCAGCTATCTAGAACATCGCTCTAAGCAATAAGGCAGTAATAGCCATATCAGAATGGAGATGAAAGAGAAAAATCAATCGTTCGATTTTGCAGAACCTCCAGCTGAACACGGGGAGCAGGGGGTAAGCTAGTGATCATTACTTAAAATGTAGCTTAGAAAAAGTGTATTTTACTCTATGGCTGCCCCTACTCTCTGCCATTACCTTTGTTAAAAGATAACCTGAGACACATGAACAGTTGATTTGAACAATATCTGTTTGAACCAGGCCGTGCCAAACAGACACTGGTTAGGGCTCTTTCTGGGACGGGAACCAGAAGATAAGGCATTTTTAGGGCAGACGCAGAAGCAATGAAAGGAAATTGTTTGATTGGTTCTAGCTTAAGTGGTTGCCTTATTTGGGAGAGCCTGGTTGGCTGATTGGTGGTTCTTAAATTCCCTTTTCTCCAAGGAAAATGCTCTTAAAATTGCCTCTGCTTTAGGATTGGGTTTGCTTACATAGCTCTGCTACCAAGGCTCACAGCCCCCGGGAGCTGAGGGCCTCCATGCTTAATTACTTTAATATCGCTTTTTCCCCAGTGACAGCATTGGCCACTTTTCAAGTGTGTGTTTGACCCTTTTGGCACTGGTTTTATCTCTGCCTGGAGTGGCCCGCCTCTTCCAGCAGGGACATTCTTACCCTTCTCAACTGCTAGAATGAGTCTTGTGTGACACTCACCGCTGTGTCCCCCCCAGAATGGTAACTTTTTCTTCCATTAGCATTCTAAGATTAAAATGATCATTAAAATTTTATTTACATACAGCCGAGAACTAAAGAACCGTACTTTCTCTATTAAGGTTACCAGAAATACAGGGACCCAAAGCATTATTATTCTTTTTCAAAAGCAGTCATCGCTAAAGCAAGTCTCCAGCTGACTGCTAAATACTCAGGGAATCTATCTGCGAGCCACCTTGACCTGGAAATGGGCCGTGGTGGGGTACTGACAGCATGGAGGTGGCACATGCGAGAAATCAGGGCTCCCCACCCTTAGTGTTTCGGTTTACAGTGTGACTTTGCTAGTGTTTATCACCTCGTAATGCCATTGGTACTCCGTTACATTCTGACACGCTTCCTTTAAAAGCACAGAAAGAGGTCAAGTTATAATCAGGTTCATGCCCAGGTGCCCAGGATATTGAAACTGTTTTATCTGTGTTCCAGTCGGGGAGAGGAGAGGAAAAGAGCCACTGCTTTGTCGCTGTGGGGGTCCCTCCCTCTGGCCTGCATTTCCCCGTGTGTAGGGCTGGAGGAGCGGTGGTGGGCGTAGTTCAGACGGAAACCTGCCAGGCGTTGGCAGCTTAACTGGAAGCATTCTTGGTTATTAACTGGCCTGTAAGTCTGGAGTGAGTGTTACCCCTCCCTGGGAACGAATGTCTGACTTAGAATGACTGCCATAGAAATATGGAATTCAGCCTGTAACTGACTAGAAGTGGGCCATATGCATTAAGTGGGGGACACCTACTTCACGGTTGTGGTTTGTTCTTTACATTAAAAAAAAAAAGTATCCTAAGATTGTGTTTCTGTTCATACAACATGTAGTGATATTAGAAGCAACTTGGTAAGACATAGATAAGTCTTGAACCTTAGTTGGGAAGACAGTTAACCATCATAAGTTTAGCATCTTCTAAGTTTGTGTGCATGTACATATGTTTAGTTTTGGGGGTAACTGTTTCAGTGATATAGGAAACAGCACAATGAATGTTTTTAAAGTTCAAGTTAGAAATAGTTATTTTGTGACTCCTTTGTGCCAGGGCCTAGGCTAAATTTTGAAGATAAGAGGGATGAGTAACTTATTTTTCCTACAAGGCGAAAGTGTATAAACTTTTAAAATGAGAAGTATATAACTATTATTAATAGAAGGAATGAAATACTGTGGTTTACGGGTGAGAATGATTAGTAAATTTGCTCAGAAATTCCTCTTTCTAACCTCCTTTGAAAATGCTTTTGGGCTGGCCGAGTGGCACGGTGGTTAAGCGCTGGCCTGGGAAGCCAGCGGCCCCGGTTCGGGTCCCACATATAAGGGCCAGTGACACTGCCCTCAAAAAAAACAAAACAAAAAAACAACGCTTTTACATGTTGTACAGACTTCATTTAAGGGTTTATATGATAAAAAAGTTAAGTACGGAAAAAGTTAATGGTTTCCCTCTCCCCTTTTCTCATTCTCCTAAGATAATTAATTGGCTTTAACATGTTCCACCTTTTTTTAGGTTCATTCCTCGTAACTCTTGATGCAAAGAAATGTTATATGTGACAGAAGTATGAAAATGCTAATAGAAGCATTTGGACAATTGGGACAGTGGTGAATTCTTAAGTGTAACAGTGATTTATAAAAATCTTACCGTAAGCTTTTTTTTTTTTTTTTTTTTTGAGGGCAGTGTCACTGGCCCTCATATGTGGGACCCGAACCGGGGCCGTTGGCTTCCCAAGCCAGCGCTTAACCACTGCGCCACTCAGCCGGCCCGATTACCCAAAGCTTTGGAGAATGAATGTTTTCTGGATTCTCTACAGCACATTTCAGTGGAGGACAAAAACCCTACATTTCTTTACTTTAAAGGAGAGTGAGCTGCTTCTCCTTTTGCTGTCCCGAGAATCCTGTTGTATTTCCAAGAGCTTCTAAAAAAACTAAAATCCACTCAGTCTAATTAGCATAAATTACTTGATCTAGGGAAGAAAGAATGTAGAGTGTTTCACAAATTATCTGCTGAAATCCAAATAACCTATTATTTTACTATTTTTTTGTTATCTTTTGTAGTATTTAAAGATTGTTGGTCATCATATTCTTTGGTGTGGGGCACATTGCCTGGGAAGGGTTCTTTTCTTTTTATCGGTTAAACTAGTATTTTCCTTTTTTTTTTTGGATAATATAAGCACACGGTATCAAATTCATAAATAAAAAAGATTAACAGGTAAAAAATATTTTTGTGTTCCAGCTAACAATTTTCTTCTTTGTAAACATTCATGGTATTTGCAAAAATATATGTATGTATTCTCTTTTTAAAATTTTTATTTAGATGGTTTTGTAATCTAGCCATTTTCTTTCTCCATCTATTTCTATTTGAAAACGTTTCCATGGTCCGTGTAATGTAGAGTTGTTCTGTGTGGGACGCAGCACCATCCAGCACTAATGGGCTCTTTGCATTCATTTGCTATGAAAAACAAAAGCAAACTTTTGGACATTCTGCTTACAGACTGTTTTGTGTGCACACCATTTCTATGACAAAGGAGAAAAGCAGTGGTAGAGAAAGCTGACCAGTTCATTTCACTGCGCTGGCCTGAGGGAGGCCCCAAGGGTTGCGGTGGGTCTCTCGCTGCGGTCCAGAGCTCTGCCTGCTGATGGTGGGGCTTCCCCATGAATTCTCTAAAAGCCCACAGTGCCTGTGGGACCAACATGTCTACCCACCCTGAGATTAGTAAGATTTTCTCCAGGGCGGGTTTGACTCTTCATATGATGGGTACTATGTGTGTAATCAGAATTAGTGTGTAGCATACAGTTATTTTGAATTTAAATCTATGTATTTTCATCTTTTTTTAAAAAAAAGCAAACAAAAAGACTCCAGTTTTATGCAGGTGGTGTGCTATGTAATCAGTGTCAATTGAAAAAGGCATTTGAACGTGCGTTGTAAACTCTGAAATTCCAGATGAATATCCGCTGTTTTCTCTTTACAAACTGTAGGCCTCAGAGAACATCAGTCTGATTTGAATATGTCCCAGGTTAGCTTCATTTGGACTTATTTTGATTATAAATATTGATGTGATTCTGGAATCAAAATCTCATTTAAGGAATATTAAAATAGAAAAGAAGGAATCCTTATTTCGTCATCATTCATTCATAGAGTTGTTCACATGTGAAGCCCACCCATCCCCCACACACTTCTCACCCAGGGAAACCCACGCGGGAGGCCTAGAGAAGGTATCAAAAAGGGGGCGGCACTTACCGTCACATCGATGTCTCTGGCCTCCTTCTGTTGCTGGCCGGTGAAAGGGACTCTGCGCCTTCTGGGTGGTTAGAAATGGATTGAGGTTGGAGGAGTAGCCCAAGGTTACAAGCGAGACCCTCTGTTTGTATCAGAAGCACTTGCCCAACTTACGTGCATTCTGCCTTCAGAAAACATTTTAAATGGACTTTTCAAGCTTGGGCTAAGTATCGTGGGCCCAGCTGTCAACGTGTCAAAGCCGATGCGATGGACGATCATTTTTTAGTACTTTATGATGAACCCTTAGGATTATGAGATTACATGTACAGTGTGCTAGGCAGGGCTTGATTTTCCTGAGTGACGGGAAAGTTTACTGTGGCCCAGGTTAGAAGAGCCTGGGACAGCTGGCGAAGCAGCCTTGGACTTGGTCAGTGACACATGAGGTGTCAGTGCTGAAACGCACTCAGACCCCTGTATTCGGGTTACAGTGAGCATGAGTCTATTGGGGACACGGATATAGCTAACTTGTACAAGGGTAAAAAAAAGAAAATATTTCTTGGTGTGGCCTTCTTTTATGTCAAGAAAGACTCAAGTTTGTCTGACTTAACTTCCCCCATTTCCGCCTGCTTATACAGTAGAAGGTTACTCGTGAATAAAAAATGTTCTGCTTTTGTGAACTAACACGCATTTCTAGCATATGTGGATTTCTGTGGGAATTTATCGGGGCATTTTGTTTTTAGTGGCATAGTTTATATAATGTTCGGATTACCAGACTTGGACAGACCCATTACCGTTGGATCATAGGAGGTAATGGTCTCAGATGGAAATTGACTTAACATTTCTGAATCTACTTACACTTTCAACCTGAATGGTTGAGAGACAATAATTAGCTATATGCTCAGCTTCCTAGGGCTCAATGTCATATATACATAGATTTTTTTCTTCCCGAACTATGTACTAATGTAGAAATCCATTTAGTTTGAAAAAGCTTAATCTAACCTCAAATAAAATATTTCCTAATTTTTAATTACAAAGTTGGACTCCTGTGGACTAGCTCCACTTTCTTTAGCTTTTTCTTGAGTTATAATGATCAAACCACGATTGAGCTGTTTTAAGGAAGGTGATTGGTTTTGGTTGCTGTCCGTTCTAGTATCCTTGAACATTTTGCATAGGATTTATCTAAGAGCATTACTGAGGGCTCCAGAGTCTAGAAAGGGCCATTGTGGTTTTTGGGGTTGTTATTTCATCCTGTGAGCAATTGCGTTGGGTTTAGAATCATACCTTCCCCAGAAAGAATGGGGGGAGTCACTTGATAGCTGGGATCAATTTGTTGCATGATAAATGGACATAACGTCAGAGCTGGAAGAGCTACTCAACAAATACTTACAGAGTGCTTACTCTGTGTGTGGCATGGCTGTAGTTACTGGGCCAGGAGCTTATGTTCTCATGTGGGGAGACAGACATTAGATACAAGTATGATTGAACACATTGGGGATAAGGTCAATAGAACAAACAAATCAGATTACCAGCAAGTGCTAGCATAGGGTGGGGGTGGGGTGGGGGTTCTTATTGAAGATCGCTTGGTCAAGAATGGAAGTTTTATGGTAATCAGTGTTTAAACAGAGACCTGCGGATTTAGTTTGAGAGGAAAAGGGGGCGCTCCATGAGTATGTGGCTATCTATAGTAAAAATGTGAAAGGTGGAATTGTTCCTAGTATATTGAGGAGCAACAAGGAAGCCAGTGTGGCTTTTTAGAAAGAGAATAAGAGGAAGAGAAAGAACAGTGAGCTCACATAAGGCCTTGTAAGTGATTTGTTAGGAATTTGGCTCTTCCTGTGAAGGGAAGCCCCTGGAGGGTGTTGCACAGGGAGATGCCTTCATCTGACTATATTTTAACAAGCTCTATCTGGCTACTCTGTGGAGAACAGAGCACAGGGGAGACAAGTGTGGAAGCAGGGAGGCCAATTAGAGAGCCATATGATAAAATCTCGAGATGAAAAATGTTCATGTGAAGAGCTCATTAGTGGTGAAGTTGGTACCATGTGGGCCAGGCTAGAATAGAAGGAGCAGGTTTGGATGAGGAATGGGTAGCCAGGAGTTTGATTTGGGGCATGTGAAGTTTGAGATGCCTGTTCCATATCCTGGTGGTGTTGCCACATAGGCAATTAAACACATAGTTCTGGAGTTTGAGAAGACAGTCTCAGGGCAGAGACAGGCATATGTGGGTCAGCATCGATGGTGTTTGCAGCCATACGAGGCCAGAGGGCGTTACCTAGGGAGTTGGTATAGAATTAAGACAAGGCCCAAGGACAGACACCTGCAGCACTCCTGGAGTAGACGCTGGGGATACTCAGCATTTATTCCACAACCATTTATTGAGGGCTTTCTACCCAGATGAGGAGTGAGTAGTAAAGAAGGCTGAGAAGGAAGGGTGAGTCAGATGGGAAAAGAACCCACAGAGAGGGGTTTCCAAGCCGTCCAGGGGAGACTCCGGAAGGAACGGGGCAAGAAGTGACCTTCCCTGTTACGCTACTGAGACGTGTTGGCCCAGATGACAACTGGAATACAGCCATTGAGTTTTACAACAGGGGTCATTGAGGACCCAGGTAATAGTTAGTTCCAGGAAGTGGTGGGATGAAAACTCATTGAAGTAAGTTTTGCTGAAGATTGAAACAGAAAGATGGGATCCAAAGGTGACGTAGGGCAGAGTGACCATCTAAGTTGTCATCCCAACCAGGACACTTTGCCAGTGGAAGGGGGTGCCCCTGGGGTATATCGAATGGCTGCTCTTGGTGGTGGGGATGGGGCACGAGAGAGTTTGCAGGGAAGTATCAGTTTATGTCTACTCCTCGTTTAGTTTCTCTGAAGCAATTTCTTATATATGACTTGCCAATTCTTAGTCCATTGGTAATTCGATTATTTTAATAGACTTTGGTACGGAGTATTTGTCCAGAGCTTTTTAATAGTTCTGCTTTGTCCATGTGCAATTTATTTTCTCAAAGAATGAGTTGACTTGACAGTTTTGATTTCCCTGTGCACACTTAAAAAAACATTCTGCTCTTAAATATAGAAGTTTGTGCAATATGAAAATGCAACTCGGTGCCCTAGAGTTTTCATTATTTAACTGAAATACTTTCAGGGATGAGAGAGTCATAATAATGGGTTTTGGTCCTCTAACAAAATAGGCATTTATATAATGATGGGCATGTGTTTTGCCTACTACTGATTTGATCTGAAGTTCAGTATTTTCTTGTAAACAGAGATCATGATCCCTTGATAACTTGCTAATGCATTTCAGTAAATTTTTTTTGTATTGTAAATTGTTTCATTTCAGTGTATTTTCACTTAGTGTACTGGTCTTTAATTCTTTTTTTAATCAGAGAAAAAAGCAAACCATTTGTTTATTTATAAAAAATTACAAATAACTTTTATCGTATGCATATGCTATAAATATTTTTTTCTCAAAACAGCAATTAAAAAGGGTGAAATAAAGATAAACAGTGTTTAAAAATAATGTCGTTATTTATGATAGCTTTCTACAATCATTAGTTACTATTTCTAGGCACCATACCAGTGGTTCGCCATTTTGGTTACCAATTAAACTCTTATGATGCTTTCAAAAAATCAGGACACCCAGCCCCAGTGCAGGCATATTATTATTATTATTATTATTATTATTATTATTATTATTATTATTATAAATCTGTGACTGATATACAGTGAGGTTGAGAGTCAGTGCTCTGTATACTTAAGGTAGATTCATCATTTGTGATAACTGGTGTAAATCCAAAATTCAGATCTTTTTACAGCCTCCCTCCCTGCCCTAAGTCCTTGTCAATGCTGATTAAATTGTATCTGCAGCTTGTTATGAGCCATTTCTAAGAGGCACAGCTGATCACTTCCACCATTTTCTTGTATGATGATGCTTTGGAGGAATTTGTACTAGCTTCAGTATGTGTTGACGAATATTTTTAAACCACTCATCCCTTTTCTGATGATAGTTTATACAAAAACCTGTTATTTGACTTTACTGAGGCATAGGTAAACTGCAAGAAAAGCAGCTTACCCAATTGCTTTTATGATAAATTGTTTTTACAATAAGTTCCTCACCAATATAATAATGTAACCGACATATTGAGTGAAGTAGGTACAGTTAATCTATGGTGTCTTTTAAAATTAAGGTAAGAGAAGGGCCGGCTGAGTGGCTCAGTTGGTTAAGAGCTCGCTCAAGAGTGCGAGCTGAGCTCTGAGCAACAGCAGTTCGATGCCCAGCCTGAGCTGAGCTGCTGCTGAGCTGCCAACAGGTGGCAGGAGGGCTCAGCTAAAAAAAAAAAAAAAAAAAGTGTGCCTAAAATTACGGTAATAGAAAAATACAATTAAGGTATGAAAAATTAGTTGTGGTTGAAATGTAGTTCTGTGTAGATAGACAATATGGACTAGTAGAGTAGGACCCAGACTTAAATGAGGGAAATAAAAGACTCAGTTTAGTTACTTTATTAAACTTTTTTTTTTTTTTCCATAGGGAATTTGAAATACTGCCTTGTGATCCTGAATCAGCCTTTGGATAAATATTTTCGTCATCTTTGGAACAAAGGTAATCTTCATTAGCGTTTATACTTTTTTGCCTTATCACTCCCTTTGGGATTGTTTAACATGACTATTAAATATCCAGGAACCCAAATGTAATACCAAAAAGTGGGTTTCATTTTAAGGTGCTTTAATGATTGAATGATCAGAAGGATCCATTATTGCTTCTCTGTTAACCTGTGAGTATATGTGGTTTCCTCAGCATGGACCACGAGGGCAGTTACAATGCCACCTCCCTGTACTCTGTCAGAGCTGCTGTGTGGATGTTAATCCTGGGTACTCAGCAAGCATTTGTTTAAGTAAATATTTTTGGCACTGGTGACAATGAAAAGCATCCACAAATCTCACTTGTCCCAGCTTCCAATAATAAGAAATCCACAGGGTGACCTGATGTGCAAAATTAAAAAAGGAGATGTTACCAGTATGTTCGAATCTCTAGGGATGCTGAAAATTATGAATCATTAAAAATGGAATCATTTCACAGAATTCATACTTCTGTGAGGTTTCATGGAAGAGATTGGCTTTAATAACTTTTTAAAATTATTCTTTGGCTTTTGTGGAATTAACTCTAGGCTAGAAAATAATATTTAAATGTCATTTGGTGTTTTGAACCTCTACTCTTTTTCCATGACATCTTGAGATATTTTTCAAAGGGATACTTTTGATAAGTTATCGCTGTAAGTTTTAGGCCACTGGATAGATGGGCAGAAGAACTTGGTCCCTGATATATTAGTCCATATTCCCGATCCTCCCTTGTCATCGCAGACTTCTCAGCAACTTTTGGTTATGTTAAAAAAATAGATAGGTAACACTGTGTTTCAAATACACTTATTGTTACCAGCCTGGATGATTCATTAGTCAAATGTTTGTTGACTTGTGTAACTTATCACTGCTCACAGACCTGCATCTTTTTGCGTCATGATTACTTTCTGCATCTTGTTTACAAGGAGGCATTTTATAATCCCAGTCCTTCTCCTGGGGAATTGCTAGCAGTTAATCACTGATTCACAACATCCTGTATTCTCTCGGTTCAGCAATTCACAGAACATGGCAGGCATAACAAAAGGGGCCTTAGCTCTGTACTGGCTGGAAATAGGATAGATTTGTCATTTTGGAGAGAGGAAAAAAGATAAATATAAACTGAAATTTGTAGGAGAATGGATGTGCATGTACAGAGAAAGGAAATTGATGGATCTTGACAAATATAAATATGCCAACTTAAACGACTATATATTTATTTAGCCCAGTAGATGTAATTGTTGTCACTTATCCATGTGGCTTAGCCATGTCCATATGCTTAAATTCGCCAGTGTCTCCTTTGCTGCAATTATATAGATAGGACTCTAAGTTTTATTTTCCTTATTTTAAAAATTTTATTAATTTCAATTATTACTAAATCAAAGAATGTCTTGAGAAAATAAGCTTTCTATCGAAGCATTCAGTAGGTCTCTGAGTACTAGGAGTATATTCCAAGATTCTTGATGGTTGAATAAAATACCATTTCTCATTGTTGGAAATAAGAGGAATATTGTGGTAATATTTCAAATGGAACACTGTTTCTAGCGCCCACCTTTTTCTTATGGAACATTTTTAGCAGAGGACTCCATAGCACCTTTTATTCCTTTTATGCCTTTTTTTTTTCCCAATATCTTGCCTTATATAACACAGCGAAATATATAGCATGTTAATGTTACAAATTAGTCTAAAACTAGCATTTTATCCCAATAATAACAGAATTGTAAGCATGCTTTGATAACTCACTAGTATTTTTTTGGATAGGTGAATTGTTATCTTCTCAGAGCATAAAAACAAATCGATATATCTACTTTACAGAAGCAACAGTTCTTCTCTCCATAAGGAAAAAATCAATTGGAAGAATATGAACACGTTTTTGCAAATAGAGAGTAATGTTTTCATATATTTAACTGCATTAAGGGCTATGTATGAGTATATATTACAGATACTAAACGCGGTACAGAAATGGTTGTAGACAATGATTTTTATGTCATCTCTGCCTTGCAGGACTTTTGTCCTGGCCATAATGTCCATGGAGACATTTGGTCCTCGCGCAGAGGTCCTTGATATCTGGTCTTTCACATGTGCCATTACCGGCGTGGCTCCCCAAGCAAGAAGCATCATTATTGGCAATACAGCCACAGCACAATTATTGGACCAGTAAAACATGGTAGGGTTTTTACATACTAATCCTGTAAACCAAAAGTATAAATAAATGTGATGGGCTATTTGGACCCAGGGATGTTTTCTGAGGATGTTTTTGACAGGACCAAATATCAGGGCCCATTTGGCCTGGACCCAATATGCTCATGGACGATTTCAATTGGACGAATTTCAAAGACCGTTTAGCTTGGATCAGATGTGACTGTGGATGTTTAGGACAGAGCCACATGTCTGCTAACCCGATCTGTGACAGCTGTTGGAGTTCCATCAGCATGCATCAAGGCTCTATCGTAGGGAAGTGGAATCCTGAGGTCTTTCCCAGTAATTGGAGGCATTCTTTCTCTGTCATTGAATCAGTTTAACAAAATTCGAGGTTGCCATATGAACGTTTATATTTTTTTCTTATTAAGCACAACTGGCATTTAAGTTTCTGGAAGGAAGATTGAGCTATGTAATACCAGTATTCCTTGCAAAAAAAAAAAAAAAAAGTTAGTTATGGTGAATTTTGATTAACTCAGCAAACGAAACAATTTTTTCTGCTAACCTTACTTTAGAAGTTATAAATCATAATTGTCAAACTCCCAATTAGTAGGAAACAGCTTGGTTAAGATTTAGTCTGTTCTCTTAATTTATTCTATCTCTGCACTAATGAAACTTCACATTTTGAGTGTTGACCTTGGTACTTGGAAATATTTTGCCATTACAGTGAGTTTTGAGTACATTTACCATTTGGTACTTATTATGTCAGGAACATTGACTAATTATTTTATATGAAGATTTTTAATGCTTGTGAAATAAATACTTGTTAGAACAAACTGAAAGTGCTTATATATTACTTAAGGAATATTTCTATTAGTGTAGTATGGATAACAACTTTGTTAGCATTTCTGTTTTAGAATTAACGTAAAATTTACCTTTGCATACTGGTGAGCCTTTTGATTCTCTCTTAAACAATTTTATATCATTGTACCATTATCGATCTTTCTGTTATTCCTTATTTCATTTTTATTTTTGAATATTGAACTAATGGTAATTTCACCTGCTTTATATTCAATTTTGAATCAAAATTAAAAGATGTATTAATTGTGAGTCCTGGATAGTGTCACTTTAATAAATGTACATAGCATTTCAAGTAAAAGTAAAAATTTTTAGTAGCTAATTGAACTTCTGTTCTTTCAGGTTAATGAATGCTATCCGCATAGTTCTGTAACTTATTTTAAGGTAAACCAATAGTAAATATGCCAGCAAAACAGTGAGGGAAAGTTATAGGGATAAATAACAAGTTATTTACAACAATGGAATGACAAATCATAATCATACAATTGAATTAACTGATAAATGTATGTAGAAGAATATTTATTGGTGAACTTTTTGTTATTACCAATACTTTTTTTTCTGTCTTGAATGTATCGGGACAGCCTTAACATGGTATCTGACATGTTTGGTTCATCAGACTAGGAAGTTATTATCCGTGATTGATTTATTGGATGCTATCATTATCTTTATTTCATTTGACCTTTCCAAGTAGCACATTTTCAGCTTTGGTATCATGATAAAATAAGAGGAAACATTTCTCTGAAACAAGCTAATACATGTTTACCACTTACATTCATCTTCTTGTAACATTGGTAATGAGATGTGCTTTTATTTTTTATTAACTTATGAATATGGTTGTTTTTCTGATTAGCTTCTTCTAGTTTGCATGATTCTTTTTTTTTTTTTTTTTTTTTTTTTTTAAAGATTTTATTGAGGAATTGGCGGAGGGGAACAGCGTTGGGGAATCGGAGAAGGGGAACAGACAAGTTGCTCTCTTTTTGTTCTTCAGTTTAGTTGCGGAGGATGTTGCTTCACTGTTGGTATCCTCATTGCGCTCTTCCCGGATGAGGCAGATCGGTCGCTGGCCTCTGGATGTCGCTCACCGCGGCTATTGGCAGCTCACACTTGGCTGCCAGCCACTCACGCTGGCTGCGGGCCACTCACTGTAGCCTATGGCAGCCCACTGCAGCAGGGGCTGCAGCCTACACCATCACCGGGGCTCGCACAGCCCAGCTCCAGGTGGAGCTGTTGTTAGCTGTAGAGGGCAGTGTCACTGGCCCTCATGTGGGATCCGAACCGGGGCCGCTGGCATCCCAAAACCAGCGCTTAACCAATGCGCCACTCGGCCGGCCCTAGTTTGCATGATTCTTGCCCATATTTATTTACTGTGCTTGGTATTTGGAATGATTCAGATCTTCATTTGGGGCCTTTAGATGATGTAATACATGATAGAGGTACTTCTAATTTTTAAAGTAGCTATTGGAAACTTTCTCAAATAAACTAATAATTATGTTAATACTACCATAGGAAATTAAAGAATTGGCAAATACATTTTTACCTATGAGTATCTAGAAAATAAATCTGTAGTAGATAGCCATTATTGTAAAGGAAAAAATACAAATATTTCTCAATATGCCAAAACAACAAAAACAAAATTTGCACATATGGATGAGTTAGAGAGCATTTTCCACCTTCAAAAATTCCTTTATTTCTTATTTTATTTTCTGAAGGAAATGGGACCTCTCCTGAACAGATTTAATAAGGATGAATGAACTAATGTTCCTTCATAGAGTTTGGAGATAAGCATTACATAAAGCACATAAAGTGAGAGGACTTTGCAGGAGAACTAAATTCGTTTGCACAGCACAGACCGCAATCATAAGAAAGAATCAAGGTTTTTAGTGGTCTCGTCAATGTCAGAAATTGAGGCTGTCTTTATTTCCCCCTCCAGTTTTTACCTGCTTCCAACTCTTTGCTACCTGTAGTCAATATATAAAGCAATGCTTTTTAACTGTGTGTTACCTCCTGCCCTTCCACTGCCCAGCTGTGCTTTGTACACTATGCTTGGAGAATAGCAATAGATCATTTTAATTAAACAGAAGGGGAGATTTTCATGGGGGACTACATTTAATAGAATTGTTTTAGCAGTTAACTTTCCATATTGGATTAAGATTTGTTTTCAAATTGCTAAACTGATGCCAGCTCTGTTATTCTTGGCCTGAAATATGCTCTCCGCTGGGTATTTCTGTATGTGTCTCCTATTCAACAAATTTGGTTCTACCTCCTCTTTCTCTGAAAATCAGAACTCCTGTGGGCTGCACTTCCTTTGTTATTCACCAAGGCTCTTTCTTTGAAGCCACCCTTAACTCCCCACTTTTTTTTTTCTCTACAGAGATGTAACAACTGCTGTCAGTTTTTTAATGATAGATTCTCATCCGTTTCTCTTTCTTACCCCATCTAATCACTTTTAGGTACTAATCCTGTCCTACCTAGTCAGTCATAGTTGTTTTCAGAATTATCTGCCTACCCCCGATAATTTTCTCTTTATCTCACTGCTGTATACCATTTTTATTCTATTTTATTCATTATTACTTTTAGCTGAGCCATTCTGCCACCTGTTGGCAGTTCAGTGGCAGCTCAGCTCGGGCCGGGAATCGAACCGGCGACCCTGTTGCTCAGAGCTCGCACTCTTGAGCGAGCTCTTAACCAACTGAGCCACTCCGCCGTCCTTACCTGTATACCATCTTTAGATTCATTTGTATAAATTCTTAATCTCCCTGTTCAGAAGGTTCAAAGGTGTCGCCATTGTCTACAGGATCAATGTAGGCTTTTATATTCAACATTTCTTTACCATCCTTCCTTTTATGTGTGCTGTCCTCACATGTAGACTCTTTTTGGCTTCTCTCTCTTAAGTCAGCGCTTAGTGTGGTGGGCCATTAGCGATTGTGTCAAAGGGAATCTCTGGCACTTATCCTTCTGTCTGTCTGCTTTTCTGCCTGAGCGCTTGGCTCTGCCTTCCTTCCTGGCAGCCTGGTAGCCTGCCGGTCTGCTTCTCTGTGCCAGTTTGTTTACTCTTGTTTCATGCCCTGTATTTCCCACTGGAGAAAAATAGTCTGATGTCTGTTAGCTTCGTCACCTGAGTCCCCCTTTGTTTACAGGCACATAAGTCTTCTCAGTTTCTACTCTTTTTCTGGACTTCCAAGGTAGCCAGAACCAGTTTGTTTCGTTCTTGTCACAGAACATCATTGGATTGCCTTCTCGAGGCCCTAATCACATGGCAGATCTGCATAGCGTGTATCAAGGAAAATGATGTTCGCAGAGTACGCAGTATTTAGAAGATTCAAAGTAGAAGCTGTGCTCTTCATGATGCATGGTTTTGCATTTCTGATTACCTTTTATACAACAGAGGCGATAAGTTAGTATTATAGATGATGGCAGAGTTGTCACAGAGCCATTGCTTTCTGTGTTTAGACAACTAATTCCCAATACTGTTTCGACAGTTCAGACATGTTGCTACCAGGTGTAATAGTAGGCCAAGTCTCTGTAGTATGAACAGTACCTTTCCTAATCTAGCAACACTTCACAGTATAAACCGTAAGTTTTCCATATGTTAATATCCAGTATCCTAATTACACTTAGCATTAAGTAGTGAATTCAGAGCTGCTATTTTTCAGGAGACATTTAACACGAATCATACAGGTTTTGCTTTAAAGGACCCTACCAAGAGATTGAAAAGATAACCCACAGTAAGCTATACAAAAGACCTCATATCATGTGGTTCCATTCACATAAAATGTCCAGAATAAGTCAGTCTACAAAGACATATATATTGGTGGCTGCTTAGGGCTGAGAGCTGAGGGCTGGGGGGTTAGGGTAGAGCTATTAAAAGGTACGTGGTATCTTTTTAGAGTGATGACATATTATCAAATTGACTGTGATGATGGCTGCACAACTCCCAGAATATTCTAAAACCACTGCATTCTTTAAATGTGTTAATTTTATCATATGGGGATTATATCTCAGGAAGCTGTTACAAAAAATAATAGACATTAGGTATAATTTAGTATCGTCTAATTTTTTATTATCCTAATAACTCTTAATATTTGTCTTGATTAAGATGTTCATTTCTCTTAAGCTTTAATTTCTACCAAAATTTGTTTGATACTGTCCTTGTTTCTGGGTATATTCATGCAGTTTGGACAAGTGGTCCTCAAATGTAATATGTGTTAGAATTCCCTGGAGGGCCCCAACTTCAACATTTTCGATTCAGTAGGTCTGAGGTAGGGCTCAAGAACTTGTCTTTCTAACAATTTTTAGCAAGAATATCTCTGTTCTGGTTTGAGAGCTAGTGCTGTAGGTCTTAGAGCATCAGTTCTCATAGCACAATGTTTATTAGCTTCTGAGCCAACAGCCTTGGCCTTGGCAGGTTCAGATGTTATCTCTGGGTAATCTCTCATTCTGCCCTTCTCAGATAGCATCTCTCTTTTACCTGTGAGAACATAGCTTTTTAGCATTTTTTTTGGATTCCTTCTCTCCCCTTTTCTGCATTATGGACTTGAGTTTGAGTGATAGTTTCTTATTTTCCATCCAACATTTTGATCTTGATTGTCTAACATTTGTAACGGCAACTATTTTTTTGTTGTTGTTAATCTGCCTTAGACAGTTTAGACACTTTACAATGCTACACAAAATGAAGTCTTTTGAACAGAAAAATAATAAAGCTGATTTCTTTATAAAACGATCTACTTAGGAAGCTAGACATGAGTGCGGTTATCATTTTTGGCGTACTTCACTATTCTTGGTACTTACTGTAATTCCCAGATCAAAGAGCGACTTTAATTTGTTTTTATTAGGACAATCTTATTTGAAGTATTTTTACTAGGTAAGCTTTATGTGGACGATGTAACAAGCATTCATTATTCTCATTACATTTTTCATAAAGGAGACTGCTTTCTGAGGAAACTTATCTTCTTGGTTTAAAATAAGCAAACAAAACATTTTCTGAAAAGGAAATATCCTTAAGATCCTGTCACCATAAAGGCCTTAAGCCTCTTGCCCAATGCTGGTTCAAAATGCTTATTAAACGAATGAGTGAGTCATCAGCTGGGGATGAGACAGATTGCTGGGTTCCAGGGACCGTGAGATAAGACCCTCCCCACAGAGGGATTTGCAGTCGTGAGGAGTGTGTTGTACATCCATCAGTGAGGATTTTCTTAGCACCTGAGATTGACCAGGACTCTGATGATGCTGGAAGGGAATCTGAGAGGCACATGAGGCAGAGTTTTTAACCCGGGTTAAGATGAGACCCAGCACAGGAAAGAGCCACCTATATACGTGCAGCGTATTGTGTGGCGGTGACAAGGCGGGTGTTGGCATTCAGAAAGGGACTTTGGGGATTGAGCTGGAGACCAGTGAGGATGCGCACACCGCAGTTTGACAAACTGCTGCAGGCGACAGTGCCATCTCAGATAATAAATGGCAAGGAGATCAAAAGTGCTGATTCACAAAGAAATAAGAAAACAGCCAGAACATGGAGCTCTTGATTCTTTTTATGCTGGCACAGAAGGGAGCAGCTGTTACCTATCCGCCCGAGGAATCCTGCGGGACGCCGGCAGGTTGGTGCCCCTCTCTTGCCTGCTGTGTTGTTAGAGGGCATCTTATATTGGGCTTTGGCTGGCACCACGGAGTCTGGGGAATCACCTGGAAGAGCAGAAAAGCCTAGAAGCCAAGAAACAGGCAGTTTACTCAGAATGTTTTACAAAGTTGGAGGGAGTAATGCACCAGGGAGAAGAATTCTACTTTATGAACAAATGTGGAAAGAAAATGCAAAAAATATAGTAATCCAGAGAGTAGTAGAAGCGACTTCATACCTTGGGCTTAGCTGCCCCATTTGAGTGTTGGAGCGCTCAGGCCGGATGACCTTGGGAAACAGTATTTCTAATGTCTGTTCTGAGCTGAAGCATTGGATGGTCTCCTCTATGCAATGGTGACAGTGATGTAGGAAGACCTGGATGAGGACTGCTGGGTCCCACAGGTGGGCAGTATCTGCTCAAAACTCTGAATTTAACTTAAAAATTCCTTTCATGTTATACGCGTTCCGTGCATGTGGATTGGCTTGCAGTTACATTTTTGTAATTATTATTTCCGTAAAATTGGTCTTGTTTGGGCCTTGTGACTTTTAGTTCATGACAATATGCTAGCTTGATTTAGCCAGGTTTTTAAGTTGAGCCAATATGTTTGCTGAAGTGAATTCATCAACAATTTATAACTATGGTGGATATGTACATCATACATATTTGCGTTTTTTAGCTTATTTCAAAAATGATTTATTAAGGAAACTTGATTCAACTTAAACTTAACCAACTTTCCAACACTGCTGATCAAGACTATATATAATATTGGACCCTTACATCACATGTGGAAATACTTCTGAATGTATAAAATGCTTAAATATAAAAAATAAAAATAATTCAATTCTTTGAAAACAATTAGGACATACGTGAATGTAGAAATAGGAAATTTCATCTCAATGAGGATTGGAAACCCAGACGTTTAAAAGATACACATATTTGACTATATAAAACTAGTATATTCTCTATAGCAGAAAATACTATAAACAGTGTTAAAGAAAGCAGATTTGGAATAGTAAGTATAAACAAATGATAGTTAAAAGGTATTCTCTATAACATAAAGAGAACGCTTATGTATAGAACAGTAGTAAAAACCAAGTAACAAAAGAATTAGCTAAAGAGAGAAATAGTCATCTTACAGAAAAACTAATTCAAATAAGCCCCAAACATATGAAAAGATCACTGTGGTTGAGGAATGCCTGTGAACAGAATGAAACACCATTTTTCACTCATTAAAGTGGCAAAAATGAAAGGAACAGCTACTGTTGTTGGAGGAACTAAGATAATATCTTACTGGCAACAGAGGTAGAAAGTTACATCTTTTACTTGGAAAGTAAAATGGCAGCCCCTATAACATAAGAAACACACATCCCTTCAATTCTGCAGCTCCAGCTCTTGAAAGTCTTTATCCCATAAAAGCATGATCTATATATGTGAAATATATGTGAAAAATGTGTGTGTGTATGTATGTAAACATACACCCATACAGATAACAAACATTCACAAAAATTGATATTGTAGCATTCTTAACAGAGGCAGAAAAGTGGAAAACAAAGTGAATGCCTCTCCATAAATGAATAGCATCATTTATTATGGTATAGTTGTGTCAAAATATTATGCCATTTAAAAACAAAAAAAGAATTAGAGCGATGCTAGTTGCTGTGGAATTTCCGTGAGAGGTATTATTGCGAGAGAGGAAAAATAAGATGCAAAAAGTTCCAACTATATTATCCTATTTTTGTTATCCAAACAATTAAGTTTGTGAACTCATCCTAGGAAAAGCTCCATACCTTATCACTGAGTATCACTGTGGTCACCTTTGAAGCACTCCCCTTGGGAAGCTATGCACTGACACCAGCGCCTAGTCCACCCTTCAAAGCAATTTTGGAACTCTTTCTGGAATGGACATCAGAGCTGTCATTGTATTACCTTTGATGTCCTGAATGTCATCAACATGTCTTCCTCTCAATATTTCCTTGATCTTCAGGTAAAGAAAGGAGGAGTACTGAGCTAACAGAAAGAAGAACTGTCCACATCGCTGAGTATTATCAAGCATGCTCTTTCTGTATTTCAACATTCCAAGGACGCATTTTAAAAACAATACACTGTTGACTCCCCGATGTTTTTCAGGCTGCTGGCATCAGAAATGCAAGTTTTAATGCTAGTATTTTCTTGATCTAACCAGAGTGTGCCAATGGAAAGCATTTCCTGAGCTCTCAGGATTCATTTCGTTTTTCAGATGGTTGTCAAGTGGCTTATTGATTGAAATGTCGAAGGATTTTCATGGCCCAGACATGTCACCAGGAGGAGCACACCAAGTTTGTGCGTGCATAGACAGTGACAAGCACGTCCCGATTGTCACCAGGCCAACGAGCATTGATGTCATTGATTTCAGAACACACCCTTAATTCGAGAATGTTAAAATACAGAAAGAGCGTGCTCCATATTACTCGGCGGTGTGGACAGCTGTTCTTGCTGCTAGCTCAGCACTCCTTTTATGTCACAGTGCTGTTTTAGGCAACCGCCCCCAGACTTCTGTAGGGGAATTGCCCCTCCCTTAGGCCAGCCATTTAGTCCTAGAAGCTGCCAATCATTCCCCAGCCAGTGGTTGCAGGGGCGGACCCCCCAAGCTGTGCCCAGGTGGCTGCTGGCCACTGTGATTGGTTCAAGGATGGATACCTGACTTAGTCTGTCAGTATGCTTTGGACTGTATTTTTAAACTGGAGCTAACCAGGCCAACTGTCTCCCTGCCATTGTCTCCAAGTGGGCAAGATGAGAGGAATTTCTGTTTCCCCTGCAGCCATATGTTCTGGCTTAGCTTGGCAGGGGACAGAACATGCAGTAGATTCTGAATTATTATTTCATTATCTATATTCAGAACTCTGCCTTTACAGAAAAACAAAAATCACCATGACCCATAGAGGCTGTTGTGATTTTTTGCCTTGTTGCTTTGATTGTAAGCAGCCCTGGTTTTCTCATTAGCTTTTGGGTTCTGTAATTGAAGAATGTTTTACTATTGTGCTTTTAAAAGAAATTCACCCTGATAGTTGGGAAAGAAATACGTTTTACATCAATAATAGAATTTTTAGATCCACTAGCTTTTAGATCCAGTTTTTGATGGATTAAGAAGCTATTAAGAAGGAAAGATAAACATAACATTGTTAGACATCTGAAATTTGTCTTCCAGAAAATAATTGAGATTTTAAAGGATTGCTTACTAGTTGCTCATGGGGTTTACATCTGGTTTTGACCAACTTATTTGAGAGGAAGAATCATTTTGGAATGAGGAAAACGGAAGTGACAGCATCACAGGCATATGAAGTGCTGAACACTCCAGTTTACAAGTGAGACATTTGTTACAGCAGACTCCAAGCTGCCACTGTGATTGCTCAGGAAACCAAATAGTTGCATTAGGTGTGACTTTTAATATATTTGTATATTGTTTATACAGAACTTACCTAAATGTTAAAAACTAGACATGCTTAAGAAATTGCCTTTTAGTTTTGTCCTCTTTGATTTCTTTCATCAGCATTTCTTAATTTTTACCACACAGATCCTTTACATGTATTTTTGAGCTTATGCCTAAGTATTTTGATTTCTTTGAAGTGATTGTAAATGATACTGTGTTTTAAATTTTGGTTTTGACATGTTCATTGTCATTACATAGAAATGTGATTGATTTTTGTGTGGCGATGAAGAGATCCTAATTTGAGAAGTGACACTATTTGTTACTGTAGGAAATAATGAACCATACAAAAGACTCTTTTCTTATTTAGTCAAAATCTTCAAACTTTTTTGATAATTTTTGAGGTTTTCTATAATGTTCAATCACATCATAGAAATCATTTTAAATATAATTTTATTACTTGAGCAAATTTTGGGAAGAAAATATTCTTCCAGAGAAAATGATTTTCTGAGGAAATGAGTGATCCATGACACAAAATGATTGTGGAAAACATTTATAGTATAATGTATGCAGAAACGTTTTAAGCTTGATTTTTGTGTGTTATTTTTTTGACTAAATTTGTTTTGATTTTGTGCTTAGTTTTAAAAAGCAAGCTTGATCAGCCTTGCCTCTAAAATTACTCAGTATATATCCTCTTAAATAGACACTAACATTAAACATAATGATTTGGTCATCTAGTGAATGACATTTAAAATGAATTTACACATATTGATTTGCTCTTTCAGTCATCTACTTAAAAATATGTGTTAGGTGAATTCAGTGGTCAGAGCACTCAGATTCATGCCTGAGGTCTTGGAGTGGATTTATGTTACTTTCTCAGTAACCTAAGGTTTGTTAGTAACTTTGTTATGCTCTGCTAAGAGCTGCCTTTGTTAAAGTTAACTTTGCTGCCTTCACACAATATTCAATACCACTCTTTATTGGTTGCGGAGTTACGAGCACCATAAATAAAGGAAGCATGAAGAGAAGGAAGACACAGAATAGACAATTTATTTTCCTGCATTTTGGTTGCCATCTAAATCACACTTGTCAGAGTAAAGTGGAGTTTAATGGTCACCCTTAACAAGTTTAGGAAAAAATGTGCAGTTTTCCCCTTTCCATGTTGTGTTTTATGGATAGCTCGCATTTGGTTGAGAATAATGATAATTCAACAATGACATTTTATTATTCAAGCTTGATGAATAGGAGTGGGAAGGGTTGTTTATTTTATCCTTCCATTTCACTCTAACTAACAGTTTGACAAGAGTGGGAGATGCTGACTGATGCTCCACAGCGACTGTTTAATGTTTTTTAGTGAAGTGCTGGAGTTAAAATAGCCATGTCTCTAGTCTAATTCTGACCCAGGAAAGTACAGTATGCTCTGTCTAGTGTATGGGTTGGTTGGAGT
This sequence comes from Aselliscus stoliczkanus, assembly GCA_033961575.1. Lineage (NCBI taxonomy): Eukaryota > Metazoa > Chordata > Mammalia > Chiroptera > Hipposideridae > Aselliscus > Aselliscus stoliczkanus. The sequence continues at coordinate 86,350,364 of CM066740.1, read as the reverse complement.
TCTGTCCGGCTTCATTTCAAACGTAAATTTTGCGGATTAGAATGCAAATACATAGGGTTATATATGTGTATAGTCAATCATCTTTCACAGTGCGTTTTACCTGCAAAATCTTTTATTCAAGTGAAATCACATGTGAGAAGTCTTCTGGGAGTTCCCAGGGCAGGAAACAGACACAGGTGGGGAGTTCCCTTGGTTGAGGGGGTCTGTGCACTTTGGCTACCAGCCTCCCCCCGTCTCCACTGATGTCTCACAACGTGAATAAGTCACAGGGGTTTCTAGCAGATCCTCCCTTTGCTGGTCCGTAGGTTTATTTCTTCTGTTTATCAGAGGTAAGTTGAGAACCACTTTTGATTATAAATAAGTTTTTAAATGGTTGAATTATGTATTTTAGCAGTTTGAATGGAATAAACTTATAGTTGCTTCATTTTGTTTACTTCCTGTACTCCTATCACTGTAGGCAACATGACTGTTGAAAGAGGAAGGTCATTGTTAAGGAACTGAAAGTTTTAATATATATCCATTGGAAATGGAATTAATCCAAAATAACATACTGAATTCCATTGTGCTTCCCATTTTGGTATTGGTTAACCAATTTCCTCATGTTGCCTGTGGAAGCAGATATGTAGAGGAAAAAGATAGATTCTCAAAATGTATTGGTTGGTAAATTTCACGTAACATATTTTGATTTTTCAATTATGTGAAGTTCAAGCCAATATTGAGTCATTAATGCCCTATCCTAGTGGGATTTCTAGACACAGCGCTGGTGGGGAGCTCGGTGTAAAATTTGAGTTTATGATTAAAAGAAATACAGACAGGCCCTGACTTGGGATGGTTTGATGTACAGTTTTTTGACTTTACAAAGTCAAAAAGTGATACACATTGAGTAGGAACCATACTTGGAATTTTGAGCTTTGCTCTTTTCCTGGGCGTGCAGGGGCAGTGAGCTGCAGCTCCCCGCCAGGCTCCTGTCACTGGGGTAAAGGACGGATTCTCCACGGGGCACTGTGCAGTCAGCATTTGGGGTACTGTGTTCTGAGCACATTTCAGGTGAGCCAGGCTAAATCATGAGGTTCGGTAGGTTAGGTGCATTAAATGCACTTTCGAGTTAGGATATTTGAAACTTACAATGGGTTTATGTAGACATAACCCCGTTGCAAGATGAGGAGCCTCTGTATACATTTATTGAAACAGCAGTTATAAGTTTAAACAGGTGTCCAAAAAGGAGTGAAATGGCACTGTAAGTTTTTATAATGAAAACTTTCAGAGGGCATGGTATAACACCCCCACTGCAAATGTGAGGGGTGTGTGTGTGTGTCTGTGTGTCTGCCTCCCACTTGTCTACAGTGCAGAACCTCTGTTTTCTTATTTTATAATTAGCCAAGACGTAATGGTCTGCTGTCATGGAGCCCACAGTTTATTGGGAGGGATATGAGGAAGACAGATCATAAAAAGTAAGGAAAAGAAGTACAGGAGACTATCCAGTGATGATCAAATCAAAATGTGAGGCGGCCAGGAAGTGCCTGTCTGAAGAAGTCACAGTTGATTTGCAATCTGAACATAAGAAGAAACTAGCCATCTAAAGCCCGGATGGCAACGCATTCCTGGCCGAGGGAACAGCTGTACAGCGTCACCCGGAATGAAATAGGGGTGGTATGTCTGAGAAATAGAAAGAAGACTATTCTAGAGGGTAGTAAGTGATGAGGGTATCCAGTTTCTCATTAAAGTTAGAAAAACAAAAGCTGAGGCTTACAAAAGCTTAAGTAACATTTTTGAAAATTCCCCTGTCAATTACATGGTACATAGTTACTTACCCACTTTCTCGGACAAAAGCATTAAATCTGAGCTCTAATACTTTTCAGAACCCATTTTAGCTTTACTGCTTGGCTGTTTTCATTGTTTAAGACTGGGAAGAATAAACTTGCCGTTATTTACGAAGAAAAAAATGTGGAAGAACGCTGTTGAGATTTTGTACATGGAGGCAATAGCAATTCACTTACTGGATGATGGGGGGGGGCAGTGCAGTGGCGCCGATAACTAACATTTTAAGTGTGTCCTACATGCCAGCACTCTCCTGAGAGCTTCTTCTAGATTGCTTCATTGCATTCTTACCCTGGGAAATAGGTGCTCTTGTTACCCCCATTTAACAGATGAGGAAATTGAGACATAAAGAGATTCCATGACTTGCTCAGGTCACATAGCAAGTCACACTTGCCCAAAGTTACATAACAGGCAGCTGAGCTTTTATTCAGCCCCTAATTTTTATGTATCTGTCCAAAATAAAACAAAACTTTTTAATAAGTTATTGGCAATTCATTTCTTCTTGTCATATGAGAAGTTAGTGATTACGAAGTATAATAGAATCTAGTGGTTTAATTTTTTTCTTTATGGAAAGTACGTTCCTCCAAATACTGTTGTATGTTACAAGCCATTGAGCCGTCTCCAGTTTCTGGTGGCCCTCTGGACGTGACGTCCCCCGTGTCCTGTCCGCACAGCCCTGCTCAGCTCCTTGCAGACTCATGCCTGTGGCTTCTTCTATGGAGTCAGTCCAGCTCCTTTGGTCTTCTCTTTCCTGCTGCCTTCTGTGTCACCACACGTTCCTGTCTTTCCCCCCAAGAACCCCGCCTTCTCATGAGGTGCCCCAGGGAGGACCGCCTCAGGTTGGTCAGTTTTGTCACCAGCGATGCTTCAGGCTGAATTTGCTCTCAGACCCCCTCATTGGTCTTCCTGGCGGGCCAGGGTCTCCGTAGGGCTCTCCTCCGACACCGTGCCTCCAGTGACCCCATCTTTTCCTAGCCACCTCCTTCACTGTCCAACTTTCACATTTGCCCCTCAAATACTGTTAGTATGTACCTGGTGTTAGGTATTTTAACAAAGCTGACGTGAGACTGTAAACTCTTATCTAGTCACATTGATGTATGTAATGTGATACAACATTTTTCAGGTTTAGAATCCTCAGATCCTGTAAGGTTACATTTTTAGCAGGGTACATTTATGCTTGGGATCAACAATTCTCAGAAAGCAGGTGCCTTAAGGATCCGTGATGTTAGATTATCTCAAGGTCTCAGTTAACCATGAAGCTTTATTAAGAACAATTTGCCGAATCTTACAGCTTAAGATTAATGATTGGTCCTTGGAGTTCATGCACTCCAGTTATATGTCACATTTTTATTAGGATGCAATGACAAGAGATGCAATATTTGTATCAATTGATATTTAGAGATATAGATACCCAGACTGTAAACTTTCCCAAACGTTTGACCCACGGTGCTATACAATGCTCGCCTACAACATCAACGCTAACGGCCCATGCCTTGTTGATATTAATCCATGAATATTTTTAAGAACTTAGCATTTGAGTAACCTTTTCTGTTTCATTCTCCTTGACTTCCACTACAGTGCAGAGGTATATGAAAGGCCAGTGTAGGTAGGGGTTTTGGGTTTGTTTGTTTTATAGCTTTTGCAGTTACATTTAGTGATGGCTGTAATGTGTTAGACTTGTCTTTTTGTCAAAATTGTTCACAAATTACAATCTCACATTTTACAATCCTTTCTTTTAGAAGGGAGCTCTGAGTGAATGATTAGATTCATGTGAATAGATGAAAGTGGTGAGGGGGGTTTTGTTCTTAAGTGGAGAGAATTGTATAATGTGTTCTACTCGTCATCCATCCTCAACAATTGCCCATGGCCAATTTTGCATTCCCAGTGGATTATGGTAAAGCAAATGCCAGATATCATTTAATTTTCATCCACAAATCAGGAAATTATTTCGAAGACTTATTTCTAGTCTTTCTTATATGCAGTTGCACATAATATTAGTGTAATAAATACTTAAGCTTCTATTGGAAAATGCTGGAAGGCCTCATTTGGCATGCGTGGTTTAAGCCAGATGCCCAGGAAAGATGTGAAAACAGATGGAATTTGTATATTTTAATGTTTGTGATCAAATGTGTTGCCAGTCTTTCATTCTGCTTTCTTCAGTAGCAAAACACTGAATCATTTTTGATGCTTCCTTGTCTTCCTTCCCCCCTTTCTGATACATTTTCAAACTCCAGTTTTTTTTAATATTCTTTAAATGTCGGTTTAATTCACTTTGAACTCTGTATATCCACTGCTGCCATCTTCCTTGACTGATCATGATATGTCTCTTACGCTATTTTCTCTGATTACATTTTCTTTCCCATTGCACTTCATCTCTTGGGTTGCCCTTCCTAGTTTTCTCCATATCCCTTTGCAGTATCTGCAGTGCTTATTCTTTCTGTCCCATTTAAATTCTTTTTTCTGATATTCAGTTTCCTCCATAAGCTGACCCCGTCATAACCTCATCTTTTTTGATTTCAGCTGCTCTTCAGAATGCCCTGTGTACGTGCTGGGCCGTGCTCATTCTCGCCTCTCTGCTTTCATGTATACACTCTGCTCGCTTTGTAAACCTGCCTCTCTCTTCTTTGAGCTGTCTTCTCCCTTCCTGCTTGTTTTCTTCCTCTTCTGGCAAGACCTTGATGACTCTAGGCCCATGCTGATCTTTCCAGAATTTGCATAAGTGTGACTAGCTGATGGTATGAAATGGAGTCTTTGGTTATACTTTTCTTATGTTCTCATTTTCTTATGGATTTGTATTTCTAAATTGTGTAGATATCTTCCTGGATACAGAGGGTTTCCGAAACAATATTGGACACATGGTATGAACTTCACATATATCTGTTGATTCAAGCTCTTGAATATGATGTATATGTGGACTTTTTTGATGAGCCATCTTCAACAAGCCTTGCTTTTTGAGGACTATTCTCCTCCCTGTTGTATTTGCTTCTAATCAGTCAGTGTGCCTTTAGCTTCTCATAAAGGTGAACCAAGAGCAAAAGGCAGTTTGCATCCTTTCCTCACCCCCATTCTCCTTCCCTTCCTCTTCACTCTCATCACCACCATCACCACCATGACCACCATCATCGTCAACACCATCACCGTCACCACCATCACCACCTCACCACCATCACCACCATCACTATCATCACCACCATCACCTCCATCACCATCATCATCACCATCATCATCACCACCACCATCACCACCACCATCACCTCCATCACCATCATCACCAGCACCACCACCATCACCATCATCACCACCATCACCATCATCATCATCACCAACACCATTATCACCACCATCACCACCATCACCACCATCACCATCATCATTATCACTAACACCATTATCACCACCACCATCACCATCATCACCACCACCATCACCACCACCACCATCACCACCATCACCATCATCACCATCACTCCCATCACCACCATCATCACCACCATCATCACCACCATCACCTCCATCACCATCATCACCATCACCACCATTACCTCCATCATCTCCATCACCATCATCATCACCACCATCATCACCACCACCACCACCATCACCTCCATCACCATCATCATCACCAACACCATTATCACCACCACCACCATCACCACCATCATCACCACCATCACCACCACCATCATCATCATCACCAACACCATTATCACCACCACCATCATCACCATCATCATCACCACCACCACCACCATCACCATCATCACCACCATCACCATTATCACCATCACCACCATCATCACCACCATCATCACCACCATCATCACCACCATCATCACCTCCATCACCACCACCATCATTACCATCACCACCATCTCCTCCATCACCTCCATCACCTCCATCATCTCCATCATCTCCATCACCATCACCATCATCATCACCATCATGCTTCTTCCTCTGAGAACTGACCCAATACATGAGAGTGTTGTGAGTGGTTAGTGGTCTTCCTCAGTATCCAGTCCTGCATCCAATTCTACTTTTTCAAGAAGCAGGAAAGGAGAAGCTTCTGAGATAATCAAACCCCTTTAAAAAGACTTTTAAAAATAGTAGACTCATTAAATGAGCAAAAAAGCTTTAGATTTTATTCTACCTGAAAATGTGTCATTTATAAGAAGAAGGGAAAGGAGAGGAAATGAAAAATACGGATAGCTGTATAAAGAACCAGATAAAAGAAAAATAATTGTAAAGTGAGAGTATAAAAGAAATGCAAAAAAGTGTATACTGTGAGTGGTAAGAGCAGGCTTGAGTCAGGAGGGGAAGCCAGAGAGAATAGTTATTGGATTCTGAAAAGGAAATGTAGACATCATAGCTGTTAGGGACAGTAGAGGCTGACATTTTAGATAGATGCTGCTCCCATTGTTTAAAAGAGGAAACTATTAGGAGAAAGAAAGCTAATGAAAAGTCTTAAATGGTAGTTTCCAGAAGTAACTTGTGGAAATTTAAAAAACACTACACTATTAAAAATCTGAAGTCGTGATGATGGTGGTGATTTTCTTTATTTTGCATTGCTGGCTGGTTGTGCTGTCCCATTTATATTTCAGCCGTGTGCTGTTATAATCAGGCAGCTCAACTGGATCTCAAAATGATCTCAGTGCGGATCTCAAATGAACAAAAATAAACTTTTCGATGTGTTACCACTTCATCTTCTAGACCTGTGTTATTTTCAATATGGCAGCTACCGGCCACACCTGGCCACTTAATTTTAATTAACATTAAATAAAATTTGAAATTCAGTTTCTGGTCTTACTAGTCCCATTCCACATGCCCAGTGGCTACGTGTGTATAGCACAGATATCAAGCATGTCCATCATCACGTAGACTTCTGTAGGGCGCATCTAGACAATCAGACTTATAAGTACAAGAACTTAGAGATTTTATTTTATTTTATTTATTTTATTTTTTATTTTATTTTTATTTTATTTTATTTTTATTTTTATTTTATTTTTGAGGGCAGTGTCACTGGCCCTCATATGTGGGATCCGAACCGGGGCCAGTGGCTTCCCAAGCCAGCTCTTAACCACTTCGCCACTCGACCAGCCCTAGAGATTTTAAATATGATCTTAAATAGGCCAATATTTTGCTTTCGTGATTAGAATAAAATTTTCATATTTTAAAGTATATAATTTGTAATTACAATATGGAAAGAACAGAATTGTTTATAAAGTGATGCATCCCACTTGGCAGTGTATGAAATAATTCTTGTTCTCCCCATTTCACAAATAGACCTTTTCTGGGTAACTTTCAATTTTTGAGAATCATCAAATGGAGGCTGATTATATGTATATACCTTCAGGCCTCCTTTGTTTTGCTGTATAACAGAATTCCAGGCACACGAAAGACAAAATCTGTGTTTTATTTTGTAATGAATTTGAAAGGCCTTTCTGAGATTTTCATGATTAGTGAAACGTTCTCTCTAATTATATATTCTGATATTTTTACATATTCTAGTACAGTATCCCGCGATTCGGTCTAACGATAACTTTCACCCATGGCGTGTGATTCTAAGGACAATGCACCTTGATCTTCAGCATGGGTCCTGGGAGTCATCACGTATAACTTGAACCCAGGTGACTCCACCAGGCAAGTTGGCTGAACCCCACTCTGACCTTTAACTTCCTAAAGGTTAACTTTGGCAGATTTGGGGTTGCCGACAGATACTAAATTCACTTGAGTGGAACTCGGCACTTGCCTGGCAGAATATATTTACAATTTTTGAGCAGTCTGAATTCTGATGTTATTTTGTAAAATGGAGGAAAATGTTGAACTAGTCATGAAACAGTGTTTTTCCATCTGCATTATCTTGCATTTATTAAATCACAGGAAATGTTCTTGGTTGATGAAATCATTTGGTCATCAATAGTATATATGTTTTTACTTGCAGAACAGGTATATGTGAGCTGTCTTAAGTAATGGGGGTCTTTAGAAGGTTGAAGTTGGAAGGCAGCCACCTACAATATAGTTACTTAGGTATTGTAAAAATTTTGCTTATGTTTGTGGAACAAATGCTTATTTGGGGAAGAATAAATAACTACAATTTTGGGTTTTTTTGTGTGTGAAAAGTCACATTGTTTGCTATATTCTTTTAATTAAGGCACATGAGTGATGTATGTTAGAATCTACTTTAAAAGACCTTTTTAAATAAAGATACAGCAACTTCTCAGTGAAAAACGAAGCATTGTGTTATAGTTTATTGGTGTAGTTTTCTTTCTGTCCTGCTGGCATATAGAACAATGCTGTTTGTGTTCATGATTAAACTATATTAATATAGATGAGCTTAGTAAGTTTAGTTGCCTCGACACAAAATACAGAATATATAGGGGAACAGAGCACCCTAGGTGTGGCATGTGATGAACTGGTGTTGGAGTCCCAGTTCTGCCATATCTTAATCATGTCACCAGCAAAGTCAGTTTTTTGAACGTTGAACCTCAGCTGCTAAATATGATAGTAGGTGTAATTTAGTGGTTCTTTACTAGAAATGAGAATGATCTCCATCTGTTCAATACCATATGTTTTAGATGATTTTTAAAATGTTCATGATTGTTAACAAAGATTTTTCTTTCTTTTTTATGTTTTCCAAATAAACAATTCATTTAACTATAAGCATGCCCCATCACCCTTCCTTTTTGATTTGAGGACTACAAAATTTCCAACTCTTAGATTTTTTTTTTCTATTTTATAATTCATAGTTTTATTGCACTGTAACCATAGAGTATTATTTGTCCTACTTTTGTTATTTTGAATTCTCACCACATTTTCTTTGTGGCTTACAGTTAGTTTTTGTGAGTTTTCTATGGATGCTGGAGAGACCTATATTCAGGTTACAGCATTTGGTATATATACTTCACTTAATTGTATCTTATTAGTTAGTTATTCTTTCCCTGTCCTTTATCTTCTTGAATTGAGAAAGAGGGGTATGGTTCTTCCACTATTGATGCGTGCCCCCTGCTTTCTTTTTGTTTTCACTTCCAAAGTATGCCTTTACCCATGCTCAATCTTTTAGAGTTACTTTATTATTTTAAGTATATTATTTATAGCATACAGCTCAGTAATTTATTGGAAATGGAGAAAGGAAGCAAGTTCTAATAAGTGGCATCAGAAAAGACTTGAAGGCAAACCCGATGCTCAAGCTCAGCCTTGATGGGAGGGAAGAGGGGCCTTGGTGTAGGAGGTGGGAGACAGGGAGGTGGCTGAGTGGGGCTGGGAGGGCTGCCCACGCGGAGGAACTAGCAAAAGCTTTCATGGGAGAGGCTCCCACCGGTCGTGTTCCTGTGTGTTTTTTGGTAAGTCGAGGTTTTTCTTCTAGTAGTTCTTTTAAGAAACTATGGGAATGAAATTCTGTGGGTTCAAAAGTATTTAAAAGTGGGTATTTGTTTCCTTTAAACTTAAAACAACATTTTGATTAGATTCACTTTCATATCCTGAGGACTTTATAGGGATCATTTCAGTTCCTCAAGCATATTGAATGTTTCTGTAGGGAAATCTGAAGCAAGCTTGATTTTTTTTTTTTTTTCCCCCCACTAACTAAAGAATATTTTTGGACTTTCATCTTTAAGTACCAGCAATTAATTAGATTTCACTCAGTATTATCAATCTGTGTTGGTTTTTCCTGATAACATGTGTTTGTCCTCTCAATCTATATATTTAGTCTTCCTCTAGTTCTGGAAAATTTGCCGTTAATTTGTCGGTGTTCTCCTTGAGAAAACAGTTATACTCATGAAAATTTTTTTAAATCTCCCATTTCTCATTCTTTTCCAGTCTTTTCTAATTCATTGTCAATTTCTGTTTCTTTTGGCTCATTTCTCCATTTTGTCTCTTACTGGATTTTCAGTGACACTAATCCTGCTACATCTTTTTTAGATTCAGTTTCTTTAATAAGTCTGTGAGCTTGTGATTCATCTTCTGTGATTCTGCCCTGTCTTTCAAGAGCTCTGTGTCTCTTCTTTGAATGTTTTTAGTTTTTCATCGACTTCGAGTTACAGTGTTATTTCTGGTCGTGATTTTCTTTTGCTTGATGGTAGTATCTCTCTGGTGACTTGTCCTCATGCTTCTCCTATTTCCTTCCCCTTCTTTGCCCTTGCCTCCTTTTTCTCCCTCTCCTTCCCTCTCTCTGCTTTAACTTTGTCTATTCTGGATCTGTGTTAGTTCCTTTTTGTTGATCTTTGAATGAATTGAATCACCCCCATGTCCCCACTGAGTTGAAACTGGTTTGTGTGGGGGCTGGGAGAGCAGGGGTAGCAGGAATTCTTCCCTGTTCACAGAACACAGAGTACTGGCTGACACAGGGTCGAACATTTGAGAGCGTTTAACCTTGACTCATCATGGCCAGAGCAGTGGCATCAGAGGCTGTTCACATTCAGCCTTGTCCGCCTTTCCCACCTTGTCTCAGAGACTGTCTCCTACAGTGAGTTGGTACCTGAGTCGTTAGCCTAAGGCCTCCTCCCAGAATCCCCGTGTCCCGGCTTGCGTCTGCCTGCCTTGGCAGCTCTTTCACATGCTGGGGGAGACATTTTATGTAATTTTCTCTAACATGTAATTTCCATTTCTTTTCTTTTTCTTTCTTTTTTTCATTCTGTTGTTTTGGTATGGAGAAAGGACAACAACTTCTCCACTCGACTGTCTTAAAACACTCATCTTAAAACAATTTTTTTTTTTTTGTCTTTAAATCTTTGAGTAAATTTATTCCAGCTAACAGAAGCTTTCTGCAGAGTCATGTTCAGCATGTGGTTTCTTGGCTCTTTGCATCTTCCTTCCATTGCTCAGTGAGATTTTCTTCTGATTGTTAACACATTGTATGTGGGAAACAAGTAAACTCATCATATAGCTTTTTATGCCCGCTTACAAAGTGTTAATAGTTTGGCTTGAGGACTGGATTTCACTGCCTGTGGTTCCTGGAAGGGTTAACGATGATCAAGTGGGCCGTCGCCGTCCCATGAGGATGGTTTGTTTTGAGGGCACACCTGGTTGTGCACTTATTAAAAATACTGTAGTGATCAATATTTCCGTCTCAGTTCATTTCTCTAGGCTATATTGTCCTGTGTGCATTTTATGAGGTTGTATATCTTATGAATTATTAAAACAAGCTTGAATTCATCTTTTAAAAAGAATAGAAGTAACTTTTATTTGCCTGCCATCCCATCCGGAGGCACTGGTTTCCTTTTATTATTGAATTCTACTTAATGTTGCTGTTTATGTTCCAAGGATCAAAGATATAGGGCATGGGTGGGTTGGGGGTGGGGGAGGGGGGAGAAGTTCTGTACTTTGTTGGGAAGAGATAGTTTCTATCATCAAATATCGAAAGTTATTTTCAGATACACTGCAGCCAAAAAAAGGGAAAAACCGCCCACTACCTGCCAGTCAGTGGAAATCACTAACAGCGTGTACGCCATGCAGAACTTATAATTGTTTCAGATTTACAAGCACAACAATGAAACATGTTTTGCATAATGAAATATTTATTTTTATCTATCACGCTTGCAAGCTGAGCTCCATGCATCATGTTTGCAAACAGCAGCAGCAACATTGCTGTAACGTGAGCCAAATATAATTTCCAGCTGTTGAAATTAATTCTTTTTCAGGGCCTGTTAAAAACTGTCATCTAACAGAAAACCTCACTATTTTTCTGTTTGGTTTTTTTATATTTCTGTTGACTTTTTTCTTGTTTGTATTACCCCTCGTGTATAAAAATGTTTTTCAGGGATGCTTGGCTTTTGAGATAGCCTGAGAATACATAGAAGGCATTCCTGTTCTTGTGTTTGTGTAACTTACTGTATCATTCATGGAGTTGATCAGCATTCTAATTTTGCATCTCGTTGTTTCATAAGTCAACAAAAATAAAAATAAGTCACCTATAGGCTCTAGCACAGAGAAAAGCTAGCTATAACATTGTATATTTTTTTTGAATTGCTACAATATGAATCCGACTGTTCCATATAGATTTAAGTCCAGACTTATGCAAAAGCCCAGAGACTATAAACTACTTTTCAGCTGCTTCCTTTGGGACATGACAGCTTGTTACATGCAATGAGTGAGGTAGGATTTGTTCTGGGCACTGTATTCCCTTATCATGGATGTTATTTATGCAACTGCTTATCATCCTTTAGATTTGGTGATTCCGGTACTATAGACGTAGCTAATAGGTACTATGAGATAGATAATTGGTGACAGTTATTTTTTGTATGCTCAGTGTTCTGTTTCAGTTGTCCATGGTTGCTCTCCTTGGGGAAGGAGTAATAATGAAAATACAATTATTGCTGTTATTTTAAATCAGAAAGGCCGATCTTGCCCAGGGCTGCCAGGAGTAGCATGATGCATCTCCCCTAGTCCCAGCTAATCTGGTTAGTTTTTGCTGTCTCCTGCCCCTGGGCTTCTGCCTGGCATGATTTCACCCCCTTCTTTTTGCACGTAGCAAACTCATACTTTTAAAATAGATATTATGTTGCCGTTGTTTGTGGTCTCAGTTCCTGTGGTTTGCTTTCCTTGGGGCCCAAGGCTGGGCTGTCTGTCCTTTCTGTGGGCGCCTCTAGAACTGTCTGCTTGGCCCACCCGAGGGGTCATCTCACCGGTGAACATTGATGTAACGTGAGCCTCAGGTAGCCACATGAAAAAGGGAAATGGAAATATGATAAATTGTAATACTGTCTTATTTAACCCAATGTATTCAGAACCTATAAGCAATGTAAAACTTACTCATGATAAATTTTATATTCCTTGTGGACTAAGGCTTTAGAATCCAGTGTTGAGCTCACACGTAGAGCGCATCTCAGGTGAACGAGCTGTGTTTCAGAGGCTCCTCCCCAAGGCTAGTGGCCCCCATACTGTGCAGCGTGGTCCTAGCCTGGGGACCCCTTGAGAGTTGGCACCATGGCTTGTTTTTACTGGCTACTGTTGGTGCTCATTCAATATGTGTCTATGAATGAATGAATGAACAAAATGGGAGGTTATTGTGTAGATTGATGCCAGTCACTAATAATATCAGCACCTCCAGCCCAGGGAACTCAGGCACTTGGAGTAAAAAGAGGACCCAGAGGCTGGAAGGATCCTGCAGCCCAGTCAGAAGGTGGGTAGTGGGGACAAGCTGTGAAGAGATAAGTTAGCAAGGAGTTAGTGCAGGAGCCATCCGGGAGGGGAATGAAGAGCGAGGCTGGTCTCCATGCGCGTTCCCGTCGGTAACCCCGATCCAGAGCATTTGACAGCCAGCACCTTTCAGTTCTACTGGTAGACGAAGCGCCTTCTGCCACCGTCTGCATAATCAAATCTATGCTCAAGCCCGATGTGCACTTATTTAATACAAATGGAGGCTAGTGCGTCTGCTGTAGTGTGCTGCTTAAAAAATAAAATTGATTCCATTGTGTAAATCAATACAATCAGCCTAGTTAGCAATTTGCCTTTCTGTGGTAAAATTAATAATGTGCATATTCAGTGACCCAATGATTATCTATTTCCATATATCCTATTGTGATAAGGTTTCGTATGTGCAGAAGGAGGCATGTAAATGATAATTGCAGCATTCTTGAACATAGCAAAAACGTGTAAACCACTTAAACGTCTCTGAATAGGAGGTCAGATAACTATTTTGACACATTCATTAGCTCTGTAGAGGAGTTAAATGAATGTAGTGAACTAGCTTTGCATGTTCAAATGGAAAGCCCTCTAAAACATACTGGGGAGCGATAAAAGCAAGCAAGTTTTGGAAGAGCGTTTTTAAAAAAGTTAACACATTACACAATGTTATATATTGGTCGTCGATGCAAATGCATACTATATAAAAGTTAAAAGGGAAGATAAGCCAACTGTAGTTTGGTTGGTCGTTAGAGATCTAGGACACATGGGGGTGTCATCTTATTCTTTGTTCTTTGATGTATTTTAGATTTTTCTCACTTTATATGTTTTATACATTCAGAGGCTCTCCTTCGGGTCTGTATATTTTTTTAAAGTAAAAATTTTGGATTAAAAATGCTAGAGATAGTCTTCTTTTTTGGTACACTTCATATGAATTATTTCAGCCCTTTGCTGAAAAAGGATGCACAGATGGAGCTGTGTCCCTTTGATGTACACAAGTGCAAAAGTACATTTTATCGCTGAGTTTACTTTGTTCTATTTTTCAGGCTAGAATTTTAATCCAGATCCCTGCGGGAAAATACCTAATAAACTCAGCATCCCACAGGACCTTTTGTAGCCTCGTGAGTTGAAATAAAAAGTACTTTTAAAAATCTAGACTAGCCTGAGCCTTTTAAAGCTGCCTTGGCCGTGGTGTATTTCAATTCAGTTCAGCAAGCACTTATGGAATGGCTGTACGTGTGGGCATGATCAGGCTAGAGGACCACTAGGATTCAGTGAGTACATCGGGAGGGGAGGAAGGAATGGCTCCTTCAGACTTCTCAGGGTATTGAAACAGATGATGGGAAATGACCCATGGGATAACTAAGCATTCTCTGCCAGAGGGGGATATAGCTACAAAGTTTCTTATTGCCTTTCAGCCCTGCATGGAGCCGTCATTATCTGCTCTGATCATGGAGCTGGCTCTTTTTAAGCATTTCCCATTTGAGTATGATATTAAGTTACCTGTCCGCAGAGAGCATGGGAAGGACATGGCTGGACGATGGGGCTTCTCTTCCTGCCTCCACCGCCTTTCTCAGGTCAGGTGCTTGCAGCACAGTTTTGTCTGCAGTGCCTGGTGGTCAGCAGGACCCGTCGCCTTCCCTTGGTGAAATACACAGCGGAGGCTTTCTGTCTAACAAAAATAACATGGGCTTGATTGTTATATCAAGTGAAGCTGGCTTCTAATTCTGGCTCCGCTGAAACCATAACCCTAATGCTAATTCTATAACATACAAAGGAAAAAAATCTTCTTGCTTTCTAAATCCAGAGTCTCACCCTGAGGACCACAAGAAAATTCATTATGTAACTTGGTCCCGATCGCTTTGTGTATAGGAGCTCATTTACGTTGTCTGTAAAATAGGAAATAAAACACAAGTCTTTCAGGTTGTTGTAAAATTCATGTTGTAATAAAGCCCCGCAAGGAGTATATAGACGGTCCAGTTTCTCTGCTTCCTTGCCAGCATTTTACATAAAATCACAATATTTTATTATGGCCACTTTTATAAGTATGCAGTGATATTTTATTATAGTTTTAATTTGACTTTTTCTGTGAACGTGTTTTCATGTGTCCGTTGCCATCTCATAACAATGTTCTCATTGTTAAATTTCCTGAAAATAACATTTCTTGGAATTTTCTTACCCTTTTTTTTTTTTGGCCTGTCTTAGGTTTCTTTTTCACTATTTGCCACAGCAGTTCTTCCTGAGCTTTTAACCAGGACTGCTTTACCAGAAGTTATCTCACATATTCAAAGTTTTCTCAGGTTCTTTCTAATATTTTGATTTCATGGTTCCTTTGATTTTGGAATAACCAAAACCAACAAACAAAGAAACCAAAAGTCAAGCCCAAACAATCAAAGTGCTCTGAACATTTGCTAACAATGCATCTACCCTGTATTTCATGTTTTAAATGTTTTTTTAAAGTCTTTTGCCAGTGCCTGTCAATTTGTAATTACCATGGATATAAAATATTTCCACTAGGCAGTGACATCTGGAGGTAAATGCAGTGTAGAGAAAAATGGCCGAAAGAGCATTTCAAAACTTCACATCTCTCATTGTAAGGGAAATGCAGATAGGCCCTGATGGTTATAATATTAATGGAGCAGTAAAATTTTGAAAGATGATAGAGGGCTGAGAACAGCAAGAAGTACTTTCTGGAATGGGGCCAAGCCTGGGGACACACAGGAGAGGGACCTGAAACCAGTTGCCCACAGGACCAGTGTTCGCCAGCTGCTTACGGAAAGAACCCGAGGGGCCTCTCTGATTCCTTTTGCACCGCCCTCCGCATCCAGTCTCTTAGCCACCCGCCCACTTCCACCTCCCGGATAGACCCTGAGATGCACCCATATTTCCCTGCCTTCAATGCCACCACCCGCGTCTGAGCCGCCATCTTCCGGGCTCCGCACTCGCCTCCTGACTAGTTTCATCACGTCCACTCTTGTCTCCCTCTGCCCTGTTCTCAACACACAAGGAAGAGTGGGGTTTAACGTGTAAGTTGGAGCGGTGCCCCTAAGCCCGCAGTGCCTCTGCCCTATGTCTCGTCTCCTCTGGGCCATGGCCCGCCTAATCTGGGCTTGGTCTCCTCGCAGCTTGCTCTCTTCTTACAGCTCTTCGCGTATCTGACTAAACTCCAAAGCAACTGGCTTTCTCTTAATTATCTTAAAAATTGAGCTTTTGAACGCCTTAATAAATCATGTTTTAATGATTAAGATGAACTCTTACCTCTAAGAATGCCCTCAGATGACCTACTAAAAACTAAGAAGCGAGGTACTTCATGAGTCATTTAGTCACTTCGTTCCTAATTGTATTTTGTCCCCCGTGGCGGTCGCTCAGCCTAAAGGACCCACAGTGACGTTTTGGGCAGTTTACCTCTAGCTTTTAACCTGAACCCAGTGACTCCTCTTCTTTCCATCTTTTTCTAGAAACAGTATCCCTAATTCTTCTCCCGGTCTTTTCTACTCATAGTCTTGAACAACTCCCTCTGTCTTCTAAGCAGGAAGAAGAATTAGCTTGTGATGCTGCTCAGTTAGAAAAAGAGCACAGTCAAATTCTCTGATTACAATATGTGAAATTCTTACATTGGCTGGTTAGTAAAAACCTGTGATTATTTTTCAGTTTCTATTTCTTTTTGTAGTAAGATCAAATTCCTGAAGTTATCCTATTTATTACCATGTACGTTTAATGATGATTTTAAAACTCAGAATAGATGTGTTTACTAAAAACTCAGTAAACTGTGTTAAAATATTTTCATAAAGATGTCCAAGGTGTTGGGACAGGTGCAGGTATGATCTGATTAAGGATTTGTCTTCTATCTCTACAAACTACGATGTACCTGTATCGATCACATTTTGTGTAACCAACTATCTGATTTTGATATATTTTCAGTTTGACATGTGCAACAATAAATCTCATTGAAATATGTCTTGCCAGGAAGTTCTGAGTTCTGTTACCACCGATCCACAAAACAAAAGAGGAAGGGAAGGAATTCTGGTGCCAAGGAAGCGAGTACAGGAGGCCAGTCTGTTCAGAGTCTCTCCATTCTTCTGCTATGGAACATATTTACATCAACAAAGTGATTTTTTTTTTTTTAAGCTTTTACTTTTGCCAAGTGGATCAGCCACCATCATGACTCTTTTCTTCTATTCCAACTCATCTTGGTAGTTCTAGGCATTTTATCACTTTTGCTAATTCAGAGATCTGCCACCACTCATGTTGTGTTACTGCCACTTTACCAGTGTCTGTATGTTATGAAGAGGACTGAGCTAATGGCAGTTGTCACTTTTCATGCTCACTGTCGGTGGTGATGTTTGTGTAATGGCTGTGTCTCATGTGATGTGGGAGGTGATGTGAACTGCCGAGCAGATCCCAGAAGATAGTGTGAAGGGCCTGCCTTCCAGTGCTGTGACTGACTGGTGACAGTCATTTAGCAATCGGGTCTGCAATGAATAGGAGGCACCAATAAAGAGGGTGTGGGGTCATGCCAGAAGGTTAACAGAATACCATAAATATCCAACATGTATAGATTGTATGGGAAGTCTTACGATGATTCAAAAACCCTAAAATAGAGGATACTATGGTAAGTGTGTGTCTGGGAGAGA
The DNA here is from genome assembly GCA_033961575.1 of Aselliscus stoliczkanus. Taxonomy (NCBI): domain Eukaryota; kingdom Metazoa; phylum Chordata; class Mammalia; order Chiroptera; family Hipposideridae; genus Aselliscus; species Aselliscus stoliczkanus. The sequence goes on along the minus strand of CM066740.1, from coordinate 86,332,797 downwards.
TACGAGGGTGGTTTAGCTAGGACGTAAGTTGATTTGCTAATTTACCTGACCCTGGTAGTCAGGTAGAATGTAGTTTCTGGGTGATAGTCCTGCTTTTAAATTGGAAGTTTGTAGAATGCAATGAGCAAGTTTGCCTTAAGCTGCATATTGTAACTCTGGGCAGACTGTCGAGGTGTCAGTGGCCCTCCACTTAGGGCACTGGTCCTCGACTCGGAGTGATTTTTGCCCACAAGGGGACACTTGGCATTGTCTGCAGGTATTTTTGGTTATGACAACTCAGGGGTGCGACTGGCATCTAGTGGGTAAGGCCAAGGCTGCGGCCAAACATCCTGCAGTGTACTGGACAACCCCTCGCAATGGAGACCCAGATTGGCGACAGGGCCAAGGACCCCAGCACAGGTCGCTCTGTGCTTTCTTATTCCCTGCAGATAAGCGTGCGTGTTTGCCACTCGCCCCCAAGGCGTGGCTGAAATCAGTAGAAATGAAATGGTTGAGAGTGTGCTCAGCTTCATCGTTCCTAACACGCACATCGGGACAAGCGTGCATATGCTACCTTCACACACAAGACCGTATTTTCCGTGCTGCTCAGCTCTTTGCAGTTTTTACACGTGATTAGATTTACCCTTTAGAAATATTTCCCCGGGCCACTTTAGGATAAACAGACAGTTTGATGTTTGGCTGTTTTGCAGATTTTTTAGTAATGAGGTATGTGGTGTCACTCAGTGTTAAAGAGATAACTGAGTATGGACTTCATAAATAGCATGACGAAGGAGTAAATGTCAGACTTTATCTCTGCAGAACATAAAAAGGCAAGGAGGAGACAGAAGGTGGCAGGGAGAAAGGAGGATAGAATTTGCACAGCAACACTTACCTCCGGGTAATAAAAACCTTCATTACGTGGCGTGAGCCAGATCATTAGGATGGCACCACACTCTGTGTGTCGACACGCAGCGTAAATACCACTTTTTTTTATTTGAAATAAGGATAATTTTGTGCTCCTGACTTGACTTGAAATTTAAAGACTATTCCACTCACCATCTATGGGATATTACAAATAATGTGAACTTTCTTAATAATTGCACATAAATATACCATAAATAAAACCTTTCATCTGAAACTCTTAAAGAGTTAGCTAAACAGCCGTTAATTCTGCATTGTGATACTCCTGTCTGCACAGTAAATTGTTGCTATCTTCTCAGAGAGCATATATTTCCATGAAATGCTTTCAGTGAAAGTTTTTCCACAGGAAATAATGTCCTGACAGGGAAGCATGCTAGTCCGTCTGTTAACCATGTCCGAGAACTAACCGATTTGGATTATAACCAAGGCCCTGGTGGTGACAGCGTACACAAATAATACGCAAACTATCTACAAGATGCACAGCTCTCCTAAGGGCTTCATCTGGCACAGATTTGAGGAATACCAAGAGGAGATTCAGTGTCTCTGAAGTAGGAGTTCATATTTCTATGTGTTAGGGCTCCCTCTGTTTCAAATGACAGAAAAACCAACCCAGACTGGCCTGAGCCCAAAAAGGGAATTTATAGCTCACATCATTGAAAAGGCTGGTGCCTAGCCACAGCCAGGGCTGTGGGGACACAAACACTGCTCTTGTCTCCTAGCTTTGCCGTTACGTACTGGCTTCTTTCTCCAGGCTGACACGATAGATCAGAGATCCAGGCTTCCACTCTCAGCTTGCAGGACAGGAGGGACGGGAACCTGGGGCATCTCTGTGGCCTCGCTCTCTTTGATTGGATCCCATTTCTGTCTCTGCATCCATCACTCTGGGCAGGAGATCGCCGTGGCATGGATTGCGCCATGTGCCAAACCTGGATTTGGGTATTGATTCAGTGTCCCATAAGGGCTGAGAACGTGAACTGCAGTTCCCTTGCAGAAAATTCGTTATGCAACAACTAAATCTTTGTCCTCGCCCTGTCCTCTTCTGTAGAAGCAAGCACCACTGGTTGCAAGTCAAAACCTCGATGAGATATCACCTCAAGCCTGTGAGGATGGCTGTCATAGATAAACAAAACAAATAGTAGGTGAGGAGGTGGAGAAATTGGAACCCTTGTGCACTGTTGGTGGGAATGCAAAGTGGTGCAGCCAGTGTAAAAACATATGGTAGTTCCGATAGATAGATAGATAGCTAGATAGATAGATAGATAGATAGATAGATAGATAGATAGATAAGATTAGATAGATTAGATAGATAGAGCTACCATATATTCCAGCAGTCCCGCTTCTGGATTTATCCAAAAGAACTGAAGTCAGATGGAGGTTCAGTCATTTCCCAGGAGTGGCTTTCCAGGGTCCCAGTCACAGCTGCTGGGTGTGCACATGGCCAGCATGCCCAGGCCTCCAGCTTTCATCTCTGGCTGGTTGCTGTGAGTGTCCCCCGGGGTATGCCACTAGCACCCCTCCTTGACTGCGGGTGCATCCTACCAATGCTGATTACTGATTTCTTGATAAACCTTCTTGAAAAAGTAACTTAGGCCCAGTTCTTAAGTTTTCTTGAATTTGGTATATACTCTTAACCATTCTTTGAGTTGCTATTGCCAGGAAGATTTGGTCAACAACAGTTTAAAATTTTAAATAACACTGTATCTTATAAGAATACATATGAGTAAGTTTTTTTTTTTTTTTGTGGTTCCAATAATAGGGCCATGGTATGTTTTGTCAATATTCTATTGGTGGCCATTTAAGTTTGCTACTAGTTTTTCATAGAATTTCCGGATCAAAGGGCACGCACATTTAAATTTTTATATATCTGCCAAACGGTCCCTCAAAGTGAGTCTCATCGACAGCATGTTATAGAATTTGTTTCCCCGTGTTATAGAATTTGTTTCCCCGTGCTCATTCCTTCTAGTTTTATCGATGTTGTCTCTCTCAAGCCGCTGAAAAAAATTATGCATTTTGTAAAATATATATAATAATCATTATTTGCATTAGAGTTAATATTTCTGGAATTAGCCCAAAGTCATACGGCTAGTAAGTAGTTGATCTAGACTAGAATTGAAATCTTCTGTGTCTGGTGTTCTTTTCGTTAACTGAAACTGGAAAATGTTTTACTTTATTTTTTCTTCTATCTTAATACTTGGAACTAATTTAATAGTCTACTTTGCAGAAATGCAAATTACATCTGTTCAACTTTCTTCAATGGAAATTAATGAAATAGCCAATTAATCTTTATTGTGAGTAGAACTCTTCATTATTTGTCAGTAACATTAACTTACATTATGCCAGGTTAAAAACAAAAAACTTTAATATACTTATTGGCAGTACCAATATATATATATATTTTTTTTAGCTGAGCCATCCTGCCACCTGTTGGCAGCACAGCAGTTCAGCTGGGCTGGAAATCGAACCAGCAGCTCTGGTGCTCAGAACTCACACTCTTGAGCGAGCTCTTAACCAACTGAGCCACTCAGCCAGCCCTTAAAGTTACATAGAGATTTTAATGTATTTTAGTCTTTAGCTGTTTGTCAGCCTAGTACATAGTAAATAATTTCTCAACCATTGAACTTACAGTATTTGACAGCTCTGCAGAAATTTTGCTGAATAAGTCGATTAAATTTTTACATTAAAAGATAATTCATGCAGTAACTTGTATTCATTAAAGCTTGAAACAATTTAAATGATGGAGTGAACATATTTTTGAAGCTGATTCATTACGATTTATCAAAAATATCTTATTAAAGAGCGCCCCCTACTCCTGGTTCTTGTAGTTGGTCACGTTCAATAACAGTGATATTTTGTTATTCATTTTCAAATTGCTGTTAATGACGTATGCCAATATTATTTACTATATGCTTGAAAATGTTCATTTTTCAAATGCAGTTTTATTTATGTATGCGGAAAATATTTTGAGCTAGTTAAAACATTTTTGTTAGTAAAATTTTAAATGTGCTAGAACATCTCATTTTTATCAAGCTTTATTGGCAACAAAGCAGTTTTAGGGACAGAGTAGCACTTGTTCCATTTAGATGAATTGCATCCCAACCCCTAGGTAATGAGAGAATAGCCTGTCGATTTCATCATGGCTGTTTTAGCTCGCTTTGCCATGTAAACAGGAATAGATGTCAACAAATTCCTGTGATCCAGTTATGTCTGTTTTCATAAACTATTTTAAACACATCCGTATGAAACTAGGTATGAGAAATAACAAGCATTAGTAAACGTTTTTTGGATTGTAAAAGTAACACCGGTCTTAGCTGAACTGGATTTATTAATAAGCAGTTTTACAGATTCATTCATTAAAATTCTTCTCTCATTCCTTGTCCTCCCGTTGCATTTCGTTGCTTTGATTACAGCGCTCATCAATGTCTATAATGCATTGCATATATGTGCCTGTTTCTCTTTTTCCTACTGTAATGTGAGCTGGAGGGCTGGATCTGTTGGCTGTTCATCTTTCTAGTCTAGACAGAGCCTGGCACCTACGAGGTCTAAATGTTGAATTCAGTTGATCTTTGCAAAATAATACACTGTGAAAACTTGACAAGTTATTCTCTTTCATAATCCTTAGCCACTAAAAACTGTGTTAGATTTTTCATATTACTTCAGTGAATCGATTTTTACATAGAAGGATCCCATGGACTTGTTGATTTTGTTTACAGAGAATTGTTTTGTATATTCTGAGGGTGATTATTGATTACCATCTGTTTCTATTTATCAGTCTTTTCAATCTCCGTATTCAGTTCTGGGCCATATTTTATATGTGAGATGATGGTGTCTCCGTTTTAGCATTGATGATTCTCAACTTTTAGGTTTTGATATTTAAAAAATGTGCAGAATATTCTGTGATATTCTGCAAGTTATGTTTTTGGCTTAATTTGAATTTTGGTGCCTTTCTTTATAAGGAAATGTTCATTGCTGGTAATCAGTAAAATGAGATGTCTGTCTTAGATAGTTGTAAAAACTCTTTTTTTGTTGTTTTTCACTTTTTAAGTCACTTAGGCTTTCCCAGCCACACATGGCTTTTAGACAGTATTTTAATTTTAACAAAAATGGAGGAAGAGGACTCATTTATTGAATGCTTACTGTGTTGCAGTATTGTGATGTTTCTTAAATCATTAATTGCTTAATAATGCTACACCATAGGCGATAAAATCCCCATTTACGGATGAGGAAGCTGAAGCCAAAAAGGAATATGTTTTTGGCCACTTGGCCTCTGTTTTATTTCTGATATAGCTCACAGAAAATCGTTCATACATGGATTGGAAAATCCATTAGGACTTTTATTTCTGCCAATATGGTCAATTCGATATCTTTTACAATATCCTACCTGTTATTAAACACCTAGAAATTTGGAGGTACATATTATAAACCCTCTCGTAAATGTATAGTTAAATTTACACAAGGGCAAGGGGATTTCGTAAGTGCCCTAAAAAGAAGTAGCTGAGAAGAATCGTTTGTTTTTTCTGAAGCTGCTAGTACCCAAGAACCTTAGTGATCTGTGTGACTCAGTGATTCTGGTTTTCACAGCTCTGTGGGGACAAGAGCCCAGGCTGAGGTCTGTTCAGGGCGAGGAATGAGACTCTGAGACTCTGCATTCCCTTTCATCGCCCAGGATAAAAATAAAGTTTGATCTGAAACCGTTAGGTATAAAGTGTATTTTTTTTAAAAAGAATAAAAGAAGGAATTGATGCTAGGATACCAAACATTTCTAGGGAAATTAGAAATGAGAGAAGGACCAACAATAAAAATAGAAGTCCATGATCTAAGAAAATTCCCAGGAATACCAGCAGGAAGCGTAGAGCAGCTTTCAAATCAGCAACCTAAATGCCCGAGTGACAGCAGGGAGAAAGCCTCAGGTGGAGACGCAGCCTGTCTTATTTGAATATCTTAGTTATTTCCCAAGCTTCAGTCAATTTTGGACCACCTTCACAATTGTTACAGGATTCGCACATTATCTAGTTTATTAGTTACTTAATACTTTCAAATGAACTTAGGATGGTATGCTTATGATTTATTTAGAAAAGAAAGCCTTTGTATCACAATAAAATATGGAAACCCATAATACCTGTCATAAATAGAAAGTATCTATAGAAATTAATAAAAAAAAGGGAACAAAGTTGCCTATTATTGAGCATGAGGCCCATCTCCTGTCATGAAGAAGGGAAAAGAAGCTTCAGGAGATACTGAGGACACCACATACAATCTTCTCCTTTATTTATTAAGAGGAAATGAAAAGAATGCAAAAAGGAAATACACTTTGGCTGTAGGTGATTGTGTCTTTCTGGAGTGTGCACTCTGTAGAATTGTTTTGGGTACCAGCAGTGTCACTAGCTGAGGGTGACATGACCTGAGGAGGGAAGTGTGACTCTGCATGTGTCTGAGAGGCTGCGTTTTCATGTTTGTCATTTGGAAGACATTGTTCCAAGCTCCCTGTATTGACAGGCTCTTTGTTTTGTTCTATTTGAAGCTCTTTTAAGAGCCTGCGCTGACGGAGGTGCCAACCGTTTATATGATATCACCGAAGAAGACAGGGAGAGGTAAGCTTTCTCTTAACCAGTCTTTACCACTAACTCTGCTGTCTGGTTTGTTGGAGCCTCTTCTTAATAAATTAACAGAAAAGAACCCTGGGAGAGAGCTGCTTAGCCATGTTGTCATGTCTTTGCTTTGAATGGTATATCTTAATAGAACTAGGCCAACCGTATTCTTTAAAAAACAAAAACACAACATCTCATCTGCTACTTCAAAAGCCTCAGTAAGTAGCATTATCAAATATCAGTATTTGTGAGGACTTTGAACGTTGACTACAGTAAAACTTCAAATGGTAATTGGAGTTGCTTTCCAAACAGTTTAAACGAATCAGAGCTGATCTCATATAAATGAAATGTCCTGTTGTAGAAGATACGAGATTTCTGTATTCATGTGGAGTAAAGCTCAGTACAGTTTACTGTTAGTTCCTTCTGAGTTATGCACACACGTATATTTTAGGAGATGAATAATTTACTTCTTAACAAAGTGTCATCTATGCTGCCTGGTTTTCCTGATCTTTGCATGGTGAGCTATTTTTAGATAAAAGTACGTCTGATGAAAGCAAATTTAAATCTGACTCATTGCCAACATGTTTGCAGTTCAACCTCTTGGCAAACACAAGAATTTATGGTCTAGATCTAAGTAGAATAGCTATGACATTTATGTTTACCTCTATCATGTATGTTAGTAAATGCACTGAAATGTTTATAGTTTGAGAAATCATCTCCTTGCTGCAAAAAAGTAAAATGAAAATATTATGAGGCAACGTATCATCAGTATGAATTAAATATATATGTTTTGAAATGATGTGAAAATACATCTTTATGGCGTCAAATGTTTGCACTTCAGTTTTCTGAGATTGGAGCTGCTGAGATTGGAGCTGCTTTTTGAAAGCAGCTGGTTGCTTATAGGCAGCAGGCCTGTTTCCTCTCAGGTTGGGCGTGTCAGTGTCTGAGGACTTTCTGTGTTATCAAAGACTACAGCAATGGCGACAGCTAGGAAATGATTTAGATTCCTGACACCCTGTGCTGCTTTATTTTTCTACCTTTATGGGTTCCTCTGAGTGTATTCAGTAGACCTGACAGTCTGAAAAAATAAATAGTCTGTGAAAAAATACTCAAGTATATGTTATAAAAAGGCCCCGGGCCAGTCAGTTCAGGGACGAGCATGATGGCTATCAGGCCAGGATGAGCTGTGGATACTGGTTGTTCTATGCCCATCGCCTGCTGGCAGGAACCTAGTACTGGTTAGTGCTTCTGTAATGCTAAGTGTAGCTCATGAACATAATTCTGTGAGCAGGGTCTGTGGAAGGAGGTTAACACAGTGCTTCCCAACGCTTCCACGATCACGATCGCCATCTAGAATGCTTGCGAAAAAATACAGGTTTCTCTGCTGATTACTTTTATTGGATTGGGATTGGGCTGGACATTAATAAGAAAGATAACACACAACACTTCAATTCACATTTAAAGGCAAAACATCGCCAGATTTGGGGAGCGAGTGCTATTATTTTTGACCAAATTTCAAAATAATCGTTTCTAGTATTTCTGAATACATTTATTAGTCTTATGCAAGTCTTCCAAGACCCTTATCTACATATGAAGATGTTCAATAAGAAAATCTACTATTAGTTGATTTTCTCGTTGTAATGGAGGGTGTATTTGCCATGGTTCCTATTCTGATACTTAGGACATGGCTGGCGGGAAGGGATGGAGTCTAACGGGGTGAAGAGTGAAGCTGACGGCCTCAACGTGGAAATTAAATTTTTGGAATAAATCTCATTACATCCAAACCCTAACCTGTGAAGCTAACTGGATACAAGTGGCTAAACATGATTATTCATTGTATTTTCAATACATTGAGTTTTAATGCCACTGCTTCACTTGTTCTTATTTATTTATTTATTTATTTATTTAAATGTCCATATTACAATGTAACACCTTATAATTATGCAGTAAAACATGAGTGTGTACAGAATCGTCTCCAACTGAAGAAAAAATGAGATATCTGCACATTTGGAAAGGCAGCGAGGAGGGCTGGCATGGACAGGAACAGGAGGAGGTTCACAGGCGGACCCAGGGGAGGGAAAATCAGCGCTGATGTGGGTCTGACCCCTGCAGAGTGCAGCCGGCCCTCGACGCCATCTCGCCTAAGCGCTTGTGTCTGTGTTTCAACGCTGCGAGTGGCCTCTCTCAATTTATGAGAGTTTTTTTGATTAAAAAGCCTTAAATGTTGTTGTTTTTTTTCTTATTGTGAAAACAATACATGGTGACTCGAGTATATATTAGTGAGTTGGGAGAAATGAAAAGGAGAAAATAAAAATTTCCTGTTGTTTGTTACTAAGTAGCAGAGAGTGACATTGAGTCGATCTATTGGCTCTGCCTTTGAAAAAACAGAAATAGGACAACTGTTTCTTGCTGAAGTGAAGGTAGGTTCCCTCAGGCCTAGAAAATCGTCTAGGAATATTAGATACAATAAATATGTTAATAAATGAATATCTAATTACAGTTATTCTGTTGTCTTCTCCCATAAAGTTTTGAGGGACTTTGATTGCTAACCCTTCTATTTCGGATAAATAGCTTGCCTCTGTCCTGAGAGCTCCTCGGTTCTGAATTGGGTGTGTGTTCAGTCTGTATGGTAAACTGAGGCAGGGTGAGGACCAGTCAGGAAAACATAGAATGGGCCTTGTCAACGACACGTAGATCCTAGCTTTGGCTGTGGAGTTGGGATTGAAGAGGAAGAAGTTTTAGGAAGCTTGTCTTTGTACTGTATTCCTGTACTCTTGACTGTTTCCCTAGTCCCAGATACCTATTTTTAGAAATGTGGGGTAGCAAGGCAGGGTATCAGATGTATGGCCCAATAGCCCGACTTCTACAGCTCCAACCTGGTACTGGCTGAAGTCTCAGGCTTGTATTCTGGTGATTAAAAAATCCTGCGGTGGCCTCCTTAGATCTGCCTCCACCCTTCTCCCAGGAAGGAAAAAAACCCACCATTGGTCAGAACCAGGATGGTAAAGCATGGCCCCGCTTGTCAGAATAGTCACAGGCTATGGAGATGACAAAGCAAACAAACAAATAAAGCAGAAAAAGAACCAAGAGAAGCATGGTAAGCTTTTCTAGGAAAATTTTATGCAGCAGAGTTTTTCCTTGCCCATCATCAGTAGGCATTTGGAGGTTTGTTTTATTTTTCTAGTGTCGATTTTATTGACAGTATATTAGATCAGGAAAGTGCAAATTGTCCACATCAAAGAATATTAAAGGTTGTTATTTGTGTGTGACAGGCATATAATAATGATTATGGGGGGCTTACGTCATCCCCTCTCCCCCACTGCCCGCCACCTCCACATACACACCGACATCAGCACTCTTCAGCCGCCCCAGTTCTTCCTGTATCTGCAGATGGAGCAGAGACTCTTAAGACAACAGCTTCTTTTTTTTAATTTAATTTTATTTTTTTAATCTTTTATTATGAAATAAACATTATTTTTTAGAACAAATTAGTTTCAGGTGTACAACACAATGCAATAGTTATACTTTTTACCCCTCAAAGTGACAACCCTCCTCCCCCAATTCTCCCCCCCACTCCTCCCCCCCATATCATACATATCTATTACAATTCCCTTGACTCCCTTCCACAGTATAATCCACATCCTGTGACTATCTATAGATTCAGTTACAGTTGGCATACAATATTATACAACATCAGCTTCAGGTGTACAGTGCAGTGATCAAGCCTCTACTCCATCCATGAAGTGGTCTCCCAAACAAGACATGTGACCATCTGACATGCCACAAAATTTTTACAACATTATTATATTCCCTGAACTTTGTTTCATATCCCTGTGGCAATATTGTGGTTGTCTATTTATGCTGTCTAATCCCTTCCCCTTCTCCCTTATCCCCACCTCCCTCCCAATTAGCAACCCTCAGTTTTTCCTCTATATCTATGAGTCTGTTTACTTTGCTTGTTTATTCAGTTTTTCAGATTCCACATATAAGTGAGATTATATGGTATTTGTCTTTCTCCGACTGACTTATTTCACTTAACATAATAGTATCTTCACAACATTATCAATTATATTCCCAGAACTGCCCCCATATCCCTGTGGCAACATTGTAGTCACCCACCTAAGCTGTCCAAAACCTTCCCCCTCTCCCTCATCCCCACTCCCTCCCAGCCAGCAACCATCAGTTTTTCCTTTATATCTGCTTGATATGACTTCAATCTTCTTAAATTTACTGAGACTTGTTTTGTGGCCTAACATGGTCTATCTTGGAAAATGTCCCATGTATACTTGAGAAGAATGTATATTCTGTTTTTTCAGAGTGAAATGCTCTATAAATATCAACGAAGTCCAGCTGGTCTAAAGTGTCATTTAAGGCCCCTCTTTCTGTGTTGATTTTCTCTCTAAAGCGTCTCCATTGGTGACAATGGGGTTGAAGTCCCCTACTATAATAGTGTTACTGTTGATCTCTGTCTTTATGTCTGTCAAAATCTGTTATATGTGATTAGGAGTTCCTATGTTGGGTGCATAAATGTTTTATTAGGGTTACAGTGCCCTTCTTTGTCTTTTATTATAGTCATTTTAAAGTCTATTTTATCCAAAATAAGTACTGCTACTCCAGATTTTTTTTTCTCATTTCCATTTGCATGAAATATCTTATTCCATCTGTAAACAGCATATACGTGGGGCCTATTTTCTTATCCACTCAGCCACTCTCTGTCTTTTGATTGGAGCATTTAGCCCATTCACATTTAAAATGATTATTGATAGGTGCATATGAATTGCCATTTTGTTATTTGCATTCCTGGTCTTCCTGGGTTAGCTTGTTTACCCCTTTCTTTTGTTTAAAAAAGCCCTTTTAACATTTCTTACAATGCTGGCTTGGTGGTAATGAATTCCTTAAGCTTATTCTTTTCTGAGAAGCTCTTTATTTCTCCTTCAATTTTAAGTGATAGCCATGCTGGGTAGAGCAATCTTGGTTGTAGGCCTTTATTTTGTGTCACTTTGAATATCTCCTGCCACTCCCTCTGGCCTGCAGAGTTTCTGTAGACAAGTCAGCTGTTAGTCTAACAGGAGTTCCTTTGTATGTAACCTGCTGTCTTTCTCTTGCTGCTTTTAGGATTCTGTCTCTGTCTTTAACCTTTGCCATTTTCACTATGATGTGTCTTGGTGTGGACCTGTTTGGGTTCAGCTTGTTTGGAACCCTCTGCACTTCCTGGGCATGTATGTTGATTTCCTTCACCAGGGTAGGGAAGTTTTCAGTCATTATTTTTTCAAATACATTCTCGACCCCTTGCTTCTTCTCTTCTCCTTCTGGTATCCCTATGATTCGTAGGTGGTTGTGCTTCACCTTGTCCCATAGGGCTCTTAAACTATTTTCATTGTTTTTTATTCTTTGGTCTTTTTGCTGTGCCAACTGGGTGAGTTCTGCTATTTTATCTTCCAAATCGCTGATCCGCTCCACTGCTTCATCTACTCTACTGGTGATTCCTTCGAGTGTATTCTTCATTTCAGTTATTGTATTCTTTAGTTCTAACAGGTTGTTTTCTATCGTTTCCCTATCCTTCTTTATGTCCTCGCTAAGTTCCTTAAACATTCTTATCATCAGTGTTCTAAACTCTGTCTCTGAAAGGTTGGATCCCTCTGTTTCATTTGGTTCCATTTCTGGAGGTTTCTTCTGATCTTTTACTTGTGACATGTTTCTTTGTTTCCCCATTCTGGCTGTCACTCTGGGATTGCTTTAATGTATTAGATAGATCACCAGGAGAGCCCTGGCTGGATCACGCAGGCACACAGCTCACGGCCCAACACTCCCAGGAGAACTCCCAGTCTCAGCCTGTCCCAATCAGCCACTCGCAGATCAGGCCGAGCAGCCCGACAACCAATCACCAGCCTGGCAACTCTGCAAGCGCAGTGTGGAAAGCAGAGACCCGAGGCGGCTTGCGTGCTCCCGTGTCTCAGTGAGCAGCCTGTTGGAGCCGGAGCACGCCCACCAGGCGTTTCCCTGGCAACGCAGCACAAGCCGAGTGGAGGGTGGGCATCCGAGGCGGCTCTCGCTCCCGGGTGAGAGAAGGGCATTTTGAAGAATGCATCTAAGACATAGTGACGCTGTTTCTGAAGCTTAGAGAAACAGCATGAACTTTATAAACTGGGCAGGAAAAACGTTCGGTGAGAGAGAAGGATAAAGGAAACGGAGGCCGGTGGCTGGGCCCAAGAGAGACCCGCGGTTACTCCTGGGAAACCGGCTCAGCTCCCTAAGGCGCCTCGTCCACCATGCACCATGGCTTTCCCCCCGAGAAGACCTTCTAACCGGGGCCTAAAAACACTCAACTAGGGCAATATCACCGACTTTAACACCATAGGGAATATTAAAAAGAAGCGAACACCTCGAGAAGTGCACCAATTATGATGATATAGCTCAGTGAGTTTTCACAAAGGGAGGACGCTAATGGCAACAGTCCTGAGGTCAGCACGTAGGATATTACCAGCATCACAGGCCTTTCTCATGCGCCTGCCAGCACTCTCTCTCCTGGATCAATCAATGTTAGATTAATTTTGCCTATTTGGGGGTCTTTAGAAGATAGAATCATAATATATGAATTTTGAGTGTATGGACATTTGGGGTGGGTATAGAAGTCACAGCTCTCTGAACCTGAATAAGGACTAAGAAACATGGCTGTAGGTTCTTTTAGGAGAATTACAGTTATGCTAATTATTGTAAGAGGTGGCAGAAGTGATGGAATCAAGGAGAAGAGACAGTTGTACAGAACAAACAAGAATCACATAATTGATGACACCACAAAAGTAGTCTCACAATATGGGAGAAATAGTTTACATTGATTATTCTTTTTTAAAAATAATGCATTTAAAGATAGGTAAAGATTTGTAAACCCTATTCTATTAGAAAGTTAAGATAAACTGACCATAAATAAGACAGAAAGAGAGGGAAAGAGAGAAAGACTGCTTTGGAATGAGACCAGATCTCCCCAGAATAATCCACTGGAAGAAATAAGAACGTGGCATTAAGCTTGTGATTCATTCACTCATTCATTCAAGTATTTATTATTTAATACCTTTGATAGTTAGACATTTTGGTAGTTACTGTGAATGTATACATAAATGAAATATAGTTCCTGCCCTCAAGAAACTTACAGTGTAATCGAGTAAAGAGGAAATTACTATTCAGTATGATAGATTATAGCACATGAGGAAATTCTAATTCAGCGTGACAGGTTCTATGACAGAAGGACGCAGAGAGAGTGGACAGTTAAACCAGAATGGGGGTCTGTTAGAAAATATCCTGAGGGTCCTAATGGGATGTAAAAGGTTAGGGCTGCAGAGTGGGATGTGTGTGTGTGAGAGAGACAGAGAGACAGACAGACAGATAGACTGACAGGCAGACAGATCAGGGGTGGAGGGTAGGTTGTCCTTTGAGTCCTGGATAAATCTAAACTCGTTACCTTGAGAATGGGGCTTGGCCTTCACTTACCTTTCAGCCATGGCTGGTTCCCTCCCTGCCTTCTCCCAGGCCCCTCTCAGGCTGATTCTCAGCATGCACGCCTCAGTACTGCCCATCGGCCATTCCTGTTGACTGCCGTCCATTCGGATTCAGCAGTGCCGATAGGTCCTATGCACATGGACCCTCAGATGGTTTTAACAGCTTATGCTGGCATTTCTTGTAGCGCCCTCTCCATGCGCCGGGCCTGACTGACACGCTCTGCTCCCTGAGGGCTCCCTCTGCTGCCGATCTGCAATCCTTACACTGTAGCAGTGCTCTTAGTAAATTACAATGTTGACGTTCACATGTTACCTTGATTTAGAGTTCCAAAGGCTTACAGCCTTTACTTACTTGGTTGCAAATTTCTTGTGATCCCTTAACTTTACAGAATACTTCATAATTATTTACTTTCTCATTTATCTTGTGATGTAGTGATGTATAGATGTATATCTGATCTCTTACTATGTGGTGAACTCAAAGGCGGCAGTCATAATTAATCTTCTATGCCTCTTAATATCTAGTACACTAATGAACATCCTAGAACGTACTGAATTAATGATTTTTCATTGATATCTTAGAAGAAATGTCTAAGAGAGAAGAGACTAAGCTTTTCCTCAACCAGGGATTTCTAAGCTATCATGTCAGCTATTGGGACTATCTTGAATTGAGAGAAGAAAATTGGAATAATTATATGTCTTATTAGTATGTTTAAATCAGAGCCTCTTCTATCTAAAAAGGTTATCCATGTAGTGCCTGAAATCCTGTATACAGCACAGGTCCCGTTTATTCCAGAATGGCATTGCATTCTAATTCCTGGCTCACTGAGCCTTTTATCATGAAACAGATCCTTGCCTTTGAATTCATTGGCATTTTGAGAGCAGCGTGAAGATCAGTGCTAAATGTGAGAGTTTTCTTTTTCAGTTATGACATAGTGGGACTTAGAGACTCATGCTTATCGGCATAAGAGTCTAAGACACAGCTATCCATTTTGGCGTCATTAGTGTGTAGGAATTTGAAATGGGGGCTGTTGTTTTTAGGGTTAGTTTTCTCAGAGTAATCGATGAATATTGCATCCTGAATGTGAGGTCCTACAGAAGATTATTTTTATACAATCATTGTTCTAGTTTAGCTCAGATGTTTAGGAGTTGCTTTTCTGTTTAATTTAAAAGATGAGCACCAGGCCGGGCGAGTGGCGCAGTGGTTAAGTGCTGCCTTGGGAAGCCAGCGGCCTCGGTTCGGGTCCCACATATGAGGGCCAGTGACACTGCCCTCAAAAAAAAAAAAAAAGATGAGTACCGAGCAAAAATCCCCTCAATTCATACAAATGACCATTCAATTCAGCACTCATTGAACAATGGTGGGGTGAGAGGTGCTTAAACAGAAAAGCAAGGTTTAGTCTTGATTTCTTATTCGTCTCCGTTAACTTTCTCAGAGTTACGATTTCAGTCTTTCTAGCTTTATATTCTTGCAACTTTCTCATCAGCACATCATTACCCCATTCAAAGTGATAAAGTGGGAAGAGAGGGTAACTGTTGTAAATCTAACTCTAAAGCTGTGTTCCAGCTAAACCAATTTCAAAATATAATTTAAATAACTGAATAATGTGGAAGGCTAGCTGTTAAAAACTAGCTTTTAAAGACTTTATCCATATAATTAAAGCAGACATCTGGCAGCAAGTATCTGATACACCCTTGAATAAATCAATGACTTGTCTGTCCACACATGAGTAACTTAAACTATTTCGTGCTGTCGGTCCACGTGGCTGTAGGTAGCAGGGGCTTCCGGGTTGGGGATTGTGAAGTGTGTTACCTAGGTCAGTACTCAAAGCTCATCTGTAGCTTCATTACTGTGAGATCTTCGACAAGTAATTTCACTTCCTTGGGCTGTAGTTTCTTCATCTCTGATGTTTCTGAGGCGAGATCTCTACCTCCTGGTGTATTCAAAGAAATTTTGATGAGGAAACATATTATTTGGGCTGGTCATGAAAGATGTGAAGAGGCTGAGAGGATAGAGGGTGACCTTTCAAAGTTATAGTATGATGGATTATAGAATAGTGGAATATACACATGATGTCGTTTTAGACCATAACTCTAAATATCCTTGTCATGGTTAATATTCTGCATGCAGTAATTGTACAACTTCTTAGAAGAATTATAAGCCCTTTTCATATTATGATTGGAATGAAGGAATGTCATGGTTAGCTTCTTTGAATCTGTCTTGTTTTTAATCAGCTTGTTCAGGTATAGTTTCATACAATCTAATGTATCCATTTTAAGCCTACAGTTCAATTAGTTTTGAAATGGTATACAGTTCAATTTACCACCGCAGTGGTTATAAGAAGTCTGTTATCCCCAAAATTCCTTCATGTCTCTTTAGACTCAATCCCCAACTCCCACGTCCTCTCTCTAGAATGTCATGTAAATGGGATCATACAGTCTGTTGTCTTTTGTATGTGACTTTTTTTCACTTATCAAATGCTTTTTTGTTTGTTTGTTTGTTTGTTTGTTTGTTTGTTTGTTTTTTGAGGGCAGTGTCACCGGCCCTCACACGTGGGACCCGAACCGGGGCCGCTGGCTTCCCAAGCCAGCGCTCAACCACCGCGCCACTCGGCCGGCCCCACTTATCAAATGCTTTTGAGGTTCATCCATGTTATTGTGTGTATTGGTAGTTTGTTCCTGTTCAGTGTTGAGTAGCGTTCCGTTATTTGGTACACCACCGTTTTGTTGGTTCATTCAGGGCATTTGAACTTCGTTCTTAAGAAATGCCCATTTAGTTGGAATCTGTTATCATTTTTTCAAGTACTTCTTTGGGTTGAATATTAGTTCTTTTGGTTACAGGCAAACAAAATATTCAAAGTTGTCAGTTCAACACTAGAGGTTCTATAAATAGTAGTAGAGGCTCATATCGAAGGCCTATATTTGCTGTATCTTACTGAAAATTCTGCAAATGCGTGCTCAATCATGTTAGCTTCAAGCCTAGCCTCAAGCAATATTTAGTCATTTGATTCAGCCAGTTTCTATTAAAAATTATACAATCAAATTACTAAGCTTTGTAAGCACGTCAACATTATTGGGTCTTTAGATCAAAATGATGGAAGGTGAAAACGATTAGCACATTTAAAAGAAAATTTGTACTAAGAGTCTTGGTATTAAAGAACCCTCCACAACAGACTATAAGGATATATTTATCTTGAATTATTGATTGAATTAGTTTAGTAATATGTTTTAGTCCGTTGGTTTTCAAATGCAGAGTTCTAAGTCAAGGCGCTGGAGGAGGGGGATGTTTATGCAAAGATGGTGTGTTGTCAGATCATGCATGACGTCAAGATAAACTTTCAGTGTGAGATCATTTTCAGCAGCTACAGGAAGTCAATTCACAGCTAAATTTTATCAGAATCATTGTTCTTTGGAGCTATTCCGTTTCATAATGTTTCTGACAAAACCCTTTTCCTGCACTGTGGATAGTCTTCAGAGATAAATTACCTTCAGGTGATTTTTTTTGAGAGAAGCCTGAATCATCTGTCAAAAGCTTTGAGTAACACATGGCTCCTTTAATTTTACTTCTTTTTAAAAATATAAAGTTAATTTTGTTTTAGCACTCGTTAATATGATTTAAGAGCCATTATTTTCACCACAATGTATGGCTTATCTTCAATATATTATTAGATTGCTGTGTTAAGTCAAAATTATGAGTAATCACATAGTATCATATATATGTGTTCGTATATATGTGTGTGTGTGTGTGTATATATATATATATACACACACACACACACAATGTTATATATACAGAGGGTGATAAAAATGTATACACATTTTAAGAAAGGTAAAGATTACTAAAATTATAATAATGTATACTGATAACAAAAGATCAATACAAGTTACATGTTTGCCTTCTGCAATTACAAGAGGTGCTCAAAGTGGTTCCCATCAGTGCCCAGACACTTTTGATTATGGGGAACTATTGCTTGAGCAACTTGCATACATTTTGTTCACTTGCATACATTTTTCTGAGTTTTCATATGCATTTAAGTGAATTCACACACTTGCATGCTTCCACACACACACACCTAGATACTTTCTGCATGATTTTCTTGTTACTAAGATTTTGATTTTGTGTTGTTGGACCCAGAGTAAGCAGAATAATTCCAACAACAAAATGGCACGTATTGTTAACACATCATTATAGGACATGAAATTTGAGTTGATGATGAGATGGCACCTGAGCCAGCTATGACCTTTCTATTGTTAGGGCGCAGAAAAATTACAGCTGGGATTCATAAGCAAGCGCTAGTTAATAAATTGTGTGGTAAAATATCCAAATGGCAGTTACACCAAGAAGAGCTCTGAACTCTCCCATGTGATGCTGGGATTGCTTGAGATTATTCCTTGAAGACTTCAATTTTGCCCCTCTAGTCAGAGAGTTCAAGAATATGCTGAAATACCTCAGAAAGGGTATTTAAAAAAACTACAGAAAAATTTTACCACCCTAAGGAAAAAAACATTGTGTGCATGTATAGTGTATGTATATAGCCGTGTTTATGTGTGTATGCATATGTGTGTATATACAGAGGGTGCCAAAAAAATGTACACACATTTTAAGAAAGGAAAAATCTGTATTACAATTGTAATATTCGATATATATCGATAACAAAAGATGAACACAAGTCATGTGCATACATTATTTTGGCACCCCTGGCATGTATGTAGAACAATGCCTTGGATAAAATTTAGCTGTAAACTGACTTCCTGCAGCTGCTGAAAATGATCTCATACTGAAAGTTTATCTTGACGTGTCACACACACACACACACACACACACACACACACACAATATCTTAAATGCTTGATTTTGGGTACTATGTATCCTAGAAGTAGAAGAGAGCTAGAAAAAGTCAGGGAAAATTAATCTGTGATTGACAGGAAGTAGAATAAAAAATCATGCATATTAAAAATGTTGACATGCTCTCTAAACTCCATGATTTAGAATTGCAATTAACACTCATGACTTACACCCTGTTAGTTTCTGTAAACATGGATAGGGACCGCCAGATGCAAACACAAATACAAATACAAAACATGCCCACCAATGCCCATGGACAGTATCTTCTCTTTGGCTGCCAGTGCTCTTGTAATGCCCAGGGCAGTCTAAGGGTGTTTATTAATATCCCGCATACTTCCCCCTCCAAATGCATCTCCCTAACGTCATACTTACTGGGATATAATATGCTGCTAGTTATGAGGTGGTTTTATTCGTCACTCTCTTAATGACAGTAAGGCGCATTCTGAGAAATTTAATAACATTCCTCTCAAATAAAAAAAAGAAGTATAGAGTACACTTCCTTAGTTTTATAAAAGCTTGTTGTTAATCAGAAGATTCTATATCTTTTCCAAGACTTCATGTTATATATTTTTTCCTAAGTAAACTTTTAAATTCCATTTTTATGATTCATGATTTTCCTAGGTGGGAGGAGATGTACCTTAGATACCTTTTCCTTTTTAATTTTTAATTTACAGTTGATTAACAATATTATATAAGTTTCAGGGGTATAGCACAGTGGGCAGACATCCACATAATATATGAAGTGCTCCCCTCATTAGTCTAGTATCCATCTGACACCATACATAATTATTACAAAATTATTGACTATATTCCCTATGCTGTTGCTTTTTAAAAAATGGTTCCTCTCAATGTAATATTATCAAGACTGGTTTGCATTACACAACATAGGGCTCTCTTTACTTGAATCTTTGTGACAATTGAGTAAGACAATACATTTTTTTTCTCATTTGCAATATGTATAAATGTTTCATTACTTAAAAAGCCCAGCTGTACCTTAATAACACAATAATACAAATTTTTATAAAATATCCTTGATTTATTTTTAAGATAAAGTTTCCTCAGATTTAGTTCTATTATTTAAAAAATTAAGGCGAGTTTATAGACAGGAAATAATGTTTTCTGCCTTGACTCTTAGTACTAAAAAGGCTCCTGAAACTTAGCTGCTTAGAGTGCATTTTTCCATGTACAGTATCATCAGGTTTTTTTACTTCGTGCATAATTCACTTATTTATCACTAGCGGCCTCTAGTGAATATTCAGTTTTTTTCCTGCTGGGCTGTATGTTACTAGGTTATCAGTAACTGCAGAGCAGGTCCATGGGTTAGGCAAGAACAACAGCGATAGTTCAGTCATCAGAACATTATATCCATCAGTGGCAGGAGTGTGTCCCCATAGCCAGGTCGTAATGCTTCTTGTTACCACTAATAGGGTTTCCACAGTGAATCTCCTCCACGTGGCACTTGTTCTCTTACGTGGGAGAAAGAGTCAGTGGTCACACCCTTCACTGATGCATCCAATGCTTTTAGTAGGATAGTCAAGTTCAGATACAGATGGCGAAGGGTACCAGAACCAGCAATGTCGGACAGATCATACGCTAGAAGTTGGAACCACACTGTCTTTATTTGTAAAATTTTAAGCAAAATAGTGTTCAAGTAATTTTAATGTAATCATAATTACAAACAATAATAATAATACAAAAATGATTCAGTGAACCAGATCTGTATTGTTTAGTATTTACCTTAAAAAAAAAAACCAAACCTTTTATATATTCACTGGGATGCAGCAGAGAAGCAAATGCCTGACTTCTCTGAACTTTCTTAGATAGATAATAAGTCAGGCACATAATTAGAATAGAAAGTGCATTGCTAGTGACAAGAAGGACGATATGGCCGGAGGAGGGCAGTACATTTCACGGTGGGGCAGTAGCGATTAAAAGGAGGGAGGCCCCACTGAGAAGGTGACTCCTGAGTTCGGGCCTCTGCGAGGTGAAGAAGTGAGCCACTGGCTACACAAAGGAAGGGCCTTCCAGGCAGAGGTAATGCCTGCGCTGAGACCCGAACCTGAGAACAGGGTCAGTTAGCTCTTGCTGCGTCACAAGCCACCCCCACACTTAGTGCCTTAAACAACAGTGGTTTACAGTTCTACCGGGCAGCTCGGCACATGACCTGGGCTCACTCGTGTCAGTCATGTTGGTCCGGCAGGCACTTTCGCTGATGATGTCAGCAGGACTCACTCTTACCTTTGGAGCTGCCTCTTAGCTGGGTCCCCGGACTTTTCTCTCTGATCTTCCATCTTGCAGCCTGTCAGCCTCAGGCTTGCCCAAGATGGTTCTCATGACCCAGGGAAGGGTCCCAGGAGAGCCGCGGCAGGCTGGACGGAAGACTGTAACTCCATTGGAAGGCCTGGTGTTTTCCCTTGTATGCCTGTTACTTTTATTAATGGTGTTCATCAGCTAATGGTTTTATGATTTCAGGGTGACCCCTTCCTAAGCCATTACCCTGTGACTGAATTCTTTCAGATTCCTGGAAGACAGCCGTTTTTAAGTACTGTTGAGATCTTCTCGGGTACCAGTCCTGTATTTTAGGAAAATGGTTCCCACATCCATGTATAATGGATAAAAGCAGCAAGATAAAAACAAACAAGCAAGGATAAGACATAAAGTATGTTACCCTAACCCTAACCAATCTACCACAAGTAGAGAGAATGAGGGGGAAACATTAGAGGGAGCGGTCGGGAAGGTAACTGAGGGAGGACCTGGAGACGCAGACTTGTCACTAGGCAGCTGATTCTCCTCGCTGTGGACTTGGGTAGGGAGACAGCCTGTTAGTGACCGCGCTGGCATTTGTGAGTCTTACTGAATTCCGTGTGTTATACCTCCGCTGACTCACAGGAAGAAGCAGGAAGCAAATACGTTACACCGAGGTAATTCACTCCCGGTGAGCTAGCCTCTTAGAATTGTGAAGGTGAAAACTTAGCATTATTTGGGGCTCTTTCCTGTTTGTAAATAAGAAAAGATGAAACCTTCCACTCCACTGTGCTGTGTCAGGCTTAGCATGAGTCTCCTCGATCTGCGTAGAATTTTCTGGTACAACCCCCCGTACGTACCACCATCATCACGGCTTCCTTCTAGGACAGTAACCCCAGAGCCACTGTCTAGTCAGACAGCCTCTCTCATTCCTTCTCTCTTCCCTTTAGCCACGTTGGGACAACAGTTGATTACAGCAAAGGGCAGCTGCGACCTCAGAGGGCAGCAAGGGCTGTTCACGGTGTCCAGGGACCTCCCCTTCGTGGCCT
The DNA here is from genome assembly GCA_033961575.1 of Aselliscus stoliczkanus. Lineage (NCBI taxonomy): Eukaryota > Metazoa > Chordata > Mammalia > Chiroptera > Hipposideridae > Aselliscus > Aselliscus stoliczkanus. The sequence continues at coordinate 86,310,683 of CM066740.1, read as the reverse complement.
TCCACCTCTTTCACCTCTTATGTGTCTTCCTCCTTGTCCCCTTTCCATGGCCTGAACAGAGTCGTTACCTGTACCTTCCGTCCTCTTGTTATGATCTCATTTATTTATAGCTTTTCAGGCAGTGTCACTTATTACGATACCTTCCCTCCCCTCTGTCCCACCCGCTCCCCGACACCTGCCTCTTCCTGGTTCTTCTAAAGTATCTTGTCCTTGACCTGCAGTGTCGGTGGCCCTGTTCTGGAATATCCACGCTTCACCTTGAAGCCTTTGGGACACGTGCAGTGTATATTTAAGAAATATTTGGTAAGTTGAATTAAGTAGCATTTATGCCAAGGATTCACAAGTGTCTATAATAGCTCCGCCTCTCCTCTGCTCTGCCTCTGTCCTGACACCGCGTAGCTGAGCTTGAGCCCTGCAGCGCTCTGTGACCTCAAACCCCAGCTGTCTAAAATCTAGTTCTTGTTACGTTTTTAACCTGCAGGATTAAGACTAAATCAGATTTCTGAGATTTCAATACTGGTATTTCTCTTTCAAAATTAAAACTGTCTGCTGTTTATGGAGGTAGAAAGATGGGTTGAAAAAGCTTATCGATGCCTAATGACTCGTCTCTCTTATAGGAATAGATAGATGTCCCTCACACGTGTGACTTGTTGGAAGAATTTCATGCCAAATCATTGTACTTGCCATGTGTATAGACTGGCCGCAAAAGCCCTGCATAAATGGTGGCCAGTCTCATACCCTTACCCACAAAATTCATTTCCATCCAAAAAGTTAATCAGGGTTTTTTTAAGAGCAGCATCTTGCAAGAATAATGACAGAGAGTAAAATGCCTGGAGACCATGTGCTTACGTGTAATTTATGGTGTAAGTTTTGTTTCTGGAAACCAGTTGAATAAATATCAGTTAGCAGAAAAACCCATATTTTTACACAAACTCTTATTATTTGTGCTTTATTCACCTCAGAGAAAACTTGCTAGGTTATGTGCAATATATAAAAAGTCATTTCAATGAAATTTTTGTTGTGTTTGATGTGTATTATGTGATTCAATGTGCACTTCGCCTTTGGTATCCATATTTTTAGTGTGAATATTCTATAAATTTTATTTCTGTAGTCCTTATTTCTTTCATTTTCATCATTCCTTGACTCTTTCTGGAGCCAAAGAAGCAGTACATTTTGTGCACTGAGTTCATATTGAATTTTAAAATTGCTTTTCTTCCAGAATCTTTTTACTTTAGGGTTTGCTGTTGAATTTATTTTTTCTTCTCTGTATCTCATTCCTTTGCTCCAGCTAGACAGATCACTAGTTAAACAGGCAAGCTGGAATGAAAATAACCACCTTCCCTGGAAGGACTGGTCAGTTATGGACAGTTGTCTGAGTATGAAAATCAAGCAGAATCACAAAGGCAGACCCAGTGTATCCCTTCATACAGAGGACATTCACTGTCATGGTCATGAAAGGTACTTGACAACACATCCTACCACCCGTGCGTGTAATATTAAACTGCCAGCACTGGGGAGGCAACGAAATGATTCTGATGTAGCGTTCTGATGTATGCTTCGTATAGCAGTAGTAGTGTCTTATCAAAGGTTATGCTGAATATTAAGTTTTTATTAGATATGTGATTTTTAAATTGTGGTTAAATATTATTTTAAAGAATAATCTTCATTCTAACATGGGTACTGATTCAAATTTGAAATTACAATATATGAATTGGGGAGGGGGCTTGTCAATTTGAGGGGTAAAAAGTATAACTATTGCACTGTGTTGTACACCTGAAACTAATTAAAAATAAATAATTTAAAAAAAAATCACAATATAAGTCAATGAGAAAATGATTTTCTAAAATGTATCTTTTTCAAAATTTGTGGTGTGCCTGAACTATATAAACTACTACAATAAACTTAAATCAGTTATATAGACATTAAATACACATAAATAAATGTTAAATATCAACAATTACATACTCTAGTAGAGCAATTGAAGCTAGTGTGAAAAATAACTAGGATAAAATATGTAGAGAAATTGAAACTCTTAACCTACTTTGATGACAAATGATTGATTTTACTTAATATCAGTGTCATCATGTATATAAATGGTGATTTTAAAGTCTTAACTAGTAGCCTCGTTGACAACTCTGCAGAACTGACCAGTAGTTTCCGAGTATTGAAAATTGTTCCTTTTAGTAGTCTTCCCTTATTCTGGGGAGTATTGATTATTTTGAACAAGTGAGAAAATAAAGAAAATGATGTGTTCTAGGCCATGCTTTGTATGATTGCAATCCCATTCATCTTGGAATCTTGTTTCCTGGCCTAGAACAGGAGTGGGCAAACTGTAGCTTGGAGGCCACTGCCTATAAATAAAGTTTTATTGGGACTCAGTGCCCACTGGTTTTCTATTTTCTACAGCTGATTTCTTGTTACCATGATAAAGTAGTTGTGACAGAGACGGTGCATCCCACAGAACCTAAAATACTGACTCTCGGGCTCCTTAAGAAAAATTTGCTGACCCCTGGCCTAGAATATGGTCTATTTTGAAAAATCTTTCATGTGCATTTGAAAAAGACCTGCTGTTGTGTGGCTGGAGTGTACTATACATATCAGTTGGGTGAAGGTTTCTGATGTCTCATATCCTTACTGCTTGTTTTTTTTTTTAATTAAAGCTTATTGGGGTGACAGTTGTTTGCAAAGTTACATATATTTAAGGAGTATAATTCTGTAATACATTGTCTATGTATCACATTGTGTGTCTACCACCCAGAGTCAATTCTCCTTTTGTCACCATATATTTGATCCCCTTTACTCTCCTAACATTACGTTATTCAAAATCCATTCTTCCTTTAGCAACCAGCACAAACGTTTCTTTCTTTCTGCCTCAGTCCAAAATACACAATGTGACCAAATTAGCACTGATTAATACAATCAGCAGTGGCCTATGCATTTATGTCGAGAACTTGCTCCATTTCACACATGCGAGAGGCTGTACATTTGGCTATTGAAAAACAAAGACTGAGCTGCCTGGGTTTGAATTTTGGTTCTAGCTCTTGTTACCTTTATAACCACAGGCAACTTACTTAACTTCTCTAGTGATCACTTTTATTGTAACCAAATAGCTTACATCAGGCGTGCTGTGTGCCAGGCATTTTCTAAGTGCTTTCACATACATTCATCTTAATCCTCACGAGCACCTGAAATTGTCCTCATTTTACATGTGAAGGAATGAGGCTCAGAAAGCTGAACTGATTTGGACACGCCAGGAAGTAGGGGGACAGGCATAATAGTAATTTCGTACTAAATGTTTCTTTCCTCATTCTTCCCTTCCACTCTGGCCTTTCTCCTCACTTTGGACCATTCCCCACATCCTGTCTCCTTCTCCCCTCCCCTCTCACTGCTTCTCCCTCCTCCCACCCTCCTCCTTTTCTGCATTTTCCTCCCCCTCCGTGTCTTTCATCTCCCCTGTCCTTCCCCTAGTCTGCCTCTTCATTTATATGACTGGCAGCATCTGTGTGCTTGGTGCCCGGAGCAATGCCAAGGTCCATCAGAGGCAGCTCCTGCTGCACAGAACTTACAATCTATTCTAGAAACTGCTTGAAATGGAAAGTTACAGATGTAATGCTGTACACACGTGGCTGTAGGGGATTGATTGTTTCTTTTGAGGGAGCAGAGAAGGCTTTGTGGAGGGGTAGCCTTCTTCTCTTGCATCAGGACCATGGGAGACAGTAGCTGTCCTCCAATACATCCCATTAGGCATAGTTTCTAAATGTATCACCCTTCTTCTTGGTTCTTACCTGTGATGGATCTTTAACGCATTCGCTAATCTCAGCCCTCTCAGAACTCTCATTTTGTCATGAGTGAATGGCAGGTACGGCAGGAGCCCAACACAAGTATCTAAGGAGTCTACGCCATTCATGTAGAGTTTGGAGCACCTTTCAGTACTAACAAGTCAGTGCCCACACACGGAGGACGCCAGGCAAGGTGAGCTGCTCTGATCTGTGTCCACAGTAGACCGAGATGTGATCAGGGGACACAAAGCCATATACCCTGAGGCAGTTGCTGTGTGCAGTCAGTCCGCAAAGCAAGAGTTCTGAAAATAACCTTCCCATGAAAACCGCCTTTTACGTCATGATGTAGTCCTTTACGTCTGTGAAGTGTCATCCCCACTAAGTACCTCTTCAGAAGGCCCAGCTGCCATGGCAACAGGTGCCTTGAGAATGTGAGGTAGGCTCTTAATTACGGTGTACAAAAGTCCATTTTAGGAAGTTTCACAACTAGTGTATTATAGGATGATGCAAAGTTATGATTTTAGTCATTGCAGCATGTATACCAAGGGTATTTTTGGCTTGAGTCGTCTCAGAAATCAGCCTCCTGGTTCATTCTCAAATCATATATGTCATATTCAAGAAAATTATATTAAAAGTTAACTCAAGTTACTTAGCTTTCATCTATATAATTTTGTTTTCCTGTTAATGTTTTATGTGAAAAAAGTGAATTTACATGATTGCTTCCCTTCATTATTCACAGCGTAAGATGAAAAGAAATCTTTTTCTCTTTAAAATGATGTATCGCAAGCGGACAGACATTCAGCTGCCTCTGTGCATCTGCTTTTATTTTACATTTTTATTGTCAAAATCAATATCGTATTTGCAAACTGCCCAATTGATTGTAGATATCTGGGGAACTAGAATTGTGGCACACCATGGAGTCGGTCTCATTAGGGACTGGCATGGCTCAGACAGCGCAGGACCAAGTTCAAGATTTAAATGGCTACTTTACATGGTGCAGTAGGCTGGATACTGGACATCCAGACAAAATACACGTGGCTTCTCAGACCTCAGTTCCTCCCAATGGAGAGTGAAGATATTGGAGGAATGATTGCTTTTATCCCTTCTAGCACTGTCTCAATCCTTTTGGGCTGCTATAAAGAAGACCATAGGCCCAGAGGCTTAGAAACAGCAAACACTTATTTCTCACAGTACAGAGGTTGGGAAGTCCAAGATCAAGATGCCAGCACATTCTGTGCCTTGTGAGGACCCGCTTCCGGCTTCACAGACAGCTGTCTTCTCACTGTGTCCTCATGAGGCAGAAGGGACAAGAGCTCTCTGTGGCCTGTTTTATCAGGGCACTAATCCCACCCTCTCAACCTAATCACCTCCCAAAGGCCCACCTCCTAATAATATCACATTAGGGGTTAAAATTTCAACATACACATTTTTTTTTTGGAGGAGGGAGGGGGCACAAACATACAGGCCATAAGAAGCACTAATATTCTATAATCTATATGAGTTTTCATCAGTGTGTAGTTGAATGTTGGTAGATGGAGGCATTTTAAAGAAACTTTCAAAATGAGTAAATTTTTACAATGGGAAAAAAAACAAACAAACGATAGTCTATTTTCAGTCCTAATAGGGGTAAGGTATAAGGTATTTACCTAAATAGATATAAAATGAAATTGAAAGTAGTAAATATGGTGGCAGGGATATTTTGAGGAGAAAAGTTTATGGAAAAATGTTGAAATCAGATAAGACGATTTAAAACCCTAGATAACTACCTCCCAATCCTGCCTTATTCTGAAATAAACTATTGACTTTTGCACATGGTTGATATTCAGTGAATAGTTCTGGAATCAATTGATTCATGTAAAAATTGTATTAATTACCAAAAATTTCAATAAGTAACCCTTATTGGTGGACAACAACAACAAAACCCAAGCTTACGCGGGCCAGCTCTGTGTGGTATATCTTCTGTTACTGGTCAGTCCTAGGAAGGCATGCAGCTCAAAGGAGAGTTGGTCCAACACACTAATCATTCGATTTGTTTAGAACTAAGAAGTAATATTTACAACTGAGTTAAGAACTTGAAAAACATTATATAAAGGAACAATGTCAGTATTGGGTTTTTCCTGTTCGTTTTCAGCAAAATCTCTCTAGGAGCCAGATACAACCTTCCCTTGACCTCCCCATGTCTTGGTTTTCATGACCTACAGATGTTTCCAAGTCTGGGGCTTCTCTTTTGACCTGTAATACTCAGGGAGATAAAGTGCCCTTCTCCTTTTAACTAGGGACCTGGTCCATTGTGTAACAATTTGGCCCTCTTGGGAAGACATACAGACATTTTCTTATTTTATTGAATGAGAACAACTTACTAGACAAATGTTTACAGAGTGCATTCTCATAGTGTGTTTAGAGTACACTATTCTGGAGACTGTGAAAGCCAACATTCCCTTCTTTATATCATGTACATTTGGTTGCTTCGGGAAGCTAGGGCTTATTGCAGGAGCAGGGAGAAATCCAAGACTGTTTTATTTCTCCACAGTTAGGTGATTTAAGTGGGAAGAAATTCTACCAGGCAATGTAGATGTTTTATGTAAAAATAATAAAGGATGGTTTAGGTAGATAGAGTAGGTAAGCTTTCTGAAATGAGTTCTGAAAAACTAAATGGTAGAGATGAGAGGAAGATAATTGGAGAGAAACATCCACTTTGGGGAATCCTCTCCCTCTCGTTGGTAACCGTGACCTTGGTAGTATTTTAGACTCCTCCAGAAGACTCCTGTTTCTAGAACTATGTCAATAGGATCCTTGGAAAATGTCTTTGAACTGATGCCTGCTCTATAAAGAATGAGTAATTCTCATCGTTTGTTCCATTCAAATCTGTTAAAAGTCCTGAACTTGTGTGTGGTTACAATAATATAAAGATTATTATATGTGTAGAAAAAATATATAAATATTGAGCCTTTGTGTTAGGGTTTTTGTTTTGTTTTTTAAAGATTTTATTGGGGAATTCGGGGAGGGGAACAGACAAGTTGCTGTCTTCTTGTTCTTCAGTCTAGTTGCGGATGATGTTGCTTCACTGGCCCATGTTGGTATCATCATTGCGCTCTTCCTGGATGAGGCAGATCGGTCACAGGCCTCTGGATGGTCGCTCATTGCGGCTATTGGCAGCTCACGCTGGCCGCCGGCCACTCACTGTAGCCCATGGCAGCCCACTGCAGCAGGGGCTGCAGCCTACACCATCGCTGGGGCTCGCACAGCGCAGCTCCAAGTGGAGCTGTTGTTAGCTGTAGAGGGCAGTGTCTCTGGCCCTCATATGTGGGATCCAAACCGGGGCTGCTGGCGTCCCAAAACCAGCTCTTAACCAATATGCCGCTTGGCCGGCCCTGTGTTAGGGTTTTTGAACTGGGAGTTTTTAAAACCAACAGTCTTCTTTCATCTTTATCTGTTTTTTAAAGCAATATCAATGATAACTGATAGTGTGACTAATTTGATGAATTAGTTCGATATGTGGAATTCCCCTCAATCATATATACTGAAAACAAGAGTGTAAGATATGCCATCCTATTCACTGTGAAAATAGATCGTTTCTCTTTATTTTTGTATGCATTAATTCTCTCTCTTGTCCTTATAGTCAGAGTTTTAATGGTTATCAAGTAAGTAGTCTTAATAATTGACTTACCTGGAACTCTTTCTTTCAGCTTTTTGCCTGAATTCATCAATGGAGACTTTGACTCAATAAGGCCTGATGTTAAAGAATACTACGCTGTTAAGGTAAACCATCAACACTTTTATATTTAACATCTTTCTCATTTGATTGCTTTTCCTATGTTCTTTCTGGTTTACTTGGTGTATGTGTAGGAATTCGGAAACCCATTGGTTAGTAAAAAAATTTTATAGCAACTGTAATACACATTTAAATGGAAATTTAGAAAATGACGAGTGGAAACGATCTTAGAAATTCTATCACCATCAGATGAGCATTACTGCTTAGTCCTTCAAGCACATATGTTTTAAATAACTTTATAGTTTATATAGGCGAATTTAATAATATACTATTGTTCACATCCTCATTGGAAATTATACACTTTTAACAAATCACTTTTTTAATTTCATTTAACGAACATACTGTATTTTACTTAACCAATTCCCAATTGATTTACATTTAAGTTGTGTCCATTTTTTGCATAGTAAACTAATAAAAACATCTTTGTAAATGAATTTTTATGAAAATGCGTAATTACAGAACCACAGTTTTTTTCTTTAATATTTAGTTTCCTCGAAACTGTTATTACCCAGTTCTGAATCCAATTTGAAATTAACAATAACGTACAGTTTATTAAAGTGTTATTTTGTCACTGCTGTTGTGAAAATCTTCCAGAGACCTTGCCTCTTAAGAGCATAAAAATGATCTAACTGAGAATGATAGAAGACACTTAGAAGTATTATAGTGATTAATAATTCAGGCTTTCATTGTCTGTGGAGGATAATACATAGTTTTAAAAATAAAAATTATAGCCTCAGCAATTCTTACAGCTACAACACCATCCTCTGTGTTATTCTGTACCGAGCTTTGCAAATTATGCATATTTTTAAAAGAAACAGCAGTTATTCAAATAATAAAACTTTAAATGCTTTATAAGCCTTGGGGTTGGATGAAATAAATTCAAAAAAAGAACGATGAAACCTTTTACAGAATGAAGCAAATAAGTTGGGAGGGAAGGAGTGACAAAGGGAAGAAGGGAAAAGAAGAAAACAAAAGAGAAAATAAACATGATTCTAGGTGGGAGACAAAGGTAGCAAGTTCATCATGTTAGGCTGCTCCGATATGGAGACTCTGGGCTGGCGGTGAGTGTAAGTCTGTGCTCCGGCCCTCTGCCCACCAGCTGATGAGACTTCCCATCTGCAACGGAGACAGTTTCCAAGTCAGCGTTTGATATTCATGCTCAGTTACAGTAACATTGGCAAGTTTCCCTTCATTCCCCACAGCCTCACTTCTCATTAACTCCGTACCTCAACCTCATTGGGATGGAAAGCCCTCAGCCTTGCTTACAATGCAGAGTTTTACACATTATAGATATTAATCATATTTCCGGGCGCAAGAGAAACAGCGGGAGAGGCAGGGACAAGCCGACTTAGGAACAAGTTGAGGATCTGGCCAGATGGGACTTTCCCCTCCTCCTAAATGCTGCCTGCTGGGCAAAGCTGGAAGTGCCAAGCTGGTCATCCCTGCATCGGATGAGGGAATGTCAGGAAATCGGGGGCAGTGGGGTCTTTCATTTCCGAATGCGGTAAATGGGGCCAGGAATAAAGGAACATTTAGAGTTAATGCCTTTTGATGAATGTCTCTTATATTTCCTGCTTCAGTTTTGTTTTTGTTTTTTAACCTCAAAAGCTAATTTATATTTGCTAAGGTTTAGTTTTTCAAGCAGGAGTAGCTGCATAGTCTAATTCCTACGTTGCATAGTTGTAAGTTGATACAGTGCAATCCAGCTTTTTCATACATCTGTGAGAACTAACTGCTTTTGAACTTTTTGCACTGTTTCTGGCGGCATCAGTGATGTCTTTCATAGAGCTAATGTGCCTGCATAGGTCACGGTGAATGTTTAGCCACAGTTTCAATAATGAGATAATGACAACGAGTTAATGCAGCATTACACACAATTCATATAAGCCATTATCTCCAATTTAAGCAGTCTTTAAGCTGCTCTGTTACAAATGAAAGGAGGTTATCTCCACTTTCAGATACACTTTATTTTTTCCCCACCTAGTCTGGATTTCAATGAAGCTGCACCTGGGGCTCCAGTTAACAAACTAAAATAAAAAAGATGTTTAAAATGGTAGTCTTGTTAAAATCATAAAGTGAATTTTTTCACCAACATTTATTCATACAACCTTTTTTCTTCAATAGATGTTTTTGACTTAACAGAAAAAAATCCAGGTTTATATGACTACACAAAATTTTAAATTAGTTTGCCTGCTTAGTTTCTGCAAACACTAAAATGTAAAGTATTTGATTTGTCAACTTTTAAATGGAATATTTGATACCCTAGAAGTTGCCATCTGGGTTACAGTTGACCCATGAACAGTGCAGGCATTAGGGGTGTCACCCCTGCCTCCCTCCCTGCACAGTTGAAAATGCCCCCAAATTGAACTCCTAATAGCCTATTGACTGGAAACCTTATTGATAACACAGTTGGTTTACACCTGTTTTGTATGTTCTATGTTTACATACTGTATTATACACTGTATTCTTACAATAAAGTAAGCTAGAGAAAAGAAAATGTTAAGAAACTCATAAGGAAGAGAAAACCCATTTATAGTACTGAACTGTATTTGATACTGTAGGTTTACATCTTCTGTTTACAAGATTAATCATCTGTTGGTCAGCGCCTACATCAACATTGTCTTATATGATGCAAAACACTGTAAATGTTATACATATTACTAACACTAGACATTAAAAATAAGATAATATAAAAAGATTCATATGTATTGACAGGTATAACGATTCACGCATTGATAAGGAAGAAGCGGCAGCCTGATTGCTTTCTGTTAGTCTATGCTTTATGAGTAATTGATACCACAGGAGGCAGCTGGGAAATTACTGTAGAATGCAGTGTATACCATAGCTAATGCTGTCACTTAGGCGTCATGCTGCAGCTTTATATTTGTTTAGATTTCCCTTGACCGAGAATGGTGCCCTGGACAGTCTGTGTTTGTTTTGATAAATTTTAACTTTTTATAATAGATTTGTATATATTTCATGGTAGTAAATGATAAAATAGACTAGTATCTGCATTGTTTTATGCATGTATGACACATCTAACTTTTTCTTATTTTTTCCATATTTTATGGCTTCATAATTTACGAGTTTATTTCAAATCGTTGCAAATCTCCAAAAAATTTTCCAATACACTTACGAAAAAAAATCCATATATAAGTGGACCCATGCAGCTTAAATCCATGTTGTTCAAGGTTTAACTTTAGTTATCTATTATTGTGTAACAAATTATCCTAAAAGTTATCATCTTAAAATAGAAAACAGTTTTTATATCACACAGTTTCTCTAGGTAACCAGTATGAGAGTCAAGTAACTAGATGGTTCTGACTCAAGGTTTCTCAGATTATAATATAGCTAGTGTTTCAGTCATCTCAACGCTCCCCTGCGGGCCTTGAGGCTCCAATTCTCTCACAAGATTATTCAGGTGGGAGTTGATTGGTCGCACTGGCTTTTGGCTGGAGGCATCACTGGGCTGCCCACAACAGGGCTGCTTGCTTTCCAGAGAGGGCGGGAATGAGAAAACATGCATGCAAGAGAGCCAGCCCGACAGAAGTAGCTGTCTTTTTTATGACCTGACTTCAGTAGAGATACACCATCTTACTGTCTCCTCTGCCAGATCTCTTATTCACACAGAGCAACCTGCCACCAGGTGGTGTCAGACCACACAAAGGTGTCAGTACCAGAGGCAAGAGTCACTGGTAGGCATCTTGGAGACGGCTGCCACACCATCTGACTGACTCTGTGCTGGCCCATTGAGAGCGTTAGGCAGTGAGACAGACGTGTTGGTGAGGCCATAATGCATTCCTGGTCTTAAATTAGTAATATGTAAGAAGGAAGGAGAAAAGATAGCCATTAGCAATTCCTCTTGGATTAGGCTTTATCACATAAACCTGCTTCAAGGTTAAGTTACATACCAACAATCTAGTTACTAGCCTTTATATCCATAGTCCTTAATTTTTTTTTAAAATAGCTGAGTCATCCTGCCACCTGTTGGCAACTCAGCGGCAGCTCAGCTCGGACTGGGAACTGAACTGGTGACCCTGTTGCTCAGAGCTCACACTCTTGAGCGAGCTCTTAACCAGCTGAGCCTCTAGGCCGGCACTAGCCTAGAAATAAAATAAAAATAAAAATTAATTATTTTTGCCCTTGGGTTTTGGACAAGTAAGAGGCAAGCTTTGATCCACCATCTAATTCCATATGGTCCATAGGGTCCGAAGCAAGATATACAATTTACACCTTTTGTTAATTTGCATGCAGCACTTTGAAAACTGCATGTTTTGGAGTGCAGTGGTCTATCACTGAATCAAAACTAAAGTTGTAATCTAAAATCTCAAGTTAAATACAACTTGCTTTGTAACTCTCAATGTAGTTTTCCATGCCAATCGCTGCATTTAACCTATTCCAACATTAAACATACAGAGATAATAAACACTGACCATACACGCTCGTAGTTCAGCTCCCTTTAACCATTTCCCTGGTGCAGGTGGCGTGCCCTCCTGAATTCACCCCCTAAAGCTTTCCTTTTTCGGGGAGCTAGAAAATGTGCTTCTCCGTCTGCCCATTTGTCTTCTTCCCTGCCTGGCTCACTAATAATAACTCAGAATGAGGAATGTCTCTAATAGATTTCTCCCTTGATACATGTTTTCTTTCCATTTTGAGTCAGTCAGTGCTTCCTTGATTCAAGGCTAAAGTCACCTATTTCAGTCTTTTAAATTATCCCATATCATGCTGATGTGGGTTTCAGTTTCCCGAGACCTTTAGAAGAAGCTATAATATCTCACGTAACTCCTGATATTCTTTTATTGTTGTAGAGCCTGTGGGCTCTTCACTGGGTATTGGAAAAGGGTTTTAAAGCACAGTTCCTCAACATTTAGGAGATTAAGGAACTAGTTGCTGTATTTACCTAATATCTTAAAAAGGCACAGAATAACAAGTCTTTTTCCATAAATGTAGGTGTGTAGGATAGAAGATAAAAATACAAAGATAATAATAGAAACTCAGCTGCTCCTGCTGCTTGTCAGCCGATTACAACTTGGCCTTTCGGGCAAGACAGGTGGTGGTTGCTTGCACAAGGGTTTTAGCATCCCTGGGAGTGAATGTCAGTGTCATCACCACTGTGATACCCAGACTCTGCATTCACATTTCCATCATGTCACTCTGGGGTGGCAAGAACAGGGGTGCAATAGTTGGACCAGACCAAAAGTGACTAAACAAACTGACACATCATTAAAGTGCATAAAATCTATGTGTAGGACCGAGGGTTGAGCTGAGATTGAACATGGAAGAACCAAGGTGATTCGGTAATGCAGAATCAGCAAGAGCACAGGTAACCTGTACGTGTAAGAATGTCTCCCTTTGTGCTACAGGGAAGCGCTTCGGGATTCCAGAAAGTGTTGCCAGCAACACAAGGCCATGTTCTAGATTATGTTGTAAAAATGACCCTAGTCGTAGGTCAGGAAGAGGACCCGTTATCTTAAGTTCTGATTTGATCTTCTCTGTTAATCCTGCCAAGTCCTGGAAGAATACAGCATAATAATGGTCAGGAATATTGGAACATGGTGTGGGCCAAAGACCCTGAGAGAATTAAGTTATAAAGGCAAGACTTGATTGAAGAGACATGAGGAACCCCAATATAAATGATGACTGAGAGCAGCAGAAAGGTTGGGCTGATGCTCACCCACCAATTTTCTCTGACAGACATGGCGAGACTGTAGGCCACCAGGTAGTTCCAGCACTGTAGACTGTGAGCGGAGATGGAGGTCCAGGCAGGCTTTTGTTTCCTTGTCTTTCTCAGAATTGGGAAAACTAAGATTTTTTTTTATTTTTTATGCAATTCCATGAATTATCAAAGAATACCTTATATTAAATCAATGTTTCTTGACAGTATCTTCTCATTGTCATCTAACTCTGGCATGGCCTTACCCAACATTTCGAAGACTCCTCTTGTTAGATAAGGGTAGTATGTCTAACATCTTTAGCCTGTGCTCCGTTCGATAAGAATAAGATGCTATAAATGTTACATACAATAGCAGAAAATTGCTCATCATTTTACATCTCTTCATAATGGCTGTCACTTCTGTAAAGGTGTTTATGTTTTAGGAAACTGGGGGTTTGAGTTTGAATATAACTTTTCCGAGTCAAAAATAATGGGAAATTGTCTTCTGGTTGACATTTGAATAGACTCATTTTTCATAAATGGACTACTGATGTTGGAAATGCTTATATTTTAAAAACAATTTAAAAAGACACTGACTCTCAAATAGTCGGGATGGGAGGTATAGATAAGTATAGTACTCAGGCAGGGATGTCAAATAACTAATACTTAGTCTGGCTATTAGTAAGGTGTGTTGTAGTTCTTAGGTTTTTATAAATAGGAAAGTGATTATGTTTTCTTGAACCCTGTAAATTATTTTTTGAATTGTTAATTTACATACAAGGAAGTCTTACCAAGGCTTAAATTAAATCATTTGGTATAACTGGCATTTTCATACACTTATAATAATGATCAAATGATATAGTACATGTAAAAGTATTCTAGAAGTGCTAAAGAACTACTTTACTATAAGGTGGAATTTACTTTTTTTTAAATGTTTACTCAAGAGCTTTTTTTTTTTTTTAGCTGAGCCATCCTGCCACCTGTTGGCAGCTCAGTGGCAGCTCAGCTCGGGCTGGGCATCAAACTGCTGTTGCTCAGAGCTCAGCTCGCACTCTTGAGTGAGCTCTTAACCAACTGAGCAACTTGGCTGGCCCTCAAGAGCTTTTTAATAACCCTTCTCAGTAGCATTGTTTTTAAAAAGATCTCTAATCAGGTCATATCCATAAGTGTTGAATTTATGATTCGAGATTTTATTCATAATAACACTCACTTAAAATATCTTTTCTAGTTTCATAATGCCTTAGGTACAATTCTATTTAAATTTCACAGAATCTCCAGAGATGTTTTTAATCCCCAGTTAAAAACATTTGCATTTGTCTACAGTCTCGTGAATCTTACTATTTTCTACCTTTAACTGTGTCTCTTTCCCAGTTCTGCCCGGCCACATGCCAACTACTTTTAGATTTGGAAAATTAATTAATTTAGAGAAGATGGCAAACTGGACTGTTAGAAGTTGTAAAACATTAGCAAGTTTGACTATTAGGCCAAGCATAGGAAGCTATACAAAATGTATAAAGCCCATCTCCATTTATGGGTATATTTCTTTTTTGAAAAAGCCTTGAGTATAGTAACTTTTTACGCTTAAGCATTAAGTCAAATTAACATATGCTAAGATACAAAGGCTTTGTTAAGGGAATTATCCATTGACAGCTGAGTGACAGGTTCTTCACTTGATATTCTTAAAATGGGTTGGCTCACCCTTATTAGCATCTCACCAAGGGAGTAATTAGACAGGCGGGGACATTAGCGAAACTGTCTCCTGAATATATCTTAATCCTTGGCTCAGTCACCGTCCTTTTAAATTGACTTTATTTCCTATTGTCTATTTTTCAAAAGCCTCTTCCGTTTGAGTTTGTTTACCACCTTGAGGCATTTACAAGGGAGAGCCTACGCCCTTTACATTTGAAGAGCCCCCAAGTGCCTCTGCAGTGAGGATACTGGCACCTGCCTGCCTGCCTGGCCTCAGGGCCTCTGGGACTGTCCCTCTTCCCTCATTCATCTGGCCCCGGGCACGCCTACTTATTAATCCCCACCCCTCACAGCTCCCCACTTGTCACTGGTGGAGGTGGGCCTTCCTTGGCACTTTCCTTGCAAAGCTTTAATATAACCAGTTTTATCGTAATTTTCCTCCTGTCCCTGTTCATACGTGAACTTCTGCAGCTGAGCCTGTGGGCGTTCCTCCTGGTGCCTGGCAGTGAGTCGGTTCTCATTTATGTTTCTGGGAAGCAGATATCTAACCCTCCTTGAAGAACTAGAACAGCCAAGCACTGTTGCCACACGATACTTGCCGTAAAAAAAGATTTATGTGACCAGATGAGTTGGTGACATTTGACATCTCTGTGCCCCCATTTAGGTTGGTCAGGCCCAAATCTAGTTGTGTTTACCTTCGTGTTTGTCAGTGAACCTGACCACACAATGCTACCCTTCACCCACAACACCTAAAGCAGTGTGTCGGTTTCCAATTAGGCTAACATGTATTTGGATAAGTTTGTAAGCTTGTTTTACTGTTTCAGAAACTTTTCAAGAAGCCATATAGGTTTTCCCTCCTTTTCAAGGCTGGAAAGAGAAGATAATACAGCATTGAAGCAGATAGCCGGCCATTTTGAAAAAGTGCTTACAAATATACCAAACACTTTTCTCTATCTGTACTCGCATTTATAAATTCATTTAATCCTTGCAACTTGATTAGGTTAGACCTATATCTGCATGTTAAAGACAGGCAGAAGCATAAAGAGTTTGAGACTCACCAAAACTTGCGTGGCTAGAAAATAGCTGACGTGGGCGCCCAGCAGGCCACTGGCCCCAGCAGGGCCACTTCTGCCCATGCACCATAATCCCCTAGTTTATGGAGGGAGTTTTCTCAGAGCACAGTGAGGCCAGGTTCGCATGCTAAGGGCATTCTGTGGCCCCCTTTTCTCTGTGTGGCAGTCAGCTTTCCTTTTGTATTTCTGCTCAGTTCTAAGGAATTGAGCAGCGACAGCCCCGCAGGCTACCTCCATCTCTCCCACTCCCACCCCTCGGTGTCCCTGCCTTTCTGGGGACACAGGCCTCTGGCAGAGGCTAATTCCTCCCTCAGTTTATTCACAGAGGTCATGAAAGAAAGGTACCCAAACAAAGTCCAGACCCCTGGGGCGCGATGCTTACTGGAACTAGGAAAGAGAAGCTTATTCAAAGATCTTAATGGAGGAAAAGTCTCGTCAGGTCTTTGTTCCAGGGGTCCCCAAAACAGTCCCAGGTTCTCTGACCCATGAGGAGGACTCACAGGCCTCGGCCTAGAGTCCCACGCAGGGCTCTGATGTATGACAGCAAAAGGATTCAAAGCGGAATCAGCAAACGGAAGAGGCACATGAGGGCAAAAGGAGGGGAAGCCAGTCACAAGTTCCCAGGCTCCTTTCCTGGTGCAGTCACACAGGCTGCGATTAATGGCATTGTGACAAGGCGAGGTGTTGTCACCAGGGAAGCTCACTGGAAACTTGTGACCAAAATGTTACCGGTGACGCCCACATGTAGGGGCCTACGCCCTCTGTATGGATAGCAGGTACGAAAATTGCAGACTCCCAGAAGGAACCCAGCGGGTGCTTAGCATTAGCCATACACACATTTAGGCCCAGTGAGCCACTGCTAGCATTAGGGAAAGCTTTTTAAATCAGCGTAGGGAGCTACTTACCATTCAAGTTCTCCGATGCCAGCCAGGGAACGACCCCGCAAGCAGGCCTTTTTTTTTTTTTTTAAAGATTTTATTGGGGAATTGGGGGAAGGGAACGGTGTTGGGGAATTGGGGAAGGGGAACAGACAAGTTGCTGTCTATTTGTTCTTCAGTCTAGTTGCGCAGGAAGTTGCTTCACTGGCCCACGTTGGTATCGTCATTGCGCTCTTCCCGGATGAGGCAGATGGGTCGCCGGCCTCTGGATGGTCGCTCACCATGGCTATTGGCAGCTCACGCTGGCTGCCAACCACTCCCTGTAGCCTATGGCAGCCCACTGCAGCAGGGGCTGTAGCCCACACCATCACCGGGGCTCGCACAGCCCAGCTCCAGGTGGAGCTGTTGTTAGCTGTAGAGGGCAGTGTCACTGGCCCTCATATGTGGGATCCGAACCGGGGCCGCTGGCGTCCCAAGCCAGCTCTTAACCAATGCGCCCCTCGGCCGGCCCAAGCAGGCCTTTTTAAGGATAGCAGCCTCACTCCTCCTATGTTAACTCTTTGGGGCTCCCTCCGTCTTCCATCCAGAACTCTGGCTCTGAGCTTAGAAAGGAGGCGTCCACTCAAGACCCTGTGCTGTTCACAAAGACCTCTGACTTCCACTGGTAGACATGGTGACTTTCTTGTTCAAAATGCTGTAGTTTTCATTCAGCGTCATGTTGAAAGGTTATCCTGCAACACCCTGGGCAGCGAAGGTTGCACTAAATTAGAGTGTCTCTTTATGTTTGGAATTGAATGGAGAATCGGTACAAGGTTAAACTGTGCTTATTCTTTTTTTTTAATACACCATCTAGACAACCAGAAAGAGGCAATCCATTACTTAGAGTTTCATCATGTGACATTCTTGCTGAAGAAATTGTGATTCGGAGGCTGTCATTTGATGATTTTAAAAAATCTTCTTAGTTTGAAAAGTAGAAATGTCCTTAGAAGGCTGGTTAATAAAACTGAAGGAGCAATCTACTACACTCTGCTGTATACAATAAAGAGGCAAGTGGGAAATGCTAACTTTGTGATTCCATCTTGGCAGTTTACAAGGATGATTTTCACACCTGTATCAAGGAGCATGGAGCGTTCAGATTCCAGGTGGCTTTAACTAACTATTCCCCTTTTCAGCAAATTGGAGGACCAGTCTAGGCTAATTTTAGATCTGTATCTTTGATCATCCAGAGTATATGTCATTTGTTTTGTGCCTGCTGCATTCTTAATCTGGCGGGCAATTTCTTAATACAGAGTTCCAGTCTATGGAGCCTCAATATGAAAAAATTAATATATACAAATTTTCAAAGACTCTTGACTACATCTCCCCCAAACATTTTTAAGTACTCGTGTATGTACTGCACTTTTTTATATATAAGAGGAAAAGCAACTTCAGCAGTGAAGAGAGAAAATAAAGTGTGTGGGAGTTAGAATGTTAAGGCCTCGTAAAACTCTTATCATTGCTTATTTACAAAAAAATAACCCATATAAAATATTCTAATGGGATGGGATAGTAAATTATATTTCATGTTTTAGAGCCAACTTGAAAGATGATCTTTGGTAGCTTCTTGTCTCCTTTTCTTCATCCTCTTGTGTGATACCTATTTCCCCTCATAGAAATGTCCATTCGGGCTGGCCAAGTGGCGCGGTGGTTAAGCGCTGGCTTGGGAAGCCAGCGGCCCCGGTTCGGTCCCACATATGAGGGCCAGTGACACTGCCCTCAAAAAAAAAAAAAAAGAAATGTCCATTCATTTCATACTGTCCTGTAGCGTCTAAGACCCCTATTGGCTGAGCAGCTTCCAGCATCATCCCTGGTTCACACTGCAAAATTGCCTTAACTTTCTCTTCTCTTTGTCTCCAACAGAAGTCATCTTTACCTTAATGAAACTGGTCTGAGTTTGCTAATAAGAAGCAAGTACAGAAATTAAATTAATTCACAGTAAAAGTTCATGATGAATTGTCTTTTCCTACTGTTATAGTTTAAAAGAAGAAACTTTTCACCCTCATATACTACCAGTAGGAATACACATTTCTGCAACCTTCCTAGAAAGCATCCTGGCAACATCTGTCAAGAATCAAAAATCAGACAAAAAAAAAAAAATGTTCTTATAATTTTCCCAGCAATTTCATTTCTAGAATTCAATTCTAAGAAAATAACTGGAAATGAACACACACAGAGATATCGATCATAATAGTATGTTTAATAGTAAAAGAAAAAGTAAAGTATGTCATGAATACAATGATAAATGCAGTGATGATATAATGAGTTGGAAAAGCAGAAAAAGGAGAGAGGGAGAGCTAAATGTTCATTGCCCATTTTCAGATGCCTTGAGGCCTTCTCGGCCTTCATCTCCCATGGAAGCAACATGGAGTCAGGCAGGAGTCCTGTCTGCTTAACAGCAAAGGATTGTCAGGTATTACAACCGGAGAAAGCTAACGAATTAAAAGCTCAGTGTAAATTATAAAGGCATTTTCCTGCTTCAACCTTTCCAAATAGTCAAAGTCGAATTAAACAGTATTGAATACACAGCACGTTAGGTTAAGAGTATGTGCTTCCAATCACAGGCAGTGTCTTTACGAGTTCTGTTACTCTGGGCAAGCTATTTAATCTCTCTAAACTCCAGTCTGCATGTATAAAAATGTGGTCATTTACACAGTTATTGTGGGATTCGAGAACTTACGTCATATAGAGTGACTAATAGCTCATATAATACAAAGGGTACTCAGATGTTAGTACTTATTAATGTCATTAGAGAAAGATAATTATGAATAGATCATTTCAACATTCCATTTTTAAGACTAGATACTTTTAATATTACCTGATTTTTCAGAGAATTAGATTATATTTTGTTGGGGGAAAAAAATCTTAGTTTATTGAAAAGCATCTGACATTTTATAACTATATACACATTGTGTTTAATTATGCTAGGGGAGAGGCTAGATGTAAGTCACTCCGAATAAATTTATGAAATTGGGGTGCATGGTGCCTGGGAGGAAATAACACTTCTGGCTTTACCTTATAAAGAATCCCATAAAGTTATAGTAAAAGCCTCAGAGCTTCATAACAACCTTTGTCAGATAATTTGCACAAGTCCTTTCTTGTCCTGGGTAGATCGATGGACACTAAATGACGTAACCTAAAAATGAATAAGCTAGTAGCAAATTTGAGAATGATTTCATTAGACATACCTCCTTGCCTCTCATTGAATGAGGCCAAGTCTCTCTGGATATAAAGCATGAAACAACAGCTGATATATTACAGATTTTTTCCCCCCAAAGAATCTTTCTTTCCCATTAAAGAGTATCAGAAGAGACAGCATTGTGCAACCTGATAGGTTTTATGCATGTTAAACATAAAAACTCATTAACCTCTATTAGTTAAATTATTGGTAGACAGTAAATTAAGTGATCGAGAATGGCAGTTGACTGGTTTTTGCATTGGCCTGTTGAAATTAGGTTGATTATTGACACTCATTGCCTTGTCATAATTTCTTCCAGTTGTCAGCTGGTTTTGTAAGTCCTGCGGGGTCAGTAAGGACGTGTTGCTGACCCTGGTGAGCTCTGGTGAGAGGGGCCTGCCTGCAGCCTCCCATGCGCCTAGAGGCCCTTCTCCGGGCGCGGCGTCCGTCACTGCGCCAGCATCTGTGACGATTGGTTGCACGACTCGCAGCCACAGCTTGGTCTGCATCTCCTAGGGCAGATGAGGAAGATGAGGGGCAGAGATGTTTCAAAGGCCTGCGCCGTTTCCCTCATTCAGTTCCTTGCACACTACAGGGTTTAGTTGTTAGAATCCTAAGGACTAATGCTGGGCGTCGACGAGGGGTTGGTAGGTAAACTGTAGCCCACAGGCCAGAGCCGGCCTGCTGTCTGTTTGGGGACAGCCGGCAAGCTAAGAATGGTTTTTACATTTTTAAGTGTTGGAGGGGGGGAGTCAAAAGAGTTTTTCATAACACATGAACATGATATGAAATTCCGATTTCAGCTATATTGGAACCAGCCATCCCCACTCATTTGTGTCATGCTGTAGCTGCTTCTGCTCCCAAGGCTTGAGCAGCGGGAACAGAGGCCCTGTGGCCTAGGAAGCCTGAAAGAATTGCTGTGGCCCTTTGCAGGGATGCCTTGCAGATCCCTGGTCGGGGCGACACATTAGCTCAGGCCTGTGTGGGTGTCTTCATTCCTTTTTGAACGCTTCCTATTTGCTGGGCCGGTGTTGGGGTCTTGTCCTGAGGAGGCAGCAGTGAACAAAGGGACACACCGGGCTCCTCCGTGGAGCTTACAGCTACTAAAATAGGAACACTTAATAGGCATTAGGTAGATTGAATAAATTTACATAATAAAATTATTTGGTCATTTTAATAAAATATGCTAAAACTCATAAGGGAAACTATTAATCATTTATATAATGACATTATTTGGTTAGCTTAAGCGTTTGCCATCACCCTCATTGTTTGAACCTTTTTTCTTTTTAGAATGTGTAAGTATACCACGCTGAACATAAACCTGTCTTTTTTCGGTGATTTGTGATTTTGTTGGATTAGGCTCATGCATTCGAGCATATATTTTGATGTTTGGTATAGCTAGAGATGTCGGCACTATTGGGAATTGAGCTGAACTATTACCATTCCGGGCCATGTTCAGAAAACTATTTGTGGCTAAATTTTTACTAAGTCCCCGATACCAGTTTGTGTCCTTGTCATTTGTCTTTCTCCTAAGAAATAAATTACAACTCATTCAAAAATACTCTGACTGATTTATGGCATATTTTATAGTGCTGCATCTGTTAGCTTCGGTGGACATTTGTGTTGCACTTTTCCTGATTGGATGTTGACTTTGTTAACATCAATGTGTTGTTGTATTTTAATGTATTTAATTGTATATGAAACACTAATATTTTCACCATTTAAGAATCTATGAATCGTGCCCTAAAACAAAAGTGTTACATAATTTCCTTATGGCAGCTGTAGCATAATGCCTGAAAAAATAATATCAGTGTTAGACCCATTGTCTGGTTTATCCAAGTTTATATTTTAGAGAAACATACCATCAGTCCCATGAGGAAAGAAACAGTTTTAATCCATGCATCATCCTGGTATCCAGCCAACTTGATATCAAGTATTGACTGCTTGATAGACAGAGGGTGCCAAAAAAATGTATATACATTTTAAGAAAGGAAACCTGTATTAAAATTATAAGGCTCAATATATACTGACAACAAAAGATGAATATAAGTCATTTTTGACTTCTGCAATGACAAGAGGTACTCAAAGTGGTTCCCATCAGCCTCCAGACACTTCTGATGATGGGGAACTATGGCTCGAGCAACAGTGACCAAAGTGTCCCCCTGTATGTGGGAACTATCCTAGCAACTGACGTTTAGAAGTCATTTTGTCTACCCTCTGGGGCATTGAGTCTCCTTCCTGAAGATCTGTTCACAGAGGAGTGGGCAAGGCTTTGCTGGACGTGACTTGTTGCCCACGTCTGTGTGTGAGTGAGTGTGTGTGTGTTGTGTGTGTGTGTATGTGATTTGTTCCATTTCTTTGGTTAATTTGCTCCCTGACGGTATTCTCTCATGTGTAAAGTACAACCAGGTCAGTTTGCTCCTTTCTCATCTTCAGTCTTCTCAAATCCGATGAATTATCGTGTTGACAACAGGATTAATTTACAGTATGTATAACTTTCTACATCTTTGCACTTTTAATATTTGCTTTTAAATTTGTATTCCTGGACCATAGGACACCTACCATCTTAATATGAACTCATGATGTCTCCTTGATCATGGCAAATCATTTCCATTTGTTATTGCGTATTTTCTATCACGATATGATCTCAACCCTGCAATTTTCTTGTTCTTCAGCTACGCCTCTGTTGAGGAGAAGCTAGTGTAGTCAGTCAGTCATTTTTCTGAATAGGTATCTCCTGTTGCAGTGTTGTACAGTTTCGAAAATGGAGCTTAGCTCCAGTCAGGATGCCCACACTCCAGAATGAGGAGGAGACGGACTGACCCTCGAGCATGTATGCGATAGTGTGAAGTATGGCTGGGGAGCTCTCTGCAGGAAGAAGCAGCCGAGGAGCCTCCGCTCACCTGTGTCTGTCTGTCTGTCTCTGTCTCTCTCTCACACACACACACACACACACACACACACACACACACGCACACACACACATTTTACACGTGTGCCAATTATGGTATTCATGTTTTTATTTTCCACTCAGTTATACTGTTTGTATCTTGCAGTTTCCCATTTCTTCTGTACATGGTATTATTTAGTAAAGCAGTAGACACATAGTAGTTTTTTGGGCCTCTGGTAATTGATTTATAATTAAATTTTTATGTTTCTTTTCCTGGTTTTGACTTATGAGATGAGAGAAAGACTTGATAAGGAAGACTTATCATTCAACACGCTGGAACAGAATTTTAAAATCAGCTGCAGCTTATTCAGCTCTCCTTGCTTTTCCTTTTATGTGGGTATAATTCGGAAGGGACCAAGTGGGCGTCGTGGTTCCTCGCCTTCAAAAGATTCTTTTCAGGTTTGCACAGAATCAGAGTAGCCTTGATGTTGACACATGCTGAAATTCGTGATATGGAGTCAGGTCTTCTCTTTTGAATTCTAGTATAAAACAAAATTAGTAAAATGTAATATTAAGAAATAATAATCCACCTTGAAAAGCTGTTGTATTCATAAAGGGAACTTATTATTAGAACTGAGTTATTTAAATTTCTATTGTATAATGACAAAAACTACATAAGAAAAATGTATAGTGGAGATTGGAGCCACCCGCTGGCTCGTAAAATAATAATTTGGATCCTAAAAAAATTATGTTTCAGGCAACTGAGAAAAATCAAAAGATTGTAGTTGCAACAGAAGTTTCCACTTAAATATTGTAATCTTCAGACTGCTTCAAAGATGTTTGGAGTTAATGCTTTGGAAGATTAATGTATATTTTAAGGTAAAATATATGTATATCTGCTAGGAAATTATTAGAAATATGTATTAGGAAGTGATATACTTTCTTAATTGGCCAAATCTCATGGTTTTTATATTTTTTTAGGTCCTTGCATTGTTGAGTGTGAAATTTTTGTTTTGCTTTGTTTTGTTTTTTAAGAAAACATTAAGTCCAGCAAAATTCTTCACAGCTCCCAGTGTTCTGACTCCAGGAAAAGGAGCCTTATTCTGTATTAATCATCATTTCAAATAGACATTAATATATAATAGGTAAGGATTGTGTGATACCTTATAGCATTTCTACGGTTTTCTTTGTCTGCAGGATCTTGGTAGTTTATCAGTTTAGTTTTATGTTTCTCCTCTTTCAGGTCTTACTGTGTCATCATCAGACCCAGAAGCAGTGAAAACATCTTTTATTGACCTAAGGCCTGATTATCGCACTTTGGTCAATATTTTGTTTATAGGCCTCCTTTCTAAGTGTTGGCAGCTGTCCTGCCAGGCTTTTGGAGCTGTTTCCACTTCTAGTAAATTCATTATCTGTGATGAGTTGAAAATAATTTAAGCTCATGAAAATTCCAAGAAGCTGTGGATGGCTGATAAACACCTCACATTGAGTTTCTAGAAATTCTTGGTTTAGCTACAGTCTGAATTTTTCAGTGCTGGCCGTCTGTCTCCACATCCTGATGTAAGCTTTTCTGTGTGTCCATCTTTAATTGTTGGGGTAAAGTAAGATTATTGAAGACTTGCTCATATGTTTCCAGTGTTTTTTTTTTTTTATTTTGTTTTGTTTTCCATAATATCATTCCTGTGGAACTAACTCTAGAAATGTTATATAATGCTTTTCTATTAGATATCTAGGAACCTGTTTTCACTTCTTGGGAGTAAAGAAATAGGATTTCTAGATGGGACATTAATGCTACTTACTACCTAGCTGTAAAATACTTAGCAAGTCAATTTAAATCTCTTGATAGTATTTTCTCAATTTACAAAATATTATAGGGGGACTAGATAATTTCTTGAGTTCTCTTTAGCTGTAATTTTTTCTGTGGATCTTTGTTGATTCTGTGAAGATACAGCTAAGGTAGACAGCTATCTATTAATCATCGATTTTATTGCTCTATTTGCCTTTTTAATTTTGTTTCCTTTTACTGGAGTGATTATTTCTGTTGTCAGCACTTAAAAGAAGTAATTTTCCAGGCCGGCCAAGTGGCACGTTGGTTGGGAGCTGGCTTGGGATGCCCGCAGCCCCAGTTCGGACCCCACATATAGAGCCAGTAATACTGCCCTCAAAAAAACACACACAAAAAAAAAACAAAAAACAAAAGAAGAAGTAATTTTCCATTGTCTTATATGCTCTGTTTAGCAATAAGATGTCACACTCTCCTACCCCTTTGCCAGCACACATTTTTATTCCTCAAGAATATTATTTCAACATTTGTTGAACACTTATTATGTAGCTGACTGGCTCTATGCACTGGAAACAGTAATGAATGAAACATAATTTCTGCCTTTAGGGAACTTGGAGTTTGATGATTTCTGGTTTGATGACAATCTAATATCCTCAGTCCTGACCATACTCCTGTGTGCTCTGGCATATTCTTGTATCTTCTATTTTAGGAGTGCCAGCCTGAGATGAGTCCATTTCTTTATGCCCTTGCTTGGTAATTATAGTAAATTTCAATGTTCTTTTAGGGTCAGGAAAGTACATGTTGATGGTCTTGTAAAGATGACATATACATCGTTTAGGGCGTAATATACTTCTGAATGATGAGAAATTAATTTTTTCATCGGCCACTACATTGGAGGGCAGTCATAAATGAGAGAAGCACAGGTTGAGCTTGACACATTTAAGCAGACCTTGAAGTTAAAGAAGAACCTTTAAATCTACTGAGAATGGTTCTTGGAATAATTTAAGAGGCACTATGGGTGGTTTGTATCCTTGAAAACTCTTTGAATAGCAACTTTATATAGTAGATTATATTTAACTTTACCTTACTCAGCTATTTGTCAGAGACCTCAGATTGTTTTATTCCTGAATTATGAAGTCTGAAGTCCCATTGCACTCTAGTTGTACATACCTTTGCATGTGTAAGACATTGAGGAAAGTGTGTCATTTCAAACATATAGTTTTGTTACTCATCGAAGTCCACTAGTGCAAACATATATTTCAGTATGTCTCACTAGGAAAGGTTATCTGTTGTGGAAGAGATAAAGAACTAATAAATTCACTTCATTATGTCCAAAAGATAATCCAAAAGACATATTTACGCAGGGATAGCTCTTCATGCTTCTTTTTACATGAGGAACAAAGGTGCTGTAAAGGAATTTTATAGGACACCTGAATTGATTTTACTTCAAATGTAGTTGAATCATTAATTTGATATTAATATTAGTTTTTCCATTCATGTAAATAAGCTTAGATGGTCTGCTTCAAGAACTTAAGTTTTTTGGGAATAGTTTTCATTTCAGGTGGTTTCACTGTGCATATATTTTATAATACTTGTACTAGAGTTCTTTCTTTCTCTTTCTTTCTTTCTTTCTTTCTTTCTTTCTTTCTTTCTTTCTTTCTTTCTTTCTTTCTTATTTTTTGAGGGCAGTGTCACTGGCCCTCATATGTGGGACCCGAACCGGGGCCGCTGGCCTCCTAAGCCAGCGCTTAACCACCGCGCCACTCAGCCGGCCCTGTACTAGAGTTCTTATGTTCATCTCGAATGTCATCATAGCAGTGAGTTTTAAACGCCATGAATGCAGTCGTCTCTCCTTTTCTGGGATAACATGATTGTCACAATTGGACTAGTCCTGTGATATTGTGACACCGTGCCTGAGATGTCCTGTGATGTGAAAGAAAAAAGACACAGTCAGTGACTCTAACTGCTGGAGTATAATACAGGCATAATGCAATATGTCTGTTGAAACCTTACCTTTCCCTTGCTAGCTCTTGATCTTGTTTGTAAGGCTGACATCGTTACTTATTCCTACCTTTCCCCTTTGAACACATAGGGCTGTGAGCTTATTTCCACTCCTGATCAAGACCACACCGACTTCACCAAGTGCCTCGAAGTGCTCCAGAAGAAGATAGAAGAGAGAGGCCTGCAGGTACGCTGTGCACCTACTTGCCAGTTAAAGTCTTATTACTGAGGACGCAGAGGTCCTGTTTAAAGCTTTTACTCCTCTAAAACTTCATTTCCTTTTTAAAATAAGAAATCATTATTTACTTTTGTGACGATTCTCTGTCAGGTTTGTTTTTTCAGTATATCAAATAAATCTGTACTTAGCTGCCAAAAGATGCATGTGTGCACTTAAATTAGAGGTTACAGATTCAAACGCCTTACACCAGTGAGGCCGCAGAACAGGTAAAGTGGACCTTGTATAACGTAATCAAAACTGGCAGCTCATTTTCAGCATAAAGCCAGAAGCTACTTTTCATCTCTAGTTGATTGTTGCCATGGGGAACCGCATGTTTTCTTTTTATATGTGTGTTTAAATATTGTGTGGACAAAAAAAACAAAAAACAAAAATATGGCCTAGATTTGGCCCATGGGTCATCATTGCAGGCTATTATATAAACAAATAAGATACTATCAACTTTTTTTTAAATTAGAGAAGAGTATGCTGCTTTTCATTTGTGGACTCTTTAAGGTATTCAATAATGACTTTCACTTAGCATGCGACTGTTTAATCCCATTTGTTTGCTAATACACGTTTGTATTCTATTGTATTTTATAATATTTTTTTGGTACTTGTTGAAATGGTATACAGAAGTTTTTAAGTCTGAGTTTGGTGAAAAGCAATGAAATTAAGCCTAAGGCATTGAATGGCAGTTGCCCATTATTTTGCTAGCAGAGACCAGCAGGGAAGCTGTGATGTGTGATTAAATGTGTAGCTTTAAACTAAGAAAACACGTGTGTTCAGTGGAACACTTTCAGTAGGACGTGGTCCAGGAGATGCACTGCCTCCTGGCCTAATGGTCCCGTGAGCGGGGGTAGTCTCAGACCCAGGTCAGCCAGCTCTCACGTCTGTTTCTTGGATGGTCTTGGCTGTGCTGGGTGGGCTTTGTCTTCAGGCTGGTTTCCTCTTCATATCCAACAGCAGCCTGTGGCAGTGTTTTACCCTTTACCTCTGGGGGGATTACGGAGGCAGCAACACCAGTTCTTATCATCATCAAACTGAAGTCCTAAGGTCTTTCCACTAGGTCACTCTTGGTTTGGGCAAAGGAGGATGAGAGTATCCTGATTGCCGTGGACTAGGGAGGCAGTTGGAACCCCACATGGCTCATGTCGTCAGACTACATGGCTAAGTCACACATGGCAGGACAGGACAGGGGCTGGATAAAGCCCTGATAAAACTCCCTCCCTCACCAAAGTTCATCCAAGATTTATTCTAGGATATACATACGAAGTTGAGGGAGTATATCTCCTCCTCCCTTTGAAGAAAAGCCTTGTTAGCTATCATAATTGGCAAGTAGCTCATTGTGCAAATGCAGCAAAACTAATTGAGTGAACGTTTCTCATTTCTGTTGTAGCTTGAACTATACCAAATGTATTGCATTATTCCCAGCAATAAATTGCTATAATTAAATATTTGTTTAATGAAAACAGAATGCAACCCTTTGAGAGTTATCTGCTTTATCCAGACATTGCTGATTTTTTGAGTTTCTTAGAAAAAAAGTTGTAAATCTTCACAACTGTGTTTCAATTTCTCCAGAGCTCCCACTGAAGTTATTGAAAACTGGGAATGCAATTATGTGTGTCTCATTTGTTGTGTCCAATTTATAGTATCTATAATATGCTGTTTAGTCCTTGAATCTCATAACACATAAGCATGTCTCAAACTCAACAAGACCAAAATCCGGAGAGAGCCTTAAGCTGGGGAAGAGGGCAATCAGGTTATATGATCTGCCAAACAAATCTCCTCTTGGCCAATCGAGTGGGGAGGCCTGAAGCAAGAGGACCTGTTAGAGGACTGCTGGACAGAAAGGACCAGACGCCCACTGTGCTTAGTCATGAACTAGAGGCTGCCAGGAAAGAGTGTGGCCTCGGTTGCACACTGGGCTGCGTCCTGCAGGGGCTGCAGCTGGGCCATGATGGCCAGTGTCCTCCTCAAAGCCCAGCAAGAAGTTCTTTCTGGGGGGCATCAGCGTGAGGACGCCCCTGCCCCATGGCTGTGGCAGGCCCTGGCATGCTTTGGGCCCAAAGCATCCTCCTGCCTCATCTCCTACAATTCTTTCTCCTTATTCCTAAAATAGGCCTTAGTCTCTCTGAACACCCCCCACCCCTTACGCCATTTTTTTACACCTTGCCCGACTCTGCTTAGAATTTTTTGAGCATTTTTGTATTTCCCCTGGTCTTTGCCTGGACCACGATGGCAGAGCATGCCTGACCACCAAGGAGGGCCTGCCTTCACCATCCCGCGAGGTTAGGTTCTGCTACTCTACACGTCTGTACCCCCGTTTTTCCCCTTTATGTGCTCTGGACCCTTCTAATAATTCTGGTAGGTATTTCTGATTGTTTGCTTGAAGCCTGTCTTCCGGTCTTTACTGTAGAGCCCATGAAACTGGGGTCAGGTCTGTTGTTCACGACTCAAAAGGCGCCCTTTGTATGGACGAGGTGCTCTGGGAATGCTGGTCTGTGTGACAGTGGGGAGAAGGGTGCTCAGGGAGCCCCCCAGGGCAGGAGGCGCTGCGGGGGGCTGACGGCTGGCAGGTGGTGCCAAGAGCCCCAGATGGAGAGGCGTGTGATCAGCGCGGTGCTTTAACCGGCGTGGCTGCACTGCCCCCAGGGCAGCCCTTCCGGGCAGCCCTCATGCAGAAACACCAGCTATATTAATTAAATCTGGACTACCTTAGCTTCCTCCTGACGCAATATTTAACCCGGAAGTACACAGTTGTATTTGGTTTAACGTAACCACAAGAGAAAAGGCAAGATTAGAAAGAGTACAGAGGAAGATATATAAGATTCCTCTCCATACATCCCCTATCCTCATATGAGATGAACATGAGGGCCTTTAAAAGTATCTTCCTAAGATACACATACACTGTGTCTGAATATCCTTTACTGTATCCACGTGATAAATCTGATCAAATTATCATACATTTCTGCTTTTCCACTTGTTATAAATGTGAATTTGTAGTTGATGTGTCTATATTTTATAGTAAGATCTTATCTTGTTAGCATATACTTTAAAATATGAATTGTAATATAAATTTCTAAATTGAATTAAAGTAGTATTTAATATGCTAAGTATAACATATTAGAACTTTATAGAATTTGAATTAGGATCTGTCCTTATCCTAGAGGAGTTTACTCTCTAGTATACAAGATTAATTAAAAAAAAAAAAGATTGCCATGAATTACCTCATTCATGTGTTGATCTGTTTTAAACTGCTCACTCTCACTTTTGTTCTATAAAAGCGTTCTTTGATGCATTGACTTTTTAGTGCTTTGCTTTCATATTACCACCTTGTTTATCTGTAACCAAGTCACGATTGATGCTATTGGGATGTCGTCTCATATGACTGAATCTTCAAGAGCAAATATATTTTCTGGTGCTTTGGTACCCTTGAGAACTAAACCCTGCCACTGAGTGGAAAACATTAAAAGCTATTTCTCTTTAAGTTTCTAAAAATGTAGGATGTATATTGTTTAGGATGAACAGAAGTAAATCTAGATTATCATGCCCTAGGAATAACAATATAGGTCTCTTTAGGATATTTCCTAGTGTCATGTGACAATGGGGTCAGTGACACAGTTCTTATATTTTAAACACAGACTTTATTTTAGATAAAATTTGGACAGAAAAATTGCCATTAATTTTCAACTGTATGTTTTATAAATTATAGTTCATGCTTGTTTCATTTGCTAAAACTTCAATACATTGTGGCCTCCTTATACCATGTTATTTTTAAAGCAATTTTTAAATCAAATAAAGCAGGGTGTTGAATAAGTACTATGAATGAGAGCAAATACCTGAATTTTATTTATAAATATACAAAAACTATCAGTGACTACAAATTAAAATACTACATAAAGGCTTTAGGATTATTACATATTATATTTAATTGTTTTATTATTCATCTAATGGCGTAAGCAAATATTGATACACACACACTTTCACACTCACAAGGTCTGCAATTAAGATTGTGAACTTGTTGCAACGATATTGCTAACCTTTTTAGATATCAGAGAGATTATTCATTATGAATTTGTACCAACTGGACAAACAGTTAACCAAGTTTACTATCTGGAAGTGCTGAAAAGGCTGCATGAAAAAGTTAGAGGACCTGAACTTTTCATCAACAATTCATGGCTCTTGCATCATGACAATGCACCAGTTCACTCAGCACTGTCTGTGGGGGAGTTTTTAGCCAGTCAACAAATAAGTGTACTGGAACACCCACCCTACTCATCTGATCTGGCCCCCAGTGACTTATTTCTTTACCAGAAGACAAAGGAAATATTGAAAGAAGACATTTTCATGACATTCAGATCAAGGGTAATACACTGACAGCTCTGATGGCCTTTCCAGAAAAAGTTCCAAAATTGCTTTGAAGGGTGGACTAGATGCTGGTGTTGGTGCATAGCTCCCCAAGGGGAGTGCTTCAAAGGTGACCATAGTGATATTCAGCAATGAGATATGTAGCACTTTTTCTAGGATGAGATCGTGAACTTAATTGTCAGGCCTCACATACCTCATGTAACATAAGCAAGTTATTAATGCACTTGCTTCAGTGCCTGCCACATACAGATTCCTTAATAAAGACATAGCAGTAGTAGGGGTGGCATTGTTACATGGTGTCATACACCTTAGCTGTTGTGGTCTATAACATATTTTTGTGCAATGTGTTTATATATTTAATATATTACATTTTATAAAATATATAAAAATATCTAAAGTATATTTTATAGAACATATTTTGATCTTCTAATAGATTCCTTGACGTAATGCGAATTTAGAATTAGACAACGTTTATAGAAATCTTGTAAGCTAGTTAGTTACTGTTTATAGCCCAGGCTCATGGACTCACCATAGCTTTGTTTATTTTGACATATTCCAGTTTTACAAGAACTCTCTTACTATTAGAAACTTGAATTGAATGGAGGACTCCTCACATGTTGAAGCGTTTCCTAGGAGACGTCTCCAGCTTCCCCTATTCCCAGACAACCAGTCAGAAGAGTGTCTATAGTTTTAGTAGTGGACTTGAACATGGAGATGTTGCAGAGTCCAGCTCCCATTGTCTGCAGCTCTCCTGGATAGAACGAGAAAAGGGAAGATGTGTCCCAGCTTCTCAAACCCTGAGATAGGCATCATGTACCTTATGTCCACTGAGGGATATGACTCCAAGAGAGTCAGAAAGTTTACTTTGGAGTTCCCCTTAGATATGGTATGGAAGCTTCTGGCAGCTTCTCCAGTCAGTTGAACACAGTCTAATGGAGACAGATGTACAGGTAACCCTAGACTAATTCAGACTATACTAAATGCTATAGCGTGCCTCTTCAGAATAGAGCCAATGTTTTTAAATAGATTGTATACAGCTCTTCTCGGCACAAATCAGCTCTTGCTTTTAGTATAGAACCAGCATCGTTATTGTTCCCTTTGTCAGGTGCTGAAGTAACTGCTTATACATGGCAGGTTCTGGAACAAATGCTGGACACGCTAAGCATTAAATGAGGAAGCAAGGAGAAGAAAAAGATTTCTGGACATGGGGTGAACTAGCAGGCTGTTTCCTAGATCATTTTGGAGACGCCTTCAAAAGGGGAATTCACGTCTCTGTTTTTCCTTCTTCTTAGACGCCAGCCATCTTTTTTATACTGCTCTGCAACAAGAGAAAATAGATACACCCAGGGCTTTGATGTGGCTGGGGAAATGTTGTCAGGGATATAAAAAGCTCACTGCCTCCGAGGCTGTGACAGCCCATTCCGTTCTTGCCAGAGGAGAAGCCTGCTTTTTATATGCCCCGGGACAAGGGTTAAGTTTACCTGTGTGCTGGGAATCTTGGTTGGATGATTCACTTGCCAGATAAAATGTCTCCTTAATGCAGAGAATTACAGATAAGGCTGGCAATGGTGCGCCTCTGCAGAGGCGGGATGACCTTACATGAAAAGGATGTTTATTTTGAGGTACTGCCCTGTGAAGTGCAGAAATTGCCATAGAGGAGGAACTTTATCTTGACGACTTCTGTAAGAATAATACACATATAGTACAACATCCTGAAAATGCTTACTAGATTATAAAATTTCTTCTCATTTTGTGTACCCTTCAGCCAGACATACAGGGTGTGCCAAGAAAATGTATGCAAGTGGACACTTTGGTCAGCGTTGCTCAAGCAGTAGTTCGCCATAATCAGAAGTGTCTGGACGCTGATGGGAACCACTTTGAGCACCTCTTATCATTGCAGAAGTCAAACGTGACTTGTATTCGTCTTTTGTTATTGGTATATATTGAGTATTTTTACAATTTTAATACAGCTTCTCTTTCTTAAAATGTATATTCATTTTTTTGACACCCCTGTATTACATGTGCTAGTACCTGTATCCATAATTATGATTGTCTACAATGATAATAGTACCTATTTTTTTTTTTTTTGAGGGCAGTGTCAGTGGCCCTCATATGTGGGATCGAACCGGGGCCACTGGCTTCCCAAGTCAGCGCTTAACCACCGCGCCACTCGGTCGGCTCTTATACCTATATTTTTTAAGAAATGATTTGTTTATAGTTTATGTCATGACTGAAGTACTAAAACGATGTTACTGTTTATCATGGGGGATGCACATATAAGATCAATGTATTTTCACTGGTAGGTAAGTAATCAGAAGAGAAATATATTCATAGGAATACATTCTTTGTATTGGGTAGTTCAGAAAGTTCAGTTTAAATCAGAGAAGATGGACTTCTGTAGTATTCACTTTCCACCCTTCTGTCTTAATGCCTGTCTGCTGTCTGTTTTCTGACTCCCTGCTGTCTGTTTTCCCAGTAGCACTTCTGCTTAGTATTCCACTGGCAACATGCTCATCCATAGCAGCAGGTGGCACAATAAAATCCAGATGCATAGAGTAGAAATCAGATGCCAGCTTCTTTCCTGGATCTACTGTGTATCTTTCCCTCTCAACATATATGTGAATGTAAATATGTAATTCCCAATGTTGGGCAACGAGGTTGAGATATTGTGAAACACGTTAGGAAATGGGAATATCTAAATTCAAAATCTAATGATTACATTTTAATTTTATTTCCTCATCCATTTCTATTAGAGATTTTAGATGCCTGTAAAATTGACCCTAAGGATTCTGATTTTTTTAAAGCATCCATATACATAAAAGGAATTATTTCAGAAAGAGGAAATTATTATTGAACAAGTATTTTACCCCGTTTCGTACTCAGTTTTCTATGATGCTCATGAATATGGAAAATACTTAGCAAAATAGCAAACAGTATTGCTTATAACTTCAAGGTGAACCTGAGGATGATAAGGTGATGAGCTATTTTATATCCATGCATTAGCTGAAGCAAATTTACCCTATAAGAGATAAGCTTTAAGTAATTAATGTCACTGCAGTAACAGTTTTAACATTCTCATTTAGCATTATAAAATAATCCAAATGCGTTTCTAGAAACCAGAGCGTTAATGACCAAGTGCAAAATTTGCAATCAAAATGTTCTCTATTCTCCCAGAAGGTGGAAAGGGGGTAATTAACATAAACTATTTATATTGCTCCAGATTGCAAAACCTAATACAGCTCATCTGATAGCCCTATTATAAACTGGTCAATAAAAAATGAAGGGAGTTTTCTCCCACTAAACTTTGGGGAAATAATGCTCTCAAAGTACTACAAACAGCTGAATTGACTCCATCCAGACACAGAGACCAAGAGTTTCATTTATCACTTTGGATAAGAATGTGTAGTGAAGACTTAGTTTATGGCTGAAGCAAAGCCAAAAACATTGTTGGGTGAAAACGAATCATGATAATGCAAGATACGAAAAGTTCTATTAAACCATGATCACATATGCAGAAATAC
This sequence comes from Aselliscus stoliczkanus, assembly GCA_033961575.1. Taxonomy (NCBI): domain Eukaryota; kingdom Metazoa; phylum Chordata; class Mammalia; order Chiroptera; family Hipposideridae; genus Aselliscus; species Aselliscus stoliczkanus. The sequence goes on along the minus strand of CM066740.1, from coordinate 86,275,845 downwards.
TAATCTCCTGAGAACAAAGCATCTTTTACCAAAGGCTATCAGTTTGCACAGAAGCTTGGAAAATTGTCTCTCCTCCACTTGCACAGTGTTGAGAATGATTGAAGAAAGAGGACACAGGTTCCACGTTCTGGTACCTCATAAGCCGTTTTCTACAGAATGGGAAGAATATTGTTCCGTGCTCTACACATTCTAAATATTTCACTTTAGTAGGGAATCATGTATGTCAGTGAATTTTTAGTGAGAGTGGAAAATATCTGGTGCTTTTTGACTAGTATGGCCCACAGTGCAGCTTTGAATTTTTTCATTTCTCTGCCAAGCAATCAGCTTCCATGGACATTTATATAACACAAATTGTAATAACCTTTCAAATTCTACTTCCAAATAGCTAACTGTTTCTTTTTCTTTTTATCTTTTTTTTCTTTTTGAGGGCAGTGTCACTAGCCTTCATATGTGGGACCCGAACCGGGGCCGCTGGCTTCCCAAGCCAGCGCTTAACCACTGCGCCACTCGGCTGGCCCTCATGGATTCTTAATGGCATTCGGAGGGATACACAAAAACTCAGTGTATCCAGTTAGAGTCCGGAGGAAGAGAAGTGGTCACAGCAGTCAGTTAGAAAAGTTATTTGGGGAGAATTTATTCAGAATCTTTCATCTCTTGATAAAGAATTTGAATTTTGATCTGTAAGTAATGGTAACCCATGAAGGAATTTTGAGCAGAAGGTCATAAGGTATTTTAGAAAAATAACGTAATGGTTGTGTGAAAGCTGAATTGAAGTATGGAAATTCTGATGACAGTAATAAGATTAGAAAAAAAACAAAACAGTTTCACCAGTCTGCATTCACACCAATATTCTAATGCTAAGCAAAATAAGTCAGATAGAAAAAGCAGAGAATTTCACTGATATGTGGTATATAAAACCGAAAACAACAAACGAACATGAAAAACAAATGAAAGAACAAAACTTGTAGACACAGACAATAGTTTAGTGGTTACCAGAGGGTAAGGGGGAATGGGGTTGGTAGAAGAGGATAAAGGGGATCAAATATACGATGATGGGGGCCGGCCGAGGGGCGCGGTGGTTAAGCGCTGGCTTGGGAAGCCAGCGGCCCCGGTTCAGGTCCCACATGTGAGGGCCAGTGACACTGCCCTCAAAAAAAAAAAAAAATACGATGATGGAAAGAGAACTGACTCTGGGTGCTAAGCACACAAGGTGATCTATAGATGATGCATCACGGAATTGAACTCCTTAAATCTATGTAACTTCACTAACAGTTGTTACCCCAGTAAACTTTAAGTTACAAACAAAATGAAAGAGAGAATAAAGTTACATAATTCTTTCAAGAATGACTCTTTAGACATTCTACCCATCAAGAATTTGAGAAGGAATTAGAGACTTTCAAAAACAGAGTTCAAGTGTAGACTTGGCACTGCTTGGTCTTCTTGTTGGCCAAAGAGTTCAGCGTGAAAACTCTAACCATTCATCTGTCCCGTGTATACACGTGAGGTACCGGGGGTTGAAAAATGCAAACTGAAGGGGACAGTTTATGGCTCTGAGAACCTGTGGCCACTGGAGTTGGGCGCCCCCGTGGAGCAGTTAAGCTGATGTGGCGTCAGCACTGCTGGATTCAAGGCCTGAGAAGCCGCTTGGAAGTGAAACCTCCTCCAGCCTCGCCGGGCATGTGGTGAGGCAGCCGAACCTAGCGGACAGACCAGAGAAAGGGGGGTGTTTGATTCTGAGTATTCAAGGTTAGGCTCTTAGGCTTGCCGTGTTGTAGGGCAGGCAATACTGGAAGCCCTGATCCCACATGCGCATTGGTTAGTGCAGTGTTAACGTGTTTCCTGTGCCAAGCTATCGGACAATGAACTGGGAGGGAGGGGCCTACTGAGATGGCTTTTGTGCATCTCTCCTGGCCTTCTCGACTGGACTTACAGCCGGCGTGTCGGACCTGTCAGCAGGACTTGCTTCGAGTCTGCGCGACGAGGCTGCAGTCCCCTCAGCTGAGCTGTCCGCAAGGCCCATAGGCCGAGTTCCCCGCGGTCGGTCAGGGTACGGGCTGCCTGGACTTTTAGGCTAAAGTTTTTGCCGGAGAATCATGGTTTACAGCAGTCAGGAGTCTCAGCACAGATCTTATCGTTGCTTCCGTAGCCTTTCTCGGAAATGCGAACAAGCCTGTATATACTGCTCACTTTTCAGGCATAAATGCGTCCCTTCCTCTGCCTTTTTAAAAAAACAAACAAACAGACTTTTCTCTAGAACATGTCCAAAAAGAAGTTGTGTGTAGACATGTTCAGGACATGTCTTCATAACATGTTTACAGTTTGACAAAGTTGGATGAAAACGCTCTGCTTGTCGGAGTTCATTTTCCTTGGAGGGTGGAGGTAGGCATCCTTGGGAAATACAGTGATCCCGCCCTTCACAAGAGAGGGCAGGGAAAGCAGTGGCCCAGGCACCGAGGTTTGTTGGACGTCTAGTGGTGTGTTCCGAGAATGACAGCACATCTAGAATGTCATCGGGGTCAGTGTGGGGCTTCCCCTCGCAGATCCCGGCAAGCCAGTACTTACACTTAAGCTGAACGTTGGCGTGGTCAGATCTGAGATGTAGAAACCTTGTTCTCATAATCGAGTGGAAGGTTCCTTGGTTACAGAGGACCAGCGGGCTTATCCGAGAGAGGATGTCACCGACTGAATTACAGATGCAGCGGGGAGGATGGGGGAAGCGTTATTTGAGAAAATCCTGAGTTTTCTTAGGCTTCTTATCTTCGAGCAGAAGCCTCGTTATCTTGCCAATGCAAGAGGCATTGTTTATTTCTCTCCCAAACAGGCTTCCATTAAACCACGACTCTTTGGGCCGGGTTGAAATCGCGCTGCTGTCTCTGCAGAATCTTTCCACCAGCTGCTGGGATCAGCAGGGCTGGATCCTGTGTACAGTGTGTTCTGATGCCATAAAATCCGAGGTCTTTTAATTTTTCTGGTGTCTCGTACTTCACCTCAATCACTGGGATTATGTTATGGGCTTATTAAAACATCTTGATGTTGCTGGGTTTTGTCAGGTTATTTGTTTTTGCTCTGTCTCGATCAAGCTTTTCCCTTTGTCACCTGCATTGGGTCTTCCATCTTTAAATTAGAGTGTCCAACAATTGGACCAAAGAATTGCATCATTCTGTTCAAGCATAACTGTATGGAGTACAGTACAGGTCTGAGAAAATTAAGAGAAACTCGTTAAGAATAATGTCTAAATTTTTTGAGACTCCAGTGTTGAATTTTGTTAAGTTGGCTAGATTAATATTAGCTGCAATTATCAAACAGTAGGGTAAACATATGCCTTGGTTTACGTAGGTTAGTTCCAGTTTATGTCTGTATTTTTGGTGCAGTTATTTGCAGTGTCTCCCTTTTTACTTTCAAAAGTATCTCAGTTTGTATGTTAAATTATATGGTCGCACTGTCTATCAGGGAGAGCCATAAAGAAAATTTCCATTTATGTGTTTCCAGAATTCAATTTATAGAAAGTAAATGTAATTAAAATATGATGACAGCCACTGTCCCTGCTGTAGACTTCATACATTCTGTATCTAACTCCTTTTTAAGGACAAATGGACAAAAACATGTCATTTGTTTATTAAAAGGTTTTTACTGCCATAATAGAAAAATTCCCTCTCCTTCTGGTGTTATATATCCCTCATCCAGCTTTGCCATGATTCTCTTAAGGCAAATAATGTGAAGCCAAACTTCTAATTTTCTAAACAAAATAGTACTGATTATTCTTGAATCTGCCCTGGTGGAAACCAGAGAACCTTACATGGACTGTTGGAAATGAAAGGAATCTTGAAAACTATGTTGGTAAATTTGGTCTGCCCCCTACCCTTATAGACGAGCTCTGCCTTGTGAGATGGTCACAGGCACAGGAGGCCATGTAACATGTATGTGATTACGCAGCTGTGCAGGCGTGCACCACACTAGAGTGCTCTTTTTGCTAGACGTGATTGCGTGTGAAAAGCCAGTCCTCTTTGCTAACAGAAAAAAGGTCCATGTAAAATATGCTGACCTGACTGTAGAAATGTGTAGAGAGATCAGTTAGAAATTAATTGTTCAGATTTTTATATCTTGTAGAATATGGGATAATAGCTATGTTCTGGGTACTTGTGTGTATGTGTGCACAAATGTATTATTTAAAAAATTTCATCCATAGGACTAAGAGGATTGTTACAACACTTTTTATTTTTAGAATCACAGACCTTCAATCCTTGATGCATCACAACCAGTGGAAAACACGTTACCCCAGCCCCGACACTATCAAATGGTAGGCGTGTTCAAAAATGGACTCGCCCTAGAATTTGTGTGCCCCACCATTTAGTGCCTTCTGCAATTTCTGGTCCAGCCTCACTAAAATCCCCTCACTAAAATTCACTGCGTCTTTCCATCTGACTCCCACAGACACTGGGCTTTCCCCGAAGGACAGGGTTCTCTGCAGCCACAGCAGTGCTGTTGTGCTCTTCTGTTTTTCCCTCCCACCGTTTCTTCTAGACGGCAGCATGGGAGTAGGGCTAGGTGTCTTCACTGCTCTTTGTCATTTGTAGACCTGTGCTGTCCAAAACTCCAGCCACAGCCACCTGAGCGCTTGAAATGTAGCTAGCCTAAATTGAGATATGCTATTATTGAAAAATACATGGAAGATTTTGGAGACCAAATGTGAAAAAAGAATGTAAAACATTTGAATATTTTTTTCCAGCCTTACTGAGATGTAATTGACATGTAACATTGTGTAAATTTAAGATATATAATGTGATTTGATAAATGTATATATTAACACTAAGAAATGATTACCTTCATTTCTTTTTCTTGAGGGCAGTGTCACTGGCCCTCACATGTGGAACCCGAACCAGGGCCACTGGCTTCCAAAGCCAGCACTTAACCACAGCGCCACTCGGCCGGCTCAGTTACCTTCATTTCTTAATACCTTCACCACTTCACATATTCACCTTATGCCCGCAAGTTTGTACCCTTTGACCTTCACCTCCTTACTTCTCGCGCCACTTCTCTGCTGACAACACCAATATAGTCTCTTTCTACGAGTTTGGTTTTGTTAGGTTCCACCCATAAGTGAGATCATACGGTATAGTGTCTGTCTTTCTCTGTGTGACTTATCTCACTGAGCATATTGCCATAAAGGTCCATCCATGTGGTCGCAAATGACAGGATTTCCTTCTTTCTCATGGGTGAATAATATTTTGTTTTATGTATGCTATATATCACATCTTTTTTGTTCGGTCATCCTATGATGGACACTTAAGTTGATGCCATATCTTGGTGGTTGTGAATAATGCCATAAGGAACGGTACAGATAGCTCTTTGAGATCCTGATTTCATTTATTTTGTGTATATTTCCAGAGGTGAAATTGGTGGATTACATGGTAGTTCTATTTCCAATTTTTTGAGGAACCTCTATATTGTTTTCCATAGAGACTGTACCTTTTACATTCCCACCAATAATGCACAAGAATTACCTGTTCTCCACAGTGTCAGAAACACTCGTCCTTTGTTGTCTTTTTGATCATTGCTGTTCTGACAGGTGTGAGGTAGTATCTCATTGTGGTTTTGATTTTCATTTCCCAGATGATTTGTGGTATTGAGAATCTTATGCACCTTTTGGTCATTTGCGTATCTTCTCTAGAAAAATGTTTATTTAGGCCTCCTGCCCATATGTCATTTGGATTGTTTGGGTGTTTTTTGGCTGTTGAATTGTATTAGTTCCTTCTACATTTTGGATATTAACCACTCATCTGACAGATGGTTTGCAATATTTTCTTTAATTCCATAGGTTGCTTTTTCACTATGTGAATAGTTTCTTTAGCTTCACAGAAGCTTTTTAGTTTGTTGTGTCCCACTTATTTCCTTTTGCTTTTATTGCTTCTGTTTTTGGTGTCATTACCAGAAAAATTATTTCCAAAACCGATTCAAGTAGCTTTCTTCCTTATGTTTACTTTTAACAGTTTTACAATATCAGGTCTTAATTTAAGTCTTTAATTCAAGTTCATTTTTGTGAGTGGTATAACATAGAGGTCCAATTTCATTCTTCTGCATCTGGTTATTCAGTTGTCCCAATACCTCTGTATTTTGATACAAATTACATTTTTGATATATTGCATTAAATAAAATATATTTTTAAATTAACTTTACATTTTTACTTTTTTAAGTGCAACTACTAGGAAATTATCAATCGCATCTCTGTCTCCCATTATATTTCCATTAAACAATGCTGTTCTATTCCATCTTTCTCTCCTGTGAATTCCAGGTCAGCTCTGAACGTCGTTATCAGGTTGTATCATTCTTATTGCTCTTTGGTGTAGTCTTTTCAGTCATTTTAGTCCTTGTCATTTCCTTTCATGCCTTGATGAAGATAACATCTAGGTCACAGATACTTTTTTCAACAATACTATCTTAATTCATGGTAAATTCCATGTACACTTGAATGAACCTCCCAATATGCTGACCTGTTGTTTCCTTGAGCTTGACCCCCCCCCCCAACCTCAAACCCGGTTGTCTTTTTTATCTCTGTATGTGGACGACTGAATTCTATGACACACCTAGGCCTTGTCGATAGCAAGATTTGCAAACAGTCCGTAATCTCTTGTATCCGTTTGACTCCCTCTCTTGTAACCAGACTCCAGCAGTTCTTCAGTTCCATCAGCTCTCTGATTAATGGATCATGCTCTTTTAATGTCCTTCAATCCCTGTTTCACTCCATCATTTATCCAGAAAATATGTATTGGACACCTATTGTTCCATGCTGCATTCTAAACACTAAAAATAGAAAATCTCTGCTATCATGTGGCTTTTAGTCTAATTAGGGTGACAAATAATAGGACAGGCTTAATAAAATATTTAATATGGTGTCAGATCATGAGAGCTGGTGAGAAGAAAAATCAAATCAGAAAATGGGGATATGAATTGTTGGCGTGGAGTAGGGGAAATGTTTAGGTAGACAGCTAGTGAAGGAAATAAAGAAGCTAACCCTGTGAATACCTGGGGATGATGCATTATAGGTAGAAAGAATAGCCAATGAATGCAAAGGTGTATTCAAGGACTCTGGTGTATTCAAGAAATAGAAAGGAGGAAGAAAGTATAGCCAGAGGAGAAAGGGGGAAGAGAAGAGAAATGGATGGGGAGGTCGGGAGACAGATCTGGACTGGATTTACACATTCGGGAATTAAAGCCACAAGGCTGCATGTGAACACCTGGGCAGGGAATGTAATGGCAGAGAGAAGAGAGGTAGGGACCTTGCCCAGGGCCACTCCACAGCTAAGAAGCTGGCTCCAGACAAGGGACAGCCAGTGAGATCAAGAGAACATGGCTTGCCGGAACCCAGTCTTCCTAGGAGAGGCCATATCCAGGAGGAGGTAAGAATGAATTAATCAGATGTTACTGGTGGATCAAATAACATCAGAACTGAGAAGGGACCATCAGATTTTTGCAACGAGGATGCCACTGGTAATAGTTTGGGATGGAATGACGGGCACTTGTCTATATTACTTTGATCATCTCCTTCTGGGCTCTTGGCTTCTTTGTCTTCCCACAGTTTATTCTCAACACAGCCAGCGTGGTGACCTCGGTATTTATAGGGCACGTCATTCCTCTGCTCAGAATGTAATTCTAATCAAAGTCTAGGACATAACAATGGCTTAACAAGTCTCTATACAAATCTAATACTTACATTTTACTCCTATTTCTCATTTAATTCTAGCAACTGGCCTTCTGATACTCTCTGAAAATGCCTGGGGCCATGTCACTGCCTGTTCTCCGAATCATCCTGCCCAAGTTTGTACCTACTGGCTGACTCTCTCCAGCTCTTTGTGGCTATGCTAGTACTTTTTAGTGTAGCCTACCTTGGCTGTGTTATTTAAAGCTGCAGCCCTCTCCCTCCACGATAATTTTGCTTTCTTACTCTATTATTCACCGTTAGCACTTACCACCTTTTCGCATTCTAACTAATACAATTTTTTTAAATTGTGTATTATCCTCCATTCGAATGTCAACTCCATGAAGGCTGAAGTTTTTGTCTTGTTTACTGATATATCCTAAGTGTTTAGACTAGAAAACAACATGTGGTTAATGATCAGTAAGTATTACCCGAAATAACAAAATTGAAATAACTTACTCTTTTCAAAAGCCACTAACGGCTGGAACCCTTGCTAAGGAGAGAAGTACTGTTTTGTAGGCATTTGATGACATTAACCTCCCCCTAATCCTTAGCTTTTTGCCTCCCTGGTTCCTTATTCAGTCCTCGCTGAGTTCTTACATGCGTAGGGGAACCTCAGTAAATACTTCTCTGCAATGTTGTGAGCACGGCAGCTGGCATCTGTGATACACAGGCCTCTTCTCGGAGACGTGCACAAGTATACCAACTGCTAGGACAAAGTCTGACTCGGGGGTGTGGTAAGCGCGTTATTGATGATGGGTCTGATGCAGACACGTGGAGATGGGGAGTCACGCCACAGAGAGGCATATGGAATTAAAGGGCCGTTACACTCACAGATGAGAGAGGGAGATGGATCATGCCATGCTGGGTCTACATGGGAAGAAAGCCCAGGGAGCAGGCCCAACCCCTGGGAGATAACAAGGACCCGAGGTCAGGTGCCTTATTGGCGGGTCAGGGCATCAAAAGCTTGAGAGGATTTCATTGGTGTGTATGAATGTCACCAGGTCCCAGTCAGGGGGACCAAGAAGGGGAACTTGTGGCAGGGACCAGCCTTATCAGCCCAGTACTTGGCCTCCTGGGCTGGTGCTCGCAGCCTGTTTGTGGGGATATTAAGGTATCAGGGAAAATAATAAAGTTTAAAAATTGACAATACACTGGGTGATGTTAGAAATAAATGCACAGGGGTTTGGATCCACATAGGCTTTCTGTAGGTGGTCTATTTCAGATGGAACTCCACCCCAGTAGTGTTTCTGAGGACAGTGTAGCCTTTGTAAATACAGGGCTGCGTTCCTTGCCTTTCTTCTGTCTCCGAACATCAGGTGCCCTCCTTACAGCCAGAGCTACAGAACTGCCTGCCACTTCCATTGATCCTCTGATGTTTTTAATCAGTCTTGCTAAATACTTCCTGTAGGGAAAATGAGTAGTGATGAGAAGGAATCTTGCTGCTGCTTTACTTTGAGAAATTCCACCGCTGATTTACAGACATTGCTTATTCATCACGATATCCTCGTGTAGAAGACGGAATTAAATTTCAGCCTTAAAGGTTATGGGACCCCTCAAGGCTTAGAGTATAGTAATGAAGAACTGAGACCCTAAAAAAGGATTTGCAGAATCTGCATCGTGAATAAACTATTTTTCATCAGGCCTCGCTTCGGATGTGACTTTAGAATGCTGTGGGTAGGAATGCGCCATGTGCTTTTTATGGTGTCTTTCTCCACTTTCTAGTTCATATGTAATTTCTTGTCTTTCTCTTGAGTTTAAAGCAAATCATCTTTTGTTTTTTTTCTGAGGTCCTTCGTCATTTCTGGGCTGTTTCCCACTGGTCTGGAATGACTTTGTTAATAAGGACCCCTGAACACGAATCGATGCCATTTACTTGACGTGACAACCTCAAACAAAAGCCTTTTCAGTGGCCCTTCTGAGCCTACTTGCTTACCAAGTCCTCTTTTTCTCAGAAGATTAACAGAGGTCCCTGTCTTTCTATGTATTCAGAGTAATACATGCTTGCTCGAGTGCGAAATGCTCCTGGGCCCCAAGTCTAATTCTTAGAGTTCCAGAAAGATCTCCAAAGGTAGTATTAAGTCTTATAGATATGTGCTGTGCTTATCTTAAAGTGCTTTAGCTTTGACATGAAGCATCTTATTCAGAGTACACATTTCCATCCTCCCTAACACTCTGAAAGGGTCAGAAATGGGGATCCTTCCAAACTTCAGGGGTCTCCTATGTGATTTACTCCGTGTGTTGTTATGAAACCCCATTCTGGTTTATCTGTTCCCACAGTGTGGCAGTGAATCTAGTTCTTCCCTAGGCTGACAAGCCCTTGCTTGCACTGTCTTCCCTTATTCATTCATCAGACACTGGAGTGCCTCATGTGCCTTAGGCACTGTGCTGAGTGCCAGGTCTGGAACCAGTGGGCCAGGGAAAGACCGCCTCAGCTCCCGGGAGCTTCTGCCACTTACTGTTGCTCTAGGCCCTGACCAGCTCAGATCAGAGCTCTGGTGGCGTGCTGTTCTGCCAAAATCACACCTTCTTTGTGGGCTACACATTATCTAAGCTTTGCTTAATGTACTATTTAAAACCTACAAACTAAATACTCCTATTTTAAAACAAATTCTGGTTTGTTTCAGATAGAATGATTATTACTGTCGGCTTTTATTGTATGTAAGGTTTTCTTACAGTATTTTAACTAAGTGCTTCGGTCCTTCCTCTTTCATGATCAATGCACCAGCTTTGACTGTGCTGATGTACTGTAGGATATGGCTGAGCAGCCGGAGGGAAATAGGGCCAAGAGAGGAGGCACCGCCGTTTTTTCCTTTCTTCTCGAGACCACGGCATAAGACTTGATGCAGGAGACTTACTCTCATACTTGATGCCGACGACTATTACTCTGATACTTTATGCAGAAGATGGTTACTCTCATACTTCAAGCAGGAGACTGCTACTTTAATATTTTATGTGGGGGACTGTTACTCTAGTACTTTATGTGGGAGACGGTTACTCCACGCCCTTTCACCTCCCTGCAGCCCTTCTTTATTCATTGTCTTATATGTATAAGGAAAGCATCAAGCATCATAGTGATTTTATATATAAATATGCTGGAACTGTAGTTTCAGTAATGGGGAAACATTTAACAAACTATACTGTAGCCATAGGAAATACTGCCTTTAAAGTATTTAGTGAAAAAAGTAATGTACCAAACTAAAAGTAACAATAACAAAAATTAGCAGTAATATAAATGCCATAATACTAAAAATAACAAAGGTAATAGAAGAGTAGCTAAGTTTTTAAAGCAATCACTATGTTATAGAACATATTCTAAATGTTTTATACTTATTAATTCATGTAATCACCTTATTTAATCCCAACAACCCTATCAGTGGTTCATTGTCACCTAGATTTTATACGCGAACATATATAAAAGGTACAGAGAGTGTGGACAGCTTCCTAGGTTCAGTAAGAAGACAGTACGTCCAGATTCTCAAGAAACTTGAATTCTAGTCAAGTGACAAACCTGTAAAACAGGCTCAGTGTCAAGTTGGGATGCTACAAAAGTGCCCACAGGCATGCATGGGAGTGGGTGGGAGACGCACCGACTGCCAAGTCCCGGAAGGTCCCCAACAGGAAGAACACGTAAACTGAGATTTGAAGGAAGAGTTGGCTAGTTTTCCAGCTGCATAAGCAGATGCAGAAAATAAAATTTGTACTTGAAGTTCGTTTTGAAACCTGTCTCTGCCACTCGCCAATTATGTCACCTTGAACAAGTAACTTAATCCCTTCATCTGAACAGCAGAAATGGTACCTAGCGTTTCTTCATGGCTTATCAGATAGAACGTAGTATTGAAAGCTCTATTTAGGTGCTGGATGCTATTTGGTTATTAAAATTCTTTAAACATGTGACTCAGTTTTGTTTTCCTTTGTGTAGGTGGATGTGATTGTGACGTTGGGAGGACTTGCTGGGCGTTTTGACCAGATCATGGCATCGGTGAGCACCTTGTTCCAAGCAACTCGCATCACTCCTCTGCCGATCATCATCCTCCAAGAGGAATCGCTCATCTATCTGCTCCACCCAGTAAGTGAAGCAGATATAACGTCAGCACTTCGCCCCCACCCCACTTCTCACCTTTGAGTAGCCTGGGAGGAAACTGCAGCCCTGGGTGTGTCCTCGAACCATCAGAGAAGCTGACCCTGTCTGCTTACTTGTGTCCCCTTGAGCCTACTGCCTCAGGTCACTGAACAGGAGAAACGTGGAGGTGAAGCCTCCAAGTTTTCATTTTATTGCACCCAGAGGGACAAAATGAACCCCAAACCCTATAACTTTTTAATTAAATTGACTAAGAATTAAATTGAGCACTTTTGCATTTTGAGCAGCTGAATGTGAGAAAAATTCAACAGCAGAAACCCAAAACTTGGCAAATATTTCAAATGGAATTCTCATGTATTTTTGGTGTTGTCATTATAGTTGGAAATTGGATTTGATTTTCTGAAGCACTTAAAAGAAAATCTATAGCTTTCACTGTTCTTAAGTTGAGTGCTTATTAATTTCCCTGCCTCAGGGTAAATGTCTAATGATGATGTCATTCATTCCCAATGGTAAACATCACAAGGAAATGTCCTATCAGCGTAGTGCTTAGAACAGAATTCTTATTAAATAAACGAGGTTTATAAGATTGAGTGGTGAATTCCAGTTTGAAAAATAATCATTTGGTAACATTCTTTTAAAAGACAGTAGACAGTTTTGTTTTGTTTTGTTTTGTCTTTTTTGCCTCTTGTTATAATGTTCCACTTATAGTTTTGCTTCTCCTTCATCTGCTGCCCCGGAGCTGTAGCATGTCATTCCATAAAATTTGTCGTTTGGTTAATATAGTGGGTGTGATATATGCTCACCGGTGTTCAGACTCTTTTGCATTTTTTTTCTGGCTCTGGAACACTTCCTCTGAGATATGGAAGAGGAACTGAAGGATTCTGTTTTCAGACTCCACTTTGTCCATTTATGACATCAGCCAACAGCTATGGAGTGCCTGCTGCCTGCTGCTCTGTGAGGCAGCTGAGGACTCACACAGATAGTAACATGACCCTTATTACTGTTGTGCAGTGAAGCGGCCATGAAACGTAAATACAAAGCAAGGCTAAAGGATGGATGCATACGGATGAGGAAGACTCTCTAATTTGATTTTCAGGGTGGTAAGCAAAGGCTGCACAGGGGCCACTCACATTTCATTCACTCAGTTAATTCAACAAAAATTTATTGAGCACCCACTAGACGCCAGGCGCTTCCAGGGACCCAGCAGCCGACTGCACAGACAAAACCCCTTGATTTCATGGAACATTCTACTGAGCGTACATTGCACCAGAATCTTCAAGGATGAATGAATGTTTGCTGTGGGGGATGATGGTAAAGGCACCGAAGCCAGATGGGGTCCCTAAAGAAAGAAGGAGGTGCAGGGTGCATTGTAGGATCTGCAGGGGCTTCTGTATGGAAAGGGCCAGAAGCTGAGACTAGATGAGTCAGCATCCTGATTGTGAAGAGCCTCAGATGCTACACAGTGGAGTGTGAACGGCTGTGCCATAGGTCATAGGAAGTCACTGCAAACTCCCGTCAGTGGTACATACACAGACACGCTCCTCGGGCTTCTAATGATTTCTTTGTTAAATACCTAGAAGTTCCCAACAATTTCTGAAGTTTGAAACTTTCTACTACTGTGATACATTGAGCTCTCTTTATTGTATAGAATTAATGATATGATGGCTAAAGTCGTCAACTGTAACTTGTCCCTCTGTGGGTACTCTGGGTAATAGATTAGAGTTAGCTAGCAGTTACATTTGTTTTATAAATGTCTGCTTCGTTGGACATGAACTGGAGAACAATTTTTAAAAAGTAAAATTGGAAGATTAGCTGATCTTAGGTGTAGAAAAATCCACACCTAACAAATGGTGTCTGCTCTTAAGATCTTTTCATTGCTTTTGGTATTCTTTACCTTCAGTATAATGTGTATCGTTGTGGACTTCTGAAAATGTTGTAAGTTGGGAGTCACAGGATTTTCTCCACCTAAAGATTGCTGTCTGTCATCAGTTTGGAAAACTCAGCCATTATGTTTTCCAACATCATCTCTGCCCTGTTCTCTTTTTCTACTCTTCAGCAACTCCAATTAAACAAATATGGGATCCTCTCATTGTATCATATTTATCTCAAAACTTCTTTCATATTTTCTGTGTCTTAGTGTCTCCGGCTGCATTCTGGAATTCTTCATCGCTGCTGCTTCTCACTTCACTCTTCCATGTCTGCTGTGTCCATTTTGTGGCTAAACCCCACCCACTGAGTTTTAATTCCTGCTATGATTCTTCTTTCTCATATGTTGGCCCTTTGCTTACATTTTCAAGACTCTTTTTCAAAACATAGTTGTCATACTTATTTTATGGCGAGTCCTTCTAACATCTGTGGCCTTTTTAAGTCAGCTGTCCTTTATGTTCATTTTTGCTTTTATATTTTGTAACCTCGATTCTTTCTGCGTTTTATGATTTTTGGCCATGACCTCATATTTCTGGGAACTTTCCCTGTGGGAATTATGTGAAGTATGAGTGAAAAATGAACTCAAGGAGAACTTAGGGTGCACACCAGCCCAGTTATTTGTAGCTATTAATAACTTAAAACATCTTGTTGGAGACCCTTTTGGACTATGTAGGCGGTATGAATTCAGAAGGTAATTTTGCTGGGTGTTTGATCTCTGGTCACAAATGCCCAGGGGAGACTTTGTTCTCTCTTCTCAGCTACAGCGTGCCAAGGTTTGCTCGGGCGGTTTTCCTGGCAGTCCAGTGGGAGTATTATTTATATTCATCTTTACACTGAATCTTGCTTTATTTGGTACAGTCTCCTTTTACATTCCCACCTTGGGCAGACCTTGGGCTTGGTTTCCTGATGACCTTTCGTACTTGGAGGCCTTAGAAACTGAAGCTAAGTTCATCTGATTTGGTAAACACCAAATGTTTAAAAAGTGAAAGTTAGATTTGGTGTTTTTGGTTTTTTTTTCAATCAAAACTTACTTTTTGGCATCTGAGTACTCTTAACAAAATGAAACACGTTTAATTCATTTTGAAAGAATCCTTTAAATTTTTTGTAGCATTCTTTAATTGTTTTCAGTTGGTCAGGGTACTAATCTACCACTCTTCCTCTATACATCAGGTCCTGCTTTGTGTATATTACAGTAATAATTAACCCCCAAATCACAGAAGCTTAACTGAGATTAAGTTTCTTAAGCTTTTTTCCCTCATTAATAGAAAATTTGGTATGGATTGGGCAGCATCCTCCATTTTATATCTAAACCAACAGGAACATGTTGCAACAATAAGGGAAGCAGATGGCTAGAAAGTGGTATCCCATGTTTTTAAAGGCCAGGCCTAGCCCTGTCTTGTGTCACCCTTGGTGAGAAGACAGTTACACCGTCCCAGTCCAACTGCAAGGTGATCTGGGAAAAGAAGGTTGTTTGTGGCCCAGGAAGTAGAAACACTGTGTGATCACAAAACATTGCTTCTGTCCAATTGCCAGAAACTGAAGTTTGGAAAGGAAGTCTGGGTCATAACCCTACGTAATTTCTAGGACATCTTTTTTTTTTTTTTCATTCATAGAACATGTTACACTTTAGTTAGCTGTTAAAGCAGAATCCCCCGTTTGCCCAGTACAGTAATTGTGTTGAGCGTACCTGCATAGCCTCTGTGCCCCCAAACAATGCCCTCCAAACTCTCTCTCGTAATTTTGATTTTTGTCTCATTGAAACAACTAGGAAATTACTTTATCCTAAGAAAGTCATTATAACATAGCGTGGGGCAAAAAGCTCCTACACGGCCAGACCCTCTGTCGCGTAGAGGAATGACAACAGCGTTCAGCGCGGACCCTGGCCTAGGGATTCAGCAGCGCTGGCCTCGCTCCTCTTTGCCGAGCAATTCCAGGGACTCTTCCCAGAGATGTGCTCTTGGTCCATGCTTTGTAGTCTCTTCGGGTGACAGACTAGTAAGGCGATTACTAATACAGGTGCAGAAGTCAAAGGAGGATGTTTGAGGGCTTAGGAGAGGAACTGATCTCATATAGTCGACCATATTTTTAAGCACTTTTAATTGATCACTTACGAAATGTGATTAACACTAAAAATCAATTGAAGTGATACTAAAATTATTGCATAGAAACATTCCACATTCTAGAAACGGGATTTGCATCTTGGAACTGAACTGGCTTTGCCAAACGTATTTTCATATAACTGTGTATTATATACTACATATATACTAGAGTATGCAAGTATATTAGGCAGTGTGAGTATGCTGGGGGCATATGGCATATTCCTAAACAGTGCCCACACGGATACTGTTCATTGTATCAGGACTTACAGTCACAGTCAGACGGGATAGAAGAAACACCATAAAATTAAATTGCAACTGTTTCTAAATTGTCTGGAACTAGGCTGAAGAAAATCAATCTTATGCTTCAGTGCCAAATAAAGAATGGTTTAAATTTTTTAAAACATGTTTTTAAATTGAAAGTCAACAAATAGCTGTTCTCAAGAAAGAAGGTAATTTTGTGGCTTTTGCCAGAAGGGTCTCATTTGAGCTTCATAACAAGACAGTGGGGAAACAGGATGGATCATACAGTTGCACAGAGGAGCGTTTTGACTAAACACTTTCCCACTGTACTACTTTTCTTCTTTCATGGGCTTAATGGACTAAGATGCAAATGACAAGCTATTAAAAACAGGTCACCATCCAATTATCCATAAACAGTGTGTAATTCAGTGGCCAGTTGGTATGTGTCTATAAATGTATATAGATATTCTCGATAATATTATTTTCAAAAAAGATAAACCTTGGATACATTTTAAGAGTCTATCCCATCTTGTTACTGTATCCCAAAATTAAAAACCAAATGACTCTGAATTTTCAGCTATAACAAAATCTGTATAAGAATCTTTATCATTTAAATGGATTCAATGAGACTACCACTGAGCTTTGCTAAAATACTTCAAAAGAGGTACAATTCTATACAAGTGTTAATTATTATGAGGATTATTTTTGAGGACAGTATCCTCTAGACTTGGTTCTATAATTATAGGTTGTCTGAAATTGAAGGTAATAGCAGGGGGAATGAGACGTCGTATGGGAACTATTTGGCTGATAAATGTTGTAGGGCTGCGCCTGCTGCAGGACTGGTAAGTGGCCTAGACCAGGGGGCTCCAATGTGCTTCTCTGAGTCTTTCTGAAAAAAGCCTCCCTACCTTCAAATCGTCTTAGTGTTTCTGTGGTGTCCTGGTTCTTTTGGAGAATCTCCACATGAGACTCGTATGAGAGTGTGTCATAGAATATATGAACACCCTTTGGTCACTAGTTATGGTTTCAGTCATTTGGGACTGAGTAGCGGCAATTCATTTGAAGTTCTTTGGTTTGTTCCAGCCTGAAGTCTTTCCTCTCCATTATCTCCTCAATCCCCTTTCTGTGATTTACTTTCGTAAATTCCAAATTGAAGTTTAAAACAGGGAGAAGGTGGAGTACTTTCAGGTCTGTATAAGTATGGACAAATGCCTAGAATTTTTCAGCTGATTGGTTTTTCAGTGTATAAGGTTTTTTATATTGTGTTTCGGTATAGTTCCCTTACTATGAGTCAAATGTCACTATGAGCGAAAACCTCAGTAGGTAGCATTTACTTTGAAGGAATATTTAATCTGCCGTTTTTAAATAGAAAATTAAAAAATAGAAAGCATTATAGATCCTTCCTTAAAAGGAAGCATCCCCTTTTACTCCCAAATATGTGTTCTTAATGAGACAGCATGTGCTTTTATGAGCAGATTTTATGAAACTGATGGGAGTCACTTCAGAC
This sequence comes from Aselliscus stoliczkanus, assembly GCA_033961575.1. Classification (NCBI taxonomy): domain Eukaryota; kingdom Metazoa; phylum Chordata; class Mammalia; order Chiroptera; family Hipposideridae; genus Aselliscus; species Aselliscus stoliczkanus. The sequence goes on along the minus strand of CM066740.1, from coordinate 86,258,299 downwards.
ATGAAAGACCACGGATGCTGGTGCCTCATTAGGCCTTACTCCTCATGACGACAGTCAGGCTCTCGGAACCGTGATTCCCGTGCCCACCGTGCCGCGTAGGCATGGCTCCAGGTTTCACATACTTTCTCATTTTCTGGTCCGTGCTCCTCACGAGTACAGAAACATTAGCTTCTGTACACTGAGCATAAATTGTCTTCTACCTGCAAGTTTTATGGCAGTTGGTAATACAAGTTAATAGGATTTATGGCCGAGAAATGAGATGTCCAAGAGTTAATAAGGCGTGCCTTTTATATTATCCTCCACCTTGCTCAGAGTTCCCATTCACTATTTCCATATCTGAGGGAGGACAGTAATGTTACTGAATAGACTTCTGTCAGCGTTTATCTCATTTGAACAAACTTCTAAATATGTTGTAAATATTCTCCCTCATGAACTTAGTCATGTTTACTGCTGCTTGTTTGTTTTTTTCCCCCTCTCATGAGGTTAATTAATTACTGTGTAAATTCCCAGTATTTTACACATTATACATTTGTAATGCTGGTAATGAATATGATAGAAATATGTTAATAGTCTGATAGAAGGAAGCTAAATATTGATGATCCACGTTGGGCGTGGACGATGGTTTCCACTGAGCAGAGAGGGTTTGGCCCTGTCTGTTCCCACGCACCAAGGCCCAGCAACGTCATCAGAGCTAACAGCAGAGATGCGATTCTCAGAGGGACATGGAGAGAGGGGACAGGGCCATCTCCATTCTAGACAAATTCATAGTCTGCTCGCCACGCATTACCCAGCTATAATTCCTTCCTCTGAAATAGCTGTTGTAACTGTCCTCTTCCCCTGTTCCCTTGTGTCGTCTTCTCGTATATTTTTTTGTTCTTGCCTGGCCTTCTAGAATTGCTAGTATAAACCATTTAGTGTAAAGACACAGAGATCATTTGATAGATGAGCTACTGTAAGGCCTTAAGGGTAAAGTGATTGGCCCAGGGTTTATGTAGTATTTCTTTGAAAGAAAATTTATGCTGAAAATGAAGGAGCTCTCATGCCATGAGAGTCTAAAAAGAAGACTGCTAGGCATTTAGATGTCTCCATGGCCTGCCACATGGAGCTCCCAGCCTCCCTTTCCACTTCCAGAAATAAGGAAACGTAAACCTAAGTGTGGGTGGGAAGAAGACACGATGGAACGTGTGAGGATTTGCGCTCGGAAGTCTTCATAGGAGGAACCCAGAGGGAGGATTCAATGCAAGGCCTAGGACTCCGGCTTAGGCGATGGGCGCGGTCCTTCTCTGAGACCGAGAATAGGAGATGGACAGATCAAAACGGGAAGGTGGTCAGCTGAGTTTAGGTTAAAAAGACTAATCTCTCTTTGGAACCCAGCAGAATTGCCTAAAAGGATATCTCATCTCTCTATCTATCTCTGCCTCTGCCTCTCTCTATCTCTGTCTTTGTCTATAGAAAGAGAAGCATGCTTGCAAGTGCCTTGATACACCTTGAGAATGATTATTATATACATGATAAAATTAAAACGTTGGAAGTGGACTCATCACCCTGGAAGAAATAGAATGAAAAGTGCAATGGCAGATGGTAGAACCCTAGGGAATACGTTAAAGAGAAGAAATAGGGCAACTCAAAGAGAGTGATGTCACTGAAACCAAAGTGCCTTCGAGTTTAAAGAGGCAAGGGAGTGATCAGCACAGGCAGTCAAGAATAAACACGATATAACGCGCTTGGCAGCTGGGAAGAAACCTGGTAAGGCATAGTTTTCATGGCAAAATATGGGTAGAAACCAGATTACTGTCAGTTGAGTATTAAATGGGAAAGGACTTTTTTCTTGTAGTATTGTTTACTCATTTTTAGTAGTTGAATTTTGGGAACTAATCTGGGGACTGATGATGGCTTATGAATTTAATTGGCTGAGACCATTTTCCAAGGTAAAAGCAAAAACAAAACAAGAACATATATGTTGGGGATTATGCCTTTATTTCTTTCCCAGCATGCCAAGCGTGCAGGTGGTTTGCACATCTATGGGCAAGAAATGTACCACGCTAAACTGATGTGCTACTTTTCAACCTATTTTAAATCTGCATTCTCTTCCAAAGCAGAAGGGTCTCTGGGCCCACCCCCAGCGCCACAGTCCTGATAGGCCCTTCCCCTCCTGCCCCCCTCCCTGCACACCCCTGGTCTTGACATAAGGTATGGATGGTCCTTTGAGTCCGACCTTTAAATCTCCCCGTCTCTGTTGTGGGCTCAGTGTTACATGGCCTAGCGAAAGTAGTTCCCGTGTTATTTTCCAGATGGATTACAACCGCTCTTTTCTCTGTGTATTTGATCCCACTGTTTTCTGCCCAAAATATTTTTTTGGTGTAGGTCCCTCTGTTCTAAAGCCCTACTCAAAACTTCTGTCTTCTACACAGTATTTGCAAATGAACCTCTGTAAGCTGCCCTCATCTGGATTATTTTCATCACTTATTAAAATCTTTTTCCTATGGGCCTCGGTCTACCTATAAAACAAAATTTATTAAGATATAACTTTTCTCATTTTCTAAACCTTAAAAAACACATAATTGCATATTTTGATAAAAAAAAATGAAATCACTATCATATTTAGTCCATCCGATGCTAGCCAAATCCAAATGAACAGGAAGCTTGAGATGACGGGAAAGTATCGTTTCTACTATCGAAAGGCTTCACAATTGGCTGCCGGCACTTTACAAAGTGCAGGTATCGGCATGTCCCTGGCTGGGAGTCCGAGGAGCTGTGCCCACCTTTTTCTCAGTTGCCGGGCACTCTCTTCATTTGTTGGAAGCTCCCTGGGGGAGCCATAGCTTCTGTTAGTGGCTGGTAATGTCTTCGTACTTGAGCAAATAGATGAGGGTGATGGTGGCAGGGGTGGTAGGTGTTACAGCCACCTGGTTATAAGGAAGTCTCAAGGGGAAAGGTGTGAAATAACCACCCTGTACGGGGCCCCACACCCCCACAGCACACATGTTTTTTTGACCTTAAAGAAGTCTTTCACTCAGGGAGATGTATAGAAAGATGCGTATCAGCAAAAGCCTATGGTGATCCCTCAGTGATTCCAAGGGAGGAAATATCAAATTCAGTCTCCATGGAAACTGTTTAAAAACTGATTTGAGCGTTGGCCTTTCACTTTCAACCATGAGTGACAGAATCTGTTTTGGAGACTTGGAGCAACCCCTAAGAGTGCTGTGTGGCGCAGATGAAACAAGAGAAAAGTTAGCATCAGCATTTATCCGAGCTCTGTCATCATAATTTATCATAATCCAATTCTAGGTAAAGTAATGGAATATTGGGTACTGGGGGTCACCTTTTCCTCGGTCCCCCCTCCCACATTCCCCCATGGAAAGGACACAAGTGCACTGTGTCCTGTATACTTAGTTCAATTGAGCATGGCTTCAGCATCTTTTTTTGATTGAAAACAAAAGGTTGCCCATGCTGTTGTCAATGAGCTGTGAAGTGACTAGCCTGTTACCAGCAGGGAGATGAGATGAGCCTTTGGGAAGAAGATTGGCAGAAGTGAAGGTTTCTCTATAAAGAGCTTCATACAGCTCCGGCTGGGCTGTATTACTTCAAATCCAATTAAGATTTGTTTCCCCCTGAACATGGGAGCTGTTTGTTTATTTGCTACAAAAGTGATCAAAACTTAGGAGAAAATAGTAGCAAATTTGTACAAATAAAGTTAAGCTAGGAGAGCTGAATTTTGAGAGCACTTAAACTATACATTCATCCTGGATATTTTGAAGCACTTGCAAGGAATGGTGTCTCACCGCACACACATACATACAACACATGTAATATACATGCGTGCGTGCGCACACCAACACATCAAGCACCTCAGCTCTTCTGAGCCAATTTTACTGAGAGGAAGGAGTGTAAGTATTTTGTCTCTCAGACCTTTTGGGGAGGAGATTTCTTTGGAAACCACTATCCCATATAGGTGTCTTTTAAGAGCTCTGTTTAGTCCTTCATAACTTTTATCATGATCAGAATTAAGATATTTGACTTAGATGCATATGGAATAGTTTAACAATGAAATTTATAAAAAATGCCTCAGAGCCAGGAAGAAAGTTAGCAAAGCAGAGTGTAACCAAGATTATTGAGAGAGAGAGAGAGAGAGAGAGAGAGAGAGAGAGAGAGAGAGAGAGAAACCTACTTTGACAGAGCATAGAATTAAAGGTGGTGCCCGTTTTAGTGTCTTCTAAAGCGGATGGAGAGACTGCAGATACGATATCAAGTAGAGAGGACAACCCAAATGTAAAGACATACTTAACATACCACTGAAATCTCCCAAGAGCCACGCATGAATTATAAAATACCCTCTGTACCTGAAAGGCTAGAGAATTACCAAAAAGTCATATTTTTAGAGTCATACAGCACTTTTAGTTTATGAAGTACCTTCATGGTCTCACTTCACTCCCAGGCAGGCCTGGTCAGCAGGCAGTCAGGCAGCCTGGGAATTGTCCCAGGGCTGGTCCTGTACCCTCTGCTTTGCAGCTAGACTCAGAATCCACACTTACTCTAACTGGCTTTGGATCTTAGCGAGGGGCCCGAAAAGGATGAAGGACCAGTAACCAGTTTCAAGATTCTTCTATGTGCAGAGAGTGGTTCACTGAGGTGGATGCAGTGAAATGTTAGCTTTTTTTCTCTCCAGTCTACATTTTTTATTATGAAAATGTCATATATACAGAGAATTTGGAAGAATAGCATGAAGAACAACATAGTCAAACCAACTATTTTTAATCTTTAATATTTTATCATGCAGGCTCTATGAATCTAGGTAAAGATAAAGATGTATTGGGGGGAGGTAACCATTTGACAGTAAATTGTAGCTATCACTTCACATTATCCTAAATACTTTAATGTGGGAAATGATATTTAGAAACCAAAATCTTTGCAGCTATTCTGTCCTTAAAGTATATCCCAATCAGAGTATTGTATCTAAAATTTGTCATTTGAAGTATAAATTTTATCCTTTTTGTTGTTATGCTACTAATGGAACCATCAGCTTTAGTGGTGCAGTTTATAAGACTTTATTTATTTATTTATTTATTTTTGAGGGCAGTGTCACTGGCCCTCAGATGTGGGACCGAACCGGGGCCGCTGGCTTCCCAAGCCAGCCCTTAACCACCGCACCACTTGGCCGCCCCTATAAGACTTTATTTTTTTAATTATTATTTCAAAGTTGTGGCATAGTTCCAAGAGGCCAAGCTTGATAAAGCAATATCCTAAAGAGAGGTCTTTTCCATTCCCTTCCCTCTCACCACCACTAGCACCGTCTTTCAGAATCTGCCATATTCTTGCAAAACATAAAAGGAAAAACGACAAATGTGCAAGTATTTTCTCATTCCCCCCTTTTATATGAAATGTAGCATACTATATACATCTGTGTCTACCTTCTGTTTTCTTACCTAATAACATATTTTGGAGACCACTGTATCTATATTCACTAACAGAGATGATCCTCATTCTTTCATTATGGCTGCTCAGTGCCTTGTTATGTGGATGTACCTAAATGTACCACAATTTATCCATCTTTTTGAAAGAACACGCTGCAAATTCAGACCAGGTGGTTCTTTGAGTGCGGTCATGTATGTTTGGAAAATGTTCTTCAGCTGATTTCTAGGCACGTTCCCATTAGAGACATAGTTTGCTCTCAAAACCCCTTATGAGGTGGAGACAGTATGACCCAACTTTAAAGGTGAGCAAACTGGGTCTTCAAAAGATGAATTGACTTGTCACGGTTATTCCACCAGTTAACAGAACAGCCACATTCCACATGCAGATCATATGGACCCTTCAGCTCTCTCCACTCCATAATTCTGTTTCCAGTTACACAATTCCTGAGCTTGGTATGAGGCCATGCAGGGTAGAGGCAACAGTTTTCAAAGGGAAACCCATTAAGGAAACATAAGCTATAAAGACCACATAATTCTTCTGCTACAGAGAACTAGGCTCCACTCCCTTTCACAGAGTGTAGGTAAGAGTTTCAACAGAAATAAATGAATGGACATAATCATCTTTCTTATCAAGGAGGAAGAATATGCTGTTACAGATGAGTTAGTAATGATAATAAACGTGTTTCCTTTTGGGGGAAAAGTCATGTTGATAGAGGAGCCTCAAATTGATTAATAGTGTACACGTTGGCCTTTCCAACTGTCTGATAATAGGAAGCCAATTTCTCTCCTACCCAGGGGCTCACAAGGTGAATGCGGAGTACGGAACATCGGTCTTACTTTATCAGGTGACCTGAATGTACCAGAGTGTGCTCAGGGGACAGTGGAACAAGATTTATTTTCTCTGGGTGAAGCTAGCCTCTTAAGAAGTGGGCACCTTTTGAAATTTTGATAATAGTAATTGAAAAGCTATAAATAGAACTTAATTTTTTTTTCTGAGTATATTTCACACTCCAAAATATTGGGTTGTCGGAAAAGTCATGTATTTTTTCTGTTTTTCATTGCAAAAATGCGTCATGACTTTTCTGACAACCTAATATTTCCAGGAGCAGAGCAAGGTTTATGAAAATTAAAAGGACTTGGACACATTTTTTTCACATATTCATTCAACTAACACATTATTAAGGGCTTATTTGTATCAGGTATTTTGCTAGATTGATGGTCAATAAGTTACTCTCATTGAGCTAATGGTATCTTCACTGAATAGATTATTTCATATGAGATACAATAAGTTCGATATTACAAATATATACAGACTGCGGTGGAAGCCTCGAGAAGCAGCACGTAACATCCCATAGTATAGAAGGGTTCCCGAGGGAGGTCAGATCTGACTGGGTCCCCAAAGCAGACAGGCCAGTGAAGGGGTCAGCAGACCAGAGAGAGGACACTGAGCAAAGCTGGGCAGTGGAGAAACTGCAGCTTATTAAGGAGACATGCCGGAAGCCCGGTGTTTCCGGGAGAGAAAAGAAGGAAGTGGGGACAGATGAGATGATGGAAGAAGGCAGGCAGAGAAGCAGTTAAAGAGACATCTGTGCCATGTGAAGAAGGCATTTGGATTGCAATCCTTTAGAGTTAGATAAATGATTTGTAACTTTTGGGGGTCATGAGCCTGTTTGAGCATCTGAAGAAAATTATGAACCTTCTCTCCAGAAGAAAAATGTACATTTATATAGACACTAACATTTTTAAATGTAACACTAAGTGTTTATAGAGGCCTTGATTGGGAAGCCAGCCGCCCCAGTTCCGTCCCACATATGAGGGCCAGTAACACTGCCCTCAAAAAACAAACAAAAAAGCTACCTGGTATAGAGGCCTTGAGTCTGTCCATAGGGTTCCGCGTGGGAACCGACCACTGCAGCCAGATTCGCACCTCTTACCTGACCTGTGAGCATGGAAAGGGCTCGGTTCTATTCACAGGTAGGAGTTTCATGTTGAATTATCCAATGGAGGAAAGCAAAGTCTTCAGTAATAATGAAAGGAATGCTAGTGGCTAATCCTGTCTTACCATGTGCCAGTGATTGTTTCCTTTTGGGGTTTTTTTTGTTAACTTGTATAACAACCTGGCAACCACTCTATAGAAAAGCTGTTATTATTCTCCTTATTTCTCCGATGAGAACACTGAAGCTCCAGGTCTTACAGCGAGAAAGATGCAGAGACAAAACATCCCTGGGCCTCCGGCCACACACGTGCTGCTCTTTACTCCTATTCATTACTATACTATGCTCTCCGTGAGGAAAGCAAATTGAGGCCATTTTCATTGACAAAATACCAAGACTGATTGGCCATAGATACAACTCAGTATGGAAACCTTATGTCTGTTCATTGAGCGTACGTCTCAGATACAAAGATTTCTGCCCCTGCAAGTACCAATTCATTGCAGCCAGGTTCGTAACCCGACTTTGAATACTGTTAAACATGGCCACGAGGCTATTAGCAGCAACAAAAATCCTGCCTGTCATCCGGTAGGCTGCCGGAAAAGAGTTTCATTTCTAAAGCCAAATAGTGCATAATTCTTTAAAACCATCTTATCTTTAACACACACTTCATTTAAAACAATTTTATGAACCAAATTTTAACTTACTACTTAGCATAAAAATGTTGATATGCAACATTAATAAAAATAAATGAATGCTGCAAATCTCATCCTCCATTCCTTTTATCTACAGTGCCTTTTACCTGAGAAGTTGCGTTTGTATCTAAAGTAGAAAGAGGTTTATTATACCAGGATTCCTTTGGAGAGGAGCTATACTCAAAGGAAAACACATAGAACCTTCAGATGGGGAACTAGAAGGAGGCTGTATATCACAATTAATTATAGAACGGATGTTTAATGAGCGAGTGTGTGAAGAAGCCATGTCGTGTATATGATCCTATGGTTTGTTAGGTCTGAAAATTTTATTCAGCACAGACGTAGATGTTTTCTAGGGGCTTCTGGCGCTGAGTGTATGTGTGGGGGGGGGACAGTCTTAGCTGCAGAGTTTCCCCAGTTTCTTCATCTATAAGCGGAACGATAATGCACATGATTTGCATGAAAATTAAGTATTTAAGGTCAGGTATATGAAATTCATTTTTGTTTTGTGTTCGATTTCTTTCCTTTGGGCTTCAAGTTAAAAGGGTTGAATCAATCATATTCCTTATTTCATGGCACATTATCATTATTGGTCAGTTTGTCTTGGCATTTGATTGGGATTTGCTGATTCAATCCCATTCCCCTCTAGGGTTCTCTTTTCATCACATAAGAAACTATCCTAATATGTTATAATTCATCTTTTGTTTATATGTGCTTTGCAAAATGTGTATTGCTTTTATGACCATTTAAAAATACTTTTGTATTTTGATAGTATTTAAAAATACTATCTCTAAAAGGAAGGGACTCTTAAACCCATAATTGCAGTGCCGTAATGTCACCTAAAGTTAAAAATAATGACTTAATATGATAAAATAAAGTGTTTACATTTCCCTTTGTTTTAAGATGTTTTTTACAGTTTGTTTTTTGATTAGGGATTCAAGCATAGTTCGTACATTTCAACCGGCTCATATTTTTGTTGTTCTTTTAATCAGTCAGTCCCCTTGTTTGTCTGTCTCTGTCTCCATTTTTCTTTTTCTTCTTTCTCCTGTTCTAGTTCCCCTCGTGCCCTCAGCATTTTTGTTGAAGAAACGTTGTCATTTTGGTTGTTGTAAACAATGCTAAAATTCTAATTGGGATATACAGTCATTAACACAAATCCATGGTTTTATATCTTAAAATCTGTTCATAGTTTGATTTTTATTGTTCAGGAAGAAAGTATATTATCTTAGTTATTTAAGTTTGTACGGGTGACATTTCTCCCAACAGGGGCTGTGACAGTCCTTAAAATCCAAAACGAAATCCTCCTTTTAGGTACACAACGGGGGAAAAGCCCTATAACGGTGTGCTGAGCACTCATAAAAATGACGGGTGGTACTTTCTTTTTTTTTTTTTCTTTTTTTTTTTAGCTGAGCCATCCTGCCACCTATTGGCAGCTCAACGGCAACTCAGCTCAGGCTGGCCTCGAACCGCTGTTGCTCAGAGCTCAGCTCGCACTCTTGAGCAAGCTCTTAACCAACTGAGCCACTCGGCCGGCCCACGGGTGGTACTTTCATTCCTCAGGCTTACCTTTTAGGGGAAAAAAACATCTCATTATCCACTCTATATTCATTTAAGTTTTAAGTGCTTAGGAGACTTGTCCTAACCCGGACTCCAGGTGTGAAATGGTAAATCTTGGCACATCTCAGTTTTAGCAGCTCCTCCTAGCACACCTGGAACCCTGGGCACCCCTACAGGCGGGAGCCTTGCCTCCTAGTCAGCCCTGGTTCTCCCACATTCTCACCCATCGCCCCTAACTTTGTAGTGTTGTTAGTTTTTACATCTTCCCTTATTTTAAAACCAGATTAATCTAAAAGTTTCCCCATTGGTAAGAAACAGCGGAAAAATGCATCAGGCATGCTACACTTGTATTAACACATTCAATTACAATGGGCTTGTGAAGAGTAGTTTATCACATTCAAATGGGCCTAGAGAATTAAATTTCCAGTAGGCCAAAAAACCATTACATTTACCTTATGTTTGTGCTCTTTCCACACTGGCCTGTGCTCTCTCCCCCTACCACTCCACCCTGACTTCTCACACAGCAGAGTCATTCGTTCATTCTAGCTGAGTGTATAAGTTGAGGTTAAGAGAGAAAGAACTGGAACTTTTTAAAATTTATTCATCATTATCTGAGAAGTGGCAGATTCACATGTGCTACTTCTGTTTAAAAGCATGTGTATCCTCTATCTCATTCTTTCAGTTGCAAAAGTGCGTTATTTATATCAACAATATTTAGATGCCAACTTGCCTCATTTCAGGGAGTAGTATCTGTCTTTCGTTTTAGAATTCTTTTTTTTCTTAAGTTAAAGAATTGAATGAGGTCATTTATTAATACTCAAAGCTAATAAGGCATCATCCTTCTGCTCTCAGAAGAGGGACATAAATATAGTTTTAATGGAGAGAAAAAACTGCCTGTTTTTAAAAACTCTCCTTTTATGCTTTCTAATGTCAAATGGCCTCTTAAGGAAAATAAAGAAAATTGGATAAGAGAGTGTCTATGGAATGAATCCTAGTTTATCTCTGTTGGATACAATAGCAGCCTGCCTCCCATGACTGCAATGCCCAATGTTTCTAAAAATGGAGTGATTTTAAGTGAGTATTTTTAAAAATTTCATGAAAATTTAAAATTACCACAAAATCACCTTTCCCCTGTAACTTCTACTAGATGTAGTGTCCAGCTTAGAGCCAGAAGGTAAGGGTTCAAATTCTGACAGCTCTTGGGGTAACAAGTCCAAACAGAGCAGCGCTGTGAACTGTGGGATTTATGGAGGTGCTAGTACGTCAAATAAACCAATAAAATGATGGCCGTTTTAAGACACGTAATGATCTGGTCATATGGTTTCCTTGCATGTAGTAGGCTCCATAGCCACGTCTGTGGTCTGTTTTCACAGCAGCCTTGAGATATTGGGGAAGTGACCAGACACTGTTGCGTAGACTGGCCTTAGAATGGGGAGCGAGCTGCCTGGGGCAGACAGAGGTGACGTTATATTCATGCATTTCCTATGAAAGTGCTGCGTGGCAACTCTGCCCTCTCTTCTGCTGCTTGTTTTTTCCTTGGCTTATCTGAGAGAATTAGGGAAAAATTAAAGTTGAACGACGAGCCCCTGTCACCCATGCAAGTGCATTGTTCACACATTAAACCCCCCTCGGTCATTTTTTTTATTTGCCAGGACGAAATAATGATAATGACATAGCTAAGATCTATTGAAAACTATGTGCCAAGTACTGTTCCCGGTGCCTTATGCGTACTATTAATTTAACCATGGCAACAGCTCTGTAGTGTTCAATAGCTCAGGAATGGAGACATGAAGAGATTAATTTAATTGTCCAGAGTCACACGGCCAATAAGGGGCAGAACAGCAGTTGATGCCAGGTAGGTCAGACCTGGAGTCCAGCTGGTCTGGCCACAGGGTTGCCAATGCTCTTGGCACTGTCGTTGCCAGCAGTGATTAACAAGGTAAAATACAGCGACTGAGATAGAACGTCAGTGTTCTCTTATAAAACAGCCATCTGAATGGCCCTTGGTAGGATCGTAGTAAGTTTTGTTAAAATAAACAACTAAATGGAAAAGCAACGGTTGTTTTCATAGAAAAGTAATAATTCATTGCTTGGAAACCATGCCTGTAGATTAAAGATCCTGAGTTTTCAACTGTTTTTCACATTTTTAGATCCTTGACCAGGTACATCAATAGATCTCAGAAGAAATGTCCAGTTACCATGACTGCTGAGATATTAAATGCCAAATATTTAAAAAATGTTACTAATTATTAGAATAAAAGCTTGGGCCAGCCGAGTGGCGCGGTGGTTAAGAGCTGGCTTGGGACGCCAGCGGCCCCGGTTCAGGTCCCACATATGAGGGCTAGTGACACCACCCTCAAAAAAAGAAAAAAAAAGAATGAAAGCTTTCTGAGACCTACTTCTTAACATCCCCTGCAACAAAGACCATTTTATAGAAAAAAAATTCAAAATATTTGGTCCTACCTCTTTTTATTATGTCCAATTTTTTTTCTAAGTAGTTAGTTGCATATACATATATCCATCCATTTCACTTGCCATTATGTCATTGGCTTGTGTTATCTTGTGTGCAGATCACACACACTTTGCACATTTTAACTTTGCAACAAAAAAGTCATGACAGAATTAGTCATGATAAGCAGTCACTAAGTCAGTAGTAGTATCTAATTTGGATTTGCAGAAGGAAAGAAGAGAGGATATTAAAATGCCAGGGACATTGAAGAGCAGGACCTTTATTTTTTTATAATCCCAAAGATTGTTTTCTTACAGATGATTTCAGAAAGTAAACCCTGAAAGCATCCTTAGTGTCCTGGCTTTTTTTAACTTCCAACTCTGAACAATGGACGTGCAGTGGTTTCCTTGACTGGAGGAAAAAGCGCTGTCAGTTCTTTAGAATCTGATTTATGCCTTAAGAGAGCGGCTGACACTCTGTGATTCCAGGGAAGCTGGTATCAAGGAGCAATTTTCACAGGAGTGAAAGCTGGTGCAGGTTTATGAATAAACTCTGAGAAGCTCTGACCTTCCCTGTCAAACGATCAAGCCATAAATACGTTGGTAACTCTGCTTGGTTGTGAGGACCTGTTCCTTCCTGTCGTTGTGGAGCTTCTAGGGTACCAAAACTGAAACATAATTTTTTTTATTCTAGAAAAAGTAAATTAGAAGAGTGGAAAATGTAAGGCAGAGAACACAGACAGCAGCCTCTTGTGTGTTGCTCCCGAGAGATGCCTGAATCAGAGGATCCAATTTTGGAAACTTGGTCGTATCCGTATCACATTTGAAATAACCAAGTGGTCACATTTCATCATCTGTGTAAATGATCTTAAGTAAATGTCTTTGGGATAGGAAGTGAGATAGTAAATGGACAGTATTTAATGCTTCTCTCCCCACCTCCCACTGCACAGCATTGCGAAACATGGCTCATTCTGACTTTGAGGGAGTCTTTTTTTTTTTTAAGCTGAGCCGTCCTGCCACCTGTTGGCAGCTCAGTGGCTGCTCAGCTCAGGGCAGGAATCAAACCAGCCACCCTGTTGCTCAGAGCTCGCACTCTTGAGTGAGCTCTTAACCAACTGAGCCACTCGGCTGGCCCTGATGGAGACTTTTAAAATAATAGTATACAGTATAGTGATTTTGAGTATATGTAGTGTTGTTAAGCATAAAATGCTCTGTTTTAATTATTGTGTTATGTATCTTAATTTCATTAAGATGAAATTTAATGATTGTTAGGGAACCTTTTTCCTGTAATTTCACCCTTACTTTTCCCAAGTGGATAACTTAGGAAAGAATAAAGTTGAGGGACAAATCAGTCCAGATAACCCATAGAGAAGGGGGGCAAAGCAAAGCTGGTAAAAACAAAGACAAATAAAACTTGTCATTGTTATACTTTTGAAAAGGGATCCACACACTCTTTTGAACAAACCTTAAATATATATAATATGTATAATATACATATTATATATATTTAAGTTAAATGCATATTTGAGTTATATATACATATGTTCTGTTTTGTTGACATTTAAAGAAGCAGAAAGGGCATAGGAAATGAGAATGAAAACAACAGTAGGGAAAGAAAAGCCAGTGCAGACAGAGATTCCTAGAAAGGGATTGTGAGAGATCAAGAGAGTGTTAGTTATCCAGTGAGGGTCACAAATGACCGCAAAACTCAGGGGCTTACAAGAAACATTTCTAATCTCTCAGACTTTCTCCGCAGGTCTGGAATTTTGCTTTTCTGGGTGCTTTAAGCTTGGGGTCTCGTGAAGTGCAGTTATGCCAGGTGTCAGTCACATGACTCACCTTCATACTTGGCAAATTGATGCTGGCTGTTTTTTGTTTTTTTGGGTGGGGAGCAGCTCCCTTTTCCCCATTTGGGCCTCCACAGGGCTGCCCAAATGTCCTCATGAGATGATGTGGTAATTGACCTCCTCCAGAGCAAGTGGTCTGCAAAAGCAAGCAAGCAAGAGGGCAGCCATAATATTTTTATGATTTGGCCTAGAAGTCTCACACCAACTGATATACACAGGTTAGTCCTATGCACTGTGGGGAATCACTATGTGAGGACCTAAGTACCAGGAGCCCATTTTGGAGACTGACTACCACAGGGAAATATGATAAAAAGTGGTAGACACATGAAGACATGCACGTGTATGGATAGGAGAGGATGAAAAATGTGTAGGAAGTTCAGTGGGAGGGGAAGATGGACATGAGCACCCTACAAGGCACTCGATTTGTGACAAACATGAAGTCTGTGGTAAGGGCAGTCATTACTGCAAACTAAATGCATCACTTGTAGTATGCTTAATTGTGTCTTCATGATCATAATTCTACAGCACAACTGTAAAGCTAAAATGCATTAAGACGTAATATTTCTCTCAGAAATCTTATCATCGTTTTACCTCGACATCAAAAACTATCCCCAGCCCCCCTCCCAAAAAAAAAATCAGCATTTGTACGTTTCTGATGTTTAGGACTGTTACCTCAAATATGTAAGGGGAACCAAAATAAGATGACTATAACAATTAAGATTGTGATTGCTATAAGTTGAAAGGTATATTTATTCCAACATTTTGCCAATACATAAAATGTAGTATATTATGGGGTACTTTTGAGGTTGTTCTCAGAAGACCTAATTATCCCAACATTCTTGACACAAAAAATGAGAGACAGGTAAATTGACTGCTTAAAAGTCATGTGTTGGGTTTTGCCCATTTTAATCCCTTTGTATGATAAAATAAGAGCGCGTGTTCACATAGCCGTTTACTCTGTGGCAGGCACTGTTCTAAGCAGCTCACATATCAAGTCATTTTACCCTCACAACACCCCTTTTGTTTGGATTTCATAGATGAGGAAAACGAAACTCAGACATGGTAGAAAAAGGGTTGAGTACAAACCCACGAAGCCTGTTCTGTAGTGCCCACACTCTAACCACAGCGCCATGCATGAAACACATTTCCTCAGGCTAGCTTAAAACAAGGACTCCTTAACAATGACACTGTTCCTCTCATATGCAATCCACGGACAGAATCTAAAGCCTAGCAGATTCCTCAGTGGCCAGAAAAGAGAACTGGAAAGCTTTCTGAAAGCTGAGGGCTGGGGTCAGTGTGGAGGCAGGTAGATCTGACCTACTATTTAAAAAGATCACTTTGGCTGCTGAGTCGAGAATAGACTGGTGGGCCAAGGAGAGATTTTGATATAGTGACTGGGATAGCGTGATAATGAAGGAAATTGTGAGAAATGGTAGGAATCTGGATATATTTAGACCATAGAGGAAGTAGAATTTCTTTATGGATACATATAAAAGAAGAAAAATTTTCACCTAAGCAGTTGGAAGGATGGAGTAGTTATCAACTCAGATCAAAAGCTGGGAATGGGTGGGTTTGAGGTAAAAAATCGGGATATGATATGTCAAATGGACACTTGCATATTCAAGACCAGATTTAGGGAGCGAAGTCTAGGCTGGAGGTACAAAGTTGGGATTCTCCAAGATCTGGGTGATTGAGATCACCTAGGGCATAAACGTAGGCAGACGAGGGAGAAGGATCTAGCTGAGACTAAGGGATGAGCCCTGAGGCAGCCCTACTTCAGGAGTTTGGAGAGAAGAGGAAGAGACAGCAAAGGAAATTGTGGGTGAAGAGGAAAAACCAAGAGAGCATAGCTCTGGAAGCCAAGTAAAGACAGTAAGTAAAGGGGAGAGGGACACCCTCATGCAAGGTCAAGTCAGACAAGGACTGATAATTGACCATTGCTGAGAGGTCAAGTCAGACAAGGACTGATAATTGACCATTGGGTATATCAGTTGGAAGGCCACTGGTTCTCTTGATAAAAGCCAATTTGGAAAAAAGGTGGGAAGAAAGGTTAATTGGGATGAATGTAAGAGACTTGCAGGAGAGGAACGGGAGACAGTGAATTTACACAAGTCTTTGTAGAAGTTTTAACACACTGGGATAGTGAGGTGATAGCTGGCATGTGAATTGACAGTCAAGAGTAGTTCTATGCAAACAGCTAGCTTCGGCCCCCATTTTAACAAATAGTTATTGTAATCCTAGTTTGTGTCCAACGTTTGCAAAGTTTTCAAGGTACAAAAATGAATGAGGTGTGGTTTCTCTCCTTGGGGTATTCATCTTCCAGAAGGATTAAACTTAAAACAGTGGCTGTGGAGCCCAAGGGTGGGCAGATAGCCCGGCCGCAGGTCTTGCAGAGGATGATGGAGGAAATGATGTCAGAACGGAACCTTGGAACATGTATCATGTGCATATTAACCCAACTGCTTCCAGTTCATATTTCATAGCATTGTGGGGGGAGGGAGCAACACTGTCCTATATGTACCCGACTAAAAGTAGTCAAATTTTTTTTTTTTTTAGCTGAGCCATCCTGCCACCTGCTGGCAGCTCAACGGCAACTCAGCTCGGGCTGGCCTCGAACCGGTGTTGCTCAGAGCTCAGCTTGCACTCTTGAGCGAGCTCTTAACCAACTGAGCCATTCGGCCGGCCCTTCAAATCTTTTAAAAAATACTTTTCTATGTGAATTTTCTTAAGCTTACCCCAGGCATTGATGTTGCTTTAACCATTCTTTCTGAACTTCTGGAAAACCCAGTAAGTGTGTTTTGAAAACACAAATGAGTGTTTCACACATTCTTATCAGCACCCTCACTGTATTCAGTCTCTAGCAAAGAGCAATGAAATGACTGGGGACAAGTCAATCGAATGGCCAATGATGAAGAGAGGAGGAGGTCAAGGCAGATAGTTATTCATTTATTAATTCATTCCTTTACTGCTCAAGTTTTTATTATTTGGGATAAACCTTGGACAAGGTCCTGCAAAAGCTTACCTTGGAGATTGGATATTGGGAACGAAAAGCAAGAATAGGAAGAAAAGCAAAGGAATGAATGGTTCTGACCGGCTTTGGAAGTTAGAAGCCTGGAAGAACACGATGATGTAATAAACATAAGTGGACTTGACCATCATGACATACTTGGGTTTAGATCCCACGTCTGCCAGTTACTGGCTAAGTGATCCTGAGGAAAGCACTGACTGGACTGGGCTAGTCTCTAGCGCAGCACCTCTGCCACTCAGAGGTTGTTGGGAGAATTTGGGTGCCCAGAAGAATATTAGTAAAACATAGCAGATAGAAAGTACCTCACTTCTGTCCCTTTTTCCTTAACTGGAACTTTCTCATTATTTCCTCCACTTTATAAAGTTTGATAGTCGTGCCGGGGTTTGAAATAAATAAATAAATGCAAATAAATAGTCAGCAGCACTAACAGTATCCCATGAGCATCGTGAATGGGAGTGAAAAGCAAAACAAAACTAGACACCAACTCCATTAAACAGGCTGGATGGCAGCCTTGCTACACCTCAGCAAGCCGAAGCGACTTCCCGGAGTTTATTTAGATACGATAATGAACAGGATTGTTCCAGCAGTTCTCTTTCCTCTGGAATTACCTCGCCCTTACCCTCCACACTCCCCTACCGATCTAATGACTTGCAGCTCCTGGGATAACAGGAAAGAGAAGTGCACGGGGGTGACATCCTGACAGGCGGAGGGGTCAGACCAGGGGACTCTTTCGCAGGCGGTAATTGTGCGGAGCTGGTTGTCTATTATAGGAGAGTCTACATACCGCTCTTTTACAGAAGGAAAGTTGGTATGGTTAAGAACAAGGAAGAAAGCTGAAATATATATTACAGTGCTGGAATTCCCATTAGCTCCTTACCAATTATGAGAAAATCTGAGAAACAAGTCCAGTGGATTTAGAGTCTGAATTGAATTTTATTCAGTTATTGGCTTGCATTGGAAAAATGAGAACTCCCCAAAAAAAAGAAAAGAAAAGAAAAAAAAAGAACTTTATGTTACTATAGTACCAGGCTCAGGTTATATGGAGAATGCCAAAATGTAATTTGAAGAATTGCATTTTGGATATGCTGACCAGATAGGAGATCTTAGAAAGAGTTCTTAGAACTTTTCTAAAATTGAACGAAGTTGGAGAGGTGTGCTCCTGTAAAGAAGGAGTATTTCAGAATGGGGACCCTTTCAAAAAAGAGTGTGCCGAAAACTAGAGCTTCTGTATAGCAAAAGGAAATTCGGCTCCTGTCTTTATGATAGTTTCAAGTCTTATAATGATTTAACATAAGTTCAAATAAAAAAAAATTATTTTTCTCCTTTCCTGCTAATATTTCATATTAGTATTATGAAGGGGTAATCACATGTATTTTTCTTTAAAAATTACTGGGACAGAGTGACTAGGCTTTTATGAAATAAAAAGCAGAAAAGAGTGGAAAGAAACCTTGTGTTCAAATTAAACTTGGGACCTGAGAGAGGGAGCAGTATAAGTAAGTCAGCATTTATAATATGAATGTTTAAGGCCCTGTTGGCACCTTATAAATGTTATCTCATTTAGTCCTCAGAATAACCCAATGAGGTAGTACTATAATGTCCATTTTACATACAGATATAAAATGTATACTCCGTATACGCATATACCTCAGAGTGTATTTTGAACACTATTGACCAGGTATTCATAATTATTGGTTGTGTATGGTTTTGTCCTAATGTGCAATTAAGCAGACATTAACTACACAATGAATTCTAGGTGTCTGTCCCTTTTACTTCAACTGATCCCTCCCTCATCTACTCAAATTTTGATACAAGCATATTGACACCTTTTTATCAATACTTTCTCCTTTTGCTCTAAGCCATTAATCAGATATTTATTAGACACTTAATATGTTCCTTCCATGTGCTATAAATCCATCAGAGATAAAAGGCAGGGTCTTTATCTTAAAGAAATTTCATTTTTGTTAAGGGTACCACATGAGCCCATTTGAGAGAGGCAGTACAGTAACAAACGCTACATTTTGTAGTATAACTGATTAAAGTTGTAGTCATCAGAAGCCAGCACGCTGTGTTAACTGCAATATGTAGAGAGTTTTCATAAAGTGGAGCTGTGACTTTCTCCAGGTCAGGGATGCAGGAACAGCGCAGGCATAGCGGGAGGACATGGCTTCCTGATTGTGCGGATGTCGGGCGGACTGACATTTACCTGGAGGTATTTGAAAACTCTGGGGTCGCTCTGACTCAAAACATCATCTTTCAGTGTAACTAGTCCCTTTGCCACTGTTAGAAATTCTTGCTTCTGGGATTCAGTATTGTCTTTAGAAGTCATCATGTCGAATGTCTGTATCTTTTGGAGGAGCCAAAAGTAGGTTTCTGACAATGTAGTGTGAGAGCATGCACCAGATTATTTTCTTTGGCTGGAATAAGAAGGGAGACATAAAGATAGGAGAAAATGCATTGTGAAAAGAAAAAAAGAAAATGGATGAATATAGAGGTGATAGGAAAGAAAGGGGAAACACTGATTTTATCAGTTTTATTTTGAAACAGTCTAGTGTTAGGGGGTTAATGAGAAAAATAGTCTATCATTATAGTATTTTACTAACAATAGTAGGTATTTCATAAATAGTTTTGATTTTTGAGTAAATGAACTAGTTTAAGTAGCATTCAGAGGTTTTCTTTTGAATACCCATCCAGTATTGTCATTAGCCTCTCAATCAAGATACACGTTTTCAGCCTGAGGTTATTAAATTATTTCCAAAACAAAAGTCAGATGGAGGTTATTAATTTCAAAACATATCATTGCGATATTCAGGATACAGAAATATGAAACCAAAATATCATAGTTTTAGATGCTGTGTGCAAAATTGCTATTCTAAGACAATGTCTTTCTAGGTGGATTTCATGAAATACAGGTTCATGGGTAATTACGAGGTGTTACTTGAGAGGTAGGCGGACCACCTGTAGTCAAGTAAGCGTGGGAAACACTCGCTTAGATGAGCAGGGTTTTCTAAGAAGCAATTTTTCCACTTTTACCTGACCTGGAGAGTAGTATTCTGTGGAACGCATTTTGGAAAATATGGTTCTGACATGATTGGATACTCTAAAAGCTATTATATCTACAGATGAGGTATTCATGCATTTTCAAAAGGAAATATTCCAAATTAAATGAATATATAAATATGTTTACATGTAACATTGACTCAGTATAGGCGATTCTCAGTAAAACCAATACACTTGTCCTTTGAATTCTACGTGTCTGGAGCAGAATAAAAGAAAACACACAATCTTTAGCTCTGAGCTCTTACACCTGTAGGTAACTGGGGAGACCTATTGTGTAGTCACCGTCTGAAGGTGACCAGCACAAACATCTGTCCTTATGTGGGAGAGGTAACCTCTTCTCCTGGTAAATGCACTGTAGATGCTTCCATCTACTTCTTTCACTGTTTTTCCCTGCAGGCTATTTAATGTCCTGTGGTGTTTGTTGATAAATTTTTAAGTACCCACACAGACTAACAAAAGATGAGCTACCAGAGGTTAGCCTTGTATTTAATCAACGTACAATGGCGTCCCTCATCCAGGGTCTAACTATGTGCCAGAAATTTTAGCCGCAATTGGCCCCGGGCGTGAGTTTAGCATTAACAGCAATTTGATTAATGTTCTCTATTTTGTAAGCTGGCATTGCCACCTGCTCCTGAAATCTTTGATATGAAGTAGGAAGTACAGCTCTGTTCTTCCTGTGTTCAGCTGCTTTGTGAATGATCATGTTACATTGCTGTGCGTTTTGTGAGACCCACCCTAAGATATCGTAGCATTAAAATGTGATTGTTGGACTTAAGGATTTAGAACCTAAACAGGGTTTAGACGCCTCATTGTTTGGTATTTTTGCAAAAGCCACATCAAGGGCGAGCTTTATCTCATCTCTCAGTCATATCCTAGTCATTTGCAGAGAGAGGGACAGTGATTTCTGATTCCTTCGTTAGGTATCCATTTGTGTGCACTTGCCCTTCCTTGGCACTGGCGTCTGGGGAAGGTGACTCTGTGACACTACCTGTCCTCAACACACTCATCAGAGTGATTTCCAGCACAGGTGCCAAGCAGCGTCTATGCTCCCTTCACTACGTTACAATTTCATACCTTATTGAGGGAGTTAATATGCTAAAAATAACTAGGATTGGAAAAGCATACTGTATGTGATTGATTTTTGTTCCGTCTTTACTGTAGCACTGCCTTTGACTTCAAAGACTTATCTCAGCTCAGAGCAGGAACCTGTGCAATGATTCATGGGAGGAGATGGCAGCGATGATTAGTTCAGGTGTGACTCATCCCCAGTGATGCCATAAATCTTTAGGGGAGTTCTCTAATGTTGGGCTGTATGCCTGCCTGTGTCAAATCACGTACAGGCTAGCATATATTATGAATCAGTAAATCTGAGGAATTAATAAAAATTCCTTTTGTTGTTCATTTTTGAAAGATGTCACACAGACTTGAGGATATGGGAGAAAAGCATGATACCATTCCCTTTAACCATACAAAGCTAAATTTTCATATTTATAACCACCTAGACCATTCATATATGGCAAAACATTTCTTATGAAACAAAAGAAAAAATGTTACTTGATCATAGGCTAAGATCTATCTGTAACTTTTCAAGTCCACTAATGAGTTTATTCTCATATTAAAATTTTCAAGGTCTGAAACAGCAGCCTTAAATTACACATTAGACCAGGTAGATTTAATTGATCATTTTAGAGCCTTTCACCCCAAAGCAGTGGAATACACATTCTTTTCAAGTGCACAGTGGACATTTTCCAGGATAGACCACATGTTAGGCTACAAAGCAAGACTTAAGAAATTTAAAAAGATTGAAATCGTATCAAGCATCTTCTCCAACCACAATGCTATGAAACTAGAAGTCAATTACAAGAAAAAATAACTGAAAACACACAACACATGGAGTCTACATGACGTGTTATTAAACAACTAATGGGGCAACAAAAAAAACAAGGAAGGAATCAAGAGATACTTTGAGACACATGAAAATGAAAACACAATGACCCAAAATCTATGGGAAGCAGCGAAAGCAGTCCTAAGAGGGAAAGTCATAGCAATGCAGGCCCACCTAAAGAAGCAAGAAAAATCTCAAATCAACAATCTAACCTTACACCTAAAAGAACTAGAAAAAGAGCAACACACAAAGCTGAAAGTGAGTAGAAGGAAGGAAATAATAAAGGTCAGAGCAGAAATAAACAAAATAGAGTTTAGAAAAAACAAGACAAAAGATCAATGAAACCAAGAACTTGTCCTTTGAAAAGATAAACAGAAATGATAAACCTTTAACTAGACACATCAAGAAAAAGAGAGGACCCAAATAAATTAAATCAGAAACAAAAGAGGAGGGCCAGCCAAGTGGCTCAGTTGTTTAAGAGCTTGCTCAAGAGTGCGAGCTGAGCTCTGAGCAACGGCAGTTCGATGCCCAGCCCGAGCTGAGCTGCCGCTGAGCTGCCAACAGGTGGCAGGATGGCTCAGCTAAAAAAAACAAAAACAAAAAAAATCAGAAACAAGAAATGAAAAAGGAGAAATGACAACTGACACCACAGAAATACAAAGGATTATAAGAAAATAGTACAAACAATTATATGCCAACAAATTGGACAATCTGGAAGAAATAGATAAATTCCTAGCAACATACCATTTTCCAAGGTAGGTCTGAAATCTATAATGGTAGGTTATGAAAACTATTTCTCACTTCATGGATATTAACTCCCTAAGAGAAGATTCTTCAACTTGTATCATATAATGCAAAGGAACCAGTACATGTTAAGTTTAAGTTTTGTCATCCCAGGGATAGGATGGCTGGTATAAAACACGCTGTTTAAATGACTCAGTGGTGAGCCTTCTTTTCTAGCCCTGATACATAGTCATTGCCTTCCTCATTATTTTAAGATCCAACAGATCTTGAAATTTTTATTTGTTTTTGTTTTTTGTTTAATTTTCAGTTACAGTTGACATTCAATATATGCTTTTGTTCTAAACTGATATTAAAAGAAAATCACCAAAGATGATTATTCGAGAACAAGATTAGTTTTTATTTCATTCCTGAGTTTTTTCTATGGCTGTTTTCTAGTTATTCCTCTTTCTTTAATTGCTATTTGGAATTACTAGAATATTTTATCTAGTTTTTTCTTCAGAAGAGTCTAAGAATTTCTAAGTCTTGTATCACTTTGTATCTAAAAAACATATTTGTTATTTTTATAAGATCTCAGTATTGAGTCAGTTATCCTCATTGGTTCAAGGCACATTATCACCTCTCAGCCAGGGCAAGAACCCTCATTGTTTGATCAGTTGTTTCCCTTTAATCCCTAAACCATGTTCCCATTCTCCTTTCCCTTCTGGTGGGCAAACATGATAGTGTGTATAAATGCGTGTTTTAAAAATTTTGTTATTAGAAAAAGTATCTTATCGTGTTTGAATTTATTTTAATTTATATAGATGGGTTATATAATTCACCCTGATTCTGTTTCCTACTATACGTTATGTTTTCACAATGCATTTTTCCAACCCGCCCACTTTTCTCTGTGTACATCTAATCCATTGTTTTGTATATCAACATGTGTTACCTATCTTTTCTCTCAATGATGAGCACCAGGTTCAAAATGTATTTTATATTTCCTTTAAAAAAATTTTATGCTATATTGCAGGCCTTTTAATTGCATTTATGCCTTCTGATTGAATATTCAAATAGAAATATGAAATATACCCTATGAATCTATGTGTATGAATTACATAGATAGTAAGGATCTAAATGAACCAGTATTACATTCCAAGAACTGATAATAATCTAGAGAATTGTTTTCGTAATAAAAGCAATTTTTTGACTAAAGACAACCTCCTTGTACATTGAGTTCTTGTATACAAAAAAATTCTTAGATGCTTAAAAGCAGAGTACAAAAGGCATAGTTGGAATGAAAGCAAAATGTAAAAGGAGATTTAGATACCTTAGGCTGGTAATATCTATGTCACACATTAAATATACTTTCAAACATTGCTTTATGAAAATAAAGAATATCCTTTGGAACATATCCCTTCTGGGATATATGAATTATGAAAATTACGTTTTTATTCTATATTGAATGCATGCGTGCCTTGGCATTTTCCCACAAGGACTTGAAGTATCTTTTTAAGAAGACCATGTACCCTAAGGAAAATGACTAGAGCAGAAATTGAAAAATTATTACATTATAGAAGAAGAGTTTCCAAGCCTTCGAAAAACAAATATCATGGCCTCGATTGAGCATTACATTGAACTTGAATCTTCTGATGAATGGAAAAATTGAAAACGTGGTAAATTACATAAGTTCTCATAATCAGAATGGAGAAAGATACTTCTTCCTTAGGGCCGATAGTTTCCTGGTAGAAGTACATCACTGAGCATCTAAGAGGCCGTGGACATAGAAAGCAGGTTGACTAATAGGAGGATTGACATTGAATGCTGCAATTTAGAAGCCCAATTCTCAAAGAAAGTAGAGCTTTTACTTAGGAACCAGTGCTTTATTTACACCTGAGCCAGTGTTTGATTCAGACCCGAGAATTCTGCACCTTTAGCATGTGAAATCAGTCCAATTTTGGGGAACTGGCAGGTCTAGGTAGGTAGGCACCCCAATCGTACACCTTGTAATCTGTGTGGTCCTGGACATGCTTCAGCTCTGCAAGCTTCAATGTCCTCATATGTAAAAGTAAAAATGAACAGTAAACGACCATGTACAATTGCCGCTAGGATTAAGCCCTGTGAAAGTTCCCAGGATTAGTCAGCACGTACTACAGAAATTTGTTGTCAGTATGGTATAGCACGTGTTTTTAGTTCCTAGGATGGTACCTGGTGTATCTGACTAGGTCTTCAGTGCCCATTATCATCCCTTCTTTCTCTTCTCCGTCCTGATGGTCATTCTTCCTCTACTGCAGGGCAAGCACAGGTTGCACGTGAACACCGGAATGGAAGGGGATTGGTGCGGCCTTATTCCTGTTGGGCAGCCCTGCCACCAGGTTACGACAACAGGCCTCAAGTGGAACCTCAGTGAGTAAAACCCTCCCCTGAAAAGGGAGGTTTTCTTTCCTTTTTTAAATGGATCTTTGGTATCTCCCTAGGAATGGAAATGGTAGGTCATATGGTAAATCTATGTTTAACCTTTCAAGGAGCTGCCAAAGCAGCCACCCATTTGCATCCCACCAGCAGTGTACGAGGGTTCCAGTTACTCTGCATCCTCACCAGCACTTGTTATTATCTACTTTGTAAATACACATCCTGGTGGATATGAAGTGTTATCTCATTGTGGATTTTATTTGCTTTTTCTTGATGACTAATGACATCAAACATCTTTTCATATGCTTGTGGGCCATTTGTATATTTTCTTTGGAATAATGTCTGTTCAGATCATTTGTTCATATTTTAGTTGTGTTATTTCTCTTTTTACGTTGAATTGTAAGATTATATATTTCAGATACAAGTCCTTTATCAGATACATGATTTGCAAATATATTCTCAGAGTCTTTGGCTTATCTCTTCATTTTCTGAAATTTCATTAACTAAGTTAATTAATTTTGATGCATTTCAAATTTTTCTTTTGTGGATCGTACTTTTGGCATCCTATCTAAGAATTCTTTGTTCAGCCTTCCTCATGATTTTGTGTACTTGAGACCTACTTTAAGAGAGAGATAGCTATTGTAACTAACATAGCAAGTTCTTTTCGTAGTCAGACCTCTGAGATTTTATCCTTAGCTGCCCTTACTAAATTTTAAAATGTTTTCCAGTACTTAGTAACTAGCTAAAATTCTCTGGTTCAAAAACAAAAAAAATGAGGTGGATCTGATGATGAAATAAATGCTGGTTCCAGAAGAAACCATCAGGCATTGTAAACCACACTTAATCTCTTTAAGAATAACAGTAATTTAATCAAAGAACTTTGAATATTGAAGGGATTATTTCCTGAAGGACCAATACCTCCCAGGTTGTAAAAAGTAAAATACAGAGCCATGCCATTCTTGTATACCGTGTAAAACTTCCAGGCTCCCAAAAGGAAATAAATATGTCTAGAAATAAATAATTTGAAGATAAAAAGATATTTTAAAAGAATTTTCTATGAGCCTCTGTTGAAATAATTAGGAAAAACCGGAGGAGTTTTGAAGTGCATGTCTGGAGAATTCGTGAGAGTTTGGAGGGATGGTGAGAACAGACCTCCAGTGCATGGAAATATGACAGGCTTGGAAAGCTGGCGGGCTGAATCTGACAGTAGAAGCTGCTTTGAAAACATTCCAGCTTAAAACAGTTGTACTTCTTAGAGTTCCCATTCTTTCCAAGGGCCCAGTCTCTAAGGGGTGAACTTCCTCCTGGGTCTGGTGATGACCTCACCTTCAGGGCTGGCACCAGGACCAGAGGACACTGAGCAAAATGAAGAGGAGGCTGGCGAGACGGGCAGTGGCCTCAGCTTCCTTTCTCTCCAGTAATAGGATCGGGTCATGGAATGAGTCACGGTCCCCGGGGCTCTTTAGAACATGTTCTGGGCCCCCTGTGTCCCACGGTTCTGCTTACACCCTAATTCTGGATAATTCGACTCTCGGAGGGGGCCTGTGATGCTTAACCTTCCTACCTGCGATAATTTCTCCGTCTTGCTGGAATGCTGTACGTTATTCGTTATTTACATCATTACAGATTGCTTTGTCTTTTGAAATACTTCCTTGTTTCTATACAACTTTATGGAAATACCTAAATGGCAACTTCATAGAGCAGTCAAGGCAACGGAGTTGAGACACAGAGTGTTTCCTGAATTACCTGTGGTAAGCATGCCAGTGGGTGGCATCTTCCGGTAGGTGATATGACCTCAGTAAATAGTAATAAAAATAACTGTGACATGCCACACACCATGTTGACTTGAAGAGAAGGGGACAGATTTCTTTCACAGAGAGGGCCCCTGCTTAGTGTCATGGTCTGTGAAAGCAGGGCACTGGGTCAGTGTCATTTTGTCACTCACACCTGCCGAGTGTGTGGGTGGGGCTGGGCCTGCAGTCATGTGACTGGGGACTGCTGCTTCACTGGTGAAGAAGACGGAGCAAGGCCTTGTAAGGAGTGCTTCAGAGTCTCTCAGGTGGCCATGAGGCTGCACCTTCCCATTCTACACCCGCTCTTAAATATGACGCCACAAAAAGTAGCCAGGCTAAAAGTAGCCTGATGGTCCTGTTCCCAGTTGCAGTACTTCCCATCACAATCTGTCTTTTAAAGAAGTGTGGAAGGCGCCTGTGTGCCTATCACCCAGATGGGAGTGTTTATACATATTGTTGAAGCTCCCTCTATGACAATATTTTATTTTGTAACAGTGTACTGGGAACATTCTGTGACGTGTCTGGTACAAGAGTTTCTGTAAAACTTATTCCCATATTCTCTTGGGAATAAAATAGCTGTGTCCCAGAGAATTGCATTCTCGCCTTTACTGGGTTTGCCCCGTTGCTCTGATGGTGGTTCTACCAGTGTGCCCTTGTCCCACGAGTATATAAAAGTGCCCGTGCCCCCCACGTCCTCACCCAGTTCTTGGGATGGTCGGGTGTCATCATTGTGCCAATCTGATCTGGGTCAGTGATACTTCCTTGTGGCTGGTGAGGGAGAGCATCCTTTTGTAGTCAGCAGTCACGCCGGCGTCCTCGTCTGGGGATGGCCAGTTTCTTTTGCCCATTAGCCATTTGGCTAATTTGGCTTATTCCTTATTAATTCTCAGAAGTTCTTCAGACCCTAATTGTCATCTTCCTGGCTATCCTTTGCCTTTTCCATTTGTTTATGGCGTTTTCATATGCACAGAGATTATGGTAAATTAAAGGTAGTCTGATTTATAAATCTTTTCCTTTAAGGCTTGTGATTCTTGTGTCTTAAGTCCTCTTTCTATTTCCCTGCGCTCATAAAGATGTTCTCATATTTTAGTTTTATGTTTGATTTTTAGGTCTTTCATTTCATTTGAAATTGATTTTTGTGTATGATATGAGTTAGAGATCCATTTTTTTCTTACTGATAACCACTTGCCTTAGCATCGTTTGTCATCCTTTCTCCTGTGATTTTCGATGTACCTTAAGTTGTCATATTTATGGATATGTTTCTTGAATCTCTATTCTGCTTCCTTGACTTACATTCTTCCTCTTGTACACTCTGCCTTAATTACCACAGCTTCCTAATAAATATTGAAACGTGCTCAGTTGAGCGCCCCTACCTTGTTCTTCAAAATTTCCATGACTATTTTTGACTTTTTGCTCTTCATAAATTTTAGCATCAGCCTGGCAAACTTCTCTCATATACATTATTCCACTAGAATTTTTATTGAAATTATATTTAATTTATAGCTTAATTTGGGGAGAACAGTTGGGGAAGAAAATTTCTGTACAAAATTGAGTCTTCCCATCCATAAGACATAGTTTATCTTTTTATTTACTTTGAACTTTAATTACTTCCAGTAATTAAAAAAAATTTCTCCATAAAAATGCTGTATATCTTACATAAGATTTATTTAGGAAACCTTGTATTTTGTGTTGCAGTTGTAAGTTACATGCTTTTAAAAATTTTCTGAGTTTCTTTGATGGCATGTAGACACAATTGATTTTAGTATGTTGTATTGATATATTGCCATACACTTCTATTATGTCTAAAAATGTAACTATAGATTCACTTGGCTTTTCTATAGGCAGTCATATTTTTGTTAGTAATCAAGTTTTCTTTTGTTTTCAGTATGTAACCAATAGCATTGTGTTCAGTTATGACTTACTAAAACAGCAGCTTTAAGAAAGCCTATTTTTTGCTAAATGCAGTCAAATAGTTTCTAATACGTAAAAATAATACCAGTACTTTGCTATGCATACATTTATAGTTTAAATGGTGACTTGTCATTCTTTTAGCAAAAACTTCTACATTTCATTCAAGGATGAAATTATTCACCTCATGGATATGTACAAGTCGCTGTTGAGCATAATAAGTTAGTTTTATGAAACTAGAAATAAGAAGGCTGTGACTTCTTCACTCTACCATTGTTGTTAGCATCTAAGTGTTTACATACCTTTATATTTTCAATTGTAAGAGGATTTTCAGAACCTCTTGGCAGTTTGCTACTACTCTTCACATGAATATTGCCATTTCTACTAAACTCAACTTGGGTTCTAAAGTATTTTTTGCTCATAGTATAGAATATATACAATCCCTGTTTAAATTCTAAATGTTCTTTTAATTGTCAAGTTGCAATCAGAATAAAGCATACTATGTACATATCAAAAAAAAAAAAAAGCCTGTTGTGTTTTCTCATGTAACCAAGCACAGAGGTGAGCAGTGTTACTGGGCAAGGTTTCTGTCATTCCCTCAGCCCTTGCCTCAAAATCATAGGGTCACCTTCAGCCACCATGCTCCCAGTTGAGTATCAGGAGGGAGGAAAGGGAACAGGAAGGTCGGGCAGTGCCTATAGCGGGAACACAAGGCATCAGGGATTCCCAACATTGCCTGAAATACTTTCTGCATCTTCTCTTTTGCCCCAGTAGCTAGAACTTATCAAATAGCCGCTCCAGCTGCAAAGGATGCTGCGATTTGCGATTTTCTATCTAAGGACGTGGTGACCCCCAATGAAAATGAGATTCTGCCAGTGGGGAGGGAGAGAATAAGCAGGAGCCTTCTCTCTTCTGTCTCTCAAAAGATGTCTTTGCTTTGCCCACCATCTCGATGAACATTTTGGCAACAAATATAGGAAAAAATTATTTATCTGAACTTGCTTTCAGCCATGGTGTTATGGATTTCTGTTGTTGCTGTTAAAGAATCCAGTCAGTCAAACTGATTCTTGTATATAAGCTGTCCTTAACTCTATCCATTCTTTCCTGTTTTTCTTTGATATTCTGCAGTTTTATTACAATATGTTTGTGTAACCTTTCTTTTTTGCTCTAGTTGGTTTTTCTTAGCTTCGATACTTGGTGTAATTCATTGATTCTGAAAATTTCCCAGGTATCCTCACTTTTCGTATAAGGACATGGTAGTTCAAAGCTTGAGTTAGTGATTTTCCCAAATTCACATCATTAAGGCCCCAAAATTTGAATTCAAGTCTTCAGTGCTATTTTTCCTTGTTTCCAATGAATAAATTAAAGACTTTCCATATAAAATAAGTTGATGCTTAAAAAAAAATCACTCAAATGAATTCAAGATAAAGAGAAGAAAACAAGAGGAAGGTAACTACAGAGAAGAGAAAGCAAAGGAGATAGAAAAGAGGAGATAATGGGAGGAAATGGAAATTAGGAGGAAAAATAAAAATTCTGAAGATCAGCGTTTAACTTCTCTACACGTTTTGCCTCAGAAAAATATTAAATGGCGTTACCCTCCATTTGCCCAGCCTCTTATTTAGAACACTCAAATTGAGTTTGAAATTATGTACTCATTGTTCCAGCTTTTGTATTTTTTCAAAGTATAGTAATAAATGACAGAATGGAATAATTTCATAGCATTGACTGAAAGAATTTCAAATCTCCTAACCCAAGTGTTTTGAAAGAAAAAAAATTATGAGGAAAGTGTTTGAAAAGATTTTTCATCTCAATGGAAAATAATTTGTCTTAAGTGTGTACAGACATCAAGAGTTTCTGCAGGAGTTCTGTGTGAGGATTTTTATGTGCCAACCTCACAAGGGAACAGTGTATGCATCTATAAAACTACACTTGCTAATAATGTTGTTTCAATGAGAAACGCTCTTACGGCTCACTCCATTGTGACTCAGAAAGTGATTCGAATCTGTTGTCATGGCTCAGCAACAGCTGTATTCACGTAGGTTATATTTTGTGAGCTCTGTGCCACTAATGTGTGAGGTATTTCAAAGACATTTAGGTGTCCTTGTTTTTATTTTAAGTACTGCTTTTCTAGTCCAGGGTTTTAAAACAATGCACTCTGAAACTGTGATATCAATATTTGCTGGCTTTTTCAAGGACAGCATCTTTTGTATCTTAATTTATTGATAATCAATGACCTTCTTTTAATTTAATCAAAGGTATTGTCAAACTTTTTTACCATAAAACACATGCTTTAGAGATTGAAGGCGATAATAAGAATGGCTTTTCTTTTTTTTTTTTTGCTTTGTCTTCCTTCAAAGAACAAGTAGCTAAAGTTTCCCACCCCCAAATCATTTTCTCGTGTTTATAAATTGGTGAAACAACATATTTCATCACAGCTAACATGTCATCCATTCTAAGGTGCATTATTACTTTATGCATGACAAGAAAAAATACTACTAATTAAAATGGCAGTAAAGCAGGGAAAATATACGTGTTAGAACTGAAAAAATGTGGTAGATCAGAGAGCACAGAAATATCATCAAACTATGTACAGAGACATCCCACTCAAATCTGTCATGATAAATTGCAAGAGGCTTTGCAATAGACAGGAAGATCCCTGGGCACCTTTCAGTGGATTGCCAGGCCTGGTGTAGAGGTCCCTCTAAGGGTTATCCTATTCCACAGGACACTTAGTCTTTCATTGTTTTTGATTATTTGGGCAACTGTGTGGAATTAACTGTTAGGTGCTGATTGTAACACGCATGATTCCAGTTTCTATAAGTTAGTTGATTTTGTTCTGTGAAAATGCAATGGATTATTAGCCTATAGAAATGGCCTATTTTCCCTCCATGAGAAAATCCATTCAGCATCCCTGGTTGTGTCTACATATGTCTGTTGTTTATATTCTCCTTTGAACCAGTGTTTTACACGTTACTGGTTTTCTTATTAACTAGTGACTTAAATGAAATCTTTGATGTTTTCATGTTATAGTTGTATGAGACATCATTTTACCCTTTAAAAATTATTTTTAAACAAACCATAATGTAGTCACCTGTGATGTTTAAAGGATGATTAACAAGGCCACCTGTTGTGGCCTTGTTAAAATGTGTAATGTGTTATGGCAAAACAACACTTAACTTCGGGCATATGAGGTAGGTAAGAGGCAGCCCTAGAACAAAAGTGTGATGATGTCACTTCCATATTTATATGTTGGAAAAGGTCTAACAAAGAGCTTTGCTGTGCATTCTGTGTCTAATAAGGTTCATGGCCATGGCTGTGAGCCACTTAAGAAGAAGGAATCAGACCAATAGAGTGTTCTAGAAGGCAACAGTTCATTCTAATACCAGTAAAAAAAGCTAGACAGAAATGGCATTTGTTTTAAACAGTTTTATTGAGATGTAATTCACATATCATAAAATTCACTCATTTAAAGTATACAATTCAGTGATATTTAGCTTATTCACAGATATAGGCAACCATCACCAGTCAAATTCAGAACACATTTATCACCTCAGAAAGAAAGCATGTACCCCTTAACGATCACCCAACTATCACTCTTTCCCATCCCCCACCATGCCCTTCCCCTCTTCAGGCCCTAAGCAATGACTAATCTAACTTCTTATCTATAGATTTCCTTATTCTGTCTTTCATACAAATAGAGTCATATAATATATGGATTTTTGTGACTGGCTTCTTTCATTTAGCATAACATTTTAAAAATGCATCCATGTTGTAGAATTCATTAGTATTCCATTCCTTTTTATAGTCAAATTATATTCTACTGTATGGCTGTACCACATTTTGTTTATTTTTCCATTAATGGACATAATATGGATTGCTTCCACATTTTATCTATTATGAATAATGCAGCTATAAACATTCATGTACAAGTTTCTGTGTGGACATATGTTTTCAGTTCTTGAGAGCACCTACTTAGGAATGGAGTTAAGAAGTCATATGGTAACTTTATGTTTAATCTTTGAGCGACTGCTAGACTGTTTTCTAAAGGGCTGCATCATTTTACATTCCCATCAGCAGTGTATGCGAGCTCTGATTGCTCCACATCCTTGTCAGCACGTTTTTTTATCCTACTCTTTGATTTTAGCCATCTTAGTGGATATGAAGTGCTATATCATTGCAGTTTTGATTTCTATTTCTCTGATGACTAATTTTTTTCAGGTATTTATTGTGGAGACCGATTTGCTCTTTTAAAATTGGATTATTTGTCTTTTTATTATTGAAATGTAAGTTATTTGTATATTCTAGATACGAGTCCCTTATCTGAGATAATATTTATGTATATTTTCTCCCACTCTGTGGGCTTCTTTTTCACTTGGTGGTGTTCTTTGAAACACAATCATTTTTAATTTTGATGAAGTCTGATTTATCTTTTTTTTTTCTTTTGTTGCTCGTGCCTTTGATGTCATATTTAAAAATTCAGTGTCTCAAAGATTTATTCCTATGTTTTTTTCCTAAGAGATTATAGTATCTTACATGTAGGTCTTTGATCTATTTTGAATTAATTTTTTTATATATTGTGAGGTAAGGGTCCAGAATTAATTTGTTCATTTCTACAAAGAAGTCAGCTAGGATTCTGATAGGGATTGTGTTGATTCTATAGATCAGTTTGGGAAGTTTAGCCATCTTAATAATCTAAGTCTTTCAATCCTTGAATGTGGGATACTTTTAATTTATTTAGATCTTAATTTTCTTTCAACAAAGTTCTGTTTTCTTAGTATAAATTTTCCACTTCTTTTGTTAAATTTATTCCTGTCTTGATACTATTCTGAATGGAACTGTTCTCTTAATTTCATTTTGGATTTCTCACTGTACATGTAAAGAATATAATTGATCTTGTATCCTGCGACCTTGCTGAACTCATTAATATTAATGTTGATTTAATGGATTTCTTAGGATTTTCTAACTACAAGATGTTATCTGCAAATAGATGTAGTTTTACTTCTTTTCTAATCTGGATGATTTTTATGTCTTTTTCTTGCCAAATTATCCTGGCTATAACCTCCAGTATAATATTGAGTAGTATCCAAATAGTATTAAACTAGTGTTCAGATATTATTGAAAGTAGCAAAAGTGGACATCCTTGTCCTGTGCCTAATCTTAGGAAGAAAGCATCCAGTCTTCCACCATTAAGTATGATGTTAGTTGTTGGGTTTTCATAGATGCCCTTTATCAGGTTGAAGAAATTATATTCTATTCCTGTTCGTTGAGTGTTTTTATCTTGAAAGGGTGTTGGATTTTGCTTTTTCTTTTGTCTGTTGGAGATGATCGTATGAATTTTTTTTTAAATTACAGTGATATAATGAATTACATTTATTGAATTTCAGATGTTAAGCCAAACTTATATCTTTGGGTTAAATTCCATTTGGTCATGATGTATAATTCTTTTTATATGTTGCTGCATTCAGTTTCCTAGTATTTTGTTGACCATTTTTGCATCCATATTCCTAGGATACATTGTTTTGTAGGTTTCTTTTCTCGTGATGTCTTTGACTGGTTTTCATTATCAGGGTAATACTGACATCTACTCTTTAAGTCAGGCCTTCGAGAAGGAAACTCGGGGGAAGTCATCAGGTCATCAAGGGCAAAACACAAGTGAAGCAGGTCGCGCAGGCCGGGTGCAGATTTGGGGAGGACACAGTCGGAGCTCTGGTTGCAGGAGACAACTGTACTATGTCCTGATCCAGAGACAGGAGATGCCTGTACCTTCCCCTCTTTGATTTGTGCACTTAACTGCCAGAGACAGGGGAATGAGGAGAGAATGAGACCTACATGGCCAGCTAGCTTCTTACTAATAAATACCAGGGACTGGCTGGCCCTTTAAGGAAGCCGTGTAGGCCGCTGAACATTTAAGCAAGCACAGCCTGCTGGGAAACAAGCCCCGTTTACAGAACGTTATATCCAGTGATTGAAAAGTGTTCTTTTAAAAACGCTCACCGCCACACGTGATAAAAAGAAACCTTCCGCCATCTGTGTTTAGTTGGCCATCAATGGCTTTCAACCTTTCACGGCTACATATTATTAGTTTAGAAAAGTTATTGATGTTTTCGTAGGACATTTTTATTTATAAATGGAAAGTGCCAGCTATAGATTCCATTAGTGATTTTTCTCCAATAACTTTCAACTAAGAATCTTTCAAATCTTAGAAATAAACAGTTCTCTCACAGTTTTATATGAATTTACATGTGTGGTTCAGGATGAAAGATTTATTTTTCATAATAGCTGCCCCTGCAATTTTACATTTATTTAAATAATTTAGAATGATAATTGTAAATAAATATTTTCAGAAAGATTTCTCAAGGAAGCCTTCCTTTTCTACTTGTAGGATAGGGAATGTTTTCAAGTATTTGGTAAAACTCTGAAGTATACTAGCACCTAATGAGTTCATTACTCTAGACTGTATTGAGTGATTTCTTATACTTTAAAGACTACATTATAGAAATAAAAAATTACATTCTTTATTACTGGTATATATAAACATATCTTAATTATTTATTCCACATCTTGAATTTTTATGTATTCTCTCTGGTAACTGCCAGCAAATGAGCATTTCTGTGATGTACACAGCAGACAGTAGGAATGCTATCTCCTTTATGTAGATTTTAGAATAATTATAGTATCATAATGTCAAAAGGCATACCATCTTTTGTCTAGACCTTTGATTTTCAAATGAAATAACAGACCTAAAAGACACTTCTGCTTCCGAGTATCAGAGCTGGCCTGGAACCCAGGCGGCTGAGCCCCCGCACAGGGCTTTCCCCAATTTCGGTCTCCCTCACCACTAGCAGTGTAGGAAATTTTGATGTTTGATAATAGATTCCAATATATGTAAACATAGGTAAACTGAAAATGTGTGATGTTTGGAAAGTAGATCAAAAAAATATAACCAAATTTGTTAAAATTCTCATGTTATAAGTTTTAATTGCTGCTGAAACAAATTACCACACACTAGTAGCCTAAAATAATATACCTCTTATGTTGTAATTTTGGAGGTCAGAATGCAAAATGGAGCTTATGAGACTAAAAGCAAGGTATTGATAGAGCTTCATTCCTCCTGGAGACTTTTTTTTTTTTCTTTTTCTTTTTCTTTTTTTTTTTACCATTATCCCCTGGCTTCTAGAATCTGCCCACATTTCTTTGCTCATGATTCTTCCCTCCATCATCAAGCCTGGCAGCCTAACATCGTTAACTCTTTTCTCCCATCTCTGCTTCCATTGTCACATCTCTTTCTCTGACTAGCACTCGATAGCTTCCCTCCTTTCAGGAATTTGCTACTGTACTGACACCACCTGATATTCTAGGATAA
This sequence comes from Aselliscus stoliczkanus, assembly GCA_033961575.1. NCBI lineage: Eukaryota > Metazoa > Chordata > Mammalia > Chiroptera > Hipposideridae > Aselliscus > Aselliscus stoliczkanus. The sequence goes on along the minus strand of CM066740.1, from coordinate 86,222,244 downwards.
TCCATCCCAAGAGTCTTAATTGAATCATATTCGTAGACTCCCTCCTGTCATTTATTCCTGAGTTCCAGGGACTACAGAGTAGACATTTGCAGGTGCATTATTCAACCTACCATGTTGGATCTGTAATAAATGAATTAAATAATTTTCTGAAATATTACTTACTGAATACAATTGTACCGTTGAATCTTTACAGTTACTCTGAAAATTGATGTGTGAAGACTGTTTATGTTGTGACTGAGAGGCTGCATTTCAGTGTTCTCGTTTGTCTGGCCTCTGATAACTTCTGATGAAGACTGCAGACAAAATAAAAGGAAAACAGATTGTGTGAGCACGATTTACTTGGTGTCCACAGAAGCAAAAGAGGATTACAATTTCCATTCAATCTACTTTCTGTTCTCCAAGGATTGTCGTCAAGTGTAGCCAGGTGTATAGTCTGAGAAGGAAATCAGAACGTTTGCACAGGTCTGAGTGAAAGCTCCGTACCACTGAGGGTTGTCACCAGTCTCTTACTAGACATATTTCTTTTTTCTGTCCTTTTTATTTTTCTTTCCTTTTTTCAGCCTTTAAAGCTGTAATATGAGACATTGATAGTTTCTACCAGTAATGCAGGCAGCAATCTGATGTGTGATTAAGATGATGGAAAAACAAAAGGTGGAAAATTTGACTCTGACATTGCATTTATAGCCATGTATTATTAGAATCTTGGGGTTCCAAAGGTCCTTAGAGGTCACTCATGTATTCACTAATTAATTTACTGAGCATACACACACCACTGAGCTGCTGGTTTCCTACTGAGGCCACTGTCATGGTTATTCTCACCCCTTCTCCACACACAAACACCTATGCCCCATGCGTGTTTTCGTACCTCCATAGATTTCAAGTTTGGGCTTTCTTAGTAGATACTTCCATTTCTTCAGTCTGGGGTTATAAACTCACACTTTTGATAAGTTCTAAATATGAGCATTGAGGAATCATTGCACAAAATGACTGTTTTGTAATCCTACGACCCAGCTTTTGTGAAGACGGCAAAGTTGGGGGGGCGGGTGTGGTTGTGAATAAGCAATGCAGAGTATTTTTCTGGTGAGAAAGTACAAAGAGAAACAAGATAAGTTTTTGGATTATGTTATCCTGAAGGATTTTCAAATAGTATTCTATTTGTGAGAAAAAGTTACATTTTCAGACATTTAAGACTAACAACACATAGCCTAAAACAAACTTGTATTAAATATATTATATATTTCAATAACTCGGCTCCATTTCTGCTTTCTGTGCTGTAGACTTTGAACCAAACATGAATGATTTTTTTGCTCTTAAATCCTGACCCTTTTGGGATTCTGCTGAGAGCACAGGGAACCAAAAATAATTTACTATATGCCATAATCATCCTGTTTTGTTTCAGAAAAGTCCTAACAACCTGACAACACACATTCGTTATGGTTGATTTTAAGCATTTAACTATGAAAACAATTAATGTGCATTTGGAGGGAATATGATAAATGGGAATTTGTGAGCAGACCAATATTTCATGGACCTGCACTCAAGAACAGTTAAACTCAGGTTTGCCTCCCAAGTTGTTTAAATGAGTTGATTTCCTGGGATTTACGTGGGCAGGTTGACAGATGAGAATGACTTCAGTGTAAACTTGAGAGTCCCTTTCTGTTCCCCTCCTCCAGGTTTCAGTTTTGTGCTGATTCAGGTATGCGCTCTGTGCATTCAGCCATCCAGCTAATATAGACGAGAAAGCCATAACTTTTCATCATTATGTGAGCTGTAGAGAAAGAATCAAGGGATGCAGGTGAATAAACGATTGTTATGGGAACAGCTTACTGGGTGTAATTTTCTACTAGGTCCAGATAATCAGACTTTGTATTTTGAGTAGCACTTTCATGTGTCCCCTATCTGTGTTTTCTCTACACTCATTCAGGTATAGCATTAACTCTTGTATTAATGCGAAGTATTATTATCCCCATTTTAGAGATGAGGAAACTGAGACACAGGATGTTAAATGAGTTGTCCAAGTTCATATTTTCTAACTTAGTGCTCTGTGCACACAAAATGGATGCACCACTGGTCATTTGCATGTCTGCTTTAAAAGCTTTGGACATGGTGAAATAACCTATCTCACAATCCTTATTCTAAATGAAAGTAGACATTTTCATGAAGTTAGGCAAGATTAGAGACAAAGAAGACAGAATTAAAACCTTAGCCATTAAAATCATGTTGTAAGCCCCACCTAAGACCTGCCTTTTCACTCGGTGAGCCACAAATCACAAGCTCGAACTCATGTAGCTTTGTAGAGTGTGTCATTTAAGTGTAGCTTATGCCCACGGTGACATCTGACTACTTAGGGGTGATTATAAAACAAATGTGCTCATTCATTGTTGTTCTCAAGGTGCTTGTGGTAAGGATTCAACAACAACAAAATATTTATTTGGCCTTCACCAAGGAGGATAAACGGTTAAAGCAGGATTTTTGCATTTAAAGATTCAAGGATGAAAAAGGAGCTGTGATAACAGCAGGATGGCAGGAGGTTGAGATCACATGTGCCCTTCTCAGCTGTGAGCTGCCACTTTGTCCTCTGCGTGGCTTGGAGGCCAGATTGTGAAAAAGCTGAAAATATTTGGAGAGCACTAGGCTTCAATTAAAAGAAGAGGAGATCAAACTGGCGAAATGCCCAGTATGTAGACTAAAATAGAAGCACCCATATAAAAGGGCTTTTAACTAGATCACTGTGCCTGAAATAAATTTTGCAGTGAAGAGATATTGGCTTTTTTTTTTTCTTTCTATAGTTCAAGAGAAACTCAAGGTACAGACTAAATACAAAGTAAGTTCTCCAGCTAAAGGGTGCATCAGGGAACTGCACAGGGCCTTTCTTCTTCCAAGGAAGAGAGAACTGAATCAGCAAAAGAGGCTAGAGCTCAGGTAGCGCTGAGACTTAAACCACCCAAAAAGGGAAGAACTCAGTGCTTTAAGCCCCTTGACAAAGTAACTCTCTGGCGATTTATGTACAGCATATAACTTACCTTCTCTTTCTGTAATGTGTACCTGAGCTCCCCTTGAAAAGTAGCGTAAAAAATCTGTGTGGCTGTTTATTTCTGTTAATAATGTGGAGGAAAGATGACAGTCAGGTCCCAGTTCTGCCTTTGAAAGGGATGAATGACATGGTGCTGGGAGGCCGTGAACAGAGGCGGGTGCCAGATGGTGGGGCAGCCACAGAGAGATGGAGGAGCCAGATCATAAATGCCAGGAGCTTGATGCCGCTCTTCCCAGAGTCCCTGTGTGGCAGCCATTCAAGTCCCCCTGAGAAGTGGTGGTAGGCCGGGAACCAGGGACCTTTGTCCGGAAGCGATGCGCAGGGTGGGGGTTGCATTGCGCGTACGCTCCTCTGATAGATTCCATGGGCTGTAGTTCACAGCAGGAAAGTGGCTTTGAACCCTGTGGAGGAGGACGTCCTATGTCATCACGTAATCTCCTGCTGTAGGTCTCAGAGCTCACAGTACGGCCAGGCAAGGGAAACGATTATCGTCCCCCATTTACGCTGAGACAGAGCGGAGGCTCTGGCTGCCGCCAGTAAAATGCTCGGTGATCACTGCCCCTCACTGGTGTTGAGACTCCCTTGCCGCCCCAGTGCTGGAATCACACTTCGGCTGTCTCTCCACTCTGATTGCAGCAGTTCACTTCAGCCTTTTGCACGCATCTCTCTTCTGGACCACATTTAATTGCAAATTAACAACTTGTCTTTCTCAGCTATCTAGCCCTAATTCTGATTTTGCTTTTGTGTGTGTATTTGTATATATGTGTGTATCTTAAGGAATGTGCCTAGAAAAAAAAAATGATCAAAGCAAGCAGTCCATCTGATGTTTTCTACCAGCTACAACTGATAACCAACTTTTATTTTCATCATGTAAAAATTATTTATTTGCAGTATATCAGTGGCCGTTTCAATGAGATACATAATGAAGAAAGATACAAATTGAAACATGCAGTGTTTTGAATTAACCTGCAACCCACTAAAGGTCATATTCTCTAGATTAGGAGGAAGAAGTTTTAGTCTCTACTGCTTTGCATGGTGCATTCTAATTACCATGCCGATTAAGTAAATAGGCTCACCCCTTAAAGGAGAATGCTTTACTGAAGGGGAAAAACCACGTCTGTGCCGTAGGACAGAGTGAATAAGTCCCCTCGTCCTGACTCACTGCCACTGCAGTTAGATGCATGTACATCTCAGCACTGCTCTCACCCACCTTCAGTATTCCGCCCTTTTTCCTTTAACATGAGTGACTTTGAACTAAATGATCTCAATCTTTCTCATCTCTAACACTAGTCTTTCTCTTTGGTTCTCAGTCGCAGAATTGTACCATTTTCTCTGCTGAATGCCTGTGGAAAGCATTTGAGATTCAACACATGTGCCATTTTCGCCATGAAATATGACCCCATCTCCCAGTATCCAGAATATGTCCCCTCAACATCTCCCTCTGCCCATCCCACCCCTGTCAAGTCTTGCTCATCTTCAAGAGCCATCACAAAGCGCGTCCTCCATGAAGTTGCCCCGACTGTGGTTCCTTTTTCCTTTGAATTCCTAACGTGTGCCGTGCAGCTCCCCAGGATCATTATCTGGTGGTGTCATTCTCTGTGCAGATTTCCTATTCCCTTTACTAGAAGGCTTCTACCTCAAGGCTTTGGTGCTTGTCATCTGTGCCTCCCAGTCCCCTAGCTTAGTGCCTTGCATGTTTTATGGAACCAGCAGCCTTTTTAGAATTAGCAAGTGCATTTTCCCCCTATGAATCCTGTGTTGGGACCCAGAGTCAATGGCACCGTGGTGAAAGTTGTTGAACCACCGAGTTATTTATCATAAACCCTTAAAACAACTAGAATAGTAAGGGGTAAGTTGGATTTTAAGGGTGAAAATAGATGTAAACTGTGCCAGAAGTTGATATGGTTTAAAGTGGTGTCATCTATGATGTGAATATTTTAAGAGAGAGAGAACGCACGTGTGTGTGTGTGTGTGTGTACAAATGGACCTGTCCAGGGCGAGAGCCACAGAGAAACGGATTTGTAGAGATCTTGCCATCTTGGGGATTTGGGGTTTGAATTCACTGCTTCTTTAGGTGCTCTCCTCTGGCCCATTTCTTCGCTGCGCTCAGCCATGCCGCAAGGTCTAATGTATTTCATTTTTAGATTCTCCCTTTTAGATGTTGAAAATGGTCTAAACTATAATTTGAGGGCAAGTATCATTATAAAAATAAAGGCAAATGAAATTGATTCCTGATTGTGTCTTTATTCATGAAGCTTAACACTATTTGCTTTGCCAAAAGAGGGAACACAGAAAAATCCTAGATCAGCTTACTCTAGTGTGTCCCACAGGACATTCTAACAGTGTTATGTAAATGTAAAAAGTGGATTTGTGTTTGTTCCAGTTATTTTGTCTTTATCCACTAACTTCTTTAGTGTATGGGTCCTTTACATTCTGCTCCCCATCCTATTTACTGAAATTTTTAATATTAGATGTTTAATTGACATGGTTAATAATAGGATTCCATATCAGAGTTGCGCCTTCTTTTTCATATTCAGACCTTATACACTTCTTTAGCATTACAACTAGAAGTAACTAAGGAAGTAATTACTACTTTCAGATTGATCAGATTTACAGGTCGGTAAGAAATAGTGGATCCTGAAAAAAGGGCAAAGAGGGAACAGTGAGCAGGGCGGGTGGAGGAAAGGACTATATAGGTTATCTGAGAAAGCAGCTGCCATTTAAAGAGGGTTAATGTATAGAATTGTATGCAAAAGAGTTAAAAGTGTTGGATTTCACTGAAGGCATATTTTGGTCACTCTTGAAAATGCAGAAAAGTAGTAGCATATTGTAGGAACAGAAGCCAGATTTCTGTTTTTCAAGGTGATGAAAAAGAGTTAGATGCGTGTTGAGATCACAATAGCAGCAGATTTATTAAGTTCTTTAAAAGTTTATCAGTGATACAATAATAAAATAGAGGTATGGAAGTTTCATTACCAAAGAGCCCTTTATGTCCAAGGTAAAAAATTCTATTTTTCTTGAAAGTCAAAAGGAGCCAGGGAGCTCCAAGATCGAGGGAGAGGTGGGAGCAATAGGGAAACAATGGGTGAGTGTAGAAATGATATCAGAGAAAAAACTGGAAGCTAGAGGCCAGGGTAGAGCTTGGAGGCTTGAGCAAGTGCTTAGCTCCACCTTCGAAACTAGAAACAGAACGAAAGGTGAGAATTTAAGTTAATGTTAAGGTGAAGACACTTCTGGATGAAGGCACTAATTGTAAGTAGCACGAGTCTTTCTTTATCAGTAAGCAGGCCACAGCATCAGCGGATAGAGACGACGCTCAAGTTAGGATTTAGAAAGTGTATAATACCCATCAGGGAGAGTGAGCCAAAAAAAAAAAAGCAAACAACTCTTGAATGACTTTTAGACTACATACAACAAGGACTAATGTTTGAGCATAACGGATGCTTCAGTTCCGATGTTTCTCCAGCAGAATTCCTGCAGGGAGTAGTGGACAGAGTGGACTGGGGCCACTGATTGTGGCCGAGCGTGGCTGAGGGCATCAGCGTTCAAGTGCCAAAGTGGCTCCCTCAGTTATCAGTGATTCCGCAAATAATTTGTAACTAGGCATTAGTGCTTATGCTTTTTTATTTTCCACTTTTTTTTTTTTTTTTTTTTAGCTGAGCCATCCTGCCACCTGTTGGCAGCTCAATGGCAACTCAGCTCAGGCTGGGCATTGAACTGCCATTGCTCAGAGCTCGGCTCACGCTCTTGAGTGAGCTCTTAACCAACTGAGCCACTCGGCCAGCCCTAGTGCTTATGCTTTTGATTGATTCTTTTTAATTCATTAGCACAGGTTGAAGGTCATTCTCAATGTCACTCCCTGGCAATCCAGTTACTTCCTTCCTGGACTAACCTGTGCGTTAGAGTCCATGTTATGGGAATTGTGTGTTATCTTCACCCTCGTCCATAGCCGTGGATTGTAATATTTGTATAGTTGTCTTCGGTCTCTTTCCCTAACTGGATCCTTCCTGTACCCCCTAAAACACAATCCCGCGCCTTTGAAGTTAATGTGTCAGTTTAAGCCACAAAGGAAGAGGGCAGTACATTCAAATATCGATTCTGCTACTTACTAGGTATGTGACCTTATGATTCACTTCTCTAAGCCTACATCTCCTCATCTCTAACACTGAAATAATGGTAGAGAAAATGATAAACACATCATAGGACTGTCAAAAGGATTAAATGAGATAATGTATACACAGTTTGACATAGAGTCTAAGGATAATAGTACTCATTATTATGGTGATAACTTTTATGATTACCCCAAGCATCAATCCCAAGAGAACCCAAGAGTGGCCCATCTCAAGTGACTATCAGTGGTTCTAATATTGATGATGTTCTAAAGTGTTGACTGTCACAGTCAATAATAAATATAGTCCCAAAACTTCAGCTGTGAATACAGACCTGTATCCTTAATTAAGGATAAGTTAACAGTGGAAAATCACTTCTGAGTCTTATAAATCAGAAATTGGATTTCCTAATGGGTAATTTAAAATACTTGGGGAACATAAATACACCTGGAGCACTCGAGCTGTAAGTTGGTGACTCAGAGAACAAGGGCACGAATCCTGAAATAAGCAACAGCAAATGGCCACTTAAGCTCTTAAAGAGCAAATTGCAGAAAATAAATTAATTCATTTAACTATGCATGCATCTCCTGGGTGGGGGAATATGCTGAAATAGTGCCCAGTGGGTTCCTTTGTAATGTGTGCTCTGCAGTATTAATAATGCCTTACTTGGTGCCTTATACCTTTGATCAGAAGAAAGCGCCAGAATCTTTCGCCTTTTTAAATGGTTTTTAAAGTAATTTAGATGATAGAACAAGAAATTCCAGTCAAAGTACACATTGATTCCATTGACTTGGAAAAGTGGATATTAAGTGTATCGAAGGATAGATGGATCCCTGAGGGAATGAAAGGGGATTCTGATTTAATTGTTAGGAGTTTTGGAGAAGCTGACACAATTTTGCAGAAACTTTTTAAAAGCTTGAAACTTGCCCACCTTGCCCCTAAAATACCTGCAAAGATTTTATCAACCTCTCTGATACTGCGTAACACAGCACCTTCAATTCAAAGAATCAGTATACTCAGTTGTAGAGTACAGGGTACACTTAGAATACGTATCAGAGTTATTACTCAGTTGCCTCCAGCTCACCAGATCTTTTCATGCTTATTGGAGCCACAGACATGAAAATTCCAGTATGTTATGTCTTTGCATACTCAGAACAAATTTTATGGTTATATAATTGAATAAATAAGGAAAAAGTTTGCAGTAAAAGGAGACAGAAGCAAACTCAACTAAAGGGCTGTACTATCCGAGGCTGTGTTCATCTGATTTTTTTTAAAGGAGAGGGATTGTAGGGAAGGACTATTTGCATGGCACGCACTGATTGTTAGGGTAGCTCGGTTTTCTGGCGGCGCTCCGCAGGGATGCTAACTTAGTGAAGGAGAATTCGGCAGCAAGCTGAAGCTACAGCTGAGAAGTGAGCCATGGAATGGAGGAAGCTGAGGAGAGGATTTGGCAGCCTAGCCCAAGAGCAAAAACAGCACAAAGAATTGCCAAGAACCATAAAACCAGGAGAGAAGGGATACAAAATACATCAACCTGACTTTCTGAACGCGGAAAAATATTAGATCTAAGTCAGCTATTAGCCATGCATTTCTGTGTGTTTATTACAATAATTTCTATTTTGCTAGGGGGCGATGAATAAGATCAGGGCAGATAAGTGTTTGCTTACTATTTATTTTTTGATTTTAGAGAAACATATTTTTTTCACACAGGGTTTAAATAATTTGTAATATACGTATAAGTGCCTATATCCACGTAGTTGACTATGTCCTTTGCTGCTCAAGGCTCATTATTTGTATGCTAATTTGTTCCCTTAGGAAGCTATAATATGTTCCAATTACAAATAATCTTTGATGAGAAATCTTTTGGAGCAACTATAAGACAGTAGCACATTCCAGGACGATGGGGCAGCTTTTGTAAGCACAGGGCAGATGGGTCTTGACAGGTCAAAGAGGTGTTTATGTAGCTGAGGTTTGCAGTGAGGTGGAGCTGGACATTTAGGGGGCTCAGGGCATGGCAGCCTTGTGGACTAGAAGCACACGCCGGGATTTACTCCGGAGGCAGTAGGAAAAAAAGACTGTTAAACAGTAGAGGGAAATGATCGCCTGTGTGTGCAACAAAGATGACTCTAGAATCATTGCATGGGTTGGATTTAGGAAAAATACAGTAAATAGATTGATTTCCCTTTTTAAAAATCAGATCATATATGAAACTAGAACCTTATGTCAATTATCTGAATAAACACTCCAAAGAAGCATTTCTACTCGTTCTAAAGGGATAAGATCTATTGAGTGACATTTTTTTTTAAATGATGGCTACATTAAATATCTTTTTCAATATGTACCACTGACTTCTAAATTCTAAATTCAACTTTCATATCTGCTTATGAAAGAGGGATTCTCTTCTTCTAGGATATGTCTTGTGGAATCGCTTGGTTCTTTCCCCACCGAAACACAAAATTGCAGCGTGTCTTCTTCTTGTGAAATGTGACAAACCTCTGTTTCTGTAACTTATTCTGTCCTATTGCTCTGACCCAACCAGAAGACCTAAGAATCTTTTGTTTCAGAGTGATGCAATTTAAAGGACCAGACCACAAATGAAGCTCTTTAGACATTAGGAACCCATCGCAAACACGTATCCACAACTACACCCCCACTCTACTGTGTTTCACACTACCTGCAGCTGTCCATAGAAAGATGATGCTTACAGGTAGAATCAAATATTATCTACAGAGAGTGAGTATATTTTAATAGGCACTATGTAGGTACTAACTGATCCTTGATGCTTCTTTAAAGCATATGTCTTATAATAAATTAGAAACCAGAATCTTCAAGAACTTTCTTTATGAAGTAATATTCCATCGCTACGTTTCCAGTGATTAATTTGCTTTTTTAATAGCCCTGTGAGGTGTTTTTCTAGCCCAGTGCACATGAGCCATTATCAAAACTAGAATTCCTAATTCTGAGCCCAAACAGTTGAAGGCCAACCAAATCGGGACCTTTAATAAGGTTTATAAGGAAAAACCCATCAACCTGTCATTCCCTAGCTCTGCAGACATAATAGAAAATTTTTATCAGACTTTTTATACTAAAAAACCTTTAAGAAATGTGAATGTTATACATATTGTCATGTAGTATTATCTAATCAAAATTTGATTTGTGAGGGTGAATCAGCCAGTGTTTTCATCATTTTAATCGTGTTCACAATTCTGAAATTGGCGGATAGTTACTTTAGCATTAGAGCCTCTGATTTGTACATTGGTAATGTGTTCCCAATCAGCAGCCAATGTAATAACAATGCCAAATCAGACTTCCATCTTCACTGAGATGATGAAGGACAACTGAAATAGGATATTCCCACCAGAACTGAATATCAGCCTTTTACCCTAAAGATTAAAAATTTGAAAAGTTTCTGGAAATTCAAGGCCATGCTTAGCATTGTGCTATAGTTAAGGCCCGTCCTGTTCTCAGCGATTTCAATTCAGTTCGTCTGTGACCAGGGACGGTCTTACCAGTATCATTATCACTGTCAGCGAAGGCTTCCTAAGTACAGAAGCAAGCAAACTGCTCTGTAAACCACCCGAAAGCCAAAAGCGGGGCCATATAGTCTGACCCATGTTTACAGTAGGCATCCATCTAATTCATAAAATCAGAGATTCCTCAGAAAAGAACACTCCATTGCCCTGAATATCTCTTACGTGTTTTAAATCTACGCAATAAAGGTAAATTATGTTAAAACAAGAATCAATGTTTTTTGGGGTTTTTTAAATTACAGAACCCTCTGCTCAACCAAAGTTTTACTTAGAACCTTAAACCATAAAGACAGATAAACAACCATTTTGTTTGGAATAAGTATAGTACAAATTCTATCAAATATAGTGACTTACCGCATACATTTTTTTCAAGTCACTGAAATAAATTCATAACATTGTAAATGTATTTCTAATTTTATTTATGTTCTCTGCTTTTTTTCTGTAAGAAATAATAGCTAATAAATACCAAGTGAACACTGAGCGTTTCCTTGTGAGTCAGAAACTCTTTTGAGTACTTTCTGTGAATTGTCTATGTAACCCAACAGTGTGAAGTACCATTTTACAGGTGGGGAAATTGAGGTGTAGAGATAGTACTTTTGTTGCCCAGGGTCACAAATCCTGTAAGCTGGATGGTTCTCTGGCCATCTGGCTCCAAGACCCATGTAATTACCATTTATATGCCACCTCCTACCTCAAGTAAAAATCAACCTTCACCAGGATCTCAGAATTCACCCAGCTGCTGGAGAGGGCTTTTCATCAAATGGACTTAAAGAGAATTTTGCAGAGAATTAGTTGCCTTATAGCTTTCTGATGAATTAGGCCACAGGCCACGGGTTTTGTCTGCTTCTTACCTTCTTTGCTACCTCTGGAGCTATTTTTGAAGCCAATGCAGGTATCAGTCATGGCTGGGTGCCGGGGTCATCTTGGGGACTATAACGTGTGCTCATACTTTTGTCCCACGTGCAGAGGGTCTGGTTTAATTGGTCTCAGGCATAGCTCTGGTACTGTTTTCCGTTTTGTTTTGTTTTTTAAGCTTTCCAGGTGTGTCCTGGGCAGTTAAGCCGGCTACAGGTAGAGCTAAGCTGCCTTCCTTTGCTCCATAGGGCATACAGGAGATGGGTGTAACTGACAGAGGGTAGTGATACTGACTCTTTAAACCACTCTTATTCATATCATTGCACTATCAATCTCAAAAAGAAAACAGCCAGGTGTTTCACCAGCCAAATGAGTTAACTCAGAACTATCAAAGAATGGCAGTTTGGGACAAGCAAGCTATGGTGAAGGGTGGGCGAGTCCAAGAGACAGGGAAGGTCTGCTTTTATTAGGTGTGCGGAGGCAGCTGGGAGGGCTGTTTGGAAATAAGTTTACGGGAGCTGGAGGCTGTGCTGGGTTCTCATCAGCCGCAAACGGTGGTTAGTGTGGTGTTTGGGGGGCAGGGAGCCACCTTCCTGCCTTTTCTTAAAAGCAGGAGATGAAAGTCCCAGGTGAAAAACGCCCCCTTGTCCAAATAATCCTTCTCTTCCTTCTTCCTGTCAGTTAGGTGGGCGACCAGGCATGTGCAGCATAAACTGGAGAACACCTTCCTCCGGGCTTCCCGATTCCATTTTAAATGAGATTTCCTGTATTTATTTTCACACCACAAAACCCAACAATTCCCTCAGAATTCTCAGAGGGGTTCTTGAAAAACAGCCTGAGTGCGCCTAGTCATTGTACTCATGGTTTGTGACCCCTAGCTTTTCACCTTGTTTGTGATAGGAAAAGAAAGAAACTGTCAGTTTTGGAAAAGCACATTTTGGATAATAGAACCTAAGACTGAAAATGGGAAAATTCTGTAGAAGGAAACATCTGTGTATGTTCATTAGCAGTAGTGGTTAAAAACCTATGCCTCACCATGGAACTCGTACTGTTTCTTTAGGAACCCACCCTGCTGCTTTGATCTGAATTATTGCACGTCATATATAGCACCTTCCCTGACTGTGACAAAGCAGGAGGATCAGTGTCCACGGAGGGACACACAGCCCTGGCATGTGTGTGCCCATTTATACATACACACAGTCACACAAGTACACACATGTACACACATGCACACACATACATGCATACACATACACATATACACATGTATGTATATATGTACATGCATAGAGGACAGCACAGGAAGGAGAGAGGAGGGAGAGAGGAAAGAAAAGGAAAGAGAGAAAGGAAAAGACAAGATTGATTTGCATGCCGATCACTAAATTATTATTTGGGCAAGTAGATTAATTCTTTCCTGTGGTTGCATGTAGAGGCAATTATGCTTTCATCTGTACTAATTAAACCTATTCATTTATTTTCCTGGAAACAACTAAAAGTAGGGTATGTGGCACCATGCGATTTCCATTTCAGAAAACAAACGTTTGTTTAGTGGCGGAACACCACTTCCCAGAAAATATCCCACGCAGCCCTCCTCCACCACCGCCAATTTTGTGTGTTGTGAGTTTTTACAATCATGATTAGTTCCAATTAGTTCATGTCATAGTAAGGATGGCCTTTTTTCAGTTACAAATTAAAATTTACCCTGTGATTTACTCCGTTTGTCTCTTTCCACATTCAATTATAATTAGAATCCTTTTATACATAACTTCATGTATCCTCTAGATAAGTTTTCTTTTTCCTGAGGATTTTGTGACAACCTGGACTACCAGAATCCTTGGAAGCAGGAGGACAAATACCTGCCCAGGAAAGAAACAAACGGAAGACAATAGAGCTGATATGCTCGGGTCTAAGTTGATTGGTACAAGGAGCCTGCAGTGCTCTATGTAGCTGGAAGGTAGCCAGCCGAATTCCGTCTTGGGAATCGCCCCTCACCCCGTTAGTACTGCTGATTGTGAATGCACAGACTAATTAGTGTTGAATCAGTGTTATACTTTAGTGATATGAGTCATTTAAATTATTATGTCAAATGATACACTGACCTTACAGTAAATTTAGGGAATTCTTTAAAACAGACCTGGCTGTTGATACAGGGGAGAGTAGCAGTTTGCTTGTTTTCCGGGCTGTTGCCCACCAGGACTCCGAGATCCCTGGCGTCCTTGTTGGGATCCTTTCAATTCCGCGTCTCCTAGATGGTTGCAGAATAAAATCCCTGTGGTCCGCTTGAGGACGCGTGTATCAGGATTGAGCTAGCCTTTCTTTCTCTCATGGTCTAAACCGTCATTCTGTGTCTCATCATTCGAGCACCCTCATTGCATCTGGATCTGAAACACCTGTCTCCGTATTATTCTGCACCATTTCTTTCACTGAGGTTCAGGTGACCATATGGCCAAGCAGGATGAGTCACCACTGGACGCAGCAAGCTCCAGGAAGGGATAAAAGAAGGACAGCTCCCCCTTCCGCTGTCGGCTCCATAAGGGAACTGGCTCAGACAGAGGGCGAGAGAGACTACCCTTCATCTATGGCACAGGTGACCGGGCACCATCAACTAGAAGTCATAAGCCATCACATTAGCGCAAAGCATAGGTAGCCAAGAGGGTGAGTACTGCAGGGGTTGTGTCTTCTTAGCAGTCTAACTGAAGAAAGGGTTTCCATGATCGAGAACCTTTATCTTGACACTCGAATGGCCATGATGAGGAATTGCCGGACTTGCCACCCCACCTGTGTGTTTCAGGGTCCCCCTGTAAGGAAATGGATGTCTGTCTGAGGAAACAGGCTGTTGAATGTCTAATAAACTGTAGCTTGTCTTCCAGCTTAGCACTAGAGCCAGAAAAAAACAAAAGAACCAAGTGGGATCCAAGTGTGCGGGGAAAGAGAATAGTCTGGTCCTCTGGTGTAGTTGGAACTATCGTGTCCCTCTTCCCACGGTTCCATAGCCATTAGGGAGCCCTGCTGAAAGGTTCATCAATCAGCCAATCAATAGGACGGAAACTGAAGGGCCTTTCTCCTTCTTAAACACTTCAGAGGACTGGCAGCAGCGTCTTGCTCCAGCTCAAGATGCTGGCCTCACCCTCTCAGCATTATGGTCTGACTGCTGTAAGACTACAAGGTTAACCCTTTGACCTTGATCTTCAACAGACACTAAATCTACCTCCCCCAGAAAATTACTTCACTTCCGGGGTTAGGAAGTAAAATCCCAGTGCCATAAAAAGCATTCTTTGGATTGAGTCAGACCGGAGACCCACAGGAGTGGCTTATCAATGAATCATTCATCCACTTCAAAACCAGACATTATACTACACCTGGCACCAAGCTAAAGTAGATACAGCAGGATACACGGAATTATTGCAGCAGTTCGGCCTTTGTGGGACCTAATGCTTTATAAGAAAACTTGCAATTAAATTATAAAGTAGAGTTGTGTCCTGCCATTGCAGAGGGATTTCTGCTTTCCGAGCCCAGTGAGTGTGGTTTTCAGTGTCCAACGGACGCTTAGCTGAGCGGGAAGGGCCATTGTTGGACCCGCAGTGCCATCTACAGAAGAGACTGGATAGTGTAGAGCCTTTTCTCTGCTGCATTAAAAAAAAAAATGGTTGAATGGTAGCAAAATGCTGTTATCTTACTTAAGGGAATGGAGTGTTGTATTTCGTTTTGTTTTTATTAAATTCACTGGAGAGCACGTTTGTGTCAAACGTCCATTTGATAATCTTTGTGACGTGTAGTATTTGGACTTTCTGATCACTTTGAATTGATTGCATTGGACATGATATTAGTTTAATGATATAGTTATGTATCTATGTCTACTGTTTCTGTCTGTCTCTCGCTGCCAGAACGTAATCACCATGAGAGAGAGATTCTTAGCTATTCTGTGGCTGATTTTTTTCTCAGTGCCTGCACAGAAGCACGTACACAGGTATTTGCTTAGTAAATATTTGCATGAGTAAATATCAGTGTGCTTTGCTAATAAGAGGAGCAAATATAAAAGATATTATTGTCATTCAAGGCCATTACTGTCCTTGAATCTTAGGGTCTTGCTTTAAATGGGAATGACAGTACCAGTTTTTCTTATCTTTCTGTTGTTGTGAAAGTTAGATGAGATAATGGATGGCAAAGTACTGTAAACTATAAGCACTACACAATTTAGGCATTTTTCCAAGTATCTTTTTTTGGGGGGAGGGCGGGGGTAGAGCCCTAGAAACGCAGAAAACATAAGCCCCACCCCCTCCACCCCATAATTTCCTGAGGTATTTTTAAAATGTACATATCTGGGCTTCAACCCATCTAAGACAAGACCTGCAATGTTTAATAAAAATTCAGATGATTTTGAAGCACACTTAAAATTTCAGAACTGGCAAAAAAAAAAAAATGTCAAAATTGAATTGAACCCAAAATAGAAGTTACCTCTTTATTGTTGCCCTCAATTATTTCCTGATAAGAGGTGTTTCTTTGTCATAGGAAATACAGAAACTTTTAATTGATCTACTTTTTAGTTTATGGTATAGAGAACTACCTAACTTTTATACAATTTTGGAATAGAGGGATCTACACATATGTAAACAAATATTCCCTTAATACATTCAAAATATTTAATTTTAGAGAATTTTACATAAATTTCACAAAGTAAGATATAAATGTTATAAATAAAACAATTTAAAAGAAGCAAAGGAAAAAAAATCAAAGCTTTCATAAGACTGAATTTTATCAGTAGATGTATTTAGGAAATGCCACTTGTTAATTTGTATGCTAAAATTTTATACAGTGTAGTAATATGTTTCAGCATATTATAAAAATAGCTTTTAGCATTGAGATTGTCTGCCAACCTCTTAATCGTTTTTGAGAAATAAATGGGAAAGACCATATCTTTAAGATACCAGGTTTGTAGGTTAACCAAGTAATAAAACATTTCTTTGTGTGACAATAGGTTTATAGATAGATAGATAGATAGATAGATAGGTAGGTAGGTAGGTAGGTAGATAGATAGATAGATAGATAGATAGATAGATAGATAGATAGATAGATAGATAGATAGGTGTTATGTGCTATGCTCCATAGGCAACGGGTATCTCTTAGGCCAGTTAAACATGTTTTTACTCACTTTTATATTTGCTTTTGTCTTGAGGACATTGTCGAGTCATCATCTATCCTGTAGCACTTGCGT
The DNA here is from genome assembly GCA_033961575.1 of Aselliscus stoliczkanus. Taxonomy (NCBI): domain Eukaryota; kingdom Metazoa; phylum Chordata; class Mammalia; order Chiroptera; family Hipposideridae; genus Aselliscus; species Aselliscus stoliczkanus. The sequence continues at coordinate 86,205,504 of CM066740.1, read as the reverse complement.
CACAGTGGGAAAGAATAGATTATATGTTTACTCTAAAACAAAGCAGCAGTACTCGGAATAGTGGCTAAAAGTGGAACTTGGAATCAGATAGTCTTAGGTGCAAATCCTGGCTCACCACTGGACTTCTTCCTCTGATTCACTTTCTAAGTATTCTATCCATTGATGCATTTATTGATCATTTATTCCTATATATATAGTCACAGATATTTTTTGTGGGTGGGAGTGTCCGGGTATCAAGCACCTCGTTGCTTAGCACTGTCAATGATAAACATACTCGGGGAGGCAGGTGATAATATAACAGGTAAAATACAATTATGGTAAACAAGACAGTTAGACACTGTGATAGGTGGCGTGGAGGGAATTAGCAAATTAACAATATAGAGGACTGAAGAAGGTCCCATTAGACAAGGTTGCCATAGATGGTCCCTTGGAGGAGGTGAGACTAGAAAAATGAGAAAGAGCTGAGAAAAAGAGAATTCTGGACAGAGGGGAAACCGATGCAAAGTGGAAGTGCTTGGCATTCTTGAAGATTAGAAGGGAGGCCTGGGGCTGGGGGCAGTGGGTGTGGGTGTGAGGGAAGGAGGCAGGAGGGAACCACCTAGGGGTCCAGGAAGTGACATGTGAGTTACATTTGGAAAAGGCTATTTCAGGCAGATTAGCTCAGATCCCTCTTGGATCTTCCCAGATCTCCAGTTAGCCTGCTCTGCGCCAGCCAGCGGAGTCTCTCACCTCATCTACTGAGTGGTCTCCTGCACCAGTGCTACCCCTGAAATGAGCTGTGCGCATGGCCCGTGTCTGCTGGCTGCCCGCGCACAGGGGTGAAGCCCAAGCTCAGTCGGCAGGCTGCCGGGTCCTGTGTGGCACGGCCTCGAATTCTAACATCCCGTTGCTCGCTGCTGTGCGCCTTGCACTTTTCATTTTCGCAACAGCAATCTGCCATCAGGTCCCCGCTCCCCCATGCTGTTCCCACCCCCGTCCGTAGTCCTGCCCTTCTTGCTGCCGGAATGTCCTTCCTCTTTTAGGCCAACTCCTCATTTAAAAAACAAAAAGCCTCTCTCCCTGTACTCCTGCCCCTGCAATCCAGAACTCATTGTGCCATATTTCTATTTAACGTCCTTATCCACTTATGAGTTTCTCTGGAGACACCCAGAGAAAAGTGGCCAGCGGCCAGGAGGCTCCCCGGAAACGCTGGATGGAGACTGTGGATAAAGATGGCTGCGGGGATGAAGGAGATGATGCTGAGGACGCGCCCGGCTAGGACCAGGCACAGTCGTAGGCAGACGGCCGGTGCTGAGCAGCTCGCCCTTCACCTGCCTTCGCCTTCCTCTCCCGCGCTCCTGGGCCTGTCTCACAAGCTCTGGGTCAGTGTCATGGGCACGCACTTCACACTGGGTCCTCTGCTGCTCAGCCGTGCCAACAGATGTAAAAGCCTGGAGCTGTCTGTCCCCAGAGGACTTGGAGTCAGAAGTTGAGGCAGAGTCACAAATGAATCAGCACCAGTACAAATGTGTAGGATGAAATGATAAATGAGATTATGGGTAGAAAGAATGAGAGTCTTGAGCTGAAAAGACAGTTTCACCTCATTTATTTCTTAGAAAAGAAGGCAGCGGTAAGATTTCGCGTTACTAAGCCTTCATTACTTTTCCACAATATCCTACAGCATGCTTACTAATATATTATGAAATTCTCATGAATAAGTCATTCTAATGTCACATCTCAAAATATGTGCACAAAGAGGGTTTTTGTGGGTTTTTTTTTCAAGTTTTTCTGCATACTTCGTTTTGTGCTCTAAGAAATGATACATCGATATAGTTGGGTATATTTATAGATTCGATGTACCATGAATGCCATTACTCTTTTAGATAGTCTTGCTTAATTGCTGATGAATGCATTAACCTATTTTTATTTCTTAAAATGTATTTAAATGGATTCTAGCATGATGACATATCTATGTTCAAAGCATTTTAAGGTTTAGAAACATGGTTTGAAATGTGCTGCAGCTCAATCCATTCAAGTTGGATCTTCTGTGTAGACCGTGCAGCTGTCTCCTAATTGGCTTTAACATTATCTGTTAAAGATAACAGATAACATTATCTGTTAGATAATGTTATCTAACATTATCTGTTAGTTTCCCAGAAACCTAAAATTACCCAATTTCTAAGTATTTAAAACATAAAATATTGCCTTTCCCTCTCAAAGAAGTAATTTAAACACGCAAGTTCTAAGAACCATCAATGTATCATTCCTTTCTATAAACCTAAGCAGTATAGTATGATGATGTACACTGACCTCAGGACACCACCAACACTAGGAAGGGACACAATCTTGTACTTACACGAGAAATCAAAGCGTAGTCAGATTCTGTCTCGTGTCCCAGAAAACACGCAATAAGAAATGCAGACCAGAGAAACCGCTGCCACGCTCTGAGAAGGCCTCAGTTCAGGCTTGAGTTGAGCTGGGCCTCTTTTACGAGTTGGGTAAGACGAATAGGCGAAAAAAAAGGAAAGCGAGAGAGAAAATGAGCACTCCTGGCAGGAAGAAGACTATAACACTACACGTGCAAGCAGGACTAAGCGTGCTAGAAACGAGCTGCCCACCCCTCCTTGTACCTAAACACCCTGGGACCTAATTGTCACATTAGGCGGAAGGTAGACCTGCCTTAGGCCCCAGCGAAGGCGGTTCTTATGCTGAGCCACACTGCGGTGCCCGGGGGGTCAGCCTCCTGTGTCTGAGATGGGACAGGGAACGGGAAAGAGATACCGACCTGAAAAGAGCACTGCTCAGCCTTGACCAGGCTGTCCTGTTCCTTGAGGATGTTTGCAACCAGGATGCAAAGAGCAGGTGGTCCTTTTAGCTGAGGAACAAAAGAAGGCGGTTAACGCCATCTGGGCAAGCTTGACAGTTTGTACGTTGTACGCTCCCTCCGGCCCCACACGCGTACCTCATCCCTCAGTGTAGTGGGTTCGCTTAACACCGTGAAATCGCAAGGGCCCCATTTAATGCAGTTCCCTGCAAAGGTTTTACAGCTACATCAGTACACTCCAGGGGCAAGGCGGGAAGCAGGGGACCCAGGCTCCTGGGACTAGCGATCCTGCTCGCTTCCCCAGCCTTTGTGCCCGATGAGGCTGAATGTGCATTGAGAGCCTCGCTAGACTTGTATTCTTCGGCAACAAAATCATCTGCCATCACCTGGTGTTAACATTATTTAAATATTTCTTTTTGAACTGAAATCAACTTCGTTATAGGTGACAGATGTTTGAGAGTTTCAGATCCTTGAATTATGTACAGTAGAAAGTATCCAAGTACATTAATGATGTAACAAAATGTGAATAGGAATCAGTTCAGTATGTCTGACCAGTGAGGTATGATTCTGAGTCAAAATGCGTGTGTACACATGTACACACACATACAATTGTGATAGGAGAGGTGTGAGACATTTCTAAATAGAGGAAAAAAGAAGGTCATTAGTTCCCTGTCAGTGACCAACTTCAGTGCTTTCAGGATTGTTTATAAAGGTCCCCCAAAGATGTTACCAATAGAGTGACGATGTAAAAGCTTCAAGGCTAATTGTAACAGAAACCAATAAGATAACGCCAGCTAGTAGAAACAAAGCAGGCGTACAGGAAGGAGACTAGGGAGAGATGCATGAAAGCAGAGAAGAAGGGGAAGTATGAAGCAGCTTTGCAAAAGTGCGCCCCTTCTGTGAGAATACCCTGAGATCCACAGTCCCGGGAATTAGTTGTTCAAAGGAGCGCTCCCTTGCTGCTCGGAAACAAGGTGCTGTGCGGTTACCTCTGTATTCTTATCACGGTGCAGTATTCCGCCCTCTCCCACCCCTCCTGCAGCACATGCCATGGGGCTGAGCAGACATCTATTATTCCCTTGAATGAAGCATGAACCGGGGCCAGCACAGATTTGATCCTGTTAGAGAATTTGTGGGCGGTTGTGTTTTAATCACCCTTTCTGTGTTAAGCTGATTCTGAACAGTTCCTGGGTGGTAGTTGCCTCAGGCTGTGATTAGACAAATGGATGCAAATGGTAATTATAACTGATGAGTGATTGATGGTGCCCCTGTGGGTGTCTTTCTGAGCCCTTGGAAACAGCCTCTGGCCTCCCCAAGATGGAGGCTGTCATCAGAAAACAGTGGTCAGTCTAAACTGCAAGCTCAAGTTTGTTGCCTTGGGGGTGTCGGGGTGGGGTGGGGACGTGGCATATCATGGGAAAACTGGGGCAGTTTCTCTCTCTTTCCCCACTTTCATTACTTGGTGTGTCAGATCTGGGCTAGTAAGAGTAAGAGGAGGGGCCTAGGGTCTCAGCGTGGGGATGTAAAAAGCCCAGCAAGTGCTGCATTGCTGGTGGCTCAGGGAAAGGACTAGAAAGTTGGGTAGCCTGGGGGGATATGCAGCCCAGGCCTCTGGGTTTCAGAATCACAGGCCTATATTCTTAAAAAAAAATGGAGTGGTACTGCATTTCCTAAAGTTTGGAAAAGATTAAATAGATTACCCCATGCTGTTCAGGTAAAATGGTAATTCCTAGCATCTCTCCAAAGGTACGGTGTGTGTGTGTGTGTCTCTCTCTCTCTCTCTCTCTCTCTCTCTCTCTCTCTCTCTCTCTCTGTCTCTCTCTCTCTCTCTGTCTCTCTCTCTGTCTGTCTCTCTCCCTCTCCCTCTCCCTGAAGCAAAGACATGAGCAACACATGAGTTGTATATTAAGGTGGAAGAAACAGAAACATCAATAGGAAATAAACAGGCTTCCAACATACAGTATGTACATTAGAAGTTTCATAAACAGTGTGTGAGGTTCTCTTTCCTTTTCCTTTCTGAATCCAAAGAACTTAATCCTATCTACATGGCCCATCTTTTTGAACTTTAGTCCCACGCAGGAGATTCAAGATGCAGTGAAGTTGTGAAGACGACAAACACAAACTCATGAAAAATAACGTAGGATTTAGAATGCAGAGACAGCAGTTTATGAGATGAGCTTACTGAGAACTGCCCAGCACTGTGCTCCCTGCTGGTCCCCAGGGACCTCAGAATCCTGGGCAGGAAAGGGAGGGCATAGGAGTTTGGGGCGCAGCGTGGTAGGGTAGAAATGGACCTGGAGTCGGGGGCCTGGTTCTAGTCTCCTTACCTGAACTTGAAGAGCCCTACGTTTCTCGATTCTCTAATATGAAAGTCTTCACCGTCTTTTTCTTTTTTCCTGTCATTGTCATTGTTCTACAAAAAGTTTCATGGAGCTTACAATAAGTCGTCGAAAATCAAATGCCGAAAAAGAGGAAGAAATCAAAACCATGGGGAAAATCAGACTACAGACGTGTAGGGAAAAAAAGCAAATCCTTTTAACCATACAGAAATGTTGCGAAATTCAAAAGTGATAATATATGGAGAGCACGTTACACTTGTAAGGTATTGATTACATCGTATTTCAGATAGGTACAGACTCAGAAACTTGAAACTAAACAGACTCTTACTATTTATAAGGTTTTGGGTGGTGTTGGTTTTTTAAGAAAAATATTGACCAACAATACCTCCCTATTAAAATAGAATTTTGATTTGAGCGAAAATCCAAACACTCACCAATTGATGATAAGTAGGGAAGTCGAATACAGCAAGTCCCGTCTTATCTCCATCAATAGGGTTCTGTGACTCTAAGCGGAAACCCATATGACAAACCAAGTTTACCGCAGGCTAATTGATGTAAACGTGAGTTACGTTCCTGTGGCATCTCATCAACAAAATGATGTTCAACCAAAGCAACGTCCCTGGACGGGCTGCTGTACACGTGCTCATCCACAGGGGCACTGAAAGAGGACAAAAGACCAGCACGACCTTAAGTAATGAGGTGCTGAATTGTCCCTGTCTCCTAAACATTTCCATCATTTTTCTTAAGCCTGGACATTTTTCTTTTTTAGTAGATAGAGTTTGGTCAGAATCATAAGGAAATGTGTGATTTCTACTTCTATGGAGAAGTAGGTAGATTCTTCTCTACTCATCCGGTCCGACGGGGCCTTAGAGGGATTAAAAAGACCGCCTTTTGGTGTAAGTAGGATGGGAAGAGTTGGAGTTCTTCTTCTGACTTCTTTCCAGATTTCCTTGTTATCTTTGATTTCCTGTAGTTTGGAAGTGATATGCCTAGGTGTAGCGTTCAGGCATGTATACTGCTTCGTGTTCTCTGACCTTCCTCGAGATTTGCTGTGGTGTCTGACATTCATTTGGGGGATCACCCCGTCATTATGTTTTAAACACAGTATTCCATTCATTTCTCTTTCTTCTCCTGGTATTCCCATTAACTGCTGCTTACACCTTGTCCAGTTGTCCCACGGTTTTTGGACATTCTGTTCTTGTTTGTGTGTTCTTCAGTTCTTTTTTCTCTTTGCCTTTCAGTTTGGGGGGGTTTCTACTGAGATTTCCTTTAGCTCAGAGATCCTCCCCTCGGCATGCGCAGTCTACACACTTGTACACGCCCATCATTTCTGAAGCAGTGTTTTTGATTCGCAGTATTTCTTTTGAGGTTCTTCCTTAGAATTCTCATCTCTGTGTATCTTTCCCATCTCCTCTTGCTGCTGGGCATTGTTAGCACGTTAACTAACCACAGTGGTTTCCAGTTCCCACGTCCCCTCATGTCTGAGTCAGGCGTGATGCTCGCTCTTCCTTCTGGAGTGTTTCCCTCTCAGGTTCGTCCACACTGAGCCGCCAGCAACTCATCAGGTACAGGTCAGGTCGCCCTGCCCGGCCCCGGTCTCGAGCGGAGGTTTCAGCTCCAGGAGGGTTTGATGCTCTGGATTCACCTGTTGCTCTCTCCAAGGCTGGGGAGCAGTTTGCCTCAGATCTTTGTGGATCAAAGAAGAGTTGTTGCTTTTTCAGTTTAGCTTTTTTCCTTGTTGTTGGGATGCAGTTGAATTGGAGGGTTTTAAGCAGAGGATAACACATCTGACTTACATTTTACAAGAAATTCTCTGGCTGCCGTATTGTAAAAAGACGACAGTGTGTCAGTCCTGTGCTGCACGTAGACTTTGGGAATTACTGAAAAGTCCTTAGATTTTTCCCAGTGGTAGCTCACCCTTCTAAGATGTGAGGGGCTGGGGGGTACTGGGCAGTCTGTGGCTATGTTGGTCAGGACGACTTGCTCTGGGTTCGATTTGCTACAGTCCAAATCTGTAAGCTTTGGGGTTTATATTCTGTTCCATATGAGATCTACCACCATAGAATGAGAGGAAATTGGTTTAGAAAGCATTGTGAATAATACTTAAAAAAAAAAAAGTCCGAGCAGAGCTATTGCGCATAGAGGACAAAAGGAGAAAAGAGATGATTCTCCAAACCCTGAGGCCCGGAAGAGCCCTCCTGACGAGTTACATGACGAGCAAAGGAAAGGCAGGTAGGAGGGACCTGAGCCGTGTGACATAAAGCGCTTAATAATCGGAGTGGGCATTTTAAATCACCCATTTTTACCCAAAGATTCCTATCTTTGTCAGATGTCTCCTCACACTTTTTTTTTTTAGCTTATTTGCTTTTCTTCTCCTTTTCATTTAAATATGAAGAAAAGACTGATTCTATTGTGTCTTGAATCAAAATGTCAGCGCCATCAGATTGTGAAAACTTTCACAAACGAGACACTCACTTGATCAGCAGCTTTACCATAGGAACATTCTGTTACCCACAGTGAATGGCCTGACCGTTACTTTGCAATTTGGAAATTTAACTTGGGAAGAATGATAAAGAATACAGAAACCCTAAGTACATAAATGAATTGGAAACCAAATGCTATTTTGTTTTGAGACTTACTCAGAAAAAAAAAACAACATTTATCTACCAGGATTTGGGTTTGTTTAGTTTCTATCAGATACGTATGTATATCATGTTAGAGCTTCCTATGGCTTCATTTCTTTCCAGTCTTTGTTTTACAGTTATTAGAGCAAGATTCACAACCTTATAAGGTTCTAGAAATAAAGACATTTTCTATCTTCTTCTCTACTTGTTGCTAATAAAATCACTTAAAGCGTGAAGAAAACACCTACGCACCTCTTTTTTAGACACCTGCTGCATTTTTTTCTGTTTCCCCCCAGCACCGTTTCCAATTTCTTTAACTTTTGTTTTAGCTTTAGTTTATTATCGTAATCACTTCATACAAGAGTATGCAAAGCTTGATAGGTTTGATATCTATTTCAGAAAACAGTGTCCCTTGATCTAATGTGAAGAGATTACCCATAGAGAGTCTGGAAAACTAATGAAGGTGGTGATCCTTGGCGATGGAAACCCAGTTTCACGACCTTTCAAAGTTAGTTTTCCTCAGTATTGAAAGGAGAGGGAGAGAGATTCCTTCCCTAGACCACAGGCTATTTTCCTGATTAAGAAAAAAAAAAAAAAAGTCCCAAACCCCAAGGAGCATGCATTTTCATTCTTGTAGTTCTATTCTGGTAACCAAGCTACTCAGCGTTTATTCAGTCTGGTTTGCCCTGGTCTAGCATTTGGAGTCAAATCCAGCAGTGATTGCATTTTCTGCTTGTATCTAGAGGCACAATAGAAAGTAGCTTCTGAACATTCATGCCTGACTTTTAAAACTTTTAATCATTTTTATTTCCCCTACAAAACAAACCTACCCTTGTGTCCCACCCACGTCCCCACTCCTCTGGATTCTGAGGATGGGACAGGTGAGCCAACAGGTCCTAACAGGGCTCTGCCTGAGCCTAGCCTAGGAATACAATCCAGGGGCTGCGATCTTGTTCTGTCCAAGATTGCTTTCAAGAATTCAGAACTATGTCTGTCGGAGGGTATTTAGGAAGACCGACTGACAGTGTAGATGACATGGGGAATGGCTTTGGGGGGCTGCAGAGATAACAGGGGGCTCACATGAAACACGAAAAGGAAGACATGGAGATATTTGGATGCAGTTATTTTTCAGGCCTGTTCCATGTTCTTCTGAATTTTAAACTTGTTTGAATGATTCTGTTATTGCTGCTTTCAGCTATCACATTGATCTAGGAGGAGCAAGTGGGGCAGTTAAAAGCTCATTCCCAGTTGGAACAGCCTCTAGATTGATGGGTAGTAACAACAAGGTGGCCGGAAAGAACAGCGCGTTCTTTCCTTTTGGCCCAAAGCGCATCTGTCCGATTGCTCTGTGCTGAGTCAGGCACCGCTGGGCACTCTGTTGCCTGATATAGCGACTGAGGCTGCATGTCCCAGGCAGGCCAGGGAGACGCCGGGCCCCCATTTGTCACCACTGGGCTGCCGACTGCTTTCCAAACTCTGCCACTGGAGATCCGTGCCTTCTGACATTTCAGTGGAAGTCAGTTCACAAAACTGCTTGAATCCAAGCCTCATGCACAGCGCTAGGACTTGTAAAGGATTCATAAATTACCAATATGGATCGATCCAGAAAACTTCAGGCTAGAGGAGGAAAGGCATGCTTGTGTGTGAGAATATATGTGGTGTGATTGCTAACTTCTAAAATAAAACCCAACATAAAAAGAAAACAAAACTAGTTCAAAATGGTTTTTAAAGGATTGGGTAAACAAGAAAAAAATCTATATGCTGACTGTAAGAGATCCATTTAAAACAAAGTGATCCAGAAAGGTGAAATGTGAACAAGTTAGAAGTATTAACAAGATTAAATCTGTTGTTGAGATTTGTATTAAACAAAGCTGGGTTTAAGATAAACTATTTCAACAGAGATGTGAATGAGGTATACATAATATTAAGGGGCATAATGAGGGTGTAAGTATACACCCTGATACTATTACACCATAATCCACAAAGCATAAATTACAGGAAAGTAAAAGAAAAACTGACAAACACTGTAATGATTGCAGGCTTTAATTAACCTCTGTCAGCTCATGATGAAAACAAACAATAAGATGTGAAAGATGTGAATTATAATTAGTAAGATTTACATAATATTCTGTGCGTATAGATATGAAATGCAAACACTACAGTTAACGTTTTGGTGGATTTTTGACTATGGAGGGGTTGGCACCCCTCACCCCATGTCATTCAAGGGTCAACTGTATATATACCCAGGACTAAAAGTATATGATAACAGATACGTTTTTTAAATCACCTTGGAAATTTACAAAATCTATGATGAAGTGAGCAAAAAATTCAGTTTGTTCCCTGAAATAGAAATAATACATTCCACATTCCGAGCCAGTGCAATAAAACTAAAATTATAGTAATTCATAAATTTATAACAAATTCTGGAAATTAAAAATTTACTCTTATGCAAGTCTTGAATCAAAAGGAATATTTATGCATTATAATTGTAAGAAAAAAGAATCCCTGCAGATCAGGATACAGTCAGGTTTGCTCAGGAAAATATACAGCTTTTAATACTTACTTTCTAAAAAAGTAAGAGATGAAATAAGTCAGTTTTAACTCAAGAAGCTATAAATGAATACCATATATCTAAGGAAGTCAAATGAAAGAAATAAAAACAATCAAAGGAGAAATTAAAAACTACAACATTGTTAAGCAGTCAAAAAACTGGCTCTTAAAATTAAAGAGAACAAGAAACCACTAGACAGTGGACCATCAAAAATAAAAAGGAGAAAAAGCACAAAAAAGTAAAATGAGACACGAAAAAGGTCAAATAACCACAATTACAGCAGAGATTAAATGAATGATAAAATAGTCAAGGATCCACTCCATAGTTTTGAAGCTGAGGATCCCCAACGTCCACCTCTGCTGAGCTTCCAAAACATCCCCAGGAGAATAGAATATTACATTTCTAAACATCTGATTAGATTGAAAATAATTCCCTTCCTATCCCTCTTGAAACGACTGCTGTATCGTGATGAAGAAGAAAGTTGCTCATTCAGAAACAATTTTTCATTTGGAAACCAGATACAAAACTACATATGCTGATTGAACTATGCAAACCAAAAAAATCACATATATGCATGTACACTGAAAGTGGGAAAATACATTTAATTAGAATATTAAGATTATGGGGATTCTTCTTATTTTCCAGTGCTTGCAAAGTACTGTTTGCATAATCGAAAGGCAGAACAAATAAGGTGTATCCTGTCTGTGAGCTTCCCTGGTTCTACTGACTTCCTCTTAGTAAGGAGCCCACATACGTTCTCCCTGCCCTTACTGAATTATAGATGGTGTCAGATTATTCCTCCACAGGCCACCTAAACCGAACCACCAGGAGCTGAATACAGACTCTTGGTGTTCCAACAGCCCTGAGCCTCCTGGGAAGACAAGTCTGCAGTACAAACGCAGTTTGCACATTTTGTGGCATGTAGGGCACATTTCTTAGTAAATTATAACAGGCCCTCGCAAGTACATTACTTCCAGTTTCCATGTGATGTCAAATGGACCACAGGAGACCCGGGGTACTCTGCTAGACACCACAGACGCTGGGCATGATGCTGATCTTGGACTTACAAGGGGATTAGTTGGGGTGATTGACAGATGCTTGAGTCACTCAGGCATAGAAAGAATGGAGACGGACTTTCGGGTATAAGACTACCTCAGCCTTCGCATAAATAAAATGGTTTATTTTGGAACTCGCAGCTAAATTGCTTGTTTTAAACTGTCTTGGGAATTTGTTGAGGCTGGCAGTAGCACCTCTTATTATCAAAAGATACCATAGAAAATTCTCAGTGGCTGCTCTTTTGTGTCTTTGTGAGCTAAAGTTATCTATTTTGTGATTTAAAAAAAGTGGGGGGGGGGATATTGTGTTAAGTTTTCGTTATATTTAGGGTGTCATTATACGTTTTGGTCCTATTAATACTAAGATGATTTTGGATAGAATATTTCCAGAATTCTTTTGCACATCATTAAAAATTATGTATCATGTCAAGAATTAGATGAATTGGGTCCGCCGAGTGGCGCGGTGGTTAAACGCTGCCTTGGGAAGCCAGTGGCCCCGGTTCGGGTCCCACATATGAGGGCCAGTGGCACTGCCCTCAAAAAAACAAAACAAAGAAACAAAAAAAAAAAGAATTAGATCAATTGATGACAACTTGGATGAAATTTATGACTACTTTGCATATATATAAATATTTCCAATACTGTATTGAGGTGGAAAGTATAGATTTTATTATTTGTTTCTTTCCAGTTACTTGTACTTAGGAGGGTAATCAAGAATGTAAGGCAACATTGCTCTAATTTACAGCATCAGTAATTACTACAAAGTCCAGAGTAAAATACAGCACACCACTTAAAGGAACGTATACTACTCTATTACTTTCCTCCTCTTTTTTTTTTTTATTTAAAATCTTTTTTATTTTTCAGTTATAGTTGACATTCAGTATCATTTTATATTTCAGGTGTGCAGCATAGTGGTTAGGCATTTGTATAATTTATGAAGTGATCCCCCCGACAAGTCTAGTCCCCGCCTGGTACCCTATATAGTAATTACAGTATTATTGACTATATTTTCTATGCTGTACTTTACATCCCCATGACAATTTTGTAACTACCAATTGGTACTTCTTAATCCCTTCACCTTTGTCACCCAGCCCCTAAACCCCCTCCCATCTGGCAACCCTCAGTTTGTTCTCTGTATCAATGAGTCTATTTCTCTTTTTATTCATTTATTTTGTTCTTTAGATTCCACATATAAGTGCAGTCATATGGCATTTGTCTCTCTCTGTCTGAGGCATTGCACTTATCATAGGTCTATCCATCTTATCAAAAATGGTAAGATGTCATTCTTTTTTATGACTCATATTCCACTGTATATATGTACCACCTCTTCTTTATCCAGTCGTGCATTGATGGGCAGTTAGATTGATTCCATATCTTGGCTATTGAAACATAGGGGTGCATATATGTTTTCAAATTCGTGTTTTGGATTTCTTAGGATAAATACCCAGGAGTGGAATTGCTGGATCATAAGGTAGTTCTAGTTTTTATTTTTTGAGGAACCTCCATACTCTTCCCTAGTGGCTGCACCAGTTTACATTCTCACCTGAGGATTCCTTTTTCTCCACATCTTCACCAACACTTGTTTGTTGATTTATCATCAAACTATGATGATAGCCCTTCTCACAGGTGTGAGGTGGTATCCCATTGTGGTTTTAATTTGCATTTATCTGATGATTAGTGACCTTGAGCATCTTTTCGTATGTCTGTTGGCCATCTGTTTGTCCTCTTTGGAGAAATGTCAAGTCAGTCCTCTGCCCGTTTTTTAATTGGATTTTTTTGTGTGTATGTTGAGTTGTATGAGTTCTTTATCAATTATGGATATTAACCCCTTATACTTTCTTCCTCGTTTTAAATAAAATCTTCAGAAATACTATTCAGGTTCCCATGCTGCTTACGGTCCATGTCTTTGTGAATGCCTACAAAAATAAAATTTTGAAATAAACATTAAAAATGTATTGTTTTTTGCAAAAATTATACTGTCAAAGTAATGAAACACTTCAGAAGCATGAAGCATAGAAATTGGGAGTCCCATCGTGTTCTAATGGACATAGCTAACCACTTCTAAAAATTTGGCATGTATCTTCCTAAAAATTATGTTTTGCTTACTCTTTCTGTATATTTTTAACCCCCCGAAGTTGGTCATAATAAACATATTCTTCTATACTTGCTTTTTACACTTAAACACGTTATACGTTAAATATATTATTTTGTAAATACAGCTTCAACTAAGTTAACGCATACATAGCATCATGTTATGTAAGAGCTACCATGATTTTTTTAAAACCAGTTCCAGTTTGATGTGGGTATGGATTATGTCTGTCTGGGTTTTTTATAACCGTGTTGCAGCCAAAGCCCTTGCACATGTACTGGTAAGAATGGTCAAGAGGACCCAGTGTCCAGAAGTGAGATGGCCGGATAATGTGAACATACATATATTCACACACTTGCCAAAGTGAACTTTCTTTGTCTAATGGGGAAAATTATCAGGGAAATTATTTTTAAATTATTAGGGAGATAGAGCATCTTTTCTTATACTTATAGGCTTTATTAATTTATTTCTTTGAATTACCTACTCATTGTCTTTGCCCATTTTTCTGTTCGATTGTTTATCTTCTCAGTGATGTGAACAATTTCTTTTCTGTTAGTTTTATTGAACTTATATGTATTGTAAATTGATTTGTAGTTTGTTCTCTGACATGGTACATGTATGTACTTATTTATTTCATCTCAAAAGTTTTTATAATTCTTTTGAAAAGTCTTCTGAAGTGCACAAATGTATAAAATTTTCATTTATATTTCTGCCATCCAGAATTAGCAATTCTTTGTTTTTCTTTCCAGTCTTTTTTATTTTAGCTTAAAGAAATAAAACATGTACTACATTGCAGGAAAAGGTAGTCTTCCAGACTGCCACCCTTGGATCTCATTTATCTTCCTAAGTGACAAAGTATGTTCTATATTCTTTTAAACTTTTTGTTTATTTTTGAATGCTTGTATACATTTCTATAAGCAATACATTGCTTTCTGTATTTTAAATTTTTTGTAAACAATAGCAAATTTTATATAATATTTAGACATTCTTTAATTGCTGAACATTATGTCTTTAAGATTTATCCATGTAGACAGTATAATTTTACCTCAAGGTGTTTAATTTTTATGTGGTAAGATTTAGTAGTCTTTTATGTTTTTTCTTGTAATAGACTGTCTTCTGTCAAAAGTGTAAAATTATCCAGTTCTTTTCTTTTTCTGTTTTTTGTTGGTTCACATTTAAAACTTTGATGTGAGTCATGTGAAATTTATTTGCGAATAAGAGGTGGGGAATCAACACTATTTTCAAATGTAGGTGGGGAATCAACACTATTTTCTTCCCCAAGTAGCTCACTGGTTCACTTCTCGCTCATTCATCAATTCATCATGTGCTTATTGATTTAAAAAGTTGCCTTTATTAGACATACAATATCCAAGTACATATGGTGAATTTCTTCGACTATTCTATGTATTTTTCCTGTCCCTATGCTGTTTTGAATAGCTGTACCTTAGACCTACCGTTATTATTTCCCCAAAAATATTATCCTCGATATTCTGCCTATGCTTTCAACAGCTTTAGAATTGTTTTATCATGTTCCTAAAGAAAATCTTATTTTCATTGTAATTTCACTGAATTTATAGCTTAAATTAGGGGATTTCTCATAGTTTTAATTTGTTCTCCAGGCACATATTTATTTACTCACATCTAATTTCATGTTCATGCCCCATCAGTAAAACTTTATTGCTTCCTTCATATAAGCTCAGTAAATTTTTTCTTAAGCTCGTGTCAAAAATATTGTTGTAATTTTATGTGAAAGCTTACCATTCATTGTATTTTTATATTTTCTATCTGGTTAATATTTGTACATAGTATAACTTCATCAAACACTCCAATTATTTTCAGTAGTTCTTAGTTGATCATTGTAGGTTATATAGGTTTATTTGTCACCCCTATGTCTTCTTTGGTTCAGTGTCATTAAAAGCAGTGGTCATTGGGGGCAATTTTGCTTCCCATGGGACCACTGACAATGTCTCAAGACATTTTGGGTTGTCACTGCTAGGGATCCTATTGGCATCTATTGGGTAGAGATTGGGGAGGCTGCCAAATATCTGCTGTGCACAACACAGCCTCCCACAATAGAAAATATTATCCAACCCCAAATGTCTATAATGCCACAGTTGAAAAAACCATGGTTCAAATATTTTCCCTATTTTTTACTAGTTTGTTAGTCTTTATGTTAGTGATTTATAAGAGTTCTTTATGTATTGTAGATACACATTTGAGATACACATTGTACAAATATTTTTCCCAGTCTGTGGATACCTTTTCTTTGGAGGAGCAGAAGTTTTTAATTTTAATAAGATCCAATTTATTGGTTTTCTAAATTTTATAATTCATGCTTTTTGTGTCTTATTTAAGAAATTGTAAACCAAAGGTCACTAAAATGTTTTCCTGTATTTTCTTCAAAAAGTTTCATAATTTTGTCTTACGTTTAGACCTAGGATTCATCTCAAGTTAATTTTTGTAAATGATGAGTTAAGGCTTAAGGTTGATATTTTTTTTTTAAATTAGTTTCAGGTGTACAACACAGTGCAGTAGTTATACATTTTACCCCTCAAAGTGACAACCCCCCACCCCCAATTCACCACCCCACTCCCCCCCCATATCATATATATCTATTACTCTTCCTCTGACTCTCTTCCACAGTATAATCCACATCCCGTGACTATCTATATATATATTCAATTACAGTAGGTATACCACCTCCGCTTTAGTAATACAGTACAGTGATCAAGTGATTTTTGCATATGCTTGTCCTCTGGTTCCAACAACCATTTGTTGAAATTTTTTTTCCTTTCTGCACTGAATTGCTTTGAACTCTTGTTGAAATTGTTCATATATGTGTGGGTCTATTTCTGGACTTCCCACTTTGTCCCACTGATCTATGTGACAATATATACCCTATCCACAGTCTGTTGGTTACTGTAACTTTATTTTAAGTCTTGGAATTAGGTAGTATAAACCCTGTTACTTTAATCTCTTCTGACCAAAGAACATAGTCTGTCTCTCTAGGAATCATTTCTTACAGGACTCATTTCTCTCAGCAATATTTTATCATTTTCAGTTTACAGCGCCTGCAATCTTTGGTCCGATTTATCACAAATTATTTCATATTTCTTGTAGTTCTCTTAAATAACTGGATTCTTCAGGATTTGGTATTATGCTATATTATAGCTCACATCAAAAAAAAAAGCATTTTTTTCTGTCTTCCTGCTTTTTGAAGATTTAGGGGAATTACCAAATGGATCTTCATACTCAAGATGTCTTATTTAAATGCTACTCATCTATTTAACATTGTGGCTGGGCCTGAGAATTAAAATGACAAAAGACAGATTCACAGGAGAAAAAAACATACAAATTTTTATTTAAAATCAATATTTCTCTATATACATGGAAGCCTTTGTTATATAAGAGATGAAGACCCAAAGGAGCAGACAGCCCTGAGAACTCATTTACAATTGTAGAAAAGAATAAATTTTGGAGGCGTGTCAAGACAAAGCACAAAGAGGGCCGGACTAGAGGTGGTCCATTGTGGGAAAGTAGCCTGGAAACATGGCAGACACTGATGGAAGACAAGGGTGATTTTATTAAGCTTGTTTGTACTGATTTATCTTGGCATGGACGCTGTGTCTCCAAAGATAAGGCTGTTCTCTTTTTGGTGCAGGGTGGGTACAATGGTCACGGGAAATTTTATGCCCTGCTTTTGGGTAGAAAGGGGAGGTCAAAGAGCACTTCCAGTGTCTGCTCTTTTTCAGGCGCCTTCCACTCAAATAATATGCCAAAGTGGCCCATTTTGGGGTGGCGTGTTCTGGATTCATTCACAACAAAGCTCTTATCCATCTTTCTACATGCAATGTTTCTATACAGTGCCAATAGTGAATTTTTTTAGCAATTATTCTTTTCACAATTCACTTGATAAACATACCAATTGCCAGTATTCTTTATCTATTTATATTGAGTATTTATATTAAATTGAACGTAATTAAACTTCCTATGAATTTAAGTTTATTTCGCTTTCTACATCTCATGTATCTTAAGGGTTTTCTTTATAGCACATTACACGATGCCATGTACATCTCCTGCATAGGGCAAGAAACTCAGTCACCAACGCGTGAGTGTTGAAAGACAGGTTTCCCTAAGGAACTTTAAAATACAATAATTTCTCTAGGGCAGAGAAATTTATATTTTAGGATAAGTATCACTCCTAATGCTCCTGGTTAGTTTCAAGATGGTCTGACAAATCATTGGTGGTTAATTACTAATCACTTTTTCTCTAAGCACATGTCTGACACTCATTTCCTTTGGTGAATTGTCAGAAGGAAATCGCAAGATAACGTCAAAATGAAAAATCATAACAAGCTGTTAGCATTCCTTTTCAACAGACTAAATATAAAGGTGCCTGTAATTTATTTTCTAAGGCTTTAAACTCCCAGATGTGAGGAAACATAAAAGCTATGCCTGTGTTTTTACTTCACATAGACGTGGCATATACGCTAAAACAGACTCATAATTCACCTTTGGATGTGCTCTATCCTGGAACGGTGCTGCTGCTAATAGGGGAAGACCCAGGATCCTACTGAAGAACAACGGAAAGGAACAGAAGACTTGGCTCTGGAGACACTGTCTTGACAAAGAAAAGCTCTGCCCTGTGAACACTCAGATAATGGGGTGTGCTTACCTGAGGCCAGAGTGAGCAGGATAGGTCAGCTGGCTGGGCAGACGTACAGGAAAGCCTGCACTCACTGGGAGCTTGTGCGGGACGGTCACCCACCAGCACAGATGTGCCCCGTGGGGTTCACTGGGAGCTTGTGCGGGACGGTCACCCACCAGCACAGATGTGCCCCGTGGGGTTCACTGGGAGCTTGTGCGGGACGGTCACCCACCAGCACAGATGTGCCCCGTGGGGTTCACTGGGAGCTTGTGCGGGACGGTCACCCACCAGCACAGATGTGCCCCGTAGGGGCTGGGATTCAGGGGTAGCTGGCCAAGCTCTGAATGCAGGAGTACAGGAGTGGAGATCACACGTGTAAATGTGTGCCGCCATCTTACAAGTTTTCATACTAAGGAAATCAGTTTCAAAGGGAGATTGCGCGCAAATTTTCAGTAGGGAAGAAAAATAAAAGACCAGAACGGAATAATGGCCTGTGCCCTTAGCAGCACCAGGCCTTTCTGGCACTTGCTCACAAAGCCACCTCCTTTCCTCCCAGCTGACTGTGCTCCTCGGTGCCTGGGGATAATTTTGAAGTCTAGGGTAAAAACTCAGGTCATGGAAACCACTGTACCCAGAGATCATGGGGCTCTACAGAAGCTGGCTCCCCGAGGGGGACAGGGGAATTGGGCTTGGAGCTCTGAGTCGCTGACATTAATAATAAACGGGAAGAAGCAGTAGCGTAGTATTTCGTATCTGAAAAGAATTGATTTATCAGAACCCTTAAGTCTTTAGATAAAACTGTATATTATTAGCGACGGTGCTTTATCACAGCTAAAAGGCTTAACATAATTCTCATTAAAAAAAAGTTCTCCATTTTCTGTTTGTGTTGTCATGTATTCTTTTAAAGCATACCCCAAATAATGATTTTTAAAAACAAATTATTTTAAAATTATGCTGCTGACATTATAGCAATGGTATGTACATATCTATGTACTTAGACTTTTTGTTTTTTCTCTAACAAGTGAAGTCTTGTAGTGCTGTCTGGTGAAGAGTTACTGCCAGCCTGACGCTGCTGTCTGAAGTGAAGGCAGGGTGTGAGGAAAACCAAATAGCTGCTCGCAACTCCTAGGCGATAGGCTCTCATGTCAACGTAGGATGGATTGCAATGGATGACAGAGTAGAACACTAGCTACCCTTTCTGCAGTACTAGTACTTTTCTGGATGATTATCAACAATTGCTGGCTTTGGGCACTCACTGGAGCATATTTTCAGGTAATAGTGTCAAAAGTCACTTTTGGGTTTCGTTCCTACATCCCAAAACAAATATTTTGAGCCCATCTTCTTGCAAGTTGTTTAGATTACATTTCAAGGGCATTTGTGTGTCAACATTTTTTTTAGTTGCCATTCTTTTCTAGTTATTTTCAAATACTTACAAACACTTTTTAAAAATCGATCCTCATCTAATGATCTGTCTAGTATTATCTACAAAATTGTGGCTGATTTCCAGATTATGGGCCTGTTTTCCAGATGATTTGTAAAATAAACTCTGACCCCTAAGAGTCAGTTATTTCTTCATTTTGTGGAGAGAACTGACCACGTCTCTTGTCCTGTAAAAGGCCCAAGCCAATTTCCTTTTCAAGACCAAACACTTCATCCCAACCACCCTTCATCCTGACCCCCAACTCCCACCCCATTCCATGGTGAAGCAGAACGCTTCAGCCAGCCAAGAAATCACAACAAAAACCCTTCTTTGTAGAACCTTAACAAAGGCCTTTAGGAAAATCACTCCGTCTTGCCCACCCCCAGTTACCATACACGCAAGTGGGCTTCACTGATTCTCTCCTTAGGTGTCTTTCTCAACTCCTCAAAGAACTCAAGAATGTTAGTCAAGTATTTCTGTTTTGAGTCTGATTTATGAACTCTTCCTTGTCTGGCCAGATGCCGGCCATATTCCATAATTCATAATCTGTCACAAGGAGTAATGGCCCATTTCCAAAGGTGAAGAGTGACGGTTCTTTCTGCATACATCACATAAACAGCTTGTGTGGCTGATCAGTGATCTATCTGAAGGGACTGAAGAGCATATTAACCTTTCAGCACACCCCTATTTTCACTGGGTTTCTTTTCTTTTATGCTCTTCATTTTTCTTCATAAAATGCGACCTGATGAATGATACCGCATCTAATCACTAGTGAGGAGATTGCTTGAAGTCCTTAGAAGGTGGGTGGGCTGTGGTACCCAGTAAATTTCAAAGCATCTAAACCTTCAAACCTTTGTTGTGCCAAATGCCGCTCAACGGGTATAAAGTTTCAGTGATGCAAGATGCATACATTCTAGACATCGACTGTACAATGCCTGTCTGGGTTAACAGCAGTGTATCATGCATTAAACATTTGTGAAGGGGGTAGATCTCATGTTAAGAATAAAGGAAAGGGCCAGCCGAGTGGCTCAGTTGGTTAAGAGCTCGCTCAAGAGTGCGAGCTGAGCTCTGAGCAACAGCAGTTCGATGCCCAGCCCGAGCTGAGCTGCTGCTGAGCTGCCAACAGGTGGCAGGATGGCTCAGCTACAAAAAGGAAAGAAAGTCATTGGGACTAAGAATTTGTTTCTGATTTTTGGAGTTTTTTTGGAGTTTGTTTTTTTGTTCCTCAACAGTGTCAGCCTTTTGTATAATGCTTGATAGTGAGTACTAGGTCCTATTTTATTTCATTTCTGTGAATTCTGTGTTTGTGTGTGCTTTTGGTTTATTTCTGCAGAGATACAAAATTTCTGTGTTTCAAGGTTGGGAGAGTGCTGCAGGAGGTGCTGGGTAAACTTGACCTGGTGTAGGCCAATCTCCAGCTGGGCAGGGGAACCGATAGAGAGATGGTCTTGACTAGATGCCAAATAAGCGTGGGCACAGGAAAACAGGCACCAAAGGCTGCTAAGGTTTTCCGATCTGTGTAGGACTATGGGCGTTTTAAAAGTTTATCTCAGCCTTCCAAAGTTAATTATCGTGTGTGTGCTCTCTATGTGGACAGACTACATTGGAAGGGAAATCAAGGGTCAGAGTTTTAAGAAGGAAATAAGTGAATTAAAAATAAAAGGAGTAGGGGCATAGAATTAATTCTAGGACCACGGTAACCAAAGAAACCAAACTGATAGTCTGATCACTAAAAGATATCAGCCACTGACAGAGGTAGGCGTGGAGAGAAATTTGGTTTTATCTTATTGTTTTATTTAATAATGGACCCTGGGTTGTTAGAAGGAGAGGAAATGGTGTGGGAAACGAGACCAATGGCAGGTGAAACGGAGGGTGGTTACCATTTAAAAGAACGGCCTAGATCAGTACTTCTCACGCTTGCACGGGTCTTGGTAAAATGCAGGCTCTAATTCTGCAGGTCTGGGACTCTGCGTCTCTAACAAGGGCCCCGGTGATGCTAATATGGCCTTCAAGGCCGGGAGACCCCGTGTACACATCTGACACTAGTCATGATTGTGTACAAGACAGTGTAGTAAACACAAAGAAACGCTAGCAAGATAGTGTCCAATAGATGCAATTTAAAACTCTCAAAGTTTGAGGCTGCCTTGTATCCTGAGTGATACAGCGATAATAAATGGGGTTGGTCATTTAGTTCATGTGGATGATATACTTACACATTTTTTAAAAAGACTATTCTCAAGTAATTAAGAAAATATAAATGAACAGCAGAGAACCTATAAGTCAAAACCATCAAGGGCTATTATTATAGTTTCAATTTTTAAAACATGCTCCTGTTTATATTTCTAACAGCTTTCTAGTCACACTCTCACAACTATGCTGACCCACATGCAGTAAAGAAAATGAGGTCTTGTTCATTATCTGTGCGTCCGTCCATTCCTTTGGGAAACTTGAACGTGTGTTCCCACTTGGCATTTTGATCCCTGCATTTCTGGAGGAAAGGAAAGAAGGCGTGTGACTTTGTTCTCCGGGTTCCACAGGCTTCTGTATTTCACGGCGTCTATTTTACATTCCTTTGGTTAAGAGGGAGAGAGTTGATCTCATGTTTTCAAGTTAACTTGATGATGACCTGATGAGGAAGTTAAATGTCTCCCAATGAAATACAAACATGAATCCTCTCTGATGAAAAGAAACATAAAAAGACGATAAAGATTCAGGTTCATCTCCATAGATCCTTGGACCCACTAGCACAATGTGATGAAATGTTACATGCTTACCACAGCCTATACTGTTTGATCTTTTTAAGTGTTTGACAGTGAAGGAGGGGGCCTTAATCTCTGCTTTCACTACAGGCAAAGTTAAAATAGATCTTTTTTAAAAAAACTGAAGAGAAAGTACACAGAATTAAACTGTAACCCGTATGCATAGCAGGTGGGATGGTTACAGGGAGTCAGCGTCCTGAGATTCTTCTTGTTAATCTCCAGGGTGAGGGGCAAAGTACTGAGGGATATGAGGCTGTATCATCCACATGCTGAATGTCTGCGTTAGTCACGGAAAGACCAGCGATAGCGTCAAACTTCCAAACTATAGACAGATACTCAGGTAGATAAGAATGAGTGTGGGAACTTGACATTGATCAAGAATAGGGGTAGCATAGGATCGAGGGAGCCTCTTGTCGACGGGGAAACTACAGACATAAGAACGAGCGAAAACTCATCAGTAAGCTATGACATGAAGCGGAAACGGAAAAAGGACTCCAGAAAGGCAGATTTCCACGAAAGGAACTAAAAACGCTGAGGCAGTTTTTATTCTGGATGCAGTTGGGTTCATAATTACCATCTAGGGCAGCATTTGGGGGTAAAGTGCCAGGGAAGACTCAGTCAAATAGCAATGTCAGTGCAGCTCAGTAAGGTGACAAGATAATGGCTACTACCTAGATGTTTAGTTCTAGCTCTAAGTGCATGTGCGGGGGTGGGGTTTCTTTTTAGTTCTTTTGAGATATAATTTATATAACATTTATATGAAATGCGTCACGTTAAAGTATGTGATTCACTGATATTTAGTATATTCACGGTGTTACGCAACCATTACGCCCTCTAATCCCAGAACATTTTTATCACCCGAAAAGAAACTATTGATTAGCAGTCAGTCCAAATCCCTCACTCCCCCTGCCTGGCAACCACGAATCTGCTTTCTGTCTCTATGGATTTGCCTGTTCTGGATATGTCATGTAAATGGAGTCATACAATGAGGCCCTTTGTGTCTGCCTTTCACTGAGCATAAGCTTTGTAAGGTTCAGCCATGGAAGAGCACTCAATTCTTTTGTGTGGCTGAATAATAATATGCCATCGTATGGATGCACCACATTGTTTTATCTATTTATCACTTTGTGGAAATTTGGGTGGTTTCCACTCATTGTCTGTTATGAAGAATGCTGCTGTGAACATCATATACAGGTTTTTATGTGAATGTATGTCTTCAGTCCTCTTGAGTGTTTACCTAGGAGTAGCGCTGCTAGGTAACTTTTTCAGGACTCCCCAAACTCTTTTCCTCGTTGGCTGGACCATTTTACATTCCCACCAAGGATAAGTGAAGGCTCCATTTATTTCCACATCCTCACCAGCATTTATTTTTCTTTTTTTAAAAACACAGCCATCATTATGGGTGTGAGCTGGTATGTCGTGGTGGTTCGGATTTGCACTGCCCTAATGACTAATGACCTTCAGCGTCTTTTCATGTGCTTCTAGGCCAATTGTATGTCTTCTTTGGAGAAATACGTTTTCAAATCCTTTGCCCTTTTAAAAGTCATATGTCTTTTTATTGTTGTTATAAGGTGTTTGTTGTTGGTTTTTTAAAATATATTCTGGATACTAGACCCTTATCATAAATATGATTTGGAAATACTTTCTTTTTCTGTGGGTTTCATGTTCTTGATGCTGGCCTTTGAAGCATAAAAGTCTTAAATTTTGATGAAGTCCAGTTTATCTATTTTTTTCATTGGTTGCTTATGCTTTTCTAGTCTTTCCTGAAGCTATTTTTTATGGGAATAAGATGCTGTTTATATTTTAAATTCTTGTTGCCTATCAGTTACCCATAATTAAATGGCCTTTAGAGAGCTATAATTTAGATAGCAATCTGTTTTATTAATAAGATGCTGTATCAGTTTCCTACGTCTTCTGTAACAAATGGCCAAAAACTTAGTGGCTTAAAACAACACACATTTACTATTGTACAGCTCCGTAGTTTAGAAGTCTGAAATGGGTCTCACCGGGCTAAAATCGAGATGTCAGATGACCCGTGACTCTTCCTGGATGCTCTGGGGACGATTGTTTCTTGCACCTTTCCAGCTTCCAGAGGCATCCACGTTCCTTGGCTCTTTGCCTCGGAGGCCGGTAGTGCTGGACCAGCATCACTCTGACCTCCTCATCTGCCTCCCTTTTCCACCTTCGGGAGACCCCTCTGATAACATTGGCTCACCTTGACAATCCAGGTAACACGAAACAGCATCTCTGGGCCAGTGGCTAATGGACACAGTGGCAAAATGGATTATTAGAATCGACGCTTGCAGGCTCTAATTTGAATGGAGATTTTATCTATCCCTTCTGTTTTCCCCCCCACACTGGACATGACACCATCACATGCAGAACTGAATCTCTCTATTTTAATGTCAGCTGCTTAGAAAATTTCATTCCATCTGCAACATTAATTGCCCGTTTGCCATGGAACACACATATTCACAGGTTCCAGGAATTAGGACATGGACATCTTTGGGCAGCTATTGTTCCGTGTACCACAGATGGCTTTAGTGCTGACCTGTTCTACAATAGCGAGGGACAGCAGTACATCTTTGGATGGCTAATAAATTGCAAGTACTCAGAAAGAAATGGTAAACAAGTTTGGTCTTCTTTCTACAACCCTATCTGTGGCACAGGTCATAAGAGCAGAAAGCTTAGTAAATATGCAAAGTATTGATTCCTCCAGAGCCTGTTTTATAATCTCTAAACCAGAACTTCCTGTTCTTATAATCCTGGAGGATGGCAGCTCAGAAATTGGGCATCGTGGAGAGTACTCTGAAACTTGGCTTCTAGAGATGGGGATGTGGAAGGTACTTCCTGGACGGCATGAATAGTAGAGAGAGCATGGGCTTTAGACCCAGTGTGGACCTGGGACCACATCTCAGCGCACCTGCTTTATTAGTAAAGTCCACTGGAATTCAACTGTAGCCAGAAAACTAGGTTCTTATGAAGATGCATCAAACTTTGCATTTGTGTGGCAGCATAGCTCAGATATCTCTAAAAGGCAGATTGATATCTTAAACATGAGAAACATCAGTGCTTAAAATTTCTAAAGTAGTTTAAAGACACTTAGTCATAGTGTTTCCCAAATGGCAATGCCTTTGGGGACACGTGTTAAATATATGCATTTTAAAATCAAATTGGTGTGATGCTTGGGATGAAAGGCTCTGCTACCTAATGTTGTTGGAAGACACCACTAAGAGGCTGACAGTGAATGCCATCAGGTCTTCCCTTTGATTAGAAGGAAAGTAAGACAGGGGACAGGCTGACATGCTTACTGCTAAGCTTCCTCTCCTGCCCATAGCTTCTTGCCTAAGTAATCCACGGCCACATCTAGACAGACAGGAAACCGGCTCAGATCTGAAGATAAATAGAATAGCATACAGCTGCTCCAATGATGCACTTAGAGTCTGAATGTTTCTATCTCCGAATGCATCGAGGCGTCTTTTATCTTAGGATATCTGGATTGTAAAAACGGAGATGATTATTCAAGAGGGCAGGAAGCAATTTAGGAAGTACCTTTTCTCCCTGTGACAAAAGCTGGGCAGCTGAGGGCAGTCATTTCCACTGATGAATTGCAGCTGTCAGAATGTCCCGAGCACTTTATAGGCCACGTTTGTAACTTGGCATTTCTCCTTCATGCATCCTGATGTGTAAATTTCTGTTTTAAAGAAAAGCGTGGCAATTTCTACAGGTATTCCCTAAATTGTCACAAGCTGGCCTGGGTAAGATGAAGCAAAAGTAAGAATGATCATAACACATTAATACTGTTGCTTTTTTCCCCCACAGTTGGTAAGACTTGGTAGAGAAAGAGACCATTATTTTAAAGAGTTTAGATTTCCAAGAAAGAAAACAAAATGTCGTAAAAGTGAAAAAATTGATTCCAAAATGTAGGAAAATACATACATACTAACAAAAAGTATGAAAGGCAGTAGGAAGCCTTTTGTCAGCCAAGAACTACAAATTGCTGCCAAGGGCCATGGAAAGGGCATGGAAATCACGCAGATTCGCTTCTGCGTGTGACGGTGTCATTTCCAGCGAAGGGCGACAACAAGTGATGGGTAAAATCTCCATTCCAATTAGAGCCTGCATTTGCCACTGTGTCCATCCATTAGCAGTTGGCCCAATACCATTAGCAATTGGTATTTCGTGTTATCTGAGAGCTCAGTGGTGTGACCACAATCATTTATATCGTCATGCAGCTGCAGCTCAGGTAAGGTTTAGCTCATCTGAAACTGCACACCCGGGCTGTCGCTGCTGTGTCTCTTCAAGTAGATCCTTGGGACATCTGGGTGGCTGTGTTCCTCATGTCTCTTGGAATCTAGAGCTGGCATATTGCTCTCCAGGCAGACACTGTGGACAGCAAGTGGAGCCCGGCACAGCCTCCGGTGGCCTGAGCCCTCCTCGGGCCCACTGTCCTGTCCACCCACATACCATGGGCCAAACAGTGACATGGCCAAGGCCACGCTACGGGGCTCAGTACACTCTGCTCTCCATGAAGAGTCCTGCAAATTGTACCAAATTTCATATTCAGCAAAGCCTCTGCTGTAGATAGTAAGATAATATAGGTAAACTTCCAATGGTTTAAGTAAAATTTTTATTGTTTGTTTGTTTTTTTTGAGGGCAGTGTCACTGGCCCTCATATGTGGGACTGAACTGGGGCCGCTGGCTTCCCAAGCCAGCGCTTAACCACCGCGCCACTCGGCCGGCCCTAAGTAAAATTTTTAAAAAAGAAAAACCTCATTTTTAAATAACTCTTGCATCAGAAATCTTAACCTAAGGAACAGATATTATAGCTTTTAGCCTTAACATCTCCATTCCCTAATTTTTCTACTAATGATCAAGTTGTAGAAACCGTTTTACTATTTTTATTCCTTTAAAAAACAAATGGGTCAATGTTGACGTATAGCTGTAGATACCTGAAAACCTTTGTTGGGAGAGGGGTGAATGGAGCTGTCCTCGCCAGGAGAGCTGAGATCAGCGCTCTTAACCAAACCAGCCGTTAGCGCAGTTGGGCATGCGCAAGGCGCTGTTTCTCATGTGGCCAGTTGGGTAAATTGTCAACTTAAATAGTTCAGTGCTTTTGGAGAATTAGTGGAGCCACACCCTAATGTAAGCTCATTGCAAAGGTATTTTACTCCAGTTCCCACTTCAGCATGCCCTGTCATGTTTGTCAAATAGTCCTAAAATACGGCTTTCATCTAGTCATTCTTTGTTTAAAAATATGCAATGGTTCCCTGTTGCTTAGCTAGAATTGAAATCTTTCTGGATCTGCCTCCTTCTAGGCCCATCAACCCCTGTCTCTTGAGAGACACTGTCACTTGGCAGAATCATAAATATTGGTGGTGACATTTGAATGTGTGTTGTGGGATGCTAGGTCATATGTTGTGGGGAACGCTTACGGAGCTGTTGATGGACTATCTCTTGTCCCTGTGTTTGAACGTCCAAGAACACACATCTTTCACAGAAGGCACAGTGAGTGGTGCGTTGTGAATAATCTTTAAGATAAGTAGTAGGTTTAGGGAAAGAGTAGAACAGCCGGAGGCAGAAAAAAATATCATGGATATTAAATATGGTATAGTCAGACATATAGAGAAACTTGAGTGGGCCAGTGTCTTGTCCTAAACTTTGATGCCAATTCCCAAGTTCAAAAGTACATTCAGAAAGAACATGTTTACTGTCTTAGATGAATTCCTTTGTAATTATTCAAATTCATCTATTATACCTTTGTGCAACTCTTCCTGCCACAAATTTGCATTAGCTTACTTTGCTTTGCTTTTAAATCTCAAACCATCCTCTAATGTATCGAGTCTTGGAGACGCACCATCAAGAATATTTTGCATGAGTCTCCGGGCTGAGGTGACCTGGCCTGTGCACGAGGAGGAGCCAACACAGGAATCCCCCGTGTTGGCTCCTCCTTCTGAGCTGTCATGGTTGGACTGGACTGACAAGATCATTTAAACCAGCTTGTGCCCATTGCCTCACACTATCAAATGTGTTAACTAACAAGTTGCTGAGGCTGATACTGAGCTAGAGGGCCGGCTGGCCCTGCATGGGACCTACTCTCTTTCTCCCATGAAAACTCTTCTGGCTGCACGTCCTAAAAACTGGGATCTTGGAGAGCTGAGATGTGTCTGGGAAACTGGGGTAGGGTTGGCTGCTTTGGTGTGGGTATGTGTTATGGTGTGATTAGTTTTAATACCCTTTTAGATAAGCCAATAGCTTAGGCAGGGTATTCAAGGCTAGAGATAGTGACTGCTAACTTCCGGGTCTCCTGAACAGCGGCAGAAATGAGCCTCTTACCAATACTGAGTTCTGAGTTCCCAGGGGGTATGCTTTGCCTTGGCAGCCTGTGGCCCAGAAGCTTCCCAGAGCCATGGCAGATAAACAGTCAACTCCCTTCTAAGTTTGTCCAGGAACAAAGACCTTAGAAGGATATTTTCTCTGCTCCCTTGTGGCAAGTGCCACACCTAAGCAGGCAACCTTTGTGTTTCTTCTGTTTATTGCTCTAATGACTCTTTTCACTGATTGAGAGAGTGATGAAGTCCTCCTATGCAGATTTATACTCAGAGGCAAAAGTCCTCCATTGGTGGGGAACATCTGATCAATTACCAATCACCTGCACTGAAAGAGAAATTCATGCTGTGAGAGGATTTTTTTTCCCCTCACCACCACCAGGAGAAAGTAGAATTCCACAGTGGGCATCTAGCTTCAAGTTTAAGTCATAGCGGTAAACTTTATTTTTTTAGTTTATCTGAGCAAAGACTCTTTTCTGAGGCAGTATACCAAATTAGGATGAGGTGAGAACAGCCATGTGGAATAAATTCTGTCCTTGTCCCCAGTTCAGTCATACTAACGTGTGCAAGAAGGGGTGGTTGCACTTGCTGTCCCAACCATCGGACTGTGGACCATGGTCACACATTTCAATGCTGAGGCCACCAAACAGCAGCCACCGCCACCCCACCCCTTGAGCTCAGTTTCCGGGTTCCCGAAGGAGAACTCAAGCCAAGTGAGGGCTGAGCAGCTGACGCTAGATCATCTTCCCAGGCAGGAGGTAACTCTTTCTTCCTCTGCTCCCAGCAGCTGTGAAACCCCTTTTTGTTCCTGAATTTAGCACTTTCTGGTTTTATGATCTTCCCAATCTTTAGTTTTTCTGTTTACCCGTTTTTTGAAGTACTCGCTGCAGTAAAGGAAACCCTCCCATTTCTATATTTCCCAATGGCGAGTCCCTCCTCAGAGTTATGATTATAAAATGCGAGCATTGATTCTGGTATGATAAAGTGTAGCATCCTGTTGTTTGAAAGGTTGTTTTGTTTTGTTTTTCATATTCTCTTTGTTACTACATAGGGGCCTGATCCCTGAGGCGTGCTCCCAGCTAGCTTTCATGAGGATTTCATAATCTCCTCATGACCGCAACATGGCACCCCGAAAGATACCACATTCATCCGTGTTACCTGCTTCTGGAAGTTTATCTCGGTGACTTTTTTCCTTTCCCCTCCACTTTTGAGTGTAAGCTCATTTTCTCTTATTTGTAGATTTCTTGCCAAATGTTTGCCTGTAGTGAGTGCACTTTGAGCCAGAAACGCATCCTTCGTTTGATGTCGGTACCTAGTAACCTGTTAGCTTCCTAGCGTCGTCCTTTTTTTCTCTTGGCATAATTTTCTGTCCTTAAAGGCAGCATCATTGAAGGACCACAGTGTGTCATACTTGGGAAAAATGAAGTCCCAGGTGGTGTCATTGCAGTGGCCATGGGGTAACCGGTGGAAGCTACATTGCGGTTGGTTGTGGAGTGAATGGAAATTACCGTGTTTCCCCGAAAAGAAGCCAGGGTCATATATTAATTTTTGCTCCAACAATCTACATGTATTCATTTATTCATTTACAAAAATCTACATTTATTCAAACAGTCATGTCTGGCTGACGATCTTAACTGGGGCTTATGTGTGGGGTAGGGCTTATACTATGAGCACCCTGAAAAAGCATGCGAGGGCTTGTTTTCCAGTGAGGTCTTATTTTCAGGGAAACATGGTAGAGCGCAGAGAAGTAATTTCAGTGTTTGGGCTCTAAAGTGGGGACGAGAGACGGATTGATGGCTGGGGTTGGGGCAGGGAGTGAAGGAGGTGAAGACAGCAGAGCCTGGAGCTTACCTAAGGGTTCACAGAAAGAAAGAGATGGGAAGAAACAGCAGACAGTGGTGAATAATCTGCAGAAAGGGCTGTGAGAGGGCGGGGACAACCGGCTCCAGGGCGTCGGGCGGAAGAGATGTTCACTTTTGTATCGTAACAGGAAGGAAGCGTCGCAAGGGGGAAACTGTAGGTGTTTGGAGTGACTGCTGCTTAGCTGCCCAGGCAGTTCTCGGGCTTCGGTTTTGCCTGAGAAGTTGAGGTACAGCCATATGCTTACAGTAGAGAAGTGTTACGTATGTGGAAGTAAAGAACGTTTAGATATGTGGAAGTTTTTAAATAGAAGCTGTCAAGAACTTAAAAACCACTGACCAAGAAAACAGAAAGATTGCTTCAATTAAGGGTCTAGTGCTTTCTCTGTGTCCTTATTATCACTGTGGAAATAAATACTAACCAAATGATAACAAACCAAGAGTATTCCGAGTCACTGGCAGAGTGACTCATTTTGGCAGAGACTTGAAGGCAGAGGAGGAGGAAGCTTTAAAGCCAAAAAGTGAAGATGGCCATGTCCTGCCCTCTGTTGGGAAGGAGACGCCCAGGTGGGCCGACCCACAGTGGGGCGTCCTCTGTGGTTGCTGAGAGGGCCACATTTGGTCTTCGAGTTGGACACAGGGACAGAGATTAGGGAAGCTGTCAGTTATGAATCAAGTCTCGGCCACTTCCAAGTGTTAGGAAGTTGGTGTTTGGCTTCCTGGCTGTTCATAGAAATAGCAGGCTGCCGTCCCCAGCCGGCTCCACAGCTGGCAGGCCACCTGGCTGGCGACGGTAGGTACGGGCTGCTCTCCTGAGCGGCTGGCTGCAGGGTCTGCATCCGCCCCTGTTCCTCTACAAGATCCATAGTCCATTTTCAGAGTCAGCCTCTCAACACTTTATTGTTACGAAAGTTAAAGTTGCCTTCTATTTAGACTATATTATTCCTTTCGTTAAAAGAATATAGAACTTCGGGACGTAAGAGACCCAGGAAATAGTCAATAGAGTGGAGGAAAGGGAATTTGTAGGAATGCATTTCAGGAATTAAAACGGAAGCTTAAGCTGTACCATAAGTGACAGTGTTTTAAACCACGTCTACTTATTTTGAGCCTTGGATAAGGCAAACCCCAGCTGTGGAAGTGGGGGTAAGACCAGATCTCTAATCAGTGGACCAGAAGACAGAGACCTAGGAAGTCGCCTGGCACACTCTCTCCAGCTGGGCTCCAGCAGAATGAGGGAATGGCCTTCCAGCCACTGTGTCAAGCGTGTGCAAATTTCTTTCCTAAATCTAGAATCACAAAGTCAAATCATGCTGACCAAACATTCCATTAATTACTCCGTGACTCTATTATGAACCTCTGTTATTATACTGGCTGTTTAGGCTGAAGAGAGTTGAAGGAGAATTTAAACTTATAAGCATGTAACCTAAGGCATGATAAATGTTATGATTAACCATCTGTCAGAGCATCACACTTTTAGGTTTATGGTTACTGTTCCAGAAACTCCCGTGCTCCTATAAGGTATTTGAGGGGCAGTTTCCCTGAGAAGAGAAACAAGGGTATATTACCATTGGTTGATTATATAGTAAACCTTTCCTTTTCCCTCTTCACATATTGAATCTCTGGTCTCCTGACTGCATGATGGGAAAATTTAAAGGAATGTTTGCTCCAGTGGTTTTACTGGGAAACACCTTGATACCCGTTGGGAAGAGTCATGGCTTCTCTGCTGATCTGATGCTAAATGGAAAACTAAACAAAACAGTTTTTCAGAAACACAGTCACATTCCTCCAATTTCCATCCATGGCTGTGTGGCACTTTACAGGTCAAACAAAGGTCATCTAGGATGCTAATGATCTCACAGGGTAAGGAGACAGATAAAAGGGAGAGAATGGAAGGCAAGGGTCTAGTCCTTGAGGAAAGTTCCTTTGCCCCCTGGTGTTCTGGACACGCCTGCGTAGGGTGGACTGGAGCAATGTTAAGTAAGTTCTAGAAAACTTGGGGTTGGTGTGCTTCCATCAGCACTAACCGTTGAAGGAAATGTGGAGCTCTAGGAAAGGGACCTCTATGGAAGTCCGTGGAAGACCCTTGATTTGAGAGCTCAGAGGGGATCAACACCAGAGAAGGGACGGTCTGGGTCTTCGCTTCCTGGATGAGCTGTCTGACACCGAGACACGTTGTTGTTTTTTTCTCCATGGGTGCCAACGTCATTTTTAGTCTTTATGTGGGTTGTTTTATTTGGATATTCATTTATTCATTCAACAAATACAGTAAGTCTACTGTGTACTTGGCACTCTGTTAAGTATGCAGGTATAACGGAAAGCAAAACAAACCGGGTCTCTAGTGGGCTTACATGATTCTGAGGAGGGAGCAAACTGTAGAAATAGTATTTTTAATATTAATACTTTCTTATAATGTAAACAGTTAGGGAGGTACCTTTCGGGATGCCTTGTTTTTATTGGAGCTTCTTGAATCAGACTATAGTCTACTAATTGAGACTAGCCCTAAGCATAATTATAAAATCACCCTCCTCGCTTAATTGTAATCAACTTCTTTGTTCCTAACACCAAGGCTCCATTTTACACACCAAGCCCTCAGTTCCAGCTCCAAGCCCTGCGTGTGTGTGGTACAGTGTCAGTTCTGAGCTGTGGAACACAGTGAGCCCATTCCCACAGTGACTAGTGGACTGGGGGAGCACTACCCGTTCTCACTGAATGCTGGCTTAGCCCAGGGTTTCTTACCTTTTTAAACTCGTGACTCTTTTTAATAAACATAAAAAATCACCCCTAATGTCTGAATTTTCATTGTAAATTTTGCACTAAAGAGATGAACATAATTGCAATTTTAAGATTTTTTTAAAAAACTATACGTGCAACTTCCCACTACCCCTAAGAATACTCTTGTACAAACCAAAGCATGTGAATGCTTATGTAGATGGCAGGAATTTGGCCTCAGGCCTTTTTCATAATTTTTACAGTGTTAAAAACAATTCAAAGGTAATACAAAGGGAGAGATTTCAAGCATCCTAAAATGGCAATTAAAGGAACCCAAGAGGGCCGGCCGAGTGGCGTGGTGGTTAAGCGCTGGCCTTGGAAGCCAGCGGCCCCGGTTCGGTCCCACATATGAGGGCCAGTGACACTGCCCTCAAAAAAAAAAAAAAAAAAAAAGGAACCCAAGAGAAATTAACTACTGTCGCCTTTAAGGCATTCATTTTTTTCCTTTCCCATTGTAATTACACTATCTCTTAAATCTCAAAGGTCATGAATTAGCTGTGCAGGAGGAACCTAGAGAGTCTATTTTTGTGTTTCCGACAGAGGCCTTTTAACTCTTTCTGAGGTTGTGTGAATCCCCTTGTACACTGGATTTGGGCTAAATCAAAACAGCAAGTTAGCTTAGCATTTCAGAAACCAGGAGCACGTCACATGCCGGAGCATGTCTTTGACAGTTTCTCACAAGCGTCGGGTTTGAAGGTTGCACTGATGCAGTCAGAGGTACTGTTCAGAACTGAAGGGCTCTGCCTGTGGCGTGTACAGTGAGTTCATTTAGTGGCGCGTTAAACGTCCTCATTGGAGGGGCCTAAGCTTCTGTCACTGAGCCTGGTAGGAATCTAATAAGGTTTAGTGTGATGAATATATAAGCCTTTTTTTAAAAAGCAAAGAGAGCTTTATATTAGTTTCAGGTGCATTGTGGTTTGACATTTAAATTATTTCAGGTGCATTGTGGTTTGACATTTATATATCTTTTGGTAAGGAGTTGATATCCAAAATATGTAAGAAAAAAAATAATCTGATCAAAAAATGTGCAGAAGACATGAAGAGATAGATATTCCTTTTTGATTTAAAATTTTAGAATATTAGGGCACTATAGGGAGAAAAAGACCTACTGAAATGGAAAGTTTAGTAAACAAAATAATATTTAGACTGTAGAGGCACATCTCAATCCTGAGTTAAGAAGCAAATGTCTAGGAGGTGCCGGGGAGAAGGGCCACCTGGGCGCACGGCAGGCAGCTGTGTGCCCAGATGCTTAAGGACACACCTAGGGCTGCAGGAGGGGCATCCCTGTTCCCCGGGGAAGTCTAAGCATCTCTCTAACAAGAAGGGAGGAGCCTGCGAATGGCTCCTTCACCCCGACAGGGAAACGGCCGGGGGCAGTCCGTTGGTATCTCTGGATTATTTGGAAGGATTGGGCTTCTGTGGACTAAAGGCCAGGCCAGAGAGCTGTGACCAGTCAGGGGAACGCGCAGCCACCCACCCACAGTCCTGCAGTGCCCATGGTAGGAAATGCCCCATGATCCTGAGGAGAGGAGACAGGTGTCACTGCCGTGTCCATCACGGGGTGGACACCGGGACACCCCAGCGCTAACAGAATGAGACACACCAGGCTCCCTGGCCACTGCTCCTAAGTGAAGCTGCCCCAAGGCCAAGACCAGAGACACATGTTGTTCCAGATCCATCAGATGGCCTCATGTGCCCAAGAGGAAGCCAATTTGGAGTCACCCCTGGCAAAGCTTTACTCCTTAGTGACAGACACAGTTGTGTCCATCATCTCTGCAGCGAGGGACCTGCCAGTACTCAGGGGACAGCAGAGGCACCGTGGTGAACATGCACCAGAGGCCCCAAGGAGCCCAGACAAATGCTCACATTTTCCCAGATGATCAAGATATTCTAGGAGGAATAAGGGGGGAGAGATTGCTGCTCCCAGACTGCTTTTTGAAAACCTGTGTGATTAGGGGTAGAAAAACACAAGTCACATTTTTAACCATCAGGAGGCAGGGTTAGGATGCTGCATCCACTACTGATTGGACCAAAATGAGTAGCTTAGATCCTGCTCATCAGCAGGGCCCCAGAGTGCAAATCAGAGTCACCTCCCCTCAATCCCCTCCGACCAGATGCCCCGCGGGCGCGGGGGAGGCCGTGGACTGGTCCCCTCCGACCAGATGCCACGCGGGGGAGGCCATGGACCTTGCACCTGGCAGCCTAGACATGTCCAGGGACTACATGGGACTGTGCATTTCCTAGTTACAGAAAATATGTTCTCAAGCTATTTCTACGTGTACATACCTTCTGATTTAGCAGGTTTTTAAAATCAGTTCATGACTATTTTACCAAACAGAATAGCGTTGTAAATTGGTGTATATAGTGACAAATAGATATGACTTAACCTGCAGCTTTGATATCCTAGAACTTTAGCGTGTACAAACTGTATTAATAATTCAGTTTTGAAGGGATGATTTTTTTTGAACATAACAAAATTGCCATTCTCCATCTCTCCCGCCAAATATTTTAAAACAAATATGTTTTTCTACATACAAATTTTGTAATTATCTCATTTGGGTATAATTGGTATCCAATACTTTTAAAGCATTAATTTTCATTCTGATATTTGCAACTATGGCCCTTCATTACAAATCAATTTATTTTTCATCTTATGTAACAATATAGAGCAATGTCCCTAGAATTACACATAAAGGCTCTGTAATTTAAATCTTTTACTATGAAATAATCTTCCCATAATAAAAATGAACACAGATTAGCTGAATTTCACCTTAATTTTTATCTCTGTTTTCTACAGATTTAGCACAGTGTTTCTACTAAAACCCTTCCCTTGTCTGGCAGCTAAGCCTATTGAGTGATTTCTCTGTCCTTGTTCATACGACGTAATTACCAGGAGCCAACAGAGCCAACAAAAGAGACACTCCTGTCGTGTTTTATTACTGGACTTAACGTAGTGCATTTTCTCAATAACTGTACCCCGTGCTTTCTGTAGCTTAATCAATAAGGGGTGAGAAACCTCAGAATCCGCTTTACTGCTGGCTGAGGTCTACAGCATTGGTCAAACTACAAGAATCACTTTCTTTGGTTTTGTGACTAAGCATTAGAAACATTTAGGTAACACAGCCACATTTCAAGAGATTTAAGTATTTGGTATGTAGCTCAAAACATTTAACTTTGATCCAGTCTGAAAGTGATTCCGGAGGCCTCCCAGGAGGTTCAGGGTGAAGTGTGACTCCCGCATGGCAGAAAGCACACTGGCCAGCCGTCAGGAGGCTTGGAAGCGGGGCAGCACGTCCGTCCTTAAGGCCATTAGGTATCTTGGTTCCCAGTCTTGAAGTAAAAGGGTTGGATGTTAGGCCAGAGGTTCTTGGACTACATTTTCTGAAGCCCCAATGACCCAAGTTCCCTAAGGTCAGCTTAGCGTGCGGGTGGGGTAAGGCCACGTGGACAGCGCCCTGAGCCGAGCGGGCACCCTACGTGGACAAAGGAGTGGTTCCCCATCTGTCAAACCTCCAGACTAGATGACAGACCGATCCCTTTCGGATTAGGGATTCTTTGCTAAGAGAAGCTAGGCCGGTTCTATACGCCTGACTGGGGGAAAGACGTGTGAACAGTTCACGTACAGGGCACGTGCCGCCACTGCACATAATATAGTAGATGCCAAAGAGAAAGTTATAAGTTTGAAGCTGGGATAATTGAATATCAACTTTACATGCAAACAGCTAATGCAAAGACAGCTCATCAGGAAAGGATCCATGGCATGAATATTGAAAAATGGATTATTAGAGCTGGGGGTACTGTTGGGTCATCAGGAAAGTCATGACGTATTTTTCTGTTTTTCAATGCACAAATGCATCATGACTTTCCCAACGACCCAATATATGGTGAATTAAAGTAGCTTGCTTTAGAGTGGCTCGTTAGAATATTCATATAGTCAGATGCCAGCTATTTCTAATATGAAATATCATTATGTATCAGTAAGAGGAAATTAAACATGAAACTAGGTCATGATGAAATATATTAGGAGCAAACAGAAAATGTACAGGTTTTTAGACAAAGTCTAAGGCACTGATTTATGACCTCCAAATCACAAATCATACTTGTCAATACTGAAACATCTGACTTCAATCAAATGCTGTTCTTCCTAAAAGACAGTGCTCAGACTCTCACTGATGAAATTCTATTCTAAAAATAGCCGCATACTTTAGTGAATTCTGCTGGGTAATAAACGTCATCTACTATTTCTATTTTGTAAATATTTTCTACAACAGTGAAAAGCCACTGGACCACTGGGCTTTCACTTCAAAGATCTCAGAGAGTCCCAGCCAGAGGCATCAGAAAGATCACCTGTGATTAAAGGAGCTGAAGTCAAGTCACCCAGAGTCCCTGGTGGGGGTAAAGCACAGAAGCGGGTGGCAGGGGCCCAGAGGGACTGGATGGGACATGGACTCCAGCGGGGAGCCAAAGAGGAAGTCGGGGACCTTCGGGCCGGGGCAGCAGGGAAGCCGCCTTCCTGCGAGAAGTGGGCATTTCGTCCCCAGGGGGTCCCATCAGAGGAGCAGGTGAGTCTGGCTGAATCCATCAAGGTGGAGTCAGAACCCCAGAGGGGTCTGCTGGGTTGTTGAAAAAGTCATGACACATTTTTGCAACGAAAAACAGAAAAAATACATCATGACTTTTCTAACAATCCAATACATGGCAAATCTTTCATCTCTTCCAGAGCTGTAAACACGAGGACTCACGGTCCTCTGATCAGTTTGACCAGATCTTCCCAGCCCCGATTAGGAGAACCAGCTTCCAATGGTACCTAAACTTCACTCCTGAGATCGGTCAATACAGGCAGTGGTCTTTCTAATTCCTCCTAGGTGGTAGAAGGTTTTTCCCCATACATTCATGTGTGTGTTCGTGTGGGGACATTCATAAACATACATGATACTACAGGTATTTCTGCAAACACCCTCACTGTAACCTGAGCACCTTGTGTTCAGGATTTGGAAGCCTTTCTCCAAAGCGGTCCTGCTCTTCCATCTAAGGAGGGATTCCTTCTTCATGTGGGGTCTGTGAAAAGCCATGCTATTCTATTTTTCTGTTTCATTTATCATTTAAAAATATTTAAAAAATTAAATATATATGCATGAACAGATTTCCCAGTTGTGATCGATGTATATAGTCTGAAATGTGAATTTTTCTCTTACATGTCCGAGTTAAGCAATTTGTCTCTATGCTGCATTTATCTTTAATGCCTGCATTATAGTCATCTTATAGAGGAGATAAAAAAATAGGCTGGTTTAAGCCAATCTTATTCAAATGAGTAATGTCCTTCAAAGCGGTCTGGGGATGGTGGGGTGCCACTAACTTTTTCCAACCCCACGCGCTTTATCCTTCTAATCTCTTCCCTCTTTCTCAGGGGAGGAGGAGGAAGCGCTGCCTCCTGTTATAGCTTTGCACCCCGCCTTATTCCCCCCTACACAGAGACCTTTCCTTGGCATGATATTCATGTGGTGTTTTATTTGTCTGTTTGGGGTTATCCGATTTGACTGGTAAATTCTAAAAGAACATGGATTATGTCCTTTTAGTTGATTTTGTGTAGATGTCACCTGCAGGTTTGAGATGGATGTTCTGGGATCATACTATGCTACCTCACATACTCTTTTCTGTCTTCACTTTTCTATGCCAGTCCCATTTGTGTGATGTACTTACAATAATCTGTTGACATTTGAAGGCTAGAAGCAAATGCCACTCTAAGCTTCCTCAGTGCAGATGAAATGATAACAACACATTTTCAGCACTTTGATGGAGAAGTCTAAGCCCTTCACAGACATTAACTCATTCATCCTCACCAGAGCTGTATTAGGCATAACG
This sequence comes from Aselliscus stoliczkanus, assembly GCA_033961575.1. Taxonomy (NCBI): domain Eukaryota; kingdom Metazoa; phylum Chordata; class Mammalia; order Chiroptera; family Hipposideridae; genus Aselliscus; species Aselliscus stoliczkanus. The sequence goes on along the minus strand of CM066740.1, from coordinate 86,166,397 downwards.
GAGGACAGGTATTATTGGTATCTCGCAAATGGATGCTGAGGTCACCTGAGAAATTTTAGCAAACGTCACAGGGTGATACAGTGGGAAGCTGGCACCGAGGCCTGCAGCTCGTGACAGCCTATGGTCTACAGCCCGTCAGCACGGAGTGGGCTGAGGACCTGTACTGGGACTCATTCATCTCCGCCATATGCGGTCATAATTCCTGTCCTGTGTGAATATTTCCAGGGCAGGCCAATGTCTGCAGGAGGCACGACGGGGCCCCAGGGATTGAAGGAAGTAAAGCGAAGCAAATCCGCTCCCAGCAGCTTTTGGACAGACCAACACTGCACACATACTTAGCCTGATGGCATTTCACGCTGAAAAGTGTTGGCCAGTTTTACACAGATCATTTCTTTTACCACCCATAATTAATGTAAATAGGTCTCCTCTTCGGGACTGAGCTGTCCTTTACATGTCGTAAACCCTGTAAGCTTTTTCTCTTTTCTTAAAGCAGCTCTGATTGGCTCTTTAGCTGCAACATGGGGCCTGTAAGTAGAACACGCTCTTGGTACCACACATGAGGGAATTCTTTTTAGCAAAGGAAAATAATACCATTTCTAGTTTATTTTAGAAAAGCCTAAACATTTGAACATGCTAATCCTGGGAGACATTTTCTAACTGGCACAGTTAACTTTGATGCTTCCAAGTAGCAGCATTTTCTTGGTCTACTTGTTTTTTGGACAGCTGGCTGAGTCATAACACAGGAAATGTGGAGATGGAAGAATAATTGAGCGTCAGAGGCCCGCTAATGACTTCCAGCCCTGATCCAAGGGCAAGGAGAATGTGTGACCTCGGCGCAAGATGAAGATAAATGCAGCCACTTTCAGCAGAATTATAACAGCCCCTCCGCAGACATTCGAGTTCAGGAAAGGGCTAGGTGTCAGGACAGAGAGGTGGCCAGTGCTCACCTTGCAAGGAGCCTCAGCAGCTCAGCATTTTGAGAGAAAGTCCACAGCAGAAAGCACGGCTGGGGCGTGTTATCAGAGGCGCGCTTAGCAGGGATTGCGCCTGCTCCGGCCACAGGCCTGCGCTCCGAAGTTCTGGCCTACAAGGCGGGTTCCTTTTGGGGCCTCCTGACCAGTAAGTCAAGGTGGTTCTTAGTGAGCAAGGAGACAAAGACCTCTCCCCGCATACAGACTGTGTGCTCAGCAGCTCTTACCAGGCTCTCCCAAGGAGCTGTAACGTCCATGTCACAAGGTAGATGAGTTCTTCCTAAATTTGGCTCCCATTTCCTGTAACTTGTACCATTTATTTTACTGCATTTCAAATCAATGGGCATTTCTTGTAACAGCATTTGATTTGATTCTCATCACGGCATCACTTCCTCTTGGAGGGAACTAAAGGTCATCAGGGGGAAAGCATTTCCCTTCCTCTGTTCTTAGCCTTTTTCCCAAAGTTTTGCCATAAATTTTTATGTTGAATTTTAAGATTGAAAAAGATCAAGCCTACAGCAACATTGGTGTGTGTTTCACCCAGATTTACCAACTGTTAACTTTTCTACCTATGCATCTCTTTCTTTGTGTGTATTTTGCTTTCTGAGCCATTTGCTCCTCTGTATTTTCTTAGGATGAGGTTACAACCTGATAAGCCCATCGTAAGTTGAAAATACCATAAATCAGAAACACGTTTAGTACACCTAACCTGCCAAACAGCGTAGCTTAGCCTAGCCTGCCTTAAACGTGTTCAGAACACTTCCATTAGCCTACAGTTGGGCAAAACCACCGTACTGCATGTCACTAGCCCAGGAAAAGATCCAAAATCACAGCACAGTTTCTACTGAATGCCTGTTGCTTTCGCACCTTTGCAAAGTAAAAAACTGTAGGTCAGTGAAACCGTCATAAGTCAGGGACCATCTGTATGTTGAAGACATGATGATACTTAAGCCCCAAATTCTTCAGGTTGAATCTCTTAAGAACAGGACATTCTCCTACAAACCAAAGTCCCATCATTTACTTCGAAACAGATATCTAACTAACACTGACAGGGTAGCATTACACAGCCCATATTCGTATCCCTCAATTTTCCTAGGGATGCCCTTTATAACCACAAAAAAAGCTAAAAAATCATGGATTGTATTGAGTTGTCATGTCTGTTTAGTCTCTTTTAATCCAGAAGAGCCCCCCATCCCTCACCTTTCTGGCTGTAGGACTGACAGTGTTGAAGAACCCAGGCCAGCTAGCTTGCAAGTGCCCAACATTGTGCATTGGTCTGAGGGTTTCACCCAATTCGATTTGGCTTAAGCATTTTTGGCAAAAATTACTACATAAACGATGGTGTATTTCATGCATCCCAGCATCATATCAGGAGGCACATAATGTCTGTTGGCCCTTTTATTGGCGATGCTAAGTTTGATCCTTTGGTTAACATGATATTCATGAGATCTCTCTGCTCCCCTTTTTTAAAATTAAAACTAATACATGGAGTGTTACTGTGAGGCTGTAAATATCCTGCTCCCCAACATTTCACCCGGTGGCTTTAGCATCCATTGATAGATGACCCCTGCCTCAACCAGTTAGTACATTAGCAGCTGCAAAATGGTACCTTTCTAATTCTCTAATAATTCTGTCGCTCATTCCTTCCGTAGTTAGCATTCTTCTGTAAAAAAGGGATTTTCTGCTCTCTGCCTGCCTTTGGGATTATTTTTGTTATTTGACATATTATTTTGCATCACTCTCTGTTTTCTATTTCAACGTGTCCTACTTTTCTTTTGAGCGTTCTCAGGCTTTTTGGAACAAGATTTTTCAGACTCACCCTGAGTTTGCCAGCCCTCAACGCGGAATCTAAATACAAAACATGTTCTAGGGAAGCAACCAAGTCATTTGTAAATAGAAAAGAGGGGATTATTATCCGCCTGTAGTAGGTGGAGAATCGGAGAGCGCTATACAGGCTAGAAGGTGCCATTTGGCTTCAGACTTGCAGGATACAGCAAGCATAGAAAAGATTGGAGGTGTTCCAGGAGGAGGGGGCACCTCAAAACTGTTCATGGGGGGAGGAGGTTCCTGATCTATTGAAGGAAGAGCAGGTCACATGGGGAGGCTGGTACTAAGTCAAATGGGAGGAAGCAGCCGGATGAAGGGGGGCCTGAAAGGCCAGGCTGAGATGTTTGGGGTGGGGGATGCAAAGTGTATGGGCAAGCAGGGGCTCTGAGCATGACATGGTCAGAAATGGAATCCAGAGGAGTGGGCGGCAGAGCTGAGGAGTTGGAGGGAGAAGTGTAATTGGGTGACCTGCTGCATGTCTGGGCAGCAGTCTGCTCATCATATGCCTGAAGGAGTGTGGCATGTACTCTGTCGGTAACTGTAGGTTAGGTTGTTCGGATTTTGCATTTCGGTTTTCTTTGCAACATGTTGGAAGTCCCAGCCAGAGCAATTAGGTAAGAAAAGGAAGTAAAAGGCATTGAAATCAGAAAGGAGGAAGTAAGATTGTCACTACTTGCAGATGATGTGATGTTATATATAAAAAAAAACCCTAAAGACTCCACAAACACAAAATGGTTCGAAGTAATAAATACAGTCGAGTTCCAGATAAATCAACATACAAAAATGTGTTGCATTTCCATACAATAAAGAAGTATCAAAAAGAGAAATTAAGAAAACAATCCCATTTACAATTGCATCAAAAAGAATAAAATATCTAGGAATAAATACAATCAAGGAGGTAAACGATTGCTACACTGAAAACTGCAAAACACTGATGAAAGAAACTGAAAAATACACAAATAAATGGAAAGATGTTTTACACTCATGGTAGGAAGAATACTGTCAAAATGCCCATACTACCCCGAAGCAGTCTACAGATGCATTGCAATTCCTATCAAAATCCCAGTGTTATTTTTCTACAAAATGTGTGGAATCACAAAAGACCCTGCACAAAACACCTTGAGAAAGAAGAACAAAGCTGGAGGCATCACCGTTCCTGATTTCAGACTACATTACAAAGCTGTCGTCATCAAATAGTCTGATATTGGCATAAAAAATGACACACAGATCAGTGGAACCAAATAGCCCAGAAACAAACCCACAGCCACATGGTCAACTCTCAACAAAGGAGCCCAGAACAAACAACGGGGCAAGGACAGTCTCTGCAGTAAAGGTGCTGGGAAGAGCGGGCAGCCACAGGCCAGAGGAGGAGACTGGCCCTGGCTTTCAACTCAGAATGGACATAAGACCTGAAACCATAAAAGTTCTAGAAGAAAACATAGGGGGAAAGCTCCTTTACAGAGCCTTGGCAATGACTTTTTGGCTTTGACACCAAAAGCAAAAATAAACAAGTGGACTGTATGCAATTAAAAAGCCTTTGCACAGCAAAGGAAACCATCAACAAAATGAAAATGCAGCCTGCTAAATGGAAGACAATATTTGCAAATTATATATTGAATAGGAGATTAATATCTAAAAATATATATAAAGAACTTACACGACTCAACAGCAGGAAAAAAATGATATGATTTTAAAATAGGCAGAGGACCTGATATTTTTCCAAAGAAGACATACAGGTGTGGCCAATAGATATATGAAATATCACTAATCATCAGTGAAATGCAAATAAAAACTACCTCATACCTGTCAGAGTGGCTGTTATCAAAAAGACTAGAAATAACAAGTATTAGCAAAGATGGAGAGAAAAGGGAGCCCTTGTGTACTGTTGGTGGCGATGTGAATTGGTGCAGCCACTATGGAAAACAAGATGGAGGGTCCTCAGAAAATTAAAACCAGAACTACGAGATGATCCAGCAATTCCACTCCTGGGTATTTATCTCTGAAGAAAACGAAAACACTAACTCAAAGAGATGTTCACTTAAGCATTATTTATAATAGCCAAGACATGGAAACAGCCTAAGTGTTCATGGAGGGATGAACTGATAAAGAAGATGTGGGATATTTCAGTGTGTCTGTGTTCACACAGTAGAATATTAATTACTCTGCCATAAAACGGAAATCGTACCATTTGCAACAACATGGATGGACCTTGAGGTTATCATGCTAAATGAAGTAAGTCAGATAGAAAGACTGTGTGGTCTCACTTATATGTGGAATCTAAAACAAAAAAAGAAAAGAAACATACAGAGAACAGGTGGGTGGATGCCAGGGGTGAGAGTGGGAGAAGTGAGTGATGGTGGTGAAAATGTTGAAACATTCTCCCAGTTATAAAATAAGTAAGTCATGGGAACGGAACATACAAACTGGTGACAGCAGTTAATGACGCTGTATTGCATAGTTGAAGGTTACCAAGAGTCGATCCTAAAAGTTCTCATTGCAAGGGGAAGGCTTGGTAACTATGTGCGATGATGGGTGGTAACTAGACATATTGTGGTAATCATTTCATAATGAATACATATATTGCACCGTTATGTTGTACACCTGAAATTAATATATGTCAGTTGTATCTCAACAACAACAAATATACATACTGACATTTTCCCTATATTTACTTTTTTAATGTGGCTCCTGGAAAATTAAAATTTAGATGTATGGACCACATATTTCTAATCGACAGTGCTGATACAGATAACCGAATGTGTTTCTTACTTTGATAGATGGTCTCAAACTTTTGTTTATTTCTGTTTTAAGATTCCAATCAATGTGAACACACAAAAGGCAGGTACTTACGGCTCTGAGCCAGGGCTGGTTTGAGCTGCTGCTTCACGACTACGAGATGGCAGCGTACCAATTTCATTTTCAAACAATTTCAAAAGCAGCCATAAGTAGAAAAAGTATTTTATAGGAAACAATTTTAGTAATAATATTCCCCCCAGGGTTCCTATTTTAAAGTATAAATTAGCAAGTTTTAAATAGAAAGTTTGCCTCAGACATTTACATATAAAGCCCTTTTTTTAAATCTATAGTTCAAAAAATGAAAATTATAAAGACCATAGGAAACTGCTTGTGGAGACAGCATAGTTTTCTTTTCCTGCTAATGAACTCTGTGTCTGTGTTCCAGTGTTGACCGAGTCCTTCTCCACAGAGAGCGATGACGGGCGTAGGGCACGCGGGCCCCGCATGTCTGACCCACCTCCTAGGATGTACCCTAAAGTCCCAGGTGGCAGGGAACCCCGAGACTCATCGTAGGAGGTCCCTTAAGCACTTATCTGTGGCGTATAGATATAGATGGTATTCATTTAAGTCTTGGGTTTCACTCTCTCGCTAAGTCAGCCGCCTGATCTACTCGTCGGGCTGACAGTTGTACGCTCCAGAGACAACAGACCGGAGTTAGTTCTCTTCTTAGAGCTCTTAAAGAATTGCCTTCACCTCCTTTGGTAACATGTGTCTGACAGTGTCTATTCTCAGCATAGCCCATTTATTTAACCTCATCTAGAAACTGCAGCGAGAAACCTGCTGTACCTCGAGCTTATGGGGCCCCGAGTGCTCAGATAAGGTCTTCAGTGAACGGGCATTTTTCCACCTCAAATATCGTCCTGCACAGCATCTCCCAGGAGAAGCCTGGGCACTCCCTTCTCTTTTGCTCCCTCAGTTTTACAACTATTTGCATTGCCTTTTTTGTAATTTTACTGATTTTCGAAAATAAGCATAGTCAGTGTGCAGATTCTTGGGAAGCCAGGCAGGGGCAGGGCCTCTGGGGGTGGCTGGACGCCCCACTCCCCGTCACTGAAGCATCTGCCTCCCACTTGAGAGAAAGCCCACCCTGGCTGCCGCCGCATTGGCCTCCCGCGTCTGTCCTGGCCGTGGCATTTGATGGGACATGTGCACGTCTTTCTCCGTCACTAAAATGTGAAGGCCTTGAAGGAGACGCGCCTCCGTGTTCCCCAGCATATCCAGCACGGAGCACAGCCTTCGTAAGTACCTGGAAAGCAAGTGAGCCTGGGCGTCTCCGCAGGTGGCACCGAAGTCACCTGACATCTCACAGGCAAGCTAGTCCCTCAAGGCTGGGAAGTCCATCTCACGCTTCCTCTCAGCTGGTTACAAACTAACCACTTGAATTAAGGCATCTGCTGATTGCTTAGATCACGACATGTCTATGTTTTCATTCTAAGACTATTAAGGTTGGGGGAGGAACACTGATCTACTTTATTAGCAGCATAAAAGAAAGCAATGAGGGAGACAATTTCTTGAATACTTAACCACATTAGAATTTTGACTCTAGTCCATACAGGTTCTCTGTGCAGTAGCTATTACTATCCACATTTTGCATATGAAGAAACCGAGGCCCAAGGTTCCATAACTGATTTCTTAGAGCTAGTGAGTGAGTGCTGGAGCCATGGGCTGCCCCTTGGTCTGGCTTACGACGCTCATCATGACGAGATATTTTTGACAGCTGCCTCTCCGTAAAGCCCCAGCGGCCCACACAGGTGCCGAGGGAACACAAGCTCCCGCCCTTACTTTCCTGTGCTCAAGCCTCAGAGGGCCCCAGAGCTCCCCTGTGCACTCTGCCAGCTCAACGAGCCACGGGCCACCGCACCAGGGGTGAGGCAGGCAGGCTACCAGGACCTATGTCACCATTTCCCCCAACCTGACACGAAAAGGAAAAGAGCTGAATAGTTGACCTCGACCCATTTACTAGCTTCTGCTTTGCAGCCTTCAGTCCTTCCAGTTTGAGAAAAGAGCTGGGAGGGTGTCACTGACAACTCTGGAATAGTAAATGCCTAATTCTCATCTCTCCCTTTGGGAAAGAAAACAGTTTGAGATAATGGATGAAAATTGTAAAATCTATGTTAATGTTTCTCATATTTTTAAGTTCTTCTATTTCTCTAAAATATTTGAAAACCCAAACGTCAGGCTGTGCCCCCTAATCTATAACTCGTGTTAAATTTCATTGAAACAGGCACTTAACCAGTCCTCCGTAGCCAATATGCTTGTCACTAAACTACAATTGCCCTTCAAACAATTGATGATGATGGCTTTTAGGCAAAAGGTGAGACACAATTTCATATTCAGACGAGCAGGCAATTTTAGGTTATGTTTATCACACATCTTCTGGTTGCCTCTAGTTTTACATACAGCTGTAACTTTTATTTTTATCTCTAGTGAAAAACAGGACTTGATCTGAATGACTGGTTGTCTTAGAACAACTATGGTTAGCGCTGTACTCTCTGCAAGCAAAGAGGGAAGAAAACGGATCTAAGTTTCCTAAATGTCGAATTGAATCTAAATGTTCAGCCGCCCCAATGTGTTGGACAAGTTCTCTGGGGTAGAAATGAAAAGTAATTAGTGAGGGAGTGACGCCATCAGAATGAGACATAGGTCATTCCCAACTTCGGTCCCTCACATGACACCACTGTGGGAATCCTAGAACATGGGGCGGGGGGCACCCATGCACCACAGAGGCCGAGAGACGGTAGGAGGACGTCATCGCTCCTTCCTGAGGCTGGCACAGCATCTCACCGTCGGGGTCCCCTGGGCAGAGCGGAATAGACCCCAAGGTGGACACAGCTCCCCAGCACTGTCAGGCCCACTCCGGTCTCGCCTCACGCGGGAGCCTGTGGGGCTTGACCACTGGGAATTACATTGTGACGGAGAAGGGAGATGTGCTCACCACCACCTGCTCTCGGATCCTGGCAGGCTGGTTCTACTCGCACTGGTGCCCCAGCAGAAATCGCAGCCAGAGGCTCCGCGGACCTGCAGAGCCAGCCTGGCGGCCCCGTCCGACAGGGAGCTCTGCAGAGCACAGTGACCTCAGACGGGCGCTATGGCAGCCTTGGAGCCGCTGTGGCTGCTGCTCCTGAGAGGAGGCGAGGCCCCGCCACCGGGGAAGCCGCTTAGCACGGCAGCCCGGGAGCAGAGGGCCTGGCCGCAGCACCGCCCCATCTGCAGAGCGGTGATGGCGGCCTGAGAGCCGGGCGGCTTGGCGCTCAGTTCTGCGGCCCCAGCTGGGTAGGGGAGACAGTCCAGTCCTGCCCCCTGCTGAAAGGGGCCTCCAGGCCCGCCTGACCGGAAAGCCTAGCCGCAGCCCAGCCACAACCCCACCAGGAAACTCAGTGCATGACGCTCCCTAATTGGGTCCCCAGTCAAGAGTCTTGGGGCCCGTAGAGCCGTGGCGCTGTCCTGAATACAGCCTTCAGCCCACCCAACCAGGGAACCTCACCGAGCCCCCGGGGCAGCTACATCGCCCTCCGACAGCCCTGCTCACATTGACACGGGTGGCTTTCCCCATCGGCACAGCGAAGCTGGTGGCTCCCTGTGGCCGGAAATTCCATGTGCAGCCTGATTCAGGTCCCCAGATGACAGCCATGGTGGCCTCGGGGCCTGGGGGCTGCTCCGCCCACGCGTGGAAGCCAGTGCATAGCCCTGCATCCCGTCTGGGGAGCCTGACCAGAGGGGCCCGGCACCTGTGAAACTCGCCCTACAGTTGTACCTGGGCACGTAACCAAGACAACACATGGAACGTTTTCTAGGATGGATGTGTCAGGCCACAGAACGAATCCTAGCAAATACGAGGAAACTGAAATCATACCGACTAACTTCTCTGACCACAGTGGTATGAAACTAGAAATCAATAACAGAAGGAAAACTGGGAGATTCATGAATCCATGGAACTCAAACAATACTCTCCTGAACCACCAGTGGATCAAAGGAGAAATTGAAAGGGAAATAAAATGTATCTTGAGACCAACGATTCTGGCAACACAACATACCAAACTTACAGGATGCAGCCAAAGCGGTCCTGAGGGGGAGTTCAGAGCCACAAATGCATACATCAAAAATATAAAAAGACCTCAATAAACAACCTAGCTTTATACCTGCAGAACTAGAAAAACAGCAAACTAAGCCCAAAGTTAGCAGCAGAAAAGAAATCATAGATTACAACAGAAATAAATAACAGGAAAACAATAGAAAAGATTCACAAAACTAAGAGTTAGTTCTTTGAAAAGGTAAACAAAATTCCCAAACCTTCAGCTAGATTAACCAAGGGGAAAAAAGGGGTGGCTCAAATCAACCATCCTTTGAGCCCAGGTAAAACCTGTGAGTTTAATCGGCTCCCAGAATCTAGAAATGCAGTCACCTTCAGGTGGGCTGTGTGTGCCTGTTCCTCACCGGGGCGTTTCCGCGCCACAGCAGGTGGGCCTGAGGCCTGAGCGCCCTGCGCTGCCTCCTGGGTAACTGGTCTGAGGTGGCCAGACTGCTCCCCACTCTTCCCTGTTGGCTGTAGGAACCCTGAAGCCTAGGCCTGGGCTGGCTGGCAGAGGCCCTGGGGTGCAGCCTCTCTGCCAGCGGATGCCAGGGCGGCTTCCGGGCCTCGCCTACGCCCCCCACCCTCCCCCGTCCACATAACAGTGTCTGGGGCTGGACGTAATGTGTGTGCGTATTAACGTCACAGAAACTTCACCTCAGTGAAGTCCCAGGTTCCTGAAGAGGCCAGAGCTCCCTGTACTGCATGACATCTTAATGGGTAACAGTCACAGGAGGTTCACGCTGCATTCCGGGACCGTTTTACTGGGTCCCTTCGTAGGCACATCAGTAAGGGTGTTCACAGCTGTGAGAAATAAAGAACTGTGAACTGGTAACACGTTATCCTGTAATACTATCTGCATTTCTAAATTCCCTTTTCAGTTTCCTCAAAAAGATAACAGGCTCCCTCTAGCGGGAAGTGAGCATTACAACCAAATTATTTCCCTGAAAACAGGGTAACTTCAGTTACACTTGGAAGGAGAGGGAGCCTCTTCTGACTGTGACACTGTGGGCTCCTTACATTAATTTTCTCTTTGAGATATATATATATATATATTTTTTTTTTTTAATTTATAAGAAGTCATGATGAAAAGATGGAAAAAAACTGCTCTTCTATAAGCCAAGAGAAGCGAGGTTACAAATCTGTACCTAAGCATTAACTCCAGCCAACTTGTTAGAAAACATAGATTTATATATATATATATTTTTTATGTAACTTATAAATATATAAGTCTTACTGCATAACTTAACTCTTAAGCCTTTACTTGGCTTATTCAGTAGTTTATAGGATTATCTCGTCTCTTACCCTCATTTTACAGATGAGTGTAGGCTTATCTTTGGAAGTCTGCTTTGGCCTTCACGGTCCTGTTAGTTTTACATAAAGTAAACCTGGGCCAATCTGGCTTTTCTTAATTTATGAGGACAAACTGACCAAAACCCTATGCTTTCTGGAAGTAATTAGCTTTCTGCCTGATATCATTTATACTTGAAGTTACAACTAAATCTTTATCAAGTTTAATAGCTGGTGTAAGATGTTCTTAAATCATCAAGAAAAATTAAAATTGCACCAGGCAAGGAAGTAAGCAGCACATTACAGAAATGGTGTTTGGCTTTACAACTGGTGAATAAAAAGAAAAGCAACTCTAATGAAATGTAATGAAATGCAGTCATGAGAATGGCATACATCCCTAAATGGTAAATACCAAACTCCAGGAAGAGTGGTCAGGGTGAGTTACAGAAACATCCAGCTTTAAAACCCCGTGTCCCACATTTTATGTGTCATCTAGCAAAGCACGTGCCTAATTGCTCTGGGGTCCCTGCTGACTAAGCCATCCTCTGCTTTCACTAACACTTTTTCTCGCCTTCTTACAGCCAATCACATGCTTGGCTTTGGAACACTGGTCAGTACCTCCAACACCTACGACGGGTCCGGTGTTGTCACCGTGGAGACGGACCGCCCGCTTCTCTGGACCATGGCCATCAGGATCTAACCCCGGACAGCCATTCCCAGCCGGGCCTCCAACATACCTCACTGGCCACCGACTCACTGCGAAACCAGAACAGCTCAAAACCAAAACTGGCAAGCCTGCTAGTTTTAAAGATGTAAATGTTCCGATAATCCAGGGGACAAAAATGACAGCTCTCAGTTTTACAGTGAGGGGAAATCATTTTTTTTTTTGGTTTTTTTTGAGGGCAGTGTCCCTGGCCCTCCTATGTGGGACCCGAACCGGGGTCGCTGGCTTCCCAAGACCAGCGCTTAACCACCGCGCCACTCGGCCGGCCCCAAACCGGGAAATCATTTTTAAGAAAATAAGGTCTATGGCATTCAGCTGGAAGATTAATGTGGATCATTCTACTCTACTGATTATTCTTATGCTATTAATCACTCCGCTTTCCTAGAGAACTGCTTTAATTTGGAGGCTGAGGCGTCTCCACTGCTGCCCCTGGGCGGCCAGCACACACGCCTCCTCCTGCCCATCTCCAGGGCTTGCCACCACGGGCCTCCTCCGATTCCTTTACACACACAGCAAACTTCTGTCCAAACTGGGATATTAGAACTGCACCGTTTTCCCTGGCCTTATTACTGACTTGGGTATTGTCTTCTACAAATAAATCAGGAATCACTGACCTAATTATTAAATCTGAAAACAGGCCATTGTGGAAGCTATAAGTGGAGAGAGAAATGGCAGGAAAGCTAAATGACAACTCACAAGGCCCTCCTGACATTCACCCCGGCGTGCCATGCTCTTGCGGAGAGCCCAATCCAAACGGCCCTCGTCAGAATTACAGCTGAGACGGAACATGTGCACAGGAAACGGAAGCATAAAGATGGGATTGTTCCTGACACTCCACAGACTGACAAAATGTTGGTTCATAGACCAGGTCTATTCAGGTGACAGCAACGGAGCTTGGCAGCCTGTGGGGTCCTAAGGAGTTGGGGGGGGGGGTGTCTGGCGAGGGTGCCTGCTGCCTTCCCACATTCAGGTTCCACACTGTCCTGCACTTACTAGGCCGACAGTGCACAGGGAGACCCGGGCGCCAACCCCGCAGTCCTCCCCGGCCCCAGCTCTGAAACATAGCCACGTTTCTCTACCATGAGACCCTTTTCCCACTTCTTACCCTTTCTGATCCTATTTCCCAAAGCAAAAGGTGCCCCACAGTTTTCTTACACGCAGCCGCAGGTTGCCGTAGGGAAGCGACGGGTAGCCCCCTTGTTCCTGGTGCTACCACAGCGTGAGGGGCGGGCTGTGGGTGGATCGGCTGAGCTAGCACGCAACTGTGAGCAGCTAATCATTAGAGATCATTTGTAATTATGTACGCAAATATATGGGGGTTGAAATCCAAGTGTCAAATAAAAATACTTAGTTAATGTGCATGTCTGTGGTCAGGTTTAGAGAAAACAATCTTTTCATAACTTTCATTATCACTAATCGTTCACAATCAATGTTTCTATATAATATATCGGGGGTGCCAAAAAAAATGTAGACAAGTGGACACTTTGGTCAACGTTGCTCAAGCAGTAGTTCGCCGTAGTCAGAAGTGTCTGGACACTGATGGGAACCACTTTGAGCACCTCTTGTCATTGCAGAAGTCAAACGTGACTTGTATTCATCTTTTGTTGTTGGTACATATGGAGTGTTACAATTTTAATACAGTTTTTTCCTTTCTTAAAATGTGTATACATTTTTTGGTGCCGTGTGTGTGTGTGTGTCTGTGTGTGTGTGTATATGATGAATGTGTGTGTGTGTGTGTGTGTGTGTGTATAAATAAAAGATTTGCTCAGAGGATGATTAATAACTACAGTACTTCACTCACCTGAGTTCAGAGAGCAACCCCGTGTTACTATTAATACTTTCTTAATTTCCCTCCATGGAAGTTACTCTCCAGATCCCAAGGGCCCGGTGTTTATCCTTGGCCCCATCTATAAACTATGGATTTACCTTGTAGGATGTAAAAAGGAAGGACAGGTAGAGTCCTTTCCAAGGGCTCTACAGCTAGAGAAAAAAGAACTAGCGGGATGAGCTGCCACGGTGGAGAAAGTGAATTAGTGGAGGAAGAGCCCTGGGGCAGCACAAGGAAGGTAAGGGCACCATCACACATTCAGCGCTGCGCCGAGGAACAAATTCTCGGCCCTTCTGAGCAGAAACGCAGAGCACAGAGCTTTGTCCACACACTGCCCACCTCCTCCTTCACAGAAAGAATTGCGGGGCAGCCCGGGGAAAGATGAGATGAGCCAGGCCCCGGCTCCTTCATCAGCTCATTTCACCTGGAACCTCCACAAAAATACTTACCTACGACCTGCAAACCACCGCCCCCACCAGCACCTGCACCTACGGAAACTAGAAAGCAGCAAAGGCGGTGGGGCACGCGTGTGCATGCTCAGTGCTTACTTTCTGCCTCACCTACAAGTCGAGGCTCAGCCCCTGTACATTCACAACATAGAAAAGAAATATGTCCATTGTTTCAGATTTTACTGTCAAAGAATGCATGTCTCATTTACCCTGAAAATCTTACCAGTGTTAAGTGGATACTCGGCACCAAGAATCTAGTTTGCTGAAGCTCAGTCAGCACTGAGAGCGCGGGGTGGGAGGGGTCCTGAGACTTGCCCTCCCCACCACCCACTCTCACGCTGTGGCCCCTGGAGGGGTCCTCACAGCACAGGGCACCCTTCCCATTCCCGCCAGGCTACAGAAGGATTAGGTAGCAACCCCTTTCCAGTCCTTAAAACGATTTCCTCACCCATCCTTTCAACAAGTACCCACTGACTGTCTGCTAACAGTCTGCAGATGATGAGATCTCAGGGCGCCCTGGAACTTGCAGCCCCCAGACGCCTGTTCAGTTTGGGACCTGGCCTCCAGCTTGGGGCCATAGACAAGCTAGACACTGGGCCGTCCTGGAGCGTGACCCGTGTGGCTTGGCCCCTTGGGCTTCAATCTGCTGCTTCTGTGCACCGGCCTGATGTGCAGCTTTTATAAATCCAGTGGTGGTCACCCTGAAGGGGCATCGGGTTACCTAAGTCTCTGATTAGTGAGAACATGCAGTGACCACTCCTCCCTACAGGCAGCCGGGAGAATGGCTGCAGCTACCGAACCTGGCCTGAGTGACAAGGGACTGTGATGTAATGAGTCATGAGTGTGGCCCAAGGAACTGGGCATGGACCCCTCTCCCAGACCTGGGTCGCCCAGAGTCCTGGCTCGTTGTTCCTTCATTTGGGCTAAGCGGACAGAGATGGGAACTAGGCCATTTCATGAGCTGCAGGGGATCACTCAGAGCAAGGAGCTGGCGGCCGTGACGCTGGGCTCGCGCAACACCAACTGCTCACACATCATGGCCTGCCTCTGTGCGTGTCCGTGCACGCGGGGCAGACCATGCTGAGGACTCCTGCTCAAGCTCATGCCTTCCAAAGCTTGACTCGATAATCAAAATGAAGCAGCACAAGGATTTGCGGTGATTGAGCCTGATGACATGTGCCCATTAGTGAAGGAAGACACCCCGAAACCCGGTGATTATAAATGAGTGGCTGCATGGTGACTTTCAACCTCGATTCACCACAACCCAGCAGAAGTCTTGTGACCTAGTTCACACACACACACACACACACACACACCAACACACACACAAACTGCATTCTAGTAATTTTATTCTACATTGAAAAACACCCAGAAATCTATTCCAGATTGAAAAAACAAACGAAGACGTAGAGTAAAATGCTAAAAGGACTTTTTAAAAATGTGTGTTTGTGTGTGTGTGTGTGTGTGTGTGTGTGGGTGTGTGTGTTCAGCATTGAGCATACACTTCTAAGTTTAGGATAATATTAATAATTTACTTCTTTATCTTTACCACTTAATAGTGGTTTTTATTCTCTGTGTGTGTTAGGAGGAATAAGCGATCAGTGACAGCAAGCTGAATGTCATCCTTTTGGGGAATAATAAAATCATTTTAACCTCATTTGGAATAGGGGGCACTAGATTATTAAGTTGTATCTACAGCGTTCTATTCAGAATACAATAAACGGTCCTTACACCTGGGAGGTTAAAGCTGCAATAGAAGGTCTGGCAAACCCAGGGAGTCCATCCACACGGAGTGAAGAGTTCCTGGCACAGGCCAGTCAGCACACTGTGCCACCGCCAATTTCCCGGATCAATCACAGTTTTCTTTGCTGAGGAGCCTGTCGGAGCCTCATCTCAAAACAACTCTGCAGGCAGCCAGGACCAATTACTCTCGATGGCTTGGCGCCCTGGAAGCTCAGAGCTCACGCATGATCAACCTGGGAAAGGGGTTGTGGCAACACCATTCTTACAGGCAATGGATTAGTAAACAGATCCAAGGACTTGTTCCCGATGTACAGAATTCTACCGCCGAAAGCAAGGGCTTTCTATACAGCAAAATAAAGACGAATGCCATCCCTGCTAATGACTTCAAAAACATAAACAGGGCCCTTGAGATCACTCCCAGTAAAGAAATAAGAAATTTCTCATAATAGCTGCTCCCTGAAAACCAAGAAATCTAAGATGTGTAACACTGTGTTAGCCCAAACGTTGATAAGGTTTTTAACTAACAGTAAAAGAGCTGATAAAAGTCAGATTAGAAATCATACCTTATTTCTTTCTGTTCAAAACTAGTGAATAATTAATAGCCAGTTACGTTTCTGAACAATAAACATGGGGAATTAGGAGTATAAAGTTTTTCAGGACCTGCGCAGCGTCCCATCTGAATGGCATTATTAAGTTTTGCTTAGCTGCTGGACATTACGAATGCTCTGCTAGAATATAACCCCCTTGGGAGCGTGGACTTCCTGTTTCTTGTTACCTGCTGCCTCCTCTGTGTTAATAGAGGGCCTGTCTACAGCAAGTGTGCAGAAATTATTGCTGCAGGACCCTGGTGCATTCACTGACCACCACCCCCACACACTTGTACCCAGGACCTGGAAATCTACTGCATGGCTTCCCGAGTCCCCGAAAACTGTTATTCTTGGCCCTCCTCCATCCCTAACTACCCAAGATGTAAGCAGGTGTGTCAAGCCCCCCTGAATAGGTCCTTCAGCCCCAGAGATAAGGGCACCAACCCTCCACTGGGCAGGCCTGCTTAGCTCACCTCTCGCTCACATACCCAAAGAAGGAAATAGCATGCACGGCACGGAGACGGGGTCACACACATCGTCCAAGGGCAAACACAGCTCGTGACAAATGAGGGCAAGTCCAAAGGCCAGGGGAATTGAAGTTTCTTGAAATGGATCGATAAGAAACAGTGAAGGCCAAGTCAAGACAGAAGTTTGGAAGATCCATATGCACTAAAAGAATCGAGGTCAACATAAGTGTGAAGAGCACAGTTGATTGGCCTGACGTGTTGGGGAAAATGGGAAATAAGAGGTCAACAAAGACATTTTTCAAAGTTGGAAATCTTGTAGTTGGGAGTTATTTCCAGCTTTGGAAGTTCAAGGAATGACCTTGGCTTTTGTGAGTTGAAATTGACTACAGCCAAGAAGACGTTATTTTTCAATACTCTGAGACCACAGCATTCAATTCTGATATTTTAACTGTGTTTACATCTACTTGTTTCACAAATTAAACCTTTAACATGCATATGGAATCAGCCTGAGGAATCTAAAACCATAAAAATATGATATATTTTCTCCAACTGAATTACCCACACAAAATCTCACTATTTATTTTGATTCACTGTTTTCTGTTAATAAATAGCACCAACTTTTAAAAAAAATTATTAATGTCACAAAAGAATTAGATTTTTATTGGGGAAAAAAAATCCTCTGTTTGCCAAAAAACTTATCTTCATAACTTTTATTAACACAAATACTCAGAATGTGTTTACAATGCACGAAGCATCCTTCTATGTAATATTAAGACATTGTTCTCACCTGTCCCTTATAGAAATTCCCATGTTTAAGTCCCACCAAACCCTGCTGGCTAACCCCAGTAACTTAAGTCTTATAGTTTATAAAATTTGAAATGTAATCATCTCCAAAATAGGGAGGCTTTTAGTACAATAACCATGGCACCAAGTGCCTAAAGGCACAGAGCAAGGGTTTCCTTAGAACAATATGGAGCTTTAGTTTCTGTGCTATAGGAAATTGTAAATGTCCACCAATTCTCTCTCTACTATTCTGTACCTTCATTAATTTAAGAAACACTTTTCACTCTATCTTCCATTCCCTAGTCATGAAAAACATTTCCTAGGCCCCAATGGTCTATGCATTCTGCTCTTTTATTTGCACTTCTTAAAATTCAGGGAATCCTCTGTGAAAAATGCGATGAGGAGAAACAGTCCAGAAAGTTGTTGGGATAGCTTTTAGGCAGTGAATTTATTGTACATATTTTAAAGTTGACCTTTTAGTGCAAGTTTTTATCCCATTCCATTGCAAGGAATAGGGCAACGTGTTCAGGTTTAAATATCTGTGAGCCGGTGGCACTGAACAGTGCGTTTCATGAGGACAAAGGCAGATTAAATCACGAAGAAGCCAATACGTTCCTTTTTAAGGCTAAGTAGAGGGAGGAGAGAGTTTTTTTAGGAAGAAAGTAAGTTTCCACAAAAAGGAAGATTTGCCCCTAAATTTTAAGAATTGGATATGCAAATCATTTTTGTAAGTTCTTTTCTAGACTAGATGTTGCTAGCAATTATGTATGCATATAAATAATACATAAATGGTGTTAGTCACACTGATGATGTTACTCATTCCTGTTTTTGAGAAGGAATAGCTTTCCACAGGTTGCCCTAGGCTTAGCCTTTCTCTTGGGTAGATGTGTAGTTTATAAGAGCTGAACCTCCAGAGCACAAAAATGAAGTAAATAGTATTAGATCTAAGAGGACTGAATGAATGAATCGACTCCAAAGAATTAGGCATTACAGAAGCCCCAAGTTACTGAATTTTCCCATTATTCATATTCGAGCCTCCTAAAAACATTCCACCAGGACCTCTTGCAGACTTTGGGGGTGGGGGGGGGGGCACATGTCGTCTAAATGTGAGAAGGAACCCGCTAACACGTTTGCCATTCCACAGCCACAGATGGACTCACACCCTCTCAACACAGTAAGCTCCCTGGCAGTCAGGCCAAGGCTGGACGGACACTTGTGAGGTCAGGCCTCTCCATTAACCCCCAAGTTCTATGTTGAGTGACTCCCCAGGTAAGCCAAGCTCTTATAGCTAGATGAACTTGGAGGGAGAGGATATGTGCCACTTTCCAGATTTGTGCTGCTTAGCTAAAATCATCAGAAGCCACCTTAATTTTGTATTTTTTGCAAACGTCTTCTCATGACCTTATTGAATACGTACTGCTCTTGCATCTGCTACTCAGGTTTCCAGGTGAAAGATTTGTGGCTGAAGTGTGTGACCTATGTAAGAATGCAGGTGGAAGCATGAAGATGAAAATGAGCCTCCTCATGAGAGGTCCGAGTCCCAGGCAGGAAGTGTGCTGTTTCCTAATAGCAGTGAGTTAACGTCCCCAGTTCCTGGCAGCACTACTTACAATAGCCAGAATATGCAAACAGCCTGTGCCCATTGAGAGTGAACGGACAAATAAGGTATACATCTATCCAATGGAATACCGCTCAGCCATAAAAGACAAAATAGTGCCATTTGTGACAACATAGGTGGATATTGAGGGTATTATGCCAAGTGACATAAGTCAGACGGAAAAGGACAAAAACCGTATCATTTCACTCACCAAACTCATAGATACAGACAACAGATTGGTGGTGACCAGAGGGGAAGTGGGGTACAAGGTGGGAGAAATGGGTAAAGGGGGTCCATCATATGGTGACAGATGGAAACTAGACTTTTGGTGGCGAGCATGTCACAGTGTATACAGATACCAAAGTATACACCTGAAACCTATACAATGTTAATAGCCAATGTTACCTCAATAAATAAAAAAAAGTAAAAAATAAAAACAAAAAACAGTGGGGCTGGCTGAGTAGCGCGGTGGTTAAGCGCTGGCTTGGGAAGCCAGCGGCCCTGGTTCGGGTCCCACTTATGAGGGCCAGTGACACTGCCCTCAAAAAAAAAAAAACAGTGAGTTAACTTTCAGTACAACAAAAAAATCTAGTTAAATGGGATATTCCAAATTGACTGTCCTCAAACACAAATTTGAGTGCCGATTGCAAGGCAGACAGTGGGGGACAAGGATGCCCTCACAGGGCATTGGATGTCTCTCATCCTTGAATGAGAGACAGAGAGAGAGGAACAGGAGAAAGAGATGGGACAAGAGGGAAGGAACAAAGGAAGATGCATGAGAATGAAGGCAGAGAAGACTGCAAAGAGGGCAAACCTGGCCCATTCACTTTGGGGGACAGAGATGGGAAAAGAAGGGAGGAAGAAAAAGAAGGAAATTTGCTTCCATTCTCTAACCCTTTGGAAAGCTAGTGAGCATTACCTTTAAATATTATAATAGCACAGCAATTAACAGAACAGTCGAGAGTGGACTGCTGTGTCCAGTAAAAAGATGTCTGTGAGAAGTTTATAACAGGTTCATGCAAAGAGAGATAAAGGACATGGTGCATATGAACAGTTTGATCACAATGCTGTAAATATTAAGACAATATTGGAAGAGAATATATTTAAATGTTTACCATGGTTAGCTTTGAATAATGAAATTGGACATGTTTGTTTTTCTCATATGCACCTGTCTTTTCTCTATATTTTTAAGAAAATAAGCTGCATGTACATTAGAATTTTATTTATTGAAATATCATTGAATTATTCCATTTAAAATATTTAAAAGCCCCAAATGAGACAAAGAGATGTGTCCTAAATGAAATAACGGGACAAAACTCCAGAAAAAAAGTTCAGCAACATGGTGACAAGCCATTGATGTGATGTGGAGTTCCAAACACTGGTTATATAGACACTCAATGATCTCAGGGAGAACTTCAACAAACAGATGGGAAACAAAAACGGAGATGGAAAACATAAAGAACCAGTCAGAAATGAAGACTAGAGTAACTGAAGTGAAGAACACACCAGTGGGAATCAACAGCAGATTAGATGATGCAGAGGATTGAATCAGCGACCTGGGAGAAAAGATAGCAGAAAACACATAATGGGAAACAGCAAAACAAAAAAGAAAACAAAAAGTTGATAGTTTAAGGGGCTTCTAGGCCAACATCAAACATACCAACATTCGCATTACAAGGACAGAAGGAGAAGAGAGAGCGCAAGGAATTGAAAACACATTTGAGGAAATAATGACAGAAAATATCCCTAATCTAGCAAATGAAATAGACATACAAGTCCAGGAAGCACCAAGTGTCCCAAACAAGATGAACCCAGGGCACTTGTAATTGAAATGACAAAGGAGGTAAGAATATACAGCGAGGAAAAGACAGTTTTTTAAATAAATGCTGTTGGGAAAACTGGACACATGCAAAAAAATGAAACTAGACCACTCTCTTACACCATATACAAGAATATAACTCAAAATGGATTAAAGACTTAAATGTCAGACCACAAACCTTAAACTCATAGAAGAAAACATAGGCAATAAACTCTCTGACATTACTCACAGTAATATTTTTTTTTTTTTGATATGTCTCCTCACACAAGGGAAACAAAGAAAAATCAACAAATGGGACTACATTAAGCAAAAAAGACTGCACAGCAAAGGAAACCATCCACAAAATGAAAAAAAAAAAACTACCAAATGGGAGAAGATATTTGCCAAGAAGGTGTTCCTATCCAAAATATATAAAGAACTCATAAGTATAACTTAACACCAAGAAAACAAACAATCATTTAAAAAATGGGCAGAGGACCTGAAGAGACATTTCTCCAAAGAAGACATAGAGATGGCCAAGAGACATGTGAAAAGATGCTCAATGCCACACAGCATCAGAGAAATGCAAATTAAAACCACAATGAGGTATCACCTCACACCTGTCAGAATGGCTATCATCAATAAATCAACAAGCAGCAAGTGTTAGGGAGGATGTGGAGAAAAGGGAACCCTGTGCAGTTGTGGGATTGCAAATCGGTGCAGCCACCATGGAAAACATTTTTTTTGAGGTTCCTCAAAAACTAAAGATAGAACTACCACATGGTCCACCAATTCCACTTCTGGGTATTTATCTGAAGAAAACAAAAACACTAATTCGAAAAGATATATGCATCCCTATGTTCACTGCAGCACTATTTACAAGAGCCAAGATATGGAAGCAACCTAAGGGTCCACTGACATACGAATGGATAAAGAAGATGTGGTACATATATACAAGGGAGTATTACTCAGCCACAAAAAAGAACAAAATATTACCATTATGATCTCACTTATATGTCGAATCTGAAAACCATAATAAATGAACAAACAAGACAGAAACAAACTCATAGATACAGAGAACAAACTGATGGTTACCAGATGGGAGGTGGGTTGGGGAGCAGAATGAGAAAGGTAAAGGGATTAAGAAGCATAAATTGCCAGATATAAACATGACCACAAGGATGTGAAGTACAGCATAGGGAATATACTCAATAATACAGTAATAGCTGTATATGCTATCAGTGGGTCTTAGACTTATTGGGGAGATCACTTTGCAAGTTATATAAATGTCTAATCACTATGTTGTACACACCTGAAACTAATATTGTATGTCAACTGCAATTGAAAAACAAAATTTATCGAGCATCTCCTCTTTAAATTGCATTTCAGCCACTATAATCACACCTAGCTTATACCCTCAAGTCTCTTGTGCTCAAAATCTATAAATCCAGGCTGGCCGAGTGGCGCATTGGTTAAGAGCTGGTTTTGGGATGCCAGCGGCCCCAGTTCGGATCCCACATATGAGGGCCAGTGACACTGCCCTCAACAGCTAACAACAGCTCCACCTGGAGCTGGGCTGTGTGAGCCCCGGTTGGACAGTGTAGGCTGCAGCCCCTGCTGCAGTGGGCTGCCATAGGCTACAGTGAGTGGCCCGCAGCCAGCGTGAGCGGCTGGCAGCCAGTGTGAGCTGCCAATAGCCACAGTGAGCGACATCCAGAGGCCAGCGACCGATCTGCCTCATCCGGGAAGAGCGCAATGACGATACCAATATAGGCCAGTGAAGCAACGTCCTCTGCAACTAGACTGAAGAACAAAAGGACAGCAATTTGTCTGTTCCCCTTCCCTGATTCCCCAACGCTGTTCCCCTCCCCCAATTCCCCCAATAAAATCTTTAAAAAAAAACCAAAAACTATAAATCCAACTCTCCGCCTCCCCTGCCCCTGAAAATAGCTGGAGAAACACACACACCCATGAAGGCTGGTGCTGACAGCATCCATCTTGCTGAAGCCAACAACGGCGCCTCAGTCCCCACCGCCCTCGGCCCATCAGGCACGTTTAACCCGCGAGCGCGTCCTTCCCTTGCCTTCAGGGCAGCCCACTCTCGGGGTTCACTCCGACCTCACTGCTGGCTCCTTCTCGCCACCCTTTTCTGGTTCCTCCGCTTGTACTCCGGGCTCCTCTCTCAGCCCTCACTCGTTTCTTTGTCGGTGTCTGCTCACCCTCTTATTGATCTCATCTAGTGCTATGGCCTCAGACAACATCTGCATGAAATCTCACAGATCAAACTGTCTACGTCACATCTCCACTCTGCTATCTGCCGGACTTCTCACACTTAACACGCCCACCACTAACCCTGGGCTGTTCTCCCCAAAGCGCGCCCCCTCTACGGCCTTCCCCCCTGAACGATGGCAAGCCCATCCTTCCAGCTGCTCAAGCCCAAAGCCTTGAGTCACTCGCGTCTCCTCTTTCTCTCCCAGTGGCGCGCTGTACTTTCAGGGTGTACTTAGTATCTGACCGCGTCTCACCATCTCTGCTGTGAGCTCCCTGGTCCCAGCCATGACTGTCTCTCATCTGAATCGCTGCCATCACCCCGCACGGGTCCCTACTTCTACTTTGCCCTTCTCCCCCAAACTATTCATGTCCAACCACACCACTTCTCTGCTCAAAACCCCACAGCGGCTTCAGAAGAAAGCCAGAGCACTCACGCAACAAAACACCAGATGGGCTGGCCCGCCGTCACCATCACCTCTCTCGCTTTCTCCTGGTCTCCTGCTCATTCTTCCCAAGCCTCACGGGCCTCCGTGCTGTTCCTGAAGCAACCCCGAGGTGCCCTGCCTTAGGGCCTTTGTTCTGCCTGTTCTCTCCATCTCGAAGGCTCCCTGACCACGCCCCACAGCGAAGCCTACCTGGAGGGGGCCTGCTATTTAACAAGGAGACATGCCCCACGACGCCCCTGCACCCGCCCCACCTCTGGCATTCACAGTCCCCTTACTTTACGTGAATTTGTTTTCAAAGAACTTATCACCTTCTAGCACACCATATAAGTTACTTGTGTACTCCCTCTTCCTCCTGGTAGAACATAATCTCCACGAGGGCAGGGACTTGTGTTTCATTCACTGATGTGTCCCCACGCCCCCGCACAACACCTGGCACCTCATCAGCTCCTGCGTTCACACCTGCTGACTGAGAATTTACCGAGTGCCAGGCACTGAGCACGGAATAAGACCGACGTGACGCCTGCCCCCGGAGCTTACGGTCTAATTCTTGTTGAGATTTCCTGGAGACATCTAATTTTTAGACAAGTCAAAAGAACGTGGAAAAGCATCAGGAAGAGCTGCATCAGCCGCCCTCGCAGCATGTTAAACGCTGTAGCTAAACCGTCAGAATTAAAGGCTGAAACGGACGTGATAACCGTCTGCTCCCAGCTTCAGGCTCCTGCTATCCCAAACCACTGGGAGACTACAGTCAGCATCCAAGACTCCTCAGTCCAGGACATAAATAAGAGTTCATCCTAATGACATTAAGTGTAATTAGTGATGAACAAAATCAATCAGAGCAGACAATGTCATTCTAGTCTTTCAACAACTCCTCTCCTAAATAAGAAGACGTGCTCCAAATGAAAATAGGTCCATTGAAAAATTTCCCCTGACGTGGTAATCAAGTCGTAGGCTTTATTCAATAATTAGCTGGACTGAAGCCCTTCAGTGCCCATTTTCCTGCAGCTCTGGCAGCAAATTGATAGCCCCAGGCAATTTTTAATTAGCATCCTTCAAAACCGTTTGCTAAATTAGTCAACTATGAAATAACCTCACCCAAATGATCGAGTTCAAATTGCATTTCAAACCCGTCCCGATTTCACTGTGTGAACATACCATCACTCCAGGATTATCAATTACAGTGCCTGTCAGCCTGTTTCAATCCTCGCTCAGCGCAGCGGCAGGAAATGCCAGCTGGCACATCTCCACGCTGCTGTTCCAAGGGGCCAGCCAGCCATTCGGCGTTGACATTTCTATCTCCGGAAATAGCTCCGGCCCCATCCTTAGCCCCATGGTGATGGCACTTAGAGGTAAGCCTCCTATGCACAGGTAAGTCACCGGTGCTTCTCCACGCGAGGAAAGCTCTCTAAGGAGTGGTGCTGGCCGAGCGTACTTGGCATGACACTTGTGCTCATCATGGGTGACTGCTTTCCCACGCCCTCACCCCGAAAGAGCCCTCCTGCAGGTTCTGTTATTCAGCAGGTGTGTGCATAGGATCTTCCTTCATTTCAAAATAAGGCGAGGCATCGGGTCGCTTGAACTCCAACACATCGATGAGAAGACAGAGCATCAGGAGGCGTAAGTAACGCTCCCGGAGGTGAAGACAGAGTCAGGACAGGATCTCCAGGCGCCTGACTGGCAGCCACCTGCCACCACCTCGTGCCACCATCCACTGCAGCCTCCATCCCCTCCGAACACGCCTCTAACGCCGCGGTGAGGGCGATTTTCTGGAAGTGCACGCCTGCTGGATGACTTCTGTACATGGCTCACCACTGCACCTCGCTAAGGCCCCAGACGCTCCCGCGAGGCCCTGGGCCATCTGCCCTCTGCTTTCTCTCCCGTCTGCTCTCCACGCTCCGGTCACACTGACACTGACCAGTGTCTGGATGCCATTGCTCTCGCAAGGCCTTCACACAAGCTATTTCCTCGGCCTCTGACCCAGCCCCTTGCACTTCATGGAGGTTGGCCTTGGCTTCCCCCCATGGGGAGGTCATGGGGGTGCCCATGATGGACTTGCCTAGACTCCAGGAACCCAGCCTTCCCCCTGGGGGACAACAAGGTGGACAACAAAGTGGTGTTGGCTGAGGGTCACTGCGGGGACTCTGGTGGACCAAGTAGCCCGTGGCCTGGGGAAGGGAACCTAGGAAACTTGCGAGGGGCAGGAATCTGATCCAACATATTATATTAATCACTCTGTAATAACCAGATGTCTTATATTCTAGATGCTTCCAGAACCCAAAGGCAAATAGATCACTGCATAAATTATATAAATGTCTAACCACTATGCTGTACCTCTGAAACTAATATAATATTGACTGTCAGCTGTAACCAAAAAAGGTAATTAAAAACAAAATCATTCTCCAGAGCTATATATAGGCTTGCACAGCCTCAGAGCTGGACAGACACTAGACACACTGATTGGGTGCCCGAGGCTTATCTGATGAAGGAGCACCCCTATTTGCAGATACACAGCACCCCACATACATGCCTGAACTCTACGTATGTACCATGAGCAGAGTTATGGTCACCTAAGTCTTTAATTACCCAAAGCTACCAAACTATGTTTCCAGGCATCCAGTTGACTAATGACGCATGCGTCTCTCTTATTGTCCCATGTTGAAATGTACCTCTTGGAGCATTTCCTCCACCGGGTGGCAGCCAAGCCTTCTAAAATGCTATCGCCACCCTGGTGAAGGAGCAGGAAATAGCTTTGAGACCAAACTTCACACCGACACGCCTGTGTCTGTGCACTTGGGCTTGACCATGGCAATGGCATTCCCCGGAAGATGGTCAGTATCAGCACTGCACACGATATGGTATCTGATGGCCCCTTCCAAACACAAGTGTGACGTTTTACCACTGACAAAGCAGGGCTGCAAGGAAGCCATGTCACAGCGGCTTCCCCATGTAGGATGCTCGACTGTCCGTGCGAGACGGCCTGTGCTGTCGCCCCTTGGCCAGAGGACCTGACCGTCAACTCCTAAGGGCCCCACGGTGCTGAAGCCCAGCCTTCCTCATAGGAACACTGAGGCTGGTGCCTTCCCAGCAGGGATGTGACTTAGCTCCGCCCACTTCATTCATGTCCTCACATTATGTTCAGGGAGGTCCATTTCCTCCCCAAATCCTTTAAGGGCGGAGAGGACATTATTCGCCTTCGTTTCCCTTTTTCCTTCTGCAGTGCTTGGCCCCTCCTTGGTTCTTCAGTCTCTTCTCTCACCATTTATGCTTACAGCTCATTCATTTATCTGGCTAACTCCACACTCCATAGCATTTTTCTCTTATTTTTGGAGGGGGGGAGGGGGGCTTCCTGGATGCCCCCAGACCCTTTCTGCTTAAATTTGCAATAATTGTCTGTGTTGAATGCAACCTACAGCGCTGCCTGATGTCGGCAAGGATTACAATATACCTTCAATGCCTAACAGGGTGTCTAAAATACAGTCAGCTTCAATTCACAAAATAGAGTATTACATTTTGTACATAGTGGGAGCTGAACAAATGCCCAGGCGTCAGCGTATGAGGCTTGTAGAGACTCCATTTTTCCCCTTTGCTACACGAGAGGGATGGGCCGCAGACACTCCCCGTCACTTTCGGAGCCCTCGCCCTGCCTGTTCTCAGGGCAAGGTGAACCTAAGTTTTCAGTTGTTCAGAATTCAGTCTAACAAAGTTTGAGGGGTAAAGTACTGTGGACTGGAGAAGCTGCCAACAGGAAGCTGCATCATCTGAGCAGAAGAGCTGTCCCTGGGCTGAGGGGTGCCTGTGAGGAGGGGTGCAGCAAGACAGAAAGACAGGGTGCTGCTTCTATGGAGAGGTGGCAGAGGTGTTGGCCCGAGTTTGTAACAGATGAGAACCCTGGTTCTCAAAAAGAACAGCCAATACTGGTGTCAGAACCAGCTGGGCCACCTGCTAAAAACTGAACATTTCTGGGTCTACTCCAGAAATGCAAAATCAGGGGAGAGGGAGCGAATCAAGAGATACTGCATTTTTAAGTACTTTTCCGGGTGATTCTTGAAGAAAGAAAGAGTATGAGAAGGCAGAGCAAGATGGTGTGCCCAGGTTTCATCCTCCATAACTGTGGAATGCCATGGGGCATAAAAGGAGAGGAAGGTCAGAACTGGAATTATAGATGGAGGAATCTGAATTTCTTGAAAAAAACACAGGCAGATAATGACATGGGGAAGGGCACATTTGTTTTTATATTCTGCCTCTAAATGCCTTCCTATGTTGGGAGAACCCGTTCCCTATGGATCTGGGTGGGAGCACAGCCCTGCTTCTCACTATGGGAACCCAAGAGGCAGCACTCCCTGTCTCCACCCTGTAGGGGCTGGAGTATGAGGCTATATCAAGACTGGTCACTAAGATGCTTCTGCTCAGGACTTCGAGTCTTAAAGGCGAAACGCAAAGATGCAGACAGAGATAAGAAATGATTCGTGGCAATGGCCCCCTTAGTTTCCAGGCACCCACGGCGACACCCAACCTCGACTCTTCTTTGGGTGGCAGCCTGACAACTTCTGAGCCATTTTCCAAGTATAACTTTCCTGCCTCCCCGCTGAATCTATGAGCTGCTCATATATTTCTCAATAAATTCCTCTTCTGCCTAACTTTATAAGATTTGGAGGACATTAGAGGACAAAAATAGACCCGTGATAAAGTCCTCCGGATATTGAAGAGAAAGAAATAATAGAGTTATTATTTGGAGAAAGCATGCTCTGAGAGCAAAGGGTCAAAGTTGCTTGAGATAAGGATTCAAGGCGGCACAATACCCTAGAAATTAAGGAAGAGTTCCCTAAAGAAAGAGCAGAAATTGACGTGGGAGGGTTGGCCGTTTCCTTTTCTGTGTTCCCAGACCGCTTTGATCAGATTCCTATTTTTACAATTGTCACACTTTATTACAGTTATGTTTCCCCCCCCCCATAGACCGTCGGTGCCACTAGAGTAAGAACCATCACTTACTCCCCTTCACATCTATATGGCATCTCCCCATAGCAGGTGCTCTGAAATGAGGCAGGCAAGGAGGAAGAAAGGAAAAATCCAACCTTAAAAGAAAAGGTAAAACATGTAGAATGGTAGTTCCCTTGGGCCTCCTGAGATGCAAACTGTATAGGCCTTCTTCTTCCTCAGGGTGTCGCCAAAGCAGCACCTGGGTTCCTGCCACCACCTCCCGCCAGCCCACCAGCCAGGCAGATCCCCTGCCAGCTCCTTTCAAAGGTGTCCTGTCCCTGGCTCAGTCCTCCCACCAGACCCTTTAAGGTCCTTCGTGTTTTTAAAAAAGACAAGGAGAGTCTTTGCTCCCAAGCAGCTTTCTTTGGCTTTCTGCCCTGCAAAAACTCCTGAGTCAAGGGAACATGAAGGGCTTAATCACCTGCCTAAAAGATGCAAAAATATAATGAATAAAATACACACACACACACACACACAAAATTATCCTGCAAGACCTCTTTCCCACCTAACTCCATGAGGTGATGAGTGCCACTGAGAACCAAGGCTCCTCGTCTGGGTTACTCTGCATCACGCTGGGCACGTGGAATGTGCTGAATGCTCATTACAATCAAATGCACTCAAGTGGGAGAGACCCACGGAGAGAGAGAGACAGGCAGACACAGGGGTTAACGATGCAGAGGTGGGACAGACGTTCCTAGAGAAGCTGGAAGAATCGGCTTAATCATGCAGTGGGAGAGATACTTAGAAATGGGAGGCCTCTCAGACAACAGGGAGAAGCCAGAAGGTGGAAGAAAAGCCCCCTCTTCCTGGTGAGAAGAGGCCGCAAAGAACCCAGAACACGACGTGTTTCCAGCAGTTAATCTGCTCTAGCTCTACCGCCGTGTACTAGTTACCCTACCACCGTGTACGTTACCCTACTGCCGTGTACTAGTTACCCTACCGCCGTGTACTAGTTACCCTACCATCATGTACTAGTCACTGTACGTACCATTGGGTACCAGGTACTCTACCATCGTGCACTAGTTAACCTACCGTAGTGTACACTTACTCTACCGTCATGTACCAGTTACGTGCGCAGCAGATAAGTTATCTCTTAGATTCCAGATGAGGAGCAGCCAGGTCCTAACTGATAGCATGACGATGACACAGCACTCAGTGATTCTGCAGTTGGTGCCAGACTCATTGTCCAAGCAGAACTCTTAAATTGTGTCTAGCAATTGGGAAGAAGGAAGCAAATAGATATTTGGTGACCGGAAGAGAGGGCTGAGGCAGAGACAGTGAAGTTCCCCCAAATATTCACTTTCTCACACATTTCCCAGTGCCCTTATAATTAATTGGGGCCATATGATGACTTCAGACTAACAAAACGTGAGCCCAAGGGACGAGATCACATCCAATTGATGGCAGCTAAAAAGTCCTCAGTTCTGCTGGAAGGTCTGAAGAACAGGGTGTACTTTAGAGATGATGGGTCAATGAGACCGTCAGCATAGGTCCTTGAGTGTATGAAGCACAGTGGGCCGCTGAGGGCCGCTGACCAGAGCTGGACATGCAGTATGAGTCACCAACCTGCGGGCTCAAGGCACTGAGATCTGAGGACTTTTTTTTTTTTCAGCGTAACTGATCCTATCCTAACCTGTTCTACCCACTCTGCAATCTTCCTTCTCCCCCTCCCTGAGGGTCACCCCATACACATCTTCCATGGATGAGTTTTTATGCAGGAACAATCAACTTTAGAGCTTCAGACCTGCCTGAAGAAGCTGCGAAATGACACTGCAGTCATTCTCAGTCACTACCTACCGTGCACTTTTGTCATTCAAGAAAACCTCTAATTGCATTAGGAAATGCTTCCAACTACATGTGTGAGAAAATGGAGGGGAATCCAGGCGTCTCATACATTTTCAAAGGCATATCATTTCTTTTGATATAACAAGGTACCCAATTCCCTACCTTGTGTATCAATTCTCTACCTTGGGCTCAGGAGCTTGGATATTTGTTCTCATAATTCCACTAATTTCTGTCTCCTTGAATCCCCACACCTTGACTGTTCTCTCCTGTGACAAGAAAGACAGACCACCCAGCCTTGTTCAATGAGTTTCAAATATTCCAAGGCACTTTGAGCTGTGCCAAGGTCATTTTCTGTGCAAGCAACATTAGGATTAATTTATAGGCCATATATGACCCTGCAGATGGTGTGGCAGGTGAAAGGGGACACATACACACTGGTTCTGGCATCTAAGATACTAGTTATCTCATAGTCCCAAATCTAAAACAGTATTGACTATTTACCCCACACAGCCAGCTTCCAATGCTAATTATTCAGAATCATCCAGTAACGAGGAACGCTGTACTGAAGTTAGAACATAACCTAACTTATTAACGACGAAGCTGAATAGAGGTCATTTTTTGGACATGCAAACAATATTTTAATTCGTATTTAATTAGGACTTGCAAATTAAGTATCGAGGGGAGAAGGGAGGGAGGAGTAAAAGGAATATATGAGAAAGGGAAGCAAGCATGACAGGGCGTGCTAGGAGTCCAGGACAATAAGAAGGGACAGTTGAGGCATTCACATACGGGGGACACATGTGGTGGGAGTCTGCAGGGAGGAAAGCTATCAGGTGTTCACTGGTCATCATGTAAAGAGCGTGGAGAGAAGAATTCTGCAAAACAGACACAGAGCGAGTTCCAGGAAGCTCAGGGGGTTCCCCTCAAGCCTTCAGCTGAGTACTGACCACCGCTTGTGTGTGAGGAAACTACCTTAGCTAGGAAGAGAGCCAGTGAAAAGGCAAGACAAGCACCCAGGACCAGGACTCGTTTGTATTCCCGTAAGCCAGTGGGGAAGGACCTCATAAAGCAGGGTGCACTGAGCAGAGGACCCAGCAGAGTGCTGCCAGGTAGCAGGGAACTTAGCCCTAGGCTGTGGGCTCCTCTGGTCCAATGCAAACAACTTAGAAGTGAAGCTTGAAAGGATTAAAGTGTTTCCAAGTGAAAGAATGGAGCGAGGCTTGAGAATATATGTATGTGTGTATTTGTACAAGGATATACCTTGTTGCATATATAGAAGATATATAGAGGAAGATAGACATACATCTATACATATCTCCTATATATACAATCAGGTAAAATTCACAAGCTCTGTCATCTAATACATTTCCAGGCATACAAAGAAACAGGAAAATATAACCTGTAATTAGGATATAAGTATAGTAATAGAAACAGACCCAAAAGTAGTAGACAAAGACATTAGAAAGCCATATAACTATATTCCATATATTCAAGAAGGTGAAGGAAAAATATATGTATGTTATGTAAAGGCATGGAGAACATAAAAAAGTACCCAAATCAAACTTGTAGAGATGACAGGAAAAAAACCAATGTCTTACGTGACAAACTGAATGGAATTAACTGCAGACACTGGAGATTAGGAAACTTTA
Organism: Aselliscus stoliczkanus; assembly: GCA_033961575.1. Classification (NCBI taxonomy): domain Eukaryota; kingdom Metazoa; phylum Chordata; class Mammalia; order Chiroptera; family Hipposideridae; genus Aselliscus; species Aselliscus stoliczkanus. The sequence continues at coordinate 86,134,340 of CM066740.1, read as the reverse complement.
AGACATGGCAATAGACACTCTTCAAAATGAAACAGAGAAAAAGCCTGCCCCTACCCCAAAAGCAGCATATAAAACATTGGTGAACTGTAAGACAACTTCAAAAGGCAAATATATATATAATTAGTGTCCCCCAAAGGGGGACAAAAAAGGGGAGATAGAAAAAAATATTTGAAGAAATAATGAATGAAAATCTCATTTTATGGAAATTACAAATGCACAAATGCAAGAAGTTATATGAACCCTGAGATACATCAAGAAAACTAAACTAAGGTACATGATAATAAGGTACTTACAACCAGTTATCAAGAGAAAACCTTAAAGTCAACTAGAGACTAGAAAGTCACACGTATAGAGGAATAAAAATAAGAACACTAGCCAGTGTCTCTTCAGGAACAAGGCAAGACAGAAGATAGTGAACCAACATCTTTAAGGAACTGAAAAAAAACAAAACCTCTCAGTCTAGAATTCCATAATCGGCTTTTAAAAATGAAGGCAGGGCCGGCTGAGTGGTGCATTGGCTAAGAGTTGGCTTGACTCCAGCTCTGAGCAGCAGGGCCCCGGTTCCGATCCCACATGAGGGCCAGTGACACTGCGCCCTCTACAGCTAAGGTGGTGAACAACAGCTCAACCTGGAGCTGGGCTGCCGTGAGTTGCTGGCGACGGGGTAGGCTGCAGTGGGGCTGGCCGGCAGTGGATGTGAGCTGCATGAGCTGCTGTGAGCAGCCATCCAGATATGGCTGGCAAGTGACTGCCTCACCCAGGAAGAGCGCAATGATCATACCAACATGGGCCAGTGAAGCGATGTCCTCCACAACTAGACTGAAGAACAAAAGGACAGCAACTTGTCTGTTCCCCTTCCCCAATTCCCCAATGCTGTTCCCCTCCCCAAATTCTCCAAAATCTTGAAAAAAAAGAAGGCAAAATAAAGACCATTAAGACATATACATATTGAAAAATTTATCACCAGAATTTTACAAGAAATGTTAAAGGAATTTCTTTAACATGGAAAATGATACCAGATGGAAATTTGTTCTAGTCAAAGGAATGATAAATACCAGAAATAGTAAACAGGTAAGTAAATATAAAATATTTCCTTATTTTAAAAATACTTTTAGAAGAGAATTGGCTGTTGAAAGCAAAAATAATAATGCATTATTATTTTTATAACATATATAGAAGTAAAATGTATGACAACAGTAGCATAAAGGATAGGAGGGGAGACAAATATACTGTTGTAAATTTTTTATATTTTAGTGAAGTGGTATGATGTCATGAGAAGGTACATTGTGATAAGTTCAAGATGTGTATCCTATAAGTCCTAAAGCAACCACTAAAAAAGTCAATGAATGCTACAAGTCAATGTTATCATCAATAAGCCAACAAATGAGATAAAATTGAATCATAAAAAATATTCAATTCCTCAAAAATAAGGTATAAAAAGAGGAACCAAGAAAGATGTGATGAATGAAAAACAAATAGCAAGATAACAGATTAAAACATAATCATATCCATTATCGCATTATATGTAAATAGTCTAAATGCCCTAAACAAAAGGCAGAGATTATCCGATTGGATAAAAAAGCCAGCTCCACCAATACATACAAGAAAGCCCATTTAAACAGTCAGGAGTGGTCCTGAACACACTACCAGCCCTCGCAGGCTGCAGCAGCTCTGGGTTTTGTGTCTGCTTTGAATAAACCATGGCCCCTGGAGCATATGGACTTGACGGTGGAGTCATGCCAAGTCTCACTGTGTTCTCTACAAGCCCTGAAATGTCTCATTTTATCCCTGGCTTCCGGATTCTTCAGTTCTCAGAATGGCCAGTGCTTTCAGGAAGCATTCTAACTTGATGTCCTCCTCCCATACCTGTTATGTGTCACACTGGGAAATTACCAGAAACTGTAATTTGTGTCATGAATCCGATAACCCTAGGGTCTCCCTTCCAACTAAAAAGCCCCTGTTATTAGTGCATTCATTTGGCAAATCATTAACGTTTATAAGCCAGCCACCGTGCCAGATGTACTGCTGTACACACAGGTATATATTGATGAAGCGTTTCTGTGTCCATGGAGCTTAAAATACAGTAGAGGAGACCATCTGTCAACAAAAGTTTAATTGCATGTTGTGTGAAGGATTGTAATTCAATCAGAGAGAGACTATTAGGAGTCAGGTGGTAAGCAGGTAACGTGGCCAAAGGTATCGTCATTGAGAGGTAACATTTCAACCAAGGCCCGAGAATGGAGCAGCCACAAGACCCAAGAGAGGAGTGTCCGGGCACAGGAATAGTGTACGTCAAGACCCAAGACGGAAGAATTTAGTATGTGTAAGGTGCTTGAAGGACAAGAGTCACCTGAGATGAAGCTATGGAGCCGGAGTGGTGCAGTGGCGCTGGACCCTGCAGGGCTGGAGTGAGCAGCTTCCTTTTTCCTCCAAGTACCGTGGAAAGTCATTAAAGTATATAAATCGAGGAGTGGCATAGGTGACTTAGTTTACACTCTTAGACCATCCCTCTTGCAAGCCCGAGGCGAGTTTCTATGTAAGCTGTGAGGGCGAGAGAGAGCCCCAGGCTGATGCCCACCGGGTGGGTGACACAAGGACAGGGAGGATAAGGGGTGTGACAAGGTTAGGGGTGGGAAGCAGTCCCTTTGGGCAGGCACCAGGCCTGCGCTTGCTCATGAGCTCAAATTAACAGAGAAGCCGAAAAATTGAGCCTTTGAGCCGTATCATATCAGAAAGTCCATCTCCTGACTAAAGATGTTTCTGATAACTGTCCAGCACATCTCTGCTTCCAAGTACAGCTCTCCTCCTCTGTGCTTTTTTCTCCCTCTCCTTGGGATGGCTCTGGATGACAGCTTGACAGCTCCAAGTGGCCTAAACAGAGCCACCCTCCCCCTAACCGATTTAATAACACAGGCAGCAACCCAGCTGGGAAGATAAGAGACCATCAGCAGCCTTTTGTAAACTGAAGACCGGGTCTAGCAGCCTATCCGGTTCTATTGCTCCCTTGTCTTTCCAACAAACCGAGTGACTGGTTTTGTGGGCCTCTTTCTCGGCTAATCAATCTAGTCTTCTATCACTTCATCGCTCTGCCTCACTGAACGCAAGCCTAATATTTCACCATTCCCTCCTCCATGTAGGGGAAGCCACTCCTAGCTTCTCACCCACAAACTAAGGATTTTGCCCTCAGCTGATATCCAGCCAAAGCAGCCATTTAAAGACAAGGGCGGGTCTTCAACTCCCAACACCTGGAACTGTCATCCTGACGAATGGCGAGGTTTGGAGCCCCGAAAGGACAGAGGAGCCTGCTGCCCATGACATGATCCCCTCTGTGACCTTCTTCACCAGACCTGTGGGATGTCTGCGTTGCAAGGGACAAGGATGGCTTCACAGCCCAGGAGGACACGCACCCAGGTCCTGAAAGCACCAGCAGAACCATGAAGCCCACGTTCTGGGCAGGAGACAGAGCTGTGTCCCCACAGAGCCTGCCAAGCCACCAGCAGAGGTGTAGCCCCAGGACACCAGGGGAGGACCAGAACCCCGTTCAGGGCTTCTCCCTCTTCTCACTAACGCTGCCCTGCTGAGTTTATGACCTCAGAGTCCCAGCTCCCTTGGTGACGAAACCCTCTCGCTATACAGGTGCCAGCCTGGCTGCCTGTTTCTGTGCAATGAACAACTTCATGAACCCTCACGGATTTGAGACTGTTAGACCAGATCAACTGCCAACGGGAAGATTTTTTTTTTTTTTAAAGTCTAAGAGAAATAAAAGAGAAGCTCTAAAATTTGATTTTTAATTCTGAAAAATGTAGACGTTTAATTTTTTTTCCAACAGGTGGGAATTGTTAACTTATGGTACCGCCACTCGATAAATTCTGAAGACTGAAATAATATAGAACATATAGAACTGTGCTTTTTACAGTCCATTTGAAGGGAGAAATGCTCAAAATTACATACGTAAAATTATTATGTAAAACAGGTACAAAACGCAGGAACAGCAAAAATACTGTGAGTGAATGTATCAAACAGTCAATAACTGATATTGTTGTTCGATGGGAAATTGCATTTTTTTCCTCTTATAATCATTCTGTGTGTACCAATGTTTTCCTAATAAATTTGCATGCCTATTTTAAGAGACATAGCTATTGTTTTACTCTGTCAACAAATTAGCTATAAATTCCTCGCTTGCTTATCCACAGCCCTGTTCAAGAAATATATAAGTCTAAATGTTTTAAAAATTATTGTCAACAAAGGTTAGTAGTTAGTATACACAAAATATTATTTCTGTGAATTAAATTTAGCCAAGTCTGGGAGACCTACACTTGTGGTCAGAGCACTGGGGTCAACTTTTTTTTTTTTTTTACTTTTTTTTTGAGATAATCGTAGATTCAGGTGCAGCTGTAAGAAATGATACAGAGAGGTCCTATTACCCTCCACCCATCCCCACCCCCTGTGGTACGATCTTGTGTAACTACAGGACAATACCACACTCACAAACTGACATTGGGACAATCCATAGACCTCACTCAGATTTCACCAGTTTTACACACTCGTGTGTGTGTGTGTGTGTGTGTGTGTGTGTTGAGTTCTATGTTGTGTGTAAACTCGTGTGACCGTCACCGGGTCCAGCTTCAGAAAGTCCCATCAAGGTTGCTCCCTGGTACAGCCATGGCCACCTCCCCGCTCCCTCCCCTGCTCCCTAACTCCCAGCAATGGCCATCCACTTTTGGCCCATGTGCAAATCACCATGCCAAGCCCAGGAGGATCGTGGCACAAATGTAAACCAAATAAACAGTCTTGTCTAATGGTTAGGAGGATAGGTGGGAACCAGACTGCCTGGGTGCAGATCCTGGGCGTGCCACTTACAGCGAGGTGACCTCGGACAACGTACTGAAGCTCCCTACACCGCAGTTTCTTCTTCCATAAAATGGGGGTGACAACAGAACCTTGTAGTGTTGTCAGGAGGAATCAATGAGTTGATATTTGTCAGGCACGTAGAAAGGGCCTGGTCTGAATCCATGTATATTAAACACCTAAGAACTCAACGGCCCCGTGGAGAACTCACAGAACTGAGTAGGTCGGCCTGTGTCAGGTGAGGTAAAATCAGTGTAAACACAGCACAGCGGGAGGGAGGCATGCAGGGTGGGGGGCTCTGGAAAGCTGAGATAGGCCTCACAGGAAAGGGAGTTCCCCGCCCGGGCTTTGAAGTCGGAGTAGGACTTGGACAGAAATAAAAGGGAAGGAAGAGGAAGGTGGTTCAGGCAGATGGAGCAACAGGATTCATGGCCTTGAGGCATGGGAAAGCCAAGGCCATTCTGGGAGCCTGGGATCCGGCCGAGACGTTAGAACAAGGGACTGTGAGGAGGGGACGTCCCTAGAGATGAAGTCCCAGGGAAGGTTGGGACCGGGTGTGGAGGGCATCCAAGTGCCACGCTATAATCTGCACTGTGGCTGTATAAGCCTGGAGAAGATTCAAATGCAGCAGAAAGAGGCAAGATCACCTCCCAAACACAATGCATCAGGAGGGCTGAGAAGGGATGGGAACGTACTTTCTAAATCAGAAAACACAAGCCAAGGTGACTGATGATCAATTACTACAGTCTGATTAAAACCAACAGCAGCAGCAACCATGTCTTAAATGTGGCCACTATTCTTGTGAGAAGCCTGAAATTGTGAGGGGGGGAGGGGCATGGGATCACAGGTTATAGGCTAATTTGTGCCACCACCCGGGCTCTCCCAGCCAGAGCCCTGTCCTCATTCACCAGGTGTTCCAATGCCCTCATCAGCAGCCTCAAACCATCCTCTTCTAGAATTTCCAAAGGAAGACGCTGGGCAGACTTTGGCAGCCCCCAATGTCTCTCCTGGTCACTGGCAAGGTCAGCTTTGTCATCGCTAATCTGCTCATCTGGCCATTTGCTCCTTCAGGCTCAGGACATGCTGGTCCCTGAACACGTGACTGGCGCCGGCTGCCCCCTGCCCTCCCGGCCTTGGAGGTGCTGCGCCTGGTTGGCCCCTGGGGCCCTTACCTCCTGTTTGTTGTGACAGTCATTTCCCTACCCAGGGCCTGTTCAGATTTCTGCCTGCCTTTCACAACTGGATTCTTGCGTCTCCTGTCCCAAGCAGCTCCAGTGACCTGCTGCCACCCAGGCCTGGGCGTGGCAGGTAGGACAAGGACAAATTACCTTGTGTTTCTGCTTTGACATGTTCTCAACCAGCCTCCTTCTTCTGGTTATTTTTCTTATTATAAAAGAGAGGGAGGAAGGACCATGAAAGCTAATTTCACTTCTTTTACCCAATTGTATGGTCAGCTCGACCTAGACTGGAAATGATGACTGATTTTATTATTCTGTGCTCGCGTCAGATATGTTTCTTTTTGTGTGGTCATTCTGTGATCCAAGAGAAGAAAAAGATATTGGGAAAAATGGCTCTTGCCAAGAGGGTGGCACTGGTGGCTTACAGCAGGACTCTGAAAACTAAGAGACCAAAAGAACAGAAGTGAAAAACACTTCCCTCTAAACTAGCTTGAGCATGTGAACTTGCCTGAAGATCATGAAGATGAAATGTAATCAAACAAGGCTTAGAAGTAAATATTCCCAAGTCATCCCATAAACAGCAGCCTCCCTTCTCTGTCTCCTTGCCTTAAAGGTGACTGTGAAAGATGACTTTTAATAGCATATATATCGTGACTAACAACCCCTTCCCAGCAAAACCCATCAAGACATTCTCCCAAGCCTACATAGGCCAAATTCACTTGTAGCCATTAAATCAAATTTTCACAGAAATAAACAAAACTTTATCATTTGTAAAAATGTCACATAACAGCCAGCCCAGAATATCAAAAGAAAGACAACTTGAGTTTTTTTGATGTCACAGTCCAAGCCCTACAAATTCAACTATGTACGAGTTTAGAAAACGCCAATGTCCTCCATTTCCGAAGCCCCAGAGCAGAGCCTTTTACACAATTAGACCCTGTATCGTCCAATGTTTGGTGTAAAGGTGTCCAGTCTACGAGGCGGGGTTGAGTCTGCTTTTCGGACCTCCCCCGAGGCAGAGGGCAACCGGCATTTGAGAGTGAGAGGAAATACTAGGTAAATGATGGCAGAAAAGAAGGATTTCTTCTTAATTGAACGCAATGGGATAATCTATTAAGAAATGAATTGTGCCCACTTCTCACCGCAGCAGACACCTCAGTAAAGTCATTTCCTTCCCCGACACAGGCCCCCTCCATCCACTTCCCCCTCCCCATCCTGAAAGTCAATTTTCATTGACTTTGTTTTTGAAAGGTCCACGGCTGCCTCAATCTAACCTGAATGAAAATCAGCTGAGGCTGATTTCTCTTTCGACGGCTAGTTCTCTTTCTGAACCTACCAATTAAAATTTCTGGGGCTGGGGCCTGCTCACCACACTTTTAACCATTTCCTAAGACGTGCTGATCCAGGGGTTTTAGGAACACTGAGAAACACTAGTTCAAAAGAGACACTAAAACTGGAACACGTGGCTGTGGGGAGCAGGGCTGAGGCTTCAGAGAAGGCCAGACCTGGGAAGGCTCCTGTCCCGTAGGGGACCTTGGACTTCATCTGAAGGGCAGGCGGGGGTCAGGGTAGGGTTTCAGCAGGGCTGTGACATAAGCTCTGCATTTCACCTGCCTCTCCTCCTAACCTGCAGCTCATCTCATGCGTCACCCTCTCTGAGAAGGACGCCTGCTCCCCCTTGCCCCCCAACCCTAGTCCAGAAGAGGTCCCTGCTCCTCTGTGCTTATCGCCTGCGCATACTTCTAACTCAGCATGGACCACGTTGTACTGACAATGTCCATTTACTTGTGTCACTGTTCGCATCTCCTCTCCGCCAGTAAGTTCCTGCGGGTGAGGAAGGGACTTGTGCACAGTGCCTGGCACACAGTAGGTGCCCTATAAGTGTTTAATCAAGCAGATTATTGTGTTCCACTTATAACCATGTCACCCCCAAACGGTCTGGATTTTTCACACAGAAAGCAACTTCACGGCCTCTCCCCCATCCGTGCTCATATGGCCTAGAACACTTCATTTCCAGCTGAGAAACTGGGCCCTATTTCTAAATCCCTCCTTTATTTACCACATTATATTACTGAGGTCAGGATGCCTGCCTGAGGTTTTGATTACATTGTCACCAAGTTAATCTGTTTATATTGTGTATGTTTCAGGAAGAACCAAAACTCTCACAACTCTCCAAAGTCCACACTTGCAAGCCAAATCCCTCAAAGGAATTGAAGGCACAGGAAAATGTACCAACAGGTGATTATTGCTTGGAAGGGATCCTGAGTCTTTGAAATCCTAAAAGCAAAACACCTGGTTTCAGTTCTGACCCTCCGCTCTGCGCCGCCAGCTCCAAGCACCTGTTTCAGTCTGGCCAGCCCCTCCCACTCAAGAGCAGGTGCAAGGAAGAAGCAATCAGAATTTTAAATCCCGAAATGATTTGATAAAGGCAAGAAACGTTCCATGAAGGAAGAATCATAAACATCACCCATGTGAGGTCTCCCCTTATGAGAACCCCCTTCATTCTGAGAATAAAACTGTGATATCAAGTGGGTGGAAACAGGTGACCGCCTACTCCTTCTGCCAGTGCCCCTGGGGCCTGCCGAGCATGTGCAGTTGTGCCTCATCCAAGCCATGGGCGCCGCATGGAGCTTACCTTGTCGCATGGATTCCTTCAGCTTGCTCTTTATCTTCCCGGAGGTCAGCTCTGGGCTCCAAGGACCTTCAGATCAATCCTGGGTCTTGGGGGCACCACAGTGAGCAGCTGGGAGACGCACAACCCAGCGTTTGGGGCTCCCTTGCTAAGTGGCACCAGGAGTCGCCTTCCACAGTTCACGCGGAACGGTTCTGTGTGTCCAAGCCTCAAGCCACAACCCAGTCCATTGCCAAGTCCAGCCCAGGGTGTCAGGGGCCCAGGACACTCCCCAGCCTTCCAAGGGCAGCCTTCACCAGCCCAGCAACCTGCTCTCCCCGCGTGCGCGGGAGCCTCTGCCTCCAGCGTGGAGCTTTAACCCCATGAGGGGCGGGGTGGCGCGCACGAGCCCCGCACCTGGGGTCGCTGGGCACCTGGGGTCGCTGGGCGGGGGCGGCCCGGCGTTGCCCCCGGGCCCTCCCAGCCCTGCAGCTGCCCCAAGCCCCACGATCCCAGGTCGGCCTCGCCTGGCGGCAGGGTGAGGGGCGCAGGCTCTGGTTCCCCGAGGCCCACGCAGGTTCTGCCCACCTGCTCGCCCGCGAGGCCTCATTAGGCTGCGGCTGTGCAGCCCGCCAGCCTCGCCGAGGAGTCCAGGCCATGGAACCCACCCAGGAGACCTGCCAGGAACCGCGGGGTGAGCCCGGGAAGCATGGGCGTGGGCTGGGGGGCTCTGGCCACACCACCTCGAGCCTGGGTAGGCTGAGGGGCTAGGCTGGGGTGCCAGGGAGCCCGCCACACGGCACCCTCCTCCAGGGGTCCCCATCTCTACACGCGGAGGAGAAAATACAGGACTCTTCTACTTGGGCGCCTCCTGTGTCCCAGGTTTGCTACCCAGCTCTCCTAAAATGCTGTAGAACCAACCTGCTCGGCGCCACCATCCAGTCTTCCCGCTTCACCCCGTTAGGGGCCTGTTCACCCGCCGGCTGGTCAGGTCCCAGGTGTACCCAGAAAACAGTATGGCGAAGCGCCCTCGCCCCCGACAACCCTTCCTTCCACACACGTGTGAGCAAGTTATTCCTGAAGACATGGTCTCATGCAATTTTCATTAAAATAACGGCAGCACTGAGTCACCAGTTAGCATCCATTTGGAAATATTCCAGTTTATTTGAAAGGTGAAGCAGCTCCTAGAGGGAGGGTTGTGGGGGTTCTGAGTAGGTCGGGAGGCGACGGGGACACGGGAGGGATGAAGAGCACTGTGTGGTGTGATCCGGGGCGAGTTACTCAACTTCCTGCCCCATAGCTCTGTATCCCTTAGAGTGAGATGTGGACAGTGCCCCCCCACACACACACAGATTAAATACACACTGGACTGATCTTAGCACTAGGCCCGGAACATGGTAAGCACTTGATGAGTCAGTCGTAGCTCAAAGACAGATGGACAAACGGGGGGTGAGTGACAGGGGCTTTCAGTGCCCGCTGAGCCGCCCTTCCAGGGGGTGGCCTGGACCCCAGGGCAGCAGCAGGGCTGGCAAGGACAGTGTGAATTTGGTGGAAGGTGGGGATGGCTATTCTGCCACGTCCCTGACGTCCTAGCCTCAGCTCCTGGAAGCCATCTCGCCGCACCTTGTCTCTCTTCTAAGTGATAATGTCTGCATCTGGGGCAGGAACAAGGTCCAGCCATAGAAGATGCAGAAGCTCAGCCTCCCTCTTCCCAGCCTACCCAACCCCGACACGGGCCCCTCAGACACGCCCAGAGGCCTGTCCGTCAAACTCAGCTTCCAGGTGTCTGCAAAAGGACAGGGAACCCACAGGAAGGGAGTGCCCATGAGGAGTTCACCATCTGTGTGTGGGAGCTAAGGCCCCCTTAGAGTGCCATAAATGGGCTTCCATTTTTCAAAAGCAGTTGGACTATCTAATTTGATTCTCACAGTAGTCAAGTTAGGGAGGTACAGCTGGAGTTGTCCCATGCGACATGTGGACAAACTCAGTTTAAGACCCAACAAGAAAGCAGTTATACAGCAGGAAACCGCAAATCCTCTTAGCCCGGGCTGCTCCCTCTCCCTGGTGCTAAGGACAGTGGGTGCTGGCTCCCCACAGGCCAGGAAGGTGGAGGCAAGCCCCTGGCCGCTGGGCTGGAGAAGAAAGGACCGCAGCAGAGGTCAGCCCCCCAATCCCAGGATTCCCCGAGTGAGGAACTGACCCCCTCCTGTGCTGTCTCCGGGGAGAAGAAACCATCAGCAGCCGCTGGAGAGCTCACAGGGTTTGATGCTGAGAGAGCATGCCAGCGCCTTGGCCCAGGGGCTGTCCACAAAGATAGAACTCTGGGCCTGCCTAGATCCCAGCTTCAGGGGGAGGGCTGTTCCCTTCCCGGGAGAGAGGCCAGGCCAGGGAAGAGGTCCCACTCTCCGGGCTCCGGGAAGCAGAAAAAGCCTATTGCCGCAGGTCCAGCCTCAACACCATCTCCCAATGTCACTAACTCCCCCCATGCCACACAAAACCCAGTGCCTTGTGGGTCAGGCCGGGGGCCCTGCCACCTGGCCAACCTCCTCAGCACTTTGGCCCAGAGCAGCCAAAACACAGACCAGAAGAGGCCCCTGGAAGTGACCGGCCAAGTTCGGAAAAAGACTCGAACCCTGTACCGCTCAGGTAAGTCCCTGACAGGGAGAGGAAACGTGAGGTCTGGGGTCATCTCAGGGAAAGGTGGGTTCAACAGAGACCATGGCCCCGGACACTGGAATGTGCTTGGTTTGTGTGTCATCTGAGCGGTGGCAGGGCCACGGCCTCTGACCCTCAGAGAGGAAGGTTGGGTTGCCTCATCAGAAAGTGCCATTGGGACCAGGTGAGAAGGGATAGGAAAGAAGACACACACATCTCCCACCCACAAAGCCCAAGAGAGAGCAGGCTCCGGGTGGGAGGGAAAGAGCTGTAAGACTGGGAAGGCCCCTGCGCTGGGGACAGTGGTCCCCTCCGGAAGGCACCTCCCTCCTCGCCTGCCTCATCCCTGGTGTTTGTCCTCATGTGCGTCTCCTTCTTCCAGACCAGCTGGAGGAGCTGGAAAGGATTTTCCAAGAAGACCACTATCCTGACAGCGATAAGCGCCGGGAGATCGCCCAGACCGTGGGGGTCACCCCCCAGCGCATCATGGTAAAGGGGCCTGGCCAGCTGCGTAGGGTGGAGGGCCGCCGACCCATCGGGACGCGGCCGGGCCAGGCCAGGGCTCCGCGACTCGCTGAGCCGGGCTGAAGTCAGACCTCACGAGCTGCGTTCCTGCCTGTGTCCACACGGCGACAGCCTAGAACCTTTGAAGAGGAAAGTAGGATATTAATACCTCACAGGCGATCAAACCAAGCTGCCAGCAAGGCGTGCCAAGTGGGGAAGTGCCCTCCCCGAGCCCTGTAGCTCATCATGGGACCGGCAGGAGACCTAGTCTTAGGTTCTACCCCATTTCTCAAACTCCTCAAGTGTCTCTCCCTCCAGGTGTGGTTCCAGAATCGCCGGGCCAAGTGGCGGAAGGTGGAAAAGCTGAATGGGAAGGAGAAAAAGGACAACCCTGGCGTCCCTGCCCCCACCCCTGGCAGCAGTCAGGGCAGGTGAGAACGTCTCTTGCTGGGCCATCCCTGGAGGTAGGAAGTGGGGTCTGTGCTGGGGTCCTGGGGTGTAGAAGGAGACGGTGCTGGAAGGCTGGGTATGAGGCTGGAGTTGCCAGCTAATATTTAAAGGGATCTTGACTGGGTGGGGTGGGGTGGGGAAGCTGCCAGGCCTTGGAGGGAAGTAGAGTTGCGGACACTGGTGTCCCTTTCCCTGCACTGAGCCCCCGGTGTAAACCCAAGGGCCCCTTAAATGACAGTCTTCATTCTGTGTGCCTCCAGCTCTGCAGCTGAGCTGCCATCTGCTGTGCCCATGGACCCAGGGCCTGGCACCCTCCCTCAGGAGCCCCGTCTGGACGCTCTTCCAGGTGAGCCGACCACCTTCTGAGGGTTATCGGGAGATGGCCGCTAGGAAGACAGTGGAGACAGGGGTCTTTCTTGGGAGGTGTGGCCTGGGCCAAAGCTCTCCAGTTTGGGTCCCTTGGGGCCTATTCAGGGGAGCTGGGCATCGCACGCTTCTCCCATCAAATCCCAAATCTGCCTCCTTGTTTTCTTACTGTTACAACCCCTCTGTGACTTCCGTTCCTAGAGCCCCCCATGCTGCTGACATCTGACCAGACTCTGGCCCCAACCCAACAGAGGGAGGGTACTCAGGGGGTGGCAGTGAGCCCACCACTCTTCAGCCCCCCACCTGTTCAAAGAGCCAACCCTCCTTTTCCCCTGGGCCCTGCCCACCCGCCACAACTGATGCCTCTGCTGCTAGACAGTCTCAGCAGTGACGGCAGCCACAAGGATGACCCCTGCGGGTCCTGGGGGCCAAGGTATGTACCCCAATGGGGCAGTCACTTGAGTTATCTTGGCAGGAGTTTAGGAACAAAGATAGAAGGTACTTGGGAAGGAACAGAGTTAGCTAAGAGGACAAGAGGTAGTCAGTGTGATGAGGATGTAAAGGGTACGTGGATTTGGAATGGGAAAGATCCAGGCTATCACAGCAATACAGCAGGGATGCGGGCGAGACGCTAGGACCAAAAGGGGTGGCGGGTCTGGGGGCATGGAGGTGGGCAGAGGCCGGAGGGGAAGGCATTCCCCCACTGTGTGGTAGGACAAGGAGGCCCCTCGGAGCCTCACAAAGCACTCCTCTGCCCCCCGCAGTGTCACACCACCGCCCACCTGCGCATACTTGGAAGAGCTGGAACCCCAGGATTACCAAGCAGGCAGCCAGCAAGGACTGTTCCAGTTCTCCCAGGCTCCACAGAGCCAGCTTTTCCAACCCCCTCAGCCCCCGTTTTCCTACCTGCCCCCCTTCCCCAGTTCTCTGACACCTCCACTGCCAGAGGACTCTCTCTTCCCACTGCCTTATGGCCTCACCGGGGGTGCATCGCAGGGCTACTTCCCAGGCCCCCCGCCAGGGCAGATCCTGCTGCAGCCATCTGTTGGGAATATGGGTGAGTTGGGGCTGGTAGAGAAAGTGGCCTTGGACTGAGGAAGGGGAGAAGGGACAGCGTGTCCCCAGCCGGAGGGCGGTAGGGTGTGCTGCGAGGGAGCCATTTGTCCTTGCCCCGGGTGATGCTTGAAGCCCTTCCTCAAGTTTCCTGGAGGCTGCAGAACAAGAGAGTCAGGAAAACCCAAGTTTGAAGTCCAGCTCTCCTGGGCCTCTGTTTCCTGCACTTTGAAATGGGAATAATATTCCCTATCGTAGAGAAACGTGGGGAAGATGAGGATCCATGTGAGAGGATCACTTAACCCAGAGTGGATGGTGGCTGCTGTCAGTATTCTGACCTCTGAAAACCTGGAAGCAACCACCTCCTTATGACTAAATTCAAGTAGCAGGGAAGACCGACGTGTCCAGTTGGTGCCCAGTTTCCTGGCTGCCTGTGTGAGGGACACACGTGACCTGATCCACGGCCCATTTCGTGTCAGGCTAACCAAACCACAGGACCTTGAGTCAGAAGCGAGCCTGGTCCTGAGCGGCTCACCGGGCGCTAGTATCTCACCCAGACTCGCCTGGGGTCCTACCCTGTGTTCTGCGGAGGCCGACTCACAGAACACGCTGAGCGGTGGCCGGTTCCCTACGTCCTTCTAATCTTTCCTGTATTCTTTGCCCTCCCAGGAACTGTCCCCTGGAATGACCCCTGCCTCCCAGACCTGCCCTTTCCTGGTCTCTTCGGTCCACAAGCTCTGGGCGGCCCCCCAGGAGGGGATGGTTACTTCTCCGATCTGTTTGCAGCTCCCTACGGTCAGGCTCTGAGCAGCCAGCCTTCTCCAGGGCCCAGCCCGCTGCCTGAAGGGGCCAGGCCAGCAGCCGGGCCCTTACCCTGCAAGGCCCCAGAGGAGCAGCCAACCGTCTCTGTGGAGCTGCCGTCAGCACCTGAGGAGGTCCGAGAGGAAGACAAGGACAGCCATGGCCCCTAATCCTGGGCCATGGAGTGAAAAGAGCCTGCTGGGCAGGAGCGAGGAGATGGCGTAGAAGCCTTAGGAAAGCCCGGGTGGCAGTCAGACGTTGCCCCCTGTGGGCTCATCTTGTTGACACTGATTTGAGAAGGAAGAGGGCTGGCCTTAACCCTTTCGCCGCACCTCTGGATGGTGGTCCTGAGAAAGAGACGGCCTATGTTACTTCCGAATGTTGTATCAGTTTATGTTGGTTCCTTTCCTTGCTGGACAAATGAGCCCGTGTTCACTGGAAGCAGTAAATGAGTCTGCTCTCGGGTTTCCTCTCCGTAATTATGTGTCTCCACTCACTAATTAAGGGCTCCGGCTTCCCCACTGCCTGCCACCCAGCTGACAGTTGCTGGAGAGGTCTCCCCTGGGCCTGACCCATGGACCCTGGTGTCCTCCCTGGCCTGTCTGTCCTGCTGGAGGAGACACTGGGCAGTTTGGGCCTTGTCCTCGGCCCTGCCATGAAACCATGTTCTATTCCCAACCCAAACTGAACCAGGGCCAAGCTGAGCCTCGCCTCTCTCTGGATCTGGGCCCAGAAGGAACAGAGTAACCAGGGAGGCCCGAGGCTATTTTAAGTTAAATCTCTAGTATTGAGAACCACGCGTTATTTTCCCAAAGCTTTTTTTTTTTAATTTGGGGGTGGGGGAGGGCCAAGAAGATGCTTGTGTGTGTGGGTACATATATACATATACACACAGACACATTACAGGGTGCCAAAAAAATGTACACACATTTTGACAAAGGAAAAAACTAAAATTGTAAAACAATCTATGCCAATAACAAAAGATGAATACAAGTCATGTGTATACATTTTTGGGACACCCCGGCCCCCTCCGGTACAGTTAGCACCCAACATCTGAACATCTGATACTTCCATAGTTAGTGTCCAAATAGCTATGAGTTGAGGGCCGTTGATCAAGGGCATTGGGGAGAGGGTGCCATTCAGACCTCCAAATGCTAGGATTACTGGAAATTACACCAATATTTTTTTCAAAATCTTACAATAAATTATTAATGTACATGTATCGTAATAGTCCTAAGTCATGGCTCATAAGAAATGAAAAGGAAAAATATTTGGAAAAGGACAAGAAACTTCCTAATTCCATAAATACAGGCGTCTGTGTGTGTAGGCTTTACAGACCAACAGTGTTTCTTAGCTGTACTCTAGTGTCCTAGCCATCATCTCTTATTGTTACTAGAGGACTGTAATAGTTAGGTTTCAAGAGCCTGAATTTAGAGATTGGTATATATACATTGAAACAGGAAATGTCTTGTATTATGACACATAACCAGGTCCTTTAAAGAACACACTGCACATATCTCTTTTGTTTTCACACTCTGTCTCATGAGGCCCATGAAATAAGCAGCCTAAAAAGAGACATAAGAGGAAAAGACAGAAGGTGACAACCATTCCCGTTACATGCTAGTTCCTCCCCTTCCGTCAGCTCCCACAATGCTGCAGCTTCAAAGCCCTACGGGGAGGCTGGATGTTTTCTCCTCCGATCCTACCTGTTCAGGCTCCTGCACGCTGGGAAGGACCAAATGCAGCAGCGTAGACATCTAAAGCCAAGAATGGGAGGGTGATCAGTCGCCTTTAAGATCTGTGCTTCCATGCAACCCCTAGCTCAAAAGTGCCAGACACTGTAATAGAACCAAACACAAAATGAGTTCATTGAGAAGTAAGAGCGAATGATGAACCAAACAAAGAGAAAATGGTGAAAACTTCTCAGAAGCAGAGAACCCTAAAGGTGGAAGAAACCTTACAGGCTGACAAGTCCAACATCCTGACAAATGCAGAACCTCCCCTGTACCACCACGAATGGGGGTGATTCGGCCTTGGTTTGCCAATGGGGGGCTGCGGAGGCGGGGGCAGCTAGGTCCCTTCACAAGGGCCTACAGAAGTTTTCAAAGCTTTACTTATTATAAACTTCTTGCTACTGGGAGAAAGCCAATACTGTTCAATTGCCCTGAGTTCCACTTTCTTTGTGCTACAAAGAATAAATCTAACATCACAAAATCTGAGGCCCCATGCCATTCCTCAAAATCTCTCCCTCACGTGGCTCGGTCCCAGGCTCTTTACCATCCTGGTGCCTCTTTTCAAATGCATATGAGTTTATGGACGTTCCTTTAGGAGTGGGGCCCAAACTGAGCCTTACTTTGCAGTCTGGTCAGCTGCATTGTACAGTGCGACTGTCACCTCCCATCAAAGGGGACATACTCTTCTATTCATGTGTGGCAAGAAATTGGCTTTTTTCTTTTGCAGCCAGTTCATATTATTCTTGGTCCAAAACAAATTTATTGTCAACTTTGACCCCTGGGCCATTTTAATAGAAGTTGTTTTAAAGCCATTCTCTTTCATTTTGTATTTGGAGAACTGACATTTTGAATCTAAATATACAAAAATTTATATTGCTTATTCAGTTTCATTTAGTTAATTTTGGCCCATTATTGAGCTTGTGAAGACGGCTTGGAGTCCTTATATAACAGTAGCCATTTTTGCAATTTTTTCTCTTTGCTAATTTCATTAGTATGTTTTGGACATTTTATCATCAAGTCATTGATAATCAGTAAGCCAGTTATAAGACCATGTTGACATCCCTCTTTAAAATACTCCAATGATGAGCTTTTTTTTCGAGTAGAGAGTTAAAGTAGCTAAATATCCTTCTTAATTATGATATCCATCTCTAGGATTTCAGAAACAGATTTGGGGGGAAAAAAAACCTTTGCTGCATGACTCACTAAAATCAAAACACAGCCTCTTTATAGCACTCTAATTTTTACAAACCTAACAACATAATAAATGAGAATAAATTTGGCATGGCTTATTCTTAGGGAACACTTATTGTCTTCTATGGTTATTTTTTATTCAAATATTCCCAAATCATCTTGCAATCTCTTCTAGAAATGTATGAGAATTTTACATTAAATTGATTCTCCTTTAGTTTATACAAATCATCTATTTGAGAATAAGGATAACTGCCTCTATTAAATCTTAGAGATCCTCTCCTATTCTGCTCTAGAAAAAATATAGAATTATTTACGTCAGCTATAAGACTCCTGTTTGTGGTATACGATGGTATAAGACCATCGTATGTGTTCTGTCCAACCCTTCTAACTTCTAGAATGTATTCCTTTGTGGAGAAGACAGGCTGAAAAAGAGCCAAGTGCCACTTCTTTGTATTGTATTAATATGCTGACATCATCATGTCTGCCCGGACCAGTTCATTTAGCTTCCCCTGTTCTTTCTGTTCCGAGTTTGGTTTCATTATTATCATTGCTGGTGTTATTGTTGATATTGGTCTTTCCCATGTTTTGCAGCACTGAGTTTCCCCTGAGCTCCCACTTGGGGATATTATCCTTGGAATTTCGGTGTGTGCCTCCTTTCAACTTTTCCATCTTTTCAGCCATACTGTTACCTTTGGGATGACTTCTTCAGTCCTTATAAGTCTCTGTGGTGACACCTGCACGCTTTCATGTTGGATAGTTCCTCTTCCCTGGGAGTCACTCTCAGTCTCCGGCTTCCTATAGGTAGCTCCCGCTTCGGTTTTGGTTTTGGTTGGAGAGAGGGAGCAAAGTCTCTGTGTGCCGGAGAGCCATGGTCGGGCCGCTCCGTCTCCTTAGATCGTAGGGAAGCATGCTGCAGCATTCATCTCGTCCTATGTCCCCACCGCCACCAACATCCTCGCCACATCGTCACCCTCTCAACAGTGCAACCGCCAGGCTCCGCACTTCGCCCGAGCAGAATCCTTCCTCACAGACGCTCCAGAAAAAACAACCACCTGTCTCTCCCTCCAACTTAAGCTTTCACTATCACAATGTTTCCACCAGATGGCAATCTACCACCAGTGTCACTGTGCCCTTAAACTATTCTGGTTTATTTAAAGTCAGACAGCGGAAACTAAGTCTTCAAACCACCCCAGAGCCAGTAAGATCAGGTTCAAAGATACTGAGATCATTTGAGTTGTAGCTTGGCTTGACAGATAACATACAAGACATCCAGGTACATTTGAATTTCAGATAAACACATACCTTTTTGGTATAAGTATGCTGCCTGCACTATGTGGGTGTTCTGTATTTTTACATATGCTAAAGCTGTCACTTTAGTACTTTGCTGGGACACCTTCATATTCAGGACAGCTTTTCAATCCAAACAGCGATTATCCAGGAGCCTCCATCTCTATCTCTGCCCAGTTTCCCTGCAGTGGTGGGTTCATGGCACAAACCCAGTCCATCCATCACTCACTCCCCACCCTCCCACCATTGTAACCCTCCGTACAGGCTACACACTTGCTCCAAAACCAATGCTCTAAAATCTGCCAAATTCCTATTCTATTTTCTGTTCCTGGTAGCTAAATTTTTATGTTATTTATATATTTTGAGACAAGCCATTAGACTTTATTTTTAAATGTCTATTTTAACATCATTTGCACACACAGAACACAGAAAAACAGGCTGCAGAAGGCAATTTGGCTTTGGTTGATTCCACTCCAAGTCTTACATGGTTTTTACTAATGAAGAGGAGGCCTGATTTCCTGGAAATGAAGCATCTCCTTCATTCACCCAGAAGTGGTGTGATTTTAGTCGAGAGAGAGACAGTCTAGGAGATGTAGGGTTCTTGTATTTGTAGTTTAGTTTATGCTGTTCTTTAAAAAATACCTCCTCATTGGAGTTTTATCACAAAGTTTTGAGAAATAAAGGCAAGCGTCCATTTGGGCCTTCTGTGGGGATTTACAGGCACCTACAGGCCTGGGCAGACACAGAGAAATAAAATGTCTTTCAGCTTTCAGGGAACTGACAAGCTTGTTGGGGAGCCTGAAGCCACCCAGGGCCAGTTACACGGCAGGAGAGCCGGCTGTGCAGGGCCAGCCATGAGCAGAGGGCGTCCTTTGGGAAGCCCAAAGGATGGGGCCACCATGTCTGCTGGGGCCGAGACAGCTTCAGGGTCCAAGGGTCTCATAAAATAAGAAGAGAATTCGGGGAAGCAGAGAAGAACGGAAAGGCAACTTCAGGCAGGAGGTGCAGCGAATGTAAGGCCATTGAGATTGGAAAGGCGATGAAGTTTGGGTGGCTGGACCCGTGTGCAGAAGATGCCAGTGGGGGGCTATGGTAGAAGATGGAGCTGGTGAGAAAGGTGAGAAAGGCCTCCGATGCAGCGTTGAGACCTTGGAGCCATAGTCTCAGGGCGATTAGAGAGGCACTGGCAGTTTTCGTTATGGGCATGACTTGCTCAGAATGGTGTTTTAAAAAGACAAATGGAAGATAAGCCAGAGGGCACAGAGAGGGGAAGGCAGGGCTGCTGAAAGAGTCGGAGTGAGAGGTGCTGAGAGCCGAGAGAAAGGCAGTGTGAGAGGCCGGAGGGTTTGCGAACACTCACGAGTCAGAATCAGTGCAGTAGGGTAGGATGTTCGTTGAAAGGAATGGAAGAGAAAGGCAAGAAGACAGAACTTGGGGAACTAAGAAATGCTGGGAATTGAGAAAGGAAATCATGGGAATGGAGCAAATTTGGGGGAAAGGGGGCCACTTTGTGAAGGTTGAGGCTGCAGTTCCTGTGGTTATCGTGGTGGATGCGTCCAGGAGGACAAACACGAAGTCGGGCGTGTGAGAGAGAGGAGGGCTGAGGCGTGTGAGAGAGGAGGGCTGAGGCGTGTGAGAGAGGAGGGCTGAGGCGTGAGAGAGAGGAGGGCTGAGGCGTGTGAGAGAGGAGGGCTGAGGCGTGTGAGAGAGGAGGGCTGAGGCGTGTGAGAGAGAGGAGGGCTGAGGCGTGTGAGAGAGGAGGGCTGAGGCGTGTGAGAGAGGAGGGCTGAGGCGTGTGAGAGAGGAGGGCTGAGGCGTGTGTGAGAGAGGAGGGCTGAGGCGTGTGAGAGAGAGGAGGGCTGAGGCGTGTGAGAGAGGAGGGCTGAGGCGTGTGAGAGAGAGGAGGGCTGAGGCGTGTGAGAGAGGCGGGCTGAGGCGTGTGAGAGAGAGGAGGGCTGAGGCGTGTGAGAGAGGAGGGCTGAGGCGTGTGTGAGAGAGGAGGGCTGAGGCGTGTGAGAGAGGAGGGCTGAGGCGTGTGAGAGAGGAGGGCTGAGGCGTGTGAGAGAGGAGGGCTGAGGCGTGTGAGAGAGAGGAGGGCTGAGGCGTGTGAGAGAGGAGGGCTGAGGCGTGTGAGAGAGGAGGGCTGAGGCGTGTGAGAGAGAGGAGGGCTGAGGCGTGTGAGAGAGGAGGGCTGAGGCGTGTGAGAGAGAGGAGGGCTGAGGCGTGTGTGAGAGAGAGGAGGGCTGAGGCGTGTGAGAGAGGAGGGCTGAGGCGTGTGAGAGAGGAGGGCTGAGGCGTGTGAGAGAGAGAGGGCTGAGGAGTGTGAGAGAGGTGCGCTGAGGCGTGTGAGAGAGGAGGGCTGAGGCGTGTGAGAGAGGAGGGCTGAGGCGTGTGAGAGAGAGGAGGGCTGAGGCGTGTGAGAGAGAGGAGGGCTGAGGCGTGTGAGAGAGGAGGGCTGAGGCGTGTGAGAGAGGAGGGCTGAGGCGTGTGAGAGAGGAGGGCTGAGGCGTGTGAGAGAGGAGGGCTGAGGCGTGTGAGAGAGAGGAGGGCTGAGGCGTGTGAGAGAGGAGGGCTGAGGCGTGTGAGAGAGAAGGGCTGTGTCGGGTGAGAGAGAGGAGGGCTCAGGCGTGTGAGAGAGAGGAGGGCTGAGGCGTGTGAGAGAGGAGGGCTGAGGCGTGTGAGAGAGGAGGGCTGAGGCGTGTGAGAGAGAGGAGGGCTGAGGCGTGTGAGAGAGAGAGGGCTGAGGCGTGTGAGAGAGAGGAGGGCTGAGGCGTGTGAGAGAGGAGGGCTGAGGCGTGTGAGAGAGAGGAGGGCTGAGGCGTGTGAGAGAGGAGGGCTGAGGCGTGTGAGAGAGGAGGGCTGAGGCGTGTGAGAGAGGAGGGCTGAGGCGTGTGAGAGAGAGGAGGGCTGAGGCGTGTGAGAGAGGAGGGCTGAGGCGTGTGAGAGAGGAGGGCTGAGGCGTGTGAGAGAGGAGGGCTGAGGCGTGTGAGAGAGGAGGGCTGAGGCGTGTGAGAGAGGAGGGCTGAGGCGTGTGTGAGAGAGAGGAGGGCTGAGGCGTGTGAGAGAGGAGGGCTGAGGCGTGTGAGAGAGGAGGGCTGAGGCGTGTGAGAGAGGAGGGCTGAGGCGTGTGTGAGAGAGAGGAGGGCTGAGGCGTGTGAGAGAGGAGGGCTGAGGCATGTGAGAGAGAGGAGGGCTGAGGCGTGTGAGAGAGGAGCGCTGAGGCGTGTGAGAGCGGGGAGGGCTGAGGGGTGTGTGAGAGGCGGGCTGTGGCGTGTGTGAGAGAGCGGTGCTCTGTGGGGTGTGAGAGAGAGGAGGGCTGAGGCGTGTGAGAGAGGAGGGCTGAGGCGTGTGAGAGAGGAGGGCTGAGGCGTGTGAGAGAGGAGGGCTGAGGCGTGTGAGAGAGGAGGGCTGAGGCGTGTGAGAGAGGAGGGCTGAGGCGTGTGAGAGAGGAGGGCTGAGGCGTGTGAGAGAGGAGGGCTGAGGCGTGTGAGAGAGAGGAGGGCTGAGGCGTGTGTGAGAGAGGAGGGCTGAGGCGTGTGAGAGAGGAGGGCTGAGGCGTGTGAGAGAGAGGAGGGCTGAGGCGTGTGAGAGAGAGGAGGGCTGAGGCGTGTGAGAGAGGAGGGCTGAGGCGTGTGAGAGAGGAGGGCTGAGGCGTGTGAGAGAGGAGGGCTGAGGCGTGTGAGAGAGGAGGGCTGAGGCGTGTGAGAGAGGAGGGCTGAGGCGTGTGAGAGAGAGGAGGGCTGAAGGAGGCCACTGGCCTCTTCAGCACAGAAAGCGCTACAGCTGAGGTGGTCTCAGGATGGACTTGGGGAGACACCAACAAAGCAAAGGAGAATGGGGAGACGAAAAGGCAGCCCTGAGGTTGATGGGGAGTGGCCTGGTGGAGGTGGAAGGAGCTAGAAAAGCTGGGAAAGGCTCAGAGCCCGCCTGGGTCAGTAGGTCTGGGGAGGAGGTTGGACAAATAGTTGTGCAAATTAGATATAATTATCCCAGTTGACAGAGGAGGACACTGAGGTTTCCTAATGATCGCTAAGAATGCCTTACCCAGGTCTACATAGAAGTCCTCTGAGCTTGTTTTCCAATTCACCAAATGCAGATAGATGGAGGACTCTTCCTTCCTGAATCCCAATATATCACTGAAAAAACTGAAAGCGCCTTAATAGGTAAATGGCTAAGATGACAGTCAATTTTGTGTGTATGTTTTATGTGACCATATGAGGACCTGAAATAGCTTACTTTACGTAGAAACTGGTCCTCAGACCAAATATTACCAATGATGATAACCATTTATTTGGCCCTTAGTGTGTATCTAGCTAACAGGTCATTTCATTTCACAACAACCTATAAGGTATTATTCACATGACAGGTGAAAATCTGAGACTCAGAGAGATTTAAGTATTTGGCTGAAATTACAAAAGAAATCAATACTGAACAAGATGGAAACCTACATCGGAAGGCGCCAACTTCAAGGAGCAGTGTGTTCTGATAGTTTTAGAGGGAGATCAGAGAGGTCAGGAGGTGGGGGGCAGGTAACAAAGCAACAGTTGAAATCTAGATTGCTTTAGAATCCTCCCATAAACCCTAGGTCTGCGTTTCAATCACAAACACTCAGTGCTGATTGAAAGGAAGCACTTGGTAAAGGGGACAGGAAGCTGCATGTTCCAAAGTGGAAAGGGACTTGGAATGTAGGAGGAGAGACAGAGGAAAGTGAAGCGATGCAGGGGCGATGGGAGGCCCCGAGGAAGCTGCAGGGAGCTCCACGGAAGGTGGGGTCCAGCTGGGACCAGGTTCATCACCTGGTAGACACTGAGAGGGGTAAAAGGAGACAGTCAAATCTCAGACGGTTACAGCAGGCTCCTCCAGGAAGACTCCGGGAGAAAAGAAGTAGATAGGCAGAGGGGAAGTCATTCCAGGGCCCCGGATTGAGGTGTTGCGACTAAAATAGCCACAGGGGAACAGAGTGGGGTGGGGAGGGCAATCCCAGGGAGCAATGCCAGGAATCAGCGCTGGAAGGAATCCACAGAATTTGGCTGTGTGGGTGGGGAGGGGAGGATGCCAAATGGATTCCAGATTTGAGAACCCAGGCAACTAGGAGTACGATTTACAAAATATGAAACTCTGGAGCTGGTTTCTGCCTGGGCATTACAGTCGCTTCCCATTTTATTTGCTTCTTAATCTCCCTTCTCTGGTCAAGTTGCCTCAGGTACATTGCTCCTGGGAATGGAATCCATCCACAGAGATCCCTTGGTTTTTCCTGTTGCATCTCGCCTTACTGCTGCTTACTCGCGTGTCATCCCTATTCTGTGCTACGTGTCCTCCTCCTCAGCCTGGCACCCTTGCGCCTTCATAATCCTCTAGCTAGCCAGGAAGATGAGGCCCCTTCTGAGGGATCAGCAATAATAATACGCATTTACTGTTTCCCAGCATTCCATTTTGCCCACTTCTTCATTTCACCTTCTTGCCCGTTATATATTTTGGTTTGACTTTTCTGTTACTTTCTATCACAATTATTTGAATTGGTGAAATTGGGCACATTTGCATACCCAGTGACTGAAAAATGTCCCCAGAACCAATTGAAAGGACTATTGTCAAAAGTCTTTAAAAAATATTTTAGACATTCATTTTCCATTTTTTCAACTGGAAAGTGCTTCTGACTTTTCCTCTCTTTTATTTGTTAATGCCAGTATTATTTCATCAAGGAGGAAGCTTAGTCTCTCTGCATAAATTCCATCTTCTAGTAAATATCCTTTAGTCCTCCCCTCCCCTAAAGCTAACCAGCCAACTCTACTCTCTCTCTCCCTCTCTCTGTCTCTCTCTCTCTCTCTCCCTCTCTCTGTCTCTGTCTCTGTCTGTCTCTCCTGAGACTCTCTGGTTCTTTGAGGCCCTGCTGTGTAATGATGGTAGATGGCTACCAAAGCCACACCTTGCTTTCCAGTCTGTTGCCTGTCCAAGCTCAGTTCTGTCGGCAAAACCTGCTTATTAACAACCCCACAAGTCTCACCACCGGCTCCTCCCACTCTCACAAATAATCTGCCCATCCATAGTCTGTTGACTCAATCTTTGCAGTTTATGACAAATCACTTTCAACCTTTTGTGATGAGCACACACTCAACAGGTCACCCACTTGAATCCTAAAGGGGAACATCCGTTTGTTCCAATCTGTAGCTTATAGCCACCTGGCTGTGTGACATTAGAAAACCATCTCCCCTCTCCACGCACCAACGTGACAAGTGAGGGTACAGGACACAAAGATCTTTAGGGGTCTGTCAGCTCCAACAGTGGGTGAATTTCCCATCGCCCCCATGCAGATCTCAATAAGAAAACTCTAGAACCGGCTGGAGGAGTCCCATCCAAGGGTCCATCCCTTCTTTCCGGCCTGCACTTTCCTTTTCTCCCTGAGACAGTGTGCTTCTGTGACTGTGAATGTCTCTGGCTGGACTTGTGGACTCTCCCGCAGTATCCCATGGCCGGTCACTCATAGCCACCCTTTCCAGAGAGTCTGGGCTACTCCCTGCTGCTCTGGAGCCCCCTGATCTGTAAGCCAACTGAGAGCCTCCATCTCAGTGCAATGTCTCCCACTCTGCTTCGGAATCTCCATCTGCATTGTCTGCAGGTAACTGCCTCTTGAAATGTTCAGAGAACTGCCAGGAAAATATTTACCTGCTCATTGGTGCTCCTGGGGAACTTCGTGGGCCAGACTCAGCCCCTCCCTGTAGCAGGCTCTGCCCTCGGGCTGGTGACTCACTCACCAAGCAGCAGGGATCAGCAGTCACTCCCTTGCTGCTTGGAAAAACTTTACAGCGCACACCAAGCCAGCTCCTTTCCTCCACATTTGCCCAGTTCACTGCAACCCAGCAGCAATAAACACTGTATCTGCTCACCTCTCCTCCCTGAGGCTTCCTGGGGACCGCAGCCTCTTTTTTCACCAGGTTCCCTGGGAGTTCTGTAGGCTGAATGGATGTTTTGCCTGATCCTCTTCCTCAGAAGAGGCTACAAAAATTTCCACTCCATAATTGTCATACAAAATGGGCGGGTGGGAAGAAGTGGGTCAAAAGCTATTTAGTATAGAGAATGTGCTCAGAACATTTGAATCATGACTGAGTATGGCGTCGGTTTCTCTTTAGATCATTTTCTTGTAACCTTTGGCCCCTCTGCACACCTGATTTCAGAGCTATAAGATTACATGAAACAGCAAGTATCTCCTGAGGCATGTTTACAGCAATTGCGGCTCTGGGGTCACTGAACTGTGTTAGTGATAGAGCCAAATCACCACCACGAAGATATTTATGTGGAGGATTGAAAACCACATACAAACATGCACAAGGCTCAGTGATTTGTGCTGGGGGGGGTGCAGAATATTTGTGTCAATACAGGCCACTGGGCCACAGCACTGGCTTTCTAATTTGCTCTCCGTAAAAGCACAGACTATGAGGGATAGAGCAACAGGGGGTGCAGAAGGAAAACGGGTATATGTCAGGGAGATAAATATGTGTGTGAAAGAAGGGGGTCAGTGAATTTAATTTCTTTAAATTTTCAAAGACTTTTAAACAACTTCTATGCCAAAGGCCACTGTAAAAAAATCAGTCATCATAAAACCAAAATCCATTTTATCTTGTATCATGGATATAGAAGTTGTTTAAGAGATGCAAAATGAAAATAGGGGAAATAAACACATCTCAAACTGTGAGCCTTCCAGATACTAACAAGTAGGTTTATTAAAATCATCTTAATATGACTGAAGCAGAGCAAGTCATGTACCATAAAAATCCTAAGATCCTAGTTAACTTGAAGTGAAAAGTTGATGGTGAAAATAAACTTTAAAGGGCCAGCCGAGTGGCTCATTGGTTAAGAGTTGGCTTGGGATATCAGCTCTGAGCAGCAGGGCCCGGGTTCGAATCCCACATGAGGGCCAGTGACGCTGCGCCCTCTACAGCTAAGATGGTGAACAACAGCTCCACGTGGAGCTGGGCTGCCAGGAGTCTCCGGCAATGGCGTAGGCTGCAGCCCCTGTTGCAGTGGGTTGCCATGAGCTACCATGAGTGGCTGGCAGCCAGCATAAGCTGCCGTGAGCTACCGTTAGCAGCCATCCAATGGCCGGCAAGTGATTGCCTCACCCGAGAAGAGCGCAGTGATCACAATACCAACAAGGGACAGTGAAGCGATGTCCTCCACAACTAGACTGAAGAACAAAAGGACAGAAACTTGTCTGTTTCCCTTCCCCAATTCCCCAACGCTGTTCCTCTCCCCCAATTCCCCAATAAAATCTTTAAAAAAATAAATAAATAAAATAATAACAAACTTTAAAGAATAGCTTCCTAAGCTGTCGGTAGATACAAGTGACGGAAATTCAAGGTGGTCAAGTGCACAAAGGAAATAATTCAGCAAATATATATATGATTTTAAGCTCCGAGTGTGTTATATTTCGGAAAAGGGGCCATAAATAGGATCGTTGTTGATGTCTCCTGAGGACAGTACCACTGAGCATGGTTTTGCTTAAAAACCAACAAAATCCTGTCTATCTGTAAGTGCCTCAAATGCAATTCTGTCCAAA
The DNA here is from genome assembly GCA_033961575.1 of Aselliscus stoliczkanus. NCBI lineage: Eukaryota > Metazoa > Chordata > Mammalia > Chiroptera > Hipposideridae > Aselliscus > Aselliscus stoliczkanus. Next base: position 86,107,112 of record CM066740.1, on the reverse strand, counting down.
ACGTACGGGTTAATGGTTGTTTTCATAATCTCGCATAGGCAATGGCTGTGTTTCTAAGACAATGATGCCAATCAGAACTAAATTATAAATTGAATCAAGTTCTGAAAATCTGCAGGAAGAGACAATGAGTAGACCTGTAGCCAGTATTCTGAAACCCAAGTATAGGAAATTCAGTAATTCAAGAAAGACTATTCCTATCTCAGTTTTCTTTGTGTTTTGTTTTGTTTTGTCTTTAAAACCAAGGACCTCAAAACAGGTAGAAGCCAACTGTCTTTTAATTTCCCAGGGTTAGGTGGGAATAAACAAATTTATCCAATTAAAGAAATACCTATTAAAAAATCTAGAGGCAGTTTTAGTCTTACAGAAGTCAGCTTTAAAGGTGCTCAGAAAGCCTTAGCAACTTCAAACAAGGAAGTAGTTATTCAACTAAAAAATTATTTGCATGTCTATCAATCAGAAGTTGATATGTTGCCCCTCTGGGAAAATTTGCCTAGAAAATATAAGGTTGGATGTGGCTCCTTTGGAGCCATATGGTTGGTATTCAAATACTGGTTTGAGCAAATAATTTGGATTACAATTGGTGTTGTTGCTGTTAAGAAAAAAACAGTTGTTAGTGTATAAATAATATATACATATTAATATATATTAATAATGAAAAGCTGGCTTTATGAAAATAGTGAAAAACTTCAATCAAACTTTTCTAAGACCGTCCCATTTTAGATTGTCTAGTAATGTCAACCTGTCTAGGATAAATTAATATTAGCCCCATTTTACAATAGTGATAACTTTTCTAAAAATTAAGCAAGCGAACTTACATTTTAGGATGGAGTGAAAACAAAATGTGTTATCCAAAGTGATCCTATCATGTCATAGCATCATTAACCTGGTATAGGACAGGGTCTGTAGTATAATTCTTACCTTTGTAGAAAGCTGCAATGCAATTTTACTTTTGAGCCCTCCTAAAGCTAAAATGGAAGAGGAGAATGTCCAGGCAAGGACTATAGTGGTCCAGCTTAAAAGACGGCTGTACTGTTGCTGTCTGAGGGCTCTGAGAAAAAAAAGGAAAGAGTGATGCACTTCTACTGAGAAAGGTGATCTGACAGGCTGTAGAGTTGGATAGGATTTTGGAGGTTATTTGGTTCGATCTTGCACTTTACATTTAAGGAAAATGAGACACAGACGGGCTGGATCATGGCAGTGTGGCAACTGTAGTGTAGTATGTCTCTTGACTTGGATCCTAGGACTCTTTTCATGACACCATACTGCTTTCCACAAAGATGAAACAGCTGGGAAGACATGTCCACAATAATCCAAGTGAAGATATAAAACCATGAATGATATCAGTAGTATTTCCAAATACACCCAAAGAAGCCTATACCTATGAGTTCAGTAAAACAGAAAGTTTGAATGGGATTTTCATTACCCATCAATCCTTCTAATTTCTTATACAACCTCTGGTGCCATAAGAGAGAAACTGCCCAAACTCTTGGGAGTCATAAAGCAAGCAATCACAGCCCACAGCCACCATAACCTGGGTGCCGTCTTAGACCTTCCGGCACCCAAATCAAGGAGCCTGGAAGCCTCATGTAACTCCATGTTCTGAAATTCATTCAGTGCTCAAGAGTCTGAGGAGAAAACACGCAGAGAAGTGCCACGTTTATTAGAGTGAGAGAGTATTACCCTCACATTGCCACTAATAGATCCCAGAGATACATGCACTGACCTCATACCAGTAATTATGGAAAATCTTTAGGGTTGGAAGCTACCTTAGAGGTCACCACGTTGACCCTCCCATCTGATGTATTAATCCCCCTTAAACATCTCCTTCCAGTGGACTGAGGTGAGATTCTGTTTAACCTATGGCCGTGATGGGAACTGGTCAGCTCTGAACCTGCATTCTAGAAGCGGAGAATGTTTAAGTACTGCATGGTAATAGGAGTAAAGTTCCTTGGTATAGGCCCCACTGGTCCCTTCTCCTATGAGAAAGGGTTTCCAGAGTCCAGCGCAAAGTCCCTCCAAATTCCCGTCACAGGACAGACACAGAAAGGAGGGCTGAGACTAGCAGCTGGATTTTTGTCCGTGAGTTCTCACAAGGTCTAGTGCTCGGTTCACAGAAGGCCTCTGTTGCATGGCTGCGGGGCCAGCCCTCTCCAAGGACATCTGGTCCTTCAGCTCAGGGATCCCTCCAGAGAACAGCTAGGGCTGCTGCTCCACCAGCTGCAGCTTTGCAGTCTTGACTCGCTGGGCTTCCTTCAGGTTCCGGGCACGGACGTCTGGGTTGGAAATGAACTCCACCTGTTGTACAGGGAACCAGCCTCGCTCGCCATCTGAGAGTCTCACGCCCTCCAGCCAGCCTATGGGCACAGGGTGGATGGGAGTAAGAATTCTTTGGAAAATACAATCATTTCACCAGAAACTTTTCTGTACCACAGGGTTGAATGGACTGGAGAGCCCTCAGTATGTATCTAAATAGAGCCTCTCAGCACACTAACCCTGGCTGCTTTAGGTCTAGCGGTCCACAGCTGCCTACTCTTGAGGGACCTCCGCTCTTATGGGTTGAATTGTATTGCCCCCAAATATATGGAGTGGTAACCCGAAGTACCTCAGAATATGACCTTATTTGAGAATAGGGTTGTTGCAGGGTAGTAAAGTTAAGATGAGGTCCTGCTTGAGTAAAGTGGGCCATCAATCCAATATAAATGGGATCCTTATTAAAGACGGACATTTGGATACACACACAAACACAGAAGGAAGATGGAGGTGGAGATCACGGTTCCACAAGCCACGTCACACCTTCCAGAAGCTGGGAGGGGCAACAAAGGACCCTCCACTAGAGGCTTTCGAGAGAGCACGGCCCTGCCAACACTTTGATTTTGGACTTCTGGTCTCCAAATCCATGAGAGAATACATTTTCATTGTTTGAAGCCACTCAGTTTGTGGTGCTTTGTTACAGCAGCCCCAGGAAACCAATATTCCTTCTCTAGTGGACCCCTCCAATGCCCTGCCTGGTCCCCAGAGTCCCCCCTTTACCATCGCTGCTTTGTTGAGTCACCATCACCACATCCGCCTTCTCTAGAGCCAACTCGTCATTCTCTCGGGGTTTGTAGGCTCGGAGGCACTGTACTTGTGGGGAATCTTTGGAAGAGAAGAAACAGCGTGAAGACAAGTCAGGAAAGGTGAGTGATTGGAACATGGAGAAGGAATTGCAGGGGGAAGTTGGGAGGACTTGAAATAGTGGAAGTCCGGGCATTTGAAAAGAGACAATTGGAAAAGTCTCCATCTCCCAATCAGGGAACAAAATGGTTGATAAGGAAATAGAAATACCAGAGCATCAAAAATTCTATTTCTCCAGGGAAGGTGCATTGAGAAATAGTCTGTGATCACCTTTAGTGACTCATCACTACAAATCCTGGAGACCTGCCTTCCGTCAGAAGCCTTCTCTGACTCCTTAGTCCTCCGTGGATTCTGAACTCCTGTAAAACTACTGTCTAGGCCAAACCCTGGGTGCCTTATCTAACTGTGTCGAATATATGTTCTGGCTTTCCAACCAGACTGTGAAACCTGAATCTGTGACTCACTCTTCATGGCCTTCACGGTACCAGATGCGGCACTGGAAGAGACTTAACCGGTGGGGTTCCAGGTACGATCTCAAAAGGCACTTAATCCCCTTTAGCTTCAGGTTCCCCCTTTGCCAGTGACTGGGTTGGTCAGATTCTTGAGGAAATGCTGGATTTCCTATGTTTCTATATTTTTATGAATCAGGAGAAATTCCCATAGTTTTGAAGCTCAAGATTAACAAGCCTCAGAGTACTCCAGGCCCATAAGCATTGCATCTTACATGGTTTATTGCTCTTTCCACGTTACCACACTGCACTGGCTCTGTCAGAAAACAAACAGCGCACTGCTTTATCACCTGCACTTCTTTTTCTAAAACGCATCCTCATCAGCCATTCAGGGGGTCGGGGGGGGGGGGAGGGGGAGGAGAAAGTATTATTTTGCCTTGCTCCCCAACCCTGTGGAGCCGAAGCCCAGCAGATGGATCACCCAGTGAGCAGGTTAACAGAACTCAGTTTATAGCCTGGTTCTCCTACTTCCTTTTCCAAGCTTCCTGGTATTTGTTTGTTCTTTTGAGTCACCAAAGGCTCAGTCTTCCTTTGAATTCAGTTCCTTTCTGGACACGAATTAGGCAATCCTTGCTGGCGGACACTGCGGGGCTTATAGGAGACCTATAAATCCTGAGATAAGGAGCATGGGTGCAGACACATTCCCAGTGCGGGTAGGCCTGTGGGTACCCACGGGTCCCTGGGTAGGGGCAGGCGTGAGGGCAGTGGTCTCCGGTCATCCTACAGGAGGGCGTGTGCTATCCTCCTGTGACTCACTCCAGCCTTACTTTCTCCCATTTTCCCAAGAACTTCAAGTAGGTAAAAATGTAGGCAAAACAATAACAGGATACACTTAGGGGGATAAAAGATATTTAAAAAGAGCAAACCACCGCTCAAGGTAGGAAGTATAGGGGGAGAGGGGAGACACTGCCATGATGATGGGAAGTCTTAAGCAGAAACTCAGGTGTTTAAGCTCCAGTAGCCCATCTTCCACCCTAAAATTCTGGACAAAAGCAATAAACAGAAGCCCCCCAGAGTTACCACTCAGCCCTCTAACTCCACCCTTTTTCTCCGCCTCTTAGACTATCACTCACCACAACATTCCAGAAGGTCCAGCTCCTCTCGTGGCATGGCCAAGGCTGAGATCCATCGAAGCTTCTCACTTCTGAGGAAACAAAGCAGGGCCACTGCTTCAACTGCAGCTCTGGGGGTGTGGGAAAAGGGGCCAGTGGTGGGAACGGAGCATGGCTGCGGGAAAGACCTGTCTAGTTCAATGACAATTAGGACCAAACTTGATGAGACTCTGCTTGGTTGGAAATATGACAGGATCTTGAGCTGCATGTTCACGTGTCTTGTCACCCTTTATTTTTCCCCTACTCTTTCCAGGCTTACCCTGTTAGTGGCATCTCATATCTTTCAAGTGGTGGCATAAAGTCAACTGTCAATTAGAAACAGGTCGATTTTCCATTTTGGAAACTGTACTAAGCCAAAGGTTTATCTTAGTTTAGATTCCCTATATCACTTTGCATAATTCTTGACACTCCTCTGCCCACCTCCTTCCCATCAAATATCTCAGAGATGAAAATTACTCTGTCATCGTAATTATATCAGGGAGATAATTCTAATTTTTTTTTTGTCATGTAATATAATCCAAGCCTAATTTTGTAATTATCTGAAGGTTTTGCATTATCTTAACCTTTGAGAAATTGAGAGCAGACACTCCTACTGGTCCAGGAAGATGCTGACTAAAGCATTAAATGGAAAGCGTGAGGTTCATTCTGATTACTGGATTTGGGTGATATTTGCACAGCATCCCCTTTGTTCTGTCAGCAAAGGCAGGCATTACTGATCACACCCTGAAGTGTCTTCCAAGGGACAAAACCAAAAAGTGTCTACAACACAAGGATCCTCAGACTGTTAGGTATCATGTGAAACTTTTAAAAAAGATCGCATGTCTTTTATAACATCAATAATAGGTACAGTCTTGTAGCTGTTCATTATTATAGACACTGTGTACCAGATTTTGTACATATTATTTTCCAATACTCTCCAAATGTGTATATGTGTAAATGTATTTTATTATTATCATTATTAAAAAGATGAACAAATCAAAGTTCTCAACAGAGTATGGGGTTGGAAGGTGGGAACAAGAAAAGCCAAAGGCACCCCAGCACTTGTCTTATTCACAGATATGCCCCCCAGCCGTGGGCACTGAGGAATTTCTGGCTGTACTCATGGGCATTCACTCGTGGATGTCAGTACTCCAATTCTTTAGTTACTCCATACTGGGCCATCTCCTTCTGTTATCTCATAGACTTTGTCTTTCTTGACTAAAGGGTATAAAATAGATACTAAGTCTTTTTTTTTTTTTGAGGGCAGTGTCACTGGCCCTCATATGTCGGACCCGAACCGGGGCCGCTGGCTTCCCAAGCCAGCGCTTAACCACCGCGCCACTCGGCCGGCCCGATACTAACTAAGTCTTGATGGCGACTTGACCCCCGCTCCCCACCCTGCTCTCCTGCGGTCATCTATTGGCTCTAGGAGCCTGGCTTTTGTTATGGATGCTCCTCAGTCCAGAATGGACTAAATGGTGCTGTGGCTGTTTTCTGATCACATTTTCTGCCTTGGTCCCACTTCCTTCCCAGGCCATCTTGCCTCCCTCCCCCCAACTCCTCTTCCCAGCCCCATCTCACTGAGTCTCCGTGCGGAAGAGGAACTCGGCCTGCGTGCCCTGTGTGTTGTGCAGCAGGAAGAGTCGGAAGAGGTTTTTGTGGGGTCCATGGAGCTTCATTTCGCACTTTTCCCCCCGGATGGAGGAGAATGGAGCATGGTCAAATACCAGGAACCGGCTACCCCTGCAAAAGACAAGCCTTTTCAACCTGACTCTGGAGTTGTCATACTTCATCCACCCTCATATCTTTGGGTCCAAAATCCCTGTCTTTAGTATCTGCACATTCTCGTAAAAACCCTAAGATGGTGCTAACTTGCTCTAAGAGGGTAGCCCCTGAGTTCCCAGTGATTTGTCACCCAGTGACATCTAGTGCCATGGATACTTCACCACTTTGAAGAGTTGAAGAGACAGAACCAATAAACATTTTCTAAGGCCTTGAGGACGGAAGAATTAGGATCTGGAATTAGCTGAGTATCTCTGGGCAAGGAGGCTGAGCCTAGCCCGAGGAAACCACAAATAGACCACCCGAGAATGTGATGAGACCATCTGCTGCATTTTTCTCGGTGTCTCTACCATGACACAATCTTGCCATGTGATCTTGTGACATAATATTTTGCTTTGGATCTTTCTTTGTCTTGTCTAGGCCATGGCCTGGACTCCACGGGTTGAGCTATCGACAAGGGCTCCTCGGGACCTCGACCCCTCTCTGTCCCTCTTGCCTCGCCCCCCTTCCCTCGTGTGCTCTGGCCTCCCATTCCAGTCACTGACTCTCGGGGCCGAGATAGCAGCAGGCAGTCATTGAAGAGGTGCAGGTGGATTGGGCGCGTGTTCAGTTTCCTTCGCAGCCCTGGGGAGACGCTGAACTCCAGGGCTGTCAGCTCGCCGCTCTTCACCAGCCAGCGTGACTGTGAAATCAGCGGGAATATCTGCAGGGCAGGAAGGACAGAAGGCAGTGTCACAGCAGTGTCACAGGCAGGAGAAGGTCCTCTCAGCCCTGTCTGCCATGCCATTCCTCTTCCTCATAAGCTCCACCCCTGACAATCATCTCTTTCACATCTTCCTCTTGCCCATAACCCATCCACTAGACTCTATTTCTCTCCGAGCTCTCTACCTACTACTGTCTACTGTCATGCAGTTCCCATGTTCATAACTCAGGCAAACGGAAGGAGCCTGTGGTCCAACCCAGAAAGTCACTATATGAGAAAGCTCAGCCCTAGAAGCCGGAACTGAAGGCGAGACGGAAGAGCCAACTAGCGCCTGTGAAGGAACAAGGCAGACAACAGTATGATGTGTTTGTTTAGAAGTTAAAAGATTTGGGCAGTTCAGACACGTTCTTTCTTTGATTATAACCAGAGACATGAGAGAAGAAGGCAGAGCCATACGAGGGAATGAGATTAGGAGAGCTGGGTGGGGTCTGCTTGGAGCTGGAATTTAGGTAAAGATAAGGGTACTGAACTATGAACAATATGTGGATAAGGGATGTTGCCTCTTTTCCAGGGAGATAAGGATGCTATCTGTTCTGAGTTGGAATTTAAATGTGGAATGTTAATTTTCGATTTGCATTCTGATGGGAGACTTTGGTCTTACATTTGGTTTCAATTCTATATTGCTTTGGTTAGACTAGATGAAGATTTGATAAAATATGGAATGATTCAAGAACCAAAATATGTATACTTATAGAGGCCTGCATTGCTAAGCTCTCTCTCATCAGCCCAGTCCTCCCCATCCGGTAACCATTGCCCTTTATTTCTTATGTATCCTGCAGAGTTGCTTTACGTATAGACCAGCAAATACATATACTGATTTCTACCCTCCTACATTCCCACCAAAGCTAATACACTATAATACACACAGTTCTGTATCTATCCTTTTTCACTTAATGGTGTATCTGGAGGATGAAGTAGGCATTTGGGCATCCCAGAAGCAGGACAGAACAGGAGGTGTGCAGAAATGAGGTGGGAAGCTAGGACAGTGGGGCGAGGTGGTGGAGCGTTAGGAGCAGGCCTCTGGGACACCCTGAGGAGCCACTCACTTTGCACTCAAACTCAATCTTTTGGCTCAGGTAGATGAGCTCTTCCGTCCGTCGCATCCTCTGGACATTATTGTTGCAGTCTCGGATGAGCTGGGTGTGGAAAGGCACTGAGTTAGAGCTTGTGCTTTTGAGTCCCCTGCAGGAACCCCAGGCATGGATCGTGGTGGCCCCCGTTTCTCACCAGGCTTGAGCTGCGTGTAGGCAGCAGCAAGCTGGTTCTGGGGCTCTGGGGCCCTATATGTGACCTGATAGAGCATTCCTGGGCTGAGTGACAGTGCGATTTAATCAAGTTAATGTGAGAGAGAGCAGTCCCTTGATGAGCGCTGTCCCTGTGTGGGAGGGGCGGCCGTGGGGTGTGGCTGGGGGCGCTGCTGGACGCTGGGAGGTGGCCGAGCCCCTGTGCTGCCTGGAGGCACAGGCCTGCGCAGAGGAAGAGCTCTCTCTCTGTGGGGCTCAGGGCGGGCGTCAGGGTGGGACGGCAGCTGCCTACCTCCTCCAGGGCGTGGTGGGCCTTCGTAGCCTCTGCTTCCTCTGAAGAGCCCGGCTGTGTTCTCTTCAGAATGTTCTAGAGACCAAACATAGACAGGAGCCAGATGAAAGGAGGGATGGGAAACAGGAAGAGGTGACTGGGAGTGAGCTAACGGAGACGTCCAGGAACCAAGCTGGATCTGCCAGTCACCCTGGGAAAGAAGGGTATGGGCCGTGGGGAGGTGCTCAGGTCGCCGGCAGGGCTGGCAGCGTGGAGAGAACGGATGGCCTTCGCCTTGGGGCCCCGAGGTCCCCCTTGAGTTGAGGGGAGCGGACCAAGGGGGGCTGGCCGTACCTGGAGCAGCAGTTTGAGGCGGGTGATGCGCTGGAAGGGCAGAATCAGGAAGGACTTGAGGGAAAGGCGCTGGCAGATGGGGTCACCCTCCAGCTTCTCCAGGACCTCTCGGAAGCTGTTGTTGGTGTTCCTGCGTGGGCAGCGAGCCTCGGGTAAGGAGAGGTGTGGGGAGGACGGGGGCACAGTGGGGGCACAGGGAGCAGAGACTCAGTGCACAGCCAGCCATGGGATCCACTGGGCAGGGGGCCCAGGTGTGATGCTGTGGAAGGCGGGCCGGGGCTTGAGATCACAGAGCGGGCACAAGAAGACGTGCTCTGGCGACAGCACTCGGGGTTGGGGGCTGGAGGTTTGGGAGCAGGGCCGTAGCAGGGCCCACATGGGGACAGAGTGGGGGTCGGGTCTCACAGCAGATTCTGGAAGGTGCGTTCCTGGTAGGTCTGGTTGGTGACGTAAGGCAGGTAGACCCGGCGGAAGTTGGAGGCGTGGTTCAGGACAACATCACACACGTGGAAGGTGAAGATGTTGCTCTCAAAGTTCTCCTCCAGGTCCGACAGGAACCTGCCCAGCGTTCAAACAAGGCTCATGAGACTCGTGGCCTCACATGAGCAGCTGGCTGAGCCCTGCCATATCCTGCGCCTGGGACATCTCCTCGTCAATGGTAAATCAACTGTACCCATCGGCCTGGGCTCTAACCCCGGCTATGCCCCGAGTCCTCTCCAAGGACGTGCCAAGTTTGCCCCTTATCGAACTCTCTGGTCCTAATAGTCTACTTCTTGCTTTTTTAATTTTTTTCTGTTCTGATTTTCTAATCTTTAGATGCTTCCCACATCTCATCTCCAATGCACTGTATGCCCACAGCACATCCAAAAGTTCAATCCTGGAGGGATTTCACATCGATCCACTCATCCGCCCACCACCCTCCCTCCCTCTTTGCTCTCCCTGTGCCTACTGGGAATCCTGGAGGGAGAAATGAGAGGGTTTCTGAGAAGGAAAAAAATAACAACTGGAGGTTTCCAGGCTACAGTGAGGCTGAGTGAGTGGCCCTTGGGAGCAGAGGACTCTTACATGGCGCTGACGTCACGCACGTCCTGTAAACGCGAGAAGAGCCATTGCTGATCTTGGTTGGAAAGGATGGCCCGGAGCTGGGCTGAATGTTGGAAATGATCCACAGCTATATTGAGGCTGCGCAGGTATGAGGCCTCTGACACAATCAGCTCAAATTTGGCCTAGGAGGTCGAGGAGGAGGAAGATGAATTAAAAACACTTATGGAGTCCCTGGTGTATGCTAGCCACTGTGGAATGTTTCTGGGGTAGAGAAGACAGGTCCTTCTGTCACACGGTCACACCAGAACCTAACCTGACCTCCGGGCGAGAGGAAAGAGTGTCTGAAGCCGAGGGAAGACGTGTGCAAGCCCCCAGAGGTGGAAGAGGAAGAGGCGCTTCCAAGAGACTTAAATTGAGCTTTTTCGGAGCTGTATACTAAAGTCGTGGCAGGAGACGAAGCTAGAGAGGCAGGTAGAGACGAGGTCTGGATGGGTATGTGGACAAGGTGAAACGGTTTATGCTTTAGACCATGGGAAAACAAAAGGAGGCTTTAGGTAGGGCACTGACTCCATCAGATTTGTTTTCCATAAAGATGCTTCTGACACAGTGTGGAGAAAGATTAGAAGGAGTAAGAGACTCATGTTAGGAGACTGTCACAGTAATTCCAGATGAGCGGTGAAGGCCAGATTAGCCATGGGAATGGGGAGAGGTGGCCAATTTCATAATGATTCAGGAGGGAGGGTTAGAAGGCCGTGGTTATTTGCTACAAATAGCAGCTAAAAAGAGCAGGCGAGTCTCAGCGAATGCCTATTTTTGAGTTTGGTAACTGGGGTGAACGATGGAGTTACTGACTGAGCTAGAGAACGCTGACAGAGGAACAAATTTAGGTGATGAAGGTAATTCGGGGCTTGAGGGGAAATGAAAGGAAGCAGGGTATTTGAGAATGAGATGGTGCAGTTATGTTTTAATGGAAATGGCCCAACACTAGAGAACTCGTCTGGAGGTTCTACCAGGGGCTCAATGATTCATGGCCCTGCCTGCTCTAGCTGGGCTGCTCACGCTTTTCATCCAAGTGTGTAGCCTCAAGACAGATGACCGGACAGGAGAGAGGAAGGACGCGCTTTGGCGACGGCTTGGATAACCAACGACACGCTGGGTGACCCTCACACACCATGATGAGCCAGACACTGCAGGCTCACTGGGGCCCTGGCTCGCACATTCCCTAACTCTGTGACTTTGGGTGGCTCATTTAACCTCTCTGAACCTCAGTTTGCTTGTCTTTGTGTAGGTAGAGGGAACCCACCTCAGGAAGAAGTGGGACAGTCAAATAAATGGGATCAGTGAAACCACTCTGTAGACCCGAGTGCTGTTTTCCGGGAGGACTGCGTGGGTAAGCATGGAGGCTGTCTCAGAAACGTGGGGCCGGGCTGCCCCCGGGGCCCTGGTGGACTTGTGAGGATGCTGCAGTTGGTGAAACGGGGCTAGGGTTCATACCATCTCCCCATCGCTTGGTCCAGAAATATGGGGCAAATCAGTGATTTTCTAAATATCCTCCATGTGCTTTAAAAGTCAAGGTCAGAACAGGGCCCCCAAGTCTGAGCTTCCGAAAACCTACAATTGATACCTGTCTCTGTGTGAGGTGGTAAAAGCACTGTTTAATCCATAAATCCTTCTGGTCCCAACTGTCCTCCATCCTGCCTCTGAAAGGGGGAAAGCATGGCACTAATACGTACCAACGTACGTACCAGGCGCTGTGCTGAAAGCCAGGTATGTGTTACTTCACTTAAACTGCATGGCAATCCTGAAAGGTAGGCATTTATTATCCTGAATTTTCAGATAAGGAAACTGAGATGTACTGAAGATATATAACTTGCCTAAGGTTACACAGCTATTATATATATGTTATATACATAAGAGTGAATGGCGAAGCCAGGGTTCAAACCTGGTTGCTGCAACTTGAAATTAAAGTAGTAAACATTTTTTGAGTCATTACTATGTACTAGAATATTTACATAGTAATGACTCATCTGTGTGTGTGTGTGTGTGTGTGTGTGTGTGTGTGTGTGTGTGTGTGTGTGTATTCTCCCAGTACCTTCTTGTAATGCAGTTTTACAGATGAGGAAACAGAAGCTTAGGAAAAGCAGTCATTTGGCCGGAGTACAATAGCTAGCAAATATTAAAGTGGGCTTCCCATCCATTTACTCCAGAGCCTAAACACTTAAACATTGTTCCATAGCGCCTTTCCAGTGTGCCATGTTTAACCCATATTTCAGATTGATTATGAGAGAAGCTCTCCATGGAAAACCTATAATGGTATTAACCTAACGTCAGACAAACGGCCTCTACTACAGTCTTGCTATTAGGAAAAAGGACCAAGCAGAGACTGATGGTCATTCAAAAGCCTCTGATGGACCACAGGACAGCTGCAAAGAGCACTCTTCAAGGGCCCCAATAGGAAGCCCCTGCATGTGCCTTGGTTGAGGAGGAAAGCTTTGGTGTAGCCCGAAACCCTGGTTGGAGAGGGAGATTTTAGTCAAGCCTGAAGCGGCAGTGATGGGATTAATTCTACACTCCTCCCAACAAACTCAGAGGCATGGTCCCTTTGTATGAGTCTGAATAAATAACAGGTAGCAGTAAATGGCCCATGACGTGAAAGGCGGGGAGGCGGAGTTAGCAGTGACCTTCAGAAAGCAAGTCAAATCCATTGGAGGGGAGCGACTCCCCGTCATGGTGTGCATGGGTGCGGTGGGGGCAGCCTGCTCTTGGGGTGAGGGGACTAGGAAAGAAGGATTTGAACAAATGCGACTTTGCTCTCCCTCCTGACCCCCCTCCACACCCCGGCCTGCCCTGCAAGGTACCTCTTGCAGTTTCTGGTCTTCGTGGGTCATGGAGAGCAGCACAGTGCTGTTTCGCACCACGGGGATTTCCTGCCAGAGGGAGGCGCTGGGCGCCATGGAGAGCCGTTGCAGGTAGGACTCCGAGGAGACCAGGACCTTTCGGGGCTGCCGGGGGGAGGCAGGCCCGGGGGCGTCGGCTGTGCTGTCGGGCCGCTGCTGGCTCTGGATCTCCTTATTCAGGACCACATCGCTGTACTCCTGGTAGAGCAGCTGAGCTATGGGGTGAGGAAGATGGGAGACGGGGAGAATCAGGGGCACGACGGGGAGGAGAGGCCCAGACACAGACAGAAGCCACCAGGCTGCTCTCCGGCTGTCCCCGCGAGTCCCTCTCCCTGGAGGGATGCCCACCCACTGCTGACAGCCACGCGCCTCTCCAGTCCTGGGCAGAACACCCACGTGGGTCCACAGTTCTGTTTCAAGGCACTCACAGGAATTGATAAGCTTCGAGCAGCGTCTTGAAAAGTTTCCCATCACCTCCTTTGGTTTTTTCTCCCTGTGGAGAAAAGAAGGGCTCTGGGTTGCGTGCTGGCCAGTCCATTCGGAGAAGCCCCAGGTGGCTGTAGATGACATAGTCTCTAGCCTCCGGGACATGGGCTGGGAGGTCAGGGCTATGTCCCCTGGAGAGCCAAGTGGTAGCCTGACCCACTTTAGGGTAGCTTGGAGCTTTCTTGGAGGTCATGTTGAACTTGTTTTTACAGGGGGTTTACTGGTTCATGGCCAAAGGTCTCAATGGATGGGAGATGAGGACGCAGCTGACCAAACCAGGTAGACCAAAAATATCGCTACCCTGGAATCCTGGCATCTGTCTCTTCCCCCTCCTTACTCCTGGAAGAGACTGGGTCCCAGAGCACTTGGCAACTAACGGAAATCTCAGTATCCTAAGAAACGAGAGTATAGGCGTATCCCTTGGGAGAGAGGGTGGCTCACCGAAAAACAATGGCGTCTGAAGAGGAAGAGGATTTTTCCAGAGCTGGACCTCTTGTATCTGAAAATGGAAAAGGGTGAAGCAAGTGAAGTTTCAGAGGGACATTCAGACATAGCAGAAGAAGGTGACAAATGCCTAGAATGGGAGATACAAGCATGAGGGCGGGGCAGGGGTGGGAATGGGGGGTAGAAGGGCAATTGGGGGGCGGGGAGGGGAGTGCCACAGCAGGAAGCCTTGAAGGACACTCGTGCCAGGTATGAACCCGTCCCTCGCGTCACAATGTAAACTGAACCAGTAGAGGAAGCCCTTCTCCGACCAGGGGGACAACTAACTGTTGGTAACTGGCAAGTGGTAGGAGGTTTAACCTTGGGAAAAAGAGACACAATGAAAGAACATCGTGGTTGGGTGGCCGACAGTGACTGAGAGGAAGGAGGAGCGCGTCAGTGAGCTGTGTGCTGGGTTGGACACGTGGGTGAGCGAGGCCAGCAGGGGGGCCCACAGAAGCCCTGGGGACAGAAGATGGAGGCGGCGGTAAGAGCGGGCAAAGCTTGGTCTGCCACAAGAGCCGCCAAGCTCCTTGCTCACCTAGAGAACCCACAGGCAAGATGGAAGGTCTGCGCAGCCCCTGCCGATGCCAGCCTTTGTGCTTACTGGAGCCCTCACCAGAGACTGCAACGTGTCCATCGCCGCCCTCCGGCGGTCTCCCGGTGTCCCGCCGGTGGGGCCAGCTGGAAGCCTTCTCCAGGTGGGGATGGCCGAGTTTCTCAGGCTGCCTTGCTCCGCCTGGATCTGAAACCCTCAGGCTACTACCGGTTCCTTCCTGAGGAGCGGGTCTTCTCAATGATCCTCTAGCACGGGCCTCAGGCTCTTCTGAGAGCCCCGGTTCAGAGGGGGGTCCCTGGAGCTCCAGGGTCCAGGGGGTGGTTGGGGAAGAGGGACTGAGAAGGGTGGTCACGTTGCTGAAAGCCATGCCAGGGGCCACTTCACTCTTACTCCTAATGGTGGAAGTCAAAGAGTCTATGGATCTGCCCATGGCAGGGGGCCAGGAGGTGCGTCCAGCAGAATGGGGAGTGGACGCTGCCCACTCTTGACAAACAGGCCTTGGCTTAGCATGGCCCCCTGAATTCACGAGTCCTCCCTGAATGCTCCTGTCCCTCCCCCTGGACTTCGGGGGTAATGGGGGTGGTTCGGTGAGAGGGTCTAGGATAGGGACAGGGGGGAGAGGCTTGTAGATCCTCGGGCTACTATCAGAAGAAACAGGAGAATGGGGCTGGGACAAGTCAGGAGTTGGGGGTAACGGTTTGTTGTACCTCGATCTTGGGGAGGAGGAGGTCTGAGGATGGTGGGGGTTGTCCGGGGTAGAGGGCAGAGGTCGGTACTGCCTTGCCACAAGGGGATCGGGGACTTCGGGAAGTGGGCCTCTGGGGGGGCCACGGAGCCCTGAACTTAGGGCCAGTGAAGGAGGATAGCTACACTGCCTCTGCGTGGGGACCGTGGCACGGAGATGGCCGTCTCTCTCCACCATGGCGGGGTAGACGTGCCTCTTCTGGGAGGGAGGAGGGCGTGGAGGTTCACGGGCTTGCCCATCCACAAAGACAAGGGGGGGTGAAGAGCCATAGGCAGAAGACCCTGGGGCAAAGGATGAATTCCGGCGGGAGCCCCACGGCTGGCCGCTGTGGGGGCTGTTGGGCCTCTCTGGGTTTACGGCGAACTCCGGAGAGCCCCACCCCAGAGTGGACAGTGAAGTGGGGGACTCGGGAATGCTGCCGCAGTCCCTGCTGCTCTTCCTGTGCCTTCTTAGGATCACAGAGCCGTAGATGGCAGGTTTGGGGGGCCTCTGGGGCAACTCTGAATGCGAGAAGGAAAGCGATCGTCCCGCCAGCTCCGGACTCAGCTCTGTCCTGTGAAACCCCGAGAAGGAGTTGCTCCTCAAAGGTTGGACGGCCCCTGTGTCGTTGGCTCGGGGGCTCTGAGGGCTGGCCCAGTCAGGGCTGCCCCACCAGTCCAGGCTGGCTCCTGCAGAGGGGACGCCATGGAGAGTCTCGGAAGTCCCACAGGGAGAGGGCTTTTCAGTCAAGAAAGCAGCTCTAGAGGTTTCTGGAGAACATGCAGCAAGAGAGGGCTCCCTCCTGGGAATGGCGACTGGAGCACTGGACGATGCCCAGAGCGTTGAGCTGAGGGAGCCTTCAGCAGGGCTGGGAGGGGCTGAGTCTAGGGTCCCTGGAGGAGTCCCGCATGTGCTGCCAGAGCCCACCTCAGTCCCCCGGCTGGACACTGCCTCCTTCCCCAGCTTGGGTCCCTCTGAGCGGCTGTCCTGAGCTGTTTCTTGCTCAGGTGACTCTCCAGTGGGAAGGGAGCTAGGTAAACAAACGGGCTGACGCGACCGTCCTGTTGGCCCCAGTGGAGGGGTCAGAGCTCTGGGGAACGGGTCCTCAGCCCTCGGCTCTGTCTGAGTCTCAGGAATCCTGACCATAGCATTACAGACATCTGGAAACAAGTCACAGGGAGAAGGGACCTCAGGGGCTACCAGAGCCGGTGTGGGAGGACCGCCAGGCTCCTCCCCGTGGCCTGTGCTCCTCCCCGCCCCCACGCCTCCCGGAGGGGCCCCATCCCAGTTTTCCGCTTCCTCCTCTGGCATCACTTCCGCCTGTGGGCGCTGAGCTTCTTGCCTTCTAGTTACATTCACCGATTTCCCCACCAAGCTTTGAGTCTCCTCGTGCTGAGCATCCACCCGACTGTCTCCCAAGCCCCCAAACGCCCTCGTCTTCTGCTCCCTCTGTTCCAGACCTCCCTGGCCCTGAGCCCTCCCCTCCCACTCCTCATAGTTCAGACCTCCCCACTCCCCATTAAGCCCGCCTCTTCCTCCTGCTTTGGCAGGCACCACATCATCTTGTATCTGCTCCTCTTTCTGCCTCGGTTCTCCCTCTGTACCATTCACCTGCTCTCCCACCTGCTCCTGCTCCCCTAAAAGCCCATCAGAAAAAACAGCCTCCCCGAGGACTCCTCCCCCTGGAAAGCTCGCTTCCTCTTGTCCCTGCTTCTCCAGCCCCTCGGCCTCCTGGGGACACACAAGCCCTCCGCTCCCTGGGCTTCCCTGCCCCATGACAGACGGCAGCTCCTCCCCCTGCCTGATGGTCCCACTTTCAGAATCCTGCCGTGCACTGGGCTCTGCAGGGGGCTCTTCCCAGGAAGACAAGCATCGAGTCTGAGCAGAGGCGTCTGCAGAACTTTCCTCCTTCTCTTCTGCTTGTCCAGTCCCCAACACCAAGGATGTGAGCTCTGGTCTAACTTCCACCTCCACCCTGCTGCTCAGCTCACTGGATACTGGGACCTGGTCCAGATGGTCACCCTGAACGAGGCAGGCCCAGAGCTCTGGGGGAGCCCGTGCCCTTGGCTGTCCATCTGCTGGGCTCTGGGGCACTGCCTCCTGGCACTCCGGAGTGTCCCAGGCCTCAGCCATAAGGTTTTCCTGGTCGGTCTCCACATCTGCAGGGGCGTCCTTGGGGAACGAGGTCATACTCTCGGTTGCACAGTCATTCACATCTCTTAAATCTCTCCGCTGTATCTCCAAGAGTCGGCGTCCCTCTGCCCACTTATAGGATGGGCCCCGGCCTTCCTGACCCTCGGGCCCCACGACCGGGGTCTGGCTGCTTCTCATGAGAGCTTCAGGGGCAACAACGAATTCTGCGATGGTGGGGACAGCGGTCGGTGCTTCATGCTGTGGCTCCTCAGCCTCCATCGGGGCTGAGTCCTAAAGAGGGATAAAAGGAAAGACCCCATCACCTCCTCTGCTTTTACCTATCAGACGGACAGACCAGGAAGAACAAGAGTGGGGCACTTCGTCGACAGGCATGCTTTGCGACAAAAGGCGCTCAACAAAAAAAGCAACCGCCTCTATAAAACCTGTCACTAATTCATTTAATAAATATTTATAAGTGACCCTTTTAAGTGCGGGGCATTCAGTAGTGAATGAGACAAAGATGGTGCCCTCATGGACCCGCAAGCTTGTGGAGAAGACAGATGGTAAGAGACCAAATGGGAGCCTCCTTGTCAGAGCAGCGAGTGCTCCCAGGGGTCATAAGTCTCTGGATGGTATTATGTCATATCGTCTCTCCCTGTCTACTTTCCGGACACCAATAGTGACTCAGTCCCACAGAGCTCCCAGACACTGGGAGTGACACACCCTCGATGGAACAGGCAGGCCAGAGAAGCAGTGTCTGAAGGGGAGTCTTCCTCCTAAGGTGCTGAGAGGGGGTCAAAAGAAGTCCAGCCATTACAGCCCATGCCTGGGATACTAACGTGAAATCCAGGGTCTAGATTTCACTCATCTTATTTTCCAGTGTCTAGCAGAGCCTGTAACTAATGAACAATTCTGTTCTCAATGACACAGGCAGCTGTTGTCAAGTAGGATGACTTATTAGATTAGAACCTCAACAGGCACAGTGGTAACCTGTTTCGAGCGGGTCCGTAAAACTGTGACCCTCATTATCTTATTCTTCCACAACCCTGTGAACTGCTCTCATTACTTTCCACCTCTTCTCTCACTTCTGGCAGAATACCTCACCGCCCGCTTTGCAAAGTACTTAAGTACTTGAAAACCAGAGGAGCTGCGTGCATTTCAGAGCAATCTGCATTTTCTGCTCTTTTCTTCCCTCCAGTGATGGTGGGATGGTGTCCCTGCTCTCAGAGTGCCACCTTCGCAGGGACCTTGGCTCTGGATGAGTTCTCACACTTCACCCCTGGAAGAATCGTCCCACCAGCATTTAACAGGCGCATGTCTTTCTCATCTTTCTAACTGGTGAAAGGGTTGGTCCATACCTGCTGTCTTCTTATCCCCACATCTCACCTACCTCCCACCAAACTTCAACAGCCCCACTCTGCTCACCTCCCCTACAACCTTCAAGTTGTTAACTCCCATGGGGAACGCTCTGCGCACTTACCTCGGAGGTTTTTGTCAGAATCTGACACTCCTGACATTAGAAATACTCTTTCTTGTTATTTGTGAGACTTCATTTTCCTAGTTTAACCCCTCGCTTTCCCCAATCCTCTGATGAGGTTATTGTACTCCTTTTTCTCACACTTATCAATGATAGTTCACTTTCTGTCCCCTCTGCAGCATTTACATAATTATATAATTATGTGTGTATTTTGATTTATCATCTACATCAAACAATAGGTGGTAAGCTTTATGAGATCAAGAACCACATCTGTCTTGCTCAAGTATCTACATGTACCTCAGTCCCTGGCCCATACTATGTGCTCAATAAATACTTTTCAATTACAGAACAAAACTGTTTCCCTCCTGGCCCACATTCCCCATATCTAACCTAGTCCTACTGACCCCACCTCCTCAGTCTCTCGCCTTTCCCCATCTCCTCTGCTGGGCCCTAGTGCCGCCTGCTGTCCCCTCAGGCCACTGCACCTGGGCACAGCCTGACCATAGGCCTCCATGCAGCTTTTCTTGTCCTTTTTCCAAGGCACTCTCTACCCAGCCCTTGTGTGATCCTTCAAAGCCCCACTTCTAGTTTAAACTCTTCAGTAGCCGCTGGCTGCCATTGGGGTGAAACCCAAATATTGGGCATGAGTTGTATGCCCTCCACAGCCTGGCCTCTGCCTGCCTCTCCAGTAGCCCCGTCACCTCTCAGCACCTCCCTCCGCCCACTGGCTTTCTGTCCTTGAGCTCAACTCCTCCTCTCTCTCCTGCAGGGCTCACATGTACTGCTCTTCTGCCTGGAACGCTCTTCTCCTGTGGTTCCCAGACGACCCTTTATGTCTCTCACATTCGTTGCACTTGGAATTATATACTTAATGTCTCTTTCCTGGATAGACCATGAGCTTCATGAGGCACAAACACGGCCATGTTAACTGCTCAGTGCCCTCTGCCTGAAGTTTAGTTGGCCCTCAACAAAGATTCACTGCATGAATGAATGAAGAAAGGAAGGATGCAAAGTTAAAAGTGGTGTTCAATTTCTAGTTCTGCCTTTTGTTTTTTATCTTGATCATTTAACACATTTTTTGCGGGAAACGAGTAAACTCGTCATATAGCTCAAATGCCCGCTTACAAAGTGTTAAGACAATTGTAGAAATCATTTAATTTATTTGAACATCCATTTTCTTATCTTTATAAAAGGGATAAAACATTTTCTTTGCAAGGAATTCTAATGAAGATTAAATAAGATAATATTTAATTATTTAGGGGTGGCCGGTTAGCTCAGATAGTTAGAGTGCAGTGCTCGTAACACCAACGTTGCCAGTTCGATTCCCACATGAGCCACTGAGCTGTGCCCTCCACAACTAGATTGAAACAACTACTTGACTTGGAGCTGATGGGTCCTGGAAAAACACACTGTTCCCCAATTTGAAAAACAAGTTAAAAAAAAAAGATAATATTAAGAAGTACATTGTTAAATTTAAGGGTCATAGAAATGTTAAGGAGTGTAATTATTGTTGATGAGAAAGTGTAAGAAAGAAATATAGGACTTACAGCTGGAAGGACAGTTAGAGACACACAGACAACTCTGCTTAAGGTATAGATGAGGGAACTGAACATTTGATAACCTGGATACTTGCTCATTTTTCCTCAGCAAATGGTGCAGGTGAACTCAAATCAAGGCCTCCTGACTTAGCTCACCTATAAGCAACCAGAGGTTCATGGGTAAGACAGCTGGCAGGCCACAAGCCTAGAGAAGAAGCCAGGGGGCCATGGAATGCACAGCTGCACCCGGACCCGCACCCGTCTTGTCTGGTCTAGGCTTGAAGTGGAAGTCCACCCCCCAAAACACCTGCAGATCTGCTGAGATATTGCACATGCACACATGCTTGCATGAGCATGCATACACACACACACACACACACACACAGCACACATGCTTGCATGAGCATACACACACACACACACACACACACACACACACACACACACACACGAGCCATCCCTGCAGTTTCTACGCAATACCTAGCGCCCGGCACAACCCAACAGGCAGATCCCTAGCCACCCTGCAGATGTAATATGTGACAAGTTCCTGGCCACCTCCTAGACCCAGATACCATCTATATGGAGTAAAGAGCCATGTCTAACATACGCATACTTGTGTAGAAAGACTTTTACGTCCTTTTCCAGTTAATTGACACACTGTGCAGTCTGCTCCCTGTATCTAGCCCTAAGAACAAAATCCTGTAATCGTTACAGATGATACTATGATGCGACCCTATTCTCTCGACCACACATTAAATAATATCCTTGCTCGCTGTAAACATTTTCTGAAACTTGGCCCCTAGTTGTCTAAGGAGACCATGTAACTACTTCTATAGTCTCCCCTCACCTACATGTGTGTTGTCTTGGCCCTATATATACACCGTCATGTCATCCAAACAAGCAGTCTCTAAATATATAAGCATGTTTCTGCTATCACGTTGAGGTCGGGGCGTTTAGATATATAGACACATATCTGCATCACCGGTCCACAATGTGCTATATTTAGGCAATACGCACACACACACACACACACAAACGCGCACATCTGTAGTTCCAGCCTAGTGACACACTCACGTCTGCCTCCTACAATCTTACTGACAGTACTTCTAACACCATCTTGATCCATTTCGAAATGTCAGCGGTCACAGGCTCCGCCACCATGTCCCTGCACTTGATTGTCCCAGTGATCTGATTACAACCAGGCACTACCAACCTAGAAAGTGACAAAGCTAAAAAGGAAATCTGTAAAACATGGGTTTCCTCACATAAAGACACAGAAGAGAGGCTGTTTTGCACCGCGCATTATGTTAGAGTTGCCTCTTGTCTCCTGCCCCACTGAGAGAGAATAATCACTAACTGAGCATACACAAAGACAGACATGCACCATCCAGGCCAGATGCATTTTGCATCTGCTGATCCTGTCCACACGTGATTTCATTCAAGATGAAACTCCAAGTCATCCCATTAACGCAGTGTGTGACAGAGCCCAATATCTCCCTTGCAGCCCCCTAACACCTGAGCTGTTGTCCATTTCTAGTCTCCAGACATAAAATTGTATTTCAAAGATATCCCCCCTCCCCAGCCAACCCCCACCTCTGTCACACTGCTTCTTCTTCGAACCCATCTTGACTGCCATGAATTTTGAAAACCATGTGTCCTGGATTTTCTAGCTGTCTCAGTTTTAAAAATTCTGATGTATACCACAAATCACTGAAATGCTCTTGAGATTACAATACTTCCGCATTTACACTACCTTGCCTAGACTGCTGCTTATCTTAGGAAAATACCCGCAAAACCAAAAGACAGGTTCTCATCTTGATTTAGAAAATAGGACTACCACATAGATGTAGGCCTTTATTCACTGTTTGACATTATTGTCCCCAAGGCCACAAAGATAGAAAAAGAAGAATAGCGATCTGGACCATTCGCCGTGAAGACCCGTGTTCTACCCACTTTAGGAAAGTCCCCACCCTCCATCCCAGTGAAAACGTAATATCTCATCTCTATTCCCCAATGTCTGGAAATACGGCCTCCTTCGCTGCCCTGCAGCCCAGGTGGGCCAGCACAGAATGTCCCTGCCTGGTGGCAACACTGACAGATACTACACAAGCCCACCGTGGCCCCAGCAGCCACCCACACAGATAATGTGAGTGGGAGTGACCTGTGTGTGTCCTTAGCCCGGGCCTGAGGGTGACTTTGTTCTCACCCACCTTGCACACACGCTGAATGGTCAGCCTCTGTTCACCCGACACAGTGAGTGGCTTTCCCCTGTCCACACCAGGTGCCGTACGCCACCTGCTCGGGTCTACATCACCGACCCTTGAGTAACACTGCGCTTGCTCAATCCATGACCCGGGGAGTGACCCAGTCTTGTCCACGCCATGTAGTGACTGGCCATTCCAGACACCACAAATGACATCATCTTGTCTATCCCACAGACAGCCTCAGCCAGACCACACTGTGGGCACCCATACACTCGAGGGACCCCTATCACACAAAGCGTCTATGATTAGAGTCACTCTGTTCTTTGGAGAAGAGGGGATCCTTTACATCTCCCCTGGCCCCTCTCTCTTCCCCACACTCCTGACCCCCACTTTGCTAGGATCTGGGCAAGAAGCTTCTTCACACTCCAGGTGTAGATACAACAGGAAGTCTCAGGAAGGCCACCTCAGCAGCTGTTTAGCTAGGCGCTGGGATTTCTGGAGTAGGCCAAGGACACAGGGCCTCCGAATGCCATGGGGGAAAGCAAAAGAGGGAAGGAGCTAGAAGTGAAAGCCACCTTGTCTCCCTTGTCTGCTTGACACACCCTCCCCCCTCAATCTGACAAGAGTTCTGGCCAGAGTTCACTTCTAGGTAGACAGGAGGGCAAGTCTGTCAAAGGAATCAGAGACCCAGGAAGGGGACGAGGGCCTGAGATGTGAAAATCAAGTGGTATCAGGATTAGCTCTCCTAGGACAGTCTTGCTTATCAATGATGCTCAGTGCTAGAGCCCCACCCCCACCGTCCCCTCACCTCTAAGGGGCTCCCTTCCCCACCTCCCCAAGTTCACTATGCCATACTGTGTTTGACCTGAAGCTTCCGAAGTCCTCCTCAGGTAAGACGAAGGGGGCGGGAAGGGGCAGGAGGCATCTCGCTCAAAGCCTTGCTAGCCCGGCGGAGGTCTGGCTTGAGCCATACACGCCGTGTGTAAATCCAGAGGAAGGGAAGCAAGGCCGGGGCCTAGCTGAGAAAGAGCAGACACCGAACCACCGCTAAGCAGGCAGCAGGCCCACACAGGGAATCTCAGTCACTCCTTATTCTAGGGGCTAGCTTCCCCCCTGCCCCCCAGCTTGGCTTTGAAGAGCCCTCTTATTGGCCTGGGGCACATCTCGGGGCAGGGTGCCCATTTCCAAGGCGAGGGGGCCAGGCCTGCCGGAAGCAAGTTTTTCAGGCAAGAGCATTTCCTCCGGCTTCCCTCCGCTTCCTGACTGGGATCCTCAAGTCACAGGCCCCCGACCTCTGCCTGTGCCCAGCCCCCCGTTTCCGGAGCCTGCGCCCCGGGCGCCCCCAGGGAAGGCCTCGTTTCCTGGTCCTTCCTGGGCCTCCCTTACCTCCACCAGGTCTCTAGAGCCGCCTGCCGCCCGCCGGAGCCAGCAGCTGCGACTGCGAGGGAGAAGGGCACGCACCTGGCCAGGGGCACATGCTGTCTCGGCCCCCAAGGCCCCTGCGAGTCCCAGGCGCCGGCCGGCCCGGTCCCCAGCGCAGGCCTGGGCTGCCTGGGCCGCCCCACCCGCGCTGCCCGTCCCCGCCCGGCCGGGAGGGAGGGGTCTGGCCCTCCTAGGAAGTTTCAGGTGAGGAAACCAGGGACACACCTTCCTGGGGGAGGGCCAGGGCCCGTCGGCGCCGCGGCCCCATTGGCGTGAGAGGAGCTCCCGCGTCAGAGCCGGGCAGGGGCGCCCGGCTGGGAGGGTGACCCGGGCGCCCCGGGCCGGCGGCGGCAGGGGCCAGGAGCAGTGACCCGAGCGGGGGGACAAAGAGGGGAGCGCGCAGGGCCCAGGGGGGCGAGCGCGGGCCCGCCCCTGGGCCCCTGTGTGTCTGGGACATCGGCCTGGGTGCTTCCCCTGCCCCTGTGTGTCCTCAGGTCTTCACCTGAGCCTGACTCTGCACCATGCTGATCTTCTGCCTTCCCCGGATGGTTATCTTGGCCTGATCTGCGCGTCTCTGAGGGTCTGAGCTTCTGGGTTTGTATTCGGCATCTGTTATCTTCAGGCCGCAATGTTGACTTGTCTTCCTGAGTGTCTGCTTGTCTCTCCCTCCATGAGAAAGGGTGTAGCCTGCTGGCTGGGGTTCTCTCCCCCTCCCCGCTCTCCCCGCTTCCCTCTCTCCTCGCCTTCCCCTAGAAGGCCATCTCTTAGGGCGGAGGAATGAGTGCCTCTACATCAGCAAGCCCATGTGTTCCCTCTGTGTATTCTCTGAGTTCATTTTAGGATAATTATATTCTCAGGGTGCTTCCCTTCTGTATTCTTCCCAGGACTTCTGTGTTTGTGTGTTCCTACCGAAATAGCTAAGCCTATGTCTCAGGCCCACGTGGTTTTGCATGGCTGTATTTTTTTTTTTTCTCCAGATTCTTTCAGGAAAAGCTTGTGCTCTGTTGGTCTCCAGTGCAAACCTACGGGTCTATCTTTATTCCTCTCCGCAGACTTCAAACGGCGCCAGAAGGGTCTGTGGTACAGCCGCGTGCGCACACACAGTAAGAGGGCTTCACCCAGGCACAGAGACTGTAGGGGTCCACTGTAGTCAGATACCACCAGCCCCACTCATCACGCCACGGGGTTCCACGCTCCCATAAGGCAAGCAGAATCTTCCTGGGGATGCCCAAACAGCTAGTGAGTTAGACCGCTCCCAGATTACTGCTCCCACTGGCTGCTGCACTGATGCCAGCTGGCCACGCCTAGCAGCTTTTAGAAGGGGACTTCAGGGTCAAACATAATTAAAGCAGAATGATGTCTGCTCCAATAAAGTCCCGAAGCATTTCTGTGTTCAAAGAACGTGCTTCTTCCGCCATGCTACGCGGAGGGGTTAAGCCCTAAACAGGTCAGCAGCCTTCAGCCTAGTCTAAACTGCTGTGCAGGTGTGGGAGACCCAGGGAACAACACCAGGATGGGAGCCCAGGGAGGTGACAGCAGGCCTAGCACGCATTGGGAGCGCAGTAAGTCAAAAAGTTCACTGTAGCATTATGTAGAGTAAACAAGCTATGGAAGCAACCTACCTGTCCATCAATAGATGAACAGATAAAGAAGGTGTGGTACACACACACACACACACAATGGACTATTAGGAGCAATAAAAATAACAATGAAACCTTGCCATTTGCAACAACATGGGAGGACCTAGAGGGGATTATGCTAAGTGAAATAAGTCAGACAGAGCGACATATACCATATGGTTTCACTTATATGTGGAATCTAAAAAAAAAGAAAGAAAATAAATGAACACACAAAACAAAAACAGACGCATAGATACAGGCCAAAGGAATGGTTGCCAGAAGGAAGGGGGGATGAGTGAAAAGGGGAAGGGGAATATAATCAATAATATTGTGATAAGTTTCACGGTGACAGGTGATAACAAGAATTAATGGGGTGATCACATTGTAAGGTATAAAAATGTTGAATCGCTGTATTGTACACCTGAAACTAATATTGTATGCAAACAATACCTTAAAACTTTTTTTTTTTTAAGAGGGCAGTGTCACTGGCCCTCATATGTGGGATCCGAACCTGGGCCGCTGGTGTTCCAAGCCAGTTCTTAACCACCGCGCCACTCGGCCAGCCCTAAAACTTTTTTAAATAAAGTAATAAAAAGTTTAAGCTAGAAGTGTCTATTTCTAGGCTGGGAGAGCAAACGCAGTCCAGGGTGTGGGGAGCAAAGTTGGCCTGGGCACCGGTGGCTGATGTCTGCCATGCCGCATACCGCCTACCCGCAGTGGACAATGTGGTCAGAGGTGCTGGGCCTGTCTCCCACACCAGCTTGGCTGTTCTCCTTGCCCCACTCTAGTTGCACTTGATTCCCTTGATTATAGCTCTCTATCTCTTCGTTTTCTCTCTCAGGTCCCATAGACTTGACCTCCTCTTGTTCTACCAGCTCTGACCTATCAGCATTTTTGTTTTGTTAAGTCACCACCCTTGATTCAATGACCTCTGGGCTGGTGTCCAGAGAGCCAAGCATACAAGGCTTGGCTGACTTTTCAAGTGGTAGTAAGATGTAGGAACATTAGAGAGTTGGCTCTTCCCATGGAGCATCCTTGTCTGCAGGGTTTGTGCATATGGGAACCAGTCTAGCTCAGGGCTCCTCTTCCCTTTACTTTGCAAACTATGGTTCTCTCTTTTTCTTTCTTTTCCATTTCTTGATGCTTGCTCTTGGTGCCTTGGGCTTCTTAATCAGGGCTGTCATCCTATCCCCATATTTTGATAAAGGAATTACGGTGATCTTTTTTAAAGCAGGACCTCATCCAACTTATCCCTGGGGCTGTCACAGCCCTGACCAGACATCCTCTTGGTGACACCATCCCATGTTACTGGCTGTGTGATCCCCACCTTGGTTAGCTCTGACTCTCGGTGGATCCCGTGCCAATTCTTTGAAAACTGCTCTGGCCTTTCTGACCCTGGTTTTTGTCTGATCTCATGACCCACCTTTGAACTTTTTGAACTGATTTTGAACTCAGTTCTTTCCATAACTCGACTGACAATAGTCTCTCCATCTTTCTCCTTTAAGGCCGCCCTAACTTGACTGCTGGGGTTCTTAGCTATCCAATCCCATTCCAATGAACACACTTTTCTTTTCTCATCCTTGGTTTCCCCTTCCTTTCTTGTCTCAGCCTTTGCACATTGGCACCAGCCTAAATGTAGTGCTGTGCAAGGTACAAATACTAATTGCTTCATTTTTTTTTCCTTTTATTTACTCAATATGCATCTTTGGGAACCAGATATACAAAACCCAAGTCTCCGACCCCAAGGAGCTCGCAATCTTATCGAGGAGAGACACAAGTAGCAAATAGTGATCGCAGAGTGTGTGATGTGTTGTGTTGAGATGTACACAAAGTGCCATGGTGACATATAGGACAGAGCACTGCTTGGGGAGTAAGAGAAGGCTTGAAGGATAAGGTGATATCTGAACTGATTTGTCTTAGGGACTCTGTTGCCTGGTGGAGAGGAGGACAGAGAAAAGGCGTGCCAGCAGAAGACATGGCATGTGCAAAAATAAAAGCCTGAATACATTCTGTTGAGAGAGGGGCAAATCGTGCAGGCTGAACATGAGGTGTGGCCAAGACAAGGCAGAGGAGGAACAGGAAATAAATGGTGACTCTGTAAGGCGGCAGACATGTTCATTAGCTTGATTGTGGCGATCAGTTCACAATCATATATGTGCAAATGTGTGTCAAACATCAAGTTGTTCACTGCATATGCAATTTTTATTTGTCAAGTATACCTCAATGAAATGGAAGAAAAGCATTTAGAGGAGCCTCGTATCTGGAAGTATGAAGTCCGATCTCAGTAGCACGCATGGCCTACAAGCCCCTTCATGATCTGGCTGCCTGACAACACTCTCTCCGGGTCTTGGGAGGCTCATAGTTCTGGAAATTTCTCCTATAGGTATCTTTTGGGGTACATATGCCATAGGGGGAAAAATTACACACACACATACACACACACACACACACACACACACACACACACACACACACACACGCACCTCTGCATCTTATTCAGTTGAGCATCTCCAGACTGTCTGGTAAATAATGTCTGAGGGTGACCACGTCTTTCCACCAGTGGGTAAAAAATAAATACAATGAAAAGTTCTAGTATTTTCACACCAGTTTCCCAATGAGTCTACCAAGCATCCCACTATGTGGACCCCTGATAGAGAGAATGGGGCCAATGATTCCTTAGTTGGACCCCAACTTTTATTTAGATTTTACAGTTTCAGGTAACCTGTCTGAAAGCCTAATCACCTCCCAAACCTACCCAGGCACTCTTACTCAATTATTTAGTTCACTTAATCAGTCGACATATATTTATTGTGTTTCCATCATGTGCTGGGCATTGAGTGAGAGGCTGAGGACATAATGATACATACACATGATCCTTCATCTCAATAATGTATATTATGCCAGCACACAGACATTAAACAAATAATGACTTAATAATTGTGTTCTTATAACTTTAATGGGCGCTAAAAGGTATATGTGCCACTAAGAGAATGACCTCATGTGGACAGTTAGAGAAATCAATAGTTTGGAAATATTATTTCAGCTGAACTTGGGATGAATAGAAATGAGCGAAGCACAGAGTATGGGAAAGAAGGTCCCAGGAGGAGAAAAAGCATTTGAAAACACGGAGGCAGGGAGGTCACTGGCTCATTCCAGGAGCTGAAGGAAAGCTAGAGTGTTTCAGGTCTGGAGGAAGAAGGCAGAGACATCCTGGCACAAAAGGAAGCTGACTGTAAGAGTAGAGCCCTGGGATCCTGTGGGCCTAGGCAACCAAATGAAGGATTTGGGACTTTATCTTGAGGGCTCGGGAAGCCATTGAAGGATTTACAACAGGGAAGTGCCGGCCAGATTTGCATCTCAAAAAAGAAATCCCTTGAGTGTAGCCAATGACCGCTCTTTCCTTTCTGACCTTGGGCTTGGACTTAGAAACCTCTGCTCTGACTTTGCCCTCCACTTACACATCTGTGCCCACTTTCTACACATTTTCACACACCCTTCAAGATTCAACATTCAGGTCGCTTCCTTGGCGGAGCCTTTCCTTGTTCTCTCTTCCAAACTTCCAAGCTATTTAGAGCTAATCTCCATAATGGCACTTCCTAGGTTTATTACAATTTACCTGTTTAATTTTTATTTGGGGAAGGCAAGTACAGAAAGGTGAATTATAATCTTCACTTCATGACACACACTGTCATCTCTGGTTTCTTTGATTTGTTCAAGGTTCCTCCTGTGTTTTTCTTATTTACTCCTTTTAAAAATAATAATAAAAAACTCTAATTGTTTGTGTGCATGCATTTTTAACTTACAGAAATGCTGTTGGGCTATCACTCGTGTTTTTCACTTTCTCCAATCAGAGTGAATTTTAAAGACCTAGTCATTTTTCTTTGTGAACTCTTATTCCTTCTCTTTTTGTTTTCCTTTTGCCCTATTTTTTTTTCATTCATCTTTAATTTTCCCTTTTGTGTGTGTGTATATGTTTATGAGCGATATTATACTCTTTTTGGTATAAGATGAGAAATACACACACACAGATACATACTGATATATACATAAAGTTTATATCGTATCTTACACAGGTAGGAAGAGGGTCCCAAGAATTCTTCTGAATGGGTGCTGAAAGCCAAATAGTTCTTCTATTATTTTTCTACATATATATTTTATTTTTTTCTCCAATTTGGGAGAAGCTGAAAACATGCATTATATCTTTTCTTTTTGTATTTTTTAGACTAAAATCTCATTATTGAAAGAATGAGTTGAGTCTTTGTGCATTGCCTCTCCTCCTGATGGATATAATAAAAGGTGAAAATTGATAACAACAGGCTGGTTATTTTGAATATAAAAATGCCCTTATTGGTCAAACACTGTCTTTTACTTTTGCCAACGGAAAGTCATTGGCCTTACCCCTAATCTCAAGTGCTTGGTGTCTCTTTCTGCATCCTATTCCAACCATCGAAGTCCCCAGTGATTGTCCTTAGGTCCAAGTATCCCTCTCCCACTTGTGTCCACATTATCCAGCCAGGTTTCCTGTCCTACTCCTAACAGTGGCCCAGAGTTTCCTGCTGTCACTGTGCCCAGAGGCTTCCACTGACCAGCCTTACTTCCCTGTGGAAGTAGAGAGGTTGTGGGGACAAAAGAGAGAGGGAGTGACCAGCCAAGTGTGTCACAGGTTTGATTGCCAAAGAATGGGAGACACGAAAACAGAGACAAGAATAAAGATGACTAGAGAGGGAGATGCCATTCCCTCATAGAACCATCCTTTTGTTTCCCTTACGATACAAATATTTTCGCCTCCCTGTTTCCCTCAAGACAGGCATAATGAAGACATTCAAGTCAGAGAAGCAAACATTAAAAAGAAAAATAGTTAGGAGGACAGTTCAGTCCTATCCTTTCTGAAATGATCAAGCAGCTCTAGAGAGGGTGTGACTTACAAGATCGCTTCCCTAGCTCCTCGGTAGTGGCCCACTGGGGTTAGCATCCTCCCGATTTCTCAGGCCACCAACTAAAGTGAGTGAGCACTTATTTCAGATTGCCTGCAGTCGTGATAGTATTACTATGCATAAGTTCAAGCTGGGATGCTCGTTGTGAGAAAGAATACAAGGGCAGTAATGACATGGACTGTGTTGCAAAAGAACTTGGAAAAATTAGTTGGAAATGGTAAAATAATATTGTAAAGTAGCCTCTGATTGGTCCAAAGAGAGGTAAAAATAATAATGCCAGGGAAATTCAAGGAAAGTATGATTCATGTGGGCTAGAGTGGTAAGAAAGGCCTTACTGAAGAGCTGAGTCTTGAGCTGTCCCTGGGTAGAAAGTGTGGGTAGGTGTGGGAGATACACTCCCATGATAATTAATACTCTGTGCCACTCCTAAATACCCAGGTTCCATTCCTGACACACATACACCCGTGGTTAAGAGCAGCATTTTGGAAAACGACTGGGCTGGAAGGTGAGCACGAAGCCTTGAGACATCAACTCGGGTATGTGTGGAGGTGGTGGAAGGCACCATTATCCAAAACAACCTTCACGCTTGGGCCCAAATCAACCTACACCAAAACGTTTTCTGTACCATGTGCTCCTCTGATGGATTCCCCAAAGTACATGCAGATCTGGTCCCCAATCAGAAGTATGTTTTGGATTTCTAGTTCCTGAAGGAAATGTGAGTTTCCTGCTTGGCAGAAGTTATAGCACCATCTTGTGGAAATAAATGGTTTTGATCAGAAGCCTTTTCGTTCTGAAAATAGTAGCTGTCTTTTTGAAAAAACAAATCTTGAAATGTGTTCTTGGCTCTAAATCATTCTTGCACTATATAGTTTGTGAATAACAAAAGGTTTCTCATATATTCTAAACCTCCGAGGGCTGAGTTAGCAGCTCTCTCTGTGACAGCTTTCTTGTTTTCAGAATAATCACACATACTCAGGATCCATATTCTCTCGGTCTGACTTGTTTCGTTTAGACTGTGTGTTCTCAGGTTTAGATTTTAGCCATGTCTGTGAGGATCCTGTCTTCAAGTAACTCTAAATCCCCAATGAAAATAAAGGGAGAAACACTGGGTGCCATGGCTCTTTTCTGTCTTCTCCATAGAATTTGGGCAAAGGGGGTCCTTTGATTTTCAAGAAGCTAAAGCACAGTAGTGGGGAGCTCAGACAGGAATTCATAGCTGCCTGGAACTCACAGAATCATTTCCTAGAAATTTTATCGGGTCCACTAAAAAAAATAATCCCTGGGAAATATTTCATTTAGAATCATAAATTTACTGAATCATTGAACAACTAATGGGACTTTTAAATTCTCTGCCCTCCAGTGGAGCGGGGGAAATGCCCAGTCTTCCCAGCTTTTCTTAACCTTGTTTTCCTCTCCATCCAATGTGGCACTGCTGTCCCAGGGAAGGTTTGGGGCTGCCCTCTGACCAGTCTCAGGCTTCCTTAGAGGTTAAGGTTAGTGTACGTTTGGCAGACTTTTAAAAATCTGTTTTAACTTTTTCAAAGGTCCTGTTTTGAAAAAGTTACACGTGGGCATTTTTCAAAATTTCAAAGTACAAAAGGGTGCATTTTTCCTTTCATCCATGACCCTCGGCTACCTAGTTCCCTTCCCCAAACACTCGGATATCGCTCCAGGTTGTTTGGGGAATGCTTCCAAAAATAGTCTGTGCTTATAGGAAACATTACATCAGTGATAGGCCACAATACGTTTCAACACAGCCATTTTTCACCTAAAAATATAGGTTGAAGATTGTTCTATTATATCAGCACATAAAGAGCTTCCTTGTTTATTTTTCAGCTGTACAATATTCTGTTGAATGTATGTAGCATAATTTAGGTAACCAGTCTCCTATTGAGGTTTCCAATAGTTGGGCAGTCTAAACAATGCTGCAATGAATGACCTCCATATGTTTCTTTGCACATGGGCCAGGCTACCTGTAGGATGTACGTATTTTCGAAGGTGAATTGCTAGGTCAAGTGGTATGTGCATTTATAATTGTGGGAGACACTGGCGAATTGTTCTCCCGGGAAGTCATTTACCAAATTGCAGCAATGTTCTACACCCCATGCTCTCACTAACTGTTTTTAAAACTTTTTTATCTCTGTCAATCTGATAGTAAAATAATAATGTGTTAGTGTAGTTACTGTTGCAGTTCTTGCAATTTTCTTGTTATAAATTTGATGATCTAAACTCAGATTTTTCATGAGGCTTGGTCACCTACTCAATTCTCTTTCTCCAAAGCTACCTTGGCAAACACATTGCTCTTGAATAGGGAAAATGGCTCACATTTCTGGCAGCTTTCAAAAGTTCTCCCTCCGCTGCTTGTCCCCAGTGGTGGATTTGCCATGACACTCGCAAAGTTTAAGCTTCAGAGTCTTTCCCCAGGCCCCTCCCTACCAGTCAACAGTACGACTAGTAATTTTGTAGTCATAAATTCACATTCTTGTCCTTAAAGAAGCTGGCCAAGATTTTATAAGCTTCAGACCTGGTTATTCTCTTGCTTGTCATCCTCACCCCAGTCTCCGGCCTCTCTCCTTGGTTTCTTACGTATCCCTCCAGAATTATTTTATGTACCTGTGAGCGTGTGCATCTATCGATTCTCCACCCTCTTTCTACTATACTTGCTTTTCTCAATGCATCTCCGAGACTTTTCTATGTAAGATATGGAGAACACCCATATTGGTTTTTTGGGGGGTTTTTTGTTTTACTTTTTAATCCTTTTCCCATATTGTTTTTTGTTTGTTGATAATTGCATGACATTCCGTTGCATGGAGGCACTGCTCTTTACTTAATCAACCCCTATTGGGGGAACTTAGTTATATTTGTTTTGTTTTTGCCATTTTCTTAAGTCTCCTGCCAGGTTTCAGAGATGTAAATGGTAGCTAAAAATCTGGGGTGGCCACAGGTTTCAGAAGAGGTAAGGATTACAATCGGTGACATGGCAGAGGGAGTCTCAGCCTCCCTCACTCCCCACCCTCTTTAGGTACCTAAGGCTCTTAACACTCATCAACCCCTGCTATTCACAGCCTAGCATAAATATGTGCATCTGCATGTTAAGTTTATCTTTTATTGTGAAACAAAACATCCTCTTGCTAAAGAAATTCTGAGTATCAGAAGGCAGGAGGGAGACATAGTTGTAAGCCTAGGGTGCCTCTAAAATCAGCCTGACTAGGTGTTGGCTTTACCAAAGGTGGTATGACTCTATCAGCAACATGGCTCCAGCCTACAAATAGTTTCCCACTGCACACACACTAACAATCCGTGCTTCTCTGTCTGATGGAGAAAGAACCACAGCCCAAGCATGGAGTGCTGGATGCCTTCTGCACTTAGCTCTGACTCTTTACCAACTTCAGTCTCTTCTTCCTTCGCTCTCCAGTCCAATGCAGACACCACAGGGGTGCCATTTTGGATACCTGGCAATCCAGTCTTTCCACTCTCCCCACCTTGTTAGAGTATCAGCTGTCCAACCTCCCATCACAACCTACATTTTGGGAAGAAAGGATCACATACCTGTCTAATTTCATTACCCTAAATCTAACCCTTTTTCTCAGGTATACCTTTTTTTCATTCTCGTGTGGCTCTCTCCCAATACCATCCCCAGAACTGAACTCTAGTGGGTTTTAGCTAAAGCGCGCACATTTAAAGTCCTCTCTTTTCCACAAAGCGTTAGAAAAATAATACATAGGGAAAGGAGGGGAGAAGAAAAGAAAGAAGGTGAGAAAAGAGACTGGATGACTCTATGCTGTAGGACTACGAGTCACGTCTAGCACTTCATTTCCGCTTAGAAAGTGTTGACATTATGTTACCTTTTTTGCAGCTAATGATATCCCCTTGACACAGATAGGTGGGTGGTATCTTACCACCATTTTATACGTGAGGAAGCAAAACAAGGAGACAGCTGACCATAGGGTACCTGACCCCAGGGCTGCAGAATTCCCCACTATCTAGAGATTTCATGGTTCAGGGCTGACACTGGCTGGGTCCCTGAGGAAGTGATCTGGGGAGCAGTGTCAATTCAGAACATCGCTACTGCAGTGGGGACTAAAGGATTTGTCTTGAAACTTTATTTGGATTGTGCTTCACATAAACTTGAACAAAAAAACCTGTTGCATGTATTAATGCGAGTGCTGCTGATGGAGTTCCAGGGAGGAGGATCTAGTTTCTGTCCCACCTCTTAGCACCAACACTTCTCTAGCATTTCACTGCTGTCCTGAAGTGCCAGAGAGCTCGGAGCCTCTGGTTATTTGTGGCAGATACTGCTAGATGTTTACTCACACTGTTTCCTCTTCTTCCAGGGAACACACAGAAACCAAATTTCCCAGACTTTCTTGCATTTTGTTTGTTTGACCACATGACTAACTTTTAGCCAATGGGACGTGAGCAGAAGTGCTGAGTCCAATTTTAGGCTAGGCCCACAAACGCCTCCATTCTTTTTCTCTTTCCACACACACACACACACACACACACACGACAACCTTGGGAACCACATGGAGATGATGACAGATCCACAAGGTGTAAGGACACTAAATCCAAGTCACCAATTGATGGCTACCTGCCAGTTGGTCAGGAAAGCCAGCTCTGAACAAGAAAAGAATTTATACCCTGGTACAATTTGAAACAGTCTAACAAAATCCTAAAGACTATCGGGAAATATGCTCAGCAATACTAGAAAGTATCCGTCTTTTTATTTTTATCCATCTGGGGAAAAAATGGTGTCTCGTGCTTTACAATTCATTTTTCTAATTATGCAAGGGCTGTACATCTCTCATCATATTCTTTAGTGGTTTTCACTTGTTTTACTGTGCATGGTTCATTTGTCTCTACTTAGATATAGGTAATTTTTGCCAATTAAAAAAAAAGCTGGTTTATATGTTACAAATTTGTTCATTAGTGCATTAGTTCATAAGCACAACGTACACACACTATCTATCTGTCAGTCTGTCTGTCTGTCTATCTACCTACCTACCTACCTACCTACCTATCAAACTCTGTTGGCTACATTTTTATCTTTTTCTAAAAATGGATTTTCCAAATATTTGGGTTGCTTCTCCTGAGCCTTACTTAACTACAGACAGAAAAAGACTAGTGTGCTTAGTGGTCATGGATGTGGTTTCTGTATCAAGTCAACCTGGATTAGAGCCCAGGTTGCATCACATGCTTGTAACACAGGGAGGTTCTTACCATCTCTGTGCCTCTATTTCCTTTTTATTTTCTTTGAAAAATGAGTTCAACAAAAATACTATACTCAGAATTTTCATGAAATTTAGACAAGATAATAATGCAGGTATCTCATTACAATGTCACTAGATATTAAAATTATTATTACAACAGAGGCACAGAATTAGACATTGAGTTTTAGTCCAGGTGCTAGAAGCTTTCTTTCCCAGTGAAATTACTCCTAAAAGATATAAGAAGGCTAACAAAACTCCTATTTCTTAGAGTGGGCACTTCACCTTATGTTTCAGCCAGCTTTCTGCAACCCCTATTTCCTAGAACACTAAAATATTCAACTCATTTATTAATTCAGCAGTTACTCCTGAGTTCCTACTATGTTTAAGGCCCAAGGTATTTAATTATCTTTAAGAGTCCATTTCATTTTCTCTGCATAAAACTTACTCTATAGTCCTTTGAAAAAGTGAAAATCCAAATTACAATAAATGTGAAGAAACCGACAGAGAGACAGAAAATTGGAAAACAAGAAAGAACCTTAAAGATTGTCAACTTGTCATTTCATAGACAAGGAAACTAAAGGCCAGAAAAATTAAGCAACGTTTCTAAGGTCACACAGTGAATTAGTCGGGGAACTGGGATGAGAACTCAGACATCTGGACTCTGAGCCAGCACTCTATTGACTGAATCATCCTGTGCTCAAGGATCCATCTATTCTGGG
Organism: Aselliscus stoliczkanus; assembly: GCA_033961575.1. Taxonomy (NCBI): domain Eukaryota; kingdom Metazoa; phylum Chordata; class Mammalia; order Chiroptera; family Hipposideridae; genus Aselliscus; species Aselliscus stoliczkanus. The sequence continues at coordinate 86,070,535 of CM066740.1, read as the reverse complement.
GGGGCCCAACATGATTTCAAAAATTAAAAGCAAAGAAAGAAGGAAGCACAGGTTTGAAAAACATCAAAAATGAGCAGTGCTGTTCAATGTTGGTCAAGAAAGCAAAGAATGTAAGACTCTCCCCTGCCCGTTGGGAAAACATGGTCATGTTTTCACCCAGAGGGACGGTATTCCAATTACCCTTCTGTTTCTGTCTCAGCAACAGACATTGAACAATGAGACTTAACACTCGCAGCAAACAGTAAACAACAATCTCACAGGTTGGTGGTTGGCAATTCCTGGTCCACATGCCAAAGATGCTTCAGGTGCCAATTTCAGGTGGCAAGTGAACCAGCTACCACACACAGGTTCCCATCCCTGTTATTTCCAGCGTCTACTGTCCGTAATGGCCCCCACCCTCTTGCCAGTGTTTTCAAGGACCACACCCTAACGTGTCTTCCCACCTGACACTAGCACCGTCCTGGCCTTTGGGAGTCACAGGCTCAGCAATGGAGCAGACTCCTTTGAGAGGCCACTGACCACTGCCCTGGGATAGACAGGAATAAATATCCCCAGCATTTGTATAGTAATTGTTACATTTCCACCCTATTTGTTTCCTTTCTTCTCCGTGATCATAGAGCAATAACATATTCTTCATGATTAATATCCATCACATGAGAATATAGTAAAAGCCAGAATTAGATCAATCTAACTTAAAAGAATGAAGGTTAACACGTCCCCAGGCCTATAAATTATGGATAGAAATTTGGACACAACAACAATTCATTTGTGATTCACTCGAAGTTCACTGAGTGGGTGCTGTGAACCGTCCTGACCAACCATTCGGGTTATGAATATCAGTGAATCTTCCACAGCAGAGAGCTTAGGGTTCATTTAAAGCCACACTGCCTGGTCTTATGTATCTATTCTTGAATAATGTTGTGACCGTGGGTAAATGAACTTCTCTAAACATCATTTTCCTTATTGTTATATAAGGTTAGGAATAGTACCCATTCTACAGATTTAATGTGAAGATTATATTAAAGCATTTTATGTAGGGTCTAGCACATAGTAAGCGCTCAATAATTATCAGCTGCAATTAAAGTTCTACTATACTATCACCCATAATCAGAAGATTTAAAGGAGGTTAGAAATCAGAAAATAGATCAAGTCTGAAAATTTGGAAATGAGGCTAACAGACACTTAAAGGGCCCTTTATTTACCATGTAAAGTTTGATGAGCATCACGTGCTAGGAATGTTAATGTCTTGGGGATGAAGAGATAAACCAATTTCTGTTCTTCCCCTTGTGGAGAGATGCGACATAAGAGACATATACTATGAATCCCATATCTCAGGTGATAAAATGTTGGATGTCAAAAATAAAACCTGAATTCCTTTGCCTTACCACAGGTTGCCCATGTTTTCTTACTGGATGGGCTAAAGACAGGTTCAAAGGGAGAGGGGTTTCCCTGGGACCTTTGCCAACTGAATCACAAAGGGGTCACTGAGTCTTGGGTTAAGGCTCGGACTTCTGTTAAGGCTGCTCTGTCCAAGGCAGAGTGGCCTCCTGTGCTGCTAGATGGGCCATGTGGACGCCGTAAGGTGAAGGTTTCCGTGACTTAGCAGCCCCCATGTTCCTCCTGACTAACGGGGAGCCCTGGTACCAGGTACCCCTCTGGTATTCTCTCATTGTGAGCTGGAGTGCCCATGTCACCCTGGTGGTGACTTCCTGGGCATGTGGCTCCCTCCTGGTCCCATCCATGTGAGCCTTCTCCTAAGGGTGACAACAATTCCCTTCTGTAATGAATCTAAATACTATACTATGAACTCCCATGGCCAGAGTTATGTTTTTCAGGATTGTATAAAAATTTACTGTTCCCAGACCTTTTAAATTAATTTGAAAACCTACAAAGCATAGGAAAATATTTAGTTGTGATTCAGTCCTCCTTTATTTTCATTCATAACTTCCAAAATGGTTGCATAAAGGAAAAAGAAACCTTACTACAAAATATGAATCTCTTTGAAACCTAAAGGGACAGACAAGACAGGAGGGCCTAAAGAGTATTACATATTAAGGTTCGTTAAGAACCATTTTTGCCGTATGGGCTGAACGTCTGATTTCTTTTACAGGACTGGATCCTAATGCACTCTTTGTGTACCCATTTTGGTAATTCTGTCACTTAGCAAATGTTTACTCAGTGAATGAATGAATTAATGAATGAATATAAATGAATTTCTGGACCATCCTTGGACTGAATATGGAATTTCTGGATTGCTTAAATTTTGCCTACCATAATCATACCCAGTTAAGGACATTCTTTCCAAGGCTAAAAATAACAGACTAAAGTTTGATAAAAATAACTGTAAAATCTCCAAAATGTTTAAGTATCGGTCTTGAAAGACATTTCTATTTTTCTTTATTCTCCATATTTTCTTTTATTCTATATGATACTGAAAGCATCTTACCTGAACTCAAATGGATTACATTTGTCAAAGGACTGACAGAAATGAGAGACTAAAAAAAAAAAAAAATTTAATATACTATTCCAGTTCCCAATTAATGTTCATATATTGTTTTATGCTACAAGTGATACATATTACATGTATGTACAAGTCAGTAATTTAAAAATTGGCAAATTGTTGGATGACTAATAAATTATCCCATAACCCCACAGTTTCAAAGTAAATATCTAAGATTGAAATAATTTCTTTACACACGAACAAACCTGTCAGTACTAGACAGAGTCTATGATTCAAAAAGTAAAATTTAAGATCTGATGAGCTGACAAACTCTCTGCTAATGTTGTGGGCATGAGTCATGCAGCATTTATAAAATGAATGCTATTTTTAAATCCTCTGTTCAACTGAAGTATTGGGTGGTTTACTAGTAATGAGAAGTATTTGGTACAATTAATGTGCTCAGTAGAGCCCTCCACTCTCTTTAGTTCACAATAATTTTAAATTTCTCTTGAGATTTACTCTTTGACCTACCTGTTATTTAGAAGGGTGTTGCTTAATCTCCAAATATTGTGGGATTTCCCAGCTATCTCTCTGGTATTGATTTCTACTCTAATTCCATTGTGGTCTAAGAGAAGACACTGTATGATTTCTATTCTTTTAAATTTGTTCAGGTGTGTTTTATGACCAGATGTGGTCTGTCTTGGTGAGTGTTGCATGGGAGCGTGAGAAGAATGTGTAATCTGCTGTTGTTGGAAAGTAGCCTATAGATGTCCATGGTACCCAGTTGATTGATGGTGTGTTGAGTTCAGCCATGTTCTTACTGACTTTCTACCTGCAGGGTCTGTCCATTTCCGATAGAGAGATGTTGAAGTCTCCATTGATAATAGTGGATTCATCCAGTTCTCCTTTTAGTTCTATCGGGTTTTGCCTTGTGTATATTTTTTCTCTGTTGGTGGGCATACAGACGTTAAAAATTGCTATGTCTTCTTGAAGAACTGACCCTCATCATTATGTGTTGTCCCCTTTATCCCTGATGACTTTCCTGGCTCTGTATTCTCCGTTTCTCTGGATGGTTGTATCTCCCGCTCACTGTATCATTGTCTCTGTCCTGACCTTTTTCCTTCTCTGGTCCCTTTTATGATATTCTCTCTCCGTTTTCAATTTTCCTTATTGCTCTTTCACAATTCCCCATTCTCACAATCTCTCTTCCTTACCTCCCGAATATGTATCCCACAGTATTTCTAGAGATCTGTCAACTGTTCCAATATTTGAGTGGTTTCTGTGAGGGTTTTGATTACATGGGAGTCTGCATACAGGTTAACTGTCTTACAGACAACCTTGGAAAATACTATCTAATAATTCATAATAACAATAACATCTGTCAACCCACTTATCTGGGATATTGAAATAGTCTCTCTTGATATCACAATGGCCAATAACTATCTCATTGTACTTCAGAATTAATTTAACCATAAGTTGTTTTTAAAATTTACTCTAAGACTGAAGAAATATTTTTTTATCTAGTCAGTCATAAAAAGATCATATATTTATTTGACCATGCACTTTGCTTGGAACATAGTAGGTATTCAATAAATATTTGTAGACCAATTGGATATCAGTTTGATTAAGTCTGAGATAACCAAACATTAATGAACTCTCCAATTCTTTCTTGAGCCAGATTCTCCAGAAAATAAGAAATTGGGGCTTGGAGAAGTTAAATATACTCAAAGTCATACAAGTAGTAAAGGTGTGTCTGCCCCCTAAATGCATGCCCTTTAATTGCTTTAATATTTTTCATTTCATCAGATTATTGTGAAGATCATTTGAGATAATACATGTTGTACATTGAGCTGATTCCTGCCACCCAGTGAACACTCCATAACTGGGACTAATTACTGTCAATCTATAACAGCTTCTTGGATAGCCTGTGACTGTGGATCTCACAAGCATGACCCCTTCATGGCTCACTGTGGTCCCTGGAAATCATTCCTCTCATTGGCCATTATCCTCTGAAAGCCAGCTTTACAAAGTCTTATTATAACAATGTAGTCAACAATGGGACTTTGTGGATATCATTAGTAAAGCAGGTGATGGCTTCTGATGTTTTTGATATGTCTTTATTGGGAAAGTGTGCAATCAGTTGAAAAGATATTAGGAATTAAAAGGAGCACAAAACTGTGACAATTCTATTAAAAACTGCAGGGGTTATCCTTTAGGTAGCAACCGCTTCCCTTTTCTGCACTCCCTCTACCACCTCCAACACACACACACACACACACACTCACACACACCCTTTTCACTCTAGGGTTGGGAAAGTTTAACATTTAAAAATACTGAGTACTTCTGTGTGCCTGGCTCTGTTCTCCTGGTGATGGATAGAGGATGGGATGCAAGTGGGCAGCACCGATTATATACTTGGCTTTGTTACTGAGACATAATAAACACAAGGACTGAACAACTAATAACAGTTTTCCTGAAATTAAGTTTACTTCGTAATATACATCTTGGAGTAATTTTCTCTGGCTTAAGAAAACTATTCCATATGTTTAACCTAAATCCATCACACAGAAACTTCTGATTCTTTTATCTAGCATCAATGGTCACAAGGCTATCGCTTTCATGCAGCTACTTCTCTGCTATATAAAATGAAATTGATCCAATTCTATACATACTTACATTACTTATGAGCAATATGTTCGGCTAAATTAGCAATACTTTTTCCTTAAACTACCCCCATAGCAGAAGAATAATCAGCACATGTTTAGAGAAGACTGAATTTCCTTTCCTATGCTTAAAATGAATAGCAATAGAAGAGAGCGTCAACAAAAGCCTGGATGCTACAACGCATCTAAGAGGAACTGACAGTAAGGCAGCCTGGTTAGCAACCACATCTCGACTCAGGACCTCAGAGGGCAAAGCGCCTGCAGGCTGGGAGGGGCCTGCTTTCTGGGAGCTTCTGCGGGGGCTGCAGAGCCCCCTCTTGTTCCTGACTGAAAATGGGGCAGAACGCCCAAGAAAGGAGCTTCTTTCCCTGATGGGCTCCAACTAGTTGGCAGCTGCCGAGGGCTCACTGGAGGGGTGGCCTCTGAGATGTAGTGCATGCCCCGCTCCACCGGAATGAGATGCACAGCAACTCTCTATTTCTGCTCTCACAGCCCGCAGGACACACGGTTAGGAAACACAGCCAGCCACAGAGCATCCTTCCGACACAACATCCCTCGTGACAGTCCCTGGATGTAGGGAAGCAGACCCAGTGTGACTAGGAGTAAGCTCCTGGCATTAACCTCTGTCGTTCAGCATCTCCCCACTGTAACCTGGGTTCCTTGTGTTACAGCAGAGGCAGGATGAAAGGTCCCAGACAAACCAGCTGACCCCAAGTAGCAACTCAAGGTGTGGAGCTGCTGCAGAGAGCTGGTTATGGAAGCAAGGAGTGGATTGGGGACTCCCAAGAGATGACAAGGTGTCCCAGAGGGGCTTATTAAGACCTGCCTAAGGGAGGGTTTTCCAGGGTACAAACCACCAATGTAGGTTGACTTCTTGGAAGTATTCTCTAATGGCGCTTCTGTCCTGGGAAGCCAATCTCTCTTAGGAGGGTGGAGATATTTGTCAACTAAGGTGTTCTCATGTTGATTGACATTTCTTTCTTATACTGGTTATAGGGGGTTAGGAATTTCATATCAAGCAATTGTACATTTTACAAACGAATGAGTTTGTTATAGTATGACCCCCAGCCTGCTGGGATTGTGGCATAAACCTGAAAACCTTGCACAGGTATCACATTTGAAGAATGTGCTTACCTGTGCTCCGACTGTACATGTCCGCTGTGAGAAGAAGCGCATATTTATATGGGAATGCAGGAAAGTGCTCCCGATTATATACAAAGGGCTGGTCCATAGTAAGTAATCCATAAGTATTAGAATTGTTTTCTTCTTCACTTCTCTTTGCATGCCCAAGTAAACTGCAGAAAAGGTAGAAATTTGGATACTGGGATAAATGGCAAAAATCCTGTGAAAGGCAACTAGTTTTAGGACATGTTTTTCTAGATCCAACATTATCAGTTAAAAAAAAGTAAGTTTAGGGTATAAAAATAGAAAGTGTGAACTAAGACAATCAGAAGTTAAATGCAAAATTTTATGATGCCCAAAACTAAAATTTAGGAAATACATCACCTCAAAATAACATGTTTTCTATTACATATCAAGTTGATGAAACTGTTAACCTTTGGACAGCTTCTAAAAGTGGTCAGAGTGAAACATGAACATATACAAAATATAAATATATACAAAATAAAATAACAGATTGTATTTGATATAAATATGCTCTCAAATGTTTACATTCTACACCAGCATGTGGGAATCAGCAAACTGCTTCTCATGAGCAAATAGTAAACTGAAAACCTGTGCAGAGAAAGGTTTAGAGAATCTATTTCTACTGTTAACAGCTTAGGTATATTGGTTATAAGCCGATATTTTCATATACTTGAAAATTTAGAAGGAACATAATCAGTAATTAAGTGTACTATTTGGGATTATCACACAAACTAAAACTTAGGAAAATCCTATAAGAACATAATCAATATCTATAACTCAAAATTGTCCATAGTTTGTTAAAATTAAACTGAAATAACTTATCTTGATAGTGTTTACTATTTAAAGAATAAAAATGACATATACATATATTATACATCATTTTTGCACAACTTATTGAAGAGCTCAGCACACAGACAACATGGTCAGGATTAATTTTCATAAAAATATTTACATGATGTGCTAGCACTGGGCATTTTGAACTGGACATTTTTTACTTTTATGCTTAGAGTTAAAATACTGCTAGAATTTGACCATTTGAAATAATGTTCATTTGAGAGTAACACAGACAAAAAGCGACATAAAAAGGGTAGATTCATTAGCCTTTCTAGTAATTATACTAAGGGATATTTTGTAAAAGAGCAGAAACAAGATTGTGAGAAACAACCTAGACATGAGCAAATGTATCTTCGGGTGTCATGACAGACATGTATTGTGAGAGAATGAAAAGGGTAATGTTTTTAAGTGTTAATGTTAAGTGTTTAAGTGTTTAATGTTAAAGTATTCCTTAAGTAATTATGTGTTAAAAGGGCAGAACTTTGGGATCCTTTACAACAGAGAAGGAAAAGGCAGAGTTCATGAGGGCTCTTTTTAGGGATCATTTATTTCAGTTGCTTAAGGAAGACATAGTTTCTAAGGAGACGTGAGCTTCTCTTCCTATTATACTTTGTTGTCTCTGGGACGTAACTACCAGCACAGAGCTGCATTTCTCAACCTGCTTACATTTGGGAGGGGCGGGGTCATATTCTTAGCAAAGGAATATAAGTAGAAGAGATGGTGCCACTTCTAGGGCTGCAGTGGGTATGACGTGGGTGTCTCCTGCATGACTGCTCTTCCCATCACTGGCTGGGAGTAAAGGTCTCTGCATCCTGGGAGGATGGTGGGACCATGAGATGGAAGGTTCCTGGGTCCCTGTGTCACCACATGGAAGGCTGTCCTGCACACCTGCATAGGACTATACAGGAACAAGAAGTAAACTTTTTATTTTGTAAAATCACTGTGATTTGGGGGTTTATCTGTTACAGTTTTACCCACTAATACATTACTTAACATTATTGTTGAGCTAAACAGATGAGGAAGGGCTAGTAACTCTAAAACTAAAGTATTAAAAGCCCCCATGATTAATTCACATTGTAAACAGCATCTAATTACTGCACAGGACATTGCTTTCTGTTTAGGTCATGCCATTGCCTTAGAGTCTGGGAAGTCTGGTTTCTTTTGTGTGTTATTTGGTTTCTTATTCCACTTATTTTAATTAATAACATAGGTTACCCTCTTAAACATTATAGCATCATATTGAATAAAAGTAAATAGACACAAAAAGGATACTTTCAAAGTAACACCTCGATACAATTTAGTAGTAAATTCTATGCTAAACAGAAATTCTGTTCCATGAGGATGCGTTCCTTAACCTCAATCTAATGTTCACGGTGGCCAGAGGTGAGTTTTACTATTACATTCAATTTATACAGGAAAAATAAACAAGGCACAGAGATGTTAAGGACCCCTCAAGGGGTGAGTGGCACATCCGGACTCTCATGTACAAATATTCAAAGTGTGGCCTGTGGATTGGGGTCATGGCCAGATAGGAGCGATTGTTCGACATGCAAACCACTGCCCACTCCTTTCAGGCGCGCTGAGTCAGACCTGTAGTTTTGCAAGAGTCGGAGGATGTGTATGCAGATTAACATCAGGGAAGCACTGTCCACACTGTCCACACTGCAGAGTAAAGCACCATCCCACAGGTCAGGGGTTGCCAGTGCGCACTCCACAGGTCAAAGACACTGCGGGATCCAATTTCAAGTAACTTGTAAACTGGCTCCCACCACAGCACCCAGCCCTACCATTTTCAGTAGTTACAGCCCCTAATTCTTCACCACCTTGCAAGACATAGGAGGCTTGACACCCTCTACGTGGCTCCTCAGCAAGCACAAGGTCCGTCCCAGCACACGGAACCCACAGGAAGGCCATAGTCTCTGTTCTAGATGGTGGGCATGAATATACATAGCTCTCTTTATTTATATTAAACATCAAGTACCTTCTCCTGATAGGTGTGCAATCCCTCTGTGGTCACTGCCAAATGGGATGTAATTAATTATTAATATTCGCCCCATAATAAATATTTGCAAGAACTGAGCCCATCTGGAACAAAAAGTGACCAATGGACAATAGATGTCTAACTCTGAAAGGAGAATGACTGCTATGGTGAAGTTACATATGTTACATTTTTGGGGACTGAGAAGTCTGGGCTAAGTAATCATTCATTTATTTATTTAGTCAGCATTTTTTGAGTGATTGCTACAAAACAGCATTTTTTGAGAGATTGCTACAAAACAGGTCTACCTACTGAAGATGGTAAATATCAGAAGGTTCTTTTCAAAAGAACAGTTCACAGTTCATCTAGGTTACTGACTAGATCTGAGTTCTGATTCCACTACTTGATGTGTTTATGAGAATTTAGTTAATTCTCTGAACCTCCATTTCCTTTTTATAAAAGAAAATACTATCAGTACTCACTTCACAGCTCTAGTGTAAGGATTATAGCTAAAGAAATTAACACAGTGTCTGGTACACAGCCAGTAATAAATGAATTTTAGCTACGATTATTTGCTACTATACTGTGTTCCGCAAGTAAAACGATTTTGAAAATGTAGAAATCAGAAGAGAATTTAACACAGCAAACTGTGTGCAAGTAGTTACCTGAAAGCTAAAGGCTCATAAATTTACACGAGGGCTTGTTGAGTGTTTCCTATGTGTCAGGCAGTGTGCTCGTTGGTGAAAAAGGGATGGACAGAGTACACAGTTCCTGACTGCTGGGAGCACCCATCTTATATGTGAAACTTCATACCTATCTGAGCAACGCTCTGTCCATACCACCTGAAAGATTATAGGAATTTTGAACACCAAAAATCAAATCTGAATTCCTTGGTCTTGGGATAGAGCTCTTTTTAGAGGAAATACTATCAAACATCCACTCCAGTTCTACTCCGTGGTGAGGCACCAATGTGAAACCATGCCATCGCCTCGCCGCCATTGTTCCTGTTTCACCCCCACCCCCACCCCACAGCTTGAGTCCTTCCTCTCCGGCCCCAGAAGTCACATTTCTTTCCTGTTACCATACCCTCTTTTTCACATAGCGGGTTGAGAGGCAAGCTGCTTTCTTGAGTGAATGTAAGTCCTTTTCTGTCCCAAGCCTAATGACCTTTCCCTTCTCCACAGATATGCTCTAAAGGGACCATGTTACCCAATGGTTAGGACTACAGGGTAAGGAATCAGACTGCCTTCCTTTCATCCTGAACCAGGCAGTCATTAGCTGTGATACTGGGCAAGTTATGCAATAATTTGAGGATAAATGAGAAAATACATATAAAGTACAGTAACTGGCCTATGGCAAGGGAGACAGAGAGATAAAATCAGAGAGAGAGAGAGAGAGAGAGAGAGAGAGAGAGAGAGAGAGAAAATGCTGTTGGTGTCTTGGTGTACTGGTTCTGGGTATCAGCTGAACTAAATCACCAGTTTCTTTTTTTGTTTTTTGTTTTGGTTTTTTGAGGGCAGTATCACTGGCCCTCATATGTGGCACCGAACTGGGGCCGCTGGCTTCCCAAGCCAGCGCTTAACCACCACACCACTCAGCCGGCCCTTAAATCACCAGTTTCAATGAGAATGACCTTTATTCTTATCTTACCCCTAAAAGTCCAAGGATTTTCGCAAATGTGCCACTAGGATTTAGTGTCCAGGACTACCAGCCTCTCATAAATGATCTCTGGCCGTCTAGCCTCACGGAGCACAGGTCAGATCCCTGTGGCACACAGGAGGCTGTAAGGAGACCGTCCCTCACTCAACCCATCCTTCCCTGGGGTAACGCAGCCTTGCTCCTTATTCGATAACACTGATATTGATATACTACGTTATTGTGGTCGGTACAGAAGTCTCAGGAGCCAAGCTGCCTAGGTCAAAGTCTGGCATTTGCTACCTTCTGGTGTGCACATATATGGACCCAAGTGAAAACAGGACCTTCTTCATGCATTTGCTATGATGACAGAATGAGATGATCTGTGTAAAGTGCTGTCAATATGTAGTGCATAGCATGGGGTAAGTCACTGATCACAATGTTCGCTATTATTATAAAAGCCCGTTTTCTTTTGATATTCAGTGAGCTCTGCTGCCCACACATTGGTATTAAGAGTTGGGCTGAGTAATTATTAATCCCGAAGTGACGGCCACACACTTATCCTTCTGAACAAGTCCTCTGTTCATTCTTATTGTGAAATCAAGGAAGACCCTGGAAGCAAGTGCCAACCTAGTCTCCGGGCAGGTTAGAAAGTGGAGTTTAGAGGTAACGCCCTACAATGTGTCGGGCGCACCCCTGAACCCTGGATTTATAAAGCAGAATGAATCACTAAAATATAATCCCCCACCAAGGCAGAACAGCCATCGACTACAGTATAGTAGCCGCTTATCCTCTCTGGTACAATTCCTGCTTCAAGATCAGGCATTCTAATGAGGGAAACGATGCAAAGCTACTAACCAAGGTGAAAGTGCTAATGACAGACACCGGAGAACCATACATACAGGCAGTCTGCACATCTACATAATGTACAGCTCAGCATGTGAGAGTCTCTGGAGAATCCACAGACAACCCAAATTGCTTCGTGGGTACCCATTACTGGCCTATCCAAGGACAGAATGCCCAGCTTTGCCCTCTTGCCACCTCCCAGCTAATGAATTCAAACTTAAAAACAATGTCCACTGCCCCCCACTGTCTGCCAGTTTGTTCCTTCTCTTCTCTCTTTTGTCCTATATACCTTGCATTAACTTGGTTCCTTCATTCAGTCTGCATCTTTTAACTCCCTAATGTGAATTAATAATTTTCATATGACATGTTTCAGCTCCATGCAACACAACCCGCTAAAGGTCCCTGAGTGACTCTTTAACAGGATAAGCACAATTTGGGGATCACTTCCTTTCACTGCAGCTTTCCTCACTTCCAAATCTTATGACATACTCAGGTAGTGAGTTTATACACTTAGGTTAGAGAGGTAGATAAACTGTAATCAACTTCTGGGACCCGGATATGAACTAAAAGAATTTTTAATTTTACAGATATTGAATTCAATGAGCAATGAAAGAAAAACTTGTATCCAATAAAATCCATTCTGATAGAAAATCTAAGAATATAACCTGTCTAGAACTTTTCCTTCAAGGGAAGAGGGAAGGTCTGCTCTTGTATCATTAAGGCACACATGAAAAAAGCTGTGGGCTTCCTGGGTTTAGGCCACAGTTGTGCACTTAGATGGGTGATTCAAATGTAACTCCAGTTAGGGGAGACTTTCCATGCACAATGCTCTCCTCAGGGCACCCTTGAACTCTGCGTTCCTCAGGCTGTAGATCAAGGGGTTCAGCATAGGGTTGAAAAGGCTGTAAAACAGGGAAAGGACCTTCTGCTGCTCCTCGGGATGGCGGGACTTGGGGGCCATGTACAAGACGATGGCAGTGCCAAAGAAGAGCCCGACCACGCAGAGGTGGGAGGAGCAGGTGGAGAAGGCCTTTCTGAGACCCTCCCCAAACTGGATGCTCAGGATGGCGGAGAGGATGCGGGTGTAGGAGACCAGCACCAGGCAGAGCGGCCCCACTACGATAAACACACAGGCAGCAAAGATGACAACTTGGTTGAGCCTAGTGTCAGCACAGGCCAGCTTGAGGACAGACAGGACTTCACAGAAGAAGTGGTTGATTTCATGAGGCCCACAGAAGGGCAGCCTCAGGATGAGAACCACGTGGACCAGGGCCAGGAGGGAGCCACATGCCCAGGAAGTGATGGCCTGAGCAGTGCAGGCTCTCCAGCTCATGATGACAGAGTAACGTAAGGGGTGACAGATGGCCACATACCGGTCATAGGACATTGCCACCAAAATCAGGCACTCCGTGTGAGCAAAAGCCATGTATAAAAAAGTCTGTATTATGCATGGGGCAAAGGAGATGGTGTTTTTCTTGTACACAAGGTTTGCCAGCATCTTTGGGACATTATTTGAAGCATATGAAATATCCACAATGGCCAGGTGGGAGAGGAAGAAGTACATGGGGGTGTGCAGGCGGGAGTCCAGCAAGACGAGCCCCAGGATGGCCCCGTTCCCCAGCAGGGTGAGGGCGTAGCCCAGGGAGAAGACCCCAAAGAGAAACAGCTGGGTCCTTGGGCTGAGCGGGAACCCCAGGAGGAGGAACTCGGTGACAGAGGTCTGGTTTCCCTCCATTTCACTATTAAAGAGAAACCAGATAGCTATGTGACATCTATTTTCTTTACTCTTTCATAAATATTTGGTGTGTAGATAATTATTAGTAAACACCTTTAAGAACTCAAGAACTTGATAATGAGAAAGAAAGAGAGAGAAAGAGAGAGAGAGAGGAAAGGGAACAAAAAAGGAAAAAGAGAGAGACTTCATTGATCAAATTTAAATTAAGTGTCTGTCCATTAAGCTAATTCTCAATCTGACACCAGTTTTACAGAAGGGGAATATGTCACCAGCGATTACCTACCTAGAGCCACTGACACTGTGATGGTTTTCAGGAACATTCAATCAAATTACAAAGAAAGTAATCATGAAATATACATTGTCTCAGAGTTACATATGTCCAAATCTGTAAAAGAATTACTGGAAAATAGAAATAATCAGTAACCAAAGAGCTTTAAATGAGAATGGTCCTGGAAAAGAAAACAATTTTACTTACTTCAGCAGAAATCATGGTTGAGTTACTATCAGTATCTAAATTCCATGTTCATGGATTGGAAGAAATAATATTTTTAAAAATATCCAAATACCCAAAGCCATCTATAGAGTCAATGCAATCCCCACCAAGATTCCAATGGCATTTTTTACAGAAGTAGAAAAAAAATCCTAAAATTTGAAGGAACCACAAAAGATTTAGAATAGCCACAACAATCCTGAGAAAGAAGAAGAAAGCAGGAAGTGTCACATTTCTGGATGTCATGCTCTATTATAAAGCTATTGTAATCAAAACAGTATGGTATTGGTAGAAGAGGGTAAATGGGATCAAATACATGGTGATGGAAGGAGAACTGAACACACAATGTGATATATAGATGATGTATTACAGAATTGAACACCTGAAACCTATGTAACTTTACCATTATCGCCCCAATAAATTTTAATTAAAAAAAAACAAAACAGTATGGTATTGCATAAAAACAGATGCATAGATCAATGGAACAGAATCCAGTGCCCAGAAATAAATTCATACATATACGGTCCACTAATATTTACAAGGGAGCCAACAAAACTCAATGGAGAAAAGACAGTCTCTTCAATAAATGGTGCTGGGAAAACTGAATATTCTCATGTAAAAGAACAAAACTAGACTCCTATATTTTTTACCATGAAAGCTAACTCAAAATGGATTAAAGATTTAAATAGAAGACTGGAAACCACAAAACCCTAGAAGAGAACATAGGAAAAAAGATCCTTGAAATGGGTGTTGGCAATGATTTTTTTGTATATGACACCTAAAGCACATGCAACAAAATGAAAAATAAACAAGTGGAATTACATCAAACTAAAAAGCTTCAGCACAGCACAAGAAATGGTCAACAAAATGAAAAGACAACCTATGGAACCTATGGAATGGGAAAAATATTTCCAAACCATGTATGTATCTCATAAAGGCTTAATATCCAAAATATGTAAAGAACTCACATAATTCAATAGCAAAAAAAAATAATCAAATAATCCGATCAAAATAAGCAAATGACTTGAATAGACATTTTTGCAGAGAAGACAAACATATAGCCAACAGGTACATGGCAAGGTGCTCAATATCACCAATCATCAGGAAATGCAAATCAAAATCCCAATGAAATACCACCTCATGCCTGTTAGAATGGATGTCATCAAAAAGATAAAGGCAGGCGAGGATATGAGAAAAGAGAACCCTTGTGCACTGTTGGTGGGAATGTAAATTGGTATAGCCACTATGTAAAACAGGATGGAAGTTCCTCGTAAAAATAGAACTACCATAAGACCCAGCTATTTCATTTCTGGGAATATACTGAAGGAACAAAAACAATGTATCTAAAAGATGTCTTCACCCCCATGTTGATGGCAGCACTATTCACAATAGCCAAGACATGAAAACAACTTAAGTGTCCATCAATGGATGCATAGATAAAGAAGTTGTGAGATATATATATCAGAAAAGGTGCCAAAAAAATGTATACATTTTAAAGAAGGAAAAAACTATTAAAATTGTAATACTCAAAATATACCGATAACAAAAGATGAATACAAGTCACATTTGACTTCTACATTTACAAGAGATGCTCAACGTGGTTCCCATCAGCGTCCAGACACTTCTGATTGCGGCGAACTGCTTGAGCAACACTGACCAAAGTGTCCACTTGTATACATTTTTTTGGCACCCCTGGTATATATACAATGGAATATTATTTAGCTATAACAAGAAGGAAATCCTTCCATTTGCAACAACACGAATAGACCTTTGGCATTATGTTAAGTGAAATAACTCAGAGAAAGACGAATACTCTATGATCTTACTTATATATGGGATCTAAAACAAGTAAATAAAACCAAATTCACAGAAAAAGAGATCAGATCTGAAGCTACCAGAGGAGGAGGGTGATTGGAGGGGGAATTGAATGGAGGTGGTGAAAAGGTACAAGCTTCCAATTATGAGATAATTAATTACCAGGGATGTAAGGTATAACATAATGACTATAGTTAACACTATTTGAAAGTTTGTTTGAAAGGTATGTTTGAAAGTTGTTAAGAGAATAAATCTTTAAGCATTCTCATCACGAGGAAAGAAACAAAAAACAAAAATCATTGTCTTTTTTTGTTTCGATAAGAGATGATGGGTGTTAACAAACATGTGGTAATCATTTCACCTGTTTGCAAGTCAAACCATGAGGTTGTACACCTTAAACTTATACAGGGCTGATGGTCCATCATCTCAAGAGAACTGTAAAATATTTTTTTTTTAAAAAGGAATAAGAAAGGTCATAGCCTAGAATGAAAATAAGAAGGAAAAAAGACTCACCTTGCTGTCAATTCAATCCTTCATATATTTATAACATCTGTTATACCTGAAATCCAAAACACAAGAAAGTCCTATTTAGACCAAAAAGCAGTGGCTGATCTCAGCAACAAGAATTAACGTATACTTTATAAATAGCTAATCAAAACAAGTTATTGGCAAATTACTAACTCAGTTTGTCTCTTCACAAATGGCAGCATCAGCATGTTAGTGGTAAGAAACTTAGTCTGTGAATTCTATCACAGAGTTTGGGGACCCTCCAAAAGTCCCCTCCAGGTACTTCGACACACTCTCAGGGTGACAGGAGGCTGTGACAGTGAACCCAAAGATAGTCAGTCATTTGGGCCGCCTGTCTGGACAGATTGCGGGGAAAGGAGGAGGAGGATCAATATGGAGCCGACAGAAGGTCCGATGGGCAGCGTCTGCCTGCGTACCCTCAACGACCTTCCCGGGAAGGGAAGCCTGACACAAGGATTCCAGTCACCTGGGGACCTCCGTCCACAACCTAGTTGGATGGCTTTGGTGATTAGTAACCAGCAACCCTGGTCAGGAAAAGCTCTGACCAGCGCCTCTGGATCTGATTTCATGTTCACCACTCACCGTTAGGTGATAAATTATCTTCCTGAGCAGATGCTTCTACAAAGGAACGTGTTGATCAGCAAAGCTCTTTGCTCATTATGCAGTTGCATTTCACATTTTAAATAAATAATGAACATTTAGGTGCTCTGGCTTGTGCATTGTCCTATTAGCTTTGGATAGAATGATGTAGTTGCTAAACAAAATTTCCAAAACTGGGTCTAAAAAGTGAGGACCAGACCCTGGACCGAGGCAACCTCACCGAAGCAAGACTTAGGAAAAGAAACAGTTCCCTTCCAAACAGATGAGATGTCTGGTTTTTTAATAAGCATTATAGACAAATTGTCAAATCACCGGGACCTAAAAGTTATCAAAATAATACAGTAAACATTCCTAATATGTAACCAGAACACAGAAGCAGGTTGATGGTACTAAGCTCTGTGAAGATTTTACTGTAAAATTGTGCCTCAGGAGAAAGAGTAGGAGAAATAAAAAGAAGCACATTAAACATAAAATCTTATAAAAAGAAAATTTAAAGTATTATTGACTGTCATGTTTCTCTCACCTTGCTACACCAGCACCTAAATCTTGGTCTCTTTTCTGAACCCTTTTTATCCCACACCCAAAAACTTATCCTCCAAGCTACAGAAAATCTAACATATTTATTCAGCACATTCTAGCTGCTAGATACTGTCCTTACGCTATGCTTAACGTGAGATAAGTAGAAGACATAGATTTCGTATTCATTTGGCTTCATATCCCATTGCAATAAACATATTATCATACATTTAGGATAAATTGTGACTGTAGTGATGATAAGTAAATGCATAATTTATACAATAACCAGCATGTTCATTCTCCTGAAATGTAGCATCACTCTAGAATATACCCTACTATAATTTTCTTTGGCTTGAAAAATTATTCCACGTGTTCAATCTAAATCTATAATACAGAAATTTCTTCTTTTTTTAT
The DNA here is from genome assembly GCA_033961575.1 of Aselliscus stoliczkanus. Lineage (NCBI taxonomy): Eukaryota > Metazoa > Chordata > Mammalia > Chiroptera > Hipposideridae > Aselliscus > Aselliscus stoliczkanus. The sequence goes on along the minus strand of CM066740.1, from coordinate 86,052,895 downwards.
TGTCATCTTTTATAAGTAAATATCACAAGGATATATCTTCACCAATGAAAATTAACAAAATCCTAAATACCCCTACATAATTTGTCTATAAAATTAAAATTAAAATAGTTTCCCCAAAACTATTCATATAGATTATGAATGCTGAGCATCCATGTTTAACATTAATGGAAAGTATTTTTTCCCAATACTTAAATAAAGACAGGCAGGACCAGAGTGATAGTCAACAAAAGCCTGGATGCTACAACACATCTAAGAGGAACTGACAGTAAAGTAAAACAAGGCAGCCTGGTTAGAAACCACATCTCGACTCAGGACCTCAGAGGGCAAAGCGCCTGCAGGCTGGGAGGGGCCTGCTTTCTGGGAGCTTCTGCGGGGGCTGCAGAGCCCCCTCTTGTTCCTGACTGAAAATGGGGCAGAACGCCCAAGAAAGGAGCTTCTTTCCCTGATGGGCTCCAACTAGTTGGCAGCTGCCGAGGGCTCACTGGAGGGGTGGCCTCTGAGATGTAGTGCATGTCCCCCTCCACCGGAATGAGATGCACAGCAACTCTCTATTTCTGCTCTCACGGCCCGCAGGACGCACGGTTAGGAAACACAGCCAGCCACAGAGCATCCTTCCGACACAACATCCCTCGTGACAGTCCCTGGATGTAGGGAAGCAGACCCAGTGTGACTAGGAGTAAGCTCCTGGCATTAACCTCTGTCGTTCAGCATCTCCCCACTGTAACCTGGGTTCCTTGTGTTACAGCAGAGGCAGGATGAAAGGTCCCAGACAAACCAGCTGACCCCAAGTAGCAACTCAAGGTGTGGAGCTGCTGCAGAGAGCTGGTTATGGAAGCAAGGAGTGGATTGGGGACTCCCAAGAGATGACAAGGTGTCCCAGAGGGGCTTATTAGGACCTGCCTAAGGGGTTTCTAGGGCACAATCCCATTGAAGGTTATCCTCTAATCTCTAGTCTGGAGTGGGGCGATCTAAATCCAGTCCCTCAAGGGAGGAGAGAAAAGAACTCTCTTTAAAGCAGCTTCCACTAGAAGCTTCATGCCTCTTCAGAGACTGGGAGAAGGTTTGCTAGCTAAGACATTGTCATATTTATTTGTATTCTACTGCATTCTTACACTGAGCATAAGGGAGTCAAAATGTTATTGTGGAAATCTCATATCAATCAATCACACAGTTTATTATTCGGACAAATTAGTTCATTACAGTGTGATTCCTGACTTGGTGGGATTATGACATAAACTTGAGAAAAACTGAGTACTGTTGACCAAATTGAGAAAACATGTCCACCTGGTCTCCTACTCCACATATCTACTATGAGAAGAAACACAAAAATGGCTCCTGATCATACGAAAAGCCTGGTGCATACCAGGCAATCTAAAAATATTGGGACCTTTCTTCTTTCCTTTTCTTTTTATGTTGCAGGTGATCTGCAGAAAATCTAGAAATCTGGAAACTGACATTTCAGTGACAAAATTAGTAGCAAACTGAAATCTTGGTAAAACAATAGTTTAGGACGTAGTACTTATGCTCATGCTCATCAGTTATAAAAAGTAAAAAATTTGAACAGGCAATAAAAAATTAAGTATAAATGTTTATGATACCAAACAAACTTTAACCTAGGGAAAGGCATCATCTCAAAATGACATGTCTTCCATTGCATATCAAGGTGCCATTGCTGTAACTTGTGGACAACTTCTAAAAATGGTCCAAGTAAAACACACACATATACAAAAAAACATATACAAAGGAAAATGACATACACAACCTAGTCAGCTTTTAATTGCGATAACTCAGCATGGGGTTAAAGAGATGGTGGCACAGGGACAGCCTTTTCTCCTGCTCCTCTCGGTGACTGGAGTCTGGGGCTATATAGACCACCACAGCTATGCCAAAGAAGAGCCCGACCACGCAGAGGTGGGAGGAGCAGGTGGAGAAGGCCTTTCTGAGACCCTCCCCAGACTGGACACTCAGGATGGCGGAGAGGATGCGGGGGTAGGAGACCAGCACCAGGCAGAGCGGCCCCACTACGATAAACACACAGGCAGCAAAGATGACAACTTGGCTAAGCCTAGTGTCAGCACAGGCCAGCTTGAGGACAGACAGGACTTCACAGAAGAGGTGGTTTACTTACTGCCCACAGAAGGGCAGCCTTAGAAGGAGAGTCACATGGACCAGGGGGATAAGAAATCCACATGCCCAGGAAGTGACAGCCAGGACCGTGCACTCTCCAGCTCATGATGACAGTGTAATGTAGGGGGTAGCAGATGGCCACATACTGATCCTAGGACATTGCCACCAAAATCAGGCACTCCGCGTGAGCAAAAATCATATACAAAAATGTCTGCATTATGCACAGGACAAAGGAGAGGGTTCTATTCTGGCGCACTAAGGTTGCCAGCATCTTGGGGACGTTGTTGGAAGCATAGGACATGTCGATGATGGCCAGGTGTGAGAGGAAGAAGTACATGGGGGTGTGCAGTCTGGGATCCAGGCAGATGAGTCCCAGGATCGTGCCATTTGCCAACAGACTGAAGATATAGAAGAGCAAGAAAATCCGGAAGAGGAGGCCCTCCATCTCTGCCCTGAGCTGGAATCCGACCAGGATGAATCCTCTGACCCAGGACTGGTTCCCACCCATGCCTTAACGACAGTCACTGAAGGACAGAAAGGTGACAGAAAGAGCAGAACTTAAGAATCAAGAAAAACTGGAGTTATTTATCTCAAAATAAGCTTAGAGGAAGGTTATATCCTAGTCCTACTTGAAAGCTTCTCCTACTCCCCAAATTTGGTTACCTGTTTTTAACTCAATATGAAATAAATTTAAACCTATAGAAAAGGGTTGAGAATTGTGCAAAGAACTCCCAAATACCCATACACCTATCTTCAACAAATTTTAATACTTGTTTCATATTTGCCTTATCATTCTCTTTTCCTCTATGTTATATATTAGCATATTTTCTGAACCACTGGAGATTAAAATGTAGACGTGATGCCCATTTACTCCTAAATTCCTCGTTTTTTCACCAAGAATAAAGACAGTCACTAATCTAACCACCATATAATTATGAAAATCAGGCAAACTAAGATTGATGGGATTCTGTAACCTACAACATTCTCTCTACTTCCCCATCCAGGACCCAATCCAAGGTTACACATCACAGTGGCTGCCACTTATCTTTAGTCTCCTTTCATCTGAAGTAGTGACTCAGCCTGTCTCTGCCTTTCATGACTCTGATATTGTTAAAGAGTACGGAGCAGTTCTTTAGTAGAGTGTTCCCCAAATTGGGACTGAATGAAGTTCCTCAGATTATTTTTGATTCAGATTATTCACTTTCTTCAGGAAGAACAAATACCCTCCTCAGTGTGTTCCATGGGTGGTGCATGATGTTAATCTGTTCTATTATTGGTGACGCTAATTTGGATCATTTAATGAAGATGGCGCATTCCAAGTATTTCCAATATAAAATCACTACATTTTCCCTAATGGGATTTCTGGAACATCCATTAAAATTACTATATAAATATTCTGTCCCTCAAAAACTTTCCAGACACTAATTTCAGTATCCATGATCTTACCTGACTCAATTATTAGTAATGATTATTGCAAAATGTGTGTTCTAACTCCATCATTATTTTTATATAGATTGGTTGTCAACTTTCATATAAGAAAAGGCTCTATCATCTATCTATCTATCTATCTATCTATCTATCTATCTATCTATCTATCTATTCTCTATCTATGATCTATCTCTATGCATTTGTATCTATCATCTTTACCATCTATCTATGAGTATGGATCCATTAATTTTTTATTGATGGATTATAATTATTTATTATCACTATTTATTCATGCTTAATTGTCCTAGATACAAACCCTCCAAACTTGTTCTTTTGTCCTTTTAACATGTTTCCATAACTTTTGAGCACCTCCTTACTTCTGAAATATTTTTCAATCATTTTTGGTACATTCACTTTAGCCTTAGATACAGCCATTTGTCCAAAAAGGTGTGATTACTTTTAGTGAAGAAACGTATTTATAAACCAATGTCTGGATTTTAATAATTTATGTTTTTATGATTTTTGCCACATTTCTGATGTCCTCTTTTAAAAGAGCAAGCATACAATATGGGAAGGTACACAAATTGTCATGGGAATAACAGATTCTTATAATTACTTCTGAGAGTTGAATATAGCTTAACTGACTTCCTTTTTATGGAGTCAAATCTATTTCACTAAATTAACATTATCCTTGAGGAAAATGGTCTTGATATTATTTAGCAGTTCATGTTTAGGCAAAGTATATATTTGCAACTAGTACCTTATTACCAAGTTTATATTATTTTCTTGCTTGTATTCCTATTTAGAAAATTATAGACTCTTGGACATTTTAAATTTAGAGATTAAAGTTTTAAGAGTGTGATTCATTCTGTGAATAAGGTGGTTCTTACCTTGTATGAGCATTTGACATCAAGTTTCAAAAACTTCTTAGAAAAACATTATGAAACTCTATTTAAAAGATAAAGAGGTAATATCCTGAAAAAAACCACAAGTGATCATTGTTAATAATTTTTGTATACAGTTGCACCTTTTACTGTACATTTTCATATAATCAAGAATTTAAATATATGCACATATATTTCACAGTGTTGCTGGTTTACCTTTCTTTCATTTAGAAACTATCAGGAATTATTTCCCATGTCAAAATACTTCTCTGCAACATGCTTTGAACAGTTCTATACTATTTCCTTGAATATAAATATTTTAATGTACTTAATATAGTATCCCATTAGGTTTGTACAATATAATGCTTCATTGATTAAATCTTATACATATGTATTTTTGTTTTTTTCATGAATCCTTATAGTAAATTCTGAGATTTGAAAGTGCTCAGTCTGATCAATCATACAATTTACGCATCTATGTTCATGTATTTAATCTATCTCTAGTCATCTAAAAATCAAACAAGCCAAAACCCAGATATATGAAGACTTATCTCTGTCAGAAACCACCCAGTGGGACGGGTGTCTAACTTGACAATCATGGCTCCATCATCCTAAACTCACCTTTGCTATGTGATCCTTCTACTTTTATGGCTGCTCCTCCCGTGCTGCCTGCCAAAGGTGCATGAATCTTCCTTTAATGCTTTGGTGAAAACCAGCTGAACACTGACTTCCTAAAGCCAGCCAAACACCAACTTTCTTTAGTTCATTCTTATCTCAGCTTGTTCCTGAGAAAGAAGAAAGATGTTGAATGGAAATTAATAGTCCCCAAAGATTAAGAACAACCTGACTTACAATGTGAGTAGCTATTCGGTTTCCAGGCTAAAATTCTCTTGTTCTTATCCTTATTCTTATTATTCTACCCGCTACCTGAACTATCTGCCCTCTAATTTGAAGGAATAGATACAATTTTATGCGACATTTGTTTGCGTTTCTTACTCCCCAGGTTCCACGTGAAAGAAACCATCCTAACCGCTATTCAGATTTCTCCCCTAGACTTCTTTATATCTATATTATTAAGAAGATTTTTTTCATGCTCTATCTAATCTACTATTTTCCTCTCAGTTCCAGTTTCTGGCTTCAGAGGAACTCCTATTTTCCAGGTGAATAGCATCCATGATTACATGACTCTTCACTATACATGTCAACAAGAGTGGTAGTGGGGGGGTAACATATGCAAAAATTATAAGTTAAACAATATTCTAATACATAATTAATACCATATCACTTAAACATGTTCCAGAAATATAATGACATTGTATTACACATGGCCCACAGTAAGGTTTCAATAGGGCAGACAATGCATTTCCAAAAAGTTACGAGTTAAATCTCCTCAGATAATGGATATAATTTTAGTTCACACATTGTTTTAATGCTTATGAGCATAAGATGAATTCAGTAATTTTAACACTGCTGAAAACTACTGTATACCCCTTTGAAGGATATCAGGCTTGGGTAAATGTAAATTCTCAGGCCGGTATATATGGAGTTGGAAAATGCAAATGGATTGTTCAAAACTACGAGTGTGATTAGAAACTGTGCCTCTCCCAGCCCTCACTGTCTAATCCTGAAGGGTGTGTACTGCAGTCACAGGCCTCCTCATTTGAATCCTTTTATCGCAGTTTACAGCCAGGTACTGCAAAGAGAAAGATGGCAGCCTGCTTTATCCTCTCGAGGACTCCTTAAAAGGCTAGCTGTCAGAGAGCCTATAAAGACGGTCTTTTCTACCCGTGGGCGATAGAATAGATTCATGGCGGGGGTTGAGGGACGAGGGGACACTCTTCAGGCACCTATTAAATGTATAGGCTTGATCAAGAACAACAATTAAAAGAGTTATATCCTCACTGTGAAGAAATGGATAGCCCTTAAGATAAAATTAAAGATAAAAAGGAGTTTATACTAAATGTCATTTATTTGAGCTAAGATTCCCTTTCACCAAATAATAAGTCTTATAGATGGTTGATATATCTTATACTCCTTTATGTCTCATAATTACAGCTCTAGATAAAACAGGTACTCAGGAAATGTTTGGTAAATTGATGATTGTATTTTTTTAGTTCAAAAAAGGTTTATACTAAGCATCTTCCATTTGCCAGTTTCTATTGACCAAGACATGGCTTTTATTTCATTAGAAAAGTTCACAATTAGAATCTGACCACTGGAAAAGAAAACAGAGACAAAATCATAGATTTTCACCTCCATAAATGAGTGCATTTCATGTCCATGAAAATGTACATTAAGTTTGTGATGTTCATTTTTGCTACATTTAAAGAATGTTCCTATATTATATAACGTGAGAGAGAGCAACATCGGCATTGAAAATTTCTGTGCAGACACAGTTGATCACAATAAGCAATGCCTGAAACACATTTAATCTCTGAACATAAAGAATAATAATGTTGTTGAGGGTAACTCAATCTATTACTCTTCAGTAGGAACATTTATGTATTAACTTTTTAGTCTAGTACTTTTTATGACAGAGTTAATAGATACATTATTTTCTTTTAATTTTTGTTACCATTATTATCATTTTGCTGTTAAAAAATAAACAGCATAAAAAACAATTAAAGATAGATTAAGACTCTAAAGCAGAAGTGATACTGGAATACAGAAGAAAATGTTACAGTGGTGATATCTAAAATTTCACCTTCCCAGTAGAGTAAACAAAGCAATAAGAGCTCAAATAACAAAAGGTTTGCATGGTCAGTATGAGCAATTCTTTACCTGGGGAATCCTTCAGGTAGCTCAGGGTGTTTCTTGATCAATGGAACTTTGTTCTATGTCTCCAACTCTTGTCAGGAGTCTTGGTACTCATTCTATCCTATTTTGTAACAGGAAAGATCTTGATATAAAGTACTGTAATCACAAGTCTGATAATCATCACAATTAGTTGATAACCTGGGCTAGTTAGGAAAAGAAATAACTATATGGCAAATTTACATCTTACACTGTTTCAGCAAAGAAATGGTTTACTATAATGTTACTAGAATTTTCTTTCCCATTGAGAGAACTGTCTTCAGATTGCTATCTTCGTTGAGGCTAGGTGATATATAAAGTCACTAATTTGGCTATATCCGAGCCTTGCTCAGAGACAATGCCTGGATATCAAGGCTCTCATACTCAGAGCCCCTTCTCATGGCGACACGTGCACTAGCTCCGGCCGCCACCACTCAGTTACACTGGTGATAGTCAGAGGGACGCTGGGAACACAAGGGTCCCTGCCCACAGCACCGCGGGCAGATGTTCCCCAAGGTGGGGAAGGAAGACATCCAGGGGCCTTTCATAACTACCTGCGGTGCACAGCATCAGTCAGGAGAAAGGGTCACCCAGGAATGGCACTCCTGTCCACACAGCCAGGGCAGTTTCTGCAGCTGTCCTGTCCTGTGTCAGCTCCCCATGTTAGAAACTACCTCCCAGCATGAATCTATCTCTTCTGCACAAGGAGGTGCTTGCTCTGGGTTTTCTCACAAGCATCTGCTTTGACCTAGAATAACCCCACAGAGGTGAGAGACGTGCCTCTAAAATGGGGAAATGGGGTAGTGTCCTGCTCCCTTAGCAGCTTTCGGAGGGCTAAAGCCAGACACGGGAGGACCCACAGGCCTTGCTGAAGGTTCTCCCAAACCCCAGGAGCACAGCTTTGATTGTAGAATCAGAGGAATTAAAAACATTCTTGGGTTTCTATTGAGAATTCAAATTCCCAGAAACACCGTAAGATATCCTGCCTAGTTATCTTGCCCCTGAGGGACAGGGGTGAGGGGTGGGGGGCGGTGAATGTTCTCTCTGGAGAAGAGCTAAGATTGGGCCTGATTGGCCTTGGAGAAAAAATTTTAGAAAATGGGTAGGGGAGATAGTATCATTTTACTGTCTCTACACAAACTTTCAGCTATCTTAAGGGTTTAAAACCTGAGACAGACATCACAAATCACAGTACCCAAAGTCTTTAAATTATTAGTTCTATGAATTCACACTTCTCTTCAATCCCCATGAAGGTATGTGAGGCTGGGACGTTTAGATGGTGGAGAGGGGGCTCCCGTGGAACCTGTTACGGAACCCTGAGAGAGAACACCCCCAAGCCGAGACGTGTCTCTATCTGCAGTAAAGGCTGATAGATACACAGGGGCAGGAGGATAATAAGCGTAAGCACAATTACTGAGCCCTTCTTATGTATCAGAAAACATGCAAATGCTTTCACCCCATAGTTTAAGCCCATCATTATCTTCCCTTTACGGATGTGGAGACTATAAGGTTTATGTATGCTGTTACTGATTCTTTCAGTGTGTTCTAGGGGCCACTGGGAATCTCTGAGAACCTTTCAAAGGGTCTATGGGATCAAAACTATTTTCATAATAATATTTAGACACTTTTTGCCTTTTTCATTCTCACTCTGTCATGAGTGCACAGTGGAATTTTCCGGAGGCAACATGACATGTGATATTTCAACAGACAGAATGCACAAGTTACAGAATCTTCTCTTAAGCCAAGCTTTTATTGTTTTGTTTTTTTTTCTTTTGAGGGCAGTGTCACTAGCCCTTACATTGGGACCCGAACCAGAACCGCTGGCTTCCCAAGCCAGCATTTAACTACCACGCCACTGGGCCAGCCCCAAGCCAAGCTTTTAAAAATGTAAAACATAGCTACTATTTTCACTGTATTTATTTATTTATTATTTATTTATTTATTTATTTATTTATTTATTTACATACTTACAGCTGGGCCATCCTGCCACCTGTTGGCAGCTCAGTGGCAGCTCAGCTCAGGCCCATGTGGGAATCAAACCGGCGACGCTGTTGCTCAGAACTCGCATTCTTGAGCGAGCTCTTAACCATCTGAGCCACTCGGCTGGCCCTCTATTTTTATGTTTTATAAATGGCAGTTATTTATCACAAAATATATCTTTATATTAACATACAATGGAAATATTTCTAATGAATTATTTATATATTTAATAAATTATCAGTTTAAATTTCTAATATGATACGTATCAACAAATATAACCACATAAATAACATGTCTTTGGGTCCTTAGTCATTTTTAAGACTTCTAAGGGGTCTGAGACCAAAAAGTTAATACTATTGATCTAAATGACTACCTATCTAGCAAGAGTGAGAGCTGGAAACAAATGAATTTCATCTGATACCAAAAGTGTTTTAGTTTTCTATTGCTGCAACAAATGAACACAAACCTAACAGTTTATAGAACAATGCACATCTATTATCTCACAGTTTCTGTGGGTCAGAAGCCCTGGTGCCCGTCAGCTCCACTACGCACAGGTCTGTTGGGCTGAAACCAAGGTTTTGGCTGGGTCTGCATCCTCATCTGAGGTCCTTACACGCAGCCCCTCGTCACATTTCAACCTCTCTGACTTTCTCCTCTGGCACTAGATTGAGAAAACCCTCTGCTTTCTGAAGGCTCACTGATTGGGTTAGACCCATCAGGGTAACCTCCATATTTTAAAATCAGTTGATTTGCAAAATCCCTACACCGCAGTACCCAGACTTGTGCTTCATTAAATAACAAGCGGCCATGTATCATAGGAGGCCATCTTTAGAATTCTGCCTACCCCACAGCCTTTCTTTCTAAACCACTGTGCAGTGTTTTCATTTTCTAGATCCTTTATTTTTCCTTAGAAAGATGCCATCCTGTCACCACCATCTTTATTATCAGCTGCATATACCTCCAAATGCCCACCCCAAATAACCAAACGAATTCTGAATCTTAATTCAGAAGGCAACAATTTCCATTTCTGGGTCTCACTCTTAAATGACAGGATTACAATACATATTTCAAAGTTTCTTTTAATTTCCAGTTTATGGAAATTAACCTGAGTAAACCCTTGCTTGCCCCTGGCCTAAGCTCTCTTACAGCAAAATGATCATATTTTCTGAGCATCTACCTTTAGAAGAGCATTTATGTAACAGGTATGGTAATAGTTTATTTAATATAATAGATACGGCAAAAGCGTGACTATGCCTAACATCTGATGGGCTCAAAGCAGCAGCTCTGTCCTCTAACGCCATAACATACATTTTCATATTTCTGTTTGTTTGTTTGTTTGTTTGTTTTTTTGAGGGCAGTGTCACTGGCCCTCATATGTGGGACTGAACTGGGGCCGCTGGCTTCCCAAGCCAGCGCTTAACCAACCACGCCACTTGGCCGGCCCCATTTTCATATTTTTGTACTAATTTGATGAGTACTTGTTCCCCCTTTTAGCTATGTTATTCCTACCCTGTAGTATTCTTGTGCAGAACTATTTAGCATAGAAATGAGCTGATGGTTAGCTAAATCAAGTTCTTCTTTGGGCCACTATTTTCCATTGCCATTACATTCTGAGGAGGCTTTAACTCAATCTCTCAATGCATTTGATCACCAGGATCAGGATTATCATATGACTTATTTACATAAGGTAGTTGGATCTTAGCAACAATGCCAACATCATATCACAGTATGGTCATGGTACATTCAGTTTCATTACAGAACAAATCAGTAAGAATTACTAAGATATTTGCTATATCTTTCCAACAGATTTGGCCCTTGTTCATATATGAGATTATTACTATGGACAGGTTTTATTATAATTAGCCATGATTCACTTATTTCTGGGTTACAAGTCAGTTGGGGACAGAGCCAGTTACCCTATACCCTATCTCAGTTTAAAGGCTTATACTGAAAGAGTTTCAATTGTATGTTGTTACTAGTGGGACCCACTTCTGCCTCTCCCCCCACCCCCCACCCTCCACAATGCAGGGTAAGGACATTATGTTGTTCAGAATAGTTCCTTTTTCTCTTAGCTGTACTACAGATTCTGTCTTCTTCCGATCTATTCTTGGGGCAAGGGCAGTCATGACGCATAAGTGAACATTACAAGTGCCTCCAGAGAACTTGAATAAGTTCCAAGGTCTATAAGATCCCCATTCGTGTACCCCTTGGGCCTCAGCAGCTAGAATGGAGGGCTGCAGGCCCCTAGTTACTTTGGCCTCCAGTTGGCCTATATCTCCAATGAATCTAACAATCTCTTTCCAACTGTTTTCTACCATAGCTTCTGGTTGTTTGTGAGAGAGCCCTTAGGCTCAGATTTCTCCACATGGGGTTGCAAATGAAGTCAGCTCCTTTGGGAGAGATTACTAGCTATTGATAGCTGCCTGTTTTTACCTCCAGGCAAAATCTGAGTCATGGTTTTATGGCTCAGGGTGGGGACAACTACAGACTTCTTTCTCCCTGAGTGATATCTCCATTTTAGGAATTGAGCTATCAGAATGGAGTGGGGGTGGGAGGGCAGTAGTCACAGGTCTTCTTGACTAGCCTTTTCTGGTGTGGGACCACCACGTTAGAGTGGTGCTGTGCCCCAGGAAGAGTCGCTGTCCCATGAGTGAGGGCTGGGCAGAAGGGATTCCCCATGTGGCTACCTCCATCGCCCAGAATTTAGCTTCAGTAGCAGGTAGCTTGGGGGCAGGATACCATGCTGATGTCCTGCCCCTCCTTGGGGACAGCCCTCAGAAGGGGAGTTAGGGACGGAGGGGGAACCCTGTGGTCTAGGCTGCTTGTGCTAGAGTGGAATTTCCTTTTCCATGAGTTAAAGAGGGGGAGGGAGGCAGCTGATCTTGGTTCAGATATCTCAGACTTGCTCTTCTTACTGAATTTTGGTAGATTTTCTTGAATAAATGTTTCATTCGCTGTATACCCTTAGGGCCATTTCCAGAAACTGTAACTGGTTGTTTAAAAACAGTTTTCACCAGTTCCACTGGGGAACATGTCCACAGAGCTTGTCACACTGTCATACCAGAAGGAGAATTCCCCATTAGTGGTTTTTTTCTATGTAATTTATTGAAAGATAAGGTTATCACATGTCAAAATATTAATTTTCACCATTTGCTTCTATTCACCTGTCTTCTTAATTCTTCATTATTGTCCTTCCCAAATTGTTGCACGCCACACTTGGGGCAGGAGAGGATTTTAAACTACCATGGCTAAGGATTGGAGTATCCATCTGCAGGATGTAAATTTGGGACCTCTTCTTACTTAGAGTTATGGTCCCAGGAGTTAGTTGGCAGCCAACTTCTATGACAAGTTTTTGGGAACATTTATATTGATGATCTTCATATATCTTCCAAACTCCAGTCACCTTCAGGAGACTGTCCATGGAGGCTGCAGTCCCCATGGCTGCCACCCTGCCTGCATGGCTGGTGGTGCCTCATGCACCTTCTTTTTCAGCAGCTGCACCCCAAGAAGCCCCATTCGTGTTTTAACCTTATTTAGTAAGAAATAAGGTGAGAAAAAGGGTTTTGTTTGTTTGTTTGTTTGGGTTTGTTTTTTTCCCCACTTTATTCTTACAATTGGAAGCAGTATGTTTGAGAAATCTGCTTTAGGATTTGAAGGTATTATTAGATTGGTTATGGTTTGATAAGCAAAAATGATAGAATTTATTTATTTTCATTTCATTTTGCTTTTAGAGATCAGGGATTCATCATTTCATGGGCTTGAAGTTTACGAAAGCACACTGCTCAGTTTTTTTCAAATTACTTCATTATCTTGCTTTTTTAATAGATGTTTTGATGAAGATAGATGGAAGCCAGAAACGTCCAAATCTTCTTGTGAAGAGATGGATTAAAAAAAAAAAATTCTAATCAAATTGCAAAGCAATTTGTCAGGAGACTATTTCAATAGCAGGGAACCGGCAGAAACTGAGAGGAAACGCCCGCACAGTTGTATGAAGCTCAGAAATGGACATGTGGATTTTCAAATGGATTGAGGAGACCCACGGACAAAAGAAGAAGACAATCACACCTACTAGTGTAAAGCACTGTATCTGTCAACAGAGAAGAGAGGCCACATAGATTTAAAATGCGATTATTAAAAGTAAGATAACTTGGTTTCCGAGTGTCACAGGACTTCTCAGCTGCGGAAGTCTCCGGCACTATCCGTGCACACTGTGCCCGTTCTTTACATGGTAAGGATTTATCTGTTCTCAGAACCCCCAGCGGTTCTTGCACACCCCCGTCACTGGCTGTTCCCTGCGGTCCCTCCTTGCTCGTCGCAGATCTCCTGACCACCATGGCATCAGCCCGCCCACGTGGCCCTGCACAGTGTGCCATGCCTGCTGTCTCCAGAACCTGTGAGTGTAATGACTGTTTTGTCCCCAAACCTCTCCTTTTTCTCCTCCTGTGGCTGCATCTGACTGACCATCATATTTTTAAAAGATACACCACACACATGGTCTGTTACTTGCATTTCTTGTTTCTTAATAGTGACTTTGATGAGCAGAATGATTCATTTTGAAAAGGTCCAATATTTATTGTCTTGTGCTTTTGGATCATCTCTAAGAATCTTTGGCTACCCAAGGTCATGGAGATAGTCATCTATTTTACGTTCTAAAGCCTACATGGTTTCAGGTTATCGATTTAGGCCTATCACAGTCATTTTGATGTGGCACTTATTAGATACAGCACAAGGCAAAGTGCCCCTGTCACACTTCAGAGGGAGCACAGCCCTTGCCCCATGACTCTCCCTGGCATCCCTCATATTGATCTCCGTTTCCACTTCACTCTCCTCAGGGTGCCCTTCACCTCTGCGTTCCTCAGGCTGTAGATGAAGGGGTTCAGCATAGGGGTGAAAAGGCTGTAAGGCCCCCGCCCCGCCCACGTTTCCTCTAAGATGGCGAGTGGCGGCAGTGGGGGGGTGTCGGTGTCTGCGCTCTGGAGCGAAGTGAACCGTTATGGTCAGAACGGCGATTTCACGCGCGCTCTCAAGACCGTCAATAAGATACTGCAGATAAACAAGGATGATGTAACTGCCCTACACTGTAAAGTGGTATGCCTTATCCAGAAAGGGAGTTTCAAGGAAGCCTTGAATGTCATCAATACTCACACCAAAGTGTTAGCCAATAACTCTCTTTCTTTTGAGAAGGCATATTGCGAGTATAGACTGAACCGAATTGAGAATGCTTTGAAGACAATAGAAAGTGCCAACCAGCAGACAGACAAACTAAAGGAGCTTTATGGACAAGTGTTATACCGGTTAGAACGCTATGATGAATGCTTAGTGGTGTATAGAGATCTCGTCCGAAACTCCCAAGATGATTATGATGAGGAGAGAAGAACAAACCTTTCGCCAGTTGTTGCAGCTCAAAGCAACTGGGAAAAAGTGGTTCCGGAAAACTTGGGCCTCCGAGAAGGCACACATGAATTGTGCTACAACACTGCTTGTGCACTGATAGGACAAGGCCAGCTGAACCAGGCAATGAAAATCCTACAAAAAGCTGAAGATCTTTGCCGCCGTTCATTATCAGAAGATTCTGATGGGACTGAGGAAGACCCTCAGGCAGAGCTGGCCATCATTCATGGGCAGATGGCCTACACTCTGCAGCTTCAGGGTCGCACAGAGGAGGCTGTGCAACTTTACAATCAGATCATAAAGCTAAAGCCTACAGATGTGGGATTGCTAGCTGTGATTGCAAATAACATCATTACCATTAACAAGGACCAAAATGTCTTTGACTCCAAGAAGAAGGTGAAATTAACCAATGCAGAAGGAGTAGAGTTTAAGCTTTCCAAGAAACAACTGCAAGCTATAGAATTTAACAAAGCTTTGCTTGCCATGTATACAAACCAGGCAGAACAGTGCCGAAAAATATCTACCAGTTTACAGTCCCAGAGTCCAGAGCATCTCCTGCCTGTGTTAATCCAAGCTGCCCAACTCTGCCGTGAAAAGCAGCACACAAAAGCAATAGAGCTGCTTCAGGAATTTTCAGATCAGCATCCAGAAAATGCAGCTGAAATTAAGCTGACTATGGCACAGCTGAAAATTTCCCAAGGTAATATTTCTAAAGCATGTCTGATATTGAGAAGCATACAGGAGTTAAAGCATAAACCAGGCATGGTATCTGCATTAGTGACCATGTACAGCCATGAGGAAGATATCTATAGTGCCATTGAGGTCTTCACACAAGCTATCCAGTGGTATCAAAACCATCAGCCCAAATCTCCTGCTCATTTGTCCTTGATAAGAGAAGCGGCCAACTTCAAACTCAAATATGGGCGGAAGAAGGAGGCAATTAGTGACCTAGAACAGCTGTGGAAACAAAATCCAAAAGATATTCACACCCTGGCACAGCTTATTTCTGCTTACTCACTTGTAGATCCTGAGAAAGCAAAAGCTCTTAGTAAACACTTGCCCTCGTCAGACAGCATGTCTCTGAAGGTCGACGTGGAGGCTCTTGAAAACTCCCCCGGTGCTACGTACATTCGGAAGAAGGGCGGAAAAGTTGCTGGCGACAGTCAACCAAAGGAGCAAGGACAGGGAGATTTGAAAAAGAAAAAGAAAAAAAAGAAGGGAAAACTGCCTAAGAATTATGATCCAAAAGTGACCCCAGATCCAGAAAGATGGCTACCAATGCGTGAACGTTCTTACTACCGGGGAAGAAAGAAGGGTAAAAAGAAGGATCAGATTGGAAAGGGGACCCAGGCAGCTACTGCAGGAGCTTCATCTGAACTGGATGCCAGTAAAACTGTGAGCAGCCCACCCACCTCCCCAAGACCTGGCAGTGCAGCAACAGCATCTACGAGTAATATCATCCCCCCAAGACACCAGAAACCTGCAGGGGCTCCGGCAACAAAAAAGAAACAGCAACAGAAGAAGAAGAAAGGTGGAAAAGGCGGCTGGTGATTAGAACATTCTTGTTGCAGGCTATTGTAAAATGAGTCTTAGTGACACCAAGAACCTACTGGTAACACAGCAAGAAGCACAGAGCTGCTCCCTCCCTCTCTCATCCCCACATTCTCACAAAATGGTTTTCTTGTGCATCAGACAGGAAAACATCTTCCTCAAACTCTTGCCTAGTCAGACTTGGCCCACTTTTACCACCTTGCTTTACACAGATGATAAGGACTCAAAATAATCGGTGGGTAATAATATACCCACCTTGATATCTGTTGTATTCTTTCTCTTTGTGTGCTGGTGGGGTTTTTGGGGGGTTTTTTGGGTTTTGGTTTTGTTTTTTGTGTTTTCAGTTTCTACAAACAAGGCATGTTATCTAAGAAGAAACTACTTCTGTTTTAACTAGAGTCTGAAAATACTAGTTCCTATCAAGTCCCACTTTAAATTATGTCTTAGGAAGCCTTGGGAGACTGAAAGGGAATCTTCTGAGCATTCCAAATGTCTCTGCTTAGAAATACGTGATGAAAAGGGACCCATTAATACATGGTATTTTTCACTGCAGTACATGAGTGGCAACAGGAAAACTAAAGTAAATGTCTTGATTAATTTTACCACAAATTCTCTGTCATGTGAAACTGGAATATGGGAATCTATAGTAATTAATAGTTTGTGTGTGTGTATATATGTATGTACACATATATATAAATTAAGACTCCTTTGTGCCCCCATATCATTTTCAGATTATGATAACATTATGTCCATTTAGCACTATTGAAGAACCAAGGAAAGCATATCAGTGTTGTAAGAAGTTGACTCTTAAATCCAGTGTTCTGAGGTCAGATGGGTTCAGACTTGTAATCAGATAAATGGTCCCTATCAAGAGCACGAACATTGACTTCCTGTGTGGAGAGGAAGTCAGTACCAGAGTTCAGTAGCAGGCAGTATGAAAACTAACAGTACTGTTTGGCCCAATAGTAAGTACTCAGATGGCTCCTCTTCCTAATTAGGGGTATGACTATTCGTTACCCTTCCCAACATGATGGAGTATTATACAGTCAGTCTGTGGCGTTATCTGTGATGTTAGTGCTGGTCTGGTCTTCTTGCTCACAAGCCACTTTCCCACTGAACAGTTGTAACACTGGGATGTTCACCCTTATTAATATTCATTTTTATGCTACCAAGAGAGCATTGAATTTAGACTTTAAAAAGTTATTTTCTTGTGATCATATTACTCCATCCTTGTTAATAAAGTGCTGCTGTGTTTGACTCAACATATCTACTGAAACTTCTTTAAAGAATTTTTTTAAAGGCTTTCTCTACAACAGTAAGAAATGTGGTGCTGCCTTTCTGTTTAGCATAATCAGAATCTGCAGTGGCATCTAAACAAGAGATCCCTCTTATATATGAATGATTTATTATGATATAATACTTTTTGAGCTCTCAGAATAGTCTTGGTAAGAGTGAAAGGTATTCTTCTGAATATTATATACCCCATTACAGGAATAATTGTTGGTAAATTGGTTACTTATGATCCCATTAAATTTCTGTGGTGAAGGATAATTATTTTTTTAGTTTTTAGATACAGAATTTTGGTGAAAATTATCCATCATTGAAAATTTTGACCCAGGGCACAAAGTGAAATCTACAGTTCTGTATTTAGTCATTATAATGGCTGGTCATCATTATTCCCTGTCATTACTAAGCAACTGAAACCTCCTTTCAATAATTGTCAGATGAAGTGTAAACATCAATGTTAACTTTGTAGGAATTACTTCTTTTGGATAGGTCTTTAACCAATGACATATACAGTTTGTATTTGTGTGTGTGTGTGTGTGTGTGTGTACGTACATTTATAAAAAACTAATATGGATACATCCATTCACTGTGGCACATTTTAAAATAAAATATTCTAGCATTGAAAAAAAAAAAAAAAGGCTGTAAAACAGGGAAAGGACCTTCTGCTGCCCCTCGGGATGGCGGGACTTGGGGGCCATGTACAAGACGATGGCACTGCCAAAGAAGAGCCCAACCACGCAGAGGTGGGAGGAGCAGGTGGAGAAGGCCTTTCTGAGACCCTCCCCAGACTGGACGCTCAGGATGGCGGAGAGGATGCGGGGGTAGGAGACCAGCACCAGGCAGAGCGGCCCCACTACGATAAACACACAGGCAGCAAAGATGACAACTTAATTGAGCCTAGTGTCAGCACAGGCCAGCTTGAGGACAGACAGGACTTCACAGAAGAAGTGGTTGATTTCATGAGGCCCACAGAAGGGCAGCCTCAGGATGAGAACCACGTGGACCAGGGCCAGGAGGGAGCCACATGCCCAGGAAGTGACGGCCTGAGCAGGGCAGGCTCTCCAGCTCATGATGACAGAGTAACGTAAGGGGTGACAGATGGCCACATACCGGTCATAGGACATTGCCACCAAAATCAGGCACTCTGCGTCAGCAAACGCCAGATACAAAAAGTTTGCATAATGCAATGGACAAAGAAGAGGGTTCTATTCTGACTCACAAGATTTGCCAGCATCTTGGGGACGCTGTTGGAAGCATAGGACATGTCGATGATGGCCAGGTGTGAGAGGAGGAAGTATATGGGGGTGTGCAGTCTAGAATCTAAGCAGATAAGCCCCAGGATGACTCCATTCCCCAGAAGGGTGAGGGTATAGAAGAGAGAGAAATGTCCAAAGAGGAACAACTCCAGTGCTGGATTGACCTGCAATCCCAGCAGGGTGACTTCTGTGATCCATGTCTGGTTGCGTCCCATGCTTCTGAGCCAGAGACTGACAAGTCCACTGGAAGGTCAGGAATGTCAGAGCTGTCAGGCGATGAAGACTGAAAATATTTACTGAATGTAACAGTGTGGACATTGAGAAATGAATTACTTTGAATGGATTCTCTATAATTTATTTTTAGATATATAGTGAAAACTAACTTGGTATAGCCCTATTAATCAGAAAAAAATTCCCCTTTATCAATGAAATAATAGAATATATATTTGTACATATAGATAGATAATAAAGTCCATTATAACATTCTTATGTTATAAAGTCCATTATAACACTCTACCTAATAGGAGGCACACACCTATCCACATATGTTGTTTTGGAGAATTCAGATTTTCTGGCTTCCCTTCGAGGCTGAGTCTTAATTATTTATGTAGTTAGACGAGAAATGATGCTGACAAAATATCTGCAATGAGAGGTCATTTCATTTCCTAGGTTTCCCTGCCGTCTTGGTCCAAGATATGCTGTGATTAGGATCCTCTGTCCTTTATATGTTGCTTAATTATCCACCTACCCTCTCACATGCTTTGCTACCCACCTATTTCAGGGAACAAAAGTAATGACAGAAAATTAGATAATGACTTCAAAGAGAAGTACTGCATGCATGTCTTTGGAGCTAAGAAAGACACAGAAAGCTGGAAAGACTAAATCTTTTTCCAAGGATAGCGCTTGAATGAGTCATAGGAGACCTTCAAAAGGTGAGGTGTGGGCAAGAGCCTGACGAGGAAGGGCAGGCAGGCTGAGTCCAGGCAGCAAGGCCTGTCTGGGCCTGAGACGGAATCCTGGGAACGCACAGTGGGCTCACTTGTGATGTGTCTCTGTGTTCCTGCTGCACCCAGGCCAGTGACCCAGGCCAGTGACCCAGGCCAGCAGGCCGATGGATGCTTCAGCTAGCAAATATGCAAGTCATTAGCTCCTTTCCCCAATGATTAGAAATGACTAATGAAAGTCATAATTAAAACAATCTGGAATTATAGAATTTTACATGTAATAGTTTTTGGTAAGGTATTTCTAAAAGAAACCAGTAGCCTTGGGGAAAAAACAAACAAACTATTTCTAAACAGCAAGAATAAATAAAGAGGCAAACAGAATCCTCAGTGAAACAACTCATTTCATCTGATGCAAACTACAGACAAACCACAAGTAAAACTGGATGGAAATTGCACTTACTTAACAGTTTTCTAGGAAGGACATAAGGAGACACCTCTGTAATGGCGGCTGTCTACACACACTGACTGTCGATCAGCTCATCTGTGAAGACAAGGAACATAGAAAAACACAATATAAGATGAAAGCAATTTGGGTTTTTTTGGCATGGTTTTGCATTTTGAATTTCCCAATTCAAGAAGACAGTTTTTTGTTGTTGTTTTTTTCCATCCAAGAAAAGGCTAGGAGCTGATACAATAAAGGGATAGGCACCTGAAATAAAGATTTAAGTGTCCACTTTAGCTACACGTTAAGGAAAGAGGTTCAGTGCACAGAATAAGGGTGAAAGTTTCATGAATCCATTTCTCTATTCTTGCATAGTATGAAAACTAGCAGCAGGGCCTGAGAAAAGCAAGATTCCTGAATACGCATGAAAGCAGCATAGTTCACAGTGTTGGTCAGGCCATCATTCCAATCAGATTCTCCAAGGTGAACTTTATGATCTTGAATCACCTATGCTAAACCTGTTTTCATATGTGAAACAGTGAAAATATGTCCAAAGGGCTGATGTGAAGAATAGATACCATTAAACTAGTAGATATTAAGAGTTAAATGTTAGCTGTCATTAATAGGATTAAAGAGACCACGAAATTCAAGGAAGAATCCAAATTATTGGGATTAGAAAGCCAACAAAATCATGGTAGAGTAAATTCTTTCACATTTATCTTGCTTTTCTTTTTCTTTTTGAGATTTATTTAATCACACCATTTTGCTTTCATTTCTATTAATGTTTTTATATGCTGATTTTTAAAATTAAGTTTAAAAAGTAACTTAAAGAAATGGAGGAATCTTTTAAAGTAATTTCACTTCTGGATTGAAAAAGAAAATATAGGATTTAAAACTCAAAAGGCAGTTCTTCTATATCAAATCTCCCAATGAGAGAGAAAGAAAGAGGAGAGGGAGAAAGGGAGGAAAGGAAAGGGATTGTATTTAAAATAGTTCGCACTGACCCACAGTAAAAGTTTACATTGATCACTCACGGTGAGAGCACTGTCATTCAGAGGCAGCAGATTAGTTATATTTTCACACTTAGAAATTATTTACCACCTCCAATCGTTATTTTGACACTCAGCTTGATTCTAATGAGCACCACAGCTTAAAAACCAAACACAGATTCTGAGCACAAATGGCTGGATGTAAATCCTGGCTTTGCTACAAACTAGCTTTGGGACCTCTCTGTGCCTCTCTGTTCCTCAGTTTCTCCATATGCAAAATCAGGTGAATAATAAACCCTACCTCATAGGATAATTGAGAGAATTAAATGAATTAATTTACATAAGACACTGAATAAGTGCTTAAAGAGATATTATTGGGGATTTAGAAACTCTGATCGGAGAGTAACTTCTCAGTCCAGTAATCATAAGGAAACATGTTACATGCATAGTATTCCTCTGCTAAAATAAGGACCAAAAAAAGAATCTGCACACCAATGAACACTGGGTTTTACCTGCAAGAGAATGCCATCTTTCTCCTAGACAAGTGAGAAGGGGGGCCTTTTTGGCCAGACAAAGTCCAGCGAATCTGCAGGGACAAGCAGTTAGCATGGTGGGGAAGGGAGATCAGTCTCAGGACAAGCAAACCACTTAGCTCAGACTGGACGGTTTTCTCAATGTAGGAACTGGGACCTGGGCTGCGTGGCCCCTGGAGTTCTTTGTAGCCTTTAGCCAGTTCATATCCTCCATGGGTGGTTGGCTGATTCCTCCTCTCTGACACAGTCACAACAAAGTCAAGACCTGACATGTGAGGACAATGAGGAGGATCTTAGAGCGTCAGCATCATGGCCACACCGTGGAGATAGGCAGTGTCCCCTAGAGATCCTTTCAGAATCCTAGTTAGGAAAATAGGCTTAGGACCACACGTGGATGGCATTTTGTCACTAATGCTTAGAGCCAGAGATTTCATTCGCTCCCCCTTTTCCCATTTCCCACCTGCCTCAGGGTTATGACCACTTTTACTTACAGTGGCGTAATCTGTGTTTTGTCCTTCAAACATGGCCTTGGCCTTAGAAGAGACCTCACAGAGAAGGAGAGGATTGATTCTCCTCTCTAAAGGGGCCCTATTGGGAGGTGAAGCCCAGGTACACAGCTCTCATCACAGACCTTTAGGACAGACTTGTTTCTGGATGCAAAGGCTTTTTCTATCATCATTTGAATCCAAACCCCTCCCCACAGACACAAATAATGATTCAGGGGTCAGACCATGTGGAATAACATCTATTCACACACTCTCCCCAGATGATTGAGACTTTGCTGTGTTCCTCCCGGCAAATAAACCGATGAATACATTTCCCAAGTTTATTCATTTTGTTCTTTCAGTATCCCATGGGATCAGTCTTAAAACTGCTGCACTCCTGACTGGCTGCAAAGGGGAGAGAGGCTGTGGTTTCTTCGTCTCTCATGGTAGGGGCCCCATGGACCCTCTTTAAACATCATCTCAGAGAAACAGGCATCTCCCATTGGAGAAATGTTATTGTGAAATAATCACTGTACATTTCTCACAGAGATTTGTGACTTGGCAGTGTAGATATATCACTCCTTTAATTTTCTTTAGTTTGCCCTCCATTTCGAACATCTCCAGATTTCTGAACTACAGTTTTTTTTTCCTCATCTTGGATGAAAGCCCACAGTTAAAAGGAAAACTGAATCTCTCTCTCTCTCTCTCTCTCTCTCTCTCTCTCTCTCTCTCTCTCTCTCTCTGTAATAATGTTTGATGATTATGAAGTCCTTCCAGTTCTAACTTCCTAAGTGTATCTTACTCTAGTTCTCTAGAGATCTTCGTTTTTAAACTGTGCTGGAAGGAGCACTTCAAAAGAAAGGTAAAATTGTATATTTAATCTATTGGAGAGCAGAAAAAAATATATTTAAGAGGAGGTCAGTTGGGGTTCTTAAACTATCCTGTGTCCAACGGAATCTTGTTCTACAACACACACTCTGTGCTTCATTCACGTACTGCTCCCCAATGCTCCCACTCTTGAAATTCTTATTCCTTGTTTCAAGTCAGTTTTATTCTCGTATGACCCATTTGACTTCAAACAGGATACCTATTCTTCAAAGCACTCATGGAGCCTTCTTCATATATCTCAACCAAAACTGGACTCCATTTTCTGGTAGACTAAAAGCACTTATTATTAACATCCTTCAAGGTTGTGCTTAAATATATGGGTTCCTTTTTTTACTTTTAGTATTCTTTTATTGTTCATCTTTCATATATTTTACAAGTAAAACAAGATTATTATTGAAAGATAAACTTCAATGACCAACACTCAGAGTTGAGGATAATAATTTGGTGCATGTTTGTTCAGATATGCATAATTACCACTTTTATGTTTTTTTGAAGAGGACAATATGATGGCATTTAACACAGCTTACGGTAGATACAAAGAGGTGTCATGATTCATGTCTATTTTTTTGCTTCTAATCTATCAAATGTTGGAGCAAAAACAGTTACTCTCAAAAGTCTTAGGCTTGAGCGCAGCGGCGGCGGCGGCGGCGGCAGCGGGAGCGTCAGCAGCGGTTGCAATTCCGAGCCGTTTGAGACGCCTCTGCGGCAGCTGGTGGCGCAGGTGGCTTGCGTGGACGCGAGCAGAGGCGGCTGGCCCGCCACTGCAGCCTCAGCGCCCGCGGCCCCGGCAGGCGCGTCGGGACGCCCCGAGGCATCCTCCGGTTCCTGCCGCTCCCAGAGCCCGGCTCCTCCGTTCCTCCGCGTGCAGCCCGTGCCGCCGCACCCCCTCCCCGCGCTTGGTACCCCCGGCATCGCCCCTAGCGAAACATGACTCGCGATTTCAAACCTGGAGACCTCATCTTCGCCAAGATGAAAGGGTATCCTCATTGGCCAGCTCGAGTTGATGAAGTTCCTGATGGAGCTGTAAAACCACCCACAAACAAGCTACCCATTTTCTTTTTTGGAACTCATGAGACTGCTTTTTTAGGCCCAAAGGATATATTTCCTTACTCAGAAAATAAGGAAAAGTACGGAAAACCAAATAAACGAAAAGGCTTTAATGAAGGTTTATGGGAGATAGATAACAATCCGAAAGTGAAAATTTCAAGTCAACAGGCATCAGCTAAACAATCAAATGCATCATCTGATGTTGAAGTTGAAGAAAAAGAAACTAGTGTTTCAAAGGAAGATACTGACCATGAAGAAAAAGCCAGCAATGAGGATGTGAGTAAAGCAATTGACATAACCACTCCAAAAGCTGCCAGAAGAGGGAGAAAGAGAAAGGCAGAAAAGCAAGTAGAAACCGAGGAGGCAGGAGTAGTGACAACAGCAGCAGCATCTGTTACTGTAAAAGTGAGTCCTAAAAGAGGACGACCTGCAGCTTCAGAAGTCAAGATTCCAAAACCAAGAGGCAGACCCAAAATGGTAAAACAGACCTGTCCTTCAGAGAGTGACATGGTAACTGAAGAAGACAAAAGTAAGAAAAAGGGGCAAGAGGAAAAACAACCAAAAAAGCAACTTAAAAAGGAGGAAGAAGGCCAGAAGGAAGAAGATAAGCCAAGAAAAGAACCAGACAAAAAAGAGGGGAAGAAAGAAGTTGAATCAAAAAGGAAAAATTTAGCTAAAACAGGGGTTACATCAACCTCTGATTCTGAAGATGAAGATGATCAAGAAGGCGAAAAGAAGAGAAAAGGCGGAAGAAACTTCCAGGCTGCTCACAGAAGGAATATGCTGAAAGGCCAACATGAGAGAGAAGCAGCGGAGAGGAAACGCAAGCAAGAGGAACAAATGGAGACTGAGCACCAAACAACATGTAATCTACAGTAATAAAAAATATATCTCATTTTGGGCTCAAAGCATTAATCCAGTTACTGAAAAGAAAATACAAGTGGAGCAAACAAGAGATGAAGATCTTGAGACAGACTCATTGGACTGAATTTCCCCCTTCCCCCCTTTGATGGAAGAATGTTCCAGATTCTAAATTGAGGACTTCATTAATGGCATTATTACTGTGTTATGATTGCTAAAAAACATGTCCTGTAAGGTACACACTACACATTAAGGTCGGCCATCATTCTTGTTAAAAGTTTTTTTTCCAAGCTTAAACTGAAGCCTTGTGTTTGAAAATTAGAATAAGCTCAGATGAAGATATGGTGGTTGTACATTATTTCATTTAGAAAATATAAAAGTTCATTTTGTTTTGAAGTTAGGTGTTAAACTGGAATAGCTATTATACCCCAGAGAATGGGGCAGCTGTGCCCTTCCCTTGACATTCCTTTGTTGTTTAATTCTTTAGAACCTTGTTGTTGTTTTTTTAATTCTGAGAGATTAAACATAGCCTTGTTAAGAAAACAAAAATGAAACTGTAACCAAAATTTTAAAATAGAGTTTAAAAAAAAAAAAAGTCTTAGGCTTCGTGTGAGTGTTATTAATATTTATATTGATTAATATTTTATACTTGAGTAAAAACATTACAAAGCATACTTGGCTTCATCGTTAGTGATGCACCTTTATTATATGAAGGTCTATTTAGAGAATAAAAATGTTTGCAGATTACAATTAAATACATTACCTATAGCAGCACCCAAATATCATTTTAATATTTTGCCATCTCTGAGACAGAAATTCCTCCTTCAGAGGGCTTGAGTTCTTTTTTCATTTTTTTTAAAGTCCACTTAGCACATAGAGTTTCAAAGGCATATTTGAAAAATATAAGCAACGATGAGAAATGAGAGATGTTCTTGACTGTTTTCACTGTAACTTCTGTCATGGTACACCTTTTTAGCTGTATGATGCTATTGTAGGATGTGCTCCAGCAAAACAAGGGAGTAAACTAAAAAAGAGGAAGGCATGACATTAATGAACTAAAGAGTCTAACACAGGATAAAGGCAAATAAAACTGCTAGGAAGCAACAAGTCCAGATGGAAGGAGAATGGAATACTCCTAGGGATGGACATATTATCTGAGATGACCAAGAGGTACTCAAAGATGTAGAAAGCCTTGCAATAGGCACAAAGAACTTGGAGGGAAAAGCAGGGCAACTGGAAAAGTTATCAATATTAATTACAGATAATAGTGCCTTTTTACTTTTGATATTTATTACTAATGATATTTGTTCAATGAATACTGATAATTTGGGAAATTATTTTTAAAGTGTTCTGAAAATCCTTAAAAAGAAATTTAAATTTTATGGTCTAATCAAGTTTTTGTCTTTTTTTTCTCTACTTCAAACACTTTGGAAAAGAAACTTAGTTGTTAAAAAACTTCATTAAGAGGAGAAGTTGGAGAAGTTAAAAATTGGAGTCTTAATAAAGAATATTGAAATGTTTTTTGAGCAAGCAGTTTTTTTCTAAAAAAGTTCTCTTTTTTCTTTTTACCACTGTGAATACATTATCATGTGGTCTTGCAGAGTTAATTTGTTGCTAGAGATGGTACTGACTTTCTCTGTGTTTTTGCAACTGATTTGGAAAAATGAACATATATTCCCTAAAAAGTTCTAAAGTTGATAAGTCCATCAAAATCATTTATATTGAATCACTATAATTTCACATTTAAATACCCAGCTGTTCTATTAAAAAAAAAATGTAACTGACCAGCTTGAGGCAAACTTCCTCAGTCATTCTATATTCTGCTTTTGACAGCTGAAATAGAATTTTTGAGTCCATACCAATATGATAGTCATAAAAGTTAGGCTTTGTCTAAGAGAAAGATTTCTAAATTCATCATGTTTCATAAAATAAACCAAGATCTATTTTTCCGGGGCTTAAGCCTGGTAGCAGATACCTCTCGCTCATCTCCGCTGACCTGTCTGCCTGAGTTCTCCGGGATCCTCACCTACTTACCCCATCTGAGCCACCACTGTGACCAACTCTGGGCTCTAACCTATCTGACTTCATCCTGGAATAACCTAAGAGCACCTCATTTCATGTCACTTCACATGCCTCTTACTTCCTGATCCAAGGCTTTCCTTTTGCTGCTGGAAAAGTCGCTATAGTCATGATGTACATATAACTTGTAATGTGGTAAAATTAACACCCCATGAAGTGAGACACACTTTTTACCAATGGGAGAGAGGAGTAGCAATTCAACTCTTCACTTTAACTCTTCCTGGATGGACTGCCTTCAGATACATGCTTCTTAAGGCCTCTCATATGATAATCCCACGAGGTAGAACAATCAATTGTTTCTAACACCAAGCAGTGACCAGCATCAGCAAAGCCCCCTTGAACTTGATCTCCTTACTCTTGTTTCACACCTCTTTTCCCTCATTTATATTTAAATGTTGGTACATTTAACCCAGGCTAATGAAACCAATGAAGTTGCCAAAAGCAAGTAGTAGAGAGATCTCAGCCTACGATGTAAAGGCATTCCCTGCCACTAAAGGCATTCCCCATAAAGTATAAGGGGAAAGGAAGACAGGTAAGAAAAGTAGATGGTCAGATGCTTGTCTACCCTGGCTCTCCCGTTCTGGTTTGAAATCCTGAGTAGGTGGTTTTTAGGTCTGATGAGGATAAATCTGAAAGCCCAGGAGTACTTCTGCACATTGCCCATGAGTGTCTCTGGCTGGAGAAACACATGCTGAAGAACTGAGTTGGCCACATTTTCTGGAAGGGATGCAGATGATTCCACATGCCCCTACATGGTGGTGGCGAATGCAAAGATTGGAAAAGTAAGGTACAGCTTTCACAGGGAATCTCCAGGTGCATCCTGGAACCTGAGGGTGCTTGGGTAGTCCAGCCAGGTCAGAGATCAAAATGAAATATACAGCCATTTGCCAGAGAGGTTCATAGTTCTAGGAAGGGTTAGTTTGGATGAGAATGAGACACCAAAGATGTATAACTGATGCTAACTAAATATAATGAGAGAAAATGCTTTCCACAGCCCCATACTCCAGGATCAAAGATGAGACAAGTCCTGGAATAGTTCCTGAGAGGCCAAATCTCAGCAGATAACAGCCAGCCCTCACCAAGCACACAGCCCTCACCAAGCACACAGCAAGTCTCACAGGAGAGACCGCCACATGGACCAGGGTGAGATGACATGAAAAAGTGGCTCTTTAAACCAGGCAAGACAGCAATATCTTCAAAGGAAATATTTAAAATAAATGTAGTTTTCACATACATATATAACTTCACATTCCCCACTCCCCAAATCTCTCCTTGCTGCTAATTAAGAATGTTAAGCTAATCATAAAAGAATAAATAAGCTCCGTATTTTTGGTTCAACTGTTTAGGAGAAAAAATAGACTTGTGACCCAGTAATGTATTTATGCATTCTATTACCAGAATAATGCCAGTTATCTTTATTAAACTATTAACCCATCTAGGTAGAAATTTCACATACAGTTGACCCTTGAACAACATGGAGGCTAGGGGCATCGACCTTCAGCACAGTAAAAAATCCATGTAAAAATTCTGACTCCCCGAAAACTTACCTACAAATAGCCTACTTCTGACCAGAAGCTTTTACCACTAACAGAAACAGTCAATTAACATGTATTTTGCATATTATATGGATTATAGACTGTACTCTCATAATAATGAAAGCTAGAGAAAAGAACAATGATATTAAGAAAATCATGAGGAAGAGAAAATACATTTACCATATTTATTGAAAAAAATATACATTCAAGTGGACCCGTGCAGTTCAAACTCATGTGGGGCCAGTCTACTGTATTTAGCTGATCACTGTATTACCAATATCTAGCTCAGTGAGGCAATTTGTAGGTCACGAGTGAGGGGTAGTAATAATGATGTAGGCAGCCCATCATGAGTTCCAGCCAAAGCAGATCCAAGTCTAGAGCATTCAGAACCCGGCATTTCTCTGAGTACCTAGCCGGCAGAAATGATTGCCTATTTCCCCCCGCAAAGATGACTGTAATAATCATGGACTAATTATTTATTATAGCCCAAACTGTAGGCAACTGAAAGATCTACCAGAAATATAATGGACAAACCATGATAGGTTTATACAAGGTAATGATATGAAATAATTAAAATTAATGAAATAGAACTACATGTAACAACCAGAGTGAGTCTCACATAGTAATGAACGAAAGAAGGAAAACAGGAAAGAATGCACACTTTGTGTGTATATGTGTACACATACCTACATATAAATTTTTGCAATTCAGCATTGTATTTATTTATGTACTTTTAAATATTCATTATTTCTAGAGAATTAAGATTGCAAAGGAAAGACTATGAGTCATTTACTTCATAAATTATTTGAAATCTTGGCATTTTGCATCATATAAAAGGCTACATTTTGCAATATTCCTGCTTTTGTCCAGTATAGTAGGAAATCTCATTTTCCATTATCTCCTTTCTGAGTCATAGTTCTTGTTCTTTAAAAGTGATGAATGTGGGGTCCGGCCAAGTGGCGCGGTGGTTAAGCGCTGTCTTGGGAAGCCAGCGGCCCCAGTTCGGTCCCACATATGAGGGACAGTGATATTGCCCTCTGCAGCTAAGATGGTGAACAGCTCCACCTGGAGCTGGGCTGCTGTGAGTCCCTGAGACAGCATAGCCAAAGCCCCTGCTGCAGTGGGCTTCCATAGGCTACACTGAGTGGCCAGCAGCCAGTGTGAGCTGCCAACAGCCGCTGTGAGCGGCCGTCCAGAGGCCGGCGACTGATCTGCCTCACCCGAGAAGAGTGCAATGATCATACCAACATGGGCCAGTGAAGCGACGTCCTCCACAACTAGACTGAAGAACAAAAAAGGACAGCAACTTGTGTGTTCCCCTTCCCCGGTTCCCCAACGTTGTTCACCTGCCCCAATTCTCCAATAAAATCTTTAAAAAAAAAAAGATGAATGTGTGTAGAGGATAATATTAATATTTACCATTTATTGTAATCTTATTATAACTCATGGCTTCTGCTAAGCATTTTGCCCATAGTATTTCCTCTTCACAGCAAACCTGTGAGCTTAGCACTACTGAACTTCCGTTACAGATAACAAATCTAAATTCCAAAAAATTTAAGTATACTGCAAAGTTTGCACATTTAGCAACAGGCAGAACTTTGTAAAACCCAGCTCTAACTGAACTCAAAATTATGTGTTTTTACCCTTTTTTTCTGTTATGGAGTAACATCTACATAACAGACATCCTTATAAAAGGAATGTATTATTATTATTATACAATGGAGTATTACTCCGCTATAAAGAAGAATGAAATCGTGCCATTTGCAATGATATGGATGGACCTAGAGACTATAATGTTGAGTGAAATAAGTCAGTCAGAGAAGGACAAATACCATATGATCTCACTTATATGTGGAATATGAAAAACTGTATGAATGAGCAAAGTAAACAGAAACTGTCTCATAGATATAGAGGAAAAATCAGGGTTGCTAATTTGGAGAGGAATGGGGATGAGGGAGAAGGGGAAGGGATTAGACAGCAAAAATAGGCAACTACAATATTGCTACTGGGATAGGAAAAACAGTTTGGGGAATATAATTAATAATGTTGTAAATATTCTGTGGAATGTCAGATGATCATAGGTCTTGTTAGGGAGATCATTTCATGGATGGAGTAGAGGTTTGATCACTGCACTGTATTACTAAAGTGGAGGTGGTATACCTACTGTAATTGAATATATATAGGTAGTCACGGGATGTGGATTATACTGTGGAAGAGAGTCAGAGGAAGAGTAATAGATATATGATATGAGGGGGGAGTGGGGTGGTGTATTGGGGGTGGGGGGTTGTCACTTTGAGGGGTAAAATGTATAACTATTGCACTGTGTTGTACACGTGAAACTAATTAAAAATAAAATAAAATAAAATTAAAAAAAAAAAAAAGGAATGTATTATAAGAAAAGTCCATTTATTTTCCTCTTTAAAAACACTTTTCACCAAAGAGCACATCATTTTAAAAGTTGAATATTTCCTTTTGATACAGTTTAAGTATTAAGAAGGTTTAATTTGGCAAATAATTAGAGGAAAAAGTTCAAAAGTATTATATATCCTTTTCCAGGATATACAAACTGCTGAACTGTTTTCTATCACTTCATGCTTAAGTGTTGGAGTTTCATGTTGGATTAAAATGGTTATTTAACTTACCTCAAGTGTCTTCGTTTAAAAAGCAAATTAGTTCTGATAATTTATAGCTCCAGTATCATTGGTCAACTAGTCATCACAACAATTACAGTTTATTCTTATTTGCCCAAATGTTCCAAGTTTTGGTCATTTTCCATAGGAGACAACTGAGCGAACCAATGAGAGAAAATACATCATGTTTTCAAGGACTCTCAGTTACTTCCATTCTTTCTAGGCTCCACCATCCATGCATCTCCACCCACGCTCCCCAAGCAGAGAAGAGGGGCATAAAGAACGCTCCAATATGTACATATTTTTCAAATATTTTATTAGGAAATTGGGGGAGGGGAACAGCATTGGGGAATCAGGGAAGGGGAACAGACAAGTTGCTGCCCTTCTGTTCTTCAATCTAGTTGTGGAGGACGTCGCTTCACTGGCCCATGTTGGTATTATCATTGCGCTCTTAGCTGAGGCAGTCGGTTGCCGGCCATTGGATGGCCGCTCACGGCAGCTCACGAGTGCTCACGCCCACTGCCAGCCAGCCCCACTGCAGCCTATGCAGTCGCTGGTAATTCACAGCAGCCCAGCTTCAGGTCGAGCTGTTGTTCACCATCTTAACTGTAGAGGGCGCAGCATCACTGGCCCGCACGTGGGATCCAAACAGGGGCTCTGCTTCTCAGAGCTAGTGTCCCATGCCAACTCCTAACCAATGCACCACTTGGGCAGCCCCCAATATGTCTGTATATTTATCAGAATGACATCCTTTGGGGTTTTCTTGTTAGTTGTATCACAGTTACGCCCTTAATTCTTTTCCTTGAAGTCACAGTTTCTGCTCATCCACATTTAATTGATTATACCTTAGAAAACATCACTATTAGAGAAATATGTAGGCATATATTCAAATACTTTAAACATACTTCTTTTGAAGGAGATGACACTTGCGAATTTTAAAATACTTAAATAACTACTATGCTAACCATCTCTCCCAACTCCCATAACTTAAATATTCTGCCAATACCTTGCTTTATTCTACAAAATTGTGACTACAAGTCCTGATTATAGAATACAAAATATAGAAATATACTTCCTCTTATTCAGAATATTTCACATAACCATATTAAAAGTGTGCACACTATGCAGATCATTGGAAGACACTGTCAATTTCTTGTGCAGCACTGATGGAGGGAGGACAGCAGAATGGGCTGTCTTGGGAAGTGGTCACTCGAAAATTTCAAGAAGATGAAACAGATGCACTCATATGTCTACATATCCTGTGTAGATGCTGGATGAGGTGACTTCGCAGGTCCCTTAGAACTGCCATTTTACTCTTCTAAAAGGCTTTCACCAAGTTCTCTGCTTTTCAAGCATCCGCTTCAGGGCAGCTTTGACTTCCTTGCTCCTCAGACTATAGATCAGGGGATTGAGCGTCGGGTTGCAAAGGCTGTGAAACAGGAGGAGATATTTCTTCTGCTCCTTGGGACCCCCATGTCGGGGCCCGACATACATGATAATGGCTGTGCCATAAAAGAGCCCGACCACACAGAGGTGGGAGGAGCAGGTGGAGAAGGCTTTCTGGAGCCCCTCCCCTGACTGCATCTTTAGGATCGCACGTAGAATATGAATGTAGGATACCACAATTGAGAAGAAGGGTCCCACCAGCACAGACACTGCCCCAGCCAAAACCATCATCTCATTCATGTGGGTATCTGCACAGGCCAGCTTGAGAACAGCTAGAATTTCACAGAAAAAGTGATTAACTTTCTGGGGCCCACAGAAGGGCAATGGTAGGAGTAACGCTAGATGGACCAGGGCCAGGAGGGAGCCACATGCCCAGCAAGTCACTGCCAGGGTGATGCAGGCTCTCCAGCTCATGATGACAGGATATTGGAGAGGGTGGCAGATGGCCACATACCGATCATAGGACATCACCACCAGGAGAAGACATTCGGTCAGAGCGAAAGTTAAAAAGAGAAAGGTCTGTGTCATGCAGCCCGCGAAGGAGATGGGCTGGGCCGGATTCAGGAGGTTTACCAGCATCTGCGGCACCGTGGTGCAGGCATAGGTGATGTCGACAGTGGCCAGGTGGGAGAGGAAGAAGTACATGGGGGTGTGCAGGCGGGAGTCCAGCAAGACGAGCCCCAGGATGGCCCCGTTCCCCAGCAGGGTGAGGGCATAGCACAGGGAGAAGAGCCCAAAGAGAAACAGCTGGGTCCTTGGGCTGAGCGGGAACCCCAGGAGGAGGAACTCGGTGACAGAGGTCTGGTTTCCCTCCATTTCCTGGGAGACAGACAATGGAGCTCACCAGTTCTGAATGTCTGGGGGGAGTGTTTAAACATGGTGAATCTGTGTGTCATTGCTTATTTCCTCAGAAAACATCTTTACTGATATTTCTGTCCTGTTTGTCACTTACTACGTGAAAACTACATATTCCAAATAAAAAAGAAGGAATTTTTTTTCCCACTGGGATAAACTAGTTACTAGTCTTCTATGACAGTATTCAGTAAATCTTACCTTTATTTCCAAACCAACTATCACCATAGTTCAAAATATGTTAATACTTAAATCGACTTCATGGCAGTTACATTGACTTCAAAGTGGGCACTTTCCTGAGTTTATGATGACACATCAGAGGTTTGCCATGTGTCTTTCATAGCGCAGTGTGTGAATGCATGCTGTTGCCTTATATATATAATGGAGAGGTAAAAATATCTACAAGTGGACACTTTGGTCAGTGTTGCTCCAGCAGTAGTTCACCATCAACAGAAGTGTGTGGACGCTGATGGGAACCACTTTGAGCACCTCTTGTCATTGCAGAAGTCAAACGTGACTTGTATTCATCTTTTGTTATCAGTATATATTATTACAATGTTTAATACAGTTTTCCTTTCTTAAAATGTGTATACATTTTGAAGTACCCTGTGTGTGCGTGTCTGTGTGTGTGTGTGTGTGTGTGTATACACACCCATGTGCAAGGTACTTGGTATTTTCTGTATTATTCTACTCTATTTCATTAGTAAAAATGCTGGTTGGATGATTTCATGATGGGTCACAGCCTGGGATTGAAAAAATTACTGATCTATAGTCAAGGCTAGAACTAAAGCTCTAACTATAGACTTATACACATAGAATCTTTAACATATTTTATAGCTTACCTCTAATGTAAAGAAATACTCTTTATCATGAATCCTTAGGTTTTTGTGGCTTATCAATTTTTTTAAAAATCCTTCTACCACTGAGTAGGTATTCTGAGGTTTGAATCACTCTAACTTTTGAACCATTGCTTCTGTTTTCTTGTCTGACTTTATACCCTTCTTCAGTCCAGAATCCACCTGAATTTCTGAAATAAGAATCTCAGAAAATTCATAATTGAGTTTCTACCTATCAGTTCCCCATTCACATTTTCTAATATGTAAATATTTGAAAGGTTTTATAAGCAAAAGTGCAAAGGTTTTACCCTGCTTCAAAGGAAGAATTGGGACTCACAATAAAAATTATTGGGTGATGGTTTTATCTTATTCAAAGAAATGACTTCATCACAATGGGAATCACCTCTTTGAAGAAAATTGGTTATTTTATTAGGGATGAGCTCTATGTCAGTGAATGATTTCAATCAGAGATTGATTAACCAGCTATTCAAGAGGGGAGTCCTGTGTTATGTGAGAAGTGAACTAGGAGAATGGTAAGGTCTCTGCCAACTATAGGATTCATTGGCCCTAAATGTATAAAGAAGTGTTAGCCACGTTCATTTCGACTGTCTCACAATATTTGGGACCCATGAATACAGCAATGCTATTTCTAAAATGGCATATATTGAAGGCACACAATAAACAAAAAGTGGAAGGACCAGCAAGGGTCACCTCATCTTCCTCCTGTCTGCAAATAACTAAAACACGAAACTTAAAATCCACAGGTATCTACTAAACATATTCTATGTCCTACTACCTGTCTCGGCTGAGGACACACAAGACAGTTCCTGTCTGCTGGTGTATATAACCTGCTTGGAATGACACGACTGTGGAAAGGACTCAAAAAATAATTCTCATATTTAAATAACTCACCAAAAGGAAGTTCACAGCAAAAATAAACACGTCAGGACACTCTTCTGTAGTAAACTCATTTTGTGGTCCATTAGGTCCATTATGTCATGAAAGTATGACTTAATTTCATGAGGCAATAGAAAGATCTCTCAAACAACTGTTTTATCTTATTATTTAAACATGAAATTCAAAGCTAAATGCATCAACGTGAATGATCCATTTACGGAAGGAGATAACTTTTAAATTATCCTATTAGCTAAGTCTACAAAAAAGACATCTGGCATTGACAGGCATTAACAATTACATTTTTGCATTGTGATTTTTCATCTCACCTGATCTATAAGTGTATAGTGAACAAATTGTAGAGTGAATATAAGAAACTTACCAGAGACTGATAGCTAAAAACGAGAAGAAATGCTGAATAGGAGTTGGGTTCAGCAAAAATACACCAATAAAGTGAAAAGCACCTGGGAGTTACTGTTAAAATTCCTTTCTTGCAAGGATCTCTTAGGAGAAAAGGTGCCCCACCAGAGGTGACAGGATTCCTTTCAGAAGAGACGATTTATTTTCTACTTAGCTCAACCACCTCTGATCTGCTTCTGAGTGCTGTAGGGGAAGATGAAGATCCATCACGTACACTGCCGTCTCATTCCTTCTGGGGTAAGGGAGCTCTCGCGATACTTCTCTCTGGTTTTCTCTAGAGGGACATTTATGACAGGACAATGATGATGATTCCTGCACTCACGTAGGGTCCATGATCATAAATTTAGGAGCATTAGAATGACTTCTAGGACTCCTTCATACATTACAATTACCACACACTTGGATTTATTATGGCTTCAAGAAATCCAACATTCCCCTCCGCCATTAACCCTCTCAACAGATTAAGGGCAGATGGAACCCATCTATTCTCCCCGTCCTCTCTAGTGTTGGCTGAGTTTTATGTTACACCTGAGCTGAACGTGGATCCTATATATGTTTCCCATCAAGTCACCACCAGGAATGCAATTCATAAAGTAAGGCCAGGTAGCGGGACCAACAGAAATGATGGGGAACACGAAAAGGAGTCAGAAAGAGGATAAGGCATCCCACTGGGACTTGTTAAGTCCTGTTTTCAGGATCTAACTGTAGTGTCAAAAGGGAAGGAAAATTCCCATCAGGAAACAATCTCGATTTCGTAATTCCCACAGATTCTCAGCAAAGGTGGAAAAAGAGTTTCCCCTAGGACTGATTTTAACTACTACTGAAATGGGAACTGACCTCTCGCTATAAAGTTCTAGGGAATGCAACTGAGACAATTGGGTGGTGCCTTTGTAATTTAAATTTCTCTTATTCTTTTATTTGCATCTAGTCTTATACTCAAATATAAAGGAGGACGAATCTAATTTCCTAAATTAAAGTTATTTTACTGTGCCTGCCAACCAGCTAAGAAAATAATAAAGTGATTACTTTTTACCTTGAGAGCAGGTTGAGGGACCCAGAGCAGAGGTTGGGTGATGAGAATCTAGATGGTCAGAGGAGTTGGGGTTCAGACTTAAACCTCTGAGGAGAAGGGGCCTCCCAGGTGCACTGTTGCCCCCAGTGGGCAGTAATGAGGCTGAAGATGGAAATTAAAAGCTGGGGAGACCAGCACTAACTAGTTGCCACTCGCTGCCGAGGTAAAGAGTTGTTGGGGTGATGCTGACAAGAACCGCCAGCAGAGGGGAAGGAGCAAGGCCCTTTGCCTCGCCCAGGCTCCCGGGCTCCTTTGGCGCTCCCTTCCACACAACCTCAGCCCCTGCAAGCCACCGAAATCAATAAACCAAATGGGCCAATTTGGAGAAGCTAAATTCTAAGCCTGGATACCAGATGCTGGGGTTTCCAAGTTTCTCAACACAGAATAACATCTACATCACTCATACTGAAAGCTAATTCAAGGATGCACACAAGAATTACTGAAAAAAGACTAAGTAAGATGAGGTTTAGATATGATGCCCAATAGGTTAGCTAATTCCTTACCCTGAACTGAACTTACTGCCTAGTCATACGCAGCACTATAAAACCCCAGGCCTTAAAAAACACTCGTACACACCGGGAACCCGGCTCCAGAGGCTGATTTAATCAAAGGACCAAGCATCTGGGTCCTTTGAAGCTCTCAGGTTCAGCCAAGGGCAAGGATCACTTTTGTTGTTTTTTTTTTTTTTTTTTTTGAGGGCAGTGTCACTGGCCCTCATATGTGGGACCGAACCGGGGCCGCTGGCTTCCCAAGCCAGCGCTTAACAAGGATCACTTTTTATGGTTATCTTTTCCTTTCACTTTTTCTCTTCCTTAATCTTTGCTTTTTCATTCCTTCAGAGTCGTATTTTAACTCGTGGTTTCCATACACTTCATCTTCTCTAGGTTGATGTTTTCTACAAGGTACACTGATCGATTTTGTTGCTGATCTAACCGATTGTTACAGAGCAGCATATTTTCTTTTAGGATCATTAATTTCCTTCTATGTGGACTTGTTCTTCTTCCTTTTTTTCATGACATTCGCTGAGTGCTTATCCATTTCAGGCAAGGGCTGAATGCTGTCATTATTGTCCTCATAGTTAACAAGCTCTAGACTAAAAAACTATGATTTTTGTATTTATTTCCTCTTCCAGATGCTATCTCAAGAATCCTTCTACAACTGAAGTTATGTATACACTGTAAAAGTTTATGTAGGATTCTTCTTACAGTTTTATCTCCCAGCAGTCACAATGAAAAACATTTTAGATCCAGCCTCCTATGCATTCTTTCAACCTCTTAGACTGAGACTGCCTCTAAAACAACCAACAAAAACAACACAGTTTTTTAATGGTAAATTTTGCCAGCACTCAAATTCAATCTTACTGTGTGATCAGTTTCATTCACATTATACCCCTTTCATAAAAATTATATATGTATATACGTGTGTGCACACACGTGCACACATGCGTGCCTATGTATACACGTATACATGTGCATGTATGTGTGTGTGTGTGTGTGTGTGTGTGTATCGTCAAGCTGTATTCACACAAATTACATCATTTAACGTTGATAAATGTTAGGTGAGGTACCTAGTTGAAACACTGTTATCCACATCTGAACTAAGATAAACCCAGGATTGGGAAGACTAAATTATGTTTAGAAGCAGCCTATTTAATAAGCTGTGGCACAATTGGGATGTGAATCCAAAACAGTAAGCCCCTCAATTTAAGCGCCTGCTGGGCTCTTGCTTCTCTTCAGTCCTTCCTATCAGCCAAGAGCACTGGTAAGGTAGGTCCATCCCAAGTCGACACACAAGAGAGGAAGGAAAGCTTCCTGGGAGAGCATTCATTAAAAGGAAAAACAAGTGGGTAAATGTGATGCTGGGCAAAAGCCCAGAGTCATAGACAAGGTGAGATGCTGAGAGCAGCATGGCGTGTTACTCAGACGGCCCCTCTTGGGGCAGTGCCCTCTGGGGCTGCTGTGATTTTGCAGACACGCATGGAGAGGGAGTTGTTACTGGGGCTGATTAGGCTACGAAGGTGAGGGTTTCTACACTTATCAAGGGAAAGAATAAACCCCAAAGATGGGCTGACTAATAGACATGTTCTTTCTGCTGTTACTGCTTTGGCCCGAATAATATAAACTCTTTTGGTGTCCCCCGCTCTGTTCTGTCATGTAGATGCCAACCCTAACCCACGTTGAGCTAAAATCTGTGGTATTTTGGGAAGAAAGCTAATAAGCTGTGTGGGTTTGGAATCAATACAATCATGTTAAACTCCCAACTTGGTCCTGTTACGGGCTGTGTGGGGTGGGCAGGTTACTGAATCACTCTGAAACCCGGTCCCCTTACCTACGAAAGGAGGAGAGGCAACTCTGCTTCACAGTGTTGTTGGTGAAGGAAGGGTACATAGGATAAAACTTGGGAAGCAGGATCCTCAGCATAATGTATGATAAATACCTCCTTTTCCTGTGCCCTTGGCCCTTTGAAAACTGTGACTCGTGTTAAAAGAATATCTATGTAAAGGGGTCATAACACCAAAATATAATTTATTAGAAACCTAGAACTCAAATATTGAAATAGGTATAGAAATCTCTCCTTTAGTCAGGCATTTCTGCAATTTATTAACAAAATATAATTTTGTTGGGCCTTGTTTTAGTTGTTATTGTTTTCAGTTAGAAACACTTGTCAGACTGCTAGAGGACATCTCTTTATAAATCATCTACACCAGTTACCTTCACAGAAGCTGGGTCTTTTTGGTCTATTCTTTCTCAAGTACTGTTGAACTGACATAAGACAGAATACCAGACCGTGATTTTTCTAATGGACTCTTGTAGAAAACTTCTAAATTCAAACCTATGGCTTCTGTTCTGAGAGAAATGATCCTATATTTTCCTCTTCCTCGTTTCTTTGACGATTTTAACTTTAACAGAAGGTATACCTACTTTAGAGAATATAAGAATTTTTCTAGGTATAGTTAAAGCATACGTTTTTTATGAAAATATTTCCTGATCATTTAGAAATCTTTAAAACAGGGCACACAATAATTCCATAGTGTTTATTGCTACATTCAGTGTCAATATTTATTTCTTTTTTCAAGTTATTATTTAGGATTTGGGGGGAAATGGATAAAGGGTAGTGGATTTCTGGAGCTGGAAATGTCTTGATACTGTGAAGATAAGAAGACTTAAGATAATGGTAGAGACAAAAGCTTTGCCCAAATAAACTAATGAACAGAGTATTCAATAAATAGAATAGTCAGCAATGAGGCTTTTTGAAAACTGAGAGAAAAATAGGAGAGAAGGTGGAAGGGGAAAACTTCCCCTTGTTTCTTAATTTCCTAGGAGAAGAAAGATATGGACTGATAATGGTATAAGAGAATTAGGTTAAAAGTAATCTACAGAAAGCAAATAATATACAGTCATATAGCATATACTTCAATGGCACAGGCTATCATGAGAGTAGAGAGGAAGAGAATCCAAACGATACCACATTCACTGTGTTAAAGAAATTACTGTTATCATACTGTCCTGGCCACTTAGGTCTGAAACTTGTGTTTAACAGAAAATAAATTTCACTTCTACATCATTCTGACCATTTGTGTCCAGAATCAGTGACTGATGTCACCTGGAGTAGGCGCTCTCTGGAATCTGGTTGGGAATCCTACACTCCTTGCCAAAGTTGGTTGTGTTATTGGTGCTAAACGCGGGTCTTAAGTGTCATGTCAAGCTAGTAGCCCCCACTCTTGGTGCTTTCTTCCCTCCCAATGCTTCCTTACTCCCAAAACATTTTATGTAATCAGCAGCCTATAGATCAATTGTCACCTACATCCCATTCTGTGGCCTGAATTCCAGGAAAGGTAACTCTCCTTAGTAACCAATTCTCATTTTTATTCTAAACACAACCTCTTTCTAATCAGATAGTGCAGAATAAAATGAAGTGAAACAAAGATCCTGATATTTCTGTCTCTCCTATAAAAAACTTCAGAAAATTCAACTTTGCTCATCACAGAAATAAAGTCATTAGGCTTAGATTCAGATGCTTTTGGAGAACGAAGTCATCATATTTAGATGGGAAGTCCTGCAGCTGGGAGTTAGCTCTCCCACAATCCCCACTGCATTTCCCAGGAGGGCGCTGTTTATCCGGGTCAGTATTCTGTCTTGCTAGAGGTGCACTCTGGCAGCAGCATATACTATGGGGTTATGAGCACATATGCACATCAACGGGGGAGATGAAAATGACTGAGGAATTTACAGGGGCATTTGAGAGAACAAATCTTGACAGAACAGAAGCAGGATCCTAGGCGGTGCTGGGAACCGGCTGTAGGAGTCAGGGCTCTCGGACCCTGGGTTTCACCACTACACGACTGCTCTCTGTGACTTTCCACTTATGCTCTGTCGTCTACTCACTACCCCATGTTTAGGGACAGAATCTGATCAATATATATATTCTTGATATCAGAAATCTAAGACATGAGGTTTTAGGGTATTTACATTGCCATTGCCCAGTTCTCACAGAGAACAAATCTTCCACCTTCATGGCTCTCCCTGGCATCCCTCATATTGATCTCCGTTTCCACTTCACTCTCCTCAGAGTGCCCTTCACCTCTGCCTTCCTCAGGCTGTAGATCAAGGGGTTCAGCATAGGGGTGAAAAGGCTGTAAAACAGGGAAAGGACCTTCTGCTGTTCCTCGGGATGGCGGGACTTGGGGGCCATGTACATGACGATGGCAGTGCCAAAGAAGAGCCCGACCACGCAGAGGTGGGAGGAGCAGGTGGAGAAGGCCTTTCTGTGACCCTCCCCAGACTGGATGCTCAGGATGGCGGAGAGGATGCGGGGGTAGGAGACCAGCACCACGCAGAGCGGCCCCACTACGATAAACACACAGGCAGCAAAGATGACAACTTGGTTGAGCCTAGTGTCAGCACAGGCCAGCTTGAGGACAGACAGGACTTCACAGAAGAAGTGGTTGATTTCATGAGGCCCACAGAAGGGCAGCCTCAGGATGAGAACCACGTGGACCAGGGCCAGGAGGGAGCCACATGCCCAGGAAGTGACGGCCTGAGCAGGGCAGGCTCTCCAGCTCATGATGACAGAGTAACGTAAGGGGTGACAGATGGCCACATACCGATCATAGGACATTGCCACCAAAATCAGGCACTCCATGTGAGCAAAAGCCATGTATAAAAAAGTCTGTATTATGCATGGAGCAAACGAGATGGTGTTTTTCTTGTACACAAGGTTTACCAGCATCTTTGGGACATTATTTGAAGCATATGAAATATCCACAATGGCCAGGTGGAAGAGGAAGAAGTACATGGGGGTGTGCAGGCGGGAGTCCAGCAAGACGAGCCCCAGGATGGCCCCATTCCCCAGCAGGGTGAGGGCGTAGCCCAGGGAGAAGAGCCCAAAAGAAGCAGCTGGGTCCTTGGGCTGAGCGGGAACCCCAGGAGGAGGAACTCGGTGACAGAGGTCTGGTTTCCCGCCATGCCCTGGCGACAGTGGCTGTATGTGCTGTGTGCTCAGGACCAAACACAGACCTGAATTAGCTATTAAACAGAAAAAGGGGGTTTATGGGGTATACTGCGTGCTAACTAAGCTAGCAATGCTCTTCAGAGGCATTATGGCAAGTCCTTTAATCCACAGTAAAGCAGAAAGACAATCAGTACAGGTAGCTGGTGTAAGTGGGCACCGGGTATCATTGACTATTTCCACAGAATTTTATTTCAGTTGGATTCCCTATTTTTACCATGATATGTAAATTGTTTTCCAGAATGACTAATCATTTTGTTTTTCATAAAGCCATATTCTCATGTAATTTTACTTTACATATATATATATATATATATATATATATATATATATATATATATTTTTTTTTTATTAGTTTCAGGTGTACAACACAATGCAATAGTTATACTTTTTACCCCCCAAAGTGACAACCCCCCTCATGTAATTTTACTTTTAATCTATTTAGTTTTCAAATTTTCTTCCCATGTTCTCTTTATCATTTGACTTGTCTTATTTTATAATGTGTACAGATTACATTGCACATAGCAGGTGCTCAATAAATGACGGCAGACTAAATATATGAATCCACTAAACTAATTAAACTAATATATGAATTAGGGAATGAGATTTACAAATGCACCTTCAAGGAGGTTCATTTTCCTCTCTGTTCACTAGGTTTAGGGCTTTAGCAAAGGAAGGTGGCACCAAGTGTTTTACTACCTGATGCAATGCAGGAAGATTTGGCTGTTTCTCCTCTGGCTGTGAACTGAGTGACATCACTAATCCAGTCAGCATCCCAAGTAGTCACTTATGGTACAGGCTCTGGGCATGTAAAGAGTTAGCAATATAGCATTGCCCCTCCTGTAATGTAATATTGCCCCAGCCTCTTGCACAGCTTCTTCCCTAGTTCTGAGTAGATGCGGTTTCTGGGACCCACGGTACCTGAATAGTGTCCAATACACTTTGTTCGATGGATAGACGGATGGATGGATGGATGGATGGATGATGGATGGATGATGGATGGATAATGGATGGATGGATGGATGGATGGATGGATGGATGGATGGATGGATGATGGATGGATGATGGATGGATGATGAATGGATGGATGGATGGATGGATGGATGGATGGATGGATGGATGGATGGATGGATGATGGATGGATGATGGATGGATAATGGATGGATGGATGGATGGATGGATGGATGGATGGATGGATGGATGGATGATGGATGGATGATGGATGGATGATGGATGAATGGATGGATGGATGATGGATGGATGATGGATGGATAATGGATGGATGGATGGATGGATGGATGGATGGATGATGGATGGATGATGAATGGATGGATGGATGGATGGATGGATGGATGGATGGATGGATGGATGATGGATGGATGATGGATGGATAATGGATGGATGGATGGATGGATGGATGGATGGATGGATGGATGATGGATGGATGATGGATGGATGATGGATGAATGGATGGATGGATGATGGATGGATGATGGATGGATAATGGATGGATGGATGGATGGATGGATGGATGGATGGATGGATGGATGATGGATGGATGGATGGATGGATGATGGATGGATGATGGATGGATGATGGATGGAAGGATGGATGGATGGATGGATGGATGGATGGATGGATGGATGATGGATGGATGATGGATGGATGGATGGATGATGATGGATGGATGGATGCGGGATGGATGATGGATGGAAGGCATTACATTAGGAATAGCATCCAAAGTGCATATCCTGGAATTTAATCAAGTCTATTGTTTCTTTTGTCATTTTTTCTGGCTGCCATTGCACCAACCATGTGGCCATAGGGGTGACAGAATGGGAAAACCTGAGATGTTCCATAGACATGCACATGACAATTCATGATACATGATCAGTCCCAACGGGCAGCTTAGGCCCCCAGTTCTGCCAATTCCAACCCTGTCTTAAGCCCAGAAGCTGCCTTCCCAAAAGTCAACCCCGTACCTCCCATTCCACATGCTGATTTCAGAGCCCTCCCTGCCTCCAGACGCCAGCTTCTCTAAACTAGCACGCTTTGCAAAAGGCCCTTTACTCACTGTGGCAGCAGCCCTGGTCTTACCTCAGAGGCACCAGATTGA
The DNA here is from genome assembly GCA_033961575.1 of Aselliscus stoliczkanus. NCBI lineage: Eukaryota > Metazoa > Chordata > Mammalia > Chiroptera > Hipposideridae > Aselliscus > Aselliscus stoliczkanus. The sequence continues at coordinate 86,008,621 of CM066740.1, read as the reverse complement.
GAAGGAATTGCACAGACGTGGGGAGATGTTGATGGTCAGATCTGAGGACCTTGCTCCCTCCACAGTCTCTGAAAGAGGGCTTTGCATGGGCAGGAGACATCCCGTTCTCTTGGTGCAGGGTGGGGGCTTGCTCCCTCTGAGCACCAGCTGTAGAGGTTTTATAGTCAGGCTATCTCCACCCAAGATTGTTCCCCAGGTGGTTCCTGAGCATCCCCGAGAGACACAGGACAAGGACACAAAAGACACAGACACCATCTCTACTAGGAGAACCAGAAGTTGTTTGTCTTTCTGTCCCCATTTCTCTGGGCCCTGGGGAGGGATAGTCAGGAGAAAAGGCGCTGGTATTATTGACTTCATACCCAGCGGGCTCCACACACATGAAAGCTGTACAGTAACACGGACACACATCCTCCTGGGACCACACTGCAAACCGCACTCCCCGAGAACCTGGGCGCTGATGGCTTCCTGGATCTCAGTCTCGCCCCAGGTGGATTTAGTGGCACTTGGAGGAAGGAGAAGCATTGAGCTTATGAGATAATGACTTCAAAACTTGGCATGAACTTCTTTCTCCTTTTCCCCTTCGGTAATTCTAAGTTGGGTAATGGTAGATAAGAAAAACACTTCTGTCAACCTTCCCACACTGTGGACAGAAAGCTGATGAGACCTTTCCACGTCGCACCTGAGGCTTCATGTAGGGGACTGGAAGCGCAGGAAGGCAGAAACCAGTGCAAACCTGGCCTGGAAGTGGTCTCTTGGGGTTTAGAGGGCAGGAATGTTGAATTCACACCCTTCCTGTCACATTCTCATGAATTTCAGAGAACCTTCTGATATGATGATACCTTGGAAGGAGGTGTCGTCTTTATATTCTCATAATAAAATAGAAACAGGGGATTTCTTGAAAATTTTTCTGATTGTGTCTCTTATGTGTGTCACACCTATGTGTGTGTGTGTCTGTATTTTTTGTTTTGTTTTGTTTTGAAGATTTCATTATTGGGGAAGGGGAACATGGTGTTTGTCCAGGACCCATCAGCTCCAAGTCAAGTTGTTGTTTTTCAATCTTAGTTGTGGAGGGCGCAGCTCAGCTCCAAGTCCAGTCACCACATTCAATCTAGTTGCAGGGGACACAGCCCACCGTCCCATGTGGGAGTTGAACCAGCAGCCTTGCTGCTAAGAGCCTGCACTTCCACCAGCTAATGGCAGCTCAGCGGCAGCCCGGCCCAGGCACAGCTCACTGGCCCATGTGGGACTCCAACAGGCGACGCTGCTGCCCAGAGCTCACGCTCCAACCAACTGCGCCATCTGTCCGGCTCTGTGTCTGTAGTTTTGTGTGTCCTTTCTCATTGGTCAAACTTTGTGAGAGAAACATCCAAAACTCATTTATCAGGACACATCTGGTTCTTTCCTCAAGAGAGGAGAAGTAGACTGTTAATGTGTGAGCAGTGTCTTGTCTGTTAACAAGGGAGGGAAGAAAATATGCCGATGGTTTTTGCTCACAGCCTAATCAATAATTCAAAACACATATTTCCATGCACAAAATAAAGATGCTCAGGGAATAGCTGTACCGAAACCTCTGAAGCACTGATGAGAAAAGTGTAGAAGCCATGTATAGTGGTTAAAAACTCAATGAAGCACTTAGCAAGATAAAAAATAAATTTATGGACTACTTAAAACTGAATAATTAAATAAAATATTACCAGGATGAGTGTCAGTTCCTATGTAGTATCCACATATGGATACTTTATACCCATAATTATCCATAAGCAGATACCTAATCATTTCAGTCATTCATTTATTAATTCACTCATTCAATTTATACTTATTGAGTATCTGCTATATGTGGGCATTGTCCCGGACACTAGAGGGCAAACATTACTGAGAAACTCCCTGATTTTCAAGGATCTTACATGTTCCCTACAGAGTGAACCATGCAGATAAAAACCATATGGGCTGTCTTAGAAGTGTGCACAGTATACTGCGGACCCAAAGCAGGGTGTGTTAGGTTATTCTGAAAGGGAGTTGGGGCGGGTGTCATGAGGAATGGCATGCTTACCCTCTGCAGGGAGATGGGACACAGATAGGACAGGCCAGCTGTAACTCGGGCTGTGAGGAGGGCACAGCAAAAGAGTGACATCGGGAAGTGCGTTTAAGGCCAATCTTTGGCAGCGGTTCACAGATGCCGACCTCATTGACTGTGATTAGCCAGGAGCTAACATCCATCAAAAGAGCGCCCATGCTATCAACCGTTGGTTAGTGTGGAGGAGCAGCCATCACTCTCAAGGGTTCCCTAAACTTTTTTTTTTAAGTTGTTTCATATCTTCACATCCTGGACACATTTTAGTTCTGAAAGTAGCAACAGAAATATATTTTTCCTGGTCTCAGTGACAACTTGCATAATATATAAAGAATCTGAAATATCTGTATATTAATCAAAGACTAGTGATTTATCATTGATTAAGAGAATAAGAAGAGTTTCATCTTTTTATAACGAGAATGGGGACAAGTCAAAAGGAAATTAGGAGTGCCTGGAACCTGAAGTTCAAAGCAAGTTTTCCCTTAAGTTTATTAGGTTGAGATCTAAGTGAAATTCACATGATTTAATGGTTACTGAAATGGAATGGTCCCATACAGAGTCTTAAATATCCCCAAAGCCTCGAGGCCATGAGACATCTCAACTCCATTACTCAGGGGAGGTCAGAATTGTAAGATTTCGTGTACCCTACTCAACTCTCATTATATGAACAGCACCTAAAGATGAGTGAGAACTAACCATTCCAGTGAATTCCTTACCAGTCAGTACCCCTTTGATAAATTCTTTTCATAGAAATAAAAATAGTCTAGTTTAAATTTGTATACTCAGTTTAGTTCTATTCTCTATCTGGACTTACGTTTTATTGTGCAGTATACCTAAAAACCCTGAATTGAGTTCACATTCATCTCTAGAAACATAATCCTTTATCTCCTAAGAGCTCAACTGGCAAAGATAATTGACATATTGGTTCAATTCTTGGTATATGTCAGGAACTGTTCCAGGAACTTTGTATATATGCTCTCATGTGGCAGTTATTAAAACACACCAAAAACGGACTGACTTCACGTAAATGAGAAAATTGAAACTCCAAGAAGTTAAGTAACTTTGAACTCAGGTCTGTCTGGCCACAAATTCTCTACTCTTAACCACTGCCCTCTTCCTTGTCTGGTGTGCTGCACTTGGTAAGCCCAGGAGACACGTGATTATACCCTATGGCAAGATGGTCATGCAGTCCCACCATTTTCATCTGCCTTAGTGTTTGTTTCACAGAATAGCTTTCAAATACTCCTTCTTTCCTTCCTTGATTTTAAATTAATGTATATGCTGATGTAGAGGAAAATGAAATTCATCAAGACCACCATTCAGAGGTAAATTTTGTTAATATTTGCTATATATTTTTTTCCAGGTTCCATGTATTTTTAACATACTCGAGCTCATAAAAGTTCCTATGCTATAACCACTCACTATAAAAATCTAGGCAGTCTATCAATAAATTTAATTTTAATAGTCATATAATATCCCATTGTATGAGCATATCATAGTTTCCTTAATCACTTTTAGTATATTGAGATTTTTTTCCATATACTAAAATATTATACTATTTTTCTCAGCATCTAGCACCTAGAAATACATGTGAAAAATTTTTAAAGATGTAAAAAAAATTTTAAATTTTTTTAAATTAAAAATTAAAAATATTATACTATTTTAAAATATTATACTAATTAAAAAAATAAAATATTATACTATTTTAAATATAATACATATTATAGTATATACATACTTTTTTCTCTAAGTTTAAAATAATCTCAAGATAAACTATTTAAAAAAATAAAATAATATTTTACAAAAAGAAGAAATTTCATCCTTAAAACAAAATCATCCTTTGCAACTCTTCCTTATATTGAAAATTTTAGAGGTCAACTTAAATAATGCAAGGGATTTTGAAACTTAGCATGCACATATATATATATCTATAACTATTTCTACATTTGTGATTTCACTAAAAAGTGGTAACTTGTATTTCATCAAAATTAAAAACTTCTGGTTTTTGAAAACACCATTAAGAAAATGAAAAGGCAAACCACAGAATTAAGTAAAATATTCACAACACATATTTCTGACAAAGGACACCTATCGAGAATACATAAAGATCACTTAAATTTAATAAAGAGACAAATGACCCAAATAATAAATGGGCAAATGGTTTGAACAGATACTTCACGAAAGAAGATAAAGGGTCAATAATCACATTAGGAGACATTCAACATTAATAGTCATCAGAAAAGTACATATTTAAACAAGGAGATACCACAATATCCCACTATAAAATGCCAGAAATGTAAAAACCCAACTGTAGTGAAGATGTTAGTCAACTGAAATCTCACATATTGCTGATGGAAATGTAAAATGGAACAATTTTTCAGTGCCACAGACACGAAAACATATGCTTCTAGGTGGTAAAGTAAGGAAACACTTTTAGGTATTTACCAAAGAAAATGAAAGTCTATGTTCACACAAAGACATGTACAAAAATGTTCAGAGCTGCGTTTTCAAAAATAGCAATAGTAAAGTGAAAGGAGCTAGACAGAAAAGAGAATAATCTGTATGATTGCATTCATATGAAACTGTGGAAGCAGAGAAACGAATCTATAGTGACAGAAATCTGGAGTGGCATATTAGTGGTTCCATAGGGCCCAGGTGAAAAGGTGTAAATCCACTGTAAAAGGACACCAGAGGAAATTTTTTGAGGGCCAGCCGAGGGGTGCGTTGGTTAAGAGCTGGCTTGGGAGGCCAGCGGCCTGGGTTCGGATCCCACAAATGAGGGCCAGTGACACTGCCCTCTACAGCTAAGAAGGTGAACAATAGCTCCACCTGGAGCTGGGCTACTGTGAGTCCCCGGGACAGCATAGCTGCAGCCCCTGCTGCAGTGGGCTGCCATAGGCTACAGTGAGTGGCCGGCAGCCAGCGTGAGCGGCTGGCAGCTGGGTGAGAGCTGCCAACAGCCGCTGTGAGGGTGAGCGACCATCCAGAGGCTAGCGATTGATCTGCCACACCCGAGAAGAGTGCAATGATGATACCAATATGGGCCAGTGAAGCGACGTCCTCCACAACTAGACTGAAGAACAGAAAAGTACAGCAACTTGTCTGTTCCCTTTCCCTGGTTCCCCAACGTTGTTCACCTGCCCCAATTCCCCAATAAAATCTTTAAAAAAAAAAAAAGATGAATGTGTGTAGAGGATAATATTAATACTTACCATTTATTGTAATCTTATTATAACTCATGGCTTCTGCTAAGCATTTTGCCCATAGTATTTCCTCTTCACAGCAAACCTGTGAGCTTAGCACTACTGAACTTCCGTTACAGATAATAAATCTAAATTCCAAAAAATTTAAGTATACTGCAAAGTTTGCACATTTAGCAACTGGCAGAACTTTGTAAAACCCAGCTGTATCTGAACTCAAAATTATGTGTTTTTACACTTTTTTCTGTTATGGAGTAACATCTACATAACAGACATCCTTATAAAAGGAATGTATTATAAGAAAAGTCCATTTATTTTCCTCTTTAAAAACACTTTTCACCAAAGAGCACATCATTTTAAAAGTTGAATATTTCCTTTTGATACAGTTTAAGTATTAAGAAGGTTTAATTTGGCAAATAATTAGAGGAAAAAGTTCAAAAGTATTATATATCCTTTTCCAGGATATATAAACTGCTGAACTGTTTTCTATCACTTCATGCTTAAGTGTTGGAGTTTCATGTTGGATTAAAATGGTTATTTAACTTACCTCAAGTGTCTTCGTTTAAAAAGCAAATTATTTCTGATAATTTATAGCTCCAGTATCATTGGTCAACTAGTCATCACAACAATTACAGTTTATTCTTATTTGCCCAAATGTTCCAAGTTTTGGTCATTTTCCATAGGAGACAACTGAGCGAACCAATGAGAGAAAATACATCATGTTTTCAAGGACTCTCAGTTACTTCCATTCTTTCTAGGCTCCACCATCCATGCATCTCCACCCACGCTCCCCAAGCAGAGAAGAGGGGCATAAAGAACGCTCCAATATGTACATATTTTTCAAATATTTTATTAGGAAATTGGGGGAGGGGAACAGCGTTGGGGAATCAGGGAAGGGGAACAGACAAGTTGCTGCCCTTCTGTTCTTCAATCTAGTTGGGGAGGACGTCGCTTCACTGGCCCATGTTGGTATTATCATTGCGCTCTTAGCTGAGGCAGTCGGTTGCCGGCCATTGGATGGCCGCTCACGGCAGCTCACGAGTGCTCACGCCCACTGCCAGCCAGCCCCACTGCAGCCTATGCAGTCGCTGGTAATTCACAGCAGCCCAGCTTCAGGTCGAGCTGTTGTTCACCATCTTAACTGTAGAGGGCGCAGCATCACTGGCCCGCACGTGGGATCCAAACAGGGGCTCTGCTTCTCAGAGCTAGTGTCCCATGCCAACTCCTAACCAATGCACCACTTGGGCAGCCCCCAATATGTCTGCATATTTATCAGAATGACATCCTTTGGGGTTTCCTTGTTAGTTGTATCACAGTTACGCCCTTAATTCTTTTCCTTGAAGTCACAGTTTCTGCTCATCCACATTTAATTGATTATACCTTAGAAAACATCACTATCAGAGAAATATGTAGGCATATAATCAAATACTTTAAATATAGACTTCTTTTGAAGGAGATGACAGTTGCTAAGTTTAAAATATTTAAATAACTACTATGCTAACCATCTCTCCCAACTCCCATATCTTAAATATTCTGCCAATACCTTGATTTATTCTACAAAATTGTGACTACAAGTCCTGATTATAGAATACAAAATATATAAATATACTTCCTCTTATTCAGAATATTTCACATAACCATATTAAAAGTGTGCACACTATGCAGATCATTGGAAGACATTGTCAATTTCTTGTGCAGCACTGATGGAGGGAGGACAGCAGAATGGGCTATCTTGGGAAGTGGTCACTCGAAAATTTCAAGAAGATGAAACAGATGCACTCATATGTCTACATATCCTGTGTAGATGCTGGATGAGGTGACTTCGCAGGTCCCTTAGAACTCTGCCATTTTACTCTTCTAAAAGGCTTTCACCAAGTTCTCTGCTTTTCAAGCATCCGCTTCAGGGCAGCTTTGACTTCCTTGCTCCTCAGACTATAGATCAAGGGATTGAGCATCGGGTTGCAAAGGCTGTGAAACAGGAGGAGATATTTCTTCTGCTCCTTGGGACCCCCATGTCGGGGCCCGACATACATGATAATGGCTGTGCCATAAAAGAGCCCGACCACACAGAGGTGGGAGGAGCAGGTGGAGAAGGCTTTCTGGAGCCCCTCCCCTGACTGCATCTTTAGGATCGCACGTAGAATATGAATGTAGGATACCACAATTGAGAAGAAGGGTCCCACCAGCACAGACACTGCCCCAGCCAAAACCATCATCTCATTCATGTGGGTATCTGCACAGGCCAGCTTGAGAACAGCTAGAATTTCACAGAAAAAGTGATTAACTTTCTGGGGCCCACAGAAGGGCAATGGTAGGAGTAACGCTAGATGGACCAGGGCCAGGAGGGAGCCACATGCCCAGCAAGTCACTGCCAGGGTGATGCAGGCTCTCCAGCTCATGATGACAGGATACTGGAGAGGGTGGCAGATGGCCACATACCGATCATAGGACATCACCACCAGGAGAAGACATTCGGAGTGGGCGAAAGTTAAAAAGAGAAAGGTCTGTGTCATGCAGCCCGCGAAGGAGATGGGCTGGGCCGGATTCAGGAGGTTTACCAGCATCTGCGGCACCGTGGTGCAGGCATAGGTGATGTCGACAGTGGCCAGGTGGGAGAGGAAGAAGTACATGGGGGTGTGCAGGCGGGAGTCCAGCAAGACGAGCCCCAGGATGGCCCCGTTCCCCAGCAGGGTGAGGGCATAGCACAGGGAGAAGAGCCCAAAGAGAAGCAGCTGGGTCCTTGGGCTGAGCGGGAACCCCAGGAGGAGGAACTCGGTGACAGAGGTCTGGTTTCCCGCCATGCCCTGGCGACAGTGGCTGTATGTGCTGTGTACTCAGGACCAAACGCAGACCTGGATTAGCTATTAAACAGAAAAAGGGGGTTTGTGGGGGTACGCTGCGTGCTAACTAAGCTAGCAATGCTCTTCAGAGGCATTATGGCAAGTCCTTTAATCCACAGTAAAGCAGGAAGACAATCAGTACAGGTAGCTGGTGTAAGTGGGCACCGGGTATCATTGACTATTTCCACAGAATTTTATTTCAGTTGGATTCCCTATTTTTACCATGATATGTAAATTGTTTTCCAGAATGACTAATCATTTTGTTTTTCATAAAGCCATATTCTCATTTAATTTTACTTTATATATATATATATATATATATATATATATATATATATATATTTTATTAGTTTCAGGTGTACAACACAATGCAATAGTTATACTCTTTACCCCCCAAAGTGACAACCCCCCTCATGTAATTTTACTTTTAATCTATTTAGTTTTCAAATTTTCTTCCCATGTTCTCTTTATCATTTGACTTGTCTTATTTTATAATGTGTACAGATTACATGGCACATAGCAGGTGCTCAATAAATGACGGCAGACTAAATATATGAATCCACTAAACTAATTAAACTAATATATGAATTAGGGAATGAGATTTACAAATGCACCTTCAAGGAGGTTCATTTTCCTCTCTTCACTAGGTTTAGGGCTTTAGCAAAGGAAGGTGGCACCAAGTGTTTTACTACCTGATGCAATGCAGGAAGATTTGGCTGTTTCTCCTCTGGCTGTGAACTGAGTGACATCACTAATCCAGTCAGCATCCCAAGTAGTCACTTATGGTACAGGCTCTGGGCATGTAAAGAGTTAGCAATATAGCATTGCCCCTCCTGTAATGTAATATTGCCCCAGCCTCTTGCACAGCTTCTTCCCTAGTTCTGAGTAGATGCTGTTTCTGGGCCCCACGGCACCTGAATAGTGCCCAATACATTTTGTTCGATGGATGGATGGATGGATGGATGGATGGATGGATGGATGGATGGATGGATGGATGATGGATGGATGATGGATGGATGATGGATGGATGATAGATGGATGATGGATGGATGGATGGATGCTGGATGGATGGATGGATGGATGATGATGGATGGATGGATGGATGGATGGATGGATGGATGGATGGATGGATGGATGGATGCGGGATGGATGGATGATGATGGATGGATGGATGTGGGATGGATGGATGGATGCGGGATGGATGATGGATGGAAGGCATTACATTAGGAATAGCATCCAAAGTGCATATCCTGGAATTTGATCAAGTCTATTGTTTCTTTTGTCATTTTTTCTGGCTGCCATTGCACCAACCATGTGGCCATAGGGGTGACAGAATGGGAAAACCTGAGATGTTCCATAGACATGCACATGACAATTCATGATACATGATCAGTCCCAACGGGCAGCTTAGGCCCCCAGTTCTGCCAATTCCAACCCTGTCTTAAGCCCAGAAGCTGCCTTCCCAAAAGTCAACCCCGTACCTCCCATTCCACATGCTGATTTCAGAGCCCTCCCTGCCTCCAGACGCCAGCTTCTCTAAACTAGCACGCTTTGCAAAAGGCCCTTTACTCACTGTGGCAGCAGCCCTGGTCTTACCTCAGAGGCACCAGATTGAGAAGGAATTGCACAGACGTGGGGAGATGTTGATGGTCAGATCTGAGGACCTTGCTCCCTCCACAGTCTCTGAAAGAGGGCTTTGCATGGGCAGGAGACATCCCGTTCTCTTGGTGCAGGGTGGGGGCTTGCTCCCTCTGAGCACCAGCTGTAGAGGTTTTATAGTCAGGCTATCTCCACCCAAGATTGTTCCCCAGGTGGTTCCTGAGCATCCCCGAGAGACACAGGACAAGGACACAAAAGACACAGACACCATCTCTACTAGGAGAACCAGAAGTTGTTTGTCTTTCTGTCCCCATTTCTCTGGGCCCTGGGGAGGGATAGTCAGGAGAAAAGGCACTGGTATTATTGACTTCATACCCAGCGGGCTCCACACACATGAAAGCTGTACAGTAACGCGGACACACATCCTCCTGGGACCACACTGCAAACCGCACTCCCCGAGAACCTGGGCGCTGATGGCTTCCTGGATCTCAGTCTCGCCCCAGGTGGATTTAGTGGCACTTGGAGGAAGGAGAAGCATTGAGCTTATGAGATAATGACTTCAAAACTTGGCATGAACTTCTTTCTCCTTTTCCCCTTCGGTAATTCTAAGTTGGGTAATGGTAGATAAGAAAAACACTTCTGTCAACCTTCCCACACTGTGGACAGAAAGCTGATGAGACCTTTCCACGTCGCACCTGAGGCTTCATGTAGGGGACTGGAAGCGCAGGAAGGCAGAAACCAGTGCAAACCTGGCCTGGAAGTGGTCTCTTGGGGTTTAGAGGGCAGGAATGTTGAATTCACACCCTTCCTGTCACATACTCATGAATTTCAGAGAACCTTCTGATATGATGATACCTTGGAAGGACGTGTCGTCTTTATATTCTCATAATAAAATAGAAACGGGATTTCCTGAAAATTTTTCTGATTGTCTCTCTTATGTGTGTCACACCTATGTGTGTGTGTGTCTGTATTTTTGTTGTTGTTTTGTTTTGAAGATTTCATTATTGGGGAAGGGGAACATGGTGTTTGTCCAGGACCCATCAGCTCCAAGTCAAGTTGTTGTTTTTCAGTCTTAGTTGTGGAGGGCGCAGCTCAGCTCCAAGTCCAGTCACCACATTCAATCTAGTTGCGGGGGACACAGCCCACCGTCCCATGTAGGAGTTGAACCAGCAGCCTTGTTGCTAAGAGCCTGCACTTCCACCAGCTATTGGCAGCTCAGCGGCAGCCCGGCCCAGGCACAGCTCACTGGCCCATGTGGGACTCCAACAGGCGACCCTGCTGCCCAGAGCTCACGCTCCAACCAACTGCGCCATCTGTCCGGCTCTGTGTCTGTAGTTTTGTGTGTCCTTTCTCATTGGTCAAACTTTGTGAGAGAAACACCCAAAAACTCATTTATCAGGACACATCTGGTTCTTTCCTCAAGAGAGGAGAAGTAGACTGTTAATGTGTTAGCAGTGTCTTGTCTGTTAACAAGGGAGGGAAGAAAATATGCCGATGGTTTTTGCTCACAGCCTAATCAATAATTCAAAACACATATTTCCATGCACAAAATAAAGATGCTCAGGGAATAGCTGTACCGAAACCTCTGAAGCACTGATGAGAAAAGTGTAGAAGCCATGTATAGTGGTTAAAAACTCACTGAAGCACTTAGCAAGATAAAAAATAAATTTATGGACTACTTAAAACTGAATAATTAAATAAAATATTACCGGGATGAGTGTCAGCTCCTATGTAGTATCCACATATGGATACTTTATACCCATAATTATCCATAAGCAGATACCTAATCATTTCAGTCATTCATTTATTAATTCACTCATTCAATTTACACTTATTGAGTATCTGCTATATGTGGGCATTGTCCCGGACACTAGAGGAACAAACATTACTGAGAAACTCACTGATTTTCAAGGATCTTACAGGTTCCCTGCAGAGTGAACCATGCAGATAAAAACCATAGGGGCTGTCTTAGAAGTGTGCACAGTATACTGCGGCCCCAGAGCAGGGTGTGTTAGGTTATTCTGAAAGGGAGTTGGGGCGGGTGTCATGAGGAATGGCATGCTTACCCTCTGCAGGGAGATGGGACACAGATAGGACAGGCCAGCTGTAACTCGGGCTGTGAGGAGGGCACAGCAAAAGAGTGACATCAGGAAGCGCGTTCAAGGCCAATCTTTGGCAGCGGGTCACAGATACCGACCTCATGTTAGATAAAGAGTGAGATAAAGACTGAGATGACTAAGGATGTGACCGCAGAGACTCCCTTTGGCTTGGTGTAGAGGACTCCTTAAAAGAACAAGGTGGGGGGCCGAGGCCAGGCCCTGCGAGGAGACTGTGTGCTCAGGCGACAGACAGTGAGGGCCACAGTTAAGGTGGTAACCCTGGGGATGGGCGGGAGAGAATCAACAGGAAATACGTAGACGACACACAAGTCTCAGTATTTCGTGACTTTATGCTGCTGGGCAAGGCAAAAAACAGAGCTCAGCTGTTTCCCAGGTTTATGGCGTAGGTGGGCGTATGGAGGGTGGTTTCTTTCACTGGTACAGAGAATGCCTGGGGGGAAATGAATGTATGGCAAGGGTTAAAAAGGAGTAGTCTTTCACATGATGTGCCTGTGGTACATACCGGTGGGTGTGTCCAATAAGGAATACACTAAAATATTCTGGAGTTCATTAGAGATCACCAGGCCAAAGATACGGGTTTGGGAATCATATGCATTAGGTGATAGTGTAACTCACGGCCATTAGAAAGGTCATTTAAGGTGAGCAGTTTCAGTGAGAAGAAAGGAAGGACAAGAACCGTATCTTCTAATCGACCCATGTTGAAGAGATGGACAGAGAGGGTAAATCTCTAAAAGAGAGCAACAAGACAAATCAGAGAGACGGGCAGCAAACCAGAAAATAGGAATGAAGGGAATCAATGAGCTATGGTATATGTTATGCCAGGATGCACACTAAGATACTCTAATCATATGAGTAATTCTGCATCTATTTTTTAGATACCGGAGTATCACACTGCATAGGGCCTCAATGAAGTTAACACTTATAGAAAAATAAAATAAAACCAAAATGACTGAGAGAAAGCCATTATTATCCTTGAAGAAAGATAAGGCACTTTTTTGCATCATTTTCCATTTGCATTGACCAGTTCCAAGGGTCAATAATACGCAACATGTTTAGAAAACTTCAATTTCCAAAGAGCCTGTTATTAAGCAGCTAACCAGAAATACCACACAACTGTGCAGCGACTTCACTGTGAAAGTGAAAAGCAGTTATTCCCCTGTGGGACACAGGACTCAACAGACAGGACACGATGCCGATGGAGAGGCGGAGGAGCAGATTCCAACATGAGAGTTTTCAATTGCACTGTGCCAGGAACCCATCACATTAAGGAGTGTCTGCCAGCGCCCCGGCAGCACATCTCTACTCCAGCAACCATCAAGATTATTCTTTTTTTTTTTTTTTGAGGGCAGTGTCACTGGCCCTTATATGTGGGACCCAAACTGGGGCTGCTGGCTTCCCAAGCCAGCGCCCAACCACTGCGCCACTCGGCTGATCCTCAATATTATTCTTAATTCCTCAACACACTCAGAAAGGGCCGCTGAGTGGGAAAGAAATAAATCTCACACCTTCTCATTTATCTCAACAGGGGACAAGGGTCAACACAGTCTCTCAGTATCAGCTCAAGGGGAGGGATCAAAGGCATCTTCAAACACAGACACTCAGTGCGTTACTCAATGTGATTCTAAGGACAACCTGTACATCCGTTCATTGTTGGAGATTTTTGTTGTCTTTTGTTTGTTTTTGTTTTAGAAAGCCATTAAATTCTCCCTGTATCTCTCAACTGCCAAGCATCCAGTAGACTCAGTAGGTGACAAAGAAGTGTTTCTCAGAGTACTTTTTTTTTTTTTTTTTTAGAGGGCAGTGTCACTGACCATCATATGTAGGATCTGAACCAGGGCCGCTGGCTTCCCAAGCCAGCTCCCAACCACCGCGCCACTCGGCCGGCCCAGAAGTGTTTCTCAAAGCATGGTCCAAGGACCATCAGCATGAGAAGAGGACTTCACTCTTAATACGGAAACAAATAAAAACCTCTAAAGCTCAATGTAAATATAAGGGATTATTTTTAAAACAGCTTTTATGCATGCAAAGAACCTTAGAGACCACCGTAACCAAAGGTGCCACTTTAAAGATAAGAATACCAAAGTTACGGGGCCGGCCGAGTGGCGCATTGGTTGGGCGCTGGTTTTGGGATGCCAGCGGCCCCGGTTCGGATCCCACGTGGGGGCCAGTGACACTGCCCTCTACAGCTGACGAGGGCTCCACCTGGAGCTGGGCTGTGCGAGCCCCGGTGATGGTGTGGGCTGCGGCCCCTGCTGCAGTGGGCTGCCATAGGCTACAGTGAGTGGCCCGCAGCCAGCGTGAGCGGCTGGCAGCCAAGCGTGAGCTGCCAATAGCCGCGATGAGCGACATCCAGAGGCCGGCGACCGATCTGCCTCATCCGGGAAGAGCGCAATGACAATATCAACAGTGAAGCAACATCCTCCGCAACTAAACTGAAGAGCAAGAAGACGGCAACTTGTCTGTTCCCCTTCCCCGATTCCCCAACGCTGTTCCCCTCCGCCAATTCCCCGATAAAATCTTTAAAAAAAAACAAAAAAAAACCAAAAAAAAAAAGAATACCAAAGTTAGATAAACTTCTTCAAGACGAAAGGCAGATGTAAGAGACGAACCCAGGCATTGCAAATTCAGTGTCTCAAAATGGAATGCTTCATTTTCCTTGTCTTACCTCTCACAGTAAGATCCCTCCGAGTTACTCCACTGAGAACCTCAGTCGTTCTTCATTCTTCTTCGTCTCCAGAATTTATGTGAATTCTGTTTACTTCTCTCCAACTTCAGTGCTGCTACAGTCCAGTCTATAAGGGGAGCCTGGATTAAAACAGAGGGAGAGAGTCTCATAGTTAAAAAGGGCCTTCCATACATCTGTTGAGCATTAATTCCAAATTTAATAACACAAACAGATATAGATTCACTACATCAATTTAAAATGTGTTTTATCATCTTAAATATGTGCCCCATTTTTGAACCATGCTGCCCATAGTGTACTATCAATATTATTTTATTAACTCATCGTCATCTTATCTCTAACAAAGATAGATTGTGTTATTATTTTTGCCTTAAAAGTATTAACTAGTTAGGTAAAAATACTTGATCTGCACCTGTCTTAACTTTGTGAGGCTTTATTTTAGTGTGGGGCTGACAAAATCTACAAATGTAAAGTCTAAATTTGGCTTCTGCCTTCCACTCCTGCCACCACCCAATCCATTCTCTACATAGTAGCGACTGTCCCTTTAAAATGCAAAGCATATTAAATATGTCTCCTGGTTAAAATTCTTCAACACCTCTCTTTGAACAATATAAAACGCAAATTCCCTTCGAAGGCTTTGAAGGCCCTGAATAAACTGGCCTTTCCTCCCTCCTACACCTCATCTCTGGTTTTCTTGCTCTTTGATCAGTCTGCCAAAGCCACACTGCACCTAGAAAAAGTTGTAGATCACACCAACTCTTTCTTTTTATTGCTGGCCTCCGTGCCAGGAGTATGTTTTCAGATTATTTCACAGTGACTAACTGAAAAAAAAATTAAGAACATAATATATTAGTCATTTTCTTTAGGCTTTTCATGAAATATACATTTTTATTGAAAAATATATATTTTTTGGCCTTAGAGAAGCAGGTCTGACTCATATGTTTGCTCATGGATTGCCACCGTCATTAAACACAGCATGATGTGTAAGCTGCTCAGTTAAATAATTTCCTCTGCCTGACTTCCACCATTCCCGGTGTTTTCTCTTCTGATATCCTTTTCGCTTCCTTCTTCTCCATTATTTTCTCCACCCATCTTCCCTTTTTCCTAACCTTCTTCCTTCGGACCTCCTCTCACCCCTTTACCTTGTCCCTCCCGTGTTGCCCCTTTTTCCCCTGTATGTTTTCTTGGGCCTTTCCCCTCACACACCATCTTCTCTTCTGAATGTAAATTTTTTCCAGGCATAGTTTGAGTCATCATTTAATGAAGAATCTCAAACAGCGTACTTGAGATAACAAGGTAACAAATAGCAAAAATCAAAAAAAAAACAAAAAAAAAAGCTTTTTAGCAGCCTCAGGTCCCAAAGCTCCTGCACTAATTCAGAGGAGTCCTGTCTCATAGTATCCCCGCATATCTGTCACTAGAACCTGAAATAACGTGAAATAATGTGGCATAAACATGAAATAATGCACAGACAACCTTAGTTAGGAACATTCTGGACTAAGCTATTCCTCTCTTCCCAACAGCCTGCTTCTTCACTTCAAGAATAATCTGATTTTAATTTAAAGTTGTTCTTCTTTCTTGACAAATAGCTGATAGATGGATCTTTAATAACATAGTTAGCTAAAGAATAGATGTTTTTCCAAAGTTTAATCCTGGACTCCTTGCAATACTATCAATGTTCCTCATTGACTGTGATTAGCCACGAGCTAACAGCCATCAAAAGATGAACCGTTGGTTAGTGTGGAGGAGCAGCCATCACTCTCAAGTGTTCTCTAAACTTTTTTTTTTTAAGTTGTTTCATATCTTCACATCCTGGACACATTTTAGTTCTGAAAGTAGCAACAGAAATATATGTTTCCTGGTCTCAATGACAACTTGCATAATATATAAAAAATCTGAAATATCTGTATATTAATCAAAGACTAGTGATTTATCATTGATCAAGAGAATAAGAAGAGTTTCATGTTTTTATAACGAGAATGGGGACAAGTCAAAAGGAAATTAGGAGTGCCTGGAACCTGAAGTTCAAAGCAAGTTTTCCCTTAAATTTATTAGGTTGAGATCTAAGTGAAATTCACATGATTTAATGGTTACTGAAATGGAATGGTCCCATACAGAGTCTTAAATATCCCCAAAGCCTCGAGGCCATGAGACATCTCAACTCCACTACTCAGGGGAGGTCAGAATTGTAAGATTTCGTGTACCCTACTCAACTCTCATTATATGAACAGCACCTAAAGATGAGTGAGAACTAACCATTCCAGTGAATTCCTTACCAGTCAGTACCCCTTTGATAAATTCTTTTCATAGAAATAAAAATAGTCTAGTTTAAATTTGTATACTCAGTTTAGTTCTATTCTCTATCTGGGCTTACGTTTTATTGTGCAGTATACCTAAAAACCCTGAATTGAGTTCACATTCATCTCTAGAAACATAATCCTTTATCTCCTAAGAGCTCAACTGGCAAAGATAATTGACATATTGGTTCAATTCTTGGTATATGTCAGGAACTGTTCCAGGAACTTTGTATATATGCTCTCATGTAGCAGTTATTAAAACACACCGAAAACGGACTGACTTCACGTAAATGAGAAAATTGAAACTCCAAGAAGTTAAGTAACTTTGAACTCAGGTCTGTCTGGCCACAAATTCTCTACTCTTAACCACTGCCCTCTTCCTTGTCTGGTGTGCTGCACTTGGTAAGCCCAGGAGACACGTGATTATACCCTATGGCAAGATGGTCATGCAGTCCCACCATTTTCATCTGCCTTAGTGTTTGTTTCACAGAATAGCTTTCAAATACTCCTTCTTTCCTTCCTTGATTTTAAATTAATGTATATGCTAAAGTAGAGGAAAATGAAATTCATCAAGACCACCGTTCAGAGGTAAATTTTGTTAATATTTGCTATATATTTTTTTCCAGGTTCCATGTATTTTTAACATACTCAAGCTCATAAAAGTTCCTATGCTGTAACCACTCACCATAAAAATCTAGGCAGTCTATCAATAAATTTAATTTTAATAGTTGTATAATATTCCATTGTATGAGCATATCATAGTTTACTTAATCACTTTTTGGATATTGAGATTTTTTTTCCATATACTAAAAATATTATACTATTTTTCTCAGCATCTAGCACCTAGAAATACATGTGAAAATTTTTTAAAGATGCAAAAAAAATTTTAAATTTTTTTAAATTAAAAAATAAAAATATTATACTATTTTAAAAATATTATACTATTTTTAAAAAATAACAATATTACACTATTTTAAATATTATACATATTATAGTATATACATACTTTTTTCTCTAAGTTTAAAATAATCTCAAGATAAACTATTTATAAAAATAAAATAATATTTTTACAAAGAGAAGAAATTTCATCCTTAAAATAAAATCATCCTTTGCAACTCTTCCTTATATTGAAAATTTTAGAGGTCAACTTAAATAATGCAAGGGATTTTGAAACTTAGCATGCACATATCTATATCTATAACTATTTCTACATTTGTGATTTCACTAAAAAGTGGTAACTTGTATTTTATCAAAATTAAAAACTTCTGGTTTTTGAAAACACCATTAAGAAAATGAAAAGGCAAACCACAGAATTAAATAAAATATTCACAACACATATTTCTGACAAAGGACATCTATCCAGAATACATAAAGATCTCTTAAATTTAATAAAGAGACAAAAGACCCAAATAATAAATGGGCAAATGGTTTGAACAGATACTTCACAAAAGAAGATAAAGGGTCAATAATCACATTAAGAGACATTCAACATTAATAGTCATCAGAGAAATACATATTTAAACAAGGAGATACCACAATATACCCACTATACAATGTTAAAAATGTAAAAACCCAACTGTAGTGAAGATGTTGGTCAACTGGAATTCTCACATATTGCTGTGGAAATGTAAAATGGAACCATTTCTCAGTGCCACAGAAACTAAAACATATGCTTCTAGGTGGTAAAGTAAGGAAATACTTTTAGGTATTTCCCAAAGAAAATCAAAGTGTATGTTCACACAAGACATGTACACAAATGTTCAGAGCTGGTTTTTCAAAAATAGCAATTGTTAAGTGAAAGGAACTAGACAGAAAAGAGAATAATCTGTATGATTGCATTCATATGAAATTGTGGAAGCAGCGAAACGAATCTATAGTGACAGAAATCTGGAGTGGCATATTAGTGGTTCCATACGGCCCAGGTGAAAAGGTATAAATCCACTATAAAAGGACACCAGGACAAATTTTTTGAGGGCCAGCTGAGGGGCGCGTTGGTTAAGAGCTGGCTTGGGACGCCAGCGGCCCCGGTTCGGAACCCACATATGAGGACCAGTGACACTGCCCTCTACAGCTAACAACAGCTCCACCTGGAGCTGGGCTGCCGTGAGTCCCTGGGATGTCACAGCTGCAGCCCCTGCTGCAGTGGGCTGCCATAGGCCACAGTGAGTGGCCGGCCTCCAGCGTGAGCTGCTAATAGCCGCGGTAAGCGACATCCAGAGGCCGGCGACTGATCTGCCTCATCCGGGAAGAGCGCAATGATGATACCAACATGGGCCAGTGAAGCAATGTCCTCCACAACTAGACTGAAGAACATAAGGACAGCAACCTTCCTGGTTCCCCAATGCTGTTCCCCTCCCCCAATTCCCCAATTTAAAAGAAAAAAAAAAAAAGAAATTTTTTGAGTGATAGCAATGATCTATATCCTGGTCATACTGATTTGTCATAGCTCATTGAACTAAACTCTTAAAATAGATATATTTGTGTATAAATTATACCTCAAAAAGGTGACTAAAAAACAGAGTGACTTTAAACTGATTGCTCGAATTCCCATCCTACCTGTGTGGGTGCTGTCTAGCCTGTCACCATTCCATAGTTGTGAGTACCCCCATCAGCTAGGAGAAAGTCCTCAAAATATCTGTTTATTGATGAATCGATTCCTTATTTGCTCAATGCATCCAATGTCCCAACCATGTTAACTCCACACTTAGCAACCTGGGTACCTGTAGGGCACGTCCACAAGTTCCTGAACCACCACTCCACCCGTATCCAAGCAACTGGCTCACTGCTCATTTCTTCTTCTAGGAAAAGAAGGTGGGAAAATGGGACTATCTAATTATTACGCTTTATAGTTTTATTCTCTTTTCTTTACCATTTGTTTCCACTGATTTTTTCTTTTTGTTTTTGTCTCTCATTGAAAAGTCCGTACATGGAGTTTAATGTAGGGTGGTAGGATTGGATGGTCCAGCTAGCCATTTTGTTTAGATGCCCTCAAATATGAATGTCTCTTGGACTGTATGGTTTATCCAATGAGTTCTTCAACCTCTTGTCTAATTGTGAGCAGGAGGGGTAGAAATACACCTGAGAGATTAAAATACAGGGAGAGTAGCTTTGCTCATACTCTCATCCTTCAGTGCTCAGGCTTTCACTTAATTCCTCTGTTTTCAGACACAAGCTTCACTGGCTTCTGTTTTGTCTGAGATCCGAGACCCTAGGACTTCTTATCTTCAGTTTCACCAAAGAATGAACCTCCAAGCTCCTCCCTAGGGTGAGTTGTTGCCTAGCTGTGTGCGGGTGTTGCAGAAGTCGGAAGGTCCAGCCATTGTAATATAGACTTTCATCTTATCCCCCGTTTCACCCATTTCGTACTCCCACCCTCCACGGTTATTGGTATCCTCAAGTCTGTCGCCTGTTGAAGACTGTTGGAAGGTAACCTGTTTTACTTCCTCTTGGTTTCCCTTTCTGCATGCTCATTGTTTGGTAGCTTCTTCTCTAATAAGGTAGTTATCATTCCTCCATGTGCTTTCCATATTTAAAAATATGCTACAATTTCTCCCCTTTCATGCTATTTGTTCCAGTGGGTTATGCCTTTTGATCTATTGCCATTTTAATGGTGTCTGGGAAAGGAGCAGAAATAAATGTGCACAACACATTTTCCTTGGATAAGAGAACACTAATCACTTAAAATTGTACGTTTCTGTTAATTAATTCTTCACTCTAAGGATTCTCTCCCTCTTAAGTGAATTGAATTGAATTCATCTAAATATTTACAGAAGAAAATTGCCCTAGCATATTCAGGAAAATCTTTTGACTATCAGTGGCTTGCTGGCTTATATTTTTTCAGGAGGGATTTGAGAGATGGGGGATTATTTACCTTTATGTCATAAACTAAGATTCTTTATTAAATTCCATCAGAGATGTCATTTTAATATCTCTCCTGCCGGAACTGTCCATAATAAATCTTAATTCATCCCAGGTTCTTCTTCCATTTGCCTTAATCCCAACAGTGTTCCACTGGCATATATGATAGATGGTAAACCAATGTAAACTGAAGGTCAAGGAACTCAAAAGAATTGGTCACTTTAGCAATAAAATTCAGTCTGTTCCACTACTTAGCTTATAGACTCAAACTTACTTCTACAAAAGAGTATGAATTAAATGTTTTTCATCTCGAATTGAGTCATTGGTTCAATCAAATGCCCAGCCTGGTTTGTGTATAAGCATATCTACACACTCTTTGGGTGCTGATTTCCTGTGGTAAAGGGACACTGCCATCTCCATCAGGTTAAAAGCTGGAGGTAGCCTGAATCTGGGGTGCGTAGTGAGAGTATATTTATGCTCCTCACTGCAGAGCTGGTCAGTGCTGCAGCCTCCAGCCCTCTGCTCACTAGCCAACAGGGCGCAGCTGAGAGGTCCAAAGTCTGCACTCAAATATGAAACTAACAGGAAAAGCCACAACCTATCTGTGACCTATTAGGTCTCTTTGACATACTCTTCCTCCCTGCCTCCTTCACTCCCTTCCTCCCTCCCGCCCGCCCTCAGTGGCTGTGAATGAATTAGGGAGATGCCAAGCTGAAAGGTATGTGCACCTCTGAGCTTGCCCAGGGAAATCGCCCTCAGGGGTTCTCAGAAGTGTTCTCCTTGAGAGATCCTGCAAGTTCAGTCAGTTCACTCAAGAAGCTCAAGGCTCAGGAGCCGTTTAGCGAACTCATTAAAAAGACACAGCTGGAAAGGTGCCTCGGGCGCCTTGTCAAAGACTTTTTTTAAAAAGGGTTTTTAATTGATCTCGAAGGAATAGAAACTATTTCAGGATCAAAAAAGTAAGTGTCAGAAAAAAATCTCCATGTGGAGTTCATTAAAACTTTGCCTCTATTAATCACAGCAGGATCGCTCTCCTGCAGACAACTGCTCTCCAGACCATGGGGGCACTTGGCCTCCTGGGGAAGAGTCTGGGTTGTTCCAGCTGTGGCACCCCACAGTTAAGGCCTAAGTGGTGTGTGGAGACACCCTCCTTGGAGGCCGCAGCTCCAAGTATCTTCTCAATGGATTGAACTCTTTTCCCATCCACACAATTAGATAAGAGAAAAACAAACCGAATAAACTGCTGTATATTCCAAGCATATTACTAAGACCTTTACATGAATTACTACCAATTATCAAAATAATATTTGAAAGTGAGTGTATTGCCTTCCTGATTATAAAAGAAGGAACAAGTTCAATCAAGTTAAATAGCTCATCCAAGGTCATATGAGTGGCAGCCCCCCACCACCACCAATTTAAAACTCATTCCAAAGCCTTTTCCATTTCCCTGTCCATAGAGTCCATCAGGAACTCAGGTGCACTGTCTCTAGACCTGCTCAGAGTCCCTAGTTCAGTCACCCAAATGACCGTCCTGCATATTTCTTCCTTGGCAAGAGGAAGGAAGGCAAGGGAAACGTTGACTGAAGGCATGATGGTAAAGGATATAAGCTAGAGGTTCTTCAGATAAACATTATTCCATTACTAACATTCCTGCTACGCTGCTAGCATAGGTCTGTCCCAGTTGCTATTAACCCCGGATCTGACCCCACCATCTCCTTGTCACTAATACAATAGAATCCTTCTCAATATAATAGATACCAAATGGATGTCAAATTATTCAGCCCTCTCAGTTCTTCTGTAAGCCTTAATGAAGACCCAAGGCATGGAGGAATGCTCAGGGTTAATAAGCTATCGTGTTTGTCTGGGTCCTCCAAGAACTGATGTCAAGATGCAATTAGCCAGCCAAGTGGCACATTGGTTAAGCGCTGGCTTGGGACGCCAGCGGCCCGGGTTCGGGTCCCACATATGAGGGCCAGTGACACTGCCCTCAAAAAAGATGCAATTAGATGTGCACAGGAAATACCATGAGGGAAAATGAGGAGGGGGGCCCAGTGATGGCTTGGAGGGCCACCTGATGCAGGTCTGATTCCTGTGGAGGGAGAAGAAGGGAGCAAGGCATATGTGTCACCTAGAGTCACAACCAGAAACAGATGGCCGGTCCAGTTTGGTAATTTGAAGGAAGTTTAATAACAGGACTATTTACAATGTTATGTGCAGGGCATGTGGGAATCACAAGGGAAAGTGTAAGCTCCCCGGCGAGTGCAGGGATCTGACAAACCTCCTGGCAAACTCAAGGCTGAAAGGAGAAGAGGAGATTGCTGCTACTGGAACCTGTAGAAAGGGTGGCCTCCTAGAAAGTGGAATCATCAGTCAACTGGATGGGTCCACACTGACCCTGCAGGCAATGCATAAATACCAGCCATCACTCACCTCCCTCCAGTCTCTTGTCTGTTCCCCCAACCCAACAAGAAGCCAGGGGGCAGTGAAGCCCCAGGGTGTAGCACACCCAGATCAGTCTTCCCACACAGAGAGCAGGGAGAGAAAGATGAAGTGTGGATGGGGAAGGGCACAGGGAAGGTGACCGCACAGCATGCAATGTACATGTTCGTCAGAATGGGCCACAGTTTGGGACTCCATCAGATCAGAAACCTCAAGGAAATTTAACACGTTTTATTTACGTATATTTACTTATATGAGTAAATCATATTTCAAATAGTCAGAAAAAGTACATGAGTTAATGGGTAAGAAGTGGGACAGAAAGTTCTTCAGAAAAGAATGTCAACTAACAGTTGTAAAACCTAATGACAGAATTAGAAAATGATTTGTAGCCAACTTAATAATTGATTCAGGCAGCCAATGGATGCTAAACTTACTGGCTGAGAATATTATCAGGAGACAAGTGCCTCACATAATCTCTAAGATCCAATCTGCAGAATACTGATTCAATTTCAAAGGAGGGAAATGTTCCTTTACAATGCAGAAATCTGGGGGAAACCACTTAGTCAACTCTCCAAACTTAACATTATCAGGAATGGGGCAGACTGACATCTTGTGCCCCCTGATATGATGCACTGGGAAGAACACTCCCACATCTATGTAGAATTCCTCTCAAAAAAGTTTTGTCTCGATCTAGACATGATGAATCCAAATTTCAGGACGTTTCACAAAATAACTAATGGACTCTTTAAAAATGTCAATGACATGAAAGGCAAAGGGGAAGGGGGAACCTTTTGTGGTTAAATGAAACTAAAGAGACAAGAAACTAAATGATTTGGAGCCTGAATAGGGAAAAAACCCAAAGAGTCATTAGTGGATAGTATTATATAGATAGATGTAGATACAGATATAAAATATACCTATATCTATATATTTTTCCCCTCCTTAACTTCAGCATTGTTGATATTTTTGGACTGGATAATTCTTTGTTGTGGGGGCTGTCCAATACATTGAAAGACATTTAGCAGCATCCCTGGTCTCCACTCACTAGATGCCTGGAGCACCCCTTCCCCTAATCATATCAAAAATATCTCCAGGGAGGGGAGTTGTCACTTTGAGGGGTAAAAAGTATTACTATTGCACTGTGTTGTACACCTGAAACTAATTAAAGGGAAAAAAATCTCCAGACATTGTCATATGTTCCCTGAGAAATGGGCACAAAATAGCCTCTAGGAGACTTCTGGTAAAATGGCACAATAGACAGACGCTGTGCCAACTGCCTCCCAGGATCACACCAAAATTACAAGCAAATTATACAGCATTCAACCCCGGAGGTCCCCGGAACACTGGAGGAACAGAACCACTAAACGAAGAACTTAAAGAGGAGGCCGCATCGGGTCTGGTAGGATGGGCGGAGACGAGAGAGGGTGAGCCCCGTGAGGGAAGCCCCAGCTGTGGGACGCTTGTCTGGTTGGGGGAGAGACCCTCCGGCCGCACCCCAAGCTCACCAGCCCAGAGTTCCTTTGCCGGGAAGAGAAGTTCTAAGATAGCCGGCAGTAAATTAGTGAGGACTCTCTTTGCTCAGCTCGGTGGGGCTAAGAGCGGCTGGAGAAGCAGTGGAGCCGGCGCCCGGGCTTGCTCGCCGGTGAGCACTTACCTGGTTCCTGGTGGAGGGAGCGGCTGTGTGAGCCGGGAGCCTGCGGGGACGGACTGACCTGAGCACCTTTGGTGCAAAGGCTGGAGGTTTCTGGACTGTTGTTCCCGTGGTGCGGAGCTTGCACGCGAGTGGTGTAGGGAGGATGCCATTTTGTCGGGCTTGAGCCCTCCCATGGAGGATCAGGTCCGAGACCTCATTGGTCTGGTGGAATTGGCGCAGAAGTGCGTGTGTGCGTGCGCACGCGCCTGCGGCCTTGGATCCCCACCCTCCGCCCGGCTTATACTGCGTTGCCAGGGAAACACTGGGCGGGTGCCCTCCGGCTCCGACAGGCTGCTCACTGAGACCCGGGAGTGTGCGAGCCGCCTTGGATCCCCACCCTCCGCTCGGCTTGTGCTGCATTGCCAGGGAAACGCCTAGTGGGAGTGATCCGGCTCCAACAGGCTGCTCACTGAGACGCAGGAGTGCGCAAGCCGCCTTGGGTCCCCGCTCTCCGCACTGCGTGTGCGGAGTTGCCAGGCTGGTGATTGGTTGTTGGGCTGCTCGGCCTGATCTGCGAGCAGCTGATTGGGACAGGCTGAGACTGGGAGTTCTCCTGGGAGTGTTGGGCCGTGAGCTGTGTGCCTGCGTGATCCAGCCAGGACTCTCCTGGTGATCTATCTAATACATCAAAGCAATCCCAGAGCGACAGCCAGAATGGGGAAACAAAGAAACATGTCACAAGTAAAAGATCAGAAGAAACCTCCAGAAATGGAACCAAATGAAACAGAGGGAGCCAACCTTTCAGAGACAGAGTTTAGAACACTGATGATAAGAATGTTTAAGGACCTTAGCGAGGACATAAAGAAGGATAGGGAAACCATAAAAAACAACCTGTTAGAACTAAAGAATACAATAACTGAAATGAAGAACACACTCGAAGGAATCACCAGTAGAGTAGATGAAGCAGAGGAGCGGATCAGCGATTTGGAAGATAAAATAGCAGAACTTACCCAGTTGGCACAGCAAAAAGACCAAAGAATAAAAAACAATGAAAACAGTTTAAGAGCCCTATGGGACAAGGTGAAGCGCAACCACCTACGAATCATAGGGATACCAGAAGGAGAAGAGAAGAAGCAAGGGGTCGAAAATCTATTTGAAAAAATAATGACTGAAAACTTCCCTACCCTGGTGAAGGAAATCAACATACATGCCCAGGAAGTGCAGAGGGTTCCAAACAAGCTGAACCCAAACAGGTCCACACCAAGACACATCATAGTGAAAATGGCAAAGGTTAAAGACAGAGACAGAATCCTAGAGGCTGCAAGAGAAAGACAGCAGGTTACATACAAAGGAACTCCTGTTAGACTAACAGCTGACTTGTCTACAGAAACTCTGCAGGCCAGAAGGGAGTGGTAGGAGATACTCAAAGTGACACAAAATAAAGGCCTATAACCAAGATTGCTCTACCCAGCATGGCAATCACTTAAAATTGAAGGTGAAATAAAGAGCTTCTCAGAAAGGAAGAAGCTTAAGGAATTCATTACCACCAAGCCAGCATTGCAAGAAATGTTAAAAGGGCTTTTTTAAACAAAAGAAAGGGGTAAACAAGCTAACCCAGAGAGACAATTTAAGAAGATTGAAGTCATATCAAGCATATATAAAGGAAAAACTCATGGTTGCTGGCTGGGAGGGAGTGGGGAAGAGGGAGGGGGGAAGGTTTTGGACAGTGTATGTGGGACTACAATGTTGCCGCAGGGATATGGGGGCAGTTCTGGGAATGTAACTGACAATGTTGTGAAGAGACTATTATGTTGTGAGAAATAAGTCAGTCGGAGAAGGACAGGTACCATGTGATCTCACTTGTGTGTGGAGTCTGAAGAGCTGAGTGAACGATCAAAGTAAACAGACTCGTAGATGTAGTGGAAAAACTGAGGGTTGCTAGTTGGGAAGGGGGTGGGGATGGGGGGAAGGGGAAGGGATTAGACAGCATAAATAGACAACTACAATATTGCCACAGGGATATGAAACACAGTTCGGGGAATATAATAATGTTGTAAAAATTTTGTGGCATGTCAGATAGTCACATGTCTTGTTAGGGAGACCACTTCATGGATGGAGTAGAGGCTTGATCATTGCACTGTACACCTGAAGCTGATGTTGTATAGTATTGTATGCCAACTGCAACTGAATATGTGGATGGTCACGGGATGTGGAGTATACTGTGGAGGGGAGTCAGGGGAGTTGTGATGGATATGTATGATATGGGGGGGGAGTGGGGTGGCAAACTGGGGGAGGGGGGTTTCACTTTGGGGGGTAAAGAGTATAACTATTGCATTGTGTTGTACACCTGAAACTAATAAAATAAAATTAAATTAAAAAACAATAGTCTCTAATACATATATATATATATATATATATATATAGCTAGCTACCAAGAGAAAGTAAGATAGATAGATAGATACATAGATACATAGATACATAGATAATATATAGATATATAGATAGCAAATATGTCAATATACTGACAACTAGCAATTAGTAAATATAAGAGGAGATATGGGTGTTCCTTATATTATTCTTTCTCAAATTCTGTAGATTAAAAAATTTCACAATATAAAACAGGAAAAAAGAAAAGTTAAACCAAATAATATGCCAAATCAACTTCACTCGCTATTAGGGAAATGAAAATAAAAACCATAATGAGATACCACGTTACACCTGTTAGAATGGCTATTCACAACAAGATAAGTAATAACAAGTGTTGGAGAGGCTGCGGAAAAAAGGGAGCCCTCATACACTGTTGGTGGGAATGTAGATTGGCGCAGCCGCTATGGAAACCAGTATGGAGGTTCCTCGGAAAATGAAGAACAGAATTATCATATGACCTAGCAATTCCTCTTCTGGGTATCTATTCCAAATATCTGAAAACATTTATCTGTAAAGATGTATGTACCCCTATCAAGCCCCACATCTCCTTTTGGGTGCAGAGATCTACCTAATGCTGCCACCCAAGACTCTGCTTCTATCTGCAAATTCCCTTAATAAACTCTGTTTAGTTCTGGGGGAAAAAAAAGATATATGTACCCCTATGTCCACTGCAGCATTATTCACAGTGGCCAAGACATGGAAGCAACTGGTGTCCTTCAATAGATGATTGAATAAAGAAGATGCTATATGTATATATACATGGACTATTACTCAGCCATAAGGAAAGATGAAATAGTGCCATTTGCAACAACACAGATGGATTCTGAGATTATCATGCCAAGCAACATAAGTCAGACAGAAGAAGTAAAAAACCATACGACTTCCCTCATATGTGGGACATAAACTGAAAGCAACAAATAGACAAGACAAAATAATAAAAACTCACAGAAATAGACAATAGTTTAGTGGGTACCAGAGGGTAAGTGGGGAGGGGAAGTTAGAAGAGGTAATAGGGGGTCAAATATATGGTGACGGAAGGACAAATGACTCTGGGTGATGAGCACATAACACACTATATAGATGATACATTATAGAAATATACACTTGAAATCAATATAATTTTACTAACAAACGTCACCTCAATAAATTTAATAAAAATTTTTAAAAAAGAAATTGGAATTTGAAATTCGTTCTACTACCTTAATCCTTAGGTGGAAACACACTAAGGAATATAAATAATAAAAACAAGCATAATCAAATTGAAATAAAGAAATAAAATGAAATAGCATGAAAATGAAAGATATGGAAGATGGCATACAAGCGCTAATACATTCATTTTCTAGAAAATATAAATCATAAAATATAAATACTTTAAAATATAATTCAGGAAAATGTTCCTGAAGTAAAAAAATACATAAACGTCTAGAGATTGAAAAGGTAAATTATGTCCCTGGGAAGCTGACACAAAATGGTCATATAAGCATATATTCTGCTAGTATTACTAGATTAAAAAGATAAAGAATTACGTGGTTAGCCAGCAAAAATTAAAAGCTACCATTAGCAAAAAAACAAAACAAAAACAGTTTGAACATAGCAATATTCAATGCTAAAGTTTGTGAAGTAATGCCTACACAATCCTCCAGGAAAGAAAATATCCAAGTTTTATACCTAGCCAAATGGCTGTACTAATGAAAGGCACAAATATTGGGTTATCGGAAAAGTCATGACATATTTTTTCTATGTTTTTCATTGCAAAAATGTGTCATGACTTTTTTGACAACCCAATAGTATAGAAAATGAAGGAATTCAAAGAATATCAGTCCTAAAAAATCTATGGCAAAAGAATTGGTAGTGAGCATTTGAATCTTTTTAGTTGTAGGACTATGATGAATATAAATATGAGGATTAAGGTAGTAGAACGAATTTCAAATGTCTAAAACATACCCTGACAATGTAGAAACACATATTAATAACAAAAGTTGAGAGGAAAAGATAGGAGATTGTATAATGGATGTATAATGAATTCCTCACCTTTAATATATGGGAGCAAAAGTGTTTCACTTAAATATGAGATATCAAGTAAAATGGATAGAAGTACCTTTAATTGATGAGAATGATAATAATAAGATTAGCAAAAATCGAGTGGAAAAGGAAGGGGAAAGAAGGCAGTATAAAAAGTAGACAAATTTCATTATTGCCTATAGAAGGTAATTACCTACCTTTGACAGGCAATTAAATTCAGTGCAAAGAAACAGAAGATTAAGGATGTTATACAAAATTAAAGATATGAAATATAACCTTTAGAATGAAACCACAATTCTCCTAATTATTAACAGAAATGTGCACCACAAAAATGTAAAATATACAGCATAGTAGTCTTTTAAAGCTATACGTCTACCATGCTTAACATAAAATCAGATGATAGAATCTAAACCAAATATTTTAGTCATAGCAATAAATTGACATGGACTTAAACTTACTTATTAAAAAAACTTAGAGATTGGATAAAAAAAAACAAAGCTCAGTTCTATACTGTTCACAGGAAATGGTTAAAGCAGAGAGATCCAGAATATCGAGAAAGAAAAGTGTGAGAAATGACAAACAGGGCAACAATAAAAGCAAAAGTAAAGCATGAGCTGTAATCTTAGTATCAGACAAGGTTTAATACAGACTTAGAAAAGCATTAATATATCACATAAGGGCACTGATAACACCAAGAAACAAAATTAACATGGAAGATATGGTAGTTATAGCTATGTAACTTCAAATGAAATAAGATCAGCCTTCATAAAGCGGAAACTACAATACAAGCTATTTGAGGAGAAATGGCAAGTAAAACAGAAGCAGCAGGAGACATCAATTCGCCTTGCTCAGCCATATCAGATTACTGAAAACTTTAAGACACAGTGGACTACAAAAAAAGCATAATCAATAAAGTAGATCTAATTAATATTTCACTGACTCTGAATCCTGAAAACAATGTATCTTCTTTTCAAATGCTAGACCATTCACAAAAGAAAGGAAGGAAGGGAGGAAGGGAGAAAGAAACGGAGGGAGGGAGGGAGGGAGGGAAGGAGAGAGAGGGAGGGAGGGAGGGAGGGAGGGAGGAAGTAAGGATGGAAGGAAGGAAGGAAGGAAGGAAGGAAGGGAGAAAGAAACGGAGGGAGGGAGGGAGGGAGGGAGGGAGGGAGGGAGGGAAGGAGAGAGGGAGGGAGGGAGTGAGGGAGGGAGGGAGTGAGCGAGGGAGGGAGGGAGGGAGGGAGGGAGGGAGGGAGGGAGGGAGGGAGGGAGGGAGGGAAGGAGGGAGGGAGGGACGGAGGGAGGGAGGGAGGGAGGGACGGAGGGAGGGAGGGAGGGAAAAGGGAGGGGAAGGAAGGAGGAAGAAAAAAAGAATGGCGGGCGGGGGGGCACTAAATCAAGCCCCAAAGAATACCAATTTAAGGCCACTATTTTCTAAGTAAATCTAAAAACAAAAACAAAAAAAAAACAAAAACAGGAAAATACTAACAAAATAACAAAGAAATTCTAGTACCTTAAAAAATTTAACACAATGTGTAAACACTCGTGAGGGAAACATTAAGTCGGTGCTTAGTGATGCAACAACCTGATCAAATGGAAAATTTATCACGTTCTACGGAGCATTACAAATATCCCAATTCTCCTAAACTATACAGTAAATGTAATGTAATCCCAAAGTAGCATTAGGATTTGGTTTTTAATTAGACAGGATGATGCTAAAATCATACAGAAAAGTAAAAAGCATGAACAACCAGGAAAATTCTATAAAAGAAGAGTTACCAGCCTTTTTGTATTTTCAAATTTCATAAAATTTAGGTAATTTTACGAGATTGTGTTACTAGTGCATGAATAGAGGGATACACAATGGAATCTGAATAAAAAGGCTGTAAATAAATATATATTGGAATTTTATTGACGATGAAAACATAGCTCAAATTGATGATGCAAAGATGGATTACACAATAAATGTACTGAAACCATTAAATGTACTTGAAAAATAATAAAATTGGATTTATGTCTCTCACTTTATACTGTTACGTCTCCCAGAGATCCAAATCTATTCTCAAAACATGGGAAGCAAAAAAATGTTTTCACTATATACTCTTGAATTTTAAACCACGTAAATGCATAAACTATTTAAAGCAATAAAATGCAAAGATACTTTCACTATGTTCAGTTTTGAAGCAGCACATCTTTCTGATTATGAAAGAAACATATGCTGCAGAAATGTGAGGAATGTAGAACATAAAGGAAATGATCCAGACAAAAAGAAATCCCAATAAATGCAAAAGGAAAGGAAAGTCTCATTATCTCCTTTTTCTTTTGCTTGTATTTAATTAATTTATTCAATTATACTTATTTAAATCACATCTAATATTCAATACTAGTGAATGATTTAGGCATAATACTTTTTAACTCAATTTCATGTCACAATTTTATTCTAACCCTTCACCGATGTCTTTCACATCAGTCTGTCATCAGAGCTACTTTTTGAATCACCTACCACATTTTTCTAAACTACACCATTTTCACCTTTCTTTAAGTTATTTGAAATAAACACCTTTTGTAGTCAACTTGTTTTTTTTTTTAGCTGAGCCATCCTGCCATCTGTTGGCAGTTCAGTGGCTGCTCAGCTCGGGCTGGGCATCGAACTGCTGTTGCTCAGAGCTCAGCTCGCACTCTTGAGCGAGCTCTTAACCAACTGAGCCACTCTGCCAGCCCTGAAATATAACACCTTTTGAATCAAAGTACTATCCTTTAGTGAATCTCAGTCTAAGCTACAAATGCTCTTTCATTAGTATATTTGTCTTTTTTCTTCCTACATCTATAACTTTAAAATATAACCACTGTTATGAGAATTTAAGTAATGAACTCCAAGGTTTTGCTTTGAGTACATTCACCAGACTGACTCAGTTTAGTGATTCAAGCTTACAGTTTGTTTAGTTTCTAACACCAAGTTCATTTAAAGCATTCCTTTATATCTTTTTTGGAGCAACCTCCATTTCCCTTAAAGGAATCAATACACTCTTATTATCTCACCTTATTCTATGGCCACTGTTGCCTAAATATGTCTTTGTGCTGTCCTTCCCACTGCACTAAATGTTCCTTGCTTCTATGGATGTTCAAATCCTGCACAGCTTTCAGGACTCAACACAATTC
Source organism: Aselliscus stoliczkanus (assembly GCA_033961575.1). NCBI lineage: Eukaryota > Metazoa > Chordata > Mammalia > Chiroptera > Hipposideridae > Aselliscus > Aselliscus stoliczkanus. The sequence goes on along the minus strand of CM066740.1, from coordinate 85,976,276 downwards.
TACTTCCCTTAAAAACTTTATTTTTTTATGTACTGAACTCAGCTCAGTTTTTTAATCTTCTGAATTCATAGAAATGTTTGTATATTTTATCAAGCAGTTTTTACTCATATTAAATAATTCAAATATTTTCTTGTCACCTTTTACATATCAGTATCTTACGCCCCCAAGTTGGTGGTAAATTATGAGTTTATGAACCATGTTTTACAATTCTTAGTATCCCATCTAACAGTCCATTTCACATAGTAGGAGCTCTGCCTTATGCAGACCCTGAGAAACTTTTTCAATTTTTGAACTCCTAGTTTATTCACTTATACAATGACAAGTGTTAGGCTGGATGATCTTCAAGGCCTGCCTCAAACTAATACTCCAATGCCAATTAATTGTTGAGAATTACTCATACTTCCCACTAGATGGCACCAAATAAACACTACTTGAGAAAACTGACTATTTTTGAGTTGTAAAAATGAATAATAATCAGAAAAGGTAGCCTGTTGTGTATAACAGTTATAATTTGTGAAATACAGAATCATAGATTTCTTTTTCCTAATTTTTAACTGGACATATATTTGGTAATAAATAATTTAATGAGTATCCCCCCAAAAAACATTTTTTTGGAGTAATGTTTAAGAAATGAATCCAGGGCCGGCCAAGTGGCACACTAGTTAAGAGCTGGTTTTGGGATGCCAGCGGCCCCAGTTCGGATCCCACATATGAGGGCCAGTGACACTGCCCTCTACAGCTAACAACAGCTCCACCTGGAGCTGGGCTGTGCGAGCCCCGGCGATGGTGTAGGCTGCAGCCCCCGCTGCAGTGGGCTGCCATAGGCTACAGTGAGTGGCCTGCAGCCAGCGTGAGCTGCCAACAGCCTCGGTGAGTGACCATCCAGAGGCCGAGGACCCATCTGCCTCATCCGGGAAGAGCGCAATGATGATACCAACATGGGCCAGTGAAGCAACGTCCTCCGCAACTAGACTGAAGAACGAAAAGACAGGGGAACTTGTCCGTTCCCCTCCCCCAATTCCCCAATAAAAAAATCTTAAAAAAAAAAAGAAATGAATCCAAAATACCTTATTTAACAAATATTTACTGGGTGCCTACTCCGTACACAATATGACAGTGTTTGAAGTTATGCAAAGATCCATCATACATGGATGCTCTTATGAGGAAAATGAGACATATATATATATATTTTTAAAACCATAATACAAGTGAAAAATGGGAACGTTCAGAGCATGCAGATATTGCTTTCAGCTGCAGAAATCAGCATTGGTCTTCAGGGGAATTGGGTATTTTAGATGAATTTTGGGTTGTGGGTGTAATTTATTGTGTCACATAAAAAAGAAAAGCATGTTGAAGCAGCCAGTGGAGGATACTGAATGTCAAACGAAGGTCTCTGGACTTTATTCAGTAGAAATGGGACAAAATCGAAGACTTTCCACAGAGCTTCATAAAGCTGCATCTGCTCCCAGAAAGACCGCATGAGCTCACTCATTATGGAATCTAAAAATATCAAATTCATAGAAGCAGAGAGTAGAATGGTGATTCTCCCCAGGGGCTGGAGGAAGGGAGAGACGGGGAGGTGATGGTGGAAGGGTACAAAGCTTCAGTCATGCAAGAAAAATAAGCTCAGGACATCGACTACACAGCATGGTGCCCACAGCTACCAATACTGCACTGTCTACTTGAAATTTTCAAAGAGGAGAGACCACATGCTAAGTGCTCTTAATACAAAATAACAACAATTAATAATATTAATGATAATAGAGGGGGTGGGACGAAACCTTGGAGGTGATGGATATGCCTGTGACATTGACGATGGTGACAGTTCCATGCATATATAATCATCAAGTTGCATACATTAAATATGTACAGCTTTTTACATGTCAATTATACCTCAATGCAGTGGGCTTTTTTTTCATAAAAAGACACATCTGCTGGTGGTGTGGCTATTTGATGGGAATAAGAGGAATGAAATAGGGCTACTGGTTGAAGGGAAATGACAGCACATTCACATGATGGCTTGAATATGAATGATGGTGACAGTGATGAAATCTTTAAGGCATCAAGGACCTTAGTGAAGGGGTGGGTTGAGGTGGAGGCAAAGAAACGAGAACAAAGATTAATAACTGGAGAATAACTCGAGAAAATGGGAACCAGTTTTGTTTTTGTGAATTATGAAGGGATTAAAAATCATCAACTCTGAACATCTCGAGTTTTAGAAACTGGCACTGCAGCCTCTTTCTCTCTCTCTCTCTCTCTCTCTCTCTCTCTCTCTCTCTCTCTCTCTCTGTCTCTCTCTCAATAAATTCCCTTTTTTCTGCTCAGTAGCAGCAGCAGCTCCCAATTCCTGTTTTTGTAGTATGCGACATGCTGGCTGGTGATTTAAAAAGCCCCTTGGTCTGCTGAGTGTTTTATGATAGCATCACCATCTTAAGAAATAACTCATAGCTGTCTTTGTTGAGTCTATTAGTAATAGCTACAGAATTGTGTAAGTCTTTTGGATCTTTGTCTCAAGGAACCTTTTCAAGGATTTTAGAATAGTATTGAGAAATACCCTGCATGGCCCTTTTCCTTTTTCTCAGAAGCACAAGCTCTCCATTAATTCAGTTCATCTTAGATTAACAATGTTAATCGAATACCAACTATATGCAAGGGGCTGTGATAAGCTGGGAGCACAAAGATGAGTAAGCCAACATTTCTGCTCCTTTGAGCTGAGAGAAGACAACACAGGACATTGATGGCGCCTCTGGTGGGAAGGGGAGGCACTGGTTGGTAAGGTTCCTGGAGGAAGTGATGCCTAAATCGAATCAGAAGAATGAAAAAATAAAAAAAATAATCCACACAACTGGAGAGGGAAGGATGTTCTAAGCCCAGGAAATAGCCTAAACAAGACTGGGAGACCTGAAACAGCACGTTGCATCTTAGAAACCACGAGATTGGGAACATAGAGTGCTGGTGGCCGGAAGCAGAGGCAGGAAAAACGTTACCGAGCCCCTGGCTGAGTGAAAGACCCCCGTCCGCAGGCGGTGGAGAGAAACACTGAGGTGTCTTAAGGGTATGACAGCGCATATTAGCATTTTAATTTAGAGGCAATGATTAATATTTTATTTTAGAAACAAGCAATACAGTATTTATTAAACAGAAGAAAAGGAGAAAAATGAGGTGAGTGAAAAAGGGGGAGGACCAGAGGAAAGAGGAAGAGATACAAAAAACTTGCAATCCACCTACTCCGAGACAAACACGTCTTTAATTCTGTACCTATACCTTCCGATTATTTCCTCATTCGATTATTATTGACCACATGCTCTGAGCACACCATGGGAATATTTCAATGTCTCAATCTAAACATGAATCAAAAGGGAAACGCTCCAGTGTGAACTACGTTTTATGTAGAGGTATTGGGTTGTCAGAAAAGTCATAATGCATTTTTGCAATGAAAAACATAGAAAAAAATACGTCACGGCTTTTCTGAAAACCCAATATAATAGCTGCACTGGCCGGCTCTCAGGACTGAGCCCTACCGTAACCATGACAACCTTCATAGCAAAAGGCAAGGCTGGTAAAGTTGCTCTGATTCAGCTTGGCCTTGCCATTCGATGCTTCATAATTGTTCATATCAAATAAATCACAGCCAGCCTTCATGCACGCTCTGCCGTGCATCTGAAATCGTAACATACCTAAATTTCATACTTCAATATACACTTGCCCATGTATGCACTTAACTGGCATCACATCTGGCCCACACCACAGGTGCTTCGGGATCCCTGAAGGATCTGGCAGTGGACAAAAGCAAAAAAGGAAAGTCTTTCTGTATATATTTTACACTCCTTTGTATTGTGCCTGGTGTAAGCTCCCGAGTACAAAACATGAGAAGAAGCAAATTCAAGAAGTAGCTGCCTCGATTCTCACAAACTCGGTTGGACTATTCAACCTTCATTTGATCAATGCGTGACCCACCTACTCGCACCTCTGCATCTCTATCAATAATTTCTTATCAATAATTTCTCTTTTTTCCTCTTTTCGTAGAAGTATACATAGGCTGTATATGCATTTATTTTTATGAGATTATTCTGCAAATCATTTTTGCAATTACTTATTAGAAAACTTCTTTTCACCCAGTATTATATTATAAGCAGCTTTCCATGTCATTTTTTTTAGTTACAACAGTTTTCCATTCTAAGGACATATGACATTTTACTTTGTCCAACTCTTTTTCTTAACAAGCTGTGGTGTTCTTTTTTCATTTTTTTCTGTTATAAACAACATTGCATTGAGCATCCATTAGTTATTTCCATATGTATACATTACCTTAGTATAAATGTCTAAATTGGAATTATTACACTACAAAACTTTACTTCTAGCATTAATAGCCTTCTTCATGGAACACGCAACTCTAGTTCTCACTATAAGCTTCTACACTAAATAATTCTTCTGCCTACAAAAATTTTGCCCCAGATAAAACAATATATACTTTATTGAACACAAACTCAATTCCAAGCACTAATCTAAGTACTTGACCTGTACGTACTTATTTAATCTTCAAAACAATGCAATGGGATAGGTATAGTTACTAGCCTCATTTTACCTACGAGGAAACGGAGGCGCAGAAAGGTGAAACTTGCCCAAGTGTACACAGCCCCAGAGCCTGTGTTTTCCAGTCACTACTATACTTGTCATGTCAACTCTCTCCCATCATTAAGGCTTTGCGTAAAGTGCTACCTTGTCCTAGGCTTTCCCAGGCCACTGTGGAAAGTACTCCCCGGTCACACGCCATCAGCACACTGCTTATTCAACAGCCGCCCTCCCCCACTCACTAACCCCCATCTAGTCTATGACAAATAAATGACAAGCATGTGGCAATATTTATTTAACTTGCTATTGAGAGAAACAGCAGGAAGACAAAATAAATTGTTCCAATATCACTCAGGAACAGGAATTTATATAAGCAGCCAGGAAAAGGATACCAAAACATGATAACTGAGTTAGATTGTAAGCCTGGCAAAGGTTTTACAATCCAGTAAGCCATATGAAGTTTGGTTTAACTTCTCTAACTAGGCTGCAAAATTACAACATCTTACCAATGCCCCCTTCTCTCTCTGATAAGGAATTTACCATTGGGTCTAGTGCCCACCCGGATAATCCAAGACGGTCTCAGATCCTTAATTAAGTTACATTTCAAAGACTCTGTTTTCAAATAAGTTTATAATCACAAGTTCCAAGTGGAGGATACAGACATATCTTTCCGGGAGCCACCATTCAACCCATTACAGTAGGTATGTATATAAGTATTATATATATGAATATAAGTATTATATAAGTACGAATACATTGCCAGCTCTCTGTTCCTACCCACAAGTGTGACTAGTTTTTGTGTTTTGTTATTATGGCATCCCTACCATTTAAAATAGTGCCTAATATATAGTAGATACTCAACAAACATTAGTTGAATGAATTAGTTAATAGGGTCACTCAAAAATATACTATATGTGTAACTGACATATTTTTATTTTATTTTATGAACTTCCTTATGAGTTTGGTTGATGATAACTGAATCCTTGAGGGCTCAATCTCAGGGTAAACTGCTAAAAGTGACTATTGGAGTCTATATCGTGGTTACCTAGTGCCAAGAAGCCTGGCTCCAAACTTCTCACTTGCTTTATGTGTCTCACCTTACAAGGACCTCTCGTGAGTGCATGTATCCATTCCACTGCTGTGAATCGCCTTGTCTCTGGGAGACTCCTCCCTGCAGTGGACGGATCTGCAACCTCCACTTCACTCAGCCCACGTGTTCAGCTACCCGTCCCACAAAGAGCTCAAGGCTGCATTAGTGATGCCCACCTGCTCTTTGAAACACAACGCAATAGAATTCAGGAAGGAATATTACTTCCACACTCGCCCTCACAGCACATTTATGGGAAATCATAAAGAAACACAACGCAATAGAATTTAGGAAGGTATATTACTTCCACACTCGCCCTCACAGCTCGTTTATGGGAAATAATAAAGAAACAAACAGCTTGTATATTTGCTGTTTCCCAGGGTGGGTATGAGGAGTTGTCAGTGTGGGATGGTTTCAGACAGGCCTGAGACTTCCCAGCTGGTTTCGCCACGGAATCCTAACCGTTTCAGCCGGCTTCCATCTTACATGAGCGCAGACCGTTGACAATCAAGGTCCTTTGCATCATGTCAGTTGACCCTCAGAACCACGTGTGAGGGAGGCAGAGCAAGCATCATGACACCTATTTTACATATGAAGGATCAGTGTTTCAGAAAGTTTATATGGTTTGTCCCAGGCCAAGAGATAAAGAAATGTCCAGGGCTGAAACTCAGGTTGTCAACAGCTAGACAGTCATTTTTATGCTTCCTTTCCTTCCTGCTGAAGATATCTGCCTGCTTCCCCACGCCTGTATTCATAGCCCTCCATAGCCATGAAATACCAAAATAATAACTGAGTCCGATGTGCCATCATGTTTTGATTCGCATGAATTGTCTCAAAATATAATCACTTTATATGTGAGTTTTAAACAGAAATATATTCATAACCACTTTATTATCTAAGTGAGGAAGGCTTGCATGTTATCTTTGTTTCTTTTCTTTCCTGAGGGCTATATTTCACATTTGTCCATTTTTATTTTATTAACAGTTCTCCAGGTGTAGTAATGCGTGATTCCGACTGTGTCCCTGTATAATTAGCTTCCCCACTCGGCTTGCTGAAGAAGTGTTTTCTCTCTGTGGGAAGGGCCATGAGCTAAGAAGGAACCCAGGGCTCAGAGTCAGGAGACCTAGGCTTCTGACCTCTGCCCCACACTGTCTGTTCCTGTATATTATTTACTTCCTTAAGTATCTGTTCTAGAAGCATGTAAAACGTAGCAGTGAATCCCATCTAATGCCTCTTACTTCAAAAGAAAGAGAAAACAGTCTCAAAAGTGTTATTTGGTCTTAGATGAAAGATGTTGCAAATACTAAAAGCCATTCTACTTCAAACTATTCTAAAGAGAGATTTAAATTTCTGCTGACACTGGCATGTTATATAGAATACAGCTTGAAGCAGAGCTCCCTTTATCACTGGCAAAGCTATGAGCTGTGGTGATGTGGATGGGGTGATGAGGTATTAACATGAGTCATGTCCAGTGAGGCCCTGAACGAGAAAGGATGGAGCATGGAACAGCGGGCCCCAGAGCCAACTACATCTTCCTTTTGAATCATCTACAGTGGACGAGTCAGATCAGATGGCCCGGCAAGAGATCAGCTTCTTCAGAGCCTCTTTGACCTCTCGGTTCCTTAGGCAATAAATGAAAGGGTTTAGAGCAGGGGTGACGATGGCATAGAAGATGGAAATAACTTTGTTCATGTTGAAGGCATGGATGGCTCGGGGCCGGGCATACATAAAAATAGTGGCGGAGTAGAAGATGGTGACCACCAGGAGGTGGGAGGTGCACGTAGAGAAGGCTTTCTGCTTCCCTGTGGGCATGCGGAGAACGGTGGCCAGAATGCATCCGTAGGACAGCACCGTGATGGACAGAGGCAAGAGGAAGATGACCAGTGCCAGAACAAAGTCCACCAACTCCGCTATGGACATGTCTGTGCAGGAGAGGTTCAGCACTGGAGAGACGTCACAGAAGAAGTGATTGATGACATTGGGGCCACAGAAGCTAAGGCGAGAGATGAAATAGATTTTCGCCAAGGAGATGCCAAAGCCAATGGCCCATGAAGCCAGAGCCAGGCGGAAGCAGAGCCCGTGGCTCATAGTGCTGGGGTAGTGGAGGGGGCAGCAGATGGCCACATAGCGGTCATAGGCCATGGCCGCCAGCAGCACGCATTCTGTGCACATGAGCGCGATGAAGAAGTAAAGTTGGACCATACAGTGAGTAAAGGAGATGCTGTTGCTCACAAACCAAAAGCTACACAGCAACTTGGGTACAGTCACTGAGATGTACCACGTCTCCAGAAAGGACAGGTTGGCCAGGAAGAAGTACATAGGCTTGTGCAGTGGCCGGTTCTGCTGCACCAGCATGATGATGACTGCATTTTCAGCCACCGTCAAAACATAGGCCACGAGGAAGATCAGGAACACTGCAGCACGCATGCCCCCGCTGCCCGGGAACCCCACCAGGATGAACTGGGTGACCCGGGTCTGGTTCTCCACCTCCATATTGGAGACACAGGGCTCAGCTCTCCTGGGGGAAAATCACTTGGTCAGACCCCACGGTGCAGTTAGAATCTTCCATCCTCTGCCTTCTCTGAGTAGCAATGACAGTAACAGTATCATTTAGTAAAACTGCATTATAGGCGAGACCATACGCTGGGTACAGTATGTGCAGAATGAGATTTAATTCTCACAGTGCCTCTTTATATGTGTTATCATACCGATTTGAGTGATGAAGAAACCGAGTCCTAGAGTGTTACTAATTAACTTACCAAGTTCCCTTGGTAGCATGGCAGGAATTGCATTCAAGTCTAAGTCTAAAGCCCATGTTCTGTGTAATATCCTCCAAGGTCCTTCACAACCACCCATGTCTCATGTGACACTGCCAGTTCCAAAGAATATACCTGATTTTCCTGGCCCATCATCTACCCAGAGCTCCGGAAGTTCTTCCTGACAGCTTATGGATCCCTCACCTGCTACTACTTTCTCTTCCATGGAGATGGAGGTGCAGCTGTCGTCATCTGTGAGGTACAAGGTGAGATGGGAAGAGTCATGCTTCTCAGAATGGAAGACCTGGACCATGTCTGCCCTTGATTTGCTATATGACCTTGAAATATTATCCTCTCTGAAACCCAATTTCCTCTTCTGTAAATGTAAATATTAATATGCATTCAGCTTATACCCCTATGGATCAAAATCCACATGAAATAATGAAAATGAAATTTTATATGAACTATAAATAACAGTAAGTGCGAAAGAGGCTATTCCCCCATCGGAGGGCATTAAAAAGGCAGGTAAGGGCTAACAAGAGGGAGGAGTGTGAAGGCTATGAGCCAAGCAGAGTGGTGAGCAAAAGAAATATGGGCTTCCTCTCAGAAAGCTTTCCATTGTTGCAGGTGGAGCTTTTTTTTTTAATAAACAAAGATAGAAATACATAATCAAATTTGAGACCTTTTCTGTGAAGGTTAAAAAACAGAAAACGATACCAGTATGACCTCCACGGAAGTGATGTTTAGGCTGAGAGTGATTCCAGGGCCCCAGCCCTGTGAAGAGCTGAGCTGAGAGAAAGCTGCACTGAAGAGGCCCCATGGCTGAGCTGTGATGGATGTGGAGGGCACAGAGGACCCGGTGGGCAACGTGGGCAGGCCCAGAATGCGCAAGTCCCCAGAGGTAGTAATAAGGGATCTGAATAGTGTTCTAAATACAATGCGAAGAAGGTGAAGGACTAGAGTTGAGTAGGGGTCCGGTATGATTTACTCTCTGGAAAGACAACTCCGTCATCGCCAAAGACTCCAGGGGAGCAAGAGTGGAAGTTGTGAGATCGGCTGGCGGCTATTCGGAGAAATTGACAGTACCCTTGACTACACGGTGGTTTCAGAGAAGTGGGTCGATGGAAGATACATTTTAGAAGAATCTTTAACAATAATCGATAGATTGAATATGGGCATAAAGGAACTACTACACATTACTCATACTACACATTGCTACCGTAATTCAATTTTGAAAAGTAATACATAGATAACATCTCTTAAAATGTGTACATTTTTTGGCACCTGGGTATACGTACGTGTGTGTGTGTGTGTGTGTGTGTGTGACAGATACATATTCAATCAGACACACAAAACAGAAACAAACATAGAGAAATGCCTGGTAAATGTATCAGAGAATTATTGGACTGAGTCTTGAAATGTAAATGAGAGAGAGGATGAGACATTCAGGCAGATGAATGAGTGGCCTGACTGCTGTGTGAGTGGACAAATTATGACTGAATGAAGAGTGAAAAGGGATGGAGGGAGAAAGAGACACCAAAAGCAGTGTCACGGGCCAGATCATGGAGACCTTCATATAAAATATGAAGGCATTTAAAAATTATCCTACAGTACAGAAAATAAGCAAGCACTGGCTGTTTTTCAGATGATTGTAACATCCTCATATCTCACCCTGGCTTCTGATGCGGGGATGGATTTGGACAGGGCAAGGTTGCCAAGCCTAAGAGACTAGTTGGAAGACCCCCTTACAGCGAACAAAGACACACACACACACACATACACACACACACACACACACACGCACACACACACACACAGAAAAACCACCTTAGCTACGTTTGTTAAAAAGACAAAGCTGAACATATTTAAACATATCTGTTCACAAACTACATATACTACTTTGCACTCCTAGAGGAACCTCGACAACAACAAAATATTCCCTATTCCTCATCAACTGAATGAAGAGTGCATGGGTGCTACTTATTGCATTCTAATAGGAGGACTTGACCATATTTATTGTAAGTGCATTATTTTATCATAAAATTTATAGACTTTTTCTATTCATAATAGTGTCTACTCAGGCCAGCCAAGTGGCACTGTGGTTAAGCGCTGGCTTGGGAAGCCAGCGGCCCTGGTTCGGTCCCACATGTGAGGGCCAGTGACACTGCCCTCAAAAAAATAAAAAATAAAAATAAAAAAATAGTGTCTATTCCACTGTAACATAATCAAACTTGTTACCCCTCCTAGCAGATTTTTACCATTGATCTAGAATCAAATATCCTAGCTTCTTCTCTCCATTCTATGCCTGCTGTGTATGGACTTCCCCTTAGTTTTGTCTGCATTCTGCACAAGTGTAGGTTCCAAGTAATTCAAATTTTATGAACACCTAAACTCCATCCCTGCTGAGACAAGAGCAGTTTTTGTAATCACCACCACAAATGAACTGCTGGGAAGATGGCCTGCCTATATTATGGGGAGCCTGAAGGCACGGGAGGATTCTGCAGGTTGGGATCAGAACCTGGGGTACTTACTTCTGATCCAACACCTAGAGATGCCCCTGAAAAGTAGTAAGGGGAATGTGTTCCCTCAGCTCACCACACACCTGGTTGCACTTAAGAGTTCAAAAGATGAGAAGATCCATCACCCGGACTGATTGCTGAGAACTGCAGTTGAGTAGAAGGAAGAAGTCTAACAGTAGAATTAAATATTTAGGACTTAAACACTGCTGTGTCATAGGGGCCTGGGACAGAGCTGCCTGCATTGTTAGAAAGCGATGCTGTGAGAGGGGATGCTTACCTCGGCTCTGCAGACTCTGATGGGATGGAATACGGAAAGAAATTGTTCACTGATTCTAACATAGGAAGAAGTAGAAAAGAATGATTCAGGTATTGAACAGATGTGAGGAACCCACTCTCTGAACCTAGAAGGAGAGAATGGGCACAGATTACCCAGCTGCTTCCCTCCTGACAGCCGGCACTAGAGGACAGGTGAGCCCCGGGACTAGGGCCACATTGGTGCCTGCCGTGGCACCAGGCTGGTCTCCGAGCACCCCTCGCCCACGCCTGCGGAGGCTGCAGTGGTCTTAGGCACACCAAGTGGGAACATCTTTGGATTCTGACGGTTTTAAATGCTATCAAGACTTTCTCTACATCTCTGCCAAGACCCAAGAGAAAAGAATGCTGGCGATGGCAGTGAGGTCTCTGTGGGACCCAGGAAAAATTTCTCTTGGCCGGCTGGTGGCAGTCTGATTTGTTTTATGTGACACCAGTTCCAGAGGGGAAATCTACTTATGGCCACATGCTTTGGAAAGAATCACATTTCAATGTATTCTTTGCTGAAACATGAAGAAAAAAAAATTACTACCTTTAAATCTACATACATTTTTTTGAACTATTCATCAAACTTCAGCTTACTTGAAACAGGACGGTTATATGTGCGTGCCCCAAGGGAGATATCAATATCCAAAGTAGACTTACATTACTACACTTGAGTAAGTTTTTAAATAGAGTTTTCATAATAAATGCTTATGTCATAATTGTGTGCTAAATAAATTTATCATGATGGGATCATCGTTACTTTGTCAGTTGCCTCCGGGAGCCACTTAACCAATGTTGCATAATCTGGGACTAAAGTCTAGTTCACTAAACATCACTTCTCTGTAACCTGCTGGACTCTGAAGCAGCCCTCACGGAAAGAAAAGCTGTCAAATTTACTGTGGTACATGAAATGGTACATGGAGATATTGATAGGTATTAACAATCCAGGCTGCCACACTTGTTTCTGGTAACTAAGCAGCCTGTAATATAGTTTGTCTTCCAGGGCTGAAGTATGCAAACCATATTGCAGCAAATAAAAATAAGTCACTTCTCTCAAATGTCTGCCTTTGATTTACCTCAAAGTCCCAGAAAAACTCTGACTTCCCCTAGAAAGTATAATTTTATATTATCCACAATTTTCCAGCATGGATTTGAGGTATATGGTGATATGGTGGCTACAGATAGAATGGAAATGACAATAGTTGCACTAACCACGTTCTCGTCACCTGTGTGGTGGCAGTGTGCCTCGGAGGCTGAAAAGGGGGAGCACATTTCTCCAAAGATAGAAATGCCCATCTATAGGGAGAGGGTTCTATGAATTACTGTGGCTGGGATCCTTCATACAAGCTATCTGGAGCCCAAATTTCAAACAAAGAACCCCAGATAGGTAGGAGGTGTTCGGCAGATACAAACTGGTGATATTCTATGACATGCTGACACTGCCTTATCCTGGAATTCAGCCATGATGTGTAGGCTTTTCTTGGAGCTGTTCTTGTCTGTATCTGTTGGCAATTCCAGGCAGGAGAATTCTAAAGATCCCTGTCCATGATATATGGGAAGCAACCAGGAAATCCAGGGAACTCATTCTCATTGTCATGTTGTCCCTGAGGTTCCTTGGCTGTTTACCTTCTTTTTTTCAGTCTTCTTCTCTCTGCTGTTGTGTTATGTCCAGGTTTTTTAATCATAGGGGCAGTTTTTTAAATTATTATTATTATTATTATTATTATTATTATTATTACTGCTGAGTAGTATTCCAGTAAACGATGTTAGCACAGTTTTTTACCTATTCACCATTTGGATGGACATTTGGCTCCATTTGGGGCACTCCTTAAACACTTACCCAAGCCATTTACAACTCTGCCTTAGCCTCCACTTCCTACTGTGCAGAGACTGAAGGTCACACAGAGGTGAACTCTTAGGGTCTCCTCAGGATTTTTCAAAGCTCGTATCCAGCCCTGGGCATGCATTTAGCTTTCTCAATTCTCCAGCAAAGACCTGGGTCTTAAAAGGCCATATTCTCCAACTTATGGATTTTTCTAACTTCTTCTTTCCCAATCTTTTTAGCCTGTCTGTTGCTTGTCTCCATTGCTATCCCCAGCCTCAGGCTGCTGTGGCCTTTACATACTTTTGGCAAATGCTACCTGAGAAGCTATTCCAGCCCTGAAAATGCTCTGAGGCAAGCTTTTATGGTAGTCCTTCAGGAGGCTGCCAGATAGGTTGAAACTTGCAAGCAAAATTCTTTCAGCATAAAGTCCATATTCTTATTTTTGGCTAGCAACCTGGACCAAAAATGTCACTATCACCTTCATGGCTGCCACCAGTCTGGGAGGTGGGGGGTGACAGGTGGCCACTTGAAATGCCCCAGTAGTATGTTACTACAAAGCAGCAGCTTTATGGATCTTTCCCTTCTTTGTTGTCCATTTTTCACTAGGTTCCAGAGTTTTGCAAAAGTTAATTCTGAAAGATTTTGCCAGCTTATTAGCTGTTTTTGTAGAGGGATGAAGTCTTAGGATTTCCTACTCCACTATTTTCAGCGATTTTTACTGAAATGTCATTACTTTAAAGTGAATATATATCTAATTTTTAAAGGTCTTTGTTATGAATTAATGTTGAATTATATTAACCACCTTTTTGCACCTATTGAGATAATCAATTATTTTCTTTTTAGTCTATTGATAGAGTAAAATAAACGGACTTATTTTTGGACGTTGAACCAAACTTGAATTCCTTGCATAAACTCCCCAAGGTCATGATCTATTATATTTTTGTAAATTACTGTATTTTACTTTGTAATATTTTATTAGGACTGTTGTGTGTTCATGAAGGTGTTTAGTCTGTGGTTTTCCTTTCTTGTAATGTCTTGGTTTGGTTATGGTGTCAGGGTAATGCTGGCTTCAGAAAATGATATGATAAGCGTTTTCTCTCCTATTTCCTAGAAGGGTTTCTGTAGAACTACTACAATGTGTTACTTTTGGTACAATCCATTAGTGGAGCCACCTGGACCTGAAGTTTTCTTTGTGGGAAGATTTTAACTGTAATTTAATTTCTTTCATAGATAGAAAGTTTTCAGGCTATTTTTTTTTTCATGTGGGCTTTTGTAGTTTTTTATTTTCCAAGTACTTATCTATTTCATTTAAGCTCTTCAAATGATTGCTGTAAATCTATTAAAAATATTGCCTTAGTATTTTTTAATGTCTGTGGGATCTGTAGATATGTGCCCTCTTTAATTCTTGATATGGTTGTGTTTATTCTCTTTGTTTCTTGATGCCTAAGATTTTCCAATGTGATTAAACTTTTCAAATAACCTAATTACGGTTTTGCTGAATTTCTCATTTGTTTTTCTGGGGATTTTAAAAAATTGCTTTCTGTTTTATCTTTTTCCTTTTGTATTCTATATATTTAATTTGATCTTCTCTGTCTAGCTTCTTAAGGTTACAGCTTGAGTCATCGAGTTGAGAAATTTCCAACACAAGCATTTAGTGCTTTAAATTTTTCTGTAAGTTCTGCTTCAGTGGCCAAGTACAAATTTTATATATCATATTTTCTTGTTATTAAATTCAAAATATTTTTCTAATTTCCTTTGTGATTAATTTATGGATTATTTAGAAGAATAGGGTTTAGTTCTCACATATTTGGGGGGATTTCCAGAGGTCTTTTTCTTACTTATTTCTAACTTAATTCCACTATGTTTAAAGGAAATACTCTATGATTTCAATTATTTTACAATTGTTAACACTTGTAGTCTTCTGTTGCTGGATGGAGTGTTCTAAAAATTTCAATTAGGTCAAGTTGGTTCAAGTATGCTATATCTTTACAGGTTTTCGTCTACTTGATCTATCAAATACTGGAGAATGATGTTAACGTCTCCAATAATAGCGGTGAATTTGTCTATGTATTTTTATTGTATTTGTAGTTCTGTTATTAGGTTATTAGAACAATTATGTGCCCTTGACTAATCAATACCCTTATCATTATCTGTCATACTTTTTCCTGGCATACTTGTTATTCTTCCAGTTACTTCATTTGAAGTTAATATACTCACTCCGGTTTCTGATTTTAGTATTGCATGATATGTCTTTTTCATCTTTTTCCTTTTTTTTTTTTTTGAGGGCAGTGTCCCTGGCCCTCATATGTGGGACCCGAACCGGGGCTGCTGGCTTCCCAAACCAGCGCTTAACCAACGTGCCACTCGGCTGGCCCATTTTTTTTTTTTTAAGGGCAGTGTCACGCCCTCGTATGTGGGACCTGAACCGGGGCCGTTGGCTTCCCAAACCAGCACATAACCACCGCGCCACTCAGTCGGCCCTCATCTTTTTACTTTTAATCCATCATGTCTTTTTATTAAAAATGGATTGATTGTAAAGAGCACATAGTTGCGTATTTCCATTTTTATCCTACATGATGTCCTCTGTTTTTTACTTATTATGTTTAGACAGTTTTCATTTAATGTTATTGTAGGTAAACTTGCATTTACATCTACCATCTTCGTTTTTGCTTTCATTTTGGTTTCATTTGTTCTTTGTTTCCCATTTCTGCCTCTCTTTTTATATTAATTATTTCATTTTACACCTATTGGTTTATTAAAGCTCTTTCAAGTGAGCAGTAAGATTTGGAAGAACTTTCCACTGACTAACTCCTGTCTTCATAAATGATACAGGGTGCGGCAGCACAGTGAATAGTAAGAATATTCTTGAAAGCCATTCCTGAAAGCCAACCTGTGTGACTAGCAATAACTTAACTATAAATTGGAGTGACTATGAATCACATTAAAATGTGTCCCACTGAATCCAAACCAGATGTACCTATACTGGTTTGATTAGTGTCCCCCAAAAAACATGTCTACCCAGAACCTCAGAATGTGACCTTATATGGAAACAGGATCTTTGCAAATGTAACTCATTGAGGATCTTGAGATGAAATCATCCTGGATTTAGGGTGGGCCCTAAATTCAGTGACTGGGGTCTTTATTAGATGAGGAGAAGACACGAAGAGTCACTTAGAGAAGAAAGCCATGTGAAGACAGAGGGAAGCAGAGACTGGAGTTATTCTGACATCAACCAAGTAACACGTGGTGCTACCAGAGCCTGGAAGAGGTAAGGAATGATTTTTACTGGAGTCCACAGAGGGATCCTGGCCCTATGGACATCCTGATCTAACTTCCAGATCCAGAACTATGAAAGAATACATTTCTGTGATTTTAAGCCACGCAGTATGTGGTGCTTTGCTATGGCAGCCCTAGGAAATGAGCACAGTACCCCAACTCAGTTTTCCCTTAGTTGGATCCCCAGAATGCTCACAGTCACTCCAGTACTACCTGCCACTAGGGTAACTAAGAAAAATGGAAAGAATGAAAATGTCATCAGCCCAACCAATTGAAATTAAAATTCTTAATTTTGAAAAAATTCGTAGAGCATATTTAAAAAAGAAAAACACATGATTATATACCTTGGAGGACCCCATGCAACTAAGGGTCCCTGAAGCTTAAGTTTATTAGCTTCATAGTAAATCAACTTCTGGATACAGAAGAGGAAGGTTAACTGCAAATGCGATGTCCTTGAACAGACTAGAGAGTACATGTAAGGAATGGCCATACAAATGGGCATGCAACCTATGCTGGGAAAGGGCGGTAATAAGACAAAGTGTGTGTGGGGGGGTGCGCGGGTGGTAATGGATGAGAAATATGTGTTAGAGTTAATCTAGTAGAGATCATGCTGGGGTCAAAATTTGTTGGAGTTGTACTATATGGCGTGCACTGGAAAGATAGAATTTGGAGTGAATGGCCACAGTGGGGCCCTTGATATGGAGATGATGGAGCTAATGCAATTATTGACATAGAAAAGTCCAGGGTATGATCACAGAAGTGGGCGACTGAGAGTGGGTTAGAGGTCAAAAACACTGGAAGGACATAAAAGTTAACTAACTGACGCCAGGGTGCTGAGTGGATCTGCTGCACAGATGTAGCAATCCCCACATGTGATGACAGAATTAGTGATAAACCAGTGTAAAATGAAGAGGATGGATGACAAATGAGGAAGAAAAGAGGGGATGATGGTGTCATAGTTTGATAGCACATGCTTCAAAGAAGCTGGAGTTATTTAGAGAAAAGTAACAAGCAACGGTCTGGAAGTGACACAGGATCCAGAAAGACAGCCTCTTCACTGTCCTACGAAGTATTAGAGGAAATACGGGAGGCAAGGGGCTGTATCTGAGAGGGCCGAGTTTTCAGTGAACAGTCAGGTTGAGGATAGAGCAAGAAAAAGAAGAATGCATTCAAGGAAGACAATCAGAATATAGAGCCTCTTACTGAAAATGGAGCACGAGTTTCAGGTGACTTCTGAAAATGATTGTCGCATCACAAGAGGTTAATAGTTTGGTCAGATGTGTAGCTAAATTGAGATAAAAACCCAGATGATGATGAAGGACATCCTATAAAGTGTGGACTTCATGTCAAGCCTCAGATAAACAGGGTTGCGAGGCAGGAACAAATTTCTTGGGATAGTCTCTTAAGGGAAAGTGATTAATAGGATTTAATTAAAACCTCATTCTCGACTGGACTCTATCCAAGTCCTCATTCCTTGTGGAGGCAGCAGCTTCATTTGGTACATATCACTCTGGCTTTGATTTCTTCACTTTCAACAAATAAAAGTTTATTGCTTTTAAAGCTTAATTTTGTACTTGGAAGGTTTTAGCTTATTTGTCCTATCAGAACTTAATTTTCAGGCCCCCAGTCCTTTATATATGCCATTTTTTGTTGCCTGAAGTTGTCTGCACATTTTTTTTGTTGTAATTTTTATAGCCTTAATAAAGGATGAACGGGTAATAATTTTTAGTGAGTTCTTCCATATGTAAATATGTATTTCTGTCACCATTTGAAAGTGAATGATGTCAAGAGAATGAAAGACAAGCCACACATTGGATGAAAAGTTTTGCAAAAAGACATACCTGATAAAGGAGTGCTATCCAAAATAAACAAAGTCATTTGAAAATGACAATAAGAAAACAAACAAGCTGATTTAAAAATGGCTCAATACCTTAACACCTACCTCACCAAAGAAGATATGCAGATGGCAAATAAATATATGAAAATATAAGCTGCACATCAGATGTGATCAGGGAAATGCAAATTAAAACCACAATGAAACTACGCACCTGTTAGAATGGCCCTAATCCACACCACTGACAACACCAATTAACTGGTGAACTATGGAGCCACAGGAACTCTCATTCATAGCTGGTGAGAATGCAAAATGGAGCAGCCACTTTGGAAGACAGTTTGATGGTTTCTTATAAAACTAAACATATATTCACCATATGATCCAGCAATCATGGGTTTGGTATTTATCAAAAGGAGTCAAAATATGTCCACACAAAAGCTACACACAAATGTTTATAACGACTTTATTCATAATCACCAAAACATGAAAACAAGGTGTCTTTCGGTAGGTGAATGGATAAACTGTGGTACATACAGGCGTGGAATATTATTCAGTTCCAAAAAGAAATGAACTATTAAGCCATGAAGGAAACTTAAATGTATATTATATTACTAAAGAAAAGAAGCCAATCTGAGAAGGCTACATACTATATAATTCCAATTATATGACATGTGAACCCATTTTTGCTACTGGAGGTAGGTTTGCAGTGATATATAATTGACATGTACTTATAAGTTATTCTGCTTATTATATCTACGAAACAAAGATGAAGTAAACTAATGGAATAAACTGGGGAATCAAAATTCAAAATAATCTTGGCAGGTTGGTGTGATATGTGAAAATCAATAAGAATTGGCAGAGCTAAATATACACACACATACCTACATTTAAGTTAAAAATAAAGAATGCAAAAGGTATAGAGACTTCATAACCAGTTTATAGAAAACAGTCTTCAGAAATTAGTTAAATAAAAGATTATGGTGATAAATAATTTTGGAAATAGATGCGGTGATGTTTGCACAACATTTTCAAATGCAATTAATGCCACACTTAAAGATGGCTACAACAGAAACTTTTATGTTACATATATTTTACCACAGTAAAAAAGACTATAGTAAAGCCACAGATATTTTGCATCTTTAAAGCAAATTTGCTTTAAAGTAAATTTAAAAGTAAATGAGATCCAAT
This sequence comes from Aselliscus stoliczkanus, assembly GCA_033961575.1. NCBI lineage: Eukaryota > Metazoa > Chordata > Mammalia > Chiroptera > Hipposideridae > Aselliscus > Aselliscus stoliczkanus. The sequence continues at coordinate 85,956,922 of CM066740.1, read as the reverse complement.
ATACTGGTCTGAACAAATACTGTGTCATATTATTTATTTCAGGATATCATATCACACTCTAAATGAAGGCACAAGTGATACTGAAACTTCTAAGATTGCTGTCATTCAAGAAAGAGCTAAAAAACACATTTGTGATTATCCTGGAGCAAGACTGTTCTACAGAGAGCTGGAGTATTGTCATGTAGAAAGAGGAACATTTTCCATTGTGTTCCACAAGTTGAAAGTAAACCTAACCAGTGGAATTCATCTATTTATTCACTTCACAAACCAGGTCTGCTTAATGAAGCCATAGATCATTCATTTGAACATTGATACTCATGAGACTTTTTTTTTTTTGAGGGCAGTGTCACTGGCCCTCATATGTGGGACCCGAACCGGAGCCTCTGGCTTCCTAAGCCAGCGCTTAACCACTGCGCCACTCGGCTGGCCCCACTCATGCAATTTTTAAAATGGGCAGATGAAGTGCTCAATAAATTATTGTTAGAGAATTTTCTGGACTGATTGCTTAGGCTTCATGTTAAAACTAATCAAACCATAACCCTATCTATCTTGCCCATTGGTATGTTCTCAACTATGAGGAAAATGCAGGCCTGTAAACATCCCAAGTAACCTCATCTTAGTAAATGGCATCACTTCCAGGTAATAAGCTCATGTATGAGATGATCTAAGACGAGGCTGTCTCATTGATTAATGACACGTAAATTATGTGGTCTGGCCTATATAAGGAAATTCATTAATCAGGTGGAGTAACACTTTATTCAAATTCAAGGATTTGACCATAACAGTCTTCTTTAGTGTACGCGTGGGAACCCCATCTATACTTATCTGATCTCCTGGTTGGTTTTTATGATAGACCATTAAAAGTTCTTACAGTCTGTCCTCTTTAGCTCTGAATTTCTCTAAAACTTTCCGGAAAGCAGCTATAACATCCTTATTCCTCAAGCTGTAGATCAAGGGGTTCAACATAGGTGTCACCACAGCATAAAACAGAGCAACCATCTTCTCCTCTTCCACTGAAGAAGCTGACCGTGGCCCCAGGTAGGTGAAGATGGCAGCCCCAAAGCATATGCAAACCACAGCGAGGTGGGAGGCACAAGTCCCAAAAGCTTTCCTACGCCCCTGAGTAGAACGAATGCGCAGAATGGCGGCAACTATACGACTATAGGAGAATAGAACGAGGGCACAAGGAAGCATGAGCACCAGAAACCCCGAGATGGCCACCATGAGCATGTTGAAGGAGATGTCCACACAGGCCAGCCGTAGCACTGCTAGGGTCTCGCAGGTGAAGTGATTCATAACGTTGTGACACGGGGGAAGCCGAAAGGTGATGACTGTTTCCATCAGTGAATTAATGAAACCAGCCAGCAGGCAGCTGGCAGCCAGCCGCAGGCACAGCCCTCCATGCATGGTGACTGTGTAGTGCAGTGGGTGGCACACTGCCACGTAGCGGTCATAGGCCATGGCTCCCAGCAGGAAGAACTCAGACCGGCCCAGCGCCAGGGATACACAGAGCTGGAGCACACAGCTGGGGAACGGGATGGACTTCCACGCTGACAGGAAGTGAACAAGCATCTGGGAGACAGTGCTGTTGGTGTAACAGATGTCCACAACTGAGAGAATGCTGAGGAAAAAGTACATGGGCGTATTTAGCCTGCTGTCCAGTCTGATGAGGAGGAGGAGGAGAAAGTTCCCCAGCAGAGTCACCAGATGCATAGCCAGGAAAAGGACAAAGAGAGAGACCTAGTCCCCAGCAGCTGGACAGCCCCAGCAGAATGAATTCACTCACCCACGTCCAGTTTCCCCCATCCATGAGCCTCTGAAGACCAAACCTAGTCATAAACCAATGAATACCAGACACGTACGGTGGCAAAGAGCCTGAAAGGTCATTTATACCAAACAGCCATCTAATATTAACTGGTTTCCCAGATTATATGTGTTCTTCAGGGTTGGGGAACCACGATAGAGCCCACTGATGTGGCTCAGATTCAAGGAGAGAAGAAAACTCTCCTTTCTTAAGCAGGAAAGGTTTTATTCAAGTGCTTAGACCAAGATTAACTGTGAAACATGATTCTCTTCCTTAGAGCTAACTCCTAACCCTGGAATTTTACTTCTTTTTGAAACCAATTTCCCCTCCTCACTCTCTCAAAATCCATATTGAATGGAACCTGATTTCAAGTCTGCCCTAATTCACTGGAGGGAGGAAAGTTGGAAGGATAATGGAATAAGGATGTAACACCAATAAGTAATAAGAATAATTTTTTTAACCCAAAAAAAAGGGTTAAGAAGTCAAATAAAACGTTTAAACCAAGCTTTGAAATTTTGATATATGTAAATAGCAGTTAAAATAGATTTTCAAAAGTAAGGTGGAGATGTTATAACTGACAATAATAGTAAACATAAACAGCATTCCTGCACTACTTTTTCTTCCCAGGATTGTGATTCAAGCTTCATAAAGTTTCTTAAAAAAGAAAGCCACCTAGAAACCTTGAGATTACCAGAAAATGTTAATTGGCTAAGCTGCTCTCCGCACCGCTTGACAAAGCATGCCTACACTGCTCAGAGGAACACACAGTTTAAAGCCAGTTAGCCAGATGCAGGTAACTTCTGACCATTGTGATTTAAGAATGAGCGGTCCGCACAAACCTATCCTCCGGGTGCAGATTTCCCGTGGGCGGGTGCTGAGGGGTGAGCGCAGTGCAGGGAACACGACCTGTAGTGGCTAAGCCCCGCAATTCATTCCTACGAATGCAGTCAGGCCTGTGCTAGATGCTTCATTTCTCAGACACATCTGAAAGAACTTTCTCCTCAGGTTGGCGACCCAAGATGTGTTTTCTTAAAACCAACTGCCAAAATGGGACATTTCTCTCTCCAATAGCCAAATTCAATCCAATTGTCACAAGAGCCAAGGAAGAAGCTGTGTGCTCAGGAAACCCTGGTTTTCTGACCCGTGGTCCTGAGAACCCACTGCAGCGCCTCTGAGCATGGCTGCCTTGCCTTCAGGACAGGAGGCAGCAGGGCTGGGGAGGGTGTAGGACTTGGAAGAAATAACTTTCTTTCCCCTCAGAGATAAAATCTCTACAGTCCAATTATGCTGTGCCTGTTAGGCTTCTGTTGCTTCTTCTCTGTATCGATTCCCTCACCATAAATTCTCATCTGCACTCAGAAGAATTTGGTTTTCCCAGACCCAGGAACATGAGAAGCGAACCCAAAGGCCCAGTTTCCCAGTCATCCCAAGACATTCTGTCTTTGCTGAAGTCTCACTTGGAGGAAGTTGCAACTTGCCCGTGACTTTCTGTCGATGTACTCATGATTGACTATTTAACCCCAAGTCGCCAATTATTCAGGGGCCACCTAAAGCACGTTTTAGCAACATGACTAAACATAATGTTTAGCAATATCACATGACTCTGGAGTTGTACATAAGCTATGATCAAATATGTCTTCACAACTGCTGCAACTATTTTGTGGGACGTTCCCCCTTTTTATCTCACTGTTAGAAGTTCCCTTTTGGCTGAGCATTGTCAAAATATATAACCATTTTTGTATGTGGATGTCTGCCCTCATATTCTGAAAATACTACAGATATTTGCTACCTACTTTAAGCACCTCCAATTATATCTCCATTCTACTGATATACACTTAGGTTGTTTCTAGTTTGTAGCTGCTGCAAACAATACTGCTATGACCATTCACATATACAACACACACAACACACACACAGTCATATATGCCCTATATATGTATTCATTTCCATTGCCTAGTAGTAGAATTGGTGTATCATAGATTATGTACATGTCCAGTTTTAGCTAATATTGTCAGTTTCATCAAAACAATTGTACTGATTAAACTCCCACCAACTATATATGAGGATTTCTTTTAAAAAAAAAGATTTTATTGGGGAATTGGGGGAGAAAACAGCTTTGGGGAATCAGGGAAGGAGAACAGACAAGTTGCTCTCCTTTTGTTCTTCAGTCTAGTTGTAGAGGACATCGCTTCACTGGCCCACGTTGGTATGATCATTGTGTTCTTCCCAGCTGAGGCAGATCGGTCATTGGCCATTGGACCACTCACAGCAGCTCACGCCAGCTGCCGACCACTCACGCTGGCTGCCAGCCACTCACGGTAACTCACGGCAGCCCACTGCAGCAGGGGCTGCAGCGTACGCCATCGCTGGCAACTCACAGCAGCCCAGCTCCAGGTTGAGCTGTTGTTTACCATCTTAGCTGTAGAGGGCCCAGCATCACTGGCCCTAATGTAGGATCTGAACCGGGGCCCTGCTTCTCAGAGTTGGCATCCCAAGCCAGCTCTTAACCAACACGTGAAAAAATACATACGATAAGAAAAAAATGTTAAATAGACTTCAACTTCTAAGAGGAATGCTGGGTTACTGAAAATAATTTGACTTCACAATGTATTTGATGGCTTTATTGGGAGTTATATCAAATATTTTTTAAAAACCACACACACAAATTTGCATAGGACTTTCCAGAGAAAAGAAAAATAGGGGATCATGTCTTAACTCATTGTATGAGGTTTGGATGACCCGCATACCAAAAACTGACTGGGAAAGTAAAAGAAGGGAAAATTATACTTTGGGCTCACTCAGGCAGATAGAAAACTCTCAAACAAAATAGGATCTATAAAACCACTTAAAACCCTCTATCGGCCATAATTGATTTCACAGATTCATTACACACAAAGATGCTGTTATGAAATACGTCTTTACTGTACTAAGTCACAAACACGACTGGCGATAGTTTACGGTAGAGGTGGGAAAGGTACAGAGCGATGAGTTGCGAAACTTAAGTTAACTGTTAGATATTTGAAAATTTGTGTGCAATGAATCTGTGAGATCAGTTGTACCCAATGGAGGGTTAATGCATCATGACAAACTTTGTTTTATTCATAAGATTTGTTTAATATCAGGACACAATTGATGTTATTAAATACATTAATACATTAAAAGGAGAAAAAAATCATATGATCACGTTAATATACAAAATTATTTTAAATTTAACATATATTAATAATGTTTAAAAACAGAGAACTTACTAATCTGATCAAATACTTAGAGAGCAAGTATCATATTTATTTTAGTTGTTTTGAAAGTATTCCCTGTAAGTTCAGAAACAAAACAATAACATTTGTTATACTCATCTTTCAACATTATACTGGTGTTCCTAGCCAGTGCAAGAAGACGGGGCAAAAAACAATAATATGAGGACTGGAAAAAAATAATAGTGCTGATATTTTAGTTGCATAGTATATAATTTTCTATATAAAGAATCCAAAAGAATCTACAGATAAATTATTATAATTAATAAAATAGTTAAGCACAGTTTCTGGAGTAAATCAATCAATTCCAAAGTCACTGTGAATTCAGTTTCTGGCCATAATGGGATAAGAGGGATGGTACTTATACTACTACCTCAAACAACTAGAAAACTGAACAAAATATACGAAGCAATGATTTTCATACATTGGACAAAAAGCAGTGCAAGACCGTGACCCCTGAGGGAAGGGAACTAAATGAGGTGAGCCACAGATGCACCTGCTCAGTGACTAGAGAGATTTTCCAGGGCACAGGATGAGGAGAGGGAGCCCAAACAGAGCCCGTGATCATTCTGAATTGAAAAGGCAGAGGTCACAGTTTCGGACATGGTACCAGGAGGAGGAAGGTACACGAAGAGGGGACTGTTATTTTTTAAATCTGAAGATGGGTATTCTTAAATCTTTTGCTAACTACCACTCTTTGCATAATGTGAGAAACTTACCAAAACCAGGAAAGGACCACCAGAAATGGATGAACAGAGTGATCTCCAGAGGTGACACAGGGCCAGAGCAGTTCACGCTCTCGCCAGCCAGAAAAGAAAGCCGTCTAACACACAGACATCAAGCAGGGTCCTCAAGAACATATAACCTCAGCAGCAGTACAAATTGACCCTATACTTTGGCCTGTTCTAGGTCCAACCTTACAATTCTTAAAAGAAATCCTCAAGGGCCGGCCGAGTGGTGCGGTGGTTGAACGCTGGTTTGGGAAGCCAGCGGCCCTGGTTCAGGTCCCACATGTGAGGGCCAGTGACACTGCCCTCAAAAAAAAAAAAAAAAAAAAAAGCATCAAAAGATCAAATAAATTCCAAACAATTTAACTGTGTTCCAGAACTAAGTACAGGAATATTTAAAGGAAAACAAAATTATCCAACAGAAATACATGTCTGTAATCCAATACAGAAATTCATGGCTGTAATCCAATAAAAATGTTTCTAGGCATGACAAGAGGCAGAAGTTTCTAGGCCACAGCACAAGTAGGGGAAACCCAAACAAACCACAATGAGGAGAAAAATCAATCCATAGAAATATATAAAGGCAACACAGATGATATAATTAGGATATACGCACATTGAAATAGCCATTATAAATATATTTCACATGTTCAAGAAGATAAAGGTAAGCCTAAGCATGATAAGGAAAGAAACCAAATATATAAAAATATTATACCCAATTCAAACTGCAAGGTGATGAAAAATATAACCTCTACAATGAAAAACAAGCTGGATGAAATCAATAACAGATTAGACACTACAAGAGGAAAATTAAGGAAAAATAAAAGAAATAAACATATATTAAGTCATGCAAATGATAAAAAGTATTCCTCAAGAGCAGAAAAAAAGCAATTACAAGCAAAGTTAAGGACATAAACTACGGAAAAAAGTAATACAAATGAGAGTAGAAATCAATGAAAATAAAACTGAAAAATAAGAGAAAATAAGGAAATCAAAAGCTGATTCAGTAAGATTGATAAATTTTATTCAGGCTGATCAGAAAGAAGAGAAGAAGATATAACTTATCAATGAAAAATAAAGAAAGGGGTGACATTATTATTGGTACTGTAGACATCAAAAAAATAAAGACAACACCCTGAATATATTTCATGTCAATACATTTGAGTACTTAGATGAAATGGAAATTTTTTGAAAGATCTGTGTTGCCAAAGCTTACACAAGAAGAAACAGATAACATAAATAGTCCTCTATCTGCAAAAGAAATTGATTTTGTAGTTTAAAACCTTCCCACAAAGAAAACAACAGGACTGCTGGTTTCTCCAGTGAATTACAGCAAACATTTAAGGAAGAATTATTACAAACTCTACCAAACTCTTCCAGGAAGTTGAAACACAAATTTCCCCAACTAATTATTTAAGCATAACCCTGATACCAAAAACATTATTACAAATAAATTTTTTAAAAACCCCACTACAGATCAAAATCACTCATGATCATAGATACAAAAATTGCTTTTAAAAATATTAGTAAATTGAATGCAGCTATATTTTAAAAGTGTATTATTTCCAAGTTGAGTTTGTTACAGGAATGCAAGTTAGTACAACATTCAATTGATCAATACTCCTCAAGTGTCAAGGCATGAAAGACAAAGAACAACTTGAAATATCACAGAACGAAGGAAACTAAAGATAAATAGCAAGTAAATGCAATGTGAATCCTGGATAGCATCCTAAATTTTTAAAAAAGTAATCAATCCTCTCTAATAAGGACACCTGTCATACACAGACATGCAGAGAGAGAAGGTCCTGTGAACACACTGGGAGAAGACGCCCATCTATAGGCAAGGAGGGAAGTCTCAGAAGAAAGCAATTCTGCCGACACATTCATCTCAGACTTCTAGTCTCCAGAATTGTGAGAAAATGAAGTCCTGTTGTGTAAGCCACCACTCTGTGGTCCTCTGGTATGGCAGTCCTTCCAGTGAATTAATAAAACAACAGAAATGAGATGATAGATATAAAAACACTGAAAATTAAAACTATTCTAATGTAAAGTAATATTGCCCAACTTAACAATAATAAAAGTAATGCTGCACCCATATTTCAATATGCTCAATGCATGGTCACCTCCTCTATTCACTCATTAGTATGGAGTCCTTAGATTTGGGGCACTTGAACCTAAATAACTATGGTAAATGAGATACTTTCTAAAATGCAAACTGAAACGAGAAGCACTTCATCTTCTCTCAGAAGATTTCCCCAATATCACCCTCAGTCCACACCCAGAAACAAAAATCCCTTCTTTTTTTGAATTTCCAGAGCTCTTTCCATGCATAGCTTGGGTTATCATTTTGTCCTATTTTCCTATAATTGTGTCTCAAACTACAGCCCACAGATCAAATTTTGCCCACCAACTGTCTTGATATGACCCACAAGAATTTTTAAAATATGTTTAACTGGTTGAAAAATCAAAAGAATAGTATTGTATGACTTGTGGAAATTACATGAATTTCAAATTTAAGTGTCCGTAAATTAAGATTCATTGGCACTATTCACACTCGATCTTTTATGTACTGTCGTCTATGGCTGCTTTAGTGCTGCGATGGTGGGCTATATGGCCCACAAAGCCTAAAATATTTCCTACCCGGCCTATTACATGAACAACCCCCGCCCTAGAAGATTGTCCATTTCCTGCAGCAGTGGCCACAATTACACACAACTCTGATACTCCCACAATGCCTTCAACAAAGTGGATGCCCACAAAATGAACACCTGTAGTTTAATGTTAGAAAAGGCTGCAAATAAACATAAAGTTGGTAACATGAAAGGAAAAATTTGAACCCATGGCTTTGTAACTGAGGACACTGGGATGAGATTCAGCGATACTTAGGTGGAGACTGATGTCCACAGCTAAAGGGGGCCCATTTTCCTATACCTCACGTGGACTTTTAGCCTTCATCATTCTCATATCTCTTGTTCTTGCACCCCCCTCCTCTGCACTCTTAACAATGGGCACCATAACATGTTTCACAGAACAAATATGGACCATGGATGCCCTCCAATGTCTGAGCCCCAACTTTCAAATGCAAATCAACTAAATACAAATCAACTGACTTAAGAGACAACGGGAAGAAAGTAAGACTCCCGCTCTGGGACTTCTTGAGGACAGTGAGAAGACCCAGGCCTCCTTTCCTTACCTATCCCTTGTTTAACCTTTTCTCCTCCCTGCCCCAGTTTTACTTTATTTAGGTTTGTCAGCACAGGCGAGGTGCACTCACAGATGATGCCAGCTCACTAGGTTTACAAAGGTTGAGCGGGCCTTGGGGAGAGGGGGGAGTACAAGAAGGTTCTCAATGTGGAGACTTGAGGGTCACATCTGCATGACAGACTGACCATCCTGATAACCCCACATCCACATAAAAACCGTATCATCTTTCATTGGCTTACCTAAGAAAACTGCTTTCCTCTGACTAACTATGTGTTTGATATTTTATGCATTTATCTCATTGTTTAATTGCTTATTTTATTTCCCAAATTTCAGAGAGAAAGTTTGCTGAATTTTCAGAAATTAGACAGCTTTATTTACCTTTTGAATGAGACTCCATATATATGAAATATTTCTTGTCAAATTACTCATACACCATTTAGCAGTAAGTGAATTTCAGATTTTCCTTAGCCAATAATGTCACTCTATACAAAAAACCTTTAGTTATATCCTTATCAGAGTCAACAAGAACTGTAGTTCTTGCTTCTCCATTCAATTATTTCCATTATAGGCAGAGTTTGTATGTCCACATGTAGCAGATCCTACACAAAAACATTTAATCTACCTTGATCACAATCTCCTCCAGAATAGTGTCTCATACAACTACTGGATGAAGCTACATACATCAGACATTATCTTAAGTGAGTATTCATATATAAAAATCATTTTATTCCCAATGGAACCACCATAAACTTGTACAAAATTTGGATGAATAAGAACCAGTTGTACAAATTAAAATCCATGACTAGGTGGATGATTACAAGCAATGTGACAAATCAAAAAACCAGTAAATGGTATTTTCTTCAATTACTCCCAGGCCATATGAATGGAGATTGAGTAATTAGGAAGTTCTGCTACAGCAGTGCTTAATTCCTCTGAACAGGCTCCTGTGACATAAAAATGCCCCCACGTCTCACACCCCAACCCAACCACTCAGCCTCCTACCCCACATCACCAGCACACGGCTCATCTTCCTGGTTGCCATGGCAATGCAGTTGATGCCTGTCATATCTGAGTGGAGGGGGAGAAAACACAGGCAAAGCTCTTTTCTCTAAGTGATGCTCATGATTCATCAAATTGCCAGTTTTGACGTGAATCCAGATAATTTCCCTAATAGTTTCTGCCATGCTCCCTTCACCTCCTTATTCCTTACACTGTAGATCATGGGGTTTAGCATGGGGATCAAAATGGCATAGAAGAGAGAGATCAACTTCTCCTGAAAGACAGAGGGGCCAGAACGGGGCTGGATGTAAGTGACAATGGCCATGCCATAGCACAGGACAACCACGGTGAGGTGGGAGGCACAGGTTTGAAAGGCTTTCTTTCTTCCCTCTGTGGACTGGATCTTCAGGATGCTGCAGATGATCTGTACATAGGACAAGAGTACCAGGCAGAATGGTGTCATCAGCAGGACAATGCTAGAAACCATGATGGCAATCTCGTTGGAGGAGGTGTCCACACAGGCCAGCCTGACCACAGCTAGGAGCTCACAGGATATGTGATCAATAAACTTGTTGTTGCACATGGGCAGCTGAAAGGTGATGGCGGTCTGCATCAGAGAGTTGACAGAGCCACTGACCCAGGACGTGACGGCCAACCTGGTACACAGCCCTCCATGCATGATGACCGAGTATCGCAGGGGGTCACACACAGCCACATAGCGGTCATAGGCCATCACCGCCAGCAGAACAAACTCAATCCCGCCCAAGCCCAGGGAGAAAAATAGCTGGGCTGCACAGCTCACGTGTGGGATTGCTCTCTGTTCTGCAAGAAGATGCGCCAACATCTGAGGGACGATGCTGGTGGCATAAGAGATATCGACAATGGAGAGGTTGGTGAGGAAGAAATACATGGGAGTGTGAAGTCGGCTGTCCAGTCTGATCAGAAGGACAATGAGGAAGTTCCCCAGCACTGTCAGCAGGTACGTGATGGAGAACAGGACAAAGAGAGAGACCTGAGTGTCCCAGTCATTGGATAAGCCAAGGACAATAAACTCTCTCAGCCACGTCTGGTTATCTGTTCCCATTAAAAAATGTGAGGATTATTAATCTGCAGAGAGAGTTGGAAATGACAAGCTGTTGAATCAAAGAACCACAAAAATAACTTTTTATGAATACCTACTATATACAACTGGCCAGCCTTAGTCACATGTTTCAGATCATTTATGGGCCACCATCACAGGCTCTGTCTTGATATACATTGATTCTCTTCTGCATCAGAGACAGGCCAATGCCTAGATAAGGACAGATGTGGCCTCAGGGAGGCCCACTTAAAGCCTGGAGACAATGAAGTTTGGTTTTAGGAGCTCTCTATTTTTACTAACTTGCCTAAGATTTACAGTGAGAAGAGCTTCTTAGGTGGCAATGGCGCATAAAATGGTAAACCATGAAAAAGAAAAACCAGCTGGAAAGTTACAAAAACTACCTTAAATATGTCAACTAGGCCCATCTTGATGAAATGGGTAAAGCTATTACAAAAGAAAAGTGTTGAGAAGAAGCTGAGGCTTGTGAAAAAAAATCTGGAATTAGAGAACCTAGGTTTGAAACCTGATTTTATTTAGCAGCTATGAGATTTTGATTTAGTGACACACTTTTATATATGAAACAGGATATTATACAACTTTCAAGTTCGTTGCAGCTCAAATGTAGGTCATGTTGGAGGAAGTGCCCTGTGAATTGTCCCGGATGAAAATTAGTAACATGACCTCCACTTTGGGATAGATAAGGTAACAAATGTGATTTTCCTATGCAAGCCCTCCACAGAGTCAGACCTTAATAATATTGGAGGTGATCTTGAATAGTACTAAGGGCTCAGGATGGGTTGGGTCACTGGGGACCCTTTGTCTTTTTAATGGCCTTTGATCTCTTCAGCCTCAGTGGCATACAATGGGGTAGGGCATTGTAATTGTATCTTGTTCCTTTTCTTTTTCTCTTTACTTGCTGCTGTCAAGAATCTATCATTTGTTTATCAGCTCAAAATAAAGCAAATGAGAGATTGGATGTTTGACTTTGTATTTACAAGAGAGGAAGGGAAGTGAATGTTTAAGGACCCTTCTTCATTGTCCAAGGCAAAGAAGAAAGCATGAACTCAAGGAGATGTGCAATGGAATGGAGTTTCCCTTGTGTTTTATTTTGTCTCAGAAATGCTTTTTCAATGGAACTACCCTGTTTCCCCTAAAATGAGACCTAGCCAGAAAATAAGCCCTCGCATGATTTTAGGTGCTAAAATATGGCACCTTGGCATACTAAATATTTTAAACTGAAGGCGTTTGTGGGAAAGGCACCCTTCTCGCTGAAACAGGTCATAAAACCCTCATGTGAGGGGTACGTGTCCTCCATATCCTGGAGGAATCATGCTAGGGCTTCTTCTCCGGCTAGGTCTTATTTTTGGGAAACACGTTATATGCTATATCACTTTTGAACACTAAACAGAAACTGTTTACAGTTTTGAAACAATTTATAGAACCAATTTATTCTTATTATTTCTCCATACCCACATATTCACTAACTTTCCTTCCCTTGCAGTGTACAAAATACGGGAAAGAAGGAGGTGAAGGCACTAAGAGGCTCAAGAGCAGAAACAGAGCTGCCTGCATCATTCCAAAAGGATGGCTAGGGCCTCTGAGCAGAAATGTGAAGACTGTCTACATTTCAACACTCTTATCTGAGAAAGGACAAAAACAAAAAACAAAAAAAAAACACATAGTTCCAGAAACACCCATCTCTTTCATGGTTTAAACACATGCATTTTTATCAGCCTCTTTCTTAATCTGATCTCCCCCCCCACACACTCAATAGTGCCTCCTCCTTTTCTGCTCTATCACAATCTTTGCACCACCACATCTTACTCTTCTTTTCTTCAATCATGGTCAGACTGAGAAAACATTGACTTGCCTCAAAGAAGACTTTCTAATTTAATTCTAAAACATCAAGCAAATATTTGATTTTAAAAATCTGTTAGCTATTGTTGAATACACAGTAGAAAAGTGAACAGAAAGTAGACATTTCTTTCTCTATTAATTTGGCAAACATCTATATTTCTCTATTAATTTGGCAAACATTTATAAGTGTCATCTTTGCTAAATGCTGATTATTTCAAGGTGATTATTACACTTCCCTGTGCTCAAAGATCTGCAACTAACATAAAATAATATTGAATGTCAACTGTAAGTGATTAAAAAAAAAATTTTTTTAACAAAAAAATCTGATCCATCCAAAAAAGACATGACACAAGAGAAATCATCAGCCTATCACTTGTCCCCCTGTTGCATGTGCAAGCTGTCTGGAGAACACGACAGGCACATCTCACTACCAATGAGCGACATCCCACAGAAAGTAAACCTTCAGGACCCAACCTCTTCTGCTTCTTGGGACCTGAAGCAAGCTCCTTGGCCTCTCTGAGTCTCGTAATTCTTCATCTGTAAAATGTGGCTAGTATTGGCCAGCTGAAAGGGTCATTGGAGACATTGAGGAGTTGAAGATCCAATGTGCCTATACGAGTGACTGAATTAGGACAGCTTCCCATTATTTTATAGCTGATCTAACCTTTGATTTCATGCTCTCTAGCTCTCTCAGGGTCTGACTCATTCATGTAGTCCTCTCTTTGCCATCCTAGGGTTTTCTGTGCTCCTACAGGGCTCCTTTTCCTTCATTACAAAATACACACAGGCCTCTGAATATGGGGAGAGGAATCTTGGCTGTTTGTCATTCTAACTATTTATTCCTTTCACCTCCAGAGTTCTCAAGTGATACGCTGGGTTTATTTCCTCACAACATTCATCCTTTAAGCCATGGAAGTTTGGATTTCAGCTTCACAAATCCATAGAAACTGTGCTTTGAAAGGTCATTCGTGGCTTTCTAGTCATGAAATCCAGCCACTCTCATTTGATTTTCATTGTTCACTTTTAACAACGTTAACTATTTGCTCCTTCAAACTCTCAACTCTATCATACGCTGTTGTTCTGATTTTCTTCCAACCTATTATTCTCCATCTGCATTCATGGATAATTTTTTTAAATTCTCCATTACTGTGTACATTTTGTAAGGTTCTGTACTCACAGTTTGTACTCTTCTTTCTATAGTTGTTTTTGTTTTCCCTGAAGGCCTTGTGTTTTCTAACTGCAAAAACTATTATCGACATATTATACGAAGTTCACGTTCACTTCAACATTTATCTCCTACACTTCTCTCCAAGGATCTACATGCTTTCCCCAACAGCTTAATGAATGTGTCATAAATATCTCACCAGTGACTCTGCTTGTCTCTCCACACGCTCTGTTCCCTCCTGCCTTTCCTATTTCTATAAACAGAACTAAAGTTCCCCCACTCTCCTCCTCACCACTCCACAAAATCAATTCTTTCTTTATTTTTTAATTACACATCTCCCACCTTTCCCATAGTGTTCATTCACAAGCTTGTCCTTGCCATTCCCATCTTATAGAGCACCACAGCTTCCTTATAAATTTACCTGACATAACTCCCCTCCACTCCACACATCCTACACACTCCCTCCAAATTAATCATCAAAATACAGGTTTATTCACATCACTTTCATGCACAAACAGATCTCTGATGTCTAAATGTATACAGAATGAAGCTTACCCTGGACAGAAGAATTTCCACACAACCTACAACCTGGCCCTGCCCTATTTCTCCATTTTATTTTACTTTCTATGGTATTATTACTGTACTGTGTGTTTTACAGCAAAGTACTTGATTAAAATAACTGAAATACCTTTCACTGATAAGTTAGCTGATTATTCTCAGCCTACCAAGGCTGCTATTTATTTCATAGACCATGCCTTATTTCAAAAGCATTAATACTCAAACATAGCTTTTGTCCACACTCATATAGCCCCTTTTGGGTGTAATGGTAGATAAAGAAAATACAAATGTCATCAGCATTTGGGAAGCCAAATGAAGAAGGAAACCTGTTCATCAGGTGCTCTTAGCACACCTTACATTTAATACCCTCTCATTACTTTGGGATCGGCTCCATCTCGGTGGAGCTGGGTTACTGCCTGATAATGGGCCTCACATCGCATCGCTCTTATAGGCAGCCAGAGCATGGTCTTCTCTATAGATTTCCCTAAATATGTATTTTTCATTGAACTCAAATAACTAAGGGGAAAGTGTGGGAATGTTTTTCCATTTGTCTGTACAAACAGCCATGCAACTGATAATCAAAATTAGTGAAAAGCAATGAGCACAGTTAAGAACCAGATCTATTTAGCTCTTTCAGTGTGTTTTGGTTTCACTTCTCAGTATCTGTCCTAACTCTGGCTACTTTACCTTTTTTTTGCCAGGTCCATAATGTTCCCTTAATAAAGAATAAAATCTGGGCTGGCCGAGTGGCATAGTGGTTAAGCGCTGGCTTAGGAAGCCAGCGGCCCCGGTTCAGGTCTCACATATGAGGGCCAGTGACACTGCCAAGAAAGAAAAGAAAGAAAGAAAGAAAGAAAGAAAGAAAGAAAGAAAGAAAGAAAGAAAGAAAGAAAGAAAGAAGGAAGGAAGGAAGGAAGGAAGGAAGGAAGGAAGGAAGGAAGGAAGGAAGGAAGGAAGGAAGGAAGGAAGGAAAGGAAGGAAGGAAGGAAGGAAGGAAGGAAGGAAGGAAGGAAGGAAGGAAGGAAGGCAAAAGTCAAAGGAAAGTCTCTTCAATAAAATAATGATGTTGGGAACACTGGACTGCTGCATGCAAAACAAATGAAACCAGAACACTACACAAAAGTTAACTCACAAAATTAACTCAAAAGGTATTAAAGACTTGAAGGGAAGAAGAGAAGCCATAAAAACACATAGAAGAAAACATAGGTGCTATGCTTTTGGACATGAGTCTTGGCGATGTTTCTTAGGATTTGACTCTAACGGCAAGGGAAACAAACAAATAAACAAATGAAACTAGATCCAACTAAAAAGTTTCTGCACAGCAAAGGAAACCATCAAAAAACAAAAGGGCAACCAGTCAAATGGGAGAAGATATTTGCAAATAATATTTTTGATAAGGGGTTAATATGCAAAGTATATAAAGAACCCATGTAACTCAACAACAACAAAAATCAAACAACCTGATTATAAAATGGGCAAAAGATTTGAATAGACATTATTTCAAGGAAGATATCCAGATGGCCAATAGGTACATGAAAAGATGTCCAACATCACTAATTAGGGAAATACAAATCAAAACTACAATGAGATATCACTTCATGCCTGTCAAAATGACTGTTTTCAAAAAGACAAGAAATAACACATGTTGGTGAGTGTGGACAAGGATGTGGAGAAAAGACAAACTTTTTTTTTGAGGTCAGTGTCATGGGCCCTCATATGTGGGACCGAACCGGGGCCCTGGCTTCCCAAGCCAGTGCTTAACCACCGCGCCACTTCGCCAGCCCGAGAAAAGACAAACTTTGTACACTGTTGGTTGGATTGTAAATCGGTGCAGCCACTAGGGAAAACAGTAAGAAGTTTCCTCAGAAAATGAAAACTAGAACTACCAGGTGATCCTGCTTTTCCGCTTCTGTGTATTTAGCTGAAGAATACGAAAACACTAACTCAAAAAGATATATGCAACCCTATGTTTACTGAACATTATTTACAATAACCAAAATATGGAAACAGCCTAAATGTCCATCAACAAATGAATGGCTAAAGAAGATATGGTACACACACATACACACACACACACACACACACACACACACACCAGAATACTACTTAGCCACAAAAAAGATGAAATATTGACATTTGTAACAATATGGATAGACTTTAAAGGTGCTATGCTAAGTGACATAAGTCAGATGGAAAAGGGCAAAAACCATAAAAATTTCACTCACCAAACTCATAGATACATACATACAACAGGGTGGTGATGACCAGAGGAGAAGTGGGGTACAGGTAAGGCAAAAAGGGTAAAGGAGTTCTAATGGACGGTAAGAGATGGACACTAGACTTCTGATAGTGAACATGCCTAGAGCATACAGATAATCGAATTATAATGTTGTATCCCTGAAACTTACATAATGTTATTACCAATTTAATTACCTAATTAATAACCAATTTAGTTACCTAAACTTTAAAAGATAAATAAAATTATTCAAGTATAAATAAACAAATATCTAAGAAATAATATTACATGGGAAGTTTAAAATATGAAGTACCTAATCTTATTGTGAACTAGTACATGAATCACACTAACACTGAAGAAAAGTCAGGGGTAAGTATTGGGAGAAACACCAAAGTTTCTCAGTTAAACTATTACCTTTTAAGACCTTGGTTAAAAATACCTCCATATGTGTTCTCCCATTATCCAGTAATTATTACTTACACAAATATCAGGACTGAAATGTTCTCTCGAAGACAAAGAAATAAAGACAAAAAGGGGGTGTACAGATTTCTCACACAATTCCTTTTACATGATAAAATACACCTAATTTAAAAGTTAAATTTTAGTCAATCATTATAGTCTTTTTTAAAAGCAAATTTACACGTTGATTCCATGGAAACTGGTTACAGTCTTTGGATTATGAGAACTGATGCAAATTATAACAAATTAAATCTATTTTCACCCTATTCTACCTCCATGAATTCAACCAAAATTACTTTTCCTATTTGTTTCAATCTACTACTACCTGAGAACGTCTTTGGCTGAAAATATATGTCATCTGAACAAGAAGATGCAGTGAAACATTCAGACAAGCATGCTAGCTGATGTTAAAACCAGGACTAGTATTTACCTGGTGAGGGTAGGTGGGGAGGTAGATAAAACTTGGCTTAGTGTGTTCCTGCCTTCCTTTTACTGATTCTGTCTTCTAATCCTTCTATGAGCCAAACAGTTTCATGTTATCTCTGTCATTCTCTAAACCAAGGCCTGCCTCCAGTAGAAATGACCCTGGCTCTAAAATCGCCCTTTGCTCTCCGCTTCTCAAAAAGACTTATCAGGAGTGTCAAGATCTTAAGTTAAGGTAAATATATTTCTAGTGGTAAGTGAGGCAGTGGGTTTTGGTAATATTTTTGGTAAACACCTGATATTTTGGGATCATGGAAATCAGCATTTCCCAACTAGCCAATTATAATTTATTTAAACTCTGACCAGGGGGTCTCCCAGATGGAAGCCCCTTCTATGCCTCAGTCCCTACAGCTCTGCAGTATGCCTGCGAGGAAAGAGTATTAATAGCCCCAAGTAACAACATGGCTCCTCAACACAGAGCATCCTTTTAGCCCTTACCACACCTTCTCCCTAGTCTTCCTCTAATAGTACTAAGACGGTCCCAAAGACCTGTGGGCAACTGCTCATCAGGAAGTCAGAGTATCCTGACCTACAGATATAATCAAATGAACACTGACAGAACTTTCCTATGTTGGTGCCACTTAGACAGGGTTGTTATTTGTGGTTCTCTAGTGATGTCTTTAGATCCCAGTGTTCACATTTTTTAAGTCAATTTTAATTACATTTAGTTTCCATTGCTAATCTATGGATCACCAATCAATACTCAATTAAACTTTACCAAGGATGGAAGTCTTCAGAGCTTAATGTGTGTATGTTTTCCATTTGCCCCATTCCTTGCCACACATTATTTTCCCACTCTGGTTAGTGTATCATATATTTAAAACCATTTAAAATAGTTTCCACTTCTGTTGGCTGGCTGCTTCAATAAATTATCTTCTCTCTCTCTTCCACTAAATTAAGAAGTATTAATTTGAAAAGACGCAGGAGATATGCACACTACAGAATGATTCCTCAGTGTCTCAACTTCCAGAGTTATACTGCTTTTCAGAATACTAATCCTTTCCACTATTCATGCCAATTCAAAGAGTACATGGATGGACAAAGCTTTGGATCAGCTTTGAAAATCCAATCTGAAACACCGTGAGGCTTAAAGGTGAGCCCTTTCCCCATATTATCTTCCATACAGAGATGATGCCCAAAAGTTAGGGATAAAAAGCCAAAAGCTTTTTTCCCCTCTGAAAGATGGCTTGTGCGTCATCTTTTGTAACACTCCACTAAGTGTGAATCATATTTGTCCTCTTAATTGGAGTCCTCTGCAATCTTAGCAGAGACACACAGAAGTTCTGAATACAGAATGAGAGCACATGAAGGAAAAGTCCCATAACCTAGATATGTTTCTATCATGCTGGTCAAAATAAACAAGAACCATACCTTTATATAGTTGATATATCAATAAAAATGGCACTTTCATTTAGAGAAAAGTTCATCTGACCTGTGGCTGAATACGTGGATGTTACATACACTAAATGCCTCCATCATGGGCAGGAATATTTGCCTCATCCTAATGTTTAAAACAGAGCACCCAAGGGCCACTCGGTGGGTGATTTCTCCAAAATAGTTTTATATCCTCAGAAGACAATTCAGTTTCTACTTCCTGTCTGGATTGGCTTGTCTGGCATTTCACACAATCAGCAGTGACTTGAGGCCCAGTGTCTACAAGATGTGCAAACCTGAAATCAGCTTTGATATATTTCATCATAGTTTCACTCTGTAAATGCTCACCTTTTTATACCTTTTGTCCGTTACAGCTAAGACTAGGGCATTTTTCTACAGTATAATCCCCTGGCTATATTTCTCCAAGTGCAATCCTGCAGCTCTTACTAGAGGAACCACCCCTGAAATGAGAGTCAAGAGACCTCAGTTCTATTCCCAGTTTATACTGAGTGTCTATAGCTCTGAGCAATCCATTTAATCATCTTGCATTTCCATTTTCTTACACTGAAAGAAAAAAATCCAAATACTTTGCATACATACTCTTAGGGAAATAATTGAGATAAGAGACTTCATAGTGTGATTAACAACTTATCTTTTTATAAATGTAATATACTCCTACATGTTTATAAATATTAATACCTAAGCATCATTTTACAGATCTGAGCTTGTCCCTTAGTATCTTGCCAAAATTTGATATAGAATTCATGCAAGGTACTTCCAATTTCTAAATACTAGTCATTCTCTTCCTCACACCCCTTTGTTTTACTTTCTTTTTCTCTGCCAGGATTAACATTTTGGAATTGATCAGCTTTAGAACAGAAACGTACCTAAGCCTCTGGCTTCAGAAAAGCAGAATCACTTTACTACATTTACCACACTATCTAGTGTGAGAAGATTAACATTTATGATTTGTATCTCTGATCCAAGTCCCTAACTAATCAGTTCTGCGTGGGGCCCTCTAAAACATCTGCATACACCTACTCTGTCAATACCTCTATCAGAGCTCTCAGAAACCGGTTAGATTAGTGCCTGACATAATGGGCATGTCTACTCCAGTCTAGGTTTATGTTGGCCTCTAAAGAGCGCTCCCTTTCAACAAAATGACAGGCCATAGAGATAAGTGTCCCAGACTCTTCGGCTCCTGGGTGAAGAACTCATGTGGGACTATGTGACCTTGTGAAGAACACTGCTGGGAGGAGGTTTATAGGTGTCCCCCAGAGGCTCAAGCACAAACCTAATGAGGTGTAGTAGTGGCTGAGTTAGCAATGTGGAGCTGGCATATCCCCCCAGGAACTCCATGCCTTAGAGCGTTAATGCTGTCGCCACTCCCAATTCTCCATGCTGCCCTTTTCTCCCATGGTAAGCTATTCTCTCCATCTCCTCAACCTACAACAACCCAACAACCCACTGAAGCCTCAGGTCACTCTAAAAAGTCGCTGGAGCCAGTTCCCTGAGGGTTCAGGATAGCCTCCTCCAGTCCAAACCTGACTTTCAGCCCTCATGCCCTTATCTTAGTGAGCAGTGCCTAGGCCTGTACTCAAACCTGGTGAGAAACCAATTATCCTCTCAGCTCCAGAGTGCTGTTTTCACTTCCCTGAGATGCGTGCAAAGGGCTGCTGTGAGCACTGGAAGTGATGGACGGCCAAGGACATTTGTCAGGGTACTGTTTAAGTTCAAGAAACAATAGCAATGACTAAAAAGATTGAACACTCCAAATAAGACTTACAAAAATAGAGCATTATGGTCTCCAGGGAAGAAAAAAGGAAAGGAAAGAGATGTGAAATCCTTAATACAGAGAGTTAACTTTCTATAACTTTTCAAATTTTTAATATTTATAAAAAGATTCAATGTAATTTTGACAGAATATAGTCCCATTATCGTTCTCTGATATTCTGTAGGCATCATGCACCCTATAAGTGAATCATTTATCCAGTTATTATGTAGCCAAACACCCAGTAATTCTCAAAACCACCATTTATGTATCTTTTCATTCCTAATTGTCTGTCACCATTGCAATACTCACTCATCAATTTCCTCATATGCTCATCTACCCATTTATGTATTTCCTCATCCACACATCAATTAATCTTTCATTAGTTATCTACCAAATCCTTTATACTCGCCTAACATATTATCCTTCTGCTTATCCACTACTTTATTCCATCAGGGTACCATGGCCTCTGGTATCACACACAGCACCCAGTGACTCTGACAAAGTTTCTGTGATGTCCCAGGAAGTAGAAAGTAGAGAGGCTTCTGATTCCTCACTGAATTTCTGAACTCACAAAATTAACAGAATTGGTTGTATAGAATCTCTGAGGAAAGCTGGAAAAATTCCATAGCTATGAGGACTTTAGTCACAGTATCCAGAAGTTCACATCTCTACTGTTTTTCTCCACTCATCTGCAGATAACAAAGGTAAACACCCAAATTCCAAGCTTTTAACAAGAACACCACAGCACTCAGTCACTCCTGCTTAAAATCTTGGGAAACCTTTCTTTTCAACCTCTGTCATTCAACAAGTTATATCAACCCTTACTAGTGAAACCAGGAGTCCTCAAGATTTTGAATAAATTTAGCCTGAAATCCTAGCTCTAGAAATCATCTTTTTCTCTACCCCTTAGAGACCTAGCCTTTCCCCCAGATAATCAAACCCTGAGGCAGCAGAAGATAGTAGCCAGGCCTGACTAGTGGTCACAAGGTCCAGACCTCTGGCAGGCTGCAGATAACATCTTGACCTAAGTTATGTTTCAGCTCCTGAGCCCCACGGTGGACTAACCGCATGGCTACTTTCCCAGAGACAGGTGGAACAGACCTCAGAGCTGTTCTCAAGACCTGCAGAAATGACTTATTATCCTAACCTCGCCTCTGACCAATCAGCTCTGAGCATGACCCCAAACCCCCTAACCCACAGTGCCTTGTGACCTTGCCCTATAGAAGCTATAGGGGAGATGGAGCTTTTGAGCATCAGTTTCCCATTCCCAAATGGGTGGTGCTGCTGTTCATAATAAAACAGCCAGTGTTTCCCCTCTGCAATTCTCAGTGTTTGGTGTTGACTCTGCTAGCGCTGGTTGGACAAACTCTGTTCTGTAACACTTTGAAACATCTTTCATATGGATCCTTCCTTCCCATTATTAATACTGCTGGTCTCTATAATTTTAGCATTCTGTCCCCAAGTGCCATGTAATTCAGTGCTTTTCAAAGCATATTAGGCTTCATCCTACCCAGACTTACTATCAGGAATTACATAAATAGAATCCAGCAAACTGTGTTTTTATGAGCCTGTCAGGTGTTTCTGGTAGAATAAAACTTTTCAGGTATTTCAGAGAGAATAAAATTTGAAAGCCACCGGAGCAATTCATTCTGTAGATCACTGGCACATTAATCTTGCATTACATTTTATCCTACATTACCCATTTCACAAAGATTGGATCAGAAATCTCCATGGCTTTAATGCTAAATCTCAATTAACAGAGAGTAGAGTTTCCAAGTCAATCACAATCTGAGTTTTCCCTGCTCCTCTGCCATGTGAGCCTCCACCCATCCTACAATTCCTGTTGCTCCACACACAGGACATGCTCTCTTTTGTGCCCAGAAACGTCTCATAGGCATCTACCTACAAATTGAATTAG
The DNA here is from genome assembly GCA_033961575.1 of Aselliscus stoliczkanus. NCBI lineage: Eukaryota > Metazoa > Chordata > Mammalia > Chiroptera > Hipposideridae > Aselliscus > Aselliscus stoliczkanus. The sequence goes on along the minus strand of CM066740.1, from coordinate 85,934,031 downwards.
TTCCTTCAAGAAGCAATGAAGAGCACACTAATACATACTATCAATGTGTACGCATGTGAAAGAACATGAATATAACAAACTATTTGCTCCAAACTCTATACATATCATTTGAGTAAGCTGCTTCCAGATAAGTGGTTTGTTTGACTTCAAATTTGTTTTCTTAAAAATCATTATTTGCCATTGTTATATTTTACTTACCTGTAATTTATCCCCCACATCCTCTACTTACAAGTTGTCTGTTAAAACAGACCATTAAAAGAAACTGAAAATATACAAGCCTGGTGCAGGACGTTTATATGGGAAGGCTGTGGGCATGTGTTTCCACTCAATTTTGTTGTAAATCTGAAACTGCTCTAAAAAAGAAGTCTATTTAAAAGGAAAAAATCAAGTAACTGAGCTTGTTCTAGCTGCCACTTAGGTGGTAGAAAACTGGAAAAGACACTGGTTCTATATTAAAATAAGAAAAAGTTAGATAATCTGCAAAATCATAACTACACTCAAAATCACCAGTAAATGGAGACTGCAGGGCAACTAAATAGCATGAAATCTTGGGAGATAAAGGTACATCAGAGAGAGACAGGGTGTAAGCTCTTACTCACCTGGGCCAAAGCATGAAAAGAAAATAGGGCCACCAAACAAACCGGTGAGAATTGCTTTAACAAATGGCTGAAGTTTGAGTGTGGGGAATTACAAGTACAGAATGGCTGAGAGCCACAGCAAAAGGAAAAGTTCCCACCAAGTCTCAAGATTTGCTCCACAGATTTGGAGCAGTGCTCACGCGAACGTTTGGGGACGTGTGGAAAGCCAGGCAATGCCTCCTTCATGGCCCAGGTGTAGCAGGGCAGCCGCAGCCTCTGCAGTGAGCTGCCCCCACCCCGCTCTGTCTCCCTTACGGAACAAAAGCCCAAGGCCACCGGGGAGGACAGCAAACCCTGTTTCCCTCAGAGACAGATGTGGACTCATTGCTGAAGGGAGAGAACGGAAAAAAATCAAACAAACATTCTAGCCCTGGGATTTCCATTGGTCTAGAAACCACCCTATGTTCAGACCATAAGCCGTCTCCTCACACCATGTAAGGGGAGGTGACAAAGAAAGCCCCAACCCTGAGCCATGGGGAGAAAGGATCTAAGACTGAGACAGAAGCAGGATGACAAGTAAGAAACCCTGATTCTCTGCCACCAGGTGAGCAGGAACAGAGGGACAAGAACAGCCGTTTACCACGGGGAGAGGGGCATGTGGGAGACACGCTCTGACAATCCCACCAGGGGAACGTAAAACTGAGGTGAAGCAGCAGCCCTGGGAAACGCCTCCAACCACCGAGCATCCCCCAAAGCCCCAGCAGTGCTGGAGAAAACGGAGCTCATTCGTTGGTGCCCTGAGGGTAACCACAGCGCCAACACCACTCTAACCTGGCTCGACCGTGACTGCACTGATTCCCACACTCTGCCCCCAACAGGACTACAGGACAAACAGGAGATGTGCCCACTTCAAGGCATGATACCATTTATCAGTCTTATCCTACACACAGAATACCCTGGTTTCCATCAAAGTTAAATACCACAGGAAGAGGCAAGGGAAATCACTATGTCACTGACCAAAGAAATGAACACAACCAGAATCAGACATACTTGGGTACAGGAACTATCACACAGGAGTTTAAAATAACTCTCATAGGCACGTTAAAGGACCTATTGGAAAAGATGGACAGTGTCCTTCATAATTGCGGAATCTCAATAGAGAACTGAAAACTGTACGGAGGAATCACATGGAAATGCTAGACGTGAAGCACACAGTAACCGAAATAAAGATGGCCTACGTGTAGACTCAAGAGAGCTGAGAAACGATCAGTGAGGATAAAGATAAGCCCATAAAAATCAGCAAAACTGAAGCCCACAGAGAAAAACGAATAATGATAAAAAAAGAAGAGAGCCTCCCAGAATTGTGAGACAACATGAAACCATACATGAAATTGAAAAATCACAGAAAGGAAATAGAGATATAAGGAGTTCAAGAAATAGTCGAAGACATAATGGCTGAAAAAAAATAGTGAAAGAAATTAAAGCACAAATCAAATAAATTCAGACAAGTAAGATAACAAATAAAAAATCTAGACACATCATATTCTGTCTAAAAGCTAAAAGTAAAGTGAAAATCTTGAGGGCAGCCTGAGATTAAAAAGACACACATCACATATAGAACAAAGATCTACATCAAAGCAGAATTCTTCTCAGACACTACACAAGCTAGAAGACAATGAAGTGATATCTTTCAAGTCTTGAGGGGAGAACAACCGTCCACAAATAATTTTGTATGTAGAGAAAATTCTTTTGAGAATGAAGGAGAAACAAAGATATTTTCAGACAAACAGAAACTGAATGACTATGTTTTCCAGCAGACTTAGATCACAAAAAATGTTAATCAGCTTCTTAAAAATATAATTCCCATTATAAGGCAGGAAATGTAAAAATTGGGACTGTAATATTGTATAATACCAGAAAGTAAGAGAGCTATTGAAGATTACAAGTAAAAGTGGAGGTCCTTATAACTTTGCTTAAATTTAGCCTGAAATCCTAGCTCTAGAAATCATCTTTCTCTCTACCCCTTAGAGACCTAGCCTTTCCCCCAGATAATCAAACCCTGAGGCAGCAGAAGATAGTAGCCAGGCCTGACTAGTGGTCACAAGGTCCAGACCTCTGGCAGGCTGCAGATAACATCTTGACCTAAGCTTTGTTTCAGCTCCTGAGCCCCACGGTGGACTGACCGCATGGCTACTTTCCCAGAGACAGGTGGAACAGACCTCAGAGCTGTCCTCAAGACCTGAAGAGAAATGACTTATTATCCTAACCTTGCTTCTGACCAATCAGCTCTGAGCATGACCCCAAACCCCCTAACCCACGGTGCCTTGTGACTTTGTCCTATAGAAGCTATAACCTACATGCCATCGGGGAGTTTGGGCTTTTGAGCATGAGTTTCCTGCTCTCCTGGGTGGTGCTGCTGTTCATAATAAAACAGCCAGTGTTTCCCCTCTGCAGTTCTGTTTGGCATTTGTCATTTGGCTCTGCTAGTGCTGGTTGGACAAACTCGCTGTTCGACAACAGTAGGGTCATGTGGAAAACCTAAGTGGCCAATTTGAATGGGTCCTGGAGTGGGCTAAGAAATGACCCCCCAAAGATATCTAGGCCTGAGTCCCAGACCCTGTGAATACACTGTCTTCTATGTTAAAGGGAACTTGGCAGGTGTATTTAAATTAAAGATCTTAAAATGTTGAGGCTGTCCTGGCTCATCTTAGTGGTTCCAATGTGATTACAAGAGTCCTCATAAGAGCAGTGCGAGAGGACCAGTGTCAGAAGAAAGAAACGCAAAAATGAAAGAGGATCAGATTCGGAGAGATTTCCTCTGCTGCTGACCTTGAAGGGAGAAGGGGTGATAAGCAGAGGAATGTCGGCTGGGTGAAGGCCAAGCAGTCATGCAATGAATAGTGGAGAAAAGTCACAAACATTTTAACCACGCGCAGAAATGAGGATATCGGTCTTCACATATTTTCCTCCTTGAAGTGTCATGTGCATGTTTGTATTTTTAACTAATTTTCTTCTTTCATCCCTTTCCTCTACATTTAGTATAGGGTGTGTTCGTATTGGTAAGTTTTGTGCTTTACTCCACAGTTGCAGAAAATTCAGACAGAATTATGACATTTTAAAGCAGATGTGGGTCCATCTGGGATTCCAAACAGAGAAAATGAGGTGCGAATCTCTTTTTTCTTTTTTTTGAGGGCAGTCACTGGCCTTCCTACGTGGGACCCGAACCTGGGCCGCTGGCTTCCCAAGCCAGCGCTTAACCGATGTGCCACTGCCCAAGGTGCGAATCTTTTAAATCATGGGACTTGACTTTTCTCTTTCCCCATTGCCACTACTTTAGTCCCAATTCTGCTACTGCCTCATTAGGAATCATGGAGCAGCCCCATAGCTGGTCTACTTAGCTCCATTTTAATTCCTCTGAATCATTTGCCAGTGCTAATTCAAAAATGCAAATATTGTCAAGCCAGGCTCCTGCTTCAAAATCTTCAGTGGCCCCCGTTCCTCTTAAAGGTAAAAAATATTTTGGCATTCAGTGCCCTCCATGATCCGACCCTTCTTTGGCTGCCTGCTTCATCCCCACTGCTTCCTCCATCTTCCCTGCCCCGGAAGCACACTTCTGGGCATTTTTGTATTCTCACACTCTCTCCCAGCTCTGCGTCTTTCACAGGTCGCCCCTTTGCATGGGCTACTTGTCCTCTGAGTCACTTGTTCTCACTTCCCTGGTCTCCATTTGGGCCTTTTTTTTTCGGTCCTTTCACACAGGAAGGCTTCTGCAATCATCCCTGAAGGCTTACTCTCTCTGTGACTAAACATTGCATTTTAACTGCTTCATTGTCTCTCATCCCTGATATACAGTCAATATCCTTATCAGAACTGTATCATATTGATTATTGTGTCTCAACAACCGTTCATTGTTATAGATACATAGGTTCCCCTATAATATTTCCTGAATTAACACCAAGAAAAAATATAGCCCACTAGCACTGACTTCTTTGGGATGCCTGCCTATCTTGCAAAATTTAGGATTGAATTATTTTAAGGTAAAATTAAAATGCCAAACAGGCTCTGGGCTATGTGAGTCTTCAGCAAACACTGCTTGAACACTGAGAGTCTGTGATAATGTGTTCACAAATGGAAGAGTGCAGAACCACTGACATAAAGAAGAGACAGTGGGAAGAAAGGGCTTTGAAACTTCTTCAAGGGAAGGAGATGAGCTCCGTCACATTCTTTCTCCTCCTTCCCCCCCCCCATCCCTTGTACAATTATTTCTTCCCTCTCCTTTACCTTATTTAACTTCGGCGTTTTCCCTGAGGTGCGGTCCACTCTCAGACTATCCCAGCTCAGTAGATTCACAAAGATCAAGCCAGCCCTGCGGAGTGTGGAGCAGGGATGGGAGAAGGGCTCAATATGGAGCCCAGAAGGTGACATCTGCACGGCTGACTTAACTATCCTGATTCTCAAAATCCGTGCGAAAGTTGTCTTATCCTTCATGAACTGTCTTATATTAACTACATCTTTTATATATTATACACTATTTCAAATATTAGGTGCCAATTTTGTTTCTAAAGTCTAGGAAAAAGAGTTAATAGATTTCTCACAATTAGACAGTTCTAATATTTAAATGGTAACCCTTCCATATGCAGGCCAATTCCTCTCAAACTGTCTGTATACTCGGGCAGTGCCTGAAACGTACCTTTCCCTTTGTCAGTAATAACCATGTGCACAAACCCTCTTTAGTTAGAGTCCTGTCAGTGTGAAACAAGACCTCCTGTTGAGGCTTCTGCACTGACTTACCTGCGGCACTCAGACACACACACCATAAAGGTCCTGACCAAAAGCATTTTAATCAGCCTGCACAGCAACTGCCCTCAGAAGAGTGATCACACAACAAGTGCATGTGGCTACATGAACCACACATTTTTTAAGTGAGTCTAAAATATGAAAGTGTTTTGTTTCGAATGGCAACACAATAAACCTGTACAAAATTTGCATGAATAAGAACTAGTTGTCCAAAGATTCATGAATAGGTCCATGTTTACAAGCAATGTGACAAATCAAAAAACAGTAAATGGTATTTTTTTTCAATTACTCCCAGGCCATATGAATGGAGACTGAGTAATTAGGAAGTTCCATTACAGCAGTGCAAAATGCCCCCACGTCTCACACCCCAACCCAACCGTCACCAGCACAGCACAGCCTCTAACCCCACATCACCAGCACACGGCTCATCTTCCTGGTTGCCATGGCAATGCAGTTGATGCCTGTCATATCTGAGTGGAGGGGGAGAAAACACAGGCAAAGCTCTTTTCTCTAAGTGATGCTCGTGATTCATCAAATTGCCAATTTTGACGTGAATTCAGATAATTTTCCTAATAGTTTCTGCCATGCTCCCTTCACCTCCTTATTCCTTACACTGTAGATCATGGGGTTTAGCATGGGGGTCAAAATGGCATAGAAGAGAGAGATCAACTTCCCCTGAAAGAGAGAGGGGCCAGAACGGGGCTGGATGTAAGTGACAATGGCCATGCCATAGCACAGGACAACCACGGTGAGGTGGGAGGCACAGGTTATGAAAGGCTTTCTTTCTTCCCTCTGTGGACTGGATCTTTAGGGTGCTGGAGATGATCTGTACATAGGACAAGAGTACCAGGCAGAATGGTGTCATCAGCAGGACAATGCTAGAAACCATGATGGCAATCTCCTCGGAGGAGGTGTCCACACAGGCCAGTCTGACCACAGCTAGGAGCTCACAGGATATGTGATCAATAAACTTGTTGTTGCACATGGGCAGCTGAAAGGTGATGGCGGTCTGCATCAGAGAGTTGACAGAGCCACTGACCCAGGACGTGACGGCCAACCTGGTACACAGCCCTCCATGCATGATGACCGAGTATCGCAGGGGGTCACACACAGCCACATAGCGGTCATAGGCCATCACCGCCAGCAGAACAAACTCAATCCCGCCCAAGCCCAGGGAGAAAAATAGCTGGGCTGCACAGCTCACGTGTGGGATTGCTCTCTGTTCTGCAAGAAGATGCGCCAACATCTGAGGGACGATGCTGGTGGCATAAGAGATATCGACAATGGAGAGGTTGGTGAGGAAGAAATACATGGGAGTGTGAAGTCGGCTGTCCAGTCTGATCAGAAGGACAATGAGGAAGTTCCCCAGCACTGTCAGCAGGTACGTGATGGAGAACAGGACAAAGAGAGAGACCTGAGTGACCCAGTCACTGGATAAGCCAAGGACAATAAACTTTCTCAGTCACGTCTGGTTATCTGTTCCCATTAAAAAATGAGGATTATTAATCTGCAGAGAGAGTTGGAAATGACAAGCTGTTGAATCAAAGAACCATAATTTCTCCTTCTCCTTCTTCTTCTTCTTCTTCTTCTTCTTATTATTATTATTATTATTACTATTACTATTACTATTTAATTATTGGTTTCAGGTATAAAAAACACAGTGCAATAGTTATACTTTTTACCCCTCAAAGTGACAACCCCCCTTCCCCAATCCACCGTCCCACATCCCCTCCTATCATACACATCTATTACAATTCCACTGACTCCACTCCCCACACTATACTCCACATCCCGTGACTATATATATATATATATATATATATATATATATATATATATATATTCAATTATAGTTGACATACAATATTATACAACTTCAGCTTCAGGTGTATAATGCAGTGATCAAGCCTCTACTCCATCCATGAAGTGGTCTCCCTAACAAAACATGTGACCATCTGACACCGTACAAAATATTTACATTATTAATAATATTCCTCAAACTGTCTTTCATATCCTTGTGGCAATACTGTAGTTGCCTATTTGTGCTGTCTAATCCCTTCCCCTTCTCCCTCATCCCCACCCTGCTCCCTACTAGCAACCCTCAGTTTTTCCTCTGTATCTCTGAGACTATTTCTGTTTACTTTACTCATTCATTCAGTTCTTTAGACTCCATATATAAGTGAGATCATATGGTATTTGTCTTTCTCCAACTGACTTATTTCACTTAACATAATGTTCTCTAGATCCATCCATATTGTTGCAAATTGTATGATTTCATTCTTCTTTATAGCACAGTAATACTCCATTGTATAAATGTACCACACTTTCTTAACCCAGTCATCTACCAATGGGCATTTCCATTGTTTTCAAGTCTTGGTTATTGTAAATGGCACTGCGATAAACATAGAGGTGCGTATATTTTTTTGAATTAGCATCTTGGGTTTCTCTGGATAGATACCCAAGAATGGAATTGCTGGGTCATAAGGTAGTTACATTTCCAGTTTTTTGAGATAACTCCATACTGATTTCCATAGTGGCTGCACCAATCTGCAGTCCCACCAACAGTGCACCAGGGTTCCTTTTCTCCACAATCTCGCCAGCACTTGTTGTTTGTTGATTTATTGATGATAGCCATTCCCACCGGAGTGAGATGATACCTCATTGTGGTTTTTATTTGCATTTCTCTAATGATTGGTGAGGTTGAACATTTTTTCATTTGCGTGTTGACCATCTATATGTCCTCTTTAGAAAAATGTCTCTTCATATCCTCTACCTATTTTTTAATTGGGTTGTTTTTTCGTGTTGAGTTGAATGAGTGTTTTATAAATTTTGGATATTAACCCCTTATCAGATATATCATGGGCAAATATCTTTTTCCATTCAATAGGCTGCCTTTTTGTTTTATTGATGATTTCCTTTGTTGTGAAAAAAACTTTTAAGTTTGATATAGTCCAATATGTTTATTTTTTCTTTTATTTCCCTTTCTTGAGGGGATATATCAGTAAAAATATTACTGAGGATAATGTCTGCAAATTTACTTCCTATGTTTTCTTCTAGAAGTTTTATGATTTCAGGTATTACATTTAAGTCTTTAATCCATTTTGAATTTGTTCTCATATATGGAGTAAGTAGGTGGTCCATTTTCATTTTTTTACACATATCAGTCCAATTTTCCCAGCACCATTTATTAAATAGGCTATCTTTACTCCAGTGTAAATTCTTGCTTCCATTGTCATAGATTAAATGACCATATATGGATTGGTTTATTTCTGGGCTCTCTATTCTGTTCCATTGATCTGTTTTTCTGGGTTTTTTTCCCCAGTACCATGTTGTTTTGATTACTATAGCCTTGTAGTATGATTTGATGTCAGGTAGAGTGATACCTCCCACTTTGTCCTTATTTCCCAGGGTAGCCATGGCTATTTGGGGTCTTTTATGGTTCCATATAAATTTTAGGATTGTATGTTCTATTTCTGAGAAAAATGTTCTTGGTAGTTTGATAGGAATTGCATTGAATCTATATATTGCCTTAGATAGTATTGACATTTTAACTATATTAATTCTTTTTATCTATGAACATGGTATGTATTTCCATTTATTTGTATCTTCTTTGATTTCTCTCTTCAGTGTCCTACAATTTTCTGAGTACAGGTATTTTACTTCTTTGGTTAAATTAATTCCTAGGTATTTTAATGTTTTTGAAGCAATTGTAAATGAGATTGATTTCCTGATTTCTTCTTCTGATAGTTTATTATTGGTGCAACTGATTTCTGAATATTAATTTTGTATCCTGCTACCTTTCTAAATTCATTTATCAGTTCTAACAGTTTTTTGGGATTTTCTATATATAGTATCATGTCATCTGCATATAATGACAATTTTACTTCCTCCTTTCCAACTTGGATGCCTTTTATTTCATTTTCTTGTCTGACTGCTGTGGCTAGAACTTCCAGGACTATGTTGAATAGAAGTGGTGAAAGTGGGCAGCCTTGTCTTATTCCTTATCTTAAGGGGAAAGCTTTTAGCCTTTCCCCATTGAGTACAATGTTTGCTGTGGGCTTATCATATATGGACTTTACTATGTTGAGATATGATCCCACTATTCCCACTTTGCTAAGAGTTTTTGTCATATGGCTGCGGGATTTTGTCAAATGCCTTTTCTGCATCTATTGATATGATCATACGATTTTTATTTTTCATTTTGTTAATGTGATGTATTATATTCATTTGTGGATATTGAACCAACTTTGCATACCAGGAATGAATCGCACTTGATTGTGGTATATGATCTTTTCAATGTGTTGCTGAATTTGGTTTGCTAGTATTTTGTTGAGGATTTTTGCATCTATGTTCATTAGGGATATCGGCCTGTAGTTTTCTTTTTTTGTAATATCTTTGTCTGATTTTGGGATCAGAGTAATAGTGGCCTCATTAAATATACTTGGGGGGCCTTCCCTCCTTCTGTGTTTTTAGGAATAGTTTGAGGAGAATAGGTATTAACTCTTTTTTGAATGTTTTGTAAAATTCACCTGTGAAGCCATCTGATCTAGGACTTTTGTTTGTTGGAAGCCTGTTGATGACTGATTCAATTTCTTTGGTAGTAATCAGTCTATTCAGAGTTGCCGTTTATTCTTGGTTCAGACTTGGTAGATTGTATGCTAAAGAACCATAACTTCTTAAAAGAGTGCATATTGGGCCGGCCGAGTGGCGCATTGGTTAAGCGCTGGTTTTGGGATGCCAGCGGCCCCGGTTCGGATCCCACATGAGAGCCAGTGACACTGCCCTCTACAGCTAACAACAGCTCCACCTGGAGCTGGGCTGTGCGAGCCCCGGTGATGGTGTGGGCTGCAGCCCCTGCTGCAGTGGGCTGCCATAGGCTACAGTGAGTGGCCCGCAGCCAGCGTGAGCGGCTGGCAGCCAAGCGTGAGCTGCCAATAGCCGCGATGAGCAACATCCAGAGGCCAGCGATGGATCTGCCTCATCCGGGAAGAGCGCAATGACGATACCAACAGTGAAGCAACATCCTCCGCAACTAGACTGAAGAACAAAAAGACAGCAACTTGTCTGTTCCCCTTCCCCGATTCCCCAACGCTGTTCCCCTCCGCCAATTTCCCAATAAAATCTTTGAAAAAAAAAAAAAAGAGTGCATATTGTATAAGACCTGCCAGCCATAATTGTTTCAGATCATTTATGGGCCAAGATTATAGGCTTGATCCCAATAGGCACTATATCTACTCTGCATGAGAGAGAGAGGTCAGCCCCTTCACAAAGACATGATGTGGTCTCAGGGAGTCAGTTAAATCCTACAGAGAATTCAGTGCAATTTTTGGAAGTTCTGTATTTTTTCAATTTACCTCAGTTTCCAGGGCAGTAGATGATAGTAGGTGACAACAGGAGGTGAAGTGCTAAATGATGAAGAAAAAACTATTCAAAGTTCAGACAGATGTATACAAATAAGACTCATGTAAATTTCTAGAATTAGAAAACTTGAATATGAAAGCTGTTTTTTATGACTCACCAGATGTGTGACTGGATTAAAGATTTAAAGTTTTACATACAAAATGGAATAACGTTCCATAACTTACAAGTTTATAAGCTCAAATGTAAATAATCTTTGGGAAAAGTATTAACTATTACTGCTCTTAGTACTTCAACTCCACCCTGGGAGAAAGGGAGTAACAAATGTTGTGCTTTCTTCTCATGTCCCTTCCACAATTTCAGACATAAAAAAGGAAAGCAAAACCTTTGATAATTTGAGTCTAAAAGGCCATTCAGATGCTTTGAACCTCCAGGGCAATATGGGTCTTCTTGAGAATCTGGTGTCTTAGTCTTTGGAAGGAGAGAGAGAAGTCTTCACTGTAGCATGTCTGTGAGAGGTCTATCTAAATCTTTGGATCCTTCCAATATTTATAAATCATTTTCATATAATATTCAAACACTGTCTTAAAATTAGCAGGTTCAGTTTTAGTTCCTCAATTTATCTGAGTAGGGTAACTCATGAAAGTACATCTGCAGACCTGAAATTGATGATCTACCACAATTAGAGGCAGCAAAATAAAGAGCCATAATATGCAGACAGCACATCCATGTGATGGGTGCCAGGGCAGTTTCTCCTGGAAAATGGACCTGAAATCTAAAATATAAGCAGGAGTTCATTTGAAGTTTGCAGGGAGGGAGCTCTGGGGAGTGGGGAAGTGAACAAGAACTTAAATTCTGGCAAAGGGGAGTGCCTCTGTAAATGTCCTGCTGACTTTAAAGTGGGCAAAAATTATATGTTGTTAGGAGCATGGGGCCATATAAAGGGATATAGCACACAGTGGCTTTGTGGTGATGAAACAGTCCTGTATCTTGACTGTCATGCTTACACAAATCTAACCATGTGACCAAGTGACACAGAATCATATATATATATAAATTTTTTTTTTTTTTGAGGGTAGTGTCACTGACCCTCATATGTGGGACCCAAACCGGGGCCGCTGGCTTCCCAAGCCAGCGCTTAACCACCGCGCCACTCAGCCGGCCCAAGAACCATATATACATACACACAAATGAGTGCATATAAAACTGGTAGGGTTGGAATAAGCTCTGTGGACTGCACCAGGGTCTGCTTCCTGGCTCTGATATTGCACAATAATTGTGCAAGATGTTGTTACCTTTAGGGAAAACTAGGTGAAGGGGACACAGGAGGTCCCTGTGCATTTTTACAATTTCCTCTGAATCTATAACCATTTCAAAATAAAAAGGTTTTTTTGAAATTGTTGAATAATTTAATTAAGCCCAATTTGCAGCTATGTTTTTCAAAATAGAGATTTAAAAGGGAAAAGGTCAATATTTAATAATGTTCAGAGTACTTTTCTTTGGTTCCTGTAATGATGAGACTTTATTTTAAATCTTTCTACCTACATGTTTAAATTCCTAATGGAAAAAATTTAACTTTAGGATTTAAGTTTTGGTTTGTTCCTTTATTTTTCTTTTAGATATTCTTTGACTCTCTTACCACAGCAGGAGGCCTTCAACTAATCCTTAAAATTTAAAGATATCAACCCTCCCTCACCCCAGCTCCCTCAGCCAAGCCCCCAATTTGCACTAGGGTGAGAGCAGGTCCAAGGAACTTAGGGAATCACATGGGTAATTAGCAGAGCTGTTTGGGGGGTTCCTGAGAGCAATGGTCTCTGTAGACAGCCTTTCTAAATTGCTTGCCTTCCACCACTGCAAATGTCAATTTGTCTTGCTTGGCGTCTTCAGATCATTGAAAGAACACATTTGGTTTGTGTGGGGGATTTTTAATAGCTAGTTTGCCTAGAGGACATAATTTCTCCTTGCCCCACCCACCTAACTCAGAAAGAGCAGCTCTATGGGCAATTAAGGGCCCTGTTCCCAATGCAGAAAGCTCAGGCCCATGACTAATATTTTCCATCCTTTGTAAACTGCATTTTTAAATGTATTTTAATGCAAAACAACCTCCTTCCTTCTCCTTTATTCTTCTTTACCCAACAGCCCCTTGGTGATCATTTTCAAAAACCTGTTGGAATTAGCAACTTCCATCAGTGCAGAGAATGTCTCTGATGGCACTTCAGTGAGAAAGCTGTGTCAGAATGAATGCTTAAGAAAAAACCTGATCCTTTGAAATAAAAGAGCAGCACATTTTAACAGAACTATAAACATTTTTTAATGGTTTTATAATGTCTTTTCACTCAGCTCTATGAATTTTCCAAGCATATGAGCCCCACAAGCTGTATCTATAAATCTTATTGACTCAACCTCCCAGCAAAGCTCCCGCCCCTTGGGCCTCCAGAGAAGCCCAGAAGGAAGGAAAGAGACAGCCATGGACAACGATTCTTTTCACTCTCCTTTCCTACTGTTTAAGCCTCCAGGATGTTTTTCTGTCTCCCCATCACTTCTTTGAAGATACACCTCCTTCTCATATGCTCTGAGCTGAAACAGTAGCGTAAATGAGGGAGATTTTACTTTAAGAGTTTCTGGAATATGGCAAGTTTAGCGTTACAGGCCTCAAGGATGAGAGGGCAGATGGACACCTCCTGAGATGGGGTTGAGGAGGAAGCAGTTACAAAGGAGTGTGTGGTTGGAATGGCAGAGCTTTGTGAATATGTGAAACACAGGAATGAATGTCTATGGGTTAGAGACTCTGCAAGCCCAAGGGCAAAAGTTTTCTGACGATTATTTGCTGATGTTTTTTATTCCACTAGTATTACTCATCTCAGAATTTCAGTTCTGATGTATTCCTTTTTTTTTTTTTTCCCTCATGACATGAAAACTAAGGTCCAGAGAAGAAAAATGATTGTTCAGCATGACACAAGGAATGATGGAGTACGGACAGAAGTCCCCACGTTCCTTCTGCTACACAACCCCTGGAGCTGAGCTCCCCCACACACACACACACACACACACTCATTACACATGCTGGAAGGACAGGAGATGCCGATCTGCCACCCAGCACTCATACATGCGGCATCCAGACCTGGGAGCAGTTCCACTCATGATGGCAAATGTGGACACAGCTCTGCCTCTGCTATCTACCTTTGCCATCCCACCATCTTCCTACACTCCCCACAATTCCTTCTCCCCTTTTGAGAATCAAAATTGCATTTTATATTTAATTTCCCAACAACCTAATATTTAGGCAAATAATTCTAGTATGTGTGTTTGATTTAGTTTTTGTACAGAATAAGATTTCTCTGATTAGTCTTCCATATAGAAGGTTGTATAAGCCTGAAGAAATATACTTTCTGCATATTAAGGTGTATGTTCAAAGTGAGATATTGGAAATCAATGTTGCAATGTTCCTACATGTAAACTGGGGATACTGCATATTAAGAAAAAGGTTCTAAATAGTCAAGTATAGAAGATTAATGTAACACAAAACTGTGCAAATACAAATAAAGCCAGGTCAGTTGCTTTAGGGATGCCACTGCACCACACTTGGAAAAAATGTGATTATAGGCTTATAAGGTGGGGTGAACTAAATTAAAATAGCATTGGAGGACTGTTTTTACAGGGGAGCTAAATAAGGAATTTTTTTCTAAAGAAACTTCTCAACTGCTTGGCAAACGCCACTTTAATTAAGTAATGAGCATGGACATCATTAGTAATGGGATAAATTGAAATCATGTGACATCCGATAGAATGGAGAACTCAGTCTCACTTCTGTGATGCTCTTGCCAGAAATGAATAACCTAAATCTAATCCCAAAGAAATATCAGAGAAATTCAATTGAGGATTATATAAAAAAACCAGCTATATAGTCTTCAGGTATCAAGGTCATAAAGCGAAGGACAGACTGAAGAGCTGTTCAAGACTGAAGAAGACTAAAGACAATGACAATTCAATGCAACACGTGTGATTCTAAACTTGATTCTGTTGCTATAAATACCATTATTTGGATAATCAGCAAAATAGAAATGAAATCTGAAGATTAGATGGTAGTGGTATTAATTTTTTATTAATTTTTCTGGTCGTGATGGTTATATGGTATTTATATAGGAAGAGTCTTCTTTTTTTTTTTTTTTTTTTAGCTGAGCCATCCTGTCACTTGTTGGCAGCTCCGCAGCAGCTCAGCTTGGGCCGGGAATCAAACTGGCGACCCTGTTGCTCAGACTCTTGAATGAGCTCTTAACCAACTGAGACAGTTGGCTGCCCCATAGGAGAGTCTTCTTAATATTCAGAGGGGATTAACACTAGCAACTTGCTCTTAAATGGTTCAGAGAAAAAAAAATCTGTGCGCTTTAAGCTCTTCTACAGTTTTCCCACAATTTGAATTTGCTGGTTACATCCCTATGGTACCATTTTACATATTCCTGTGTCCCCTGTATTTCTAATAAAATGGTAGTTGGTTTTCTCCACATTTCAAGTATTTAATATTAAAAGAATCTGCTCTCTTCTAGGCAGAGGAATAAACTGTGATGGAATCATTGTTTCGGCCATGGGTGAATTTCACCATTCAGAAAGGTGGGCCTTAATCATCTTGTCATCTTAGTTGAATTTTCCACATAGGGAGTATCTTGCGCTGTTGAACTTTAAATTAAATTGGAAGCCTAATTGTAGCTAAAAATTCTTCAGAGATATTGCCTTGTAAAAAGCAACAACCAAGTGCTTTATAGGACCTAAGAGAGGAAATTTGCACAGATAGACAGAGATGCATTTCACATGGTTATCAAGCTGCATGCAAAGCAGTACCAGTCACACATTCCAGGTACTTCCACTTAAAGGAGTAGGTCCTGCCAAATCCTCCACAGGAGATCATGGAATTTCCAAAGGTCAAAGAGGTTGTGTGATCAGTAATGAATGGGGCTGATTCAAATACCCAACATCTATCTCTCAAAATTATCCAGCTGACTATCAAAGCATTTTAACTCCAACACTAAAGTGCAATCCCACAGGAGAATAAAGTTTGGGATCACATGGCCATCCAGTCTTCAGGAATAACAGGCTCTGGATCTGAGGGAATGGAGGCCTAGAAGGAAATTGGCTAGAAGAAATTGGGTGGATTTGGGGTTCCCATGCCCCCAGGCAGTGTCAGTGTCATCACCAGTAACTTCTGTAAGCCAAGGGGTGTCAGAGAATGTCCCCCTAAAAGTGTCCAGGCCGGAGCCAGAGCTGTCAAGACTTTTTTGGATCCTGCTTTAAAATAGGTGATGTATTACAGAATTGTACACCTGAGTCCTATGTAGCTTTACTAACAATTGTCACCCCAATAAACTTTGATTTAAAAAAAAGAATGTAAGGGCTGGCCGAGTGGCATGTTGGTTAAGAGTTGGCTTTGGTCGCCAGCTCTGAGCAGCAGGGCCCCAGTTCGGATCCCACATGAGGGCCAGTGATGCTGTGCCCTCTACAGCTAAGATGGTGAGCAACAGCTCGACCTGGAGCTGGGCTGCCATGAGTCACCGGTGACAGGAAAGGTTGCAGTGGGGCTGGCAGCTGGCGTGAGCTTTCGTGAGCTGCCGTGAGCTGCAGTGAGCAGCCATCCAATGGCCCGAGAGTGACTGCCTCAGCAAGAGTGCTGACTGCACTCAGGAAGAGCACAATGACGATACCAACATGGGTCAGTGAAGCAATGTCCTACACAACTAGACTGAAGAACAAAAGGACAGGAACTTGCCTGTTCCCCACCCCCAATTCTCCAATAAAATCTTTAAAAAAATATATTGTTTTTCTTCCCTGAAAAGGATATTACAGCTGTTTTTTCTTTCTTTCTTTCTTCAAATCACTCAATTTGCATTTCCTAAATAGGATTTAGAGAGCCAGAGAAAGAATGTGTGTGTGTGTGTGTGTGTGTGTGTGTGTGTGTGTGTGTGTGTGAGAGAGAGAGAGAGAGAGAGAGAGAGAGAGAGAGAAAGGGGTGGGGAGGAGAAAGAGAAAGAGAGAGAGACAGAGAGAGAGAGAGAGAAACTGCAAATTTACAGTGTGGAGGCTGTATATTTAAGTGACCAGGAGAAAAAAAAGGCATATGAAACTCTTTGAAATTAAAGTAAAAACTGTGAACATTCGAGAATTTGTGAAATAGGTGAAATCCTCTCAGGAACGTGTTAGTCAGTATAAATGCTTACTTCTGATAAGAGGCAGTGGCAGGATGATAGAAAAAGGCCAGATCACAAAATTCCCTTCCATCAATATCTAATAAAATTATTTTTAAAGAAAGTTGTAAAGGCATACAAGAAATATTTCTTAGTATAGAGCAAAGAAGGAATGCGGCACTACCTCATTCCATGAATTTCTAAAAGTGGTATTAATTTAATAATAAATGCCTGGCATTTACTGAGCCCTTGCTATGTACCAGGCTCTCTTCAAACCATGTCTTTTGTAAAAATGGGTACTTGAAGCCAGGCTGTTTGGCTCTAAATCCTGCCTTCGCAAAAAATAAGATCTGGTTCATCTTGGAAAATGATGTTTAAACCCCTCACTCATTCTGCCAACAGCACCTTCATGGCCTAAGAAATTATACTAAGTAAAGAGGTGAGTTGATAAAGTGCTAAGAACTCTCACTGATATCACCCAATTGTGAGACAGTGGGCTGACCTGGGAAAAGTTCAGAGTAAAATCCTTCAAGTGGAATAACTTCTCTCTTCCTCCACCGTGGTCTTCAGAGAGACCAACGAAACCAGCAGCACTCACAGTTTCCCAGGGTTCAGAAATGCTGTTCCCTGACAAGAGGATACACCCAGCCATTGGAGAAAACCATGGTACAAAACACTCGGCAATATTTCAGATGTTCTTGTTGCGATGAAACATTTACCTGAGCAATTCTTTGGCTTTGTTGTTGTTGTTGCTGTTGTTGTTGAGTTCAGGTTAAGTGTTATGAACTGAATATCTGGTCACCCCAGAATTTATATGTTGAAATCCTAACCCCCAATTTGATTAGGAGGTAGAAGCTCTGGGAGGTCTTTAGGTCATTAAGGCGGAGCCCATTTGGATGAAAATATCTTAACTATTTCTCAGCCATGTGAGGACACGGGGAGAAGGCATCATCTCTGAACCAGGAATAGAATCCTCGCTGGACACCACATCTGCTGGCAACTTGATCTTGGGCTTCTCAGCCTCCAGAACTGTGAGGATATTTGCTGTTTAAACCATCCGATCTATATTTTTGTTTTAGAAGCCCACACTAAGACAAACACCTTTTAAATTTTTTTTAAAAAAGTATGTTTAGTATGATCCCCTTTTTCCTTTCTTTACACCTATTCATGCATCATATTGCTTTCATAAAAAGAAGAAAGTTATCATCCTAAAAGAATAAGGCACCACATAACCTTTCTTTAAAAACATATTCTCCAGCTTAACCAGTCTTCCTTCAGTTTCTTCCATCCCTGCACTGTTCCTAATTTTGATTGTATTTATTTCCGAATGAAGTTCCTACATCAGACTCTGAGCAACCTTGATTTCTAAACACAAAAGAGTCCAAACAGAAGCTGTAAAAACTTTCTTCTTCGCATCTGTGTTTACAATAACTCCATTTAAAAAAAACGATTTTATTCCCTGCAAAAGTTCACAGGGAGGGACGTAGGAGGTGAGGAAGAACATGGCGAAAGCGAGGCAGCCATAAAGGCGCTCCTAGAGCAGATTTATTTCCATGGGGCTTTTTTGTCCCACGCTGTGAAGCTCCCTTCCACCCTGGAAGATGCTTTGATAGACAACACGGAGGTCTAAGGGGGGAAAGAGCGCGGGGAGCGAGGCCTGCCCCACGTCCAGCCTCCACCTCCATGCAGAAAGCAGAGCCCCCAGGAGGCGTTCTATGGGGTTATCAGGAGTGGCCAGGGCACAGCACGTGGGGCCCTATCTACAAACAGGTAGACAGGTAGGTAGATATTTACTATCAGGAATTTTGCCTTACAGGGTTATGAAGGCTGGCAAGTCTCAAAACATGCAGGATGTGAAAATGAATGAAGGAAACTTCATGTAACATGAAATCCGAAAACTGGAACCAGAAGTGCTGCCGCACTATCACTCACCCATCATGCAGACTCCTCTGACGCAAGAGGCTTACTTCACTATGCCAAAAAGAAGAAGGAAGATTTTCTCCTAGCCTAGCAACAGGCCCAGCCAACGAGAAACCGCCACGACTCAACCAATGGGGAGACAGTACACTTTCGTCAATAGTTTTCCTCCAATGGACTTTTCATTTGTAAGAGGCCCCTTCTAACTCCAATTTTTTTCTCTATAAAGGACCATTCATCTCCTTTGTTCTCTAGACTTGCCTATGGTTTGCCATAGCTCGCGTGTTGTGACTTGAAATTCGTCTGCCATTGCCTAACCTGTTTTTGCTGGTAAAATAACTGGCTGGGTATTTTTATTTTTATTGTTTTATATTTTTATTTATTTGGGGGGGTTGTTTGGGTTTGTTTTTTAAGTTTGTTTTTTGTTTTTTGTTTTATTGTGGACAAGCGTTTGCGGCAAGCTGGAGACACCAGAATGCTGATGGTGTAAATCCGGTCTGAAGGCCAACAGGCTAAAGACCCAGGAAGAGTTGATGTTCAGTTCAAGTTTGAAGGCAGGAAACAAAGTCAATATCCCAGTCGGAAAGCAGGAAGAATACCTTTCTTCAAAGGGGAGAATCGGCCTTTTAGTTCATAGGTACAACCACTGCTTCTTGTCCTTTGCATCCTTTACTCTCAGAATCTGCAAGCCTTTGTCCTCCCCTGACTTCCCTGCCAAAGTCTAATATCCCTCAGAACCATCTGCCAGGCCTGACCTGAGATTGGAGGGCAGACCTGAGGAGTCACTTTTCAAAGGTTTCTAGAAATGGCTTCCCAGGCACAAAGTGGTAGTTTCTGACTACAAAGTCCTTTGCGGGGTGAAAGGCAAAGCCAGTGTCTGGGCCTGTTTGAGCAGCTGAAAGGGGTGTCTGGGGGACCTGTGGAGGCAGATAGAGGTTTGGATTGCACCCTCATTCTCTCTGCCAAGACAGCTGCATTTCTCTCCTGCCATATCCCTCCTCCTCTCAGAAACTGAGTGAACATGACACATGCCTACCCCCACCGTCTCCCCAGACATCCCCCAGAGCCCATCATTTTAGTTGTTGATCTTGCTGTGTATTTATTTGGTCACAGTTTCAGAGCTAAAACATCTCATGCAATGCACTCCTTTATTTAAAAACAAACAAACAAACCAACAAAAACACTGAAATGCAGGCCGCAGAAACGATTAGCACAGGGCACAGGCAGAGATGGAGCATGACCTTGACATTCGGATGCCCACATAAGGCTCCAGTGCTTTCAATACAAAATTCATGAGGCCAAGATTTCTGGTGCAGTCCTCTTGGCTTTGCTCGTGTGTGTGTGTGTGTGTGTGTGTGTGTATGTGTGTGTGTGTGTATGTGTGTGTGTGTGTGAGAGAGAGAGAGAGAGAGAGAGAGAGAGAGAGAGAGAGAGAGAGTGTGTTCGGGGGCTGGGAGGCGACAAAACCAATGCAGACTGAGTACCTCCTGCACCCTGCAAGCACACGCAGACTACAGGAACCTCTGCCAGCAAATTCCCTGCCTGTGGGGGCCAGGCTGTTCTGCTCAGCAACTCGCTGCCTCCTCTCACTGGAGGCCCCTCGCCCCTCCTCTGCTGACGTCATTGACTTGCTCTTTGTGGAGTGGTTCTGTAACAGGGGATGAAAGTCTGGCCTGGGTGAGGGCCTGGAGAGGAGAGGACAGAGTGGGGAGCCCATGCAGACTGGGAACTTAGTACTGACAGCCTCTGGAAATTTAGAATGCCCTTTCTCACACATTGTCACTTGTATTTCAACAACTCTGAAAAGCACCTGACTTTGAAGTGGCAGTAAGAGGACTGTGCAAGTGTTCTGTTGATAAGGTACTCTACCCACTACACTTTCTATCTGTAAAGAAGTGAATTTTCTGGGGGACAAAGACGAACAATGCAGAAGGCAGGAGATGGACAAAAAGACCTAAGGGAAATAAGGATAAAATGGGGACTTGGGATTTAGAACTGAGGGAAGCCTATCGGACCTAGGACAGAAAGGGAACTAACAGGTCAAACTTCTTCAGAAATAAGTCAAAGAGGAGAAGCAGAGGATGAGATGTTACAACAAAAGCAGAGGTCCAGGTGATGAGATTGCGGGCTTAGAGCAAGAGGCCTCACGCCAAAGAATTTGGGCAGCCTCGAGAAGCTGAAAAAGGCAAGGAGATGGATTCTCCCCTAGAGCTTGCAGAAGGAACACAGCCCTACCTACACCTTGATGTTAGCCAGTGAGAATTGTAGGATAATAAATGCATTGTTTGAAGCCACTAAGTTTGTGGTCACCTGTTACCACAGTAGGAGGAAACACATGCACTCCCCAGTTGGTAAGTAGGGGATGTTACAGTGGCTTCAGAGTCACACCTTTTCTCTCCCTCATGCTCAGTGCCTGTCACCTATTTATTGGTTAGTAAAAATTGTAACCCTTTCCTGTTTTATTTAATTCATAAAATACATGTGATATTTTTAAAACAATTCAGTGGTTATGAAGTATCTATAGGCAATTTCTTCACTCATAGCCCTGCCCTTATATAAGCAATACAAGATTTTCTCCTTATAAGAATGTAATCATACACTCCATTTTACTCATACTTGATTCTTTTCATTAAAAATATATCTAGGACCCATGGATTTTTAACTCGTCCTTGGAAATAATTGTGCATTATCTTATATAGAAATGTATTATTATTTATCATCCCCTCGCTTGTTCGTATATAGTCTCAGGGACTTCTTTTACAACAAATTACCCTGCCACACTCTCAGGGAGGGCGCCAGTGCCTCCATCCTGGATTTGGGGCCGCATCTTCGTGCAGAAATTGACACAAAGCCGGGCCTCTGCAGTCCAGAGGTGGCCAGCCAGGCTCCGCCCCCACCACCACAGCCACCAATCAGCTCCCGGGATGGCTTCTCCTAGCCCCTCTGCCTGCCTGTGACTTCTCACGTCCCAGGCCTGGTCTGCAGCCAGTCCCTTCTCTCCTGAGACTCCTTCCCTTTGGGAACCGCCGCTACCCCCTGCTAGCCAGGGCTCTCTGTCCCTGAAACTAAACGGTGAGTGGGGGGCAGCGATAGATTCTGGACCAGGAGAGGCCTGGTGGTGACACTGGCCACAGCCTGCAACGCTGGTGGCCCTGGCTGGGAGAGGGGGTGAAGCGGTGAGTGCCTGGAGAGGCTGTTTGTGCATTTGTGTGGTGACAGGATGCGTGAGGGCTGGTGGGGGCTGGTGGGGGGCCTCTGCATGTCCCCAAGGAGAGGGTGGCAGACGTGTTCCACGCAGGATTCCTTGCTGTATACCTCACGGGTCCTTCTCGGGTGTCTCCCTGAAGCTGGGTCTCTATTTCCTTCTTGCCACATCGTTATTCACCCCTGCTTGTCGGGAGCAGGTGACCCCCTATTTTCTTGTGCTCCGCAGGCGCCATTGAGATTTAAGCTGAAAAATAACTGGAGGCCATGGCATCTCACCTCCTGGGATTTGCTTTTCAATTATTGCAGTGTAGCCTCCCTCCCCCAAGGTTAAAGTCCTGGCCTACCCAAGTGCTCTACAGGGGGCCCCTGAGAGTGGCTGTGGTGGGGGAGGGGGGTACGAGGTGCCGGAGTGGGTGGTGGTGGTGGTGAGGGTGGGTGCAGGGAACTGGGTGGAATGTTTTGTCTGGAATGCATTTGGCCTCCGGGTAAATGCTGGATTATACAGTTACTAGGTGAATAGCCCTCTAGCTGGCTGCTGAGTTGATTTAAGGAGCAAGAAGGCTGAAGGCCGTAAGTATAGGAGAAAAAGATTTAATAATGGGATAATCACAGAAACTACTAGAAGAAGTGCAGGTCTAACTAGACATAAAGTACAATGTATCTAGCTGTCTCGCTGACCATCCATCCATTCATCTATCCATCCTTTTATACTCCGAACTATTTATTTGTCAATTGACGTCATCTCCATACAGTATTCCCCCTTATCTGTGGTTCCAAGGTTTCAGTTACCCGCAGTCAACCACAGTCTGAAAATATTAAATAGAAAATTCCAGCAATAAGCAATTCATAAGTTTTACATTGCACGCTGTTGTGAGTAGTGTGATAAAATCTCGCGCAGTCTCTAGCGTGTCAACAGAGATGCCTCAACCAACAGACCCACTACTTGTGTTCAAGTGACCCTTATTTTTGCACATCAGTACTCTGCTACTGTATAGGAGCTTGCTTCCCCTAGAAGGAAGGCTTTCAGAGAGAAAGAAAGAGGGGATGGAAGCCAGATTCTTTTTGTAACCTAATCTCAGAAGTGCCATCCCATCACTTTGCCATATATTCATCAGAAGCGAATCACTGCCCCCACTCAAAGGGAGAGGGTTATACAAGAGCATGACTACCCAGAAGCAGGGATGAGAGGCGGCCATGTTAAAGGCTGCACACTACAGAGGATATTAACAAGTAATGTTGTCTTCCAACAGTCTTGTACATGACTTCTGGTTCACATGGACAAGAGTTTCCCTGAAGTATACACCTATGCGTAGAATTGCTGAGTTACAAGATTTGTGTACATTCGACTTTATTAGGTTATTTTCAAGCTGTTTTCCAAAATGTTGAGCCAGTCTGCACTCTCTCCAGCAACGGATGGGAGAGCCTGTTGCTACATACTTGTCATAACTTGGTATTACGAAATGTCACTTTTAGCCAGTCTGGCTGGCATGGACTAGTATTCCCTTGGGATTTAAATGAGCATTTCTCTGATAAGTAATGAAGCTGACCATCTTTTCATATACTGATGAGCTATGGTGTTTTCTCTCTCTGATAATTCTGGTTCCTGCCTTTTATTCATTTTCTTACTGGGTTGTTTATCTTTTCTTTATTGACTCATTGGAATGCTTTCTTCCTATAATTTGAATGCTAATTAAATCCTTTGTTATCTATGTAAGCTGCAAATATCTGCTTTCAGTTTGGTGCTTAGCTTTTCTTTCTCTGTATGTCTGTCTGTCTCAATGAACTAAGTTTTGACTTTTCATTTCAAGTGAGTGGTATTTTCTTTTATAGTTTGTGTTGTTTGAGAACATTGTCTTCTCAAAGTAATAAATTAATTTTATTATATTTTCCTCTAAAAGCTTATAGTTTTGAATTTGGCAATTAGCCTTCATTAGCTTGGAAACTGATTATTATATTTTTATTCCATATTGGTAATAATTATCCCAGCACAATGATCTGCATGAATCAAGTTTGTCATATACGCATGCATTTGTTTTAAGCTTCCTACTCTTTTTCATTATCCATTTGTCTAATTCTGCACCAATACAAAATTGTTTTTAACTACTATAGTTTCATAAAAAGTCTTCAAACCTGGTAGGAAAGATCCTCCTACCTCTTTATTCTTCTTCTAGAGTGTTTAAGCAATTTTTGGATCTTTGACCTTCCATATAAATATTTAAATAAGAAAACAAGAACAAATAAGCAAACAAACAAACCTGCTAGAATTTTGATTGATGTTGGATTAATTCTATACAGCAATTTGGGTAGAAATGGCTTCTTTAAGATGTTAAATATTTCCACCTATGAGCTTAGTATATAATGCTATTTATTTAGCTCGCCTTTAATGTTTTCTTAAGGTTTTATAATATTTTTCATTGTTTTCTTTTTGTTCATTTTTGTTAAAGTTATTTATAAGTACATTACATCTTTATTGCTATTGTAAGTGTTTTATTTTATAAAAATTATATTTTGTAGTTGGTGTATAGAAACCCAATTGCCTTTTATATATTGATTATATATCAAACTTGATACACTCAATAATTCTAAATTTATCTATAAAGTCTTTCAGATTTGCTAAACAAGTAGTCATAGCATCTGAAAATGATGACAGTTTTGTTTCTTCCTTCCCAATCCTTATAACTTTATTTTTTAAATTTTTTTTTGTTTTACTGCATTGGCTAGTACCTCCATTATAATGTTGAATGAAAGCAGGGAAGGTCATATTGTTTTATCCTTAACAAAGAGGAAGCTCTCACTATATCATCTTTAAATATTGTATTCATTGTGGTTATTTTATATATGCTTCGTCCCATGATAAGAAAGTTCAATTCTTCTTTAGATAAGCACTTTTACTATTTGCAAATGTTGAATTGAATGCTTCTTCTATAGCTACTGATTTTTACATATAATCTTTTCCTTTAAATATGTTCATGTGGTGAAGTATAGTATTCAACTTTTAATATTAAATCAACTTTTTACATCCCTAGAATAAACCTTCTATGATAAATATGCAATAATTTTTATGTATAGATATTGATATAAAGATAAGCATTAGAAATTTGAATCTATATATATGAATTGAGATTGGCCTGTAATTATCCCCTTTGGTACTAACCTTATGTGCTGCTGATATCATCACATAAAATAAGATGGGTAGAATTCTCATTATTACTATTCTCTGGAAGAATTTGTGTGAGTTTGGAATTATCTGGTTCTTGAATATTTCCTCAAATCACCAGAAAAACCCTCAGGGTTTGGAATTTACTTTGTCAGAAAATATTAAACTTATTGGTTCAATTATTTTAAGGGTTACAGGACTATTTAGATTTTCTTATGGACTGTTTTCATAAATTGTATTTTCCAAGATATTTAACCATTTCATATATATGTATATATATTCAAAATTAATAGAATAAAATTGTTCATAATATCCTCTTGTTATCTGTTTAAATATTTCCATCATCTATTATGACCTTCTAACACATTACTAATATGTATATATAGTCTTTCTCTTTTTATTTTAATTGATTTCATCAGAACTTGGACTATTATATTAGCTCTTTCACATATTCATAAAAAAAAAAAAACCTTTTGTATATTAATTGTTATTTCATTTATTACTTCTTCATGCTATCTTTGAATTTTTCTGTTATTTATTTTCTAATTTCTTAAGGTATATGCTTAGTTTATTCAATTTGGGTTTTCCTTCTTACATAAGCTCTTAAAGCTATAAATTTGTGTCACTTCCTTTTAACTGTATTTCATGAGTTTTGATACAAATATTTTGCTATTATGTATCTTTAAGTATTTATAATTTCCATTATGATTTCTTTTTTGACACATGAATTTTAAAGAAGTGTATATTTTAATTTCTAGTCATCCACATGAAGATTCCTTTATTATCTTGTAGTAAATGTTGCATAACTAATTTATAATATAATCAGTTTATAATTATTTTTATTATTATTATATAATCAGATTATATTATTTTAATTATATAGTTATATTAATATATAATTAATATAATCAGATACCAATTTCTTTGGATTTATTGAAGTTAGCATTATAATCTCACAGTTTTATTTGTATACTTGAAAATAATGTGTAGTCTCTAATTATATAATGTCCTATACATACCTTTAAAACAAGTGTGCTAATTACACAACCCAGCTCTGCCATATCTTCATCATTTTTTATCTGCTTGAATTATCAATTACAAAAATAGGTATATTAAAGTCTCTCACTATAATGGTAAATTTTGAAATTTCTCATTGTGGAGTTGTATATTTTTAGTTTATATATATTGAGGCTATATTATTAGTGAATTGGAGTAAATTCAAATTTTATCATAATGTAGAGATACAATATTATGACTACCTATTACTGCCTTTTGTTTTAAATTCTTAATTTGTTTGGATATCAAATTAGGTTTCCTTGATGGGTGTTTACTTCATTTATCTATAATATCTTTCATCGTTTGACTTTAAATCTTTCTAAATCTATGTTTTAAGTAAATATGTCAAAAACTTATCTGTATTATTTTAAATCCTGTGATTTTAAAATTATTGTATAATTTATAACTGGTCATTGAATAATTTAGTCATTATATTTATTGTAATTAGTACTATAATTAGATTTTTTTCTACCATCTTATTATTTGCTTTTTATTTTTCTGCTTTATCTGTCTGTTTGATTCCTCTCTCCTCATTCTTTCCCCTGATTTATTTCCCTATTTTACTCCTCCTCTTATCTGGAAGTGACATGTTCTAATGTTTTAAGTTGAATGTTTTAGGAATAATTTAGCTGTATAACACATTTAACTCATAACATTTATTGAGGTATAATTGACAATGATCAGTGCGTGTGTGTGTGTGTGTGTGTGTGTGTATACACATACATATATACATACCAGGGGTGCCAAAAAATATATATACAAATGGACACTTTAAGGCTTTAATGTGTTTTGAGTTGACTTTCTGTATGGTACGAGATAAAAGAGTCCAGTTTCATTTTTCTGCATGTGGATATTGGTTATTCCAACACCATTTATTGAAGAGACTATCCTTCCCCCATTGTGTGCTCTTTGCACCTTTGTTGAAGATCAGCTGACTGTAAATGCATTGGTTTAGCTCTGGGCTCTCTATTCTGTTCCATTGGTCTATATGTCTGTTTTATGCAAGTACCATACTATTTTGATTACTGTAGCTTTATAGTATAGTTTGAAATTAGGCACTGTGATGTCTCAAATTTTATTCTTACTGAAGTGTTCCTTGGCTATTTGAGTTCTTTTGTGGCTCCATATGAATTTTAGGATTGTTTTTTCTGTTTCTGTGGAAAATGCCATTGGAGTTTTGTCCTGAATCTGTAGATAGCTGTGGGTAGTATAGATATTTTAACATTATTAATTTATCCAGTCCATGAATACAGAGTATTTTTTCCATTTATTTGTGTCTTCAATTTCTTTCATCAAGGTTTTATAGTTTTCAGTGTACAGATGTTTTACCTCCTTGGATAAATTGGTTCCTAAGTATTTTATTGTTTTTGATTCTATTATAGATAGGACTGTTTTCTTAATTTCCTTTTCAGATACTTTGTTGTTAGTGTATGGAAACAATTGATTTCTTATGTTGATTTTGTACTCTGCAACCATAGCAAATTTGTTTATTAATTTTTAGTTTTTTGGTGGAGTCTTTAGGGTTTTCTATATCTAAGATCATGTCATCTGCAAACAGAAACAATTTAACTTCTTCCTTTCTACTTTGGATGCCTTTTATTTCTTTTTCTTGCTTAATTGCTGTAGGTAGTACTTCCAGTACAATGTTGAAAAGAAATGGTAAGAGTGGGACTTCTTGTCTTGTCGCTGATCTTTGAGGAAAAGCTTTCAGCTTCTCACCTTTGAGTATGATGTCAGCAGTGGGCTTGTAATATATGGCTTTTATTACATTAAGGTATATTTTTTCATATCCATATCCAATTTGTTGAGATTTTTTGTCATAAAAGGATGTTGTATTTTGCTAAATGCTTTTTTCTGCAGCGACAGAGACAATCACATAATTTTATCCTTCATTTGTTAAATGTGATGCAGCACATTTATTGATTTGCAGATGTTGAACAATCCTTGCATCCCTGGAATAAATCCCACTTGATCATGGTCCATTCTCCTTTTAATGTATTGTTGAATTCAGTTTGGTAATCTATGTTCAGGACTTTTCCATCTCTGTTCATCAGTGGTATTTGCCTATAATTCTTTTTTTTTGTAGTGTCCTTGTCTGGTTTTGGTGTCAAGGTAAGGGTAAAACTCAAACAATGCAATAACTTTAAAACAGTTTATCTTCGTTAACCTCTATCTCACAGCTGTGCTATTATTATTGTATATTTTATTTTCTTTGTATGCTTTTATATCCCATGAGACATTGTGTTTGTTTATTTAAACAGTCAATATTAACTTATATTTGCCCATATATTTACTATTTTCAATATTCTTTTCAAAGAGTTATGGGCTCTTATCCGGGATCATATTCCTTAATCCCAAAAAACTCCTTTTCAAAGTTCTTATACTGTCTTGCCAATAAATTTTGTCAGCTTCTGTTTACTATCATTAACTTTATTTTGCCTTCCATTTTGCTCTGCATAGCTTTAAGTTGAAAGATTTTATCTTTTTTTAAATTTTTTTTTAAAGTAATTCCATTGTGTTCTGGTTTCCATCATTTCTTTTCAAAAGCCAGCTGTATTATTATTTCTGTGAGTGGAAAACATCCTTTAGGTCTGGCTGATTTTCACACTTCCTCTCTGAATTTGGTTTTTAGCAGTTTAACTGTGATGTGCCTACGTGTAGTTTTCTTTGTGTTTACTCTGCTTAGGGAACATAAAGATTTTTCAATTTGAGTTTTGATGTTTTTCATCTATTTCAGAGAATTTTCAGCCATTAATTATTAACATATTGCTTCTGTTTCATTCTCCCTCTCCTCTTATTTTGGGGCTCTAATTACACATATGTCACAAGTTTTTACCATGTCTCATAATATTATTATACTCTTTCTATATCCTTTCATCTCTTTGTGCATCATCCTTTTTTTCTTCTGTGTTATTTTTGAATACTTTCTATTAAACTGTGTTATACTTCACCAATTCTATGGCCATGTGTGTCAAACATGCTATTAATTCCAACTGTTGAATTTCTGATTTCAATGATTTTATTTTTAAAGTTTCCATTTTACTCTTTTATGAGTTGTCTGTCATTCTATACTCAAATTCTCCAGCCTTATTTCTGTCACTTTTGAACATATTAATCACAGTTATTTTAAAGTCAATCCCTAAGAACTCAAATGTCTGAACCACACGTAAATCTGTTTCTATTACCTGTTATTTTCCTGAGTTCTTGGCAATTTATCCTGATTTTTAGCCTTCCTCTAAATTTGTTATTGGATGCAGGACCCCATGAATGAAAAATTATTAAGTTCTGGTTGATGCTATTATTTTTCAAAGAGGATTTTTTTCAGGGCTGAGGGACAGATAAAGTACCAGCAGATTAATTTCATATTATCAAAGGTTAGTTTGAGCTTTATTAAAAGTGGTCCATTTCAGGTGTTTCCTTTATCCAGGAGCATAAGCCTTACTCCCAGGGTGTCATTCTTATTCACCTGCTATGGATTTTCTCATATCTCAACTGAAAGCAGAGTGTGTTGATAAGAATCATTTACTTTGTTGAGACTTGACCTCCACTGCTTTATTTCTGCCCAGAACAGTACAGCTACTGAAATGACTGCTCAGTTGTTTAGCATTTTAGCCACTATTTTCTGCAAGTCTTTTGGGGGTCTCTCCCTATGCATGCATAGCTTAGGAGTCAGCCAGTGATTTAAGGGGAATTTGTACATAGATTTTTAGAGTCACTTCTCTGCGCTTTCTTCTTTAATTTTGCCCTTTGAATTCCAGTTAGTCTGGTCATCTTGAGCCAGTAAGACTGACTGGTTGGCCTCAGTTACCCTGCACTGTGAATTGGAAAATGCCCTGAAGTAAAAAGCCATAGTGAATGTGGAGCTCACATTGTGTTTTCCTTCCATCAGGATCATAGCTTCCCAAGTTCTGCTTGTGTTGTTTACTCTTCCGTGTCTTCCATTGATATTTTGTCCAACTTTCCTTGCTGTTTTCAGTGGGAGGGTGGGTCTAAACAAGGTATTCTCTCAATGCCAGAATTGGAAGTCTCTATTTTGTCTTACATCTCGGATTATTTATCTAAGATTATTTTATTTATTCCTGAGATACAATCTTTAGAATTTCCTTTAAAGCAGACCTTTGGATAACTAGTTTCCAGGTATTTGTTGGTCTGAAATAACATTTTTAGACACTTGTAATGGAAAGTACGGCCCTAGGGGTGAGGAAGCAGGGAAGGTGGCACTTGGGTAATTTCCAGTGTTAGGCTATTATGGATGGTGCTGCCTTGAACATTCTAGTACATGTTCTTTTGGTGACATCTTTTGCATTTCTATTGGGTTATATACCTAAGAATGGTATTACTGTATAGCCATATTTTTTATTTCAATATTATTTTTGTAACATTTTAAAAATACAAAATGTCTAAAAACAAAAAAAAATGACTGGTCAACCCTCTCCACTTCCTGAGTTCACCATAGCATGTCCTTACTTTTCCTGTTAGATAAACATAAACAAAAAAGCAGGATCATAAATTTTTCACTGAAAATACACTTGTATATTGAAAGCATTCCTCAAGTTCTGACTTGAGCTCACCTTTCTGAAGAATTGCATATATTTTGTAGTATGGATTTTTATTAAGTTGTTTGTTCATTCCTATGTTGCTGAGTAATTACAGAACTTAATATCTCAAAAGTGACTTCAGTGTTTTAAAGATTTCATGGCAGTCTCTATTACTCAGGGCAAAAAACTGGAAAGTAAAACAGAAACTCCAGGGGAATTAGAAATAGAGAAGGATAAAGGATTTAAAATTGAATTATTATAGTAATGTGAGTCTGAAACAGAGAAAGAAAGGATAGAAATAGTTGAAATTTGGAGAGGTATAGAAAGAAAACAAAAGGCTTAAGGGAGAAAAAAAAGAACACAAAGAAGAGGAGAAAACTTACAATACAGTAAATTTGTAATTTGAGCAGTTTTCTACGTCAAGCTGCTCTTTGTTTTGTTGAGGAGTGATTCTACAATTGCCTTCCTCAGTCCATACTCATCCATCCATCAAGTGGACATTATGGAGCACATGCTTATGGCCACATGAAGTGGAGAATCTAAAGAAGAATAAAACACAGTACTTGATTTATGCTTGGGGAGTTGCAATGAAACCCTGAAGTAATCAGGATGTGGCACTGTATCCCCGTCATCACAGAATCCACATTCCTGTGGGAGGGTCAGCCTGGACACTGTTTTGTGGTCAGGGGGAGGGGGGGAAGCTTTTTGATGGTCTCTTCCCAGGTACAGTTTGATCTGGGGACATCTTTTCCTTAGGTACCCAGAGAACAGGGGCCAGGCTGGTGATGGGCAAGTAAACAGGAGAATGTACAGAGGCCACACAAATCTTTCAGGGCTTTGGGGACAACCATAAAAAGGGGCCAGAGCTTTACCCCTGGTTCTAAAGTTGACTCACAATGCTAGATGAGCAGACACCTATTCAAGGCAGGACCTGGTCAGGCACAAAGCCAGGGCCTGGCTCAAGGTCAAGTGCTGGATCCCAGTTTTATTTGATTACAATGAGCCAGGACTAGGAACAAAGTTCAAGAAACCCACACACAGGGAGAAATCATATTTATAGAGTGGTCACTACCAGCGGTATGAACAAGAATATTTTACCTTTTTTAGTTGATTAAATGTATCTATGTTATCACAAAATAATAAACATATTACTATTAAACTTTAAAGAGGTGTATGAAGAAAAAAATACATTCCTGTCTGATGTAACTGATAGGAAGAAAAAAATACTTTTCTGTCCGACGTAACTGATTCTAATAGTTTGATATATGTTTTTCATATAATTTTTGAGTTTATATAAGTATGTTGTTCATACAAAAAAATGCAAACCCTCCATTTTACTGCCACGTTAAATGATTAAAAATATTAATGTGAATATAAATATAACCTAACTTCTGGCAAATATGTAGAAATTTTACTCATTCTTGTAAGTAGTTGTATATTATTTTATACAAAGATCTATCCTAATTTATCAACCACTCCCTTGTTGGTAAATAGTCTCAGGGATTTATTTTTCAACAAATTGCCCCACCGCACTACCCCAGCGGGTGCCAATGTCACCACCATAGATTTGGGGCCGCACCTTCCACCGAAACGCACACAAAGCGGGAGGGGGTTGGCTCCGCCCTCACCGCTGTGGCCGCCAATCAGCTCCCGGGACGGCCCCCCCTCGCCTCCTCTGCACCACAGCCCACCCACCCCTGCACGTCTACCACCTCCCCTGCCACTAATTTACAAATCCCCAGGCTGTCTGTCCCTTCTCGTCACATCTCCGCAGAGTCCCTACCCCTCCGACGTAGCCCGGTGTGGAATTTGCTTGACAACCGGTGAGTCTTATCTAATGATGGTCTCTGAAACCGGACCAGGCCTGGGCGCAGGGACCAAGTCCACAGGTCCCTGGTGGGGAGTGGGGGAGCTCCGGAGAGGGGGCGTCCGCCGGCGGGGGCTGGGAAGTGGTCGGGGGTTTGGGGCCTGAGGCCAATGGGGCCTAAGAAGCCAGATGCCTAGATGTCTGCCAAAGCGAATTCTCTGCGTTTTCTCCATGTCTGTTTCTGCTATTTTTCTACCGCTCTGCCTCTTATTTATTGTGTGCTGTATTTCTTCCCCAGGAACCTCACTGTCAGAAGGCTAGTATATTCCTGTCTCTTTAAAACATTTTTCAGTATGAAATATTTCAAAGCTACAGATACATGCAGAAAATAATGTAACAGATGTATCAGGTGCTGACATGTTATCACCTGTGCATCGTGTGTGTGTGTGTGTGTGTCTCCCCCCAAGAAACAAAACCTGACAGTTAAAATCCTTTCCCCACCAAATCTCATGCCCGCAAAGGTAAGTCAGGTGAGAGCCTTCCCATGTATGTTTTTTGTTCTTTATTTATTTATTTATTTATTTATTTATTTATTTATTTATTTTGAGGGCAGTGTCACTGGCCCTCATATGTGGGACCCAAACTGCAGTCGCTGGCTTCCCAAGCCAGTGCTTAACCACCGCTCCACTCCACCGGCCCTTATTATTTATTTTTATGTGAGCAATATATGCGTTTTTGTTTAGAATTTAAAATTTTTTTATGAAACTCAATATTTGGGGGTTTTACCCCAAATGTGCTATGAGTCTTGGTATTTCACACCCGAGAGGGATTTAGCAAGCAAGTCAACAGCCTCCTGGATTAGCTGAGAACCCTGAGCCCTGGAGAAGATAAAGGACCTGCTGCTGTCACTCAAATGGTCCCTGGAAGGGACAGGACCCTGA
This sequence comes from Aselliscus stoliczkanus, assembly GCA_033961575.1. Classification (NCBI taxonomy): domain Eukaryota; kingdom Metazoa; phylum Chordata; class Mammalia; order Chiroptera; family Hipposideridae; genus Aselliscus; species Aselliscus stoliczkanus. Next base: position 85,900,502 of record CM066740.1, on the reverse strand, counting down.
ATTCAGGTTCTCCGTTTCTGTCCCTGGTGTTTCCTCTCTGTAAACCCTGCTGCTGAGATCACTTATTCACATCTCCCTGTTGATTATTATTCACGAGTCAATTTGAGGAAAGAGGGTTGAACTATGACTTGGATTTGGACCAAAACCCTAGTGGGGATTAGAAGGTATGCATTGTCCGGAAACAAAAACTACTGATCCTTAGGATGACCTGAATATTTATTTTACTGAACAAGCACTCATACAGTCTCACTATCTGCCAGACATTGATCTAAGAACTTTACGAGCATTCACTTGCCTAATTTAAACCTTACAATACATCTGTAATATAGGTACTCATTTCACCATCCCCGTTTTACAGATAATAAAGCTGAGGCAGAGAGGAATTAAGTAACATGCTCTAAATCACTTGTGCCTGTATAGTGTAGCCCAGAGATCTGAGTCCAGGCCATCTGGTGACAGTCTGGGTCCCTAGCCATTATACTACCCATTTCACATGCCAGAACGAGCATGTGACCCAGGTGAAGTCACCACGCAAAGTAGGAACTTGCAATTCATAGAAGGGAGAAACAACTGCCAACTGATTATTAGAAAGGACTTAAGAAATAGGGTTTGAAATCTATTCTGAAGAATAAATTTTAGCTAGCTATTGTTTCTTTGAAATATATTATTTTTAATTTACAGACGTAACACCTAGAACAATGCCAACAATGTAGACCTCTATAAAAGGCGCCCTCGGTGTTGTGCTGAGAGGAGTATATCAGACAGAGAAAGATATACGCAATGTAATTTCGCTTATGGTGGAAACTAAGAATAAAATTAACAAACGAATTCATAGATACAGGGAACATTTTTATGGTTGCCAGATAGGAGGGGGGTTGAGGGTGTGGGTAAGAAAAGGGGAAGGGATTAAGAAGTATAAATTGGTAGTTACAAAGTAGTTATGGGGATACAGGGCATAGCATAAGGCATATAGTCAATATAGTGTAATAACTATGTATGGTGTCAGATGGGTACTAGATTTGTTGGGGTGATAGGAGGATATTGGGGGGCAAGGAGAAAAAGGTGAAGGGGTTAAAAAGTATATATTGGTAGTTACAAAGTAGTCATGGAGATGTAAACTAAAGCAGAGGGAATATAGTCAATGATATGGTAATAACTATGTAAAGTGCCAGGCACTATACTAGTTATGGGTACTAGACTAGTCGCGGGGATCACTTCTTAAATTATATAAATGTCTAACCACTATGCTGTACACCTGGTCATATAAAATAATACTGAATGTCGGCTATAATTGAAAAATTTAAAAAGGGGGGAAACTTTAAAGGGAATAATTTCCAGGTCCAAATTTCCAGGTATAAAACAAATAAGTCATGGGGATGTAATGTACAGCATAGGGAATATAGTCAATAATATTGTGATAGCGTGGTACAGTGTCAGATGGTTGCTGGACTTACCATGTTGATCACTTCTTTAGGTATATAAATGTTGAATAACTGTGGTGTACCCCTGAAACTAATATAATATTGTGTGCTAGCGATGCTTTTAATAGAAATCTTAAAAATAAATAAAAAGAAAAAATAAATAAATAAAAGGCGCCCTCGGCTGTGCCTCAGGTTAAACAGTATTCTGCCACCATAACGCAAACATACACAGGGCTGTATGTTATTATTCAAACAGGGAAGCATAGTCAACAATCCCCAGTTTTCCTTTCCCCCTTGGCAATACTTAAAAGCACATCTCTCCCACTGAACGCGGAGCTAAGCTCATCACAGGAACTGAATCCCCTTCCACAGGATGTGTCCTATCGTTAGTTCAGCCGTTTCCTTCTGAGGGCCTGGTCAGAGAGGTTTATGTCTTGAATAAAAAAAGGGCCGGCCCCTCTGCCAGGCTGGGGGCCGCTTGGGGCCCAGCCAGCAGGGCAGGCGACACAAAGAAGCGCTGTCCCCTGCCAAGCGCCGCCCCTGGCCTGGATCCCGCCCGGGAGGAAGTGGGGGGCGGGGAGGAGACTGCTCGGGAACCCCTCCTCTGCTCCCGCCCTTCTTTCCTGGCTCCTCGCTCGCCTCCTGGCCCTCCCCACTCCTCGCTCGTCTTGGGGTGCTGCTTGCAGGGAAGCCGGCTCTCCGCGCTGCGGTGCATCCCTTCTGCACCCACCGAACCCTGCTCCCTCCATTGTAAGTGGCTGGCGACCAGGTAAGTGGCCCTCTTGGAAAGCCCCGCAGGCCGCCAAAGGGCTGGTGCCCGTGGATGGGCCCAGGTCTGGGGGAGGGCGGTGCCGGAGGCCGAGGGCACAGGAGGAGGGGGCGCGTGCAGATGCGCGGCCCGGGCCCCGCAGGGCTGGGGGGGCGCCCAAATCCGGGCGGAAAGCCCTCGCTGTTGGTGTCGCGGGCCCGGTGGGCGTTGTGCCGTGCTCCCAGGCTCTGCGTGGCGCCTGCCGCAGTGCTCCCCCTCTCAGGGCTCTGACATTAGATGTCTGTTTGCCTGCTTTGTGTCGTCCACTTACGCACAGGCCCGACCGAGAGGAACAGCATGGAATCCGCAGCGTTAGCGGAGAGGAATAGGTGACTCAGGGAGGAGGCAGGGCTGGCTCAGTCACACAGGTGGCCGGTGGCAGAGCATCACTTCTGTCCTACTGCCCTTTGATCTTGGCAAATAGTGTTTCAGGGACCGAGACCCCTCGCCCACTTGGGGTGGCCCCTGGAGACTGATGTGGGCAGAAGAGGTGGCCCATCCCAGACCCTGGGCCAGTGGGCCAGGAGAATTCCCGGCCAACCCCTTCTTTTCCACTAGGCTCCCCTCCTCCTGCTGCCCCCCCTTGACTCCTCCTCTGACGTCACCGACTTGCTCTTTGTGGACTGTCTCTAGGCCTGGGGAGGAAAGTCTGGCCTGGGTGAGGGCCTGGGGAGGAAAGCGGGGAGAGGGGTCCCCCACCAGAACTTAGTGCTGACAGCCCCTCAGACTGCAGAGCATCCCACCTGTCTCCAACACTGTCCATTTATACCCCACCCTCTGAGGCAGGGGGATCCACAGCTCCCTACGAAGAGGCAGCACCAGGATTTTGGGAAAAACAAAACAGGTCTTCTGACTCCTGGGCTAGTGGTCCTCCATTTTGCTGTTCTCCTGGGAGTTACGCAGTGAGAGAAGTGAGCAAATATGAATGAGAGAAAAACAGCCCCAGGGGAACTCATGAATTCAGAAGGGAATGTAGTAAGATCAGAATAGAACACGCGAAGTTTGGAATCATGCTGACGTTTTGGGGGGAATGGGGGAGGGATTGATTGGGGCGAGCTACAAACGACCTTCAAAGATAATAGCAATGGTCTGTTTTTTAAGCTGGGTGGTTGGTATGTAGGAGTCTGCTTAATTTTTTAAATTGTTTTATTATTTTACCATCTATATCCTTCCACGTGCATTACATATTCTTTTAAATGTGTGAATTAAACGATTTTTAAGTGAAGAATCAACTAAGATTGAGCTAGGACTATCCCAGGCAGAATGCAAAAGAACCTGCCATGATTCTGGCTTAGGAGACGTTGATGGATATTGGAAAAGATATTGGACATGTAAGGGAAACCCCATTTAGGTGACATGGGGCCACTTTGTGGCTGGGCTAGGGGATTTGTAAAGCTCTCTCCCTGAGTTGCATGTTGTGCCTGGGGTGCCTTCTGCTTTAGAGGGGCCTTGCGTTCCAGAGAGTTGGTGGGCCTGGGAGAGAGAAAGCAGGACCCATGCAAGTAGAACCAAAGATGAAGAACTTAGGGAGGGAAATAAAAGGGATTCTCCAGGCTGTGTCTGTCTACACTCACCAAGCTAGGAGGGCTAACGGGGGTTCAGGCACAAAGAGGAAGCATTGAGTTCAAAAGTCAAGCGTCTGTCAACTATAATTTAAAAAAACAAGTATATCGGGCCCGCCAAGTGGTTCAGTTGGTTAAAAGCTTGCTCAAGAGTGCGAGCTCTGAGCAACAGGGTCGTCAGTTCGATTCCCACATGAGCCAGTGATGCTGCGCCCACGCTGAGCTGCCAACAGGTGGCAGGATGGCTCAGCTAGTGAGAGGACAAGCTCCTAACAACAAGGTTGCCAGTTTGACTCCCGCATGGGATGGTGGGCTACGCCAACCCACAACTAAGACTGAACATGGCACCTTGAGCTGAGCTGCCACGGGCTGCCAACAGGCAGCCGGATGGTGACTGGACTTGGAGTTGAACTAGCTGCGCCCTCCACAACTAAGATCAAAGGACAACAACTTGGCTGTTCCCCTACCCCAATTCCCCAATAAAACATATATATATATATATATATATATATATATATATATATATGGCTATGGGATGTAAAGTACAGCATAGAGAATATTGTCAATGGTATTGTAATAGCTGTGTACAATGTCAGAGGGGTAGTAAGCTTGGTGGGGTTATCACTTTGTGCGGGGTATAAATGTCTAATCATTGTGTTGTTCTGTACACCTGAAACTAACAATAATTTTTAAAAAAAAAAGTTAAGTGTCTGAGTCACCCATAGCTGGTTACAGTGGGAAGAGAACTAGTTGCAAAGCTGAAGCTTTGATGGGAAAATGCACAACCTGTTGGAAAGGAAGACATTTTAGGACGAGTGAGACACTATCACCTGATCAACCTAATCACTTATATTCTCGGGCATTTAATATGTGTGTACTTGATTGACTTGAGTGCTATTTTTAATTGTAATCATAATGCAACAATTGAAAGGATACAGACTTATAAAGAGGGAAAGAATACTGTTCACCTCTTCCCTTCCTTATGCATCAATGTTGAAATATGGCCTCCATAGATTTGCTATGTTTATAAGATCCTGGGTACTTTACAGACTTATCAATTCCTGGCACTTAAGAACGTGGAATTCAGGACTAGATTTCCTGGGTTTGATTGCTGGATCTGCCACTACCACCTATGTGACTTGAGCAAGTAACAAATTCTCTAGCTATCCGGTTTTTTGTTGTGTTTGTGTTTTTGTCCACCTATAAAATGGGGATAGTGGTAGTACATACCTCGTAGGCTTATCATCAGGATTAAATAATTTATGTAAAGCATTGATAATAATGCCCAGAAGCTGGTAAGTACTGTATTGTCATTACTACTATTAAAATTACTAGTACTATTATTACCTTCACCCATACAAAAATGGGTTTGTGTCCTACATGTTATAGTGATTTAAAGTTTTCACTTAAAATATATCTAGACCGTCTTTCTAGGTAGATGGAAAATAGCTTAACTTTGTAATAGCTTCGTGACATTCTATAATGCACATTATCATACTTGACTCACTCTCCCTTTAATGTCCTGACACATTACTGTCAGCATTGGTGTCAGACCAAGGCTGACACTGCAGCCCCACTCACAGTGCAGGAAAGGGGGCAACTGGCAGAGAGATGGGGAGCTCGGGTATCCCCAGCCAAACCCCACTCACTTCGGGCCACCAGTTTGGACCAGGGGAAAGGTAGAAGAGGGGACCCATCAGGAAAAACCCTCCTCTTCTCCCTGGTCCCTACTTTTCAAATCTCCAAGTCACCTGCCCATCCCTTTGTCACTTGACAGATATTTCTTCTCTTATGTGCTAGCTCAGGGTACAACTAGAGAGACAAAAATGTAAGTTCCCTGGTCTGAGTGTGTTTGGAGTGCCAACACCGGCAGTGACATAGACCCAGAAAGAAGGGGTCTGATGGGCAGTTCTTTCCAGGGTGTATATGGGTGGCTGGCTAGGGGCTGTGCCCCCAGGGTTTTATATTGGGCACAGTGGGTTATGGGGGCAGAATATGTAGATAATAGGTATACTTTTGGGTTACAGATCCTGTACCCACAGGAGTCAAAGTGGTTCTAGGAAACATTCCTTATCATTTATCTATCTCCATTTCTAGGTTGTCACTTATCTTGCTCCATTTGTCATTTTTGGGTGACAATGAGCATCCTTGTATGTATATTTTAAATACTGCTGCCCTTATTTCTGTGAGGAATGTTATTAGAAGAGGGGTCACTGAGTTGCCACTGTCAGATGGCTGTCAGGTTCTCAGTCCTTCCAACAGTGTCCCCAAAGCCTTTTGAGCAGTGAACATTATTAGCTGCCTTTGCCTTCTTCATCTCCTCTTCCTCCTCCTCCTTTTCCTCTTTCTCCTTCTTCACCACCTTCTTTTTTGACAAGCTTATGGGCAACATACATTATATTTTCATTTGCCTGATTACTGAGATGGAGCGTATTTTCGTAAACTAATCAGCCATTTAAATGTCCCCTTCTATGACTACCTTCTCTTAGGAGAATTGGATTTCAGTAAATAGAAATATATGGGAGAGGGAGCAGGAAGGAAAGAGAATGGGGAGAGAAGCCAGAGCGAAAGCAGGGCATGTCCAGGGATGCCAAGTGTTCTGGGTGCTGTGGAGAGGTTGGGTGGCAGGCGATCCGGCTGGAAAAGCAAGGAGCAGTCAGTCCTAGAAGCTTCACAGCCCAGGCTGAGGTCTCAGATTCTTCCCTGTGGGCCAAGGTGAGGTCCAGGGGTAGCTTCTAGGAAATAACACCACCATTGGTGGCTTCAGAATAATAGAGGCAAGAAAGAGATAGTGGTGACTGAGCAACTGGATCGGTTTTGTCAAGAAATGAGCTACTGAGGACCTGAACTAGGTTAATAGCAGTGTGATTGGAAACCGTGAACAATGACATTAGCAGGACTTGGGAGCAGCTGGATATGGAGCAGGAGGGAGAAGGGACACAATGGTGACCGTATACTTTGCTGCCCTGGTTATTTGTGGACACCAGGAGAAGCAGGGAAGGGACAAGCTCTTATTAACCAATTGTTTTGGATTGTATCTTCTCAGTGTAGTTCTCTGAGGTATAGGCTACCCTCTTTGACAACAAGGGACATCAAGCTTACGTAGTAGACCTACAAGGAGCTAGTTTGGAGGGAAAAGAATACATGTAAGTCTTGCTTTTAGACACCGCTACCAATCGGAGAGTGCGTTCTTTCAGTTGGGGTCTCAAGTTTGTTCATCACATCCAGGCCTTTTCATCTGTGGCCTTAAGAAGGCATGGTGCCTCGGCCACAGATTTTCCAAGGGCCCTAGAAATACCCAAGAACTAAACATGATAATAATTAGTACGAGTGTTCGTATTCACTCCAAAATATGAAAACTATAAAATCAGAACTTGTAAGTGCTCAATCCAGTATTGGTGAAATCTAACATTGGGTTAGGTTTTTCATTTACTTTCTAAGAATTCTCTATTACACACATACTTTAATATTTTACTCTTAACCAAATAATTATAAGCAAATACACGTGTGTGTGTGTGTGTGTGTACATAAAATAAATAATTGAAAGGCACAAAACCTGTGTTATTTCCTATAATCCTCAGGACAATCTTACAGGATAGATACTGTCATCCCAACTTAATGAATGAGGAAACTATTGGGTTGTTGGAAAAGTCATGATACATTTTTGCAACGAAAAACAGAAAAAATGTCATGACTTTTCCAACAATGCAATACATCTGAGATAGGTTACACAACCTCACAGTCGGTAACGGCAAAGCTGAGATTCAGACCCAGAGCCTAGCGTGTAATCGCTGACAAAGGAAGTAGTAAAGAGATAAAAGGGCCAAAGATAAAAACATAAGGATTTTTGGAAGAGGTAAGGGAAGGTTAGGAAGTAAATGGTTCAAGAGGTGGCACATCATGATGTTGGCAAAGGCCATAGGGTTAGAGGTGGTGAGAGCCTCAGAGACCAGGAGAGGAACATTGCCCAGAGTCACCAAGTGGAGAGGTCGGTGAGGATGACAAGCCCTGGAAGTCCCAAGTATGAAAACACATCTGTCTTTTGGGTGGCTGTTTCAGTAAAGTGCATAGGGCGGGGGTCAGACTGCAGAGCATCCTTAAGTGTGGAGCTTGTGGTAAAAGGAGCAGAGGATTTCTGTGAATACAAATCCACTGTGTACAAGTGCAAGGAAGAACCTGCCATAATTTCGTAACTTATCTTCTGTTGCCGGGACCTGGGTTCAACCACAGAGGACCTCTGCTTTCCTCTTACCAGTAACCTGTGACTATGACCAAAGAACCTTCTCTGAAGACCCAGACGTTTCAGACTGGAATTCTGGTTCCCCGAGCTGGGATTAATGAGATCAGTGTGGGAGCTGCATGGGGCTGAGTGGCGGGGAGGGGACAGCGCGCTAGCAGCGCCACTGTATTTGTTTCCGGGGCTGCCATAACGAGTCACCACACATTCAGTGGCTTAAAACAACAGAGCTTTACCCTCTCCCAGCTCTAGAGGCATAGAGGTTTGAAATCCAAGTGTTGGCAAGGTTGGATCTTTCTGGAATTTCTGAAGGAGAACCTTGCCCAGGCCTCTCTTAGCTCCCGGGTTTGCCAGCCATCTTTGGTGTTCCTTGGCTTGTAGACATATCACTCCACTCTGTCCTCCATCTTCTCATGACCTTCTCCCCTGGGTATCTGTGTCTGTGTTCAAATTTCCTCCTCTTATATTAGGTTAGGGCCCCCTCAAATCTAATTTGACCGCATTTTAGCTCGATGACATCTGCAAAGACCCTACTTCCAAATAAGGTCACATTCATGGGTTGTTAGGACATATCTCTTTGGGGACACATTTCTATGGAAAAGCATCAAGCTCTTTTAGCTTGACCAAGGGAGTTTAAGAGAACATGGTATGATGGGGTCTACTGGGTTGGAGACACTGCCACCCCTGGTGAGTCATTTCACGATGTCAGTCTCATCCGCGTAAAGGGGAGAATTGCCCCAGCTAGCGGAGGAATGAACTACTTGGCTTGTTTGTTTGTTTGATCCATTCTTCATCAGCTGAGCCTTTGCTTTCCTCTTTGCAGAAGTCCATCCAGCCATGGCAACTCCCTCTGCTGCCTTCGAGGCCCTTATGAATGGAGTGACAAGCTGGGATGTCCCCGAAGATGCCATCCCATGTGAACTGCTCCTTATTGGAGAGACCTCCTTCCCGGTGATGGTGAATGACATGGGCCAGATCCTCATTGCTGCGTCCTCCTACGGCCGAGGCCGCCTGGTGGTGCTGTCCCATGAGGACTATTTGGTAGAAGCCCAGCTCACCCCCTTTCTTCTCAATGCAGTGGGTTGGCTTTGCTCTTCCCCTGGGGCTCCCATTGGTGTACACCCATCCCTGGCACCCCTGGCCAAAATCCTCGAGGGCTCTGGGGTGGAGGCGAAGATTGAGCCGGAAGTGAAAGACTCCCTGGGGGTTTACTGTATTGATGCCTACAACGAAACCATGACTGAAAAGTTGGTCAAGTTTATGAAATGCGGAGGGGGCCTGCTCATTGGAGGCCAAGCCTGGGATTGGGCCAACCAGGGTGATGACGAAAGGGTCCTGTTCACATTCCCTGGGAACCTCGTGACCAGCGTGGCCGGCGTGTACTTCACTGACAACAAAGGAGACACAAGTTTCTTTAAAGTGTCTAAGAAGATGCCCAAGATCCCAGTCTTAGTTAGGTGAGTGCATTACCCCAGTGGGGAGTTGGTCCAGGTGAGTGCATTACCCAGTGGGGAGTTGGTCCAGGTGAGTGCATTACCCCAGTGGGGAGTTGGTCCAGGTGAGTGCATTACCCCAGTGGGGAGTTGGTCCCAGATTCAAAAGCTGACATCCATCTTCAGGTTACTCACAGGCTCACAGGCTCACAGAAGGGAATATGGCACTCAGATATGGATTCACCATAAATCAACCAGATTTTAAAAACACCCCAAGGCACACGAGGGGCAGGGTCCCTGTTGCTGCTGCCTTCTCAGACCAGGCCACTTAGTTCTTTGAGGGGACAAATGTAGTGACCATTATGTCCCTCAGTGTCTATCTTAATAAAATATATTGCTCAATCCCAGAGTTTGCCATGACTAATCCAGGAAGGTTCGCCTGAGAAGGCTGCTTACAACTGAAATGTGAGGAAAAGGAAAATGACCTTGAGGGACCCCATATGACAAAGTCTAGAGAGCTATGGGAAAGATTTTGAAATGTCCAGCCAGATGGGATTAGGATGGCAGTAAGAGCTAGAGGATGCAGAAGTTGAAATAGCAGAAAAGAGGGCACAAGTTACCTATGCTAAATCTAGGAGTTAGGAGTGACTTTTATCTCTGGGGACAAATGACCTGATGGTGGAAAATGAAGGAGGCAGCTGATGGATGCAGACACAGCCTCTGAGATCTTTGCCCAGCTGTTCTGTTCACATTGAGCTCCTGTATCTCATACAATGCTGAACGTACAGCAGGTAAGTAGGTGCTCCGTAAACATTTATTGGATAGATGAATGAGAGAGATTAGAAGCTGGAAGTCCCAGGAGTAGAAAAAGAACACCAGGTCATGCCCTATGTTGTACATGAAAACTCTCGGCATCCTTAGAGCAAAGAGCAGTGGTATTTCTGATCAATGGAAGCAGAGTAAGGTAGGGTTTGGTGAGGCGGGCACACCAGGTATAGTAGAGAGACATAGGGAATCACAGGTGGCCTCTCTTTGGCATGGAACTCCTGGAACACCCCACAGCTCCATTTTCACATGTACAATGAGGAGAGACACAGTTATTCAGAAGCATAGGGATTGATCAAGTTGATCAAACTTCAGCTTACCAATGATCTTCATCCTAAGGAATAGGAAGGTAAGACTTGACCATAATTCTATTTCTTAACAGCCTAATCCCCCACTGTTGCCTTAAAAGATGCTTTTCTTTACCAAAACCATACCGCTTTTTTCATTTGCTATTCCTAAATCATCTCTTTTCATCAATGATTCTGAATTTTGGGGGTGATTGGGTTGTGTGTGTGTGTGTGTACGTGCGCACACGTATGTGCGTGCATGTGAAATCAACTTCAAGGTTAATGCTTGAGGAAAAATCAGACTTAATAAGGGAAGTATAATATGTAGAACCTATTGTGGGGAGTATGAGTTATTAGTATTGATTTTTTACTAGGTAAAACTGCATCACAATTCTTGACTCTCTCTTTATACAGGTAGGTGTATCATAGCATTACTCTCATGTTAGCTGGGTAATTTTTCAACTTGTGGATGGATTGAAGATGGCAATAGTGATTTTCCTGAGCTAATTGGCTGAGATGAAGTAAGAAGAAAGTAAAAGGTGCAAGAGGGTGTGTGTGTGTGTGTGTGTGTGTGAGAGAGAGAGAGAGAGAGAGAGACATGAAATACTGGTCAATTGCATAGATTGAGATTATTGGGGAAAAATAGAAAACAAAAAGGTCTCCTCCTTACCCTACAGTTTTCATACTGTTAGCTCTCAAGTACACAATACTAAAAGGTAAACACTGAGCTATTTTTCTCCCACCTGGTGTTGTAGGAGAAAAACTATATATATATTTGTCAAAATTCATTAATTGTACGCCTAAATTGAGTTAATTTTACTTTATAAATTAAACCTTTATGTAAATTGAAACTTTAAAAATAGGTTCTTTTAATAAAATTTTTAAAAATAAAAAAATAATCAGGATATAATCAGACTCATGTATAAGGATATGCAATCCAGCATTATTTATAGGGAAGAATAGAATGGTTAAAAAAATTACAGAATTGTTAACCAACCATTAAAAATATTGTTTCCAAGAATATTTAAGGACATGGGAAAAAATCCTTTGGGGCATTATTAAATGAAATAAAGGAGGATACTAACCTCTTGTTCAGTGTTCTCAGTTTTGCTCAAAAAATAGTTATGTTTAGGAAATAGTACATAAGATAAAGGCCAAAATATCATTAATGTATAGATCCCTGGGATATGGAATAATGGTAGATGATTTTTACTTTTAAACTTTTATTTTCCAAACTTGCTATCAAATTTTGTTAATAAGGCATATATTTCATTACCTCACTTCACATGCAAGAACTTTAAAAGACAAGAAAAATATTCAGAAGTCACATTAAAGATCTACATCTATATAATACACAAACACTTTTTATTACCTAAACAGAAAATGTAAAACAAAATTCTCTAATAATTTATTTTTTCCTTTCTAACATCTCTGATATACATACATATATATGTGTATATGTGTGTGTGTGGTATTATATATATAATATATAGTATTTATGTATATATGGTATTATGTATAATATATTGTGTGTGTGTGTATGTGTGTGCGTGCACGTGTGTGTGTAGTGTTGCCAATACTTTTGAATTATTCTTCATGGGAACACTCTTTTAAACTACTTTTTAGATGTTGCTGGATCTGTTATTTCATTTTTTAAAAGTATTAAATCATAAACCCATAATACAACTTTTCATACTTGCATATTATTTTCCCCACTCATTCATAATTATATATTGTCATCATCTTAGTATACATGCTATTTTGAATTCTGCTCATAAATATTTTTCATCCTATATAATTATATTTGATTCACTTTATGCAAATGCAACGTGTGTGCCCTATTTATTGAATCTTTGTCCACTGTTGAGCGTTTGGATCTTTCTCTACTCCTGTTGCGATAGGTAATACTGTACAAAATATCTTCAAAGCATTTTAGAAATATTAGACAATACAAGACACCAAGATGCTTCTATTAGATTTCAAGAAGGAAGATTATTTCCATCATAGGCTGAGGAAGGTTTAGATTGAAAGCCCCTGTGGATTTAGCAACTCTGCCAAAGTGTCCTGTTATTTATTTTTAAACCCTCGTTTGAACATCAGTGTGAATTAACCTTTAACCTTTCATCTAATTACTTGCACATTTCTTACTCTATTAAATTCTAAACAAGATCTTGGGATTCTCTTAACCTTCTAAAAGAGTACCCACAGGTCTTAACATGAATCAAATTTTCATCAGAAGAAGATACTACTTTTATGATTGGCAAAATAAAACCCCAGGTAAATAAAAGCAGATGACCTACTTTTAGTCTGGTGAGAATACCCACAGATGTCATTGCCCCACCTACCCACCCGGAAAGCGTCATAATCTGCATTCAGAGCACTAACCTCCAGGTCCAAATCCACTCGTAGTCTGTCCCTGAGCAGCAATTCCTCCTCTCCCATCAGCTTTCTCCTCAATGGCGCCTACCACACCTCCAGCTCTGAGGGCAGTGGCTGTTGGACTTTATATATAGAACTGGTCCCACTTTCTTTCCATTAAGTATTTCATATGGACAAACACTGGGTCTATTGTCATAAAAATGACTCACAGCCCCATTGCAGGACTTGGAATTCTAGTAAAAGATCTCATATATCCTGGAAAAAGCACAGACTTTAGAAAAGGCAGACTTTTGACTTTAGTAAGTTCCTAAACTCTGTCTGGGGCTTGCTCTAAAACCTTGGGCTATAGCAGCCTCTGTAAGCCTCATCTCTAAAGCTGGTTCAGTAAGGACTGCCTTTGAGGGTGGTCTTGAGAATTCAATGAAGAAACATACTGAGGGTACCTAAAGGCTTCAATTATTTTGACATCCAGTCTCCTTGCTATGGTGTGTAAGCATATGATGTCATGAATGAAACACTCCCAACCACTGAAAATTACCCAGCATCCGTCACTATGCTGCTTTGTCCCCAATCATGTAGGTTCCAGTTGTATAAGGTATTAACATTTTAACTGATATGTTCTTATACTTCCTCCACCAAACTGAGATAGCATTGTTATAATCAAATGACACCAACTGACATTTTACCCTCTTTATACATTTAACAAAACAAGTACTAGAGACAGAACTGACTCTACCAAGTAAAAGAGTTGATGCAGATTAAACATATCACTTAACAACCCATCTTCAGGGGGGTTGTTTTAGGAGAATCAACCAAGACAGTTTATCTACTTTGTCATTAGGATAAGAAGGCCCTTGTCTCATTTTAACCCAAATCTCAGGCTTCTGTTAAAGAGTTCTAACTATGTTTGTTCATTCATAGTCATTTAGACAGTATTCTATAGGAGTAGATTCTATATCCGAGGCATTATTTCTTATTTGAAGAAAATGATTTCCAAAGATCTGAGACTTAAGACCCAGAAACAATAACCAGACCTGGGAGAAATCACAAAAAAACCCAAATAACTTGTAGGAAGAGGGCTGTGCTATTGTGTTTCAGTAGAACATGGAGCCTGGGATCTACCGCCAGTAACTGCAGTGTGGTCTTGGCCTGTCCTTTCAACTCTCTTTTTCCCTTCAGCTGAAAAGTGCTGGAGTAGACGGTCCTTGTCCCTATTTTAGCTTTTACTCCATTGACACTGTGGCTGTCAGCCTTCAGTGATGCCTCTTTGCTCAAAGTCATCAGAAATGCATAGAAAAGATGGGTCATGCTCTAAAATGTCCAAATGGTCCAAATACTTTAACCTGAAAACACCCCATTACACCTGAATTGACAAACATTATAAATAGATGTGATCTATCCCCTTCATCTTGAAAGATGCTGAAGGGATGTTATACACACAAGCGCCTTTTTTAAATTCCAGGTTATCAAGATTTCAGAATTTTGAAAGTTTAGTCCCTACTTGAAATGAGCACAAAACAAGAAAACTGCCCAGTTACTGAAAATAAACATTATTATGATTCCACACCTAGTATGGAAAACAAACGAGCAGGTATTAAGAAGTTTATTTATAACAAGGACCCACAAATCCTTGGAGGTCATTGCTAGTTACTTATATGTTAGGAATACATATGAATAGAATGCTGATTATAGATCTTATGTCAGGATCATGGCCCGTCTCATAGGGCAAGTATGTTTTCCTAACTCCTACTCTCTGCCTCTTACTACATTCTTAGCCATGTCTAGTAAAATTATTTTAACCGCTTCTCAAAAAATAAGCTAGAAGATTTGAGGGAGTGAATGCAACTGGGATGATGTGGCACCATACAAGAGAAATTGCTGCATCTCAATTCAGTTTTCCTTTTGATGAACATTTTCCTTTCTTCAACTTTGAAATACACATGTTTTAGGGGGAAAAAGTGAAAGAGCTTCACCCCCTACCATTTTCTCTAATCATTTGGACTGTATCTTTTCTGACTTTTTTCTATTATCTTGTGTTATGTATTGGGGTTGGGGTGGGAGAGCTGGAGAAGTAGAGAGAGAGAGACAGAGAGAGATTTGCAACCTGAGTTCTCTCTGAATATATCTTGGACACTTTTCCATACACATGTAAAAAGATGTGTGTCACCCTTTGGAATGGCTATGTAGCATTTCACAATTGAATTGCTCCATAAGTCATTTAACGATTCACCTATTGGTACACATTAAGGTTGTTTTCTAATTTTTTTCTCTTATAACTCACGATACAATGAGGTTTTTTTGTTTGTTTTTGTTTTTTCGGTAAAACCCATAGGCTTGATATACACCTATTTATTTTAAATACTTGGCAGTTTGCTTTGAAGAAAGTCTCTTTTGTTGCATCATTTATCCATAAAATTGTATATCTCTAAAAGATAAAGACTAATTTGTAAATATAAGCAAAATACTGTTAACACATTTTTTAAATAGCATTACTTTTTTTCTGGCCCAATAAAATGTCAATAACAATATCATTTTTTGAGAACATTCTGTGAGTACCTCTGTTTTATACATAACATTATACTTATCCCTTAGATCAGCTTGGTTCACCACATTTTTCATGAATTACATAATTTTTATATACTTGATCTAAAAGAGATTTCTAAAATAATTGTTTCATACCTCTACTGTCATTTTGGAACTGAATTTACCATTTACTTTATATATTTCAAAGCTATAGTTTGGATTTCTAAAATCTTATGAATTTTTTTTTTATGGCTTGTACATTTTTGTCTGTATAAAATATCCCTTCTTGCAACTAATATTTTCACCTTGAACTCTATTTTGTCTAATATTATAATTATTCCTATTCTCAGTGTTTTGAAATTACACATAGTTTTTTTATTCTTTCAAAGTTATCTTTAATTTTTTTCCCAGCTCTTTAACATTTATGGGAAAGTTGCAATAATAACATAATCATAACCATACCCTTTACCCAGGTTCACCAGTGGTTAGATTTTATCACATGTACCATATAAACACACAGAGACATTATTTTGCCCAACCATTAGAAAATAACCTATAGACATCATGACACTTCACACCTAAATACTTGTGTATCTCCTAAACACAAGACCATCTCCAACATAACCACAACACAACTACCTCACTCAAACAATATTGCATTGATACAATGCTATTATTTAATGTCCATATTCAAATATCTCCAATTGTCCTAACAATATCTTTCAAAAATATATAGGATTCGAACAAAATAGTCCCAGCTTTTATCTTTGGGGACATTAGCATTTCTGAAGCAACCAGCCCAGTTATTTTATGGAATACCCTTGTGTATGGATTTGTCTAATTCTTTCCTTGTGATTACACTCTGTTCAAACATTTTTGGCAATACTACATAAGTGACATTGTATTCATCACAATATATCCAATTAGGAGGACATGAGGTCAGTTTGTCTATTATTGGCCGTGTTTGAATTGGTCATTTAGTTAAATTGTAGTTTGCCAGATGATCCTATTATAATAGTACCTTTCCCCCTTTTAAACTAATTAATATTATACATGGTGTGACAATTTGAGACTATTCATATCATGTCCAGCAACAGCCATTCACCCAGTGGTTTTATAATCTTGATGATGTGTGCCACAGTCAATATTTACAAAAATGGTTACCTCTACCACTTGGGTAACTCCTGTGCTCCTTTCTTTTTTTTTTTTTTTGAGGGCAGTGTCACTGGCCCTCATATGTGGGACCCGAACCGGGGCCCCTGGCTTCCCAAGCCAGCGCTTAACCACCGCGCCACGCGGCCGGCCCTCCTGTGCTCCTTTCTTATACATCCATGTCAAATATCACCTCTTCCAGAAACTGCCCCCTGTCACCTGTCCTATTCTAATATAGATGCTCCCCTCTGTACTTCCATAGCAACCTGATACTCTAGGAACATACCCCGGTGGAGTGTAGGTTTCTCCCAGAATTGGCTGCATCCTTCTGTCAAGAGCTTTCCCTCTCTACCTTCACAACATTTGTTGTTGGTTTTGTGCTTGTTTTTGAATTTTGTTTGTCTTAGTATCACACTGTACACATAGACCCTTTTTCAAAAAAAAAAATCTAATGTGTTATAATTCATTTATAGTTGGTATTTTTTGAAGGTCCAATTGTCCCAAATTTAGCAAATAAAAGCCCCACTAAGTCTGAATCCTTTGACCCACCATCAGTTTTTAATACTTAATTTCTAGTACAACAAGAAGTTGCAAGCTTACCTTGTCCTTTTTCCAGTCCAAAACCTGGATTGGTGATTTCTTCAAGGAATCCTCGTTTCTTTCAGTGGTGAATGGTATTGGAAACCAAGCTCATCTAGGTGGGCTCCTTGCTGTTGAACTCTCATTATTTCTGGACCCCTAAGAAGACAGAATCAGGAAATATATATCTGTTAATTATAAGGCTCTAATTTTAATCCAGAACCACAAGGTTCGTCTTCTCCTTCACTCATCCCATATTTCTGTCTTCCTTCTCCTGTAGTGAGAATATTGGTTTCCAGCAACTTCAATATGTACTTATTTGCTCAGTCCTATGGTATACACATAATAACTATTCCCATGCTATTACCAACAGCAAACTTACTAAGTTAAGATTAAGATTTTTTTCTGTAGCTTTTTACTGTTCATAGAATATACTGCAGGGAGCATAGAAAGTTTAAGTACTCTATTCAAAAATTAATTGGATTATTTTTATTTGGTCTTATTTTTTTGTTTGTTTTATGTGAGTTTTCTCACATATTTGCTTATTGAATTTTAATTTTTGAATGTACAAACTATTAGCATGGTTACAACAGCAGAATGCATACTCTTTAAGTGCACACGAAACATAATGAACCAAGACTATGTTGGACCATAAAATGTCTCAATGAGATTAAAAGGATTGAAATCATACATAGTATGTTCTAATCACAATGGTATTAAATTGGAAATCAGCAACAAATGTATCTGAAATATCTAAATATTTGTAGGTTTAAAAGCTTACAGTTTTCTATAAGTAAAAAAGAAATTACAAAAGAAATTAGAAAATACTTTGAACTGAATATAAATGAAAACACAACATGTCAAAAATTTGTGGAATGTAGTTAAAGCAGTGTTTATAGAGAAATTAAATGCTTTTATTAGAAAAGTGAAAAGTTTAAACTCAATGGCCTAAGTTTCCACATCAAGAAGATAAAAAAAAGGAAAGGCAAATTAAATCCAAAATATGTGGAAGAAATAAGAAAATAATAAAGATGAGAGTAGAAATCAATGAAATAGGAAATAGAGAAAACAATAAAACCAAAAGCTGGTTAGTCAAAAAAAAAAAAAAAGTGATAAATCTCTAGCTATACTGATTATGATAATAAGAAACATAACACAACTTTTAAATTCCAAGAATGGAATCAGGGACATTAATACAGACCCAACAGACATTAAAATAATAATAAGGGCATGACAGCTTTATGCCAATAAATTTGACAATTTATATAAAGTGGATAAATTTCCTGACAGACAAAATCTACTAAAATTGACACAAGAAGAAACAAAAAATATACGTTAAATGAGTTTAATTGTAATTAAAAATATTTCGATACTAAATGCAATGTGGTAGCCTGTTGCATTCTAGAAAACATTAGTGGGAGAACTGGTGAAGTTTGTATAAAGTCTGGAGTTAATAGTATTTTACCAATGTTAACTTCTTAGTTTTAACAAATGTACTGTGATTATATAACATATTAACATTAAGGAAACTGGGTGAAGCATATAATGGAACTCTCTGTACTATATTGAAAACTTCCATATTTTTATTTTAAAATAAAAATTGTATTTAAAATCAACAACAATACTAAAAAAAAATCCCAATTAAAAAACAAACAGACAAACAAAAAACCTCCAGGCCCAAATAGCATCACTGATGAATTTTATCTAATATTCAAGGAACAAATTATACTAACCCTATATGAACTCTTCCAGAAAATAGAAGGGGAAGAAATTTTTGCAATTTGATTTGTTAAACGAGTATTTTTCTGATACCAGAACCAGAGAAAGACATTGCAAGAAAAGCACAGAACAATATCCGTCAGGAACAAAGATGCAAAAATTCTTATTAAAATATTATCAATAGAATATAGCAATATATAAAAAGGATAATACCTCATGACCAAGTAGGGTTTATCTTAGGAAAGCATGGCTGCTTTAACATTCAAGCATCAAATTAATTCACCATATTAACAGTGAATGAGAAAACCATGTAATTCAGTACATGCACACACAAAAAAAATTGGCGAAATTCAATACCAAATCATGATAAAATTTCAGCAAACTAGAAATAAAAAGGAGCTTCTTCAATGTGATAGGAGTCATGTTTGAAAAACCTATAAGTAAGCACATACTTAATGGTGAAGTACCCTAGGATTAAGAATAAGGCAGAGGGGAATACTCATACCTGCTCTCACCACTTTTGTTCAACATTGTACTAAAGGTCCTACTCAGGGCAATACCCCAAGTAAAAGAAAGTATTGAGATTAAAAGTTAAGAAGTAAACCTATGTTTATTTGCAGAAAACATGATCATCTATGCAAAAAATTTGTTTCAATGTCCAAAAACCTACTATAATAATTGAGATTAGCAAGGTTGAGGGATACAAGGTCAACATACAAAAATTAATTATATTTTCATATACTTCCAACCAAATATTTATAATTGAAATTTAAAATATATCATTTAAAACAAGACCCCAAATCATGAAATACTAACAGATAAGTTTAACAAAATATATTACAAGATCTCTATGCTGAAAATTACAAAACATTACTGAGAGAAATTAAATAAAACCTAGAGAACTGGAGAAATACACCACGTTGATGGATCAAAACACTCAATATTTTTAAGATGTCATTTTTTTCCCCAAATGACATGTAGATTCAATGCAATCCCAAACGAAGTTCCAATTGATTCTAAAATTATATGCAAATAAAAGGAACTAACATAACCTAATTTCAAGACTTACTAAAAAGCTAACATAATCAAAACACTGGTTTTGGCATAAGGCTAGACATACAGATGAATGAAACAGACTAGATATGAAACAGTTCAGAAATAGTGCCACAGATTTATGCTCAATTATTTGGGGGCAAAGATGCCAAGGTAATTCAATGAGGAAAAGAGAATCTCTTCAACAGATGGTTCTGAAAACCTTACGCAAAACAAAGAGGATCTTGAAATTTATCCCACTCAGTTCAAAACAAATAATTAAAAATAGATCTAGACTTAAATGCAGAAGCTAAAATTCAAAAACTTCTAAGTGAATAGATAGGCAAAAATATCTGTGACTATGGGGTAAGCAAAGATTGCCTAGATAGCATATAAAAAGTACATGAGTCATAAGGAAGACTAATAAATTGAGCATCCTCAAAAAAAGATTTCAGTAACTTCTGCAGTTCAATACACAATATTAAGAAAACAAAAAGGCAAGCCACGGACTGGAAATACTATTTGCAGTCCTTATATCTGACAATAGACTTGCCTTCAATACTCTTATACTCATACCTCAGGAAGAAGACAACAGTAAAAAAAAGCGGGGGGGAATATTTTAACATACTTTACAGAAGATGACATAGGAAAGGCCAATGAGCCCGTGAAATGAGTCTCAACACCACTGGTCATCAGAGATGCAAATTAAAATCACTTAGATATCCTACACTCCCACTAGAATGGCTAAAATTAAAAAGACTCACAAACCAAGTGTTGGCAAGAATGGAGCAAACTGGAACTCATACATTGCTCTTGTGAATGTAAAATGATACAACCACTATCTTATAAAGTGAGACCTACACTTATCATACCACTCAGCCATTTCATCCCTAACTATCCTAAAGAAATGACAACATGTCCACACCAAAATTTGTACATGAGTGTTCATGGCAGCAAGCCCCAACCTGGAAGCCACCCAAATGACCCGTTAACAGATGGATGGATAAACAAAATGTGGTGTAGCCACACAGTGGCATACTATACAGCAATAAAAAGAGCTGAATTACTGAGAGGCTAAACAACATGAATGGCTCTCAAAAAACTTCTAAGTGAAAGAACCCAAGCACAAGAGTACATATTTTATTATTACATTTATATGAAACGTTAGAAAAGGCAAATCTCATCTGTACTGAAAACAAGCACATTGGTAGTTGCCGAAGGGTTAAATCGACTGGAATGGGGCAAAAGGTAGCTTTTTATGGTGATGAGAATGATATATTTTTATTGTGATTATGTAAGTATATAAATGTAGCAAAAGGTCTTCAAGATGTATACTTTAAATGGGTGAATTTTATCACCCATTTATCATGTTAATGAAGTTGATTTTTTTTAACTGGCATGTTCAGCACAATACTGAATAAAGTTGGAAGGCTCAGACTACCTGACTTAAAGACTTACTACAAAGTTACAACAATCAAAAGAGTATGGTATTGGTGAAAGAACAAAGAGACCAATTGAACAGAATAGAGAGCCCAGAAATAGACCCACATAGGAGCCTTTCCATTGTGATCACAAAATATGGTGAATGCGGCTGCCAAGCGCCATCCAACAGAAAGGCAGAGATCTTCAATACGGGTAGCTGCTCATCAAACCTCAGTAACAGTGTGTGACAAGTTTCAATTTATTCAGTGGAGTCAGGTGTGAGCTACGGTTGAGAGAAGGTATGTTTTAAAGTGTACTGTAAATCATCATCATGACAACGCTCCATGTCACACATCGCTTCTGGCACAGCAATTTCTATCAAATAAAAACATTACAGTGTATCTTCATCTACCTTATTCACTGGATCTGGCAAGAGACTTCTGGCTCTTCCTCAAAGTCAAAATGATTCAGGACATTGAGGCGGCCACGACAACGTAACTAAAGTCACACAAGAGGACTTCCAGAACTGCTTCAGAAAGTGGCAAGAACAATGGGATAAGTGTGTTCAAAGCAAGGGGTAGTATTTTGAGGGGGGTTAACGGCAATGTGTCTTTTACTGTAATAAATTTTTTTATTTCAATATTCACCATATCACACCTTGTAAATGTAGTCAACTGATTTTTAACAAAGGAGCAAAGACAATACAATGGAGCAAAGATAAGTCTATTCAACAAATGGTACTGGAACAACTGGGCATCCAGCATGCAAAAAAATGAATCTAGACACAGACCTTTACAAAAATCAACTCAAAATGGATCACAGACCTAAATGTAAACCACAAAATTATAATAAAACTCCTAGAAGATAACAGGAGAAAACCTAGATGACCTTGAATATGGCTATGACTTTATAGGTGCAACACCAAAGGCACAGTCCATCATTGATAGGCTGGACTTCATTTAAATTAAAAACGTAAAATGCAGTGTCAAGAGAATGAAAAAGCAGCTTGGAGAAAATATTTGCAAAAGACATATCTAATATAGGATTTATTATCCAAAGTATACAAAGAACTCTTAAAACTCAACAATAAGAAAACCATCTGATTTTAAAATGTTCCAAAGACCTTAACAGCCCCTTCACCAAAGAAGATGTGCAGATGGCACATAAGCACATGAAAAGATGCTCCGTATCATATGCCCTCAGGGATATGCCATTCCAATAGGTGTGCAGTGATATCTCATTGTTACTCTAGGTTGCTCATCTTGTCATAATAAACTACTGTATAAACCGTGATGCCTGCGTATTAGTTTAAAACACAGTAACCTACCTCTTCACTGACCTCATTTGGAAAACAATTACCTGCATGAAATTTATAGACAGAACTCCCCGTGGGCAGGCAACGGATGGGCGGAGTGCTGGAGGTAGACAGTTAATCCTCTTGGCTTCGAGTACCAGGCCAGTCACTACAGTTGAGCCCTCTGAGACAATAGTGGTTCTTCACTAGCACTATGAACTCAGCTGTCCATTGAGTTAGTTTATTTGCAGAAAATTAGCTGCGTGACGTTTATAAACTAGATTCCTCATAAGGATGAAAACATGATTTCCTGTTCAATTCTTTACATAATGTTTCAAGGGCCTTTTTTACACTTCAGGCTATTTCACATGTAGTAGCAGGGCTTTCCTGGAGATCTCCTTTGGAGACTGTGTATGCCAAGAATGAGCAGAGCAGAATTAATAATACAGAGTCCTCCCTCCAAGGAGTTCTGTACACAGGGAGGTCACACCTGCCCCTTGTGTTCTCCCAGCTGCCCCCTAAGAGCTAACATGGTCATATCAGTAAAGCTGACGCTTGCTCCATGCCAGGTGCTGTTCTAGGCACTTTATATGGGGCCCATCCTTTAATGGAACATGCCTGTGTTTTGCAGTTGTGAAGACGATCTGTCCGAAGACAGAGAGGAGCTCCTGCAAGGCATTTCAGAGCTGGACATCACCAACTCGGATTGCTTCCCGTCCCAGCTGCTAGTGCACGGCGCCTTAGCTTTCCCCCTGGGGCTAGATTCCTACCACGGCTGTGTGATCGCGGCTGCCCGCTATGGCCGGGGCCGGGTGGTTGTGATGGGCCACAAGGTGTTATTCACCGTCGGCAAACTGGCTCCCTTCCTGCTCAATGCCGTGCGCTGGCTGGACGCGGGCCGCCGAGGCAAGATCGTGGTGCAAACCGAGCTGAGGACACTGAGCGGCCTGCTCGCCGTCGGGGGCATAGACACCAGCATCGAGCCCCAGATGACCAGCGATGCCAGTGTCTATTGCTTTGAGCCCGTGAGTGACGTGGGAGTCAAGGAGCTGCAGGAGTTTGTAGCCGAGGGCGGTGGACTGTTCGTGGCCGCCCAAGCTTGGTGGTGGGCTTTCAAGAACCCCGGAGTGTCCCCTCTGGCCTGGTTCCCAGGAAACCTCCTCCTCAACCTGTTTGGCATCAGCATCACGAGCCAAAGCCTCAACCCGGGGCCCTTCCGTACCCCAAAAGCGGGGATAAGGACCTATCACTTCCGCTCCACCCTGGCCGAGTTCCAGGTGATCATGGGCAGGAAGAGAGGGAACGTGGAAAAGGGCTGGTTGGCCAAGCTGGGGCCGGATGGCGCCGCGTTCCTGCAGATCCCCGCAGAAGAGATCCCTGCCTACATGTCTGTGCATCGGCTCCTGAGAAAGCTGCTCAGCCGGTACCGGCTCCCAGTAGCCACCCGAGAGAACCCTGTCATCAACGACTGCTGCCGGGGTGCCATGCTGTCCCTGGCCACCGGCCTGGCCCACTCTGGAAGTGACCTCTCGCTGTTAGTCCCAGAGATTGAAGATATGTACAGCAGCCCCTATCTGCGCCCCTCGGAGTCTCCTATCACCGTTGAGGTCAACTGCAATAATCCAGGTATGGAAGGAAGGGTGAGAGCTCAGTGTTGGGGGACTGGGGCTCATGATGACTTCAGCAGCACAGTTCAGGGACCTGATCACCTTTAGAAGGCCACCTCCACCCTTTGTCACGCACTTTCAAGGAGACAGGGGTTGGGGTGTTAGGTAATATTTGCAAGAGTTGAGGCAGGGCAGTGTGGAGGGGGTAAGGCGTGCCGAGCTCATAAATGGGGCTGTGGAGACGGAATCATGGAGCAGAGGTAAAGTCTGTCCTGTGCTTTTGGCAGGCACCAGATACTGCTGGATGAGCACTGGGCTGTACATTCCCGGACGGCAAATCATAGAGGTCTCACTACCAGAAGCTGCTGCCTCAGCTGACCTAAAGGTAAGGCCACGCCCGACCTCCCCGTGAAACATGGAACCCCAGTGCCCTGGCTTTCGCGGTCAGCATCTTATTTGAGCCTCGTAAAAACCCTACTGGTGATGGCGGCATGTGCTTTTACCCCCATTTTAGGGATGAGGTAACTCAGGTGCAGAACAGCACACTGACAAATTGAAATGTATACAATGGATACATTTCAGAGCCCAGGACTCCAACCTACCTACCTTCTGTCTCTGAAGTTTTGTACGATTCACTGATAGCATAGAGTGAGCAATAGGAAAGGAACCGCCTGGAAAGCATCCTAGCACACAGGTAGTCAGTAAATCTTAGCTCACTTCCCACCCCTTACGCATCCCCCATGGCAGCACAAAGCCTTTCGGACGCTGGCTTCTGCCTGGGACGCCAAAGACTGTTCCTTGCTCACCCCTTCAGCTCTGTCACGTGCACATACACACACCCTAGTCACAAATGAAGTTGCCGTCCTGCTCTGTCCCCCTTGAGAGTGGCTGTGAAGGATACGGCCTATTCTGTGCCCGCATCAATCCTGGAACTTGATTAGCATAAACCAGGGAAAACAATTCCTGGACTCCACTGAGGATAGGAGTCACCCCCATCGGCCCAGGAAGGTGGTCTTGGAGATCAGGAGGAACTAAATCAACCCTCAGCTCCATCAGCCCATCACACTGCCTCCCCCTAAGCCTCCTCTCGAGTCAGCAAAAGGCAGGATCCCCCCCACCCCATTCCCAATGCCAGAAACCCCACCATGGAACAGGTGCCCTATGATTCTCTCTTTCACAGAGACACCCAGAGACCCTCAGAATTAGCCTGGGGTTTATACCTGGTGCCCCTCACATCAGCGCCTCAACATCACCTTTTGTGGAGCTGTTTGACTCCCCTGGGAGGACGTTTACACAGAATCCGGCCCATACCACCTGAGGAAGGATCCAATTTGATGGGTTTCACACACACAGTTCATAGCCCAGAACCCTTCCTGTCCCCACCTCCGAGGTCCTCTCCCCTTCCACCCACACACGCCCCGAGGTGACTCCATGGAGGGGCCTCTCTTCTCCAGGTACAGATTGGCTGCCACACTGATGACCTGACCAGGGCCAGCAAGCTGTTCCGGGGCCCGCTGGTGATTAACCGGTGCTGCTTGGACAAGCCCACGAAATCCATCACCTGCCTCTGGGGTGGTCTCCTCTACATCATCGTGCCTCAGAGCAGCAAGCTGGGGACCGTGCCCGTCACCGTGAAGGGGGCTGTGCATGCTCCGCACTACAAGCTGGGTGAGTGGGAGCCGTGGACGGAGCCCTGAGGGGACAGGGTGGCTGGGGGTGAGGAGGTCACTGGGGCTGTTTGGCAGGAAGGGAGAGATTCAGATGGGCAGAGGGAAGGCAGGTAAGCCTCCTTAGATTCAGCTTTGGGGCCGAGCAGACAGATCAAACCACACCCATGGGGTCTTCCTAGAAGAACAGAGAGGGGCACATGGGTGTTCATGACCTTGGCGCTCTCCTCCTGGGGTTTAAGTTGTATGTTCTAACGTAAGGGATTTAGGGAAGTGAGGTTCAAGCCCCATGGCCTCTCTTCCCAGGGGAGACATCCCAGGAGGAGTGGAAGAGGCGTATCCAGGAAAACCCTGGTCCCTGGGGAGAGCTGGCTACGGACAACATCATCCTGACAGTGCCAACTGCCAACCTCCGCACCCTGGAGAACCCTGAGCCGCTGCTCCGCCTCTGGGACGAGGTGATGCAGGCTGTGGCGCGGCTGGGAGCCGAGCCCTTCCCCTTGCGTCTGCCTCAGAGGATTGTGGCTGATGTGCAGATCTCTGTAGGTGGGTGCCTGGGGCGAACCCGCCCTCCGTGCATGCTGCCCCTCCCTAAGGGCCTGCCTTCCTTTCTTTCAACAGCCGTGCAGTGGGCAGCCAGCAGATTAAAATGTTTTTCCAGCAAGACATATAAGATGTAACTCTTGCTATTTAAATGAAAAGGAAAAAAATACGTATTTAAAAAAACATGGACTCAGCCACTTCTACAAAACATTGGAAACTCCCGAAATGTCCAACAATCCTAGAATGGTTTAGTAGCATATGTGTGTCCCTTCAACAGACATCGAGGAAGACATTTAAAGTCATATATGTTGATGGTGTTTTGCCAATGGGCCAAGAGACCTAAAATATTGGGGGGTAGGGGTGTGTATAGAAATTAAAGAACCATGGACATCGCTCTAGACCCTAGTTTTCTTGGCTTACATAGATGATTACTATAAAGTAATGTCAGTGTGCAATTTCACATCTGACTAGTGAGACGGGGAACCACCCTCAATGAGTTCTTAATTTTAAGAAGAGTATGATGACATAGGTTCACGTAGACAGGGCGCTCTCATAAAAATAGAACAACTGAGTAAAATAGCATGAACGGTGCTTTGTCACCTGCGTCACCTCCCATAGCCATACTGTCAGGTCAGGTCAGAGATTGAAGGCGTTATGATGGAATGAGCAGCTAAGGAGGGAAGCCCAGGAGGGTCTGGTTTGGATTGTCCTCCTGAGCATTCTGGGTGCTGGAAGTCTTCAGGGCTACTGGGTGTTGGGAGAGAAGAGTTTTGCAGGCTGGGTGGGGCGCACCTAACCCTCCCTTCCTCCCTCCTGTGTTTCCCAGGCTGGATGCATGCAGGGTACCCAATCATGTGCCACCTGGAGTCGGTGCAGGAACTCATCAATGAGAAGCTCATCAGAACCAAGGGGCTGTGGGGCCCGGTCCATGAGCTCGGCCGCAACCAGCAGCGGCAGGAGTGGGAATTCCCACCACACACCACCGAGGCCACCTGCAACCTGTGGTGTGTGTATGTGCATGAAACGGTCTTGGGCATCCCCCGAGGCCGTGCCAATATTGCCCTGTGGCCCCCGGTTCGGGAGAAGAGAGTCAGAATCTACCTGGGCAAGGGTCCCAATGTGAAAAATTGGAATGCGTGGACAGCACTGGAAACATATTTACAGGTATTAGGCAACCCCTACCCCCAATACACACACATATGGGATAGCACATATGCTTTCTTCTTAGATGAGTATGCCATCTTCTCATTAAGATCTGGCTGTGCCTCAGTTTACACCTTCTAGGCAATCCAAGGTTCCCCATTGGCCTTGAATTATCACTCAAAGCCCAGGTCTCTCCCCCAGCCCCTCGATAAGTTCCCAGCTCACGGTGGAGAGCTAGCTTGTCACCTTGGATTTTAGAACTCAGCCGCAGGCCAGGCACACCTATTCTGGTTCTCCCACCTGCCTGAGTGCCTCTCTGTTCCTCCCACTGCCATGAGGATGACAGCAAAACTGACGGGAGACTCTCCTTACACTTGTCACTGGCGCCACTTCACCCCAGAGACACAAGTTCTTCATCTGTGAAATAAAGCTGAGGTTGTTCTAGGGAACTGCTGATGTCCCTTTTAAAGCTAAAGCTCTGTAACCCAGCTGAACACGGGCTATCTCCAATGGCCCCAAGATGGCTGCCTTTTTCTAAAATTACACCTTACTCTTAATTCCCTAGATTGTATAGAGTCTTCTGCTTCTACCGGACACACTGTTTTCCCTCCAAAGACCATTTTAGTAGCGTTTGCAAATGGACATAGACATACGATTAATGAGGTCAGGACAGGGCTAGCAGTTCCCCAACTATTGGGGTTTAACTTTGCAACTGTGGAAGAGATAAGCATCTTTCTTCACGTCAGCCCATGTTAAATCCCATGTAATATCGTATCACCATTTTCATGATAATGATATTGGCAATAAATACTGATGACAATCTCAGCAGTTATTACCACACTTCATTGAGTGTCTGCTTTGTGCTGAGCACTGTGCTAGCTCAGGGGCCCTTAAGATTAGAATATGAGAGAGCAGGGCATGAGGCTAGCAAGAGGATCAGCGATAGATAGGAAGCCAGTGTTTCAGGGATTCAGTGCATTAAAGTCCTGTATTAGAGTGCTATCTTCTTGTTGCAGATTAGATATCTCATCCCACCTCTTTCTCTTTCCAGCTACAGGAGGCCTTTGGTTGGGAGCCATTCATCCGTCTCTTCACTGAGTATCGGAACCAGACCAACCTGCCCACAGACAATGTTGACAAAATGAATCTGTGGGTGAAGATGTTCTCCCACCAAGTGCAGAAGAACCTGGCTCCGTTCTTTGAGGCCTGGGCCTGGCCCATCCAGAAGGAAGTGGCGACCAGCCTGGCCTATCTGCCCGAATGGAAGGAAAATATAATGAAATTATACCTCCTCACACAGATGTAAGGAGTGCCCAGCGAGGTGGCAGGTAGAGAGGTTTGGGGAGGTAGGCAGAGATGGGGAGTCACTCCTTGACCTCTGTCTCTTAGGGCTCTAGCCTTGTCCTCTTAGTTCACTGCCCTGTATCTTATTAACCAGCTCTGTCTCTAGCAAATGGGTTCAGAGCACAGCCAAAAAGTGGAATCAGAATTTCTCAGGGGCAAGACCTTGTTTATGAGTCTTATTCTAACTGCTCTCAGCTGCCTTGTTCCCTCCTTACCCTGCTGGGCACAGTTCTGAGAGCTCTGGCCCCTGTGTCTATACTAACCCTTAGTTCACCGTCATAGGCCACAGCCCATAGAGCGGAGTTCTCACCCTGACATCCTGAGGATTCGCTGGGCTTTTATATCTGATCAGTTATTCTAAAAACCCTGACCCTAGAACCCAACTTAAATACAAATTCACTAGCATAGCCAGACAGCTCCCTGATGACTTATATAGTTTGTGTCTTGGGTAGCTTTCAAAGAGCTCGAAAAGCAATCTGGTGAAATACAAAGAGCCCATAGCCAGGGCTGTTAGTTCTTGGGAAAGTCATTTTATCTGTACTCCCATTTCTTTGTGTATGAGATGAGGCTAAAAACCCCTGCCCCCCAGGGTTGTGATAGTTGTGAAGAGGTTTGTGAATGCAGTGCATGCTGTATAAGGGACTGTTTTGTTTTACGCTGGCCCACAGGGCAATGAGCTGACTACTTCCGATAGCCTAGAGGTTAAGGTCATCTCTCATAGTTGACTCCCTGCATCCAAATCCTGGTTCTGCCACCTGTTAGCTGTATGACTCGGCAAGTTCCTTAACTTCTCTGTTTGACTTGATTTCCTCATCTATAACATGGGATCTACTTCATAGGACTATTGCGAAGATTAAATTTTAGTGCCTCTGAAAGGGATTAGACCAGTACCTGGCAATTAGTGGATTCTGAGAAAATGTCAGCTGCCATTGTCATCAAATTAACTCAACATCGTTTTGGAGCGAGACTTCATTTTTAGATGGCTTTTACAGATGGACTATCATTAATCCTATCCCATCTTACATTCCATATGCCAGCCTCTGAAAGGGTTCTGGTAGGTTGCTTTATGATCTAAAGGAAACGCTCTAAATTCACAGCGTTTTAAAAGCTACTTAGGGTTTCGTCTCTTTATTCAATTCCATCCTTCAGGTAAAATTCCTTATTTAATTAACTCAAGAGTAGAAGTCACTTGAAAATACCAGAACAATTTCATAAGGGTGCTTGTCTTTCGACAAACACTGGGAGTCCAGCTCAGTGACACTGTTTACATTCCCACAGGGACACAGGTTGCTATCACTGTCAAGAGTTACTTACCAGTTGGGCAGATAAAGCCCACACACATGTAGAAATCTTTACTTTGGAACAAGATAAGTAGATAGAGTTGACTGAAATTTAATGTCATTGCAACACAATCAAAGATTTTCTTCAATTTTCCTCTAATTGTATTCAGAACCTCCCATCTTTTGTAGTTTCAACTAGAGTTGAGTCTGTAGGGCTAATGTTGTGTACATCCAGCCAGTTTTCCTTGAGCTCACTTCTTTTTATTTACTGGTTTTAATACACCACTTTATTTGCTTTATTGGAAACTGGGTGGATTCATAGACAATAAGGTTTGACCTAGGTAACATTTTTCAATCGTAAAATTATTTTCCCTTATTTCATGAATATCTATTGTCTAGTTGCTTTAAACACAGATTTGAATATTCGTTCAACATTTAAAATACTTGTTATCAAATAGTGGGGTGCTGAGTATGTGCCACGTCTTGTACTGGTTCCTTTATGTAGATTGTTTCATTTAATCTTTGCAATAATCTTATGTAATTGCTCCCTTTTTGGGAATGGGCGAACCGAGTTTTATGGAGATCAAGTAAAGTGCCTGAGACTACATTGCTACCATCCAACAAATGGTGGATCTGGGATTTGATCCCTAGCATTCTGATTACAATATGGGTGCTAATAACTCTAATGCTTTAAATAACCAAATAAACGAGTAAATAAAGAAACCAGCCAGCAAACAGAAGGCCCTTTATGTTATTACTTGTCAGCACTCATCTAATTTTATCACAACCAAAAGTCCCTTTGTTCATCCCGAATTCCAGTTCAAAGGGAGAATTTGAGGGAGGCTCCTGAAGTGTTTCCCAGAACACAGAGCTGGGATAATCAGTTAGTGTCATCCATGTCTTTTAGGTTCCAGGTTTTTCAGGTTTCAGCCATTCTCTCCAGGGCACCATAAAAGCATTCTACTAGCTTACTGGATTTTGAATAATGGGTTATTTTGGTCAAGTGCCTGACTCCCCAAAGTCCCAGTCATTGCATGCTCTCAGAAAGGAAATTAGATCCTCAGTCATTTAAAATAATATTTATATCCATTCTCATCCTTTAGAATCCATTTTCAGCAGTACAGCCCCGGGGATATTTTAAAAATGTAAAGCTATCTATGCCACCTCCCTGTCTAAAAATTTCCAGTGGGAATTTGAATTTAAGATGATAAACTGATCCTATAAGTTTACTTCCCCTCCTTCCTCAGGCCCCACTGAAATTGAAGTCAAGAAGTACAAAAGAAACAGCTCAGCAAAGAAAACTGAAGGCATTCGGTTATAAGGGAAGAAGACCTCAACACATTTCTGGAAGAGAGAAACTGGATGAAGCATGAAAACAAATGAGAGAGTGAAGGTACCTTTCAGACAGAATATAAGCTGATCTGCACAACATAACCCTAGAGAGACGTGGGCACCTGAAAAGTCTGTCCATTACACCATTGTACCAGTTGTAAAATTGAACCCCATCCCATTCTACCCTATCTCTCGTGTACAGAACACAGGCTGTCAACTCTTGGTACCAGTGAAAACTCTGTACTTGCTGTTGTTGTTTTGTTGTCGTTTGTTGTTGTTGTTTCTATGAAGAGAATAAACTGCCTGAGGAGAGGTAGGAGTTGGTATTCCAGAATAACATCTCTCTTTTTGTGGAAATAAGTGTCCCCCTAGCCTACCTGCTAATTCTCTAGAGAGCTGAAACCCCTACTTAAATAACCATAGAAGAGGCTTACTGGCAAAACAGACTGAACCATGCAGTGGCAGAGGAAACCCCCACCAACTCCTATAAAAGTCAAGTTATATTGATTCTTAAATACAAATGGTCAGCTATGAGTTCCCAGACATTGGGTATGGGGAAAGGGAGGGTGAGAAGGAGGACCAGGGGAAAAACAAGGAAGAAAAATACAACAAATTTGGAGATTTAAAAAATACAACAAATTCTGGAAGAAACAAAGTTAAATTGGAAAAAAAATTAACTTTGAAATCTAGCTATATCTTCAGAGAGATCTGAGGTGTATTTGTAAGATGAAGAAAACAGGATGCTGAAAAGAAAGGAAAAGCTCTGAAAATACAAAGAGCCCTTTGAAAGTGAAATAAGACTGCCAAAAATATTCAGTAGACAGGCTAGAAAATCAAGTTGAGGGAATCTCCCTAGATGTAGAGCAAAAAGAATTAGCAGAAAATATGAAGAAAGGACAATAAACAATATCTAACCATTAGGAGTTTGTAGAAGAGAAAACAGAATATAGGTGAAAAAAGAAAAACAAAAACAAAGAACTGAAAGAACTAAGTCTCTAGATTGAGGGCCCCCAATAAAATCTATACTGAGACACAATCTTGAGAAATTTTAAAATATTAAGGATAGAGGAAAGACATTAAAAGTGCCCCAAGAGAAAACAAAATTAGGTCATCGTAATTACCTCAACTAAAAAGGGATGAGAAGTAGACTGGCAGCAGATTTTTCATCAGCAGCACTGAAAACTAAAGGCCAATGGAATAATGTCTTCACCCTTCTAAGGGAAAAATTTTGTACCCAGAATCCCATAGCCAAACTGTCAAGAGTCAAGTCAAAATGAAGACATTTTCTGACATACAAGTTTTCAAGATGTCTGCCTCCTTTACACCCTTACTGAGGGAGCACCTTGAGGAAATTCTACAGCCAAATGAGGATGAGAACCAGGAAAGAAGAAAACACAGAATCCAGAAAACAATGGCTGTGTCACTCCAGAATGACACTTATCCAACAGGATGTCTCATGCTAGAGTGACAGCTCTCCAGCGCACCCATTTCAGATGAGAATGCACAGTCGCAGAGCTCTCTGGGAATATGCATTCTATGCCATAGATGGCATCATTGAGAAACTGGCATGTTTGAGAATATGGAGAACATACATTCTTCAGTCAACAAAAAAGAAAACAAAGCAAACAAAGAAATTCACGTCCAATTATGACACAACAACGAAAAAATACTCATGGATGGAATGAAAGAAGAGACTCGATTTCACATTAGCGGTAGGTACATTTCCTTTCAAGTGACACAGGCATATCATTGATGTGTATAGAAGAAAATGGCCTAGCTTCTACTTGGCTCTTAGTAAACAGTATTTACATAGCCAAAATACTGTAGATGCTATTTATTAGTACAGTGTTCTGATCAGCCCATAGGCAAAACATGAAAGACTTAAATTTTTTATTCAGAAATGAAGCTGAAAATAATCCTGACAAGTTAAGGAAAAAGAGCAGAAAAAGGTTGAGAATTAGTTGTGAGAAGAGAGCTGGAAGGAAGATTCAAAGCAGAGATTAAAAAAAAAAAAACATACAGTTAATGGAACAAGAACTAGAGAATTAGTACGCTGTCCAAAGCTATAAATAAAACCAATAGATGTATTAAAATGACATATCTATCAGAATTTTGAGAAAGGATAGGTAAAGGAAGGGGGGATAGTGTAAGTTAATTCCTTATCTTTTGTAATGGGGTATTATTAAAGATTGTCTAAAGTTAATAAGCCAAGAAATTATTGTTCAAACATATTATTTAATGTTAGAAAGTTAGATAACAGGAGATCTAAAAATAGAAGTTGTTCAATGTATTGCCTCTCCGAAATGGGACTAGGGGTAGGCTGGGGAACTGTATTTTTCATTTTAAGTTCTTCTGTACTATTTAATTTTTTACCTTGTGCATGTATTACCTTGAAAAATTTTTAATAAACTCAAATAAAAATCCTTCAGTGGCTCCATCTCAACTCAGGTACAATCCAGTCAAAACCCTGAAACTGGCTTATAAGGCCCTCAACTCTTTGGATCTTTCTGATGTGTCCAGACTCATAGAATCTCCCCATACTCTCTTGTTCTAGCCACACTTAAGATCCTCCCACTATTCAGACACACTTCACCTTGTTTCTACAGGTGTTCCCCAGGAAAACAAAGCTGGCCCCCGATTTCACCACGTGTCTGGTGATTGAGCTTACTGTCTAGCAGCTTGTCAATATTTGCTGAATGAATGAATGCACAGTAGAGTATCGCATGAAGACTGCCCACTAGTGTTCTTTCCACAAAAGGCACAAAATACTTGTCCCTATTCCAGGAAGTATTTCAAGATCATTTGGGGCTGTCGGTTTTACTGCCCTCCAACTCATTTGACAATAAGTTTTAGTCGTAGGAGGCCGGATAGACAGATTTCTGTCCATCTGTCATTCTCTTTGGTATGTTTTTTGCCACTTTGCCTGAACACATTACGATTGTTTCCCCCTGTATTTCAGAGTAATGGTCAGCTACCTAGTGGAAATATTCAGGCTCCCAAGTTTCTTGTGTCCTGCTAGTCCTTGGTGGTTCTTCCTTCTCCATTTGTTTACTTTCTTCTATTGTGTAATTCCCAAGACCAACTGGAGCTCACTAACGCATATTGGCCTTCCAGCCAATCTTCAACAGCTGCATTTATTGGAAATCCTTCCCACCTCTTCTGCATAAGATTAATATCTGATAGACTGGTCCCTAAACCAATATCCCTACCCGATGTCACTACCTCACCTAATGTAGGTACTTAACAGGCCAATAGCTAAACAGATCTAGCCTTAGATGTTAACTACTTTTCCTGACAAAAATAACACACCCTTCTTTCAAGACAACTTCACTGCTCTGCTGTTCTCCTTCAAAGACTTTGGACCCCTACTTGGCTTCCACTATACGAAACAGACTTCTTTCTTTGACCCACAACAGGGGAGTCAGTCTTCCAAGGGTGGTAGAGAAGGGGAGGGATGATTTTCAACTTTTCAGAGATCTTCTAACTACTCATGCACACAGGCAATTCGACACCTAATTCAAGAGAACTGTAGAAATGCTACTTAAGCATTTGGGTTCTTTGCATTTAAATGCTAGTTTTTAAAAAAGCATTTCTTCACTAGGAAAGAAGCAGTTTCAGTTATTGCCAATGTTGTAGTCTCATGTTGGGTGGTTGCTTTCATAGGTGTTTGTTATGTGAGAAAAAAATAGAATAAAATGAATGAGTAAATTAAAAACAAGCCTTGCACTTACTAGTGATGACAGTGGCAGGAGCCAAGGATTATGTTAATATCAATATATGCACCAGAGGGCTGGTAAAAAGTTCCTTCTGTTCATCTGCATATAGAGGAACTCATATAATTATTTAAGAAATATGTACATGTTGATACTAAACATTTCTTCACATGAACTACCTAGATTTTGACATAAAACTCACTTTCACAGATTGCCAAAATTATTTAGTATAAGTTGAAATCTGAGATAGTGCTGAAAACGGGGGTGGACGGGAAGAAAAATGATCAAATGTACACTATAAAAACAAGTCAAGGGGTCCACAGGAGGCCCCACAGACATAGAGAGAAGACTGACCCCCCTCGCCTTCAACACAACCTGTAGCCTAAGACCCAAGTATATATAGCAGGCTACCCCTATGCCTAGTCCTGTTATCTGGGAAGTGACTGTCCTTTAAACAGGAGCCAGGGACCTGGAAAAACACATAAACTCCCTCCTCATCTTCCACCAAGGTAAATAGAGATAGGAGAGGCAACTCCAGCGGTTTCTGTGGGGTTTTTTTTTTAATATCGTTTCTCCTTTTGTTCTTGTTCTCTGTGTAGTCACCTAAAAATTTATTCAACAAACTAACTGAACACTTACAACAATCCAAGTTACTGTTATAAGGTCTGGAAATACAAGATAAACAATGCTCCTGCCCTCATGGTGCTTATGTTCCAATTGGAACATTAAAAAATGAACAAATAAACATATCAGGTAAGGTAAATACTATGAAGAAATACAAAACCAAGCAAGGATCAGGTAGGGAACCGTACATGCATATGCTTGCTATTTACGTAATGAGGTCCAGGAAAGCCTTTCTGACAAGGTGACATTTGAGCAGATTCTTGAAAGAAATGGAACAAACCATGCAGATAATTCAAGGCGAAAAGAGGGAAAATTATACTCGATGTCTTGAGTATAATAAGCAAGACAGACGCGAGTTTCATTCCTGTAATAATCAATAGCTCCCTTCTCAGATCTAAGTCTTGATCACAGATTTCTGACCTCAGTGTTATGATAGGAGCTACTGACCCAAAGGAAATGCCCAAGTTTCGAATATCTGTCCTCCAACTTCGATGTCAAGGCACAGTTCACAGTAAATTTTGCAGCTTCTCCCCTCTGACATTTCTCTAAGAGGAAAGAGGAGCTCATCTCAGTGCTTGCCATGCTCTCTGCCAACAGTATTGAAGGGAGACATAATTCTGTATATATACTAAGTTCTGGGCTCCTGTCAGTGGCCTGATGGGTCCAGTAAGCAGTGGAATTAGGAACCAAATTCATATGGAGAAAACTGATCCGGAAACAATTGAGTAAATTTGCATAACACTGAACGGTTTAGTCTTATAGGTTGATGTCCATCAGAACACATGCGTAGAGAATAGTAGAAATTTAGAATCAGTTATTCTTGGCTTCTCATTCTATAACCTCCTCCACCCACCCCAAGCTCGATATATAATGGAAAGTCTTGAGAAGGAAGACCTTAGTATTATCACAGGAACTTTGGAATCAATCAATTTAGAAAGAATTGTTTACATGTGCCGGGAAAAAAAAAATCATGTTGCTGGGGCCCTAAGACTAGAACTCTGGCACATTCCTTCTTCTAGGAATTTCGTTATAGAGATATTTGATCTTCCATGACTCTCAATCCCCATATACTAGCCCCTTTGGCATCTTGCTATCAGTCAACCTTGTGGATTTGTGCATGGAGTCATATAAACCACACTGGTGTGGGTGCAATTATAGGAAATTGAATCTGCTGTGTGCCTACCCAATGGGCCTGATATTTCAGAGTCGGAGGAAAACACCCACTCTCAGTCTTGGGCTAGGTCAGTTCCACCGGGTTCCAGATGACCAAAACTTTCAGTACAAAACCAGATTTTATTTCTAACCTGGGGGTGGGGGGAAGTTTAGAAATATAAGAAGACCCCTCCCGTGTTCCTTATGAGAGGAAGAGAGTTTCAGCATGGATACCTCTAGAGTGTGAGTGATGTGTCCCAAGACACCCTCTTGTGATTGGAATCCTGGCTCCTACCACATATGTTCCACACACTTATGATCCAAAAAGAGAATACAGGCCCATGGTAATTCCACAAATACACAAAAGGAAGCTATGCCAGCTTCTATTACTTTGAATTAGGTCTGGCCAACTGTCAAGAGAAGCAGCAAACTCCAGCTTCATTGCTTTAAATAAATAGGTTGGCAGGAACTTGCCCGTAGAGATGGACTATGCTATACTTGGAATAAAGGTTATCATACACATGCTGGAGGATGGAAAATGTAGTGGATGAGTCTTTCGTAAATATCCTCCAGCTAGTGACTTTGCTCTTTCCTCCCACCACAACACAATTTCAATAAATACCCTTGAGCGTTTTAATGTTAGGAGATATAATTATAGCAGTACTTGTGTTAGCCCAGTCCTTCCAGAGGCAGAAGCCAAGGTGAGATCAAGTGTGCCAGGAGAACCGTCAGACTATGATATAGGTTTAAGCTTCAGGAAGGAGAGACCAAAGGAAGGAAAAAAAGCTTACAGTGCAGTGCAATCTCAGAAAGTTCTGTCAAGGCCACTGGGGAGTCCTTGAGCCAAAATCGCCTATCAGAAGAGTCCCACATATCCCAGGAATGGGCCTAGCTTAGCACCCCACCACACTTAATCACTGGCCAGGAGATGCCTCTGGACAGCATGGCCCTGGCGCCAAGAATTCCAGAGCCACCAACTGGGGGCATCTGTCAATCACACACTGGTTCCCTGCAGTTGGAGATCTGAGCGGACCATTTTCATGGACCCTGCCGGAGTTATTCTTAAAACAGCTGTAGGCACCTGTTCTGGATCATCTGAAATAGTGACTTAGTCAACCTCCCCAGTGACTCATGCCAGTAAATGCACACAGGTGGGTTCATCCATCTCTATTCCTAAATTAGAGCATGGCTAATCCTCCCCAGATTCTTGAGGCCCTTCAGGGAAAGAATATATTGGGGCACATCAGTTTAAGTTATATCTAAAAATAATTGAAGAAGGAGGCTAGTGACTCCTGGTGTTAGCCTATAACTGAAAAGCATATGCATGAAGTAACCCCTGCATTTGGCTTAGTGAGACTTTCTGAAGGGATTGTCCTCTAGTTGACAAAAATGGACTAATATCCCACTGGTAACGATGACAATTCTGATTCGTGCATGCCTCTTGCATAGGCTGGACAATTAAGTTTCACAGTATTTATGTATGTTTACAAAGTATGACCTAGGAAGCTCCAGTCAGTGCAGTGCTAAGGGCATGCATTAGCATGCTTGGAATAAGCTAATTCACATCTAGCCTTGGAATTGGAAATGGCTTCATTTTCCCCTGAATCTGGTAAGGGAAATCTGGATTATCTGAACAGAGTTGGGGTTTGGTTAGAAAGGATAAGAGTTGGCTTGGGAGCATGAGTTCTGAGCAGCAGGGCCCCGGTTCAGATTCCACATGAGGGCCAGTGACACTGCGCCCTCTACAGCCAAGATGGTGAACAACAGCTCGACCTGGAGCTGGGCTGCCGTGAGTTGCCTGGCGACAAGCGTGCGCTGCAGTGGGCCGCCGTGGGCTGCAGTGGGCTGCCGTAAGCAGCCAGGCAGCCGGTGTGAGCAGCTATCCAATGGCCGGCAATCTATCTGCCTCAGCCGGGAAGAGGGCAATGATCACAATACCAACATGGGCCAGTGAAGCAACGTCCTCCACGACTAGACTGAAGAACAAAAAGACAGCAACTTGTCTGTTCCCCTTCCCCGATTCCCCAACACTGTTCCCTCCCCCAATTCCCCAATGAAAGAAAGAAAGAAAGAAAGAAAGAAAGAAAGAAAGAAAGAAAGAAAGAAAAGAACTAAGATGCAGAGGTATTTGATGTAGTCAGGAAGAGGCTTTGGGAGAGTTGGTAGGTTCGGAAAGTCTTTTCTAGAGAAGAGGTGACTGAGCTAAGATAAGAAAAAAAAGTCATGAAGAGAGAACGAAATTTCACTTTAGGAGGAACCAGTGTTGTACATTGAGGAAACTTAAAGGAAAACCATGGGGCTACAGCACTGGGAGAAAAGAAGAAACATGGTGTTAAATAAAGCTGGAGGTCTAAGCAGGGGTCAGCCCATGGGGTAGGGGGGCTCACATCTAGGGCAGTAGTGTAAGGCAGGTAGGAAGTCATGACATGAGCAGGGAGCTGTCATGACCCACCTTGAACTTTAGAATGAACACTAACTGCAGTGTCAAAAGTAGATTAGAAACGGTTATGGGAAGGGGATGAAGGAAGTTCAGTTAGGGGGCCATGGCAGTAGGAGAGATACCTGTGGTTTGACATAGGGCAAGGGTATGGAGATGGAGAGAGGGGACAAGAGGTTTTCAAGAGATACATGGTAGCCATTAGTGATAGTTCAGTGGTAAGAAGGACTGATTCAGGAATGGATAGCACAGCCCTTGGGGGTTTGGACACGGGACTTGCCGTGGTGTGGACTGACTGTATGCTAGCCTTCCATGTGCTGCTTCTTAGTATTGTATCAGCTACTTTCAAATTTTGATCATTTCAACTAGCAATATGATTAACTTTTCCCCAATGTCACAAACAGGAAACCATGAAAATTTCTCAAGAGGTCTTATGACTGCCCAGTAGCCCAAATGGTATGTGAACGTTTATTCTCAGAAACATTTATATTTTTCTTTGTTCTTAATAATACACATTAAATGTATCATTATACTTAATAATACACATTAAGAACAGAAGATGCAAAGAAAAAGTGCTCCTCTCCATTCCCCCAAAAACCTGGTATCACTGATCAGAGGTAACCATGGTTATCAAATTCTGAAATCCTCCAAGACATTGTCTATGTGTTTACACACACACACACACACACACACACACACACACACACACACGTACACACAGGCTGTGTATAAAATATTTTCCTATATTAACAAAATATTACACACACTAACCAACACATTTTAAACATTAAACTTTCGAGCATTTCCATATTAGGACTTGCAAATCTAGTTCATTTCTTCTAACAGTTGGACAGTTTCGCTGTATGAAGGGTCTTAAATTCAAACTATCAATAAGTTAGTGGTTAAATATTGATTAGGTAAATTGGAGTTGTCTTTGTCTTAAATAATAGAAATATATTTTCTCACAGTCTGGAGGCTGGAAGTCCAAGGTCAAGGTGCCAGACGACTTGGTTTCCCTGAAGTCTCTCTCCTTAGCTGGCGGACAGTCACCTTCTTGCTGTGTCCTCACATGATTTTTCCTCTGTCTGCGGGGTTCCCCAGTGTCCTTTCCTTTTCTTATAGGGACCCCTGTCATATTGGATTTAGGACCTACTTCATCAGCCTCACTTTAACTGAATCACCTCTTTAAATACCTTCTCTCCAAATAAAATTACACGCTGAGGTACTGAGGGTTGGGACGTCAACATATGAATTTAAGGGAGGTGGGACACAATTCTAGCCCATAACAAGAACCATTTCACCATGTATTAAATTAAGAAAGAGCACTTCATTCCTCGTTGCCCCCACTCCCGGTAAATAAATAAATAAATAAATAAATAAATAAATAAATAAATCTGCTTTAAGATACTGAAAGTATATTTTTGGTAAAGTTACAAAGATAAATACAGCAATAATATAGCATTATGTTGGTTTAAGAGACAGAGTGAAAAGCAAGAATCAGTGAGCACTGCCAAGTGTGCGTGGGAGGCAAGGAGGTAAGGACGGAGTCTGGGCTTGGGAAGGGGTCCACTGGTGACCTTGGAAGGAGATGAAGTGGTCCAAGCAGAAGCTGCCTGCTGAGATTTAAACCTCATTCTTAGCAAAGGAGAGGGTGAACCAGGGGAAGAAATGACATGTTCTATACAGAGAGGCAAGGAAAGGAGTTTATCCAACGTATATTTTAGTCCAGGAACGATATCAGGAGAGGATTTAAAAAAGGAAACACAAAAAGGAGAGGGACCTGGACAGCAAGACCCTTGGGGAGATGCTACCTGTTTTAGAAAGAGAATGAGCTCAAGTTCTGGTCAAGAGACTGGTCTTGACAAGCCGCCCAAACAGAAGAGAGAATATGAGTGAAGAGACAGCTACGTGTTAGAATTCAACACGTCTGGTTATGAGAATAACTGCTGCTTTTAAGTAACGCTTATGAAGAGCCAGCCATGAAATCTCATTTTTTTTAAAAATAGGCATATCTGATAACTTCGTAAACCGTGAGATAATTTACATGTATCATCAGTGAGAGCCCCAAAGCGGGGCTTTAGATAATAAAGGTGATCTTTTAGATCACCCTCAAGTCATAACACTCATCTCCCTACCCTTACCTGTATCCTGTCTCTCCCCTAAAAAGAAAACAAAACAATGCTCCATCAGAGTAAAAATGGTGTAACTGCTGTGCCAAATCAGATTCTGGGTGCATCTCCTAGTACTCTTCCACCTTGATTTTCACCTTCCCACCTCTCTTAGGTAGACATTCAAGCAGCATCCGCTCTCTAGCTGTCGTTCCTGAAGCCGTGCATGGATGTGTTTGTAACAGGTGCGTTTCCTTCCAGGATATTCCAGGAACATCACTACGCATGATTCCCATCACCCAGACCCCGTTCTCTGGGTTTTGTCCCCTGGATTGGGACAACTGTCCCCGGGCGCGGGATGCATGGCGGGTGCTGACCACAAGAGGGCAGGCCCTCAACGCAGGGTCTCTGGGCGGTGGTGACAGTTCTCTGGCACCGCACCCCAGGCCCAGAGGGGAGCGAGCCCAATTTCAAGCGGGGCCCAAGCCGACCCTCGGCTGTGGGTTACGTTGTTGCGGGGGAACTGTTTGCCCCGAATCTGGTTTACTGGAGACTTGGTGTTTGCTTTCCCCACCCAGTGTGGCAGCAACTTTGCAGAGCTCCCTCTAACCC
The DNA here is from genome assembly GCA_033961575.1 of Aselliscus stoliczkanus. NCBI lineage: Eukaryota > Metazoa > Chordata > Mammalia > Chiroptera > Hipposideridae > Aselliscus > Aselliscus stoliczkanus. The sequence continues at coordinate 85,858,267 of CM066740.1, read as the reverse complement.
CAGAAGCCCTTGGAGGGTCTGGGAGAGCCGGTGTCGGCTCGGGTCCCTGCAGATGGAGGGACCACGCTGTGGGGGTGCGCGCAGGGGGCCGGCAAGGTTGGGGATCCGGGCAGGCCACGCACCCTGCAGGCGCCCTGAGAACCTGCAGCGCAGCTCATGGTGCGGCCTGCCTGGGAGGGACCGCAGGTAGGTGGCACCGAGACACAGGCCCCGCCCTCCGCCCCTGGGACCCAGACCGCCCGCGCCACGCCTAAGCCCCCAGCTCCGGAGCCAGCACTGCGTCCCGACAAGCTGAGCGTGAGTTTCCAATCCCAGCGCGTGGTGGGTGGGCCAGGCACCCAGCAAGTTGCGCGCCCCCCGGGGGGGCCAGACGGGAGCCCGACAACGGTTCCTCAGTCGGGGTGTCTGCCTTTTCTTACGGCCAGATTTTTGTTTCGTTTTTGTTTCGCCCGTCAGGCGCGCTCTACTATTTGTCTCCAAACACTTGGAGCTTGTGAGTCCAGAATGTGACAGATGCGTGCACACTGAGCTACAGCGAGTTGGGGTCGGTGTCCCGAGGACATTACTCATCTCCTGGGTTTTGTGTTTGTGTGTTTCCTGTGAAACTAGAGAGGCCCCGAATAGTGAAAGACGTAGCTTGTCCTCCCAGAGGTAGTAGTTGGCAGGATCTTGACCTCAGGCTGCCTGACGGCCTTCCTGCCACTCCCACTGCGGATCCCAGAGCTGAGATTGTGCAGCCACACACTCCCGGGTCCAGCTGGGAAGGGGCTCTCGTTGGTGAGTTCACTGACTTGGGAGCAATACTGAGAAACAGGAGGTAGATGGGAGGGGACGTTACAAACACAGGCGGGGAGGGTCTGGAATTTAGAATTTTGCAGGAAATACAGAGCATGCTGAGGGATGCCAAGCCAACTAGAGATTTTCGTGGAGAATGAATGTAGCAGGGGGAAAAGTCTAGAAAACAATGGAGAGCCCAGATCCTGGAGGCCTTAAAATCCAGAGCAAGGCACTCAGCTTTTGCCTAATGGGCAGTGGATGAAACTGGAGGGCTCCTATTAGGGAGAGATGTGAGCAGGACAGCTTCAGGAAGGCTGTAGAGGAGACCACACCCTGGGAAGTAAATCCAGATGGGTCTTGTCTAGATATGCATGTGGACTGAAGGTGCTGGGGTTTGGAGATCCGGTGAAGGGAGAGGAATACGTCAGCTGGCCGACTGCATATGGAAACAGAGAGGGAGGAAGGCCACATGCGCAGCCATGGGCTTTGCTACCTGTCTTTAGATTCTTTCCCAAAGCAAAACCTGGCAGATGTACCTGAGCGCAGGTAGTTGATTTTGGAAGTAAGCATGGAACGCCAGAGTGAGGAAGTGGGGAGGAGGGGACAAGGAAGGAGGGAGAGGCAGTGAAGGGAGACCACATTGCTGAACTCTTTTCCCCTGTGGGCAGCTGGAGCCCGGTTCCCCCTGGGACCTTCTGAGGACTCCAGAAAGCACTTCATGCAGCCACCAAAGTCAGAGGTGGGCCGAGGGGGCGTGGCTGACACCTGGAGCATCTACTACACAGACCTTGTCCCTTGAGGAAAGTACAAAGGGCAGCAAAGGGACAAATGCTCAAGTTGTCTCTGCTCACTGTGTACCCAGCCCGGAACAAGGAGTTTTTACAGGCACTGTCTTCATCTTCCAAAACAGTCCTCTAAGAGATGTAGGAGTCTCTTTTTCTAAATGGGGAAACTGAGGCTTAACTAATGTATCCAAGAGCAGCTGCTTTGAGGGAAATACGGAGCTTAGTTTTAGGTGCCTCTGATTTTAGAAGAGCTCCCGAAACCACAGAATGCTACCCACATAGAGATGGGGAACCTCCCAGGGAGGCAGACAGGATCAATTGGGAGGCCTTTCCAACTGGTTTAGTCACAGCTGCCAGAACAAAACGCAGTTTCTGAAAGGTCACCTGACCTTTTTGTCCAAAGAAATAAAATCCTAAGTCAACGGCAGGTCACCTCCCCATTGATCTACCAGGACCTGCCGGTCCGGCCCCCCCCCTCCACTCAGCCCTGGTCCTCCTTGCCCAGTTCCTTCCAGCCACCCTGGGGCTTCTCTTGGTTCTGCGGCACTCCAGGTCTCAACTTAAAGGTCAGGTTTCAGTTTCCTGTCGCTCTCGCTCAGAGAGGCCTTTCCTGTCACCCAGTCTAGAGTGGTTTTCCCATCAGTCAATAGCACATCACTATGTTTTATTTTCCTCATAACATTACTCACTACTGCATTTTATCTACCTAGTTATGTATTGTCCTTCCCCTTCAAAAATACTAGGTTCATAAAAGGACAGTGTCGGCTGTGTTTCTGCCCGCACCCCCCGTACTTGGCACAGAGTGGGGACCCATCAAATGGTTGTCATCTGAATGCATTTAGTTGTTTGTGCATTCACCCCATTCCTTCACCTGTTGTGACCACGCTGAGTCTTTGCTTTCCTCTGCAGCAGCTGACTGACCATGGCGACAACTCCCTCTGCTGCCTTCGAGGCCCTTATGAATGGGGTGACAAGCTGGGATGTCCCCAAAGGCCCCATCCCTTGTGAACTGCTCCTTATTGGAGAGGCCGCCTTCCCGGTGATGGTGAATGACAAGGGCCAGGTCCTCATTGCTGCGTCCTCCTACGGCCGAGGCCGCCTGGTGGTGCTGTCCCATGAGGGCTACCTGCTGGACACCGGCTTGGCTCCATTTCTTCTCAATGCGGTGGCTTGGCTCTGTCCCTCACGTGAGGCTCCCGTTGGTGTGCACCCCTCCCTGGAGCAGCTTGTATGCACCCTGCAGGGCTTTGGGGTTGAGGCACAGATTCAGCCACAACCTGGAGACCCCCGGGGGGTTTACTGCATCGATGCCTACACAGACATGCTGTCTGCAGAGCTGATCCAGTTTGTGAAACGGGGAGGGGGCTTGCTTATCGGGGGCCAGGCCTGGTTTTGGGCCAGTCGGTACGGTCGTGACAAGGTGCTGTCCAGGTTCCCCGGGAACCAGGTGACCAGTGTGGCCGGAGTGTACTTCACCGACACCTATGGGGACAGAGACCGGTTCAAGGTCTCTAAGAAGGTGCCTAAGATCCCACTTCAGGTCAGGTGAGTCATGTGTCGCTATGGGGAGTTCTACCCAATGATCCTACTGAACCGAGGACTAGCCTTCCAGTTTCTCTTCAGCACAGTTTCTCCATTTATTCCCTAAACACCAGTGATCACACCTGTAAATATCCGACCTGCATACTTGCCTTTCTAAGCAGAAGGTAAAGCTCCATGAATGCAGCGATCTTGCCTGTCATGTATACAGCCTTCTTGCCTGGTGTGTGCAAGAGAGCAACACATATTTGTAGATATAGAAATGAATGAATAAATAGATGAATGACTACTCATCCAAAACCATAGCAACAGAAAGAGGGGCCTAGCATACTGGTGTTCACACTACAGACAGCTTCCTGTTATGGAATATACTGCCAGGGTTGCTGAGTCTCAGAGGCCTCCAGCCTCAGCCACAAGCACCTGGATCTGACTGACCCCGTCAATTCTAAAGTCAAGAAGGCCCTTCTGTGGAGCCCAGGCCTTCAGCTCAGATTCCTGTCTCCTTCGGGGGAAGGCCTCTCGGAGGTTTTCAGTGAACTTCCCTGCCAACAAGTCTTGGTCATGACCTTCTGGACTGACCTAGCAGGTTTGCTAACTTCAGATTTCTGCTGAAAGCTCTGGAGTTCATTCAGGGAGTCGTTGGGCCTGCTCATGGGAGGAGCTGGCTCCAACAGCCAACTCCTCCAGCTCGTCCTATCCCCAAGGGCAAGAGCTGACTGCACACCTGGTGTGTATACCTGAGGAAGACACTGCAGTTACTTCTATGTGCAAAACCAGATCCCAAGTCACCTGCTGCTTTAACACCAAGATGCAGAGGAGTCTGGGGAGACTGTTAATCTAGATCAATAGCTCATTACCCTTCCACGTGGAACCTATAAGGTCTAGAACGTATGAAAAGCTGCTCATATAAAAGTAAGTACATACTAGTTGCTTAGGTTTATGCATCTCATGAAGATGACGTGTTATCTCACTTGCTCCTCACCACATCCCCAGGGTGCAAGGTCTTTGTCTGAGGACTCATAGCTCCATTCCATTTTCATGTTCAAGATCTGTAACTGTAGACAGTTTCCAGTTAAAGACTGTGCGAAACGAGGCTAAGTCCTGGAGTCACCCTCTCCACCAAATCTGACCAAATGCATGAAAAATAGTAAGTAAACAGCTGAACTGCGAAGTTTTGATGCTGTTGCTGAAATTGCTACACACCTGAGACAGGTGACTGACATGTGCTGTCAACACCTCCACCCCAGATGCATAACTAAAAGAAAAAACTTGAAACCGCACACCCAAGAATGATCCTTCATGCCTTCTCATGGCGTAGAAGAATGAATATATTGGGTAGGTGGACAATTAAGAAAAAAACAACCCTCAAGGGTAACAGCCCCAATGCTACATCAGGATTTGGTGGAGGCAGAAAGGGATGCTGAGGGTACCCTCTTCCAAGCATGGTGGTGAGTTGAACCCCTCAAGTGCCATTCCATCCCTGCTTGAGTGGAATAGGTCTAGCTTTAGGTCTCCAAAGAGATCACCCACTCTATATCAGAACACACAAAAGATCTGCCCATGCTAGTTGCAAAAAAAAAAACCAACAACAAACATCCATATAATAACATATAAATGTAAATGCTATCAGTTTAAAAGGGAAATATAAGAGAGACAGACATTTAGTATGGAACAAAGACAGAATCGGTCACGCCTTGAAGAAAAAGGTGACCCCATGAACAGAAGCAGATTTTCTGAGACTGCTTCAAGCTACTAAAGAATGTCCTAAAAATAAAACGAGAGACAGAATGAGATGAAAAGGGGAGTTTCAGAGCGAAGAAAACAAATTAAGAACCAAACACCCCACGTAAAATAAGTCAATTAGCCACTACAAGGAATAGAAAGCATAAACAATGCCAGTTAAACGATGCTATGCCATCAATTGTTAAAAGGTGAAAAAATATGTCTTAGACACAATGCAATAAATGGTATTACGTATTAAACTCCTAAATGTTATTAGTGAGAATGAGGAGATTGGCATAAACTATATCATCTTTGCACCCATGCATAGATTTCTGTACTTCATAAGCTCAGTTCAGTGGTTCATTCACTGACTTTGGCCCCTTTATCCCCATGTCACTTTCCAGGTGTGGGGAGGATCTCGGACAGGACCAGCACCAACTCCTGGAAGGGATCTCAGAGCTGGACATCAACACGGGAGGAATCCCCTCGCAGCTGCTGGTTCACGGGGCCCTGGCCTTCCCTCTGGGCTTAGATGCCTCACTCGGCTGCTTCCTAGCCGCTGCCCGCTATGGCCGCGGCCGCGTGGTCCTGGCTGCCCATGAGGGCCTGCTCTGTGCTCCCAAGATGGGACCCTTTGTGCTCAATGCTCTGCGCTGGCTGGCCCAAGGCCAGGCGGGCAAAGTGGGGGTGAACCCACGTCTGAAAAACCTGTGTGCCCTGCTGTCGGAGCACGGCCTGGAATGCAGTCTGTCACCCCATCTGACGGACAGCTTGTGTGTCTACTGCTGTGTGGCTTACAGTGACAAGGAGGCCAAACAGCTGCAAGAGTTTGTGGCCGAGGGAGGGGGCCTACTGATCGGGGGCCAGGCCTGGTGGTGGGCTTCCCAGAACCCAGGCCGCTCCGCGTTGGCTGGTTTCCCTGGTAACATCATTCTCAACTGCTTTGGCCTCAGCATCCTCCCTAGGACCCTCGAACCGGGCTGTTTCCAGGTCCCCACCCCCCATATGCGGAGCTACCATCTCCGCAAGGCGCTGTCTGAATTCGGAGCTGTCCTGAACCAGCGGGGCAGGAGCTTGGAAAAGAACTGGCTGGCAAAACTAGGAAGGGACGGTGCTGCCTTCCTGCAGATCCCTGCAGAGGGCCTCCCCGCTTACATGTCCCTGCACCGGCTCCTGCGGAAGATGCTGCGGGCATCAGGCCTCCCAGCGGTCAGCCGGGAAAACCCGGTGGCCAGTGACTCGTGTGAGGCTGCAGTGCTCTGCCTGGCCACAGAGCTGGCGCGCTCGGGGACCGACTGCTCCCAGCTGGCACAGGGACCAGGAGCCTGCACCTGCCACTCCGAATGCCCCGTCACTGTGGAGGTGGATGGAAGCAACCCAGGTATGGCGTGAGGGGAGAGCGCCTGGCGCATTGTGCGAGCTGGGGAAGGTGGGTTAGTGGGCATTGCAGGACAAGGCAGGTGCTGAGGCTCAGGCAGGGCACTTCCATTCTCTAGCAGGTGCTTTCAGGAAGATGGTTGGGGTTTTGTGCAGGGTTTAGGAGAGGCTGCACCTTCGGGGGATACTCTGACGCTCCAGGTCGGGGAAGAGCTTAGGCTTTCCTATGACTTTTGTTAGGGAACGGTGAGTGCTGGGTGAGCACTGGGCTGTACCTCCTAAACGGACAAAACGCAGAGGTCTCACTGTCTGAAGCTGCGGCCTGTGCTGGCCTGAAGGTAAGGCCAGAACACCCCCTGCCCACGTCCCAATGCCTTGGGCTGCTGCACCCTCATCCCGCTCACGGCAGTGCTCCCAGGAGCACAGGTAGAAAGTACTCTGCCCATTTTACAGATTTCACAGACGAAGCAGCTAAACTTCAGGGGGCTTAAGGGAGTGAGGATGATGCCAGGGCTCTATGATCAGCTCCAGTGTCCAGCCCTAAGCCTGATGATTTCCGCGCATGGTGGTTTTTGCCTCCTGACAGGGATGTGGAGAGATGCCAGATATGAGGAGAGGGACGGTGCCCTGTATATTCACAACCTCACCAGGTTCCCCGCCACATTCGGCCCTTCTGGTTACCTCTTTACCATCACACCTGAAGAGTATACTTAACCCGATCACTCAAAAGCATAGGCCCTATGTGTGGAATTAAAATTCCTCCTGCCTCAGTTCTGAGGATCACGTCCTTCCACAGTTAAGAGTCTCTTTCGTGTCAGCCTTCTTTCAGGAACTCGCTTACATTAAGCCTAAGAAAAGCAAGTCCTGGGCCGGCCGAGTGGCGCAGTGGTTAAGCGCTGGCTTAGGAAGCCAGCGGCCCCGGTTCGGATCCCACATATGAGGGCCAGTAACACTGCCCTCAAAAAAAAAAAAAAAAAGAAAAGAAAAGCAAGTCCAGGACTCTAATTATCACAGCACTCAGACCATGTGACCAAGAGGGGAGCCCTAGGCAAAGGGGGAGAGATTGGGTTCTCCCCTTGGGCTACATCCCACTGCCTCCAGATGGGCCCCTGTCTATGCAGACAGGGCACACAGCATCCCCCCAGGGCATCCCCAGTCTGGGAATCACCAGACTGCTTAGGATCTGCCAGGAGAACCCAGGGTTCTGGCTGGTGCAGAGGCACATGGGACCCCTGTCAGTATCAGCCTCAGGAGCTGTTCTAATCCCTGGAAAAAATGATTCTATGTGCCGTTCCATCCATGTGACCTCTGCAGTGCTGCGTGCCCATAGGTGTCCATGCATAGCTCCCAGAAAGAGGAAGCCGGAGTTTTTCTAATACGCACCATCCATGCAGCGCCGTGCTCAGCCCCACGCGCACCCCAAAGGAACCTAGTTCCTCCAACACATGGTGGAATCGCCCCTCCAGGTACAGGTTGGCTGCCACACCGATGACCTGACCAAGGCCAGCAAGCTGTCTCGAGCCCCTGTGGTGACTCACCAGTGCTGTATGGACCAGACCAAACGGTCTGTATCCTGTCTCTGGGGTGGCCTACTCTACGTCATCGTGCCCCAGGGCAGGAAACTGGGCCCCATGTCCATTACCATAGAGAGGGCTGTGCCTGCCGCGTACTACAAGCTGGGTAAGTGCACCGAACATTGGCGGAAGAGGGAACACGGAGGACGCCACGGTAGTTAGGGGCTGGTTGCTAAGGGGGAGAGGGAGAAGGATGGGGAGACAGACAGCAGGGAGCAGTGTTCGAGGTGAGAGTGGACACATGAGAAATGGAACACCCTGTGTCCCCAGAGACTTCAGGGCAGGACCAAAGGAAGAGCCTGGAGGCCTATCCTTCACTTCATAGCGTGGAGACCCACGTGATAACAGCTCATTATCTCAGTGTCCTCCTCCCGGAGTTCAAGTTGTGTTTTTCAGCTCAAGGGAAAGTTGGAGAAGTGGGTGACAGTGTCTGTGATATTTATTCCCAGGTAAGACACCCCTGGAGGAGTGGAAGAGGCATATCCAGGAGAGCCCAGCCCCCTGGGGAGAGCTAGCAACAGACAACATCATCTTGACGGTGCCAACCTCGAACCTGCGGAGTCTGCAGGACCCTGCGCCCGTGCTCCGGCTCTGGGACGAGATGATGCAGGCTATAGCTAGGCTGGCGGCCCAGCCTTTCCCATTCCTCCGTCCCGAGAGGATTGTTGCTGACGTGCAGATCTCAGCTGGTGGGTGCTGCAGGGAAGGGCCCCTAGTCACTGCACACCACTGATTTATTATTTTGCCTTTCTTCAATGTCCAATATGTGTAAGGTGTTGTTGTACCAGTTAAGGTAAAAAGACATAAAAATCATGGGCCTTGGTGGGATGCAAAGGTGTTTATATGTGAAGAGGTAAACCATTACCCTCTACAAGGTGGAATTTCATAGGGTTGGTAGAACAATCTCAGGGAAAATGGCACCAGGAATTCACAGATGACCATGGGAGTCGTTTCAAGGAGAGGCTAAACTAGAAATACGTCCTTCGAACGTGAGTCAGAGTAGTTGGCAAGGAAAAGAGAGAGTTAGGAGGTTTAGGATAAGTCTTCAGTGGTTTAGAGGCAAGAGAGCACCCAAAGAAAAATATAAGGAAATCTGATTCCGACATGGAGGAAATTCCTCTGGGCCTCAGTTTTCTTATTTTTTAAAAAGGAGAAGATCCTCTCTGTTAAAAGAGTAAGAAGCCAGATAACAGTGATTTACACAGGAGAAAAAGGGGTCACATTGTTCTCGCTTTGAGAATCTCAGATTCAGACATCGCACGTCATGTCACAGAATAACATGCGTAGGAAACACACAAACGAAGCACCGAATTACAGCTACACCATGGAGAGAAATGAAGGGAGGTGGGTTTGGGTGCCCCCTCCCACGCCTCATCTCTTCCTTTTGGCTTCCCAGGCTGGATGCACTCAGGATACCCCATCATGTGCCACCTGGAATCGGTGCAGGAGCTCATCAATGAGACCAGCATGAGAAGCAGCGGCCTGTGGGGACCCATCCACGAGCTGGGCCACAACCAGCAGCGGCACGGGTGGGAGTTCCCCCCGCACACCACGGAAGCCACATGCAACCTCTGGTCAGTCTATGTGCATGAGACAGTCCTCGGCATCCCCAGGGCTCAGGCCCACCCTGCTCTGAGCCCACCAAAACGAGAGAAGAGGATCAAAGAGCACCTCGGGAAGGGAGCCCCCCTGAGTAACTGGAACGTGTGGACCGCTCTGGAAACATATCTACAGGTACTGAGCTGAGATTCAGGGAAGTGGGGGCCACGAGACCCACCCATCATGTAGCACCCTGGATCCCAGGGGTTCTCCAGCTCCTTTACCACCCCCACAGCCTGGGCCCTCCACCTCCCCAGGATGCAGCGGACTAGGCCGCGTGGTGGCACTTCTGAGGTTATACATCTCTAAGATGAAAAGAATGCGACCTGTCCCACTTGCTTCCTGTGATTTTGTGGTGATAAGTAAGAGGAAATGAAAAGTGTTATGAAAAAAAAAAGGCGGGGGGGATATAGCCTATCGGTATATCAGTCAAGAGCAGAAGTTATGAGTTAGACATTCCTGAGGCTGAATCACAGCTCTTCCACTCACTGTTTTTTTCCTTGGTTCCCTGATAAGTGCTCCAGAAATGGTTCTTGCTTTGTTTTGCTTTGTTTTTTCCTCATCTCAGTTTTATGGGCCCAGGGCGTGTTCCATCCCTTCATATTAACAGTGATATGTCTTTGGGACAACTGCACTACCAGAAGGCAGGAGGTCAACCTGTCAGTGACATTCTCAGATGGCTATCACTGCACTTGAACCAAAAATGTTTTCAGAAGGAATAAACAGCAAACCAACCCAGTGGGAGAAAGCCCTGAACCAGGTCAACTGCCTGTGAAATAAGCCTAAGTCCCTGTCTCCTCCCCCAGTCCTGCTTTGAATTTTCAGGGTTTGGAGGAGTCGAGGCTGTTCTCCTAAGCTGTGCCACCTCCACCCTATCGACAGGAGTTGGATGGCCCACTTTTCCCAGAGACACATACTAAGTTAAGGAGTTTAAGCAGCCTGTCCAAAATCACATGTAAAGGGTGGACCTGGAACCTAAAATCAGGGGTTAATGACAAGCCCCAGGCTTTTGCACTGCCATACCTTCTCTTTGATTGTGTTTTCCTTTCACTCATTTTCTAAAGAGTGAATGTCAATGACATAATTTTGCGATGCATCAATTCTGTACGCTTATCTAGCCAGTCAGAAGGTCTACAAGGAAACACACCTTTGTAGATGGTAGGTTGCCACTGAAATGGAAGTTACAGCTCTAATTCCGCCCTCCCCCATCTACCCACTCACCGGGGAGCCCTGACAATCATTTTGCAGAAGCTCTGGAGACACCTATGCTCTTGGAGACTGAGCCTCAGCCACGGGACAGGCAGACACCTGCTTCATCTACCTGCGAGAGGTCTGCTCCCCATCGCTCCTCCGGCTAGTATTCCTGCCTCATAGTTCAGGTCCTCATTACCCTTCCCTGTCAGTTCCAGGAGACTCCTCAGTTGTTCTAGCATCTTGTCTTGACCCCTACAACCCATCTCTCATTCTCCTTCCAAAGCAACCTTAATATTCTGCATGTAACACCTCTGTGTGTTCTCCTTTCCATACAGGATAAAGCCAAACCTGCTTAGCAGTGGGGAGAAGGCCCTTTGTCATCAGACTCCCACCAGCACCCCCAGCTCCATCTCCCAGTTCCCACTCCTCTATAATTACCCTCCTGGATACCAAGGTGCTTCCCTCTATGAGCACATCTTGCTGTTCCAGGCTGCTTTGCCTTCTGTCTCCTTCTGTGGCCGAAACGTCCTTGCATCTCTTGTCTATTACCTATTAAGTCACCTGTCAAAATGCAGCTCTACTGCCCTCTTCTGACATCATCCCCAATAGTACGAGGTAAGGGGTTCTCATGTCACTCAGATTCAAACCTGTCTGATGCCTAGGAAAACACTTAGGACCTAAGGATATAATTTTTTTAAATTAAAGTCAATAAGTGTCATTTATTGAGTATTTACCTGTCTTCAGTCATTAGGTTCCCAGGAAGTCTCCCACTAGAGTCAGGGGGTATACGTTTTGTGGCCAAGAAGTGGAATAAGCCAATATGATTGTATTGATGTGCAGGGGTCACGTGGGAGGCAGGGGTAAATAATAAGAGTGAAGCTAATGAATGATTATGGGGCAGAAAGCACCGTAAATTAAATATTCTTAACATGCCTGTTGCAGTTACTTTCGCAATCCTGACACCTCACTCTGCCCCTTCTCTTCCCAGCTCCAGGAGGCCTTTGGGTGGCAGCCATTTACACAACTCTTTGCCGAGTACCAGACGCTCTCTGGCATCCCCAAAGACAATGCTGGCAAGATGAATCTGTGGGTGAAGAAGTTCTCCGAAAAAGTGCAGAAGAATCTAGTCCCTTTCTTTGAGGCCTGGGGCTGGCCTGTCCAGAAGGAAGTGGCTGATAGCCTGGCCTGTCTGCCCCAGTGGCAGGAAAACCCCATGCAGGTTCATGTCCACACCAAGTAAAGCTGTGCAGAGTCGATGGGAAGAGAGCAGGGCCCCTCGCCTGCTGTAGCACCTGCATGTCTGGCCTTGTGTACCTTGAGCCTGAATCCTACTTTGTACCCTGTCTTCGGGACAGCGGTTAACGTCTTAAGACAAAATGAAACCAGCTTTCTGTGGAAAATGCCCTGGTGTTTCTTTGTACTGTCACTTGGCTCATGCTATTGCTGTGCCAAGAGACTTGCTTCACCACCCTCATCAGCTAGTGGGAGATTTTTCCTCTTAGCATCTTGAGGTCCTGCAGGCTCTTGGCTTCTGGTTTTGACCAATGGTTCTAAAGATGATGGATTAGGGATTACCATAATAATCTGATGTCACTCCCTCGCCCCTGCCAGCCCTGAACAAGGCTCTTCATGTCTTGTGCCTTGAGAAGTTTTCTTTTTTTTTTTTTTTTTAAAGATTTATTTTTATTGGGGAATTGGGGGAGGGGAACAGACAAGTTGCTGTCCCCTTGTTCCCGTCTAGTTGCAGAGGATGTTGCTTCACTGGCCCATGTTGGCATCGTCATTGCGCTCCTCCTGGATGAGGTAGATGGTCGCCGGCCTCTGGATGTCACTCACTGCAGCTATTGGCAGCTCACGCTGGCTGCCAGCCGCTCACACTGGCTGCTGGCCACTCACTGTAGCCCATGGCAGCCCACTGCAGCAGGGGCTGCAGCCTACTCCATCGCAGGGGCTCGCACAGCCCAGCTCCAGGTGGAGCTGTTGTTAGCTGTGGAGGGCAGTGTCACTGGCCCTCACATGTGGGATCTGAACTGGGGCTGCTGGCATCCCAAACCAGCTCTTAACCAATGCGCCACTCGGCCGGCCCGAGAAGTTTTCTAATAGCAAGACAGGCTGGTGCAGTGGAGAGAGAACCCTGAACCAGCTTTGGTTCTATGGAAAGACACTTAATGCCTCTGTGCTTCTGCGTTCTTGTCCAGGATGGGGGGATAAAAATCTGTGGCTCGATAATGGTGAAGGTGTTGGTATGCCACAACGTGCGAGGGCACTCTTAAGACTTCACCGGGTCCTGTAGTGGCCTGTCTGTCCATTGTGCGGACACAATGCAAACTGAACCTCACTTCAGAGTTGACCACCTTGAGGCCAGCATCCAGTCCTCGTGTGAGAGCATTTAATGACTGTCAGTGTTGTTGCCAGAATGGTATCAGCGACGGTTGCCAGAATCTTAGCCATCTGTATCCTTTCTCTTGCCCCTGGAATTATTCTTGGGTATAACCTATGGAATGGTGTGAACTCAAACTGGATGTTACAAAGCTGTTGGGGTTTGGTTTTCTTGGTTAGTTCCATCTTCCAGGACTTTTGTTTCAACCAAAAGTAAAAGTCACTTTAGCAACCCTACCAAGTCCATAAGCCTGTTTGTTCTTAGCACAAAGCAGGCTACGACTCCTCTGGTCGCCATGGAATCGGGGCACTGTCAGTGCACAGTGGGTGTGCTGAGAGGTAACTGGACGTGACAGGCTTACTCTGAGACAGGATAACTGGGTGCAGCAGACCTAATTCACCCACAATCACTTAATTATCCTTCCACCCAGCATCCCCAGAGCTTTCTCATAATCTCATCCCATCCCATCCCAGCTCTTTGGTTAGGTGGAGTTCTAAATGGGGACTCCTCTCCAGGATTAATGGGGTGTGCCCCCAGCCATTTTCCTCTACCTGGCTGTTAGACCATACTTTTGTTATTCTGAATAGCATTCCATAGGCTTTGTTGAGAGTAGAGTGGCTCCTCTGAAAGAGAGTTGACCTAGGGAATGTCTTTTTCTGAGTCCCATAAGCACGTGTCTCAATTTTATTTCACTAGTGTCCTTTGCCAGGTAGTTTTCATATAAAAAGAAATATTAATTGGAAGAGCAGTCATGACACCTAACACATAATGAATGAGCAGTCACTATATCCCAGGTATTGTGGGAGGTATTTTCTGAGTTCATGGAATCTTTGCAACAGACCTCTGATTTAGATACTATTATTATTCCCACCTCATGGATGAGAAAAGGGACACGAAGGGATATTAAACAACTTCTGATGTCACAAATCTAATAGGAGGAAGAGTCAAGGCTTGACTGAAAAGCCTGTAGCAATGAAAAAATTATGGATCTTATCTTCTGTGAATGATTTATGATTTAAACAAAAATCCACCTAGAAAATGGATGAAAGGAAGTTCAATTAAGGTCTGCTTTATCCCATGTTCACTGTTGCTCATTCTTAAGGATACTCCAACTTCCAGTCTCCTGTCTGAAAGCATTGAACAAGGGACCACATACATTCTTACAAGTTATTAGATCCAAAACCTGAAATGGCCAAATTCCTAGCAAATCGGGTAAGTTTCAAAAGAAATAATCCTAGGGAAGTAGGAATCGCTACTTCTAAATTTTCAAGAAGATAAAAAGGACCCTACCTGTATCTTCTCTCCTGAGAACAATACACCCGTTGACTTGTTAGAAGACTGGGCAATTCATTTCAAAAAAATAAAGGGAACCACCATACCTCCTACTCCTGACACCTATTATAAAAGTGAAATAAGCGCTACTCAACAGAATTAAAACACAGTCACGTATTTCGTAATGACATTGCAGTCAATGACACACCACATATATGACAGTGGTCCATAAGATTACAATCTCATTAAAACCTTTTATACCATATCTTACTGTACCTTTTCTATAGTTAGATATGTTTAGCCTATAGTATTCAGTACAGCAACATACTATAGTATCCAGTACAGCAACATGCCAAACAGGTTTGTAGCCCAGGAGCAATAAATAGCCTAGCCATACTGCGTAGGTGTGCAGGAGGCCAGACCACCTAGGTTGGTGTAAGTGTACTCTATGATGTTCAGACACTGACAACATCACCTAACGACACATTTCTCAGAACGTACCCACTTCGTTAAGTGGCACATGGCTGTCATTTCCATCTTGAATGAGCCTTAGACTTTACAGATGCTGTGGTCAACCGCGGTTGCTTTGTCTCCCCCTTGTGGCCACTTAGAACCTTACAGCTTATGACTATCAACTAACCGTTTTCTTTTCTTAACCAATACGCCACTCAGCCGGCTCTTATTTATTATTATTATTATTATTAGTTACAGATGTACAAAACAAACCATTTTCGAAGTGATGGAGGAAGCATGATTTTTTTTGATCATTGTTTCTATGAGCGATTTAAGGCAAAAGCTGCCTTGTAATATCATTTTCTCACACAAAAAGAGCCTGACGGACAATGGAACCCACACAAAGAAAAATGATGGCAAGTCAAAGACAAAGATCTGGATCTCTAAGAACATTGCTCTAGAATCTGGACCTAGTAGTGCTTCAAGCTCCAGGTCAACTCCAAGACGTTTTTGTGTCTTGAATCAACAAATTGCTCCCTTTTGCTTCTACCAGTTCGAGTCGAGTTCCTTTCACCTCATCAGAAATTTCAGCTGCAGTAGTTTCCCCTTTCTCAAGTCCTCTCCAGGTTGCAATGGAGCAAAATGACCCCTCTGTTTTCTCACAGAGGATTTGCCCTGGGACAGACCTTCCTTCTTTCACCCCTTCTTCCCCTACTCATAGTGGGTGGGCCCCAGAGAAACCTGGGTCACCACAGTGATAACACAGGCCAGCTTTCCAGAGACACTAAAGATAGCCTATGGTCCCCAAGGCCCCCACTTCTAGAATTCCATGATTCCAATACCATACTCTTGTTTTTAAAGGCACCTCTGGATAGAGAGGCTAAACAAAGAATTTGGTTTTTTTAAGCTTTGGGAAGACAGGAGTCTGGTGGCAAAGGCTGACCAATGGATGTGTGTCTCATCTTTTAAGTCTATGTAAATATCTATGTATGCTGTCTCCCTGCAGTCATACCAGCCACGCTTCACTTAATACACCTTGTCATATTTGCAATGAATGCTTGTTTGATGTTCTCTTCCCTTACTAGGCTGTACATCTCATGAAAGCAGGGCTGGTGTCTGGGTTTCTCAGAGCTTATCTCCAATACACAGCACAGTACCTGGCACATCAAAAGTTTTCCATAACAGGCCGGCCGAGTGGCGCGGTGGTTAAGGGCTGGCTTGGGAAGCCAGCGGCCCCGGTTCGGGTCCCACATGTGAGGACCAGTGACACTGCTTTAAAAAAAAAAAAAAAGTTTTCCATAAGTATTTGTGGACTCCAAAAAGGTATATAAGACTGATTAAGGATTCCCAACTCCTATACCCATTGAATATCCTGTAGAGGCCTATGGTATTTACTGAAATGCAAAGAAAGTCTCCCATTAATCTAGAAGGAAGTTGTAATATGACTTGAGTCTTTCCTCCATTTTTTTCTACCTTGTAACTGGCTACACACATTTTGATCATATTGGTGGTCAGATTAGAAGAGAGGGAACTTTCCTTTGGTTTCCTCCCCACCCCTTTTATATATTCAAGATTCAGTACTTAGGAGAATGTTTTCAGCAAAAATTTTTGTGGGGGATGATCATGGAAACTATCAAGGGAAATAATCAGTTTTTAATTAAATTCCTTAGGCCTCGATATTTTACAGTCTGTCTTCACTTCTTCCCACACCTGTGTTTTTTTTCTCTCCTTACTTGAACTTCAGCCAACATTAATTTTGGAGAGGCTTTTCCCCCACTGAATGATCACTGACCACAGTCCTGCTATATGTCATTCAATTCTGGACCAAAGGTATGCCCCTAAGCCAGGAGGGTCCCCCAAATTTCTTTGCCACCAACCAGAATAACTCGAGGCCTTTCCTGTCTGCCCTGAAGATGGCATACTAAGCACAGGCTCCAGACTCTCCAACCCCTGGTCCTAAATTTTACTAGAAAAACAAGACCTTTTCTAAAATTCTAACACAGCATTGGAAAAACAGAAGGCCAGCTCCTCCTAAAAGGTCTGGGAAGAGGGTATCATGTGGTATAAGAAAATCAAGAACATGGCCAGTACGAAGTGCTTTACAGAGCAGGAGTGGCCCCAGGAGTTTTCCAGGTCCAGAGGAAATGGATTAGGAGAACAGATAAATCTCAAGAATGCAAAGATGATGCAATACTAGGATATCTAATATGCTCAGTAAATCCACAGATTACAAGAGAAAAACTTCAGAATCGTGCCAAAAAATAATTTGAAAAATCCAAGACCCACTCATAATTAAAATTTGCAGCACAGTAAAGTAGAAAGAAACATCCTACAACAAACAGTTTATCTACTAGAAACCCTCAGCGGGCAGTATAGTCAAGTAGTAAAAAGTTAGAAGCCTTCACGTTAAGTTCAAGAATAGGAGAAGAATGTTCATGCTTAATGCTACCTTCAGCATATCCCCGGAGGTCCTCATTAATTAAGGACAAGAAAAATAGGCAAGCTGAAAGGGAAGAGACAAAACGGTCATTGTTTTCAGAAAATATGGTCTTCTATATTTGTGGGGGTAGACCTAATAGACTTGGTTGATAAATTGGATGTGATGAGGGCCGGCCGAGTGGTGCAGTGGTTAAGCGTTGGCTTGGGAAGCCAGCGGCCCCGGTTCGGGTCCCACATAAGGGCCAGTGACACTGCCCTCCAAAAAAAAAAAAAATTGGATGTGATGGGGACAGATGAAGAGAGATCAAGGGTGAGACCTAGGCTCTTAGCTTGAGCCGTCAAGTTTTTCATACCTTTAACAGAGATAGTGGGAAATGAGAGTGTAAGATGAAAGGAAAATATCAGAGAGACAGTTTGATATATGCGTCTAGACTTTAGAGTTTGGAGGACAGAATTAAGAGGAGATATTCGATAGGCCATTGGATAGATGAGTCTAGACTTCAGAACAGAGGTCAAGTCAGAAACCATAAATTTAGAACTCATCAGACTAAAGATGGCATTCAAAATTTTAGGCTGATTTGAATTGCTTAAGAAGACCAGTGAGAGTGCTGCAGACCAACACGCCGAAGCAAGCCCGTGAGATGGGGAAGCACTGGCCTGGTGGGATAAGAGGAAAGCCCAGACTTATAATAATAGTGTAGAACGGTGGGAAAGAAAAAAAAATGTTTAAGTGGAGGAGTGGGGAGATGTCAACAGTCATATGTTGCAGAATTCTCAAGAAAAAGTCATGTGAAATGAGGGGAAACTTTGGGATCAGTCATCATGGAGGCTGTGGGTGATGCCATGAAGGCAGGTGGTGGCCAGTGGTGGCAGGTGGAGTCAGAAATCCAACTGGGACAGGATGGGGAGAATGGGAGATGAGGAGTTCGAGACAACCCACATTTACAATGCTTTTAATACATTTTTCTTGGTAAGGAAGCATCCTACCTATTCCATGGTAGGGTGATAACAGGAGGAAGAGAGGGAGGGCCAAGGGGAGAGTCTGGTTTTGAAAAAGATAATGAAATACTACAGAATATCTATAGGGAACTGAATAATCCAGTAGGGCAGGAGAAATTGGGACTTACGTGTTTGAAAAAAGGGGGTGGGAGGGAGAAGTACATGAAACTTACTTTTATATGAAATTATAAAGTAGTTTTCAAGTAAAGGTAAAGAGATTGGATAGACCATGAGCCAAAGGTCAGCTGGACAACTGGATTAGATTTTGCAAAACGCTTGAAGTTTAAGAGGCTCATGTAGAAACAATTGTTTTCCTTTAGTGAAATCTAATTAGAGGCCCTCAGCGGAGTTCATGTAGGTTTCATTAGTTAGTAAAGCAGTAAAGCTAACGTGCTCACGTTTGCAGACACAGGCCTGGGTCCCCACAGGAATGTGGCGAGCTCCTATCATGAGCTGGACGGCAGTGTGTATTGAAAGTGCCACCTCTGAGGGCCAGGCAAACGCACATTTCCACAGCTCTCTAACCCTCTCCTTCTCAGGGTTAAAGTCGCCGATGCCAATTGCCCAGCTGAGTTTTCATTAAAGCTCTGCTCCCACTGTCCTCTGGGGGTTTCTATCACATGCACTCCCCCTCGTCCCTTTTGCCCCCTTAGTCACTTCTCTCCTTTCCTTTAACTCCCTCCAGGTCGGCCCACGGTGAGGAGAGGTGACAATAATGAGGCCCCAGGAACCGGTTCAAAGCCCGCTGAAAAACTTTTTAAATTAAACCCTTGAGATTTGAAGAGTTGTAATTGGAATGCAGGATCTGAAGTGAACTAACATAACCCTGCCATCCAGCTGACACCGCCCTGGGCCCACAGGTTGGCTGGGCTCTGGTATGAATAAAGCCCAGGCAGAGGAAACTATTTCCAGCCACTGACCATCGTGCCCCCAAAGTGGGAAAAGTCTCCCTTGAACATTTTTGGGAGTGTCCCAAATTCTCCTCTTGTTGAACAATTTGGATATGTTTCATTTTCCACTATTAGGACCACTATTAGTGCTCTGATGAATGTCTACGGGAATAAGTCTCTGCATTTGTGAAAATTTCCTTCAAATAGTAGCCCAGAAGTGGAAGTAGAAAGGGCAGAAATACAGTAAGGGCTCAATACGGGTGCCATTTTTTTTTCCTTTCGTTCATATAAGCCAATATTTATTGAGCCTCTCTATGTGCCAGGCACTGCTCTAGGTGCTTGAATATAGCTGTGAACAGGAGAAACAAGGTTTCTGGTCTCCCAGAGTGCCTCGTCGGGCAGCCAAAGAAAACAATACATGATTAAGAAAACATATATAAATGGTAACAAGCGCTATAAAAATACATAAAGTGGGATGATAGAGAGCGGTGTTGGCTTATTCCCTTCTGTCTTACCCTCATACAGTTACCAGCTTTACCTTCTAGGTATGTGCAGTACCGAATCCCATCACTTCTCATTGCCTTTCCTGCTATCTCCCTAATCCAAGTCACCATCACCTTCTGCCTGGTCATTTTCAATACCTTCCTTTGCCTCCATCTTACCTCCCTATGTTCTATTCTCCGGACAGCAGTCTGATTGAGTCTTTTAAACCATACGTCCGATCATATAACTTAGCTGCAAAAGTACTTCAAATAGCTTCCCCTTTCTCTCAGAGTAAAATCCAGTCATTGCCGTGGTCTCTAAAGAAATCCATGGACACCACTACCTCTCAGCTCCTGTCTCTAGCTCTCCCCTCTCCCCATGTGCTTCTCATCAGTTCCCAGCGTGACACTGCCTCGGGACCTTTGCCCTTTCCTCTGTTTGGAATGCTCTTTGTCCAGTTCTTTCTCACTCCTTCAGCTCTTTGCTCAAATGCTAGTTTTTAAGAGAAACAATCACCAGCCATCTCAAACAAAATAGCATGACATCCCCATGTCTTTCTTTTTTAGCTTGCTTCCGTTTTTCTCATTGGACTTACGATCGCTTGACACATTTATTTGTAGAATTTGTGATCGACTGTTTTTACCCACTAAAATAGAAATTTTATCGGTCAATAACTTGATCTGTTTTACTCAAGGTTGTAGTCACCGTGCCTACATTGATACCTGGGTCAATATGTGTTGAGTGAATGGATAAACCACCACCTGTCAAGTATGTCCACTAATGGCGCTATTTCAACCTGGTGAGAGATTTCTAGGGATATTCTTTAGGGCTAGAAAATGTGCCCTATCTTGTTTTTCACTTTTATCCATGACATGGATCAAGAAATAGTAAAAGTTTTCACTAAATATTGTATATATAACCTGTTATCAGAATCACCTTCAGCAATGTTTTTCAGCCTGTAGATCACTAACCATTAGGAGGTAGTAAATAGAGTTTGGCCGGTTCTGAACAGATTTTTCTTAACAAAAGAGAATACAGCTGGGCTGGAACAGAATGGAACTGAGCTGGAAAAAAATATTAAATTTATCGTACATAACACATGTAAGTGTTGATTTGCAAAAGCTTGTTTTAATTTTATGTATGTGGGATTTTTGTGCACATACCAAAATATGATGTAAAACGTACTTATGATAAGTCACAATTTTTTAAAAAGTTTGAAACACAATTACCTAGAGTGTTGATTCTGGGAATTCAATCCAGAATTCCCAAGACATAATAAGAATAACAGCAGAAAACAATGAAATGGGGAAAAAAAGACAGACACAGAGAAACAAAAACCAGTGAACCAAAAAGCTAGTCTTGCAGAAGATGGTGAAAAAGTACCTCTCAAGAAACTTCCATTTATGCATGAGATTTATCACATGAGATCACCTCTGATTCCTCTCACACCCCACTAAAATGATAACTCGGGGACTACCAGTAATATAAACCTTCCAGGATCAAGAAAATGGAAGTGGAGATGATAGCCAAAAAATTTTAGATTTGGCAGAGCAGACAAATAGGTAACCAATTTAGCAGACTAAGGAAAAGAGAAACCTACGCTGGGAAAATAGTCCTAAAGCCCGTATTTATACTGCATATTATTAGGCAGTCTGTGGAACTGGGGAGAAGTGGGGGTATGGAGGGTGAAGAATGTGAGGGCTGGTTTCAGAGTCTGCGCAGAAGCAGTTGGAGCCCTACTCTATGACCTGCCCCTACTCCACCCCAAGTGAAGATGGGAGAGGTTGAACTGCAGAACTCTGTGCTCGGGGACACCAAGCTGACCAAAAAGAGGAGCGGTATGCTGAAAACAGGGGCACAGAGTGAGCCTTCCTCCCCATCTCACCCTCAGATCTCTTTCCCTACCAGATTCTCGGGATGCTGGCAGCCACACACGTACCCTACAGGCCAGAGATGAGTGACTTCCGTTCTGAGTGTATGACAGGTCAGTCGAAGAGACGTACAGCCTCTGACACTTAGAGGTTCCCCGCTGACGTAGCTGAGATGCCACTCAACTATTGAAGCCCACCCATCAACAAGCTTTGTCTGTACATACTGTTCCTCTAAATAGTTTTTATTGACTTATCATAAATATGAACAGAGATCTAGGAAGCACCAGGCATTTTAAAAACCTCCAATATTAGAGAAAACATATACACAAAAAGAAATCTCAAGAGAAAGAAAGAGATTACAAAATATATATACAGAGGGTGCCAAAAAATGTAAACACATTTAAGAAAGGAAAAAACTGTATTAAAATTGTAATACTCACTATATAACAAAAGTTGAATACAAATTATGTGTATACATTTTTTGGCATCCCCGGTATAGAGTGAATTTCCTCAGAGAAATTAGACAAGATATTGCATCTATCAAATGAAAACAAATAGACCCTCACCTCATACAGGGGAAAGGAACACCAGAGAATAAAATGTTCCTTGCAATGGAAATTTGACTGTAGAAGTGAAAAATTAAATGAAAATGTTGGAAGAAGGTCAAGAAAATCTCCCCTAAGTAGAGCAAAAAAGATAGAGAGGGAAAACTAGAGAAAATATATACTTTAAAAAAAAAATAGAGCAACCAGAAGATTCAATACCTGAATGGGAGTTCCAAAAAAGAAAGAACACAGAAAATGGGGGGGACAAACATAGCTAAAACACAATCAATGAATATTTTCCATGAGTTTCCAGGCACTCCTGATTCATTTCAAAAATGATCCACACCAAGGCTCAGCATCATGATATTTCCGGTTCCTCAGGACAGAGAAGACAACGAATGTTTTCAGAGAGAAAAAGAAAAAAGACTCTATGAAAAGGGGTGAGAATCAGGATAGGACCGCGCTTCTCACAGCAACACTGGCAGCTAGTAACAACGCAATGGCCCTTCACAATTCTGAGGGATAATTTCAGCGCAAAATTTTAACCCACACAAAGTATTAACCCATTGTGTGGACAGATAAAGATATTATCAGATGTTAAAAGCCTTCATGCCTTTATTTTCCCCACATTCCCCTTTTTAAAAGGAAGTTTCTAGGGGGATATTTTCTAACCAATAAGGGAGTAAAGAAGAGAGAGAAAAATCCAGCAATCAGGAAACGGGGATCCAAGAGAAAATGAGGTACTTTCTAGGATGGTGATGCCAGGAAGACAGCTGTGCAATGAGCAAAGACCAACAAACAGACCCAGCGCAGGAGTTTGAGGCTGCAGGAGGGACGTCTCCATGACAACGGTAAAACTGACACATTGCCGAGATGTTTAAACGTACTCGGAGATTCACACCCTTGGCTCAATGTTCCAGGATACAATAATGATAGCCACATAGACAGCTAAGGAAACAACAATAACAAAAATGAAGTAATTATTAACTCTAAGGAAATAAAAGTTTGACAAGAAGGGAAATGTAATCATTGGTGATAACCACATTCTATGGCTCATTCATGAATAATACTAATATAATTACAATCGTGCACACAGTGAATAGCATTCCATACCAAAATTATGGTATTAATTATTCTATGCGGAAAAGACCTATGTGTTTGTCTTATATGGGTTTGGGAAGAAGGAGTATAAGAAAGCCAAATTTCCATCTTCCACAGTAGACAGTTGAGAAATAATATGTAAAGCTGGGAAAGAAAAATCAACACATGTAGGTTATTTCTAATTACATTGCCAGAAGAAGTCATTTTTTCAAAGCTGACACTGAGAAACAGAAGTCAGAGATAGGCAGGGGCAAAGTAGGGACAGATACTTTTTTCAGCCTTACCTAATTATTTTTTAATGTTGCGAAAAATGAAACCTCAACTAAAACAACGTGTCTTTTCCTGTCAGGAGTTTGAGGATGAGGTGTGTGGTAAGATTCACAAAACAGGTTCACAAAGAATCCCACCGCCAACAGCAAGGAGCGGTGTATCTGCCTGGCCAGCCATGCCCGGTCCAGCTCTTCCCAAGAAAGGAGGGCCCCTGCTGAACAGCCTCCATAGAGCTTCCCAGGGCACAAGAATTCTCCAGGTGAGACCACAGACGGGAACTAGAAAGATGCTGCCCAGCTGCCAAGAGTCCTAAGAAAACAATTTCTCTCAGTACCGTGGAGTCAGTGACAAGGCTGAGTTTTAGATCCAAGCCCACCTGAAGGCCTTCTAAATTCAAGAGCAGGGCCCCCAAGAACATGCAGAGAGGGTCAACCCTCAAGGGAAAGAATATGGAGGGTGCACTGCTGATGTTTTGTCCTAAACGCATTAGGATAAATAAGTAGACGGTAACGTACAGTATTTAGCGAGGACTTACTTCCTCACCCCTGGGCAGAATTATCGCTGTGCACCCTTGCTCGAACCCTATAAATTGGCGTACAGAGAACACTCTGGGAGCACTCGCCATGTCTCGGTATCATGCTAATATTCCATGCAGTCCTCAGAACAGCTCTCTGGTAGGGGTGCAATTGCCCTTATCCCTACTTGATCGATGAGGAAACTGAGAAATAGCCAAGGTCATCGTTTCCCCAGTGGCGCGCAGCTCATGAAAGACCAAGCCAGGATTCACAGTGTGTGATCCCAAAGTCAAACGTGGACTCATCGCACATAGCAGCAGCCTGCAGCAACAGGTGGCAACACTGGGGCTCAGAGGGTATAAGTGACAAGCCACAGGCACACAGTCACCAAGGAGTAGAGCCAGTCCTCGGATCCAGTCTTCTCTGAACCCAAAGCCCACTCTGCATGGCTGGGTTATGCTGCCTGCATAATAGAGGACCCAACAGAATAAAGAAAGCAAGCCACCCTCTGTCGCAGGATTGACAGTCACAGCGATCATGAGTATGCTGGCCAGTGGTATAAAGGGGTATGGGACCACAGACACATAAGAAAGCACATCTACAGATGAATAGTAAGAATCGTGAGCCCTGGGAATGTGGGTGGTGGAATGGGTTACCTGCCCTCTAGGGAACCCCCTCTTCCTTCTACCACTAGCAGGGAAAGAAGCAAGACTCGGGAGCCCATCGCACGCCATACAATCCTGGGACGAATTCTTGCTGTTATTTCCCTGTATGGCATGGCCTGGCTTGCTTTGTTTCTGCTCTGCTCTTGACATCTAAGAGGTTGGTATCTTTATCTTCCACCTGCAGCCTGCTGCTTAGATTTCCCACCTCACCTGGCACCCCGTGGCCTGCCCCTCATGCCCCCGAGTCCCAATGAGCAGTTTTCTAATAATTGTTATCAGAACTCCTTGTTACAAATGATTTGCCCATTCCTACCTCACCTTGCCTCTGCCATACCAGTTCAATTCCGTACATCTTGGTGTTTGTGGTGACAGGAACATTATGGTATTGACTCATTGACTCTGGGAGTGATCTCTAGAACTGGGGTTTACAGTTTAGGTTCCTATTTCCCTAGACTTATCACTCATTGTAGGAACTAAAAGTGGTACAGCCCTTTATAGTTTATACTGCACAAACATCACCTAATTAAACTTTCACAACAATCCTTCGAGATAGGTATTTTTTATTGCATAGATAGATAGGTAGATGGATGAATAGATAGGTAGATGGATGGAAGGATAGAGATGATAGATAGATAGATAGATAGATAGATAGATAGATAGATAGATAGATAGATAGATAGATAGATAGATATTCAGGTAAGATAAGTAATTTGTCCAAAGTTGCAAAAAAGAAACCAGGTTTTCTGACTCCATATTGTGCTCTTTGCAGCATAACACACTACCTGCAAAATTTGCCTAGACTTCCACCACTCAGAACCCAGTCATAAAAACTTCCAAGCATCCATGGCGAGTGCTGCCCCCTCTCCCCTAAAGTCTTATATTCCCATCAGCAGCTTCTGTGCTTCATCACCAGAATGGTACATGCAGCTCAAGGGGCACAGATCCAACCTCAGCATCCTTTCCTGCCCACCAGCTCTGTGTGTGCCTCCATTTCTATCAATGGTCCCCAATCTCTCCTACCCAAAATCCTCGGAATAACACTGGACTGATCCCTCACCCTCAGCTGTCCCATCCAGTTAGCTATTGAAAGGGAAGATGCTTTCTTTGTGTCACTGCCCATATGTGAACTTTCCTTTCCATCCGTCCACCCACTGCTGGAATGATACTCTTATCATTCACCCCTCCACTCTACCATAGTCTGCTCCTTGCTTTCACTTTCTCCCTCTTCATGCCATCTTAAAGCCACACCAGAGTGATCTTGGTAATATGTCCCTGTCTCCTGCAGAAAAGCTTTCTGTGGCTCTTCCTTATCCTTTAAGATGAGCTCAGTTCCTTAACAGGGTGTTTCCTAAACTGTGTGCTGAGAAAATCCATGTGCTTTGGATATTAACAGATGCTTCATTGAGAAAAGGAAAGAAAGAGCTGCTACCCACTATTACCTCTCCTCCGTTTACACACACATGAGCTAAGGGCCAGAATATGTGATCCAGAGACCTGGAATATTTTTTCGTTTTTAAACCAGCATTTTCAAAACGTATTTGAGCACAGAGTTTTCAATGAAACCACAGGTTTTCCATGAAAGCTTAGGAACCTCTGATCGGCACTAACGTGCCAAGAAACACAGTTTGGGGCATTCACCACCTCATCCCCATGTCTCTTCCTGAAATTACCTTCTATCTCTACCCTCTGCAAATCCCTTTTGATCTTCAGATTGGCTCCTGATCATGTCAAACTAAGTCCTCCCTGGGAGTCTGCCATCATCCTTCTCTGACCACCCGAGGCCTATTGAGTGCTCCAGTCTCAGCTCACTGCATCGGGAAGCCACTTGTCCCAAGTTTTTTGCATGGCCCTGATTCTATCTGATTTATCCTTCTTAATAAAGGTAACTCTAATACAGCATAAAATGTGATTATGTTGAGAATTCTTATGATAAGTAAATTCACATCAGAAAAAAAATCTTTATTACATTACATATACTGATTTCCAATTTATATAGTTGGTTTACTCATTATTGCCCCCACCTACTTTTTGTTTATCAGAGGCACTGTATACAGTGCTGTATTGTTAATTATGTTTTTTATCCCATCGTGTCACCCCTACTAGGTTGGTCTACTTATCTCCAGTCCTGACTTAAATCTCCCAGAGTTAAAAGTGTGGGTTATAATGATGATTCTAAGGTTGCCTATCGGACTAACTCAGAGGCTTTCAAATGGCAAAGCCCTTTTTACCCGAAATACAAATTTCAGTCTTAAAGACCAAGCTGACTGCCTAAGAAAGGCATCCCTTGTTTTAATTTAAGGAGTAAGTATAGTCTTTGGTGGGGCCCCTTACAGCCACAAAACTTAAAGGAAAAAGAAGGCGCTAGTACCAGAATCTTTATCACATCCTTTTACAGACCCAGCTGGGCTTTCTGGCTACTGGTCTATTTAAAGACTCACCTGGTAGTCAAACATCATAACTGAAGAACCACATGAATCATTGTACAAAAGCAGAAAATGTGCCAGTGGGTGCAGGTGCTTAGCTACAAAATGAGTGAATGCACTAAATTATCTGTGGGGAAAATAATAGGATGTTTTAGATTTGCTTTAACATGTTGTGACAGAAACAAACAGTCAAAGGGTGTGGGGCAAAGATAGAGTTAACAAGATTGGCAAAATGTGGATAATTGCTGAATTGGATAATAGATGCTTGAAGGCTCATTATACTGTGCTCTCTGTTATTATGTATATATGAGAATTTCAATAATAAAAAGCCATAGAAGGTGTGGATGACTGATGTTTACTAAAGAAGAAGGGTGATGATGGTCCCCGTGCCTTGCTTCTCAGATCTGTACTTCTACCAGATTCTAGTCATTTCACTGCCAATAATCAGAGCAACTGGGTCCTCACTTCACTGCCAAGGTCACCCAGCCAGCTGCCATCATTAGCACCACCCCATTTCTTCCCCCCTTCCCCCATGCTCTGAGCAAGGCCAACCCAGGATTAACTTTTCTCACTAGGAGGTAAGTAAATGGAGTCAAGACCCTTCACTTTCCATTGTTCTTCTGCCCACCAACTGACCTACTTACCTGCCATCCCACCCAGCTGCCATCTGCCCACCTCCTGCCCATCAGTTTTTGTAAACCCTCTGACTAGTCTTCATGAAATTGCACCTACAACTGGCTAGCTCAGCCATCAATTGATGCCCGGGATATGAACCTTCTGCCTTTTGGTGTCCTTGTGATTTCTCTCCAACAATGTGACTACTAAGCCTACCGCTGCCCCCACCCTGACCTTCTGTGCTCTGCTTCCAAGATCCCCCAGATGGTGCCCTCACATGACGCTCACCATCTGGCCTTAGGAGGCAGGAAGAGGCAGAGGGTGTGTGCAGAAATGTGGAAAGAGAATCAAGAATGTGTCCTGTCATAAAGGCCAAAGAAGAAAGACTTTCAAGGATACAATGGTCAAAGGGGCAAAAGGCACTAGAAAAACCTGTGTAGTTAGAAGGTTTTGGTAACTAGGAAATCATGACCAACCGTGATGACGTCAGAAATGACTGAGGTGGGTTCCAGGAACATAAAATTTAGGCAAGACCAAGGCATGGGACAGACTGAAAACTTACCTAAGAAGGTGTACAATGATGGGAAGGAAAAAATGTGATAGAACCTTATACACAAAAGAGTTCAAACCTGGGAGTTTTTAAGACAAGCTAGGCAGACCTGGACATATCTGACGGCCAAGAAAGAAGCCAGGGGAAAGGGGGAGAGTGAAGAACATAGGGAGTCAAACCAAAAAAACATGGTCTTGGAAGTGTTAGGAGGGACTGAAGATGAAAATACATCCTGAAGTGCTGGCTTTGCTGTTTTTTTGTTTTGTTTTGAGGGCAGTGTCCCTGGCCCTCATACATGGGACCCGAACCGGGGCCGCTGGCTTCCCAAGCCAGCGCTTAACCACCACGCCACTCGGCCAGCCCCTAAAGTGCTGGCTTTGGAGAGGCAGAGCATACACCTCTTTCCTGAGATTAGAAAGGTAAGAGGAGACCTCAAATTTTAAGGAAATCTATTTTGAAAAAAAAACTAAGGATTTTTCTTGAGTTGTTTTCAACCTACTCAGTAAAAGTGTATTAAATTAAATGAGATAAGATAGGTTAAATATTTGGCACAAGGCTTAACATGTAATTATTGTTGACATGCAATGGTCCCAGGAGACATAATGGTACTGGTGGTAAGAACAAACATTTATTGAGCATTTACTATGTTCCAGGAATGATTTTTAAAGCTATTTGTAACCTGATAGTTATTAATAGGTTTCTCATTCACTCTTGCTTTTTGGGTTTTTTTTGTTTGTTTATTTTTGCTTATGTCATTTAATAGTTGCTTAATATCTTGTGTTGGGTGTGAAGTTCAATGTGTTAAACCACTTAGCAGAGGTTGAAGGTGTAGCCTCACAGTCACATTTGGTAAATATGCTGCTTCACAAACTAAGGATAACAATAGTTCAAAGGGTAGACTCTTATTGCTACTTACGTTGTCCTTTGTTAACCAAAATATTTATTTATTTATTTTTTTATATATAAATTTTTTTTTTTTTGAGTGCAGTGTCACCGGCCCTCATATGTGGGACCCGAACCAGGGCCACTGGCGTCCCAAGCCAGCCCTCAACCACCACGCCACTAGGCCAGGTTGTCCTTCGTTAACCAAAATATTTTTAATGTAGTCAAATCCATCCATTTTTCTCTTAAAGGTTGTGTGTTTTACATCTTTTGATATATCTGGAGCAACTCATTGGTTTCCTCCAATCTAGTGAGCCTACTTTCCTTGAAACATTTATTTTTAAATTAAAGTATTTTCCACTGATTTATGATGCAATCACCATCATTTACCAAGTTCACCATTAGATACAGATCTTTTTCGGACTGTCATTTTTGCACCATATGCCTATTTTTATTATATAAATATCAATGTGTTCTACTAATTTTCACTTTGCAGTGTATCTTAGTGTCTAGAAGGGTTACTCATCCTCTCTCCACCTTTGTTCAAAATTTATTTTTATTATCTATTTTAGGGCCTTTATTTTTCAATCTATATTTTAAAACTGATATGCCAATTTGCCTCATGGTTCTTGTAATTATTGTTGAAAATGCATTCAATATATCCCCCAAATTTTTAAAAAAATGACATTTTTACAAGGAAAAGTTATCAATGAATATGGTATATTTTAATGTTTATTTGGATTTTTGTTTCTTGCCCTTTACTAGGGGACAAACAATAATTTTCTTTGTAAAGCTCTTGTGCATCTTGTTAAATTAATTCTGTATATCATGGTATGTGTTGCTACCGTAATGGTATCTAATTTTTTATATTTTGTAATTGATTATTGCTGGTATACAGGAATCTTATTTACTTTTATATGTTGATCTTTATTGGGAAATCTTGTTGAACTTCCTTACTGATGGGACTAATTTGCTCATTAATTCTCTGGGATTTTAAATGTAAATGATCGGATCACCAGCACATAATTATAATACATTCTCCTCCATAGCAAGTTCTATTTTCTCTCCTTTTTATAGGCTAGACACATAAGCACTGTGCTCGTAAGTATTATTTCTACAAAGCAGATGTATTTTGTTTCGGAATTTAGAAGAAGTTCTTCAGATATGACCATTAAATCCATCAATTTGTTGTAGAACTTTTGCATTCAGGTTTTATTAGGTTATAAAGTTCTCTATTTCTAGCTTTCTAAGGATTTTTATCATATTTTCCATGTGTATTGAAATGACTGTTTTCCTTTAGTCAACCAATGGGATAGTAAATTATAGATTTTCTGTAGTTGAATCATTTCTGTATTCCTGGAAAAATTGTCACTTGGTAAAAATGGGCTATTTTTTTTCAAATGTTGAATTTCCTTGGATTATATTATAAGATGTTTTCATCTGTAATACTAGTGCATACTTTTTGCATAATATTCTTATGAGAATTATTTTAATCTAGGTTATGCAAACCTTATAAAAATGAGTGAGCAATTTTTCCTTCTTTCTTTTTTCATTTTCTGGAAAAACTTATTAATATATGGGGATTATGTGTCCCTTGAAACTTTGGTAAAATCTGCTTGTAAAATTTTTTTTCATGGACGTAATGAGAAAGTCAGAGAAGTTATCTTTTTTATAGCAATTCAATGCCATTAATGATTATAATTCTATCCAAGTTTTCTGTTTCTGCTTAGACCAATAGACTTTTATTTTCAGTTATGTGTCTATTGTACCCATAAGTACTTTTTTTTTTTTTTTTTTTTTTTGGGCAGTGTCACTGGCCCTCATATGTGGGACTGAACCGGGGCCGCTGGCTTCCCAAGCCAGCGCTTAACCACTGCGCCATAAGTACTTTTTAATAATGTTCTTTTATTATTTCAAATCTCTACTGCATTTATTTTAATTTCTCTTTTAATTCTTTAATTTACTTTGTATTTTTTTCTCATTTTTCCTTGGTGAGAATGCCAGAAATGTATCCATCTTCTGAGAATTTTCAGAAAATCAACTTAAGGTTTGGTGATGCTCTGTTTTGTTTCTTTTCTACACCCTTGATTTCCTGATGTATCATTATAATTTCATTTATTTTTGATAATTTAGATTTACCCCATTGCTTTTTTTCTATCATCTATATTTCCATAAATGTACCCCAAAAAATATGCAAAGCCCCCAACGAAAATAACTTTTCCTATTTAGGGTCATAGGTATTCATCAAACTCGACAACTTAACCACAAACTCTTCTCTGCGGATGTCAAGAGACGAACAGTATCTTTTCCCCCTGGAAACAGGCATCCCACCAGGCAATGTGCAATCCGGTGACAAATGGTTCAGGAATGTAGACATAATAGCAGTATTTCCAGTCTCTGTCCAAACACAGATCCCACATGATTCCAAATCTGAGAAAACTCACAGCAACCGCCTAAGAGTAGACAGAGGCACCACCAATCTAAGGAATCCCTAAGCCCAAGTAAAGAACTCCCTATGTTGACACAACTCAGCAAATAAAGCCAGATTCCAGCCAAGGAAAATATTATGCATAAACCTCCAAAGTCCTGTCACTGATAACTTTTGCTTTAGTCCAGGGCTTATATACATCCTGAAGATTAGGTCCAAGATCCTCTTGGCACTGTTTCTGAAATTCTGAACCTTGACTACAGCGCTGTTTGTGGATGATGTCATCACATCCGGGAGCCCTGATCACTGAAGAGGCCTGTCCAGGCCACGTCCCTTCGCGATTGTTTGTCGCCTTACAGGAAACTATGTGCACAATGAGAGGGCACTCTACATTCTGGAAGATCCGAGCCAGGGCAAGGCAGGAGAGAGCGCTACATTGGAAAATATGTTGATCATGCTTTTCCATATAATAAGCATCATAATTAACATTTATGTACACTTTAGAATTTATACAATGTTTTCATAAGTAAGATCTCATTTAAAATCTCAAAAGAGCCTTTTACATGTCAATCAGACCTCATTAAAGCGGTTTTCTAAAAAGAGAGAATAAGAGGAGTGGAAGTATAGACAGCAAGTACAGACAACTTGCTTGAGGCGTTTTTCCGATTGCATAAAAATAGGAGCTAGAGGAAAAAATGGGACCAAGCAAGCTTTTAAGATGGGAGAAATATCTTTTAATTCCATGTGTATGAAGACTTTAAAATAGTCTAACTCATAGAAGAAGAGAATGCAATAGCGGTTGCCTGAGGCTGGATGTTGGAGGAAATGGGGAGGTGTTATCCAAAGGGTAGACAATTTCCATTATGATTGATGAATATATTTTAGACATCTGTTGCACAACATCATGCCTCTAGATCACAAAACTGCCTTGTGCACTTCAAAATTGGTTAAGGGGATAGATCTCATGTTAAGGAAAAGAAAAAAGGGGATCTAAGGAAACTCTGGGAGGCATTTGATATGTCTATCCCCTTAATTATGGTGGTAGTATCATGGGTGTTTGCATATGTCCAAATTAATCAGATTGTACATTAAATGTATGCAGTTCTTTGTATTCAATTATACCTCAATAAAACTGTTAAAAATAAAATAAAATGTTAAAACAAAATCTGCTAATTTGACACAGGCTGTATTATTATTCTTACATTTCAGTTGTGTGAACTAAGGCTCAGAAAAGGTGAATTACTTCCTAAAGTATACAATAGCAAAAAAAAAAAAAAATGACAAATTTGGGATAAGAACATAGAATTTTAGAAGCCAGAATTTTGCTTCCAACTGTTTTCTTTCCCATAGGGTTTGGGTTCTGCCTTCACTTCCATCCTCTGGTGTAGCTCCTTACACTTTTGAAGAAGGGGATGATGGGAGGAATTTCTGTGCTTCCCGTATCTCCATCATTCAACACTCTACACTATCTTTAACAGAAGAACTGTGTAGAGATTGAAATTATTGTTTATTATCAGTAGGAGAAGTCATCCTACTGTATCATGGAATCCTTTTTTATGAAAGTATTCTATCATGATGGCAACATGCAAATTGGGTGATAGGAAGAACAATATGGTTTACTCAGCTGGAAAATGGAGACTGTCAACAACCCCCCCACCCCAGACTCCCTTTCTGGTTTTCTCTTATAAATTAAGCTCCCAACTTTGGGTACCTCTGGGCTCAGTTTTGGGGCCCTTTCTTTTCTCTAATGATCTCACCCTTAGTTTCATGACTTTAAACATCACCTCTAATTGATAACTTCAGATGTTTACCTCACACTGGGACTTCTCCCATCCACTGCAGATCATATGCCTGACTGCCAATTACACAGACCCACCTGGACATCCAGCAGACCTCTCAAACTGAACAGGCCCCACACTGAAATTCAAACAACTTCTCCTCCCCAAATGTGCTCTACCTGAGGCCTTCCTCATTTCAGGTAATGACACTTCTGTCTTTCCTGTTGCTCAGTCAAAAAATAAAGTCATTCTGGCCCCTCTCTTTCACACCCCGTATCCAATCCATCAGGAAATTCTGCTGGCTCTACATTTAAAATACTGCACAGTCCAATCACATCTCACTTCTACTGCTAATCCAAATCACGTGTTCCCTCACTCAGGTTATTGCAATGCACCCTCGTCCCCTACTGTCTACACATATCCTTAACATAGCAACTACACATATCCTTAACATAGTTATCCTTTTATAGCATTCCAGTCTTGAAAGGCTCCCAGTGGCTCCTCATGGCACACAGAACACAAGCCAAAGTCTCCCAATCATCTTCATGGTGCCCCCTATCAGCCACACACCGCTTTTCTGACCTCATCTGCTACTAGTATATCCTCATTCGTGCCACCCCTTTCCATCCCTGGACTCCACGCTGTGCCTCAAACACGCCAGACCTGTTCCCCACTCAGAGCCTCTGGATGGCTTATTCTTATGCCTGGAATGTTCTTCCCCCAGATATCCACATGACTGACTTCTTTACCTCCTTCAAGTTTTGTATCCAATGTCACCTTCCCATAAAGTCTTCCTCAAACATCCTGTTTAAGAGTGCCTGTCACCCCCTCACATTTCCTATCCTCCTTCATTGTCCACTAGACTTATCACTTTCAAACATGCTATAAAATGTACTTAATTCAGCTACTGTCTCTCTCTCCTCCCTAGAATGTAAGTTCCATAAAGACAAGCATTT
The DNA here is from genome assembly GCA_033961575.1 of Aselliscus stoliczkanus. Classification (NCBI taxonomy): domain Eukaryota; kingdom Metazoa; phylum Chordata; class Mammalia; order Chiroptera; family Hipposideridae; genus Aselliscus; species Aselliscus stoliczkanus. The sequence continues at coordinate 85,824,185 of CM066740.1, read as the reverse complement.
TTGTCTGTTTTGCCTGGTTCTATACCCTAGTACCTAGATCCAAGCCTGGCACATAGTAGGTACTCAATAAACATGTGTTGAAGTGTTGAATCAATGAATAAATGAATGAGTAAATGAATTAGAACAGATGACTTCATGGAGTTCTACGATGCTGGTACACATATACTCATGGACATTCAGGATAATAACCGAAAACTTAAGAGCAAGTCTTCAGCTCCCAGACTTAGAGAGCAGGCCCGCCTGAGTCTGATTCATATTCCAGGGTGAGGAGTATGGTGAGGGCTTGGTGAGGGCTTCCTAATGCAGTTTCCTGAATCCCTGCACATGTGTGAGAGTTAGAAAGGGGATCCATTCATGCATGTCAACAGCCAGCTCTTACTGTCGCCACTGGACACGCTAAGACATCTCAGACCTATCAGGCACGTGACACTTCCCAGCAGGTTCTGGAGCTGCCACCTGGTCCAGCATACAGAGATGGGAATTGCTACGATCAGAGAGGAGCAAAGAAGAGTCTAGGGAAAGAGTGCAGCCCCAGTGGACCAGCCAGCTCTCTGGACAGGTGGATCACGTGAGACAGGACGAGTTGTTCCTCTTTGGACAGTTGCCGAGCCATTGTATGTGTGCCAACCCCCTCCCAAGTCTCCCAGCTCGAGGAGAGATTTGCGGTGAGAGCATTCATCACAGATGCTTCTGCTCTTGCCCTCCCCTCCCCCCGCCATTGCCCTCCCCTCCACCCCCGGAAGGGATGAATATACTCCTCTCCTTTCTCCCCACCTCTCCAGGGATATATAGCAAGCTAAGGTTATAGGGCCGACCAGACACAGCTAACCAGAACCTACTGCGGAAATGCCCTCTGGGTGCTCTCCACTTTTCCAGCCTCTCCACCTCTCTTTCTTCTCATGTCAAGGCCTCCTGATCTTCTACAACTGCCCACTGCAACTCTCCACGTGCTGTTTTTCATTCTGCCTGTGATCTCTCTAACCTGCAGTCACCATGACCTGAGTCTCCTGTCCACTCATCTCCAAGTCACCCCTCTCTCTGAGTCCAGGTAAGGAGAAGCCTGGCGTTGGCAGGACAGGTGGGCGAAGGCATAGAAGGAAACATCAAGAGTAGAGCATGGAAATAGGTTTGCACAAAACAAGCAACTACGTGTACGAGACGCATCTCTTCCCATGCCACCGCCCTCCTTAGGTCAGACTTGGTAACCCACGTTAGTAAATCATGGGGCACACAGTGTCCAAGGTGCTCTAACTTGTGGAGCCCTTCAGTTTGGGGTGCACCGAGGTGGGGGTGGGTATGAGGAACATGAGGAAGCTCCAGATGCCAGGACATTAGAGGTTCTATATATATTTTTATTCAGTGTCTTTGCCCAAATGCCTCTCTCCTGCCTCCGCCTTCCCATTTAACAATGGGAGAGTCCTTCTTCTCAAGTGAACAGAGGCTCTCCTGATGAGAGGCTTTCAGTGATATGTTGTTTCTATAGAATACTGTATAAGAACAAAATTGAGGAAAATATTATCTCTTCAACTCTTAGAGGCAAAATAAAGAATATTCATGAAGATGGTAGCCATGATTATTATTTAGCTCCAAGGGACACAAAAATTTGGCCACACAGAAACTTCCTGCCACGGTGTTGTCACTGGCTCCATGTATTCCTTGCTTCATGGCCAAAGAATTAAACCCCGCAGGCCTCAAACCACACCAACCACAGTGACCTACCCCCTTGAAGAAGACCTGGGCCCCCATTAGAGCCCACCCTTGGGCTGACTGAATCTGTGGTTTCTATCTCATGTCATCTAGTCATTTGTTGCTTCTTCTCAGCAACCACAGGAGACTATTCTGGAAATTTGGGGGTAGGAAGTATGGTGGTGGGAAGACTGTCCCATCAGAAAGAGCTTCTGAAGTCAAACATGCACAAAACTCTCTCAGAGGAAGGCTTTTCTGAGGGGCCTGTGGCTTTCAGACAATGTTCCAAAGATATCAGCAATGCTTTCTCCTGGATGGGTGGCTGGCTGAGGAGATCAGCATTTTTTTCTAACCAGTGGGTGTGCTTTTTGTTTGTTTTTTGGGTTTGTTTGTTTTTTTCATTTTAATGAATCATGAAAATACCCTGGCAGAACTGAGGCAGCCATATTTCCTCATCCAAGCAGCTGCCTTGCCCTCTTCCTGAGCTCCGGCTGTCAGAAAAGCATCTTTTAGAAGGAGGGTCTTCCAGATTTTTGACGGAGCCCTCTTGCTGTTCTGTGGCATAAGATGCAGTTTAGAAATTAAAAGTATTTTCAAACGTCCTAAAATCGACTTCATGGAAAATAATAGTTGATTTTAAAAAAACAAATGGAGAAAGCCAACCAGCATCCCTCTAGAGCAAACATGCGAAAATGTTTTCAGGGAGATAAAAATCACTGACCCTTGGGCCTAGAATGCTCTTTAAGATGTAACAGTACAATGATCACATCTGTGAGTATGATAAAGATCACCTTCACATTCCCTGAACTGGGACAGCCTCTTCGCCAGACAATTTTGATGTTGAACATTAAAGTGCTCATTTTTTAATCCTCTCCCTCTTCCTCTGGCAGAAGCCTGGGTCAGAGATATCAGCTTAAATGGATGCTGCTTCATTCAAGCAGCGAGTTTCTTTAAAAGCATCAAAGGCAAAGAGCAAGTTCTAAAACCAGTAGGACTCCTGGGTTTGTATGGTTCAAAGCTCCTTTTCAGATGAAAATAAAAGAGAGCATGAAGCCTGAAATGATACTTAGCTCAAAGCCTTCATCCCACAATTGATTTAAGAAAAGAGAACTAACAGTGGCAACTATTTAGGGTGCTCTAAACACAAATGCACACGTCGTTGTAATTCTGAATTGTCAGGAAATTTAAAGAATAAATGTTGGCTGAAATGCAAAACCCAAAGTAACATATTGACCCAAAGCTAGAGAACTAACAGGCTGCCCATGTTAACCATCATTTTAAAAAGAGCTCCAGAGGAAACACTGAAAATATCAAGGGCATCTCGCTTTTGTAACATACAGGATCACTAAATTCTTCAGAAAACACCATAAAGGGTGAAAAGCACCCTTATGTAAGGAAAACATTCCCTATTAAATCTATTTAAATGCTTTTAGGGAATACAGTTGCCAATGAGAAACTAACCCAGGGTTTCTTTTATTTAGACTTTCAAAAGCCTTTGACAAACTGTCTTACCAAATGTAGTCATCAAGGACTTGGTGATTCCTTTATCATGTAAAAGGAACTGGCTCATAAGACAAAAACTGAATGCCAGTAAAGAGGCATATATCCCAGGGGTTGAAGCTGACATCATAAATGATTGGAAGAGGGGGTACACAGTAAAATCTCTATATCCAAAGATGATATTTTGCTCCTTGGAATAAAGGGATTACCAAACTGATGAGAAAAAAACACCAAGAGATGTAAATTTGCATGACAGAGCAAAAAAATGGTGAATGAGTCTTAAAGGATTTTATTTCAGAAAACAAATATAATTTGAAATACATAATAATACAAATACATGTAAATTAATGAGTTTCAAGTTATCTGTCACAATCCAAGGGAAAGGCTGTCATAAACCTTAGGGAAAAAAGAGTCATTTCTTTGGCTGCCATGACACTGTAGAAGTTGGGCTATAACATATGTCAAAGGAACTCATAAAGAGACTGGAGGCTTTGGCTAGAAATAGTGATAAAGATTTATTCAAGGGCTTTAGGGTTTGCGAACTGGACACACTGCTAGGCAAAACCCCAACAATGTTCTGAAGAAAAAAGAAAAATTGAGTTCTAATAGTAGAAAGTGCATTCATGAGAATTATCAGTCCTGCATTCTTGGTTACCAGTCAGATGTCAGGCAGTCTAGATGATGGATGCCAGGTGGGCTAGAGGACAGGGCTCAGGAGGTCTGGTCATGTCCAGTGGTCTGGATAATGGATGTCAGGTGATCTGGATATGTGAGTCCTTCAGAGGGGTAATCAGAGGATTATCTGGAGGTCTGGTGTATGCCCAGATATATATATATATATATATATATATATATATATATATATCCATGCATTGACAAATGACTGGAAAGTTCAAAAAGTTTATGTTCCCAGACGCGTTAGGAAAAGAATAGTTTTTCCTCATACCTCCACCTTCATAATGCTAATAATTTTAGCAGCTAGGTTAGTTAAAGTGACTCCCTTTTATATATTCCCTATCTTCACTCTTTCCTAACATAATAGGATTAATAACCACCTCTCGATGCCTACTTTCTGCCTGGCACTGGTTGTGGGCTTCCTTTGTCGTGTGCCCACTTCTCATACCAACCCTATGAATTAGATACCGTTATCTCCATTTAGAAGAGACTGAGGATCAGGGAAATTGAGTACATCACCCAAAAGTAATGTAATTAAGTGGTGGAGCCAGGATTTGAATCCACAGATGTCTTCTTCCATAGTCTGTACAGTCTTAGAAAGACAATAGAAACCTAAGAGAAAAAAAGTAGAGACAGAAAGACGGAGAGATGATAATGGTAACGATGATGGTGGTGATGGTGATAGTGATGATGATGATGAATGACAGACAGACAGATTTATCTATATTTATGTCTACTTATCTCCCCATGAGTTTCCTAAATTCAGAATACTATAAACACCTCTGCTTCTTGGACTCCAGAAAGATAGAAACAGCACTAGGAAAGTACATGAAAGGATGCAATTAAGGCGGGAAGAGATTTTCATGACAGAAAGATAAATACTCAGAGGAAATATGCCCTAAGCCTGTCAAGAATAAGGATAAGATGAAAATGCTTTTCAGTATTTTGGTGTGCTAATATGTAAGGGGGCCTTGTGCTGGTTTTTACACGTTATCTCATGGAATTCTCACAAAGTCCCCCCTTTGTTACCCCCACTTAGCAGTGAGGAAGCAAGGCTTTGGAAGTGTTAAGTTACCCCCACCCCAAATCAAGCATCCAGCAAATAACAAAGCAAAAGTTTAGACTGTGGGGATTCTTTCTATTTCACCAAGGGTAAAGAGAAGAAAAAAAAAAAAAACAACATCTTTTGAGTGCATAGCATGAGTTTTCCCTACAAAGAAACACTGGATGAAAATGGAGCTCAGAAAGATGGTCACGCACATACACCTCCCATTAAAATGTATATATTCATTATACTTCTGATCTTCAAGCTTCCTTTTCTACTAAGCTAAAAAGCCCTTTTTATCAAAGCTCACACTACCGATGCTGTTTGGTGTACTGGGGCCTCATAGTAATGAAAATGCAAAAACAAAAAATTTTTAAATAGAGTACAGAACAATTTATATTAATTTTTAGACCATAGGCTTCTGACAGGTTATTAAGTCAAGTTCGGGAAACCGAGGCATATTTATTGCCTAAATGTAACATCCAATGGGACAATGATCTGATTTTCCTGTGAGCTCGCTCATCTTTGGTGCTTTTGCAAACAGCAGTGAACCAATATGCTCAGGTCTACTCCAGAAGACAAGTCTTGCAAAAATGGAACCATCAACCATGAGTTATGAGACCTGGACTCTCAATGAGCTCTGGGGCTGACACATAGGGCCCTGGGCTCAGGCTGGTTGTGTGACCTTTCTGGGCCTTGCTTGCTATGAGGGTCTGGACCATTTGACCTTTCAGCTCCATCCAAGTTCAGCAATCTATGGAATCCTCAAGACCCAGAGGAGCCTGATCTGTCTGCCTCTCAACTCTCCGACTTCATCACCTCTCTGTAGAAGTGCTTCCTTGACTATGACAATGACTATTTAAAAAAATCATGATTATAGATCATTTTAATTATTACGCACAGTGAAAAACCAAAGCCCCGGTCAGTAGCCCCCGCCCAGCCACATCCAGGTGTCCTGGGCCACCAGCCAGCCATCACTCTGTGGGTGCTCCATGGAGCCTTACGCAATTAGGAGAGCAGCCGTGCCAGAACAATAACTATAGCCGTGATGAATGTCAAGGCTAAGGAGAAATTCTTTTTAGATTTGCTATCTTAGATGATATGCCTTACTGCTTACATCCACAGGTCCTCAAGAGAAATGTCAGCGAAGGGAAAATTGATGACAGAAATGCCTAGCAGGGTGCAGATAACTCATAGGCCGGGGGAGGTAGGAGGTGAGGGAAGAGGGGTAGGGTGTGCCGAATGTGGGAAGGATTCTTAGCAGAGGTGTATGCAAGGAAGACTCTACAATGGGTAGGACCATGGACTATCAAAGGCTAGATTGCTTGGGTATAAAACCTGACTCTACGATGAACAAGTTCATGGCATTTAATTCCTTTAGGTCTCAATTCTCCCATCTGTAAAATGAGTATAAGAGTCTGCCTACCTCATTGGGTTGTCACTAGGACTGAGTAAGTTAAATGTGTAAGGTCCTTCCGCTCATTGGCCTGCTAGTCTCTCATGCATAGATATTATTGTTGATACTATTAATCACTTGGAAGAGTGAGAATATCAGCCTTCTGCCTCTGGGTGGTGGGGGGCGGGGAGTCTCAGGTAGACCTGCAGTCATTTCTTTTTCCTCTGTGGCTTCTCCTAGAAGGGCAGAGCTGGGTTTTGAATGAACCAAATCGTGAACTTTTGAAAGTGTCTATTCCCCTGCCCCCTCCCAGAGAAAAGCCATTTCTAACATACATTCCTAGAGCTTATGACAAACCCCGCTAGGAACTCTCATCAAGTAGAAACTCTCCTCCGTCTCCTTTTGGTTTATTTGACCCATGGGGCTCGCTTCACATGGCCTTGTTTGTAAAACATGGTATACCTTCAGGGCAGTTATTGGTACCCTCACCTGGCCTTCCTTGTCATCTCCTTTTCTGTGCAGTATGAACATGAAGGCAAAAGAACTAGATTGTTTCTGTCCCTTGGCCTCCCCACCCCCTACTTCTCTAAGGAGTCAAAAAGGAAGAAGGAATGAAGGGGTGACATGTCATGTTAGGGAGACCACTTCATGCACAGTGTAGGTGCTTGACCACTGCACTGTACACCTGAAGCTAAAGCTGAATAATATTGCATGTCACATGTCAACTGTAATTTAACTCTTTCTCTCTCTCTCTCTCTCTCTCTCTATATATATATATATATGAATATATGTATATATATGAATATATATATGAATATATATATGAATATATGTATGTATATATATGAATATATATATATATATTCATGGGATGTGGAGTATGGTATAGGGAATAGAGTCAATGGAATTGTGATATACCTATGATGTCAGGGGGCAATAGATTGGGGAGGAGGGGTGAAATGTCTAACTGTTACATTGTTTTGTACACCTGAAAGTGATAAAATAAAAAGAGGGGGTGAGCTGAGGCAGAGTAAAGACAACTGCTGTGTGCCATTCAACAAGCTCATGCTACCCAAACCTCCAGGACAACCAGGCTTCTCTGTCAAGGAAAAGGCCCGCAACAAAAGGAGCTCTGTTACATTTGCTCAACAGATTGAAGAGTGCCCACCCCCACCCCACCGCCCAAAAAAGTGAAGGCTCTAAAACAGATAGGAAATGACGCCTCCTCCCTCAGACCCACCCTACACCCCTGGTCCTCTATAAGCCTGCAAACCTCTGTTTAAATAGGCTCCCCTCAGATGACAAGGAAAAGCACACAGTGACACCAATAAATATAAACCCTCGGAATTCTCTTCTCAAAAAGGAGCATTAGCCAGAAAAAAACAAGCTCTTTGCTTTCTTTCCAGCTCTTTCATCCAATATTGCCTGGAGTCCTTGACTCAGCTCTATGGCTATCTCACTCCATGGTGCAACTAAGCGCAAATCCTATTTCCAATACTGATTATAAACCATGACTCAGAGTCACTGGGAGGAAATAATAGCCAAGCTTACAATTAAAATTAGTTTAAAAAGAGAGATAAGGACGTAAGAGATAGCATCAACAGCTACTGGAAAACTCAAATAGCCTCCTCCAGTTTGCATGGCCTTGAATTTCTGACCAGCTCATATTCCCCCACTCCAGGGGGTTATAAACAACCACAGTCGACCTACATGGTACCAATGTTTTCCAAATGTCTGCAAATGACTCACCGATAATGCTTAGAAACTGCGTTCAGTCGCAATTTGGGGACGTACTGCTAACTCAGAAAGGCAACTTAGAGCAGACACGCCGTCACTTTTTCTCATGTTGACAAAATGTTAATTAAAAACGTTAGGAACCTATTGTTCCTGATGCAGTCAGGGGGCCCTCCTGCTAACAACCCCCGCTCCCTAAGCGGCTGCCTCAGCGCCTGCACAGACTTGGGTCTCTATCTAAGGCTAAATCACTAGGATTGACTGACCCCAGTGCCCTTTTTTTACAACCTCATTTGTGGTCATGGGAAGTTCTGGATTCAGCCTCAGGAAGGCAGATTCTGTTTGTAATTTTCTGTGGGCAGCTCAGCCCTCCACCACCCCTGGCTTTATTTTTCTCTTTAAAATTATGAGGTTGTGGGAGATGATCTCGAGGTCTTCGTCTGCCTTACGCTTTTGCGATTCTGGGACACACCACAGGAAGCACCCCAGAAGTAAGGGCAGGGAGGGGGACACGGGGCAGACACTAAAGACTCATTTCCTGCCTTGGGGAGCTGGGGCTGAGGTAACAAGCCTTGTGGATACACAGGCCCCTCGGAATAGTAACTGGAGTCTGAAGGCAGAGAATTCTTTCTAGGTGGAGGTCAGGGTGATGCATGGTAAGGAAAGGGCCTAGGGCTGGCCGAGTGGTGCGGTGGTTAAGCGCTGGCTTGGGAAGCCAGGGGCCCCAGGTTCGGGTCCCACATATGAGGGCCAGCGACACTGCCCTCAAAAAAAAAAAAAGGAAAGGGCCTAAACTCAAGGCTTCTTTGGAAAGAGTGTGCTGAGAAAGCAGCTCTAGAAATTCCAGTCCAGGAGGTAGGAAAACCTGCCCCATTTTTTTCTGAGCAAGTTAGCAAGACGGTCCCTCATGGGGTGGGGGGCTGGGGTTAGACCCGTGAACCCTTCACCCCACACTGCAGCCGCCGCTCCCTAAGCTCCACCTGGCCCTTTCACTCCTACAGGTGCCCCTGGAGGGGTCCACGCATGGACAGCCCCAGCAATGCCACCAAGCCGTGCGGCTTTCTCCTTCAAGGCTTCTCTGAGTTCCCATACCTGAGGCCGGCGCTCTTCCCGCTGCTGCTGGCTGTGCACCTGGCCACCCTGAGTGGGAACCTGCTCATCCTGCTGGCCGTGGCCTCGCTGCCCAGACGGCCACCCATGCTGCTCTTCCTGGGCCAGCTGTCCTCCATCGAGCTCTGCTACACGCTGGTGGTGGTGCCCCGCTCCCTGGCCGACCTGGCTTCGCCGGGCCTCCGCCTGGGCAGCCCCATCTCTTTCCTGGGCTGCGCCGTTCAGATGCAGATGTTCGTGGCGTTGGGCGGGGCCGAGTGCTTCCTGCTGGCCGCCATGGCCTATGACCGCTACGTGGCCATCTGCCACCCGCTGCGCTACGCGGCCGTGGTGACCCCCGGGCTATGCGCGCGCCTGGCCCTGCTCTGCTGCCTCGGGGGGCTCATGGTGTCCGTGGGGCTCACGGGGGCGGTCTTCCACCTGCCTTTCTGCGGCTCCCGTGTGCTGGTGCATTTCTTCTGCGACATCCCCGCGCTGCTGCACCTGGCCTGCACGCGGGGCTACGCGGACGAGCTGCCGCTGCTGGGCTCCTGCGTGCTGCTGCTGCTGCTGCCCCTGCTGCTCATCCTGGCCTCCTACGGCGCCATCGCCGCGGCCCTGCGCCGCCTGCGCTCCCCCGAGGGCCGGCGCAAGGCCGCCTCCACCTGCGCCTCGCACCTGACCGTCACGTTCCTGCATTACGGCTGCGCCACCTTCATGTACGTGCGCCCCAAGGCCAGCTACTCCCCGCGGCGGGACCGCACGCTGGCGCTGGTCTACACCAACGTCACGCCGCTGCTCTACCCACTCATCTACAGCCTGCGCAACCGCGAGATCGCCGCCGCCCTCCGCAGGGTGCGGGCGCGCTGGTGCCCGGGCGCACGGCAAGGTCGGTGCGTGTGAACCCTGACCGCAGTTAGGGACCAGGCCAGGCTGGGCGCCTATGCTCCGCAAGCCTGGGTCTATCAGAAGGTGTCTAGATCAGGAACGCCACCAGGGGGGACTCAAGGGCTGGATTCCGGAAAGAGAGCCTGGAACGGTGTCCCCAGGCGGGGTGCCTCCCAGGAGTCGCCCCACCCTGTACCCCTCCCTGAAAGAATGGCCAAAGACAGGGTGATGTGGACGCAAATCACAACCCTGGACGCGCGCGCGCGGTGCTTCCCTAAGTACCCCCGCGAGTTCTTCCCACGTGCAAGGTGCAGGGGCCGGCAGCGATGCAACCTGCGCAACTCACCGCCACAGGGAGTCCGCAGACTGGGCAGACATGTAAGTTCAAAAATATTCATGTCGGCGTTGCGTAGATCGGCGAAAGAGTCGAGATTGTCGAAATGCCAGGGTGTGACTGACTAAATAATGGTTTATCCCTAGAATGGTATCCTATGCAGCTGCAAAAAAAGAAAAAAAAAGCAGCTGTCTCTGTGACAGGCATGGAACCAGCTCATATGACTATAGAGAGAGAAAAACAAGGTGCATAATCGTATGTATTAAGGAGCCATCCTTGATTCTGGCACATCCTTGCTTGTGGCCTCTTGTTATTTCCACTCCTGGAATACTCTCATCACAGACCTGCACAGGCTGGCTCCCTGGCCTTCACTGTCTGGACTCAAATATTGACTCCTCCTAGAGACCTTTACCAGTCACCCTCTGGCGACACCAATATAATATTCCCCCTCTGCCCTCTCCCACATTATCATGCTTTCCTTTTCAATCATCTCTCACTGTTGGAAATTATCTGACACTCTTTTTAATGTTCGAATAGCCTGCTCCTCCCAACAGAATATAAACTCTATGAAGTTTGTCTACTTTACTCACCATGGTATATTCCTGTTTCTGGACAGTGTCTAGCATATAGTAGTTGCTCAGGAAATTGTTTAATGAAAGACTAAGGAGATCAGTGTTATGATATGATAGTGTTTATATCTAAAAGTACATAGAATATAATGTGTGTGCATGCTGTGTGTGCCTTTATATGCCTTATATGTTTGACACACACATATTTGTAACCAAACTAAGAGTCTGGGGAACTGAAGGACAGACCTTTACTTTTCATTGAATATTTTCCTGATACACATATATGTGTTACTTATTTAATAAATACTTTGACAATGAAAATAAAGGCTGAGAGGAAGAGCAACATACAGAGGATTTTTTTAAAAAAAGAGCAATCAGAAAAATGGGAGACAATTCAAGATAGCATGGCGTCATGGAAACCAAGGAAAGACAATTTCAAGAATGGAGTCATCAACAGTGCCAAATGATACTACTGTTGCTAGAATAATGTGATGCTAGAGCCAGAGATGACTTTAGATGACTAATCTAGCCCCAAGAACATCCAATTCACCTGTACAAAAGCTTGTGCCAAGATCTGGCAACCAAACAACTCAGCCCACGTCCAGAAATACCGCAGAGCCAGAGACCATGCAGTGATACCAGCCAGTACTTGTATCTTTGCTCTTGTTTTTATTGTGGTTGTTCCTGGATGAACTGAGGGTCGCAAGGGGGTTGCGGGTTCTGTTTTGCTGGACCGCTCTCCCCCTGCCTCTCCTTCCTGTCTTGTAAGGAAGTTCTGAGATTGAGAAGCCAGTGGAAGGAAATGCCTGGAAGGACTGAGAATTGGCCTGGGGGCTGAGGTGGAGATGAATACGGGAGATCCGTCAAGTGTTCTGGCTGCATTAAAAATAAATCAATCAATAGCAACCCATTTTAGTAAATGAAGCAGGAAAATCATGTATAAGGGATATTAAAAGACCCGCAGCATCTCTAGGAGGGTTACAGAGTTGGGCGTGGAGGCAGTGAAGCCAGCCAGCACCCTGCCCACACCACACAACACGACTGCTCTGGTGAGGACCCACAGTTCTGGGGTTAGGGACAGAGCATATATCATGCTGGGGGCTGGGTACCAGATTCTCTGTCCCAAGAACCTGGCTGCTTCCAGCACCTCCTTCTCTACATGGCATGCCTACTTCATCACATCACTCTTCCCTGAAACAAAATCACACATGGCCATCTGATTAAGGAAGCCTGAGCTATGGGGAAGGAAGGCAGCTATAATGAGAAAAAGGATTTCAGGGGAAGATCAAAGACATTTAGGGTGATTTTAGGAAGGCTTGCTGTGTGATGTGTAGAGTAGCCCTCCCTCCCTCAAGCCATGGAACCCCACAGTGAAATCAATTACCTGTCAGTGCGCTGGGATTTATGGTTTATGTGGGGGATGCGGTTCCATCCTGGACACAAGGCAAGGGAAGGAAGTTGACCAGCAACGAGGTTCAGTGATGGTGTGGCTATGTTTGCAAAATATGGGCTTATTTCAGCTTTGTCCATCATCACTACTAAACTTGAAAGTCATTTATCACTGATAAAACATTTTGCTGCAGGAGTAGTTGAAATGAAAAGCTTCAGCAGCAGAAATTCACTCCCAATTATTTTAGAAACCATTCTACCCATAATATTCTTGGAAATTTGCTTCTAAAAAGTATGTCAGGGCATAAATCGTATTTTCCTATAAGAACAATATTGTGGCTATAGTTAATAATACTGTATTGCAAATTTGAAAGTAGCTAGGAGAGTGGAAGTTCTCATCACAAGAAAGAAAATGCATAACTATGGATGCTGATGGGTGTGAGATGGACTTACTGTGGTGATCATTTTCCAATATATACAAATACTAAATCATTACATTATACATTATACATCTGAAGCTAATGTTATGTCAATTATACCTCAATAAAAAAATACTTTAAAAAAAGAACAATATTATAAATAGAAAGCTAGTGTTCCAACTAAAAATATTATTATTAAATTAATCCTCTACATGGCTAAAAGTACAGTAAAACCTTGGATTGCGAGTAACATGGTTTGTGAGTATTCTGCAAGATTAGCAAACATTTCTAATACATTTTAACGTGGTAAGCAAGCAATATCTTACAATACAAGTAGTTTGTTTCCAGAACAAACTATGCTCACAAACCAAGGTATTACTGTATATCATAAAATAAAAGTATTATAAACTTTTACAATAATTTAAAGGAGTGAAATAAACACTCTAATGCCATATAAAATGTGCAAAAGTAGTACCTATTTTTAGTGCAAGGATCCCAACATAAAAGGCACATATAGGTCATTAAAAATGTAACTTGGTATTATAAACTTGACTTTTAAAAATAATATGCTAGGGCCGGCCGAGTGGCGCTGAGGTTAAGCGCTGGCTTGGGAAGCCAGCAGCCCCGGTTCGGTCCCACATGTGGGGGCCAGTGACACTGCCCTCAAAAAAACAAACAAACAAACAAAAAATAATATGCTAGCTTTAGTAATGTTGAATAATTAGTTGTTTTTCTTAGAACTTCAGAGTCAATATTTGAACAACCTAGATATCTTAAAATCATTTTTCAAGGATATTTGAAATAGATATCTTCTCTGAATAAACAGCTCTTATAAGCAGAAGACTTCAAAATCATTCCACTGATCTTATTGCTACCTCAAATGGGTAGAGTAGGATTTTTAATATATGTTTGATGGTTATGATATTAGCAATGATTATAGTGCTTCTCCCACTAGAATTTTTAAAAGTAAAAGAGCCAACCTACTCTAAGCCTTGGAGTCAGACCCCTTGGAATCAGATTTGGGAACTACTTGACCTTGCGCAAACTTTGTGAAGCCTAACCCAGCCTCAATTTTGTGCTTCCTCAAACGAGATAGCGACAGAGATTCCTTGAATGTAATCAAACACCATACTAACATAAGGTTTTGTTTTGTTTTTCCTTTCTCAGGATAAGGGGAAGTAGAACCCCCATCTAGCAGGATCAGAGCTGGAGAGCCATCTTTCTAATGGGAGCTGGGGGATTTTCCATGGATGTTTTTCCCATTGGACTTGGAGATAGATGGAGAGAGGGAGGATGGCTATACAGCAGCTTCTCAAGGCAGCACCCCCTCTCTCCTCTCCCCATCTGTCCTTCAGGACCCTCACAGTAAGTTCACTACTAACAGGAAAACAGGCAAGATGGGAAAGCATTCTTATTGCCTCTGTGAATAGCTCCTGGACCCACATTTGCTCTTGAATAACCATTCCCAGCCCCTACACTCACTTCCCTCTTTGGCCGCCCTTCTAGCTTCAGTGTCCCTTTGCCCGCCCCACTGGCCACAAAACCTCCTGGGCTGGAATCTATCCTCGGCCTCGAGATGGCCCCCAGCTGCCCTCTACAGCACAACAGGCTGGGAGCTCTGAAGCTTTCTGCACTTAATGCAAAGTGAGGAGCGGCTCCAACCAGTGATGCTTCTAAAACGGTATTCCCAAAACACCTCTCGCAAAATCCCAAGGGTGACATAAAGCACATTGGGTTTGATGCGGAGAACTGTTGGAACAGCTTGTATTTTGCAAAAGAGAAAAACAAGAAAATTTTGAGTTTACAAGGCTCAAAAGAAGGGAAAGTGTGAGGGGAAATTTTAGTTTTTATTTGCAGCAGTGACTGGTTTAACTAATTCCTTTCTTCTACAGTGCTCAAAGTATTTCAAACCTAAAAATACCTAGCATTCATCAAGGGTTTGCCACAGACTAGACACTGGGCTAACTGCTTCACATGGATGGTCTCATTTCATCCTCACAAGAGCCCCATGTGACAGATAGTATCATTGTCCCCATTTTACAATGGAAGAAATGGAGGCAATGGAGACTTTGACTTGTCCAATGTCATAAATGCACAGGGTGAGAGCCAAGATTCAGATGTGGAATCTACCAGGCTTTGCTGCCTCCAGCCAGATCATGGTCTGCTAAGTAGACAAACAACCTCTGCTACCCAGGGTGCATCTGAGTCTCTGATCACTCCCCCCACACACACACACCTTTCCCCACCCTCTCCCCTCCACTGACCACATATAGTCTCTCCCTCAACCTCTGGGTATCTGAGGGTCCACCCCCTCTGTTAGGATCACATTTCCCCTCCAAGGAGACTCTTGGAAGAGAGTCAAAGTGACACCTGGCCAGCTCCCTTCCATGGAGCCCACCTTTGGTTCACAAGAGATCCATGACCATCAGGAGAAATGCCATCCACTGCCCAGTGACCCTCTTACTCTCTGCTTTGCCTTCTCAAGCCTCTCTCTAGCCACAGCTCCTCTCACCAGCCCTTAGGCTCCCCAAGCTTCAAGGGGTGCATATTAACTGGTGAGAATGAATGGCTTACAGTGGAGGGGAAACCCTCCCATCCTTCATGCATGGAAGTAAAGGAGGACAAACATCAAAGAATACCAAGTTTTTCCAAAAAATTCTTCTCTTCAATCTCAACCCGTTCAAACTGAGCTGAGGGAATGGAGTCAACAACTGATTCCAGAAACGCTCTCTGAAAACACTGCAGAAGTAAGCAAGCATTTCTCTTTGGAAGATCTGGCCAGCAGGCATTCATCTGATTGTTCTTGCACAAAGACAAAACTGGGACAGAACCCATTTCAGTATCTTTTTATCAAGTTGCAGAGCCTTTGGAGAAACAGAAAAGAGTGATTAGGGGTGAAGATCTCCTGCTATCCAGTGAAAGATAGTTAAGTAGCCATCATGATATAGAATGCCCCTGCGACCTGGACAGTCAACAAGTCATTGGGCTCTTGTAAATTGTGTCCTGAGACAGCCCAACCTTTGGCCAAAGGGAGTCAGGAGACTCAGGCACAGAGAATCCAACACTCCCCAGGAAAGGCCCCCTTAAACCGAGCTGGCAAGAGGCATCCTTCATCATGGAACCCAAGCAGAGTAATTACCTATTCTGAAAAAAGGCAGAGATTTTCATTTGCACTATTTACTGGGAGAGCTGATGATCAGGCGATTCCAAAAAGAGTCCACAGGCTGAGGGACAAAGATGGAGAAGGGGAAGGAAGTCAGATGCAAGAAGACAAGGCGAGGCATGGAGGACAAGACAGGAGCATCATTACCTGTGAACTGAAGCCAGGGAATCCAGGGGCTGGGGAGGAAGGGAAGAGATAGAACCTGCTTTGGTATGTGATTGCTGCTCCAACAGAGTACCACAGATTGAGTGGCTTAAAACAACACACATTTATTTTCATACACTTCTGGAGGTCAGGAATCCAAAATCAAGGGTACTGGGCTCAGGTTAAGGTGTAGCCAGGGCTCGTTCCTTCTGGAGGTTTCCAAGAACCATTTTCCTTGCCTTTTTAGCTGTTAGTGGCCACCTGCATTCCTTGGCTGGTGACCCCTTCCTCACATCACTTCAAACTCTTGCCTCTGTCATCGCATCTCCTTTTCCTGACTCTGATCTTCCTGAACCCCTCTAATATATTGGACGCACCTGGATATCCATGATAACCTCCCCATCTCAAAATCCTTAACGTGATCATACCCTCAAAGTCCCTTTTGTCATACAAGGTAAAATTCACACATTCCAGGGATTAGGATGTGGACATAGAGGGAGGGGGGGTTATTCCATCTACCACAGATCCAAAATTTTAGGGCAGAACGGAGTCCCACGTGGAAGCCCAGAGGTGAGCCGGGAGATCCTAGGGAGAGACGCAAAGCAGCTTCCTTATCTAAAGGCCAGGAGGCCAGTTGGCAACACCCGGCCGGCACTCTTGTTTTTGTCCTGCGTTGTTTGGAGGTAATTAGGAACCATCGTTTTGCTCAATTGGGGCAAGGGAAAGAACCCGAGGCATAAAGCTGCTGCCTCCCCTTCCGCTAGCCTCTGTGCAGAGAAGGTCAGAATGTCTGAGCCTGACATCCTGACACATCAGGCATCTCTTATCTCCATTTTCATCTCTGCTGGCCCTTTAACAACTGTCTAGCTCTGGTCAAGTCGCTGCCTACCTCACAGCGTTGTTCTGAATTTGACAGAATAATGTCTTCCTCTTCTCACTCCCTAGGATGTGGCACACACCCAGGTCCTCTTTTTGGGCCAAGCTCACGCCAAACTAGGGGAACTGAGAAGGGCTTCCCAAAAAGAACAAATAGCTCACTGGCCTTCTGCTTAGTGGTCACAATCTCCTTATCATGCAACAGCTCGGTCCTGCAGTCAGACCTGTCGTGGCTGTGGCCGCATTCCTTCATTCCCTCCTCGGCCCACAGGGACCCATAGCCCCAGTTGGTTGCATCTGTGGAAGAATGGAACAGACCCAGAATGACAAGCAGCCCAGGCCAAAAGCCAAGGAGAAGAGGCTGAATGCTAGGTCAGGGTTGAAATACGTTTGGAGGACAGAGACTGCAGGAACCAATGGGGAGAGGAGCCCTGAGAATTTCCTCACCGGAAATTCCTGGAGTTGAAACTGAAGGCCCAACCTTGTCCATTGGGGGTGGGTGTGATGAGCTGAATAGAGACAAAATGTCCCATTCTCCATGCAAGATAGACACTGTATGGAGAATAGTAGGTATAACAATTAATGCTTTGGGAATGTTAGATCAATATAGTTTCATCTTTATTAATTCCAAATTTCTAGTTGTCCTGAGGCACCTAAATCAAAACTCACAGGCTTTGGATTTGAACACCGAGATTTTGATAAACTAGAAGCACTGGGAGCTCAGGATATGATATACAGGAGATGTCCCTGCATTCAAGAAGGAAAACCCTTCTCTTGCTGCTACAGAAAGAAAGCAAAAGGAAAGTAAGAGGCAGACAGTCAAATATATGTGTCCTGACCACACCTTCTGAGGGACCTGGGTCCTTTAGCATGGAGAAGTGATAGAGTGTCCTGACCACACCTTCTGGGGGACCTGGGTCCTTTAGCATGGAGAAGTGATAGAGTGTCCTGACCACACCTTCTGGGGGACCTGGGTCCTTTAGCATGGAGAAGTGATAGAGTGAGAAGAGGGCCAGTAGCAGAAATGCTTTTCTCATCCCCATTTGGAGGTTCAGGGTGGCTGAGAAACTCCATGGTGGTTGTGGGACAGCAGAGCGGCAGTCATGGAGAGGGGTGACAGATAAGGCAATTGGAGGCATGCTCCTGGCTCCTAGAACATGGGCTGTGCACCTCAAACTCCGGCCTGCTCAAACAGGAGGTACAGAAGGCAGCCGGAAGTTCTACCAGAGAACAGAAATCCTGCCAGGGGAGGACCAGCTTGGTGGAGAAAAAGGTCTATATAGTGGAGTCCCTAAGCCAGGACCCCAAAAGGAATCACTGTTGGTTCTTGGAGGTGGTGTGTGTGTGTGTGTGTGTGTGTGTGTGTGTGTGTGTGTGTATTTAGGAATCATATCAGAAAACCCTGAAGTGAGACAATTCAACAAAAGGATTGCCACAGAACCCTGACAAAGGCAAGACAACAGTCCATGGGTCCCTCAGCCACTGACGTCAACAGTAGATGCCACAGGCCACCACGTCTCAACAGAAACCAGCCATGTGTGTTCACACAGATGACAGTAGTCACCCAATTGTAGAGACCAGCACCAGAACTCGCATGAAACAAGGGTGATTCAATACCCCCATCCCAAGTTCCACAATATCCCAATAGTATTAGTTTTTCTCTTATACCCAGACGCCACCTTGAGAAAAAAGAGAAAGACATAAACCATTCTGATCAAAGGTTGAACTATGAATTAATTAAATAATTAGTATTTAATTGAAGATTAAACCGGAAGATGAAGTCAAAGAGACTTTATACTGCAGAAAACTAAGATTTTTTTAATTGGCATATTATATTGTTTGCTTTTTTCCCCTTTCCATACTACCCACCAGGATGTAGAATCCGGAAGATAAGATCACTTTGGAAAACAAAGGAGCTACATGAACATCCATGAAGAGTGCATTTTCATTTGTTCCTTCATTACATGGGTAAGTTCACCTTAAAGTAAAGGTTGCTCTGAACTCCATGTGTGTGCTAGTAATCTATTCAGGAAAGACTTTTCCAGAAATGGGTTGTACCATACCTGCCCAACATTAATACATAATAAGGAACCTACGTCAAGCTTCAAGGAGATGATTCTTATAAAGCATTTAGAACTCATTAAATATTAGTTGCCAAGTCTTTCTTTCTCATCCTCTACCACCACCCCATAAGTGGTTTCACCCAAGTCACATAGAGAAGACCAAAGCACAGAAATGCCATTTTAAATGTTTCCTAATGTGCCGAGGTAGAAAGCAGAGCAATATTCAGCCCCTCTCGTGACAGAGCTAATTTGTGATGAGTTGTAGCCAAGGTTATTGAAGCTGCTGTCAAGTAGGGTGGCCGTCAGCCCAGGTAACCTGCTTCCTACCAGGTGCCTCTTGACATTTCATTGAGGAAAGGTGGAGAAATGCTAATTCTTGTGGGGAATTTTTTAAAGTGGACAGAACTGAAAGGGGAAGGTGCATAGCTGAGAACCAGATAGAGTAGTTCACTGGAAGGAAAGTAAACTATTCCTAGTAACAGGAAAGCTGTGTTGCGAGTAGATAAGGGGGGCGGGGGGGAGGGCGGGTGCGAGTGGTGGAGCAATCCCAAAAAAGCACAGGGAAAGACCCAGGCCAGCAGCAGGCCTGGGCCTGCACCGTCATTATAGGAAGGGAATTTTCCCCAAGAGCTAGGGGATCCAAATAATGTATAAAATATTCTGTCATTGAAACTCCTGGTGCAGATCAGCCTCAGAGGAGAAAATTATTCCTGCCTCTTCGAGACAACAGTTGAGAATGTAAGGTGATCTGATTCCAGTCTTAGACACAGCATCTAGGGTGAAAGGAGAGTACTGTGATGTCCTCACTGAGAAACATGGACTTCCAGAGCTGCAGGATCCTTAGAGGTCTAACCGAATCTCTGTTTCACAGATGAGGGGAGTGAGACCCAGGGAGATGAAATGACATGCCCAAAGTCATGGAACTATTTATACCAAAGCCAGAGTAAACACCAAATGTGCTGACCCTAGTCCGGAGTGTATGCCACAGTAGAGTACTGACAGATTTACCTTTCATGGTTTAAATGACTCAAACCCTGTAGTTACATCTACTTTGCTGAGGCAGAATTTTAATGATTCCTTCCTCAACCCCTTAACACTCACTCATGTTGTGCAAAGTCCATTCAGTAGTGCTGGACAGTAAGCCAGAGAGTTGATTTCTCAGCATGCATGTCTCAATATATGAATAATGTTTAAGTTTTCATATTAGAAAAAATATTGTAGACATTTTTCAAAATATAGAGGAGTAAAAACAAGAAAAGAAAAATAGCTATGCAGCTATTACCAGAGATAACCCATTGACATTTTAATGATCATCCTTCCAGTTCTTTTCCTACTCATATGTTTCTGTCATTATATACATCCAAATGTATGTACATTATTTTTTGCAATTTAGGATCACACTGAACCTACTATTTTTCTAACCTTTTTCTTCATCCAGATATATATCATCTGTAACCTTAGAGTTTGGACAAGTAGGAAAGATGCATTTTTGTTTGAAAGTCAAGGAAATTTTTTTTTATTATTGTTAATAATAGTTACAGATGTACAAAACGATGCAATATTTATCTTTTTCACCCCTTACAAAGTGACTACCCCTTCCCCCTCCCCTGTCCCCCCACCCCCAATATCATACAGATATATTACCATTCCATTGACTCCATCCCCACACTATATTCCACATCCCATGACTATATATGTGTTAAATTATAGTCAACATCTAATATTAATCAGCGGCAGCTTCAGGTGTACAGTGCAGTGGTCAGGCGACTACACCGTCCATGAAGTGGTCTCCGTGACAAGACATGAGTCCATCTGGTCCCCTAAAACAATATTTACAACCTTATTGATTATATTCCCTAACCTGTCTCTTCTGTCTCTGCAGTAGTATTGTATTACCAGTTGATGTTGCCTCGTCCCTTCCCCTTCTCCCTCATGCCCACCCCAGCCCCATCTAGCCCTCGTCAGTTTTAAGGAAATATTTTTATTAGCTGATCACACATGATGTCATCTGGAAGACGGAGCCTAACTTCTTTTTCTTTACCTTTGACTCACCTATATCAGTTCATGCTAAGTCTACCTTATGTGTATGGGAAGTCCCACCTCTCAGGTGTCACTCTCTCTTTCTCTTCTCCCCATGGTACTCCTTTTTCCCTCTGCCCTCTCCTCAGCTTTTGGCCCAGCTGTCAGTCTGAAGGCGCCTTCAGTTTTGTTTTTGATGGACTTTGAGGTCTGGAGAGCCTCAGGTCCTTTGGGTCCTGGGCTTAGCTGAATGGTGGAAGAAGCAGAGAGGAACCTGAAATTCTATATGTCCTGCGCAAAGGGAAGACCGGGAACTGAAATGACCATTCCCCAGTCTATTGTGACTAGCAGGACAAATCTTCAAGATAATTAAAAGTGCATCTTGCTGATATTGCCAATGATTACCAAAAACAAAATGCTAGTGGGCTACTCGCTAACAATGTCTCTGTTGTTTGTTCCCATATTACCAAAGACCCATGTTCTAGTACCCTAGAAACAGATAGGTAAATATTGGAAATAAACCCCATCCTGACTCATTGTTTTCTCTCTTCCTTCTAGTAATTCCAGTGAGGAGATTAAAACTTTGTGGAAGGGCCGGCCGAGTGGTGCAGTGGTTAAGCGCTGGCTTAGGAAGCCAGCGGCCCCGGTTCGGGTCCCACATATGAGGCCCAGTGACACTGCCCTCAAAAAAAAAAAATTTTGTGGAAGATGGTCAAGAACAGGGAGATTAAGCTTAGTGAAAGCTGGAAAATCTTCTGGTGGAATGAAAATATGCAAAGGAAACAACTCAACAGAAATGTAATATGGGAGACCACCAGGGACCTGTAGAAATATTTTAATGATTGTAAACTTGGGATTTCTCAATGGCTTCCAGGCCATGGACATGATGATTCTGCTATGCAATGCTTACTTACCACTCCCTGGTCACAAAACTAGATACGTGGAAGGAGGGAGAAGATGCATTCATTCTCTTCCCTTAGGAAAGAGACCAGGTTCTGAGAAGTCATGGAAAGGCTCGTAGCCTGGCAACTAGAACAACAATTAAAAATTGAGATAAAACATTTCCAGGATGTCAATCCCACTGGGAACTTAGAAGAATGAGCAGCTGTGGTTTCTAAGAACTAGCTCGGGGAGAAGAGGGATGAGTAAAGAAACATACCAAGAGCAAGTAATTGCCCTCTGGGGCTGCTTAGGCTCTCAAAAGTTATCAGCTCAGGCTGACAAAGTAAAACCTCCATTCCCAGGAAGAGGATGGACAACTGCCTCAAGGGTTTCCTGGGAGATGTGCTGCCTTTCCATCCAAAATGAATTCTGTGCATAAGGTGAGCACTGACCCTTGGTTATGAGGAGGCTGAGATGATACAGCCCAACTCCCTGGGGGGGATTCCAGGACTGTCCTGGAATCCTTCGCTGTTTTTCTCACTGGTTGTATGTAGTTCTTTGATTCTTCCCACAACCATGCAACTCCTTTGCAAGCCACTCAATAGAGTCCTCAGTCGTGGTCAGTCGTTCCAATCAACAGTATAAACGGAAGTGTATTTACAGACATACATTCAAAGAACTGAAGAGTGGAGGTCAAAAGAGACAAGGCTCTTTTCTTGGCCTCCAGGCATTTGCACGATGTTGGAGTTAAGGAGAAGGTATGGAAAAGGGCTGGGATTGGTATAAGAACCAAAGACAGACATGGACCCCATCTTTTCTTAGGTTTGGACCCTGATTTGGTGGAAAACTTGGTGTGAAGGATTACCTCACTCTAGGAAGTATCTGGACCAACTTTAGAAAGAAGCAGATGCATCTATCAGAAGGCTCCAAGTCTTTCAGCCTTAGCCCAACTGCCCCTCTCCTTTCTAATTGTATGCTCCCTTCCCTATTTCATGAGCCTCTGGCTTTCAAGTCAGCCTGGTCCCATTCATTGACACCTCCCCCAAACAGTCATGTGTGATTCGAATGCTTTTATTCCCAAACCCAGCCACCTATAATATTTTACTGCTTCTAGTCTCACCAGCTATACATACTTAGAGTGATCAAAGACTGATGAATTACTTTTCCCTTTTGTACTGCCTTGAACTACAGCTTATGTGTATTCTTTCATTGCAGAACTTTAGAGCTGGGAGAAATTTTGATGTTTAGACAAAGAAACTATGGCTCAAAAAGGTAGTGATTTATAGTGATGTCTAGATGGTTTATTGATACAGTTGAAACCCAGGTCTGCTTACTACCAATCTCCATACACCTTAAACCTCATCTACTTTTTCCAAGAAGCAAATGGACTAGTTGTGTCTTTACTTTTACTTCATTACTTCTAAATATCTTCCTATTTACATATTCCAACTCTGTGTCTCCAGTTACCAGACTTTATAACTGAGCTTCCTCGGAAAACCCTGATATAATCATAACTTGTTTTCTGTATCCTCCTGCCAGGCTGAGTGCCTGGACAAGGAGACAAGGCTATTACCCCAGCACCTGCCACTGGGCCAGGCATTCTTCAGTGCCCAGTAAATATTCACTAAGTCAAGCAAAGTGGAATGAAATTCTCTAATTCCCCCCAAAATAGGAGGACAAAGCTATTTATTGATAAAAATAATTTGTCATCCTCTAAAAACAGCACCAAAAATTTTTTAGAAAAAAGGTATTGGAAAAAAAGTCCTTGGTTTCCTCATCCATAAAATGAAATGGATGGGAAACATGATCTCTATGATTCCTTTCATTTATAACATTTTTTATTTTTTCATATAGTAACAGAGCTCTTCTGAAGGGATTCTTATCCATGCCAGTGACTCTGAAGATGAGAATTCGGGGTGCATCATAGTAGAACAGAGATTAATTATTTCCTCTGCTGGTACAGGGACCAGGCTCTGTGGGCAGCCACAGGCTCCCTGGGGCCATACTCGGAACCCCAGCCATCCACCAGCTGGGGTCTCCAACCCAGTCTCCAACCCTGAGACCAGAAAGCCAGTTTCTAGTCGGAGCGGTTTCTATGGTGATACCTTCCAGCTACTACAGGGCCAGGGCTGAATAGAAGGCAAGAGATGCCTGCTCTACGCAGATTCTCTTCTCTCTCCGTCCACCAATAAGAGCCCAGGCCACCATTATCAGCCAGAAGAAATCTGAATTGGATTATGCTATTCAATTCTACTGTATTTGATTCCATGCCTCCACTTTGGTTTTCTTAACATGGATATGTTGCATTTGTCCTTTGGCTGTCTCATTTCATTCTCATAGATGTTACCAAGATCCAATTAAAAAAAAATTTTTGATTCTGTGATACTGCTGGTTTTCTACACACAGATTCCTAATGTTGAAAGTCAGCATTTCTTAGAAGCTTTTTGAAAGCAGAGTACCTCATACTCAATATTTTTAATAAATTAGTTAATTAATTTACTAATTATTGTAAAAGCAGGAAATATACCTTGACGTTCCATTTGTATTAAGAAAAACTGATTACATTTCATTCTATTTTTATAGAGGGTTGGTCGACATGTTGGAAGGGAGATAACCCGGAGCAATCTTAGTTGAGAAAGGAGAACTCACTTCCTCTGAAAAAATTCAGTGGATTTCACTCATTTCATGCTCAGTAGTAATATGTGAGTATCACTGATTTCCAAATGCTCTCATGACATGATTTTGTTAATCATTTATTTAAACACCTAAATAAATGCCTACAGTGTATTATATAAATTGCACATTATTGAGAAGGAAGGCATATCTGTAGTGGCAATGTAATTATAAGCTGCAAATTTAATTAACCAACTACTAACCTTATTCTTCTTCATAGCACGTAGCACAATTACACTTAATTAATTTTGTAATTATTAATTTAATCTGTGTTCCTGATTAAATTATAAGAACCAAGGCAGCTGGACGTGTGCTTCTGTCTTTCATGGTCACAGTCAGGTGTCTGAGGTCTGGCACAACCCCTGGCACATACAGGGGCTGAACAGATATGAGTTTCCAGGATTTAAACGTCACCTGGACCGATGGACTCAATGAGAATATGAGAGGATCCTTTCTAGGTGGTAACCTAGCCTAGACCCTAAAAAGAAAATAACATGCAGAGCAACTGATTCTTTTAGGAATGACCCTGAGGAACCCGGGTGCCCCTCTTGATCTCAAATGCTTGATTATAATACTTTACCCACTGCTCCCACACACTGAAGCATCTTTCTTTCTTCCCTGTCTTCCACTGTCCTTCCCTCCTCATCTACTTTCTAGCTGCGTTTCTTCATCTTTCTTTTACTTTTTTTCTCCCTTCTATCTCTCTTTCTCCTTTTCCTCCAACACTTTTTTTTCTGTCTCTCCCTCTGCATTGATAGACAATCTCTTACATACTTTTAACGGTGCTGAATCCTAGACAATACCCAAAACAGGAACTTTATCTTTGAGGATCTCACAGTTTAGTGTGAGACCCAAACTGTCCCTTTCTCCAGCATTTTCACTACAATCTCCTTTAATCACTGTGGTTGAGGAACCTGAGGGGAGGTATCCCATGCCAGCTCCAGTCTCAACCCATCGCTTAATCTGAGACCCCCCCGAAGTGTAATCTGTACTTGCCCCTCTTTGACTCTGCTTCCCCGCCCCTGCAGCCTGGCCTACCCGCTCCATGAAGAAGGACCACCTGACCTGGGTAGATGAGTTTGTCCTAGTGGGGCTCTCCAGTGACAGGCCGACTCAGGCTGGACTCTGTCCTCTCTGGGACCACCTATCTGCTGACCCTGCTGGGCAATGAGCTCATCCTGCTCCTGATTGGACTGGACGCCCGCCTGCACCTGGCCATGTACTTCCTCCTCGGCCACCTCTCGCTGGTGGACATCTGCTACACCTCCAGCGGGGTCCCCCAGATGCTGCTGCACTTCCTCCTGGAGAAGAAGACCATCTCCTTGGCCCGATGTGCAGCCCAGGTCTTCTTCTCGCTGGCCTTGGGGGGGACCAAGTTCCTACTGCTGGCCACAATGGCCTATGACCACTACGTGGCGGTGTGTGACGCCCTGCGCCACGGGGTAGTGATGGACCCAAGGTGCTGCATGGTGCTGGCAGCTGTCTCTTGGTTTGTGGGCACGGCTAATTCTGTGGTAGAGACGACAGTCACCATGCACCTGCCCACCTGTAGGTACCACGTGCTGAACCACGTGGGCTGTGAGACCCTGGCATTCATCAGGTTGGCCTGTGTGGATGTCACCCTCAACCAGGTACTCATATTTGCCCCCAGTGTGCTGGTGCTGCTGGTGCCCTGCTGCCTGGCCTCGCTGTCCTACGCCCACAGAGTGGCCGCCCTCCTGCGGATCTGCACCACCATGGGGTGCCTCCCCCCTGTCTGTGGTCTCCATGTCTTACGGGATGGCCCTGGTCACCTTCATGCATCCCAGCTCCACCGACTCTGCCACGCGGGACAAGGTGGTGATGCTTTTTTACACGGTGGTGACCCCCTTGTTGAACCTGCCCGTCTACAGCCTGCGGAACAAGGACATGAAGGCTGCTCTGAGTCGGGCTCTGATGAGGAGCTCTGAATGAAACACGAGAACTGGACTTGGTCATAAGAGGGCCTCGCTCTGAAGACAGTGGGTGCTGGAGCCTGCCCTCCGTACAGTGTGTGCATGTGTGTGTGTGTGCACGTGTGTAAGACAGCAGGTGGAAGGACCACAATCTGTACTATAATACTATCCTTTGAGCTAATAGAGAAATGGCACTTTATCTATGGATTCTGTTTTTGGTTCCTAACTTTTGTGTGTGTGTATGTGTGAGTTACAACAACTTAGAAATACATATACCCTACAGAAAATAAAATGGAAAAAAAAAAAATATATATATATATATAAAACACATATATATGAATATATATGTGTGTGTATATATATATATATATATATATATATATATGAATTAGAAAGAGATTAAATCAGAAGATCAGAAGTCAGGGCAGTATGCAAAATTTATGCCAAGAAATCAATTTCCTTGCTAAAATTTACAACTATGTGTCTAAGCTTTCCTGCAATCGGTGAGAAAAGGGGGCAGGGGAAGCTATAAGCTACAAAACTCACTGTGTCCATGGCACTAAACTGGCCTTAAGCCATATGTACAAAGGTTATCCATGCAACTCACACAGCTTAGTAGGGTGGGGGATTCACCTAGGGACTTGGACCCCAAATCATAGTAAGGGTACCCACAGCCCTGCTGTGAGTCACGTGGCCATCACTCTATGTGTTTCCCTCTCAGACTTGCAATGGGCAAATGGCTGGCCCAAAAGTCAGATGTTCAGGACCTCAAACACAGCTTTCTACACAGTCAGGTCTAAGGATAGCCTCTTGTGAAGACTGAGCGATGGATTCAGAACCCACGCTTGACTAGAAATCATGCCACACGCCATCAGAGGTGGGCCGAGCTATTCAGCAACCAAAAAATCACAACTCCCCACTGGTGACAATTTCGCTTCTGCTCTTGTAACACACAATTAACGATTAAGCTCCAAACATCCTAAAATATAAAGTGAAGCTGTGCTAATTATATCCAGAAAAATGTTTTTAAAAACAACTTTTAAAAATCAGAATAAAACATTCCTATCTAAATATTACAGATCTCTGATAAGAGTCAGGATGGTAATCTATTGACATCTCCTAATGACAATAATTAAAACATGTATTTTGTACATAAAACAATACTTATATTCTGTTCTCCACAGCAAGAGAATACATCTAGTCTATCCAAAGAAAACATCAATTCATTAAGTTGCAGCTTAGAAAAAGAGGGGAGGAGTCCAAAATATTTTCCAACTTACCCCATTGTTTGAGTTTTAGAATTCAGATTTTTTTTTTGGCCGGGGGAGGGGAGGGTTCCTTGTCTCTTTAAAGAGAGATTCAATGTATTTTATCTATTTTTTTTTTTTTGAGGGCAGTGTCACTGGCCCTCATATGTGGGACCCGAACCGGGGCTGCTGGCAACCACCACGCCACTCATCCAGCCCAGATTCAACGTATTTTAAGGACACTTACTAATCAGAAGGCAACCACTACTTGATTCCTCAAGAGACCCTTCTGAGCTGAGTCATTCTTGAGGTGGCAGCGCAGAGCAGACTACGAAACCATCTACAAGGTTCTCCAATGAGCTTCTAGGTAAGAGAATGGATTTTAAAGAAGCCACTCCTCAATAAGATGTTCATTCATTCAGTCAGCCTACTAAATCCACATGCTAATCCCTGCTAGAAACTAAAAAGGGGCACAACAAAAAGAGAAAATACCCTCTCTAGCTTTGGCAGTTGGTCAGGAGTCAGAAAGGGAAAAGAGCCGAGCTTAATGGAGGGTGTTTCCAGTTCTACCTCCTGGATTCTGGGAAAGCCGAGAGTTGGTATGTGGACCCCATACTCTCACTCAGCTATGGGGTGGATTTTCCCTTTCACAGATAAAATGGAAAGAAGTCAGCTGACTTGATGAACTGGACCTCCTGACTACTGACCTGTCCAAACTCCTCTTCGGCCTGTTTCCTGCATGACTGTGGCAGTTCAAAGTCTCCACCTCGCGCCCCAGGAGCAACAGCCCAAACACTACACCTTTCCTGACCTCCCCCTCGCCCCATAAATCAAACCTGCCCTACATGTCATTCCGTCGGATGCTGCTGCCCACTGGCCACTGTGATACACTCATGCTCCGCGGGATAACAGTGTGATGGAGAAACGGGGATTGTGGTCCTCAGATTCCAGGTCCAGTTTCTGCTCCGCTCCCAACAGGCAGAATGACCTCCAAGCAAATCACTTCTGCTCTCTGAGCCTCTTTTTTCTCGTGTGAAATGATCCAGAAAGTTAACTTCCAGCTTTCATGCTTTTCTATGATTCTTGTTTTGCATTTTATTCTCTTCAATGCTGAGAATTTCAGTTGCTGTTATATGTACTCAGGGGCCACATTTGGGGACTAAGGCTTGATTACTTACTGTGCTGGCAAAGGAAAAAAAAAAAAGTCTGTGTGGAAGCCAGGAGCTCCCATCCCAGGTACAAGGCTCAGACTCTGCCCCTGGGTACTGCACCAGTCAGTTTCTATTCTTAGCATTTATCTACAGTGACGCCTTCTGGGCATTGAAAGACCAGAAGAAAGAAAAGATAGGCGCCAACTATCTAGGCGAGACAGAGGATAATATCCAGCTGCTCTGCCCTGTTCAACCCCATCCAACCTCAAGTCTTATCTTCAAACCCTGTTAGAAAGACTTGGGTTGAATTGTTTTCATTTCTGTTACATTAGATTCTATGTCCCAGCTCACATATCATTTAATATAAATCCTTTTACATTTAAAGAACGTTCTGAAATTTATGAAGGGCTTCCTCACACATTACATCATTTAATACTCACCAGTTCTTCCCTCGATCTAAGATATTCTCAAATGTTGTTTTTGGACCAGATCTCAGGACACTAAGGGCTAAGGGGAGACCCAGCTCACCAAAAGCAAGATATCTAGGATCATATTTTCACTGATGCACAGTGGAATTTGAGACAAATCATTTAAACTCTCTTGGCCTCAACTTTTTCAAACAAAGAGCAAGAAGTTTAGCCCAAAAGATCTTCCCTCCTCAAAGACTCTTGTAGGTTCATCTCAAAACATATTCCTCTCTCAAAAACCATGTCTTGAGCCTTCAAACATAAGGTTAAATGTACACTGTATAGCAATGCTTCTCAAACTTAGCTAACATTTCAATTACCCGGGAAACACTACAGGTTACTAATGTCTAGGTTCCACTCACCTGAGATTCTAATTTAATTACTCTGGAGTGTAGTCTGGGCCTCTGGAGTTTTCAGGGCACCCAGGTCATCCTAATGTGTAGCCCAATGTGGAAAGCGCTGTTTTGGGATCCACCGTGGATCCTGTAGGGGTTTCATGGGAGAACCCTATTATCTGGAATTTTTTCCTTCCCTCTCAAGCTTCCCCTAATGGGCAGTCAGATGGGCTTTTCCAACAGTCAGACTCTTCTCAGTGTCCCTGTGGTCTCCTCTTATTCTCATACTAGCCAATCAGACTCTTCACATGCCCCTCTGGTCTCCCCCTATTCTCATACTAGCCAATAGGACTTGTCTCCTTGTCCCGTGGTCTCCCCTTATTCTCATTCTAGCCAATTGGACTCTTCACCATGGCCCTGTGGTCTCTCCTTATTTGCATACTAGCCAATACCACTGTCTTCTCCCACCACGTTGCAAAGGCACATGAGGCAAATATTGAAATGGGGCTACAGCGACTTGCTACTAATAAACATAAAAATAAAGATTGCAAAATTGCTTAGTATATTCATACTAACAACGACAACAAAAAAATGTGTCACCTTTATCCTTTAATAGAGGCTGATGACCAGCAAAGTAAACAGAAAGATGTGCCAAGGGCAAGCATGGCTTTGCTGTGACAGAAGGGTTTACACATAACAAAGCTCAAAGGGTTTTAGAGGCACTTCCTTATTGACTTCATCTGCAGGCACTGTCAGTTTCCAAATGTTGTCACTGCAAGTAAGTGCTGTATGCATCCATCTTTTATTAATCACTGACTTTAACATTCAAATAAATGCCAGCAGTTCACTGAGGAAATAGCATAATCACAAGAAGTTGGAGCATAATTATTGTTGGTATAATGTTCTACCATGAGGCCTTGATTTTATCAACCGAAGACTAAGCTTCATGAATCAGTATGCTGAGAACTAAGTGAGCAATTCTCTCTGCCACAGACCCAGCCTGGCTAATGGGAGAAGCAGGAAGAACCACTGGCTTCAGCCCAAGTAATAAGGACATAGGGGAATTCCAGTCCTACCTCTTGGAATTAGAGAACAATCCGCAAGACCTTTACATTTTTTGTATTCATGTGCCGAACAAAAACGTTTTATTGTGAAACATTTGTTAGGAATCTTTGCATAACGAGAAAAATCAAGAAGCTCAGAGTCTAATGGAGAAAACGTACAAGTCCTTGCTGTCCTACTTAGAGTCCTCTGTCTAGTCCTAGACTGTGAATTCTGATCCTGGCCTCTCTAAACACCCTCTCCTGCCTCAGCCTGGCCCACTCGCTCTATGAAGGACCACCTGACCTGGTGGATGATTTTATCCTAGTGGGGCTCTCCAGTGACAGGCCGACCCAGGCTGGACTCTGTCCTCTTTGGGGCTGCCTATCTGCTGACCCTGCTGGGCAATGGGCTCATCCTGCTCCTGATTGGACTGGACGCCCGCCTGCACCCGCCCAGGTACTTTCTCCTCAGCCATCCCTTGCTGGTGGACATCTGCTACACCTCCAGCGGGGTCCCCCAGATGCTGTTGCACTTCCTCCTGGAGAAGAAGACCGTCTCCTTTGCCCGATGTGCAGCCCAGGTCTTCTTCTCGCTGGCCTTGGGGGGGACCGAGTTTCTACTGCTGGCCGCAATGGCCTATGATCACTATGTGGCCACCTGTGACCCACAGAACAGCATGCACATTGTGTAACCACTTGTGTAGAAAGACACAGGGAGAACACAGTTCATAAGTTAGTTGGTTAGTTAGCTCTGGTATACATATAAGTTAGTTGGCTGATTTGTTAGGTATTCATGGCTTTCTGCTATAGAATAAAATATCTCTAGGACCAACAAAAAAACTGATAAGAATGCCTCAGAGGGGGACAAGTAAAAGGGAGATTTTTATATACAGTAAAACTTTGGATTGCGAGTAACATGGTTTGCAAGTGTTCCGCAAGACGAGCAATCATTTCTAATACATTTTATTTTATTTATTTATTTTTATTTATTTATTTATTTTTTTGAGTGCAGTGACACTGGCCCTCGTATATGGGACCCGAACCAGGGTCGCTGGCTTCCCAAGCCAGCGCTTAACCACCGCGCCACTTGGCTGGCCCTCTAATACATTTTAACTTGGTAAACAAGGGATGTCTTGCAATATGAATAGTTTGTTTCCGGAACGGATTATGCTCGCAAACCAAGGTATTACTGCATATTCGTCAGTACATTTTGATTTTTTAACCATGCAAAGGTATCAACTATTAAAAATTGTTAAAAATAAAAAGGTAGAATAATTTGCCCACTCAGCAGCATACACCCTAATCGGTAGGGAAATTATTCTCACTCTCAGAGATTAAAATTTCTCCCTATCAAGAACACAGTTGCAAGTTAGTCTCTGAAATTTGCACATTGATGACTTTTAGCAAAAACTTTAAAATCTACCTTAGAGCCAGCCAACCCTAATTAAAATCTTCTACAAAATTATTTCTGCAGAGTAATAGGATCAAGCTATTTTAAAACAATATTTAAACTTAAGATTCACTAGGGTGATTCTTTAAAAAAAAAAAGTTAAGTTGTTTTTAGACACAAACTAAGTGAAATTCATGAGTCTTTGTCAGAACAAAAAGTACATGTTTATTCAATTCACATGAGACTTTGTGACGTTTGCTTGATTTAAAAAAAAAAAAAAGTTCCAGAGACAATTTGACAATGGAGAAAACCAATTAGAATCACAACATGTGATTCTAATGGAAGAATAAACATGGAAAATGTCTGGCTGCCCCTTAGACTTCAATTGAAATATTAGTAGGGAGAAAAGAGGTGGGTTGATGTAAAGAAACCGTCTAGTAGTTTTAATACAATTAAAACCAAATTATCCAAGTTTGGTGAGAGGAGAGGAATCTCCATAGAAGAAAGGGCTATTGGACCTCACATTTCTGGCCACTGGCCACAGCAACTACTGTCCCCAGGTGGTAACCATTACATTGTCCTCATGAAGGTTTCTGCTCCCCCATCGACACCCTAGTTCAGTCATAGACACATGTTCTCTTAATTCCCCAGTAGGCTGTCAGGATAAGACTTTTTAACTGATGGCTTCTGCACAACAGAGAGGACAGGAAACACAGAGAGCAGCACAAAAGTTTATATTCTGACCTTCTGGACAATACTGGCTCCCTAAGACCCATGCAACTCCATTTTAATAGTGTCCCCAAAAAAAATAAATAATAATTTTTTTTAAAAAGCCCTTGGGCCAGCCGAGTGGTGCGGTGGTTAAGCGCTGGCTTGGGAAGCCAGCGGCCCCGGTTCGATCCCACATGTGAGGGCCAGTGACACTGCCCTCAAAAAAAATAAATAAATAAAAATAGTGTCCCAAGGAAGGTATCATGCTCAGACAGTTCCCAGATTTTACTCTTCCCCCTCTCCTTCCCAAAGGAGAAACCCCACAGCATGACCCAGTGGACATCTGCCTGGACAGCTGCCTGTGTCTGAAAATATTTCCATGTCATCCTCACCTGAGTCTCTTTGGGGGAGGGGGATCTGGCTAAAAAGACCATACCACCTAGGTCACCCAGAAGCCCCTGGCCAACAGAAGTAGCTGCCTGAACACCCCTCGAAGCCTGGGGTTGCTGAGGATGAGGATAAAGGGATGGACAGATATGTACAGGTAGATTAAAATTTGCCATGGCCAGTACCAGCCACTTTCTAAGGAGACGAAGCCTGCAGTATCAATCATCAGAGACAAAAAGGACAGAACATAAAGAACAAGAAAGCAGACCAGTGATTTCAGAGCTCTGGTGTGAGCCTGGGTGCTGGTGTCCTGCAGGGTCTGGGCATTGTGCCGCATGGTCTGCCTGTGTCTCCTCAGAGAATGAATCAACAGCACTATAGAGACCAGAAAAACAGAGCAGGGGACTGACAGCGTGATAAGTCTCAGGGGTAGGACGTAGCTAACATCCAGCCTTCTGAGCCACACCTGGTAGGTCATGTTCCCCGAAAACTTTTGCATTAAGTAAGCTTGATACGCCATGTGGTTCCTCAAAAAGAAGAGCAGGCCGACGATAAAGGAGATCAGGAGGGAGCCCAGCAGGAGCCACGGCACCAGCCCTGGGAACCTCCACTTCAGCCAGAGGAAGGTGGGGTGGCGGAAGTTCATGATCTTTATGCAGAAGAGGACGCTGAGCCAGGTGCCAAACCAGAAGGTGGCTGAGTTCAGTAGGTGCCAGTGGAACCTGAACAGCTGCCGCACAGAAGCCCGGCGGTACTCTCCCAGGTTCAGAAAGAAGTATAAGTTGCGCACCATTGAAACCCACTGCAGGCAGAAGCGCGAGGCGCCCAAGAAAAGGAGGATCATGTCGGAGGGGAGCAACCTGCCACGCCGCCTCCATTCTCTGCTCAGCACCAGCACAATGAAGCCATTGGCCAGGATTCCGAGGAGACACAGCAGGACAAAGAACAGCATGAAGAGGACTGAGACTGCTGGATGCATGATGGCCCCTCCTCTGGTCACCACCCCAGCGCCTTGGTCCCTGGCCTTCTCCCTTCCCACACCCACAGTCCCTCTTCGGATGTCTCTTGGGGGTGTGAAGAATGCTCAGGATCAGTATCTGAGTCCAAGCTCACTAGAAGGAGGGTGCTCACTCAGGCTATGGAGGAAAGGTGAGCTTGGCTCAGCGAGGATGCAAATTTCCCCTGGGCTCAATTACCACTGGGCCTACCAACTGCCCCTGATTTGCCTTCTCTGCTTTTTCCTGCATGCTACCATGGTTAATATTAACATGGAGGACTTTTCAGGGAATCTGTGACTATAAATAAATATTATTCACAAAAATCTGTGAATAGTAAAGAGTTCCATCTTTATTATTCCACCCTTGGGCCCTGTAAACACACCTCTCCCCACCACATCATTCTCAAGATGCCAAGTATATAGACAAGTATAGAGAGACATTCATATGGCCAAGATCTAGACCAAATAGTGATGCTAGAGAAATCTGTCTCCAGCCGAGCTTCCCTGTCACACCTTCGCCTTCACCTAATAGCAGTCATCCCCTTCAAGGTGAGGTACCTTGGTCTACCTTTCTATCAAACCTCTCCCTAAATCCTTCATGGCCCCCGAGCTGTAAATGATTAACAATGGTTTACACTGGTTTTATGTTTCCAGTAAGAGAATTCATTTCCTTGTGGTTGTGGGACTGAGGGCAACTGCTTCTTGCTAAATGTTAGTTGAAGGCTACCCTCAGGTCCCAGTGGCCACCCACTGTCTTGCCAAGTGGGCTGTTTCAACATGGTGGCTCGAGCCAGCAAAGAGAGGCTCTAGAGAGGGCAGACTAGCAAGATGGAGTCTTAAATATCATAACGTAATCACGCGACTGACATCCTATCACCTTGGCCATATTCTATTGGCTAGAAGCAAGTCACACTGCCCACACACACTAAAAGGGAGGGGCTTACACAAAGGTGAGAATACCAGGGGTGGGGGACATGGGGGATGCCAACTTATCATCTGTCACACTGAGATACCATAGCTGACAAGGCATACGTGACTCCCATCCTCCAACATCAACATTAAAAAGAGATCCCTATGAGTCCATGTTGAAAAGTAAAAATATTTTCTTGAATGAAAATAGATTCAAGTGAATCCATAGTCAAATGTTTTCTGCTTAATACTTCAAATTTATCCCTCTTCCACATTTGTTTGAAACCTTTTTTATGCTTGTGCATCCTTTTAGATTGTGACTTTGTCATGAGTCAATTAATTGGTCATAAAAACAATGTGAAAGCTATTACCACCACAGTATCGATGTATAACTGTATTAAAATTAATACTCCACAATAAAAAGAGAGATCCCATTGATGGTGGGTAAATATGTACTTTTCTCACTCTCAGATATCTGTTTTTTTATATAATTTTCATATTCATTCATTCACTCAACAGGTATTTATCGAGCCCTTATATACACAGGGCACCTATTCTCGTCCCTGGGGATAGAGCAGTGAACCAATGAGGTGGGAATCCCTGCTTAGGGAGCTTGCAGTCAAATGGAAGGTAACTCCAATAAGCAAACACATGGACAAGATACTTTCACATGGTAACCAGTGCTTTGAAGAAAACAGAAGCATCAGGTTGATGGTGAATGGCAGGACAGGGGAAAGCTACTCCACTGGGCTAGGGAAGGCTTTCTTAGGGGTGATGTGGCCTGAGCAGCCTGAACAAGTAGAGACTTTGCCATGTATCACTGGTGGTACTCATAATATGCTTCTATTAATCATGCTTTTATTAATTTTCTTCTACCATTCATTCTACCTTTATTCAGCAAGGGTACCTTCTCCTGCCAGAGAATAAGAACTCCAGCAGGTCACATGATTTTTCACTCTTATCAAACAGGTCATCCCAAGATCACTTCAATTCACAAAACAGCCTCAAATCAGAACCTGGACATTGCAGTCCAATATATGGCCATTACCTAACTAGATAACTGAGATTAGCTAACACGGGGCGAATGGGAACGGAGCAGGAAGAGTCTTACATGGATGAGACCCAAAGTAATCTGGCCTTGTGCTTTCCAGGCCTGGCAGATGTTTATGCTAACTCTCTCCCTCATGGGGAACTTGCAAGGATCTGGAAGTCCTTACTGCGCCTATTCTCCTGAAGATCCCTTTGATGGAAAGAAAGCATCTTTATTTTGAGTGATCCCTCAGGATTCCTTCATCAGTGCCTAGGCATTCACCACCAAATTGCTGCTGCTGGACTTTCCACGTTCCACTAGGCAGCCCTATTAGTCAGATCTCAAGACATGTCATGCACATGCCATGCTTTGTCCCTTGTGGCTCTCAGCGGGCCCCCTAGCCCTGATCTCACAGTCCTCATGTAGCCCCTGATTCTCCTGACTCTAACCCAAACTTAGCCAGTCGGTCTATCATTCGCTTAATCACCCGGGCAGAAGCAAGCCCCTAGTTCACTATGCTGCCCAGATCAAGAAATAATACAGTGAGCTTCACAAGGGGCCCCCAGAAGCTCTAGATGGCCACCAGGTTTGAGGTCATGGGAGGTATTCCTAGTCCTTCTCCATGGAGTATGGAATGGGACCAATAACAGAGCTTTTTCTAAATATTCCTCACAAAATCCTCTCTCTTTTACTGTCTCAACCTTTTTATTTTTATCAAAAAGTTTCAAGAGTTAAGGAACAGGTATATATCGATTTCCTTTGAGAACCTGCGCGTTATGAACTGGTTAACTCACTCTGAAGTCTCATACCATGAAATCTTTGCACCTGATAGAAAATTCAATGTTTAACACCATGTTATGTAAAGGGCAAGATCAAGGAAGTCGTGTTGGTCATGGTAAGAAATTTGGATACTATTCTAATGTAATTGAAATCCATGACAGGGATTTAAATAAGGGGAGTAGTGTGATCTATTTTGTTTTTAAACAGATCCTTTGGGCTGCTGTGTAGAGAATAAATTGGGAGAGGCAAGGGTGGAAGAGGGTTGTCAGAGGTTACTGCAATAAATCCTGTACAAGCAGATGGTGGCTGTTCACAAGAGGAAGCACTGGAGATGGTGAGCCATGATAAGATGTTGGCATATTATGAAGGCAGATTCCATAAGATTTACCTGACTTGGGGGTGAAAGAAAGAGGAATCAAAGATGGATCCAAAAATATTTTACTTCAGTAACTGGGAGAATTTGATGGAAATTCAGTTACTTAGATGAGAAAGACTGAGAGAAAAATATGTTTACGGGACAAACTGTTTTGGTTAAGTCTGAGATGTCTGTTAGATATCTAAGATGAGACGGGAAGCAGACAACTGAAATTTAAGGCTGGATCTTGGTGAAGAGTATAGGCTGGAGTAACAGGTTTGGGAGTCATCAACACTAACATGGTATTTAAAGCCATTAAACTGGATGAGATCATGTTGCAGGGAAAATGGAAATGGAGTCTGTTAATGGGCTGGGAGTAAGTTGTATACCTTCAGCTTTGAGGGATTGAAAGCCAAAGAATAAGCAAAGAAGATTGGACTGAGAGAGGGAATCCATTTCAGGAGCTCATGCTCAGAGTCATGGGGAGGAAGAAACAAACAGGTGGGAAAGGAGACATGAGAATGAAAAACATACTGAAGAAGCAATGTGCACCCAGAGATTGTATGCTGTGCTCTCTGGGGAGAGGCCCTAGGGGAGCCACTGTTAACATGTTCTAACTTTGAGAGGCCTTTGGTTGGGACCCAAGTCTAGCACAGTAGACTGTCAGTGTTGAAACTGGCATCTGTCCTGTGCTTTCCCCATTAATTGCCTGAACAGAGAAGACTGATTTATAGTTCGCCCCTTCAGCAAAATCTATTCAGCACATACTGTCTGTTGGGCAGTAGGCCAGGCACAGAGGTGCAAAGATTAAGACAGTCTCTTGAGAGAGAAAGACAAGTAGACATATAATGACAATTCAGTATAATAAATGATAAAACAATAATAACTAATGTTTACACAATGCTGCTATGAATCCCCACGTACTATCCTAAGTGCTTTATATGTATTAATTTTTTGATACTCATAAAAATGAGTTTCAAAAATGGTGCTGGGACAACTAGATATCCACATACAAAACAATGAAGTTGGATCCCTTCCTCCCACAACACACAAAAATGAATTCAAAGTGGTCATCAATCCATATATGACAGCTAAAATTATAAAACTATTAGAGGGCCGGCCGAGTGGCTCAGATGGTTAAGAGCTCACTCAAGAGAGCAAGCTCTGAGCAACAGGGTCACCAGTTCGATTCCCGGCCCAAGCTGAGCTGTCACTGAGCTGCCAACAGGTGGCAAGATGGCACAGCTGAAAAAAATAACAACAACTATAAAACTGTTAGAGTAAATCTTCATAATCTTGAGTTAGACAAAGCCTCCTTAGATAGATATTGCATCAAAAGTACAAGTGACTAAAGAAAAAATAGACACACTGAATTTGATCAAAATTAAAAAATAAACTTTAGTGCTTCAAAAGACACCATCAACAACTGGAAAGCAACAACACAGTGGAAGAAAATATTTGAAAATCATATCTGATAAGGAATTTGCATCTAGAATACATTAGAACACTTATAGCTCAACAATAAAAAGACAAGTAACCCAATTTAGAAATAGGCAAAGGATTTTGAATAGACATTTCTCCAAAGATGATATACAAATGGCCAATAAGAACACAAAAAAGATGTTGCACATTTTAGTTATTATAAAAAGGCAAATCAAAACCACAAGAAACCACTTCACATCCATTAGGGTAGCTAAAAGCCGAAACACAGAAAATAACAAGTATTGACAGGATAGTGGAAAATTAAACCCCTAATATGTTGCTGGTGGGATTGCAAAAAAAAAATGGTGCTGCTGCTTCGGAAAACTTCTTGGGTGCAGTTCCTTAAAATGTTAAGCAGTGTTACCATATGATCCAGAAATTCCATTCCTAGGTATATACCCAAGAAAAATTACAATATATGTCCAAACAAAAACTCGTGCATAGCAACATTATTCACAATAGCCCCAAAATGAAAACAACCCAAATGTTCATCAACTGATGAATGGATAAACAAAATCTGATATAGCAATTAAGTAGAATATTATTTCGCAGTAAAAAGAAATGAAGTACTGATAGGTGAATTGTATGGTATGTAAATTATATCTCAATAAAGCTATTTTTTAAAATTGATGGACATATCCAAAAGATACAGGAAGCTGTCTCTACTGGGTCCTATTGGTCAAATTTGGGAAAATTTGAGCTTTGAAATTTAAAATGATGCAAAAAAACAATCCAATGAGATAAGTACTGTTGTTATCCACATTTTACAGATAAGAAAATGCAGTTACATGACAAGTAACTTATCATATACCTATAGCAAGTGGTAGAACTAGGATTTCAATTCAGGCAGTCTAGCTATAAAGCCTATATTCTTTTCCATTACAGTATTCTGTCTATATATGACAAACCCACAGTACCATCATATTCAATGGTGAAACACTGTAAACTTTTCCTTTCTAAGATCAGGAACAAGAAAATAATGCCCACTCTCACCACTTTCATTCAACATAGTACTGGAAGTCCTAACCATATCAATCAGGCAAGAAAAAAATATATATCCATCCAAATTCAGAAGGAAGAAGTAATACTGTCTCTGCTTGTAGATGACATATGATGTATAGAAAACCCTAAAGACTCCACCAAAAGATTATTAGAACTAAAAAGGAATTCAGTAATGTTACAGGATACAAAATCAATATACAAAAATCATTTGCATCTACACATTAACAATATATCTGAAAAAGAAATTAAGAGAACAATCCCATTTACAAGAGCATTCAAGGGCGGCCGAGTGGCGTGGTAGTTAAGCACTGGCTCGGTTCGGGTCCCACATATGAGGGCCAGTGACACTGCCCTCAAAAAAAAAAAAAAGTACAATAGTATTCAAAAACAACAAAATACTTAGGAATAAATTTACCCAAGGAGGGGAAAGATCTGTATACTGAAAACTATAAAATATTGATGAAAAGAAAGATACAAATGCATTAAAAGACATTCTGTGTTTGTGGATTTGATGAATCAATGTTTTCTAAAATGTCCATACCACCCAAAATAATCTACAGATTCAATGCAATCACTATCACAATTTCAATGGCGTTTTTCATAGAAATAAAAGAATCCTAAAAATTTGTATGGAACCACAAAAGATCCCGAACAACCAAAGCAATCTTAAAAAACAAAGCTGAAAACATCACATATCCTCATTTCATGCTGTCTTACAAAGCTATAGTATTCAAAGCAGTATGGTACTGGCATAAAAGCTGACAGATTAGTGGAATAGAATTGGGAGTCCAGAAATAAACCCATGCAATTAATTTTTGACAAAAGTGCCAAGAACACATAATGGGGACAGAATAGTCTCTTCCAGAAATGGTGTTGTGAAAACCAGATGTCCATATGCAAAAGAATTAAACCGGATTCCTGTCTCACACTGTATGCAATACCTCAACATAAAAACTCAACTCAAAATAGAGTAAAGACTTGACTGTAAGACCCAAAGCTGTAAAATCCCTAGAAGAAAAGTTAAGGGGTAAGCTCCTTGACCTTGGTCTAGGTGATAATTTTTTTTTGGATTTGACAGCAAAGCAAAGGCAACAAAAACAAAAATAAACAATTGGGATAACATCAAATTCAAAAGTTTCTCCACAGCAAAGAATCCATCATCAAAATGAAAGGGCAACCTATGGAATGGGAGAAAGTATTTGCAAACCACATATCCCATAAGGGGTCAATACCCAAAATATAAAAGAAACTCACATAACTCAGTAGCAAGAAAACCCCCCAGGAATAATCCCATTTAAAAATGAGCAGAGAACCTGAGTAGACATGTTTCCAAAGAAGACATACAGATGGCCAACAGGTATATGAAAAGGTGCTCAATATCACTACAATCATCAGAGAAATGCATATAAAAACCATAATGAGATATCACCTCATATATCTTAGAATGGCTATTACCCAAAAGATAAGAGATAACCAGCGATGCTGAGGATGCAGAGAAAAAGGAATCTTGTACACTGTTGGTGAGGTCTGCTACAGCCACTTTGGAAAACAGCATGGAGGTTCCTCAAGAACTTAAAAGTAGGACTACCATATGATCCAGCAATACCACTGCTGGGTATTTATCTATGCAGAGGAACTGAAATCATTATCTTACAGAGATAATTGTATTCCCATGTTCATTGCAGGCTATTGACAATAGCCAAGGTATGGAAACAATGTGTTTGTTGACAGATGAATCGATAAAGAAATGTGGTATATATACACAAAGAAATATTCCTCAACCTTAAACAAAGAAAGAACGGGGCTGGCTGAGTGGCTTAGTTGGTTAAGAGCTCGCTCAAGAGTGCGTGCTCTGAGAATAGGGTTGCCGGTTCAATTCCCAGCCCCAGCTGAGCTGCTGCTGAGCTGCCAACAGGTGGCAGGATGGCTCAGCTAAAAAAAAAAAAAAAAAAAAAAAAAAGGAAAGAAAGAAATCCTGCCATTGGAGACAACATGGATGAAACTGGAGCATTATGTTAAGTGAAATAAGCCAGACAGAGAAAGCCAAATGTTTAATGATATCACTTATATACGAAATCTAAAAAAAAGTCAAATTGATAGAAACAGAGAGTAAAATAGTGGTTGACAGCAGCTGGTGGGTGGTTTAAATGGGGAGAGGTTGGTGAAAGGGTACAAACTTTCAGTTTTAAGATTAATAAGATCTGAAGATCTAACGTATAACACGGTGACTCTAGTTGGTACTACTGTATTATATAATTAAATTTGTTAAGAGAGAACTTGTGTTCTCACCAAAAGAAGAACCTAACTATGTGAGTTAGTGGGTATTAACTTGATTGTGGGAATCCTGTCACAATGTATAGACATATACCAAATCATCACATTGTATACTTTATATATATATATTACAATTTGTCAATATTATCTCAGTAAAGCTGAAAAAATGACTGGAGTCAAAGAAAAATAATTATGAATGGTAACTAAGAAATGTAAATGATGATATGATGTGTGTTAAATATATTAGTGTTCAAATATTGATATATGTCCATGACAGGATGAATGGCTAGAAGGATAAATAAACACATGATTTGAAGAGATGGGGGGGGAGGAGAAAGAGAGAGAGAGAGAGAGAGAGAGAGAGAGAGAGAGAGAGAGAAACTGATACTTTCATTGCAAAATACAATAGTCAGAATAAATATCCCCCAAGTGGCAGAGCATCAGCAAATATGGCCTCTGGCACAGTCTTAGATAATATAACATTTGTCTATAGTGGTTACAAAATAGTAAATGTAAAGTCAACATGCATAAAAGCATGCTCCTTGGAACACGATGCAGGATAACACTGGCCGAGAATCTAGGGTAGGGCTGGCCCACAATTCCCTCTTCGAAGAGAGGAAACAGAATGTTTAAAATGACAGAAAATAAATAAATAAAAATAAAATGACAGTAATCACAATGAAGATTGCAAAACAATGAGCCAAGATAAAAATACTGCATGCAATAAAATGTTCAGAATCTGTCCGTTTCCAGACTGTCCTGCTGGGTGCTGGGAGGGAAGAGCACCACTCTGAAACAATAGCACCACGTTTACTACATCCTGATTCCATTTAAAATTACTATGGAAGACAGGTGGCAGGATGGCTTAGCTAAAAAATAAAAAATAAATTACTATGGAAGATTTATAATAAAATCCTGACTCAGCAACATTGTTGAATAAAATATTTTTACTCCTAACTTTATGGGTTAGTTTTTTTTCATGTTTTAGGCCTTAGTTTCCACAAAATATTTGGGTGTTCTACCAAACTGCTATCTGTGGAAACAAAGAAAATGTCCTTATATGAAATTACGAGTTATTGTGCTCATTATTTATCACTTTATATTTTTCATGCTTTTTCACTTATACATTTCAAAGTTTCTTTCAATACTTATTGAAAGGCTTTTTAATGTCTGTTATTGCAGAAAAGGTGAACATTCATAATATATAAAACACATAAATTTATTATCCTAATTTTGTAAAAAATTGTTTAAATGTCTGAAATATCACCATTATTGATTTTTGTGCATGTGTACATGTAAATACAATTCTACATGAGAAAAAATGTCTGGAAGAAGTAATGAGTGTGAATGGTGTTTATCTTTGGACAATGGAAGTCTGAGTGATTGTTAAACTTCTTTATAATATTCTATCTTTTCCAGGTTCCTGGAATAATCATGTATTATCAATAAAGAACATTAAAGTTTTAAAACTAATAAATCATTTGTGATATATTTAAGGGAGACTCAATGACTCTACTTTATCTCCAACACTAACCTTAGCTTATAAGACCCTATGATTTGAGACTAGTAAGAATTAATTGATCTGGCATAGGGCAGGGGCAGGTAGGGCAGAGCACAGCAAAACAGAGCTAGTACCAGTATTCAAGGTCCCACTATTATGCAGAATTGTATATTAATCTTCCAAAGACTGACGTACAGCTGCCTTCCTACAAATTGTCCATATAAATACTGACTGTTTAATTAATTGGTCCAACCCAATTCTTCAGCACATCTGCCCACCTCTCCCGCTAACACACAAAACCACCATCAACAGTAGCACCACCGTTTTACCACCACTGCCGCAACCTGAGGATTTCAACCTCCACTCTCATCCTACAGAGAAGAAAACTG
This sequence comes from Aselliscus stoliczkanus, assembly GCA_033961575.1. NCBI lineage: Eukaryota > Metazoa > Chordata > Mammalia > Chiroptera > Hipposideridae > Aselliscus > Aselliscus stoliczkanus. Next base: position 85,780,257 of record CM066740.1, on the reverse strand, counting down.
AGACCCTCTAAAGGGAACCGACTTTCCCAAGGCCAGCACATACAGAAGAGGCAAGAAAAAGTTAACTCTTAAACTCAGATCTTGAATCCAAGCCACTGTACCACACTCTCCAAGAGCCCTTATGTCATTTGGTTTCATTCTTATCATCATCATATCACCAGTTCCATGCCTTAGACACCCTTTCATTTCCAAGACCATAACCAAAATCGGAGCCCTAATATTCTCTCCTTCCCAAATCCCAGCTACTGTATGAGGAGTAAAGAGGGTCTGCAGTGGAAAGGGTGATGCATGAAAGTAGCATTAGTGTCTGTATTAATTACTATTATTAGTTAGTATTAATATTAATCCCTCACATGAATTTTGGGAGTTAGTGATTAGGACAACAGCTGGTTGTCATTAGGACTCATGACTAGCCTATTCCAAATTCCCAGGTTCTGACCCCACAGAATCCCCTAAGTTCATGGGCACCATCCACAGATGTCAAGTTGAAGCAAAAGAAAAGAGCGTTCTTTGAAGCACTGGCAATTTCTCTTCTCAGGGCTGGGTTATTGGCTGCTGCAGGCCTGGGCTGGCCAGGAGAAACCAAGATGGGAACCGTGCTGGCCCATCAAATATAATGCTGTCAAGCAAGTACAAGGCCCAAGAAACCCCGTGCTGTGAGACAAAGAGTCAAAGACAGCAACCACAGGAGGGAAAAGACCAGCAGACTCCTTCTTGGGGAACCAGTGCACTTTCGGTGTGTCTACAAGACCGAAGGACCTAAGCAAATGGTGGAGTCCAAAGTGTAAACTAGGCCAAGAACTAGAAATAGAGAGCATAGTTATGCAGAGGCAAACATCTCAAGGTTTAGTTTAGTTACCCTAGTGTGTATGCTATGGATTTAGGACAGAGGCTGACTACCCTGAGCTCTGTGGTTTTAAGGTTCTTCCTGACATAAAAAAACTAGATGTTCTACATATTTCCTCTGAGGAGACCTTGGGGTTCTAAAATGTTGTCCCACAAAGCAACTGCTGAGCTGCCCCCAATAAGGACTTCACATTCATTAGAGCCACGGCGCTCCGCAATGTCTCTCTCCTTCACTGCTCTAGTAAGAAAAAATAGTAATTTAAGACATTATAAAGTTTATGATTCTTTCACCCATCAGCACCTGTAAATAACTTTAATTCACTGTGTCTCAATGATTCTTCCTCACGAAGCGTTCATCGCCCCCTCATGATCTGAGTCTAAAAAGGGTTTTCTCAGTCTAGAGCAGATAGATCTTGTGCACCTATGCTCATAGCAGCATTATTTATTATTAGCCAAAAGGTGGAAGCAACTCAATGGCCATCAACAGAAGAGTAGATAAACTAAATGTGGTCTACACATACAATGAAATATTATTCTGCCTTCAGAAAGAAGGAAATTCTGACACCTGCTACAACATGGATGAACCTTGAAGACGTTATACTAAGGGAAAGAAGTCAGTCACAAAAAAGATAAATATTGTATGATTCTACTTGCATGAGGTACCTAGAGTGGTCAAATTCATAGAGACAGAAAGTACAATAGATCAGTAGTTGTCAGGGTCTGGGAGGAGATGCAGAAATAAGGACAGTTTTCAGTGGGAGGAGGAAGCATTCTAGAAATGGATGGTGGTATTGGCCGCATAACAACGTGAATGCACTTAATACCACAGAACTATACAATTTAAAAAGGCTAAAACGGTCATTTTACGTGTGATTTTACTACAATAAATAAAAAAGCATTTTCTCAAAGAATATTTTCTTGACCCACTGTATCATCTTAATCTTTTAATTACATGCTTCAATTTCAGACATTGTTCTCCGTCTGCTAGAAAAGTATGTTACTCTTTTACAGAACAAAGACTGTATCATCATCAGGCCCCACATCGCCCACATAGAGGGCACTCAGGAAATATTTGTTGAATGAATGAGCTCCGTTGCTTTTCCTTTTTAAAATAATTCTTATGTGTCACCCTACTACAAGTTGCATTACTGACATATTTGGTTACAGATGCCTTCGGTATTGGGTAATTTGAGGAGAATGGGCTAGCAAGGCTTTATGTGAATGCTGTGATAACAGGAGCAGGAATGTGTGTCTCGCTCAGAAATGTTGAGAAGGAACAAGCAGGTGGTGCATACACAGATGTTTGCAGTCTGACTGGCCCAAGCCCTGAAAGTCTGATATTGTTACTAAAGGTTAGGGATGATCTTCCCTAAAACTAACAGACTAGTAAAAACTCAACTACAATAATACATGTAACAAAAAATTCCAAACACAGGTAAACTATGTTATTGACTCACATGATACAGTCATTGGCTTTAACTTGAGAAGTGCAGCTCTCCCCGTAGCTTCCTTATAGATTTCTCTATTACTATACAGAGAAGTTAGAATGGAAATGTTCTCTAACTCTGAATATTTGGACCAGCTGTTTTCTTTCTCCATTGGAAACTTTCCAGAAATAAGGACAAGAATCGCCTTGTATCTGATCCCTACAGGACTGAATGGATGGTACTTTTGGGGCAGACTCAAATTGCAGTGCTCCCAAAGAGTTTGTCAGTAGGGTAGGAACCCGCCAAAAAGTAAAGTCCTAATCCCTTATTTTATGAAAATGGTAGACTCAGAAATCCATCTTGATCTCAAAAACTATTGCACTTGAGTTCTGATGTAAGAAGTATAATAATTTAATGACACTGAATAGGTTCACATTTTTTAAAAAAATCACTTTGAGCAAACTAGAAAATGAATAGTATTAAGCAAGTATTGTATCTTAAGTAGTTTATTCAACCTCTTATAAAAAAATGGTGTAATTTTACAGCAGGGAAACTAAAAGTCCTCAAAAAAGCTGCCACTGCCCATAGTTGTCTGCCACCCCGGCCTTGGGTTTCTGTCACAAAGCACAGGACAACATTATTTATAGCTAAAAAAATATGTCAGTTAGCTCAGCTTACTCAAGTTCAAAATGCATCTAGCTGCCGACTGCTAGAGCCCAGTTTCAAAAGCTTTTATCTGCCACCAATAGGTCAACCATCTAAACAAGTGGACCTTAGATTCACTGCAAGCGTGTCACAGAGGCCAACCCAAGAGCAGCCATCGGAAGTCACATCCTGGTTCACTCCCTGCTTCACAGCTCTGATCTGATGTCAAAGGTTCAATCTCCCTCACAAGTCTTCTCCCACACAAGCCCTTGTTCTTGTGGCTTTTTTTTTCTTTTTTTAATCTCAAGACTATCCCCTTCACCTGAGTGAATCACACAAGAATGGCCAGAGATACAGGCCAAAAGTCTACAGGAATTCAGAAAAGGCCATCAGTGATGTTAAGAGATGCCAAAACCAAACAAACTATTATGAAAGATAGATGGAAAACCCAATATCACGTACCTGAGACTTCAACATTATATATAGATCATGCTATAGACAACTGCGCTTGATTAATTTCCAAGTTAGAATTCTCTCACTACCTGGGCCAAATATAAACTATTAGTACTTGCTCAATGGTCACTTTAGCTCATCACTGTTTCATATTCCTCTAACTGGTTTATGTATATTATATGGTAGATTTGTTGAAGGTTTAGATCCTACTTTCATATCCCCATTGCACTGAGCAGAAAGATATGTACCTAGATCTCCATGTCTAGATGTTCAATAAATTCTTGTTAAAATGCAAAAAAGGAATGGAAGCAATTCCTTCTAATAACAACTATAACAAATATGCAGCCTGGGTGTTACATCAGTGAACCAGCCTAAATCTCTGCAGTGTTTGAATTTATAAGAGAACGTCAATCAATAACCCAGCTTCCGGCAGCCATCGCTACCTCTACAGGCATACAAACAATGAATTTTTGCATTAATAGAGTATCTAGTTAATAATAAAATAATTCATTCATGTGCTCAACAAATATCTTTTTTTTTGTTTTTTTTTGTTTTTGTTTTTGAGCGCAGTGTCACTGGCCCTCATATGTGGGACGGAACCGGGGCTGCTGGCTTCCCAAGCCAGTGCTTAACCACCGCGCCACTTGGCCGGCCCTGTGCTCAGCAAATACTTATTGAGTGTCAACCACTTGCCAGTAGGGAACAAAGACACCCCCACAAAAAGCCTTGGAGTTTTCATTAGAGTGAAGGAAACAAATGATACAAAATATAAATAAATAAAATAGATCATGAGAATGCTAAGGAAAAAAGCAGGACAGGGACTAATAACATGGAAAATTGCAACTTAGAGTGGCAATGACAATGCCTGAAGGAAGTGAGAGCGTGGGCCATGCCAATATCCGGGGAAGAGCACGCCAACCAGAGAAGTCACCAAATGCAAAGTCCCTGAGGAAGACGTAAGCTGGGCGTAGTCAGGGATACAGCGGGAGCGGCAGTGGCAGGAGCAATGAGACAGGCACGAGGTGGACAAGCAGGAGACAACTTCAGCGATACGGGGTGGAAGACAAACTCACAGCGAGCATTTCAGTTCAGCATCCAAACTTAGAAGTTTACCCTAGGTCGAAATGCAGAGATGTGACATGATAGGACTTATATTTTTGAAGAATCCTGCTAGCTGCTGTGTTAAATATAGACCAAAGACAAACGAGAGTGGAAGCTACAAAACCATTGCAAAAATCTAAGCAGAGCTAAGAGGAGCCTGCACCAGCCTAAACCTAATTTTTTTCAAACCCTTACATGGAGGGTTGGCTTTCAGCAGATTGCAGTGAAGGAGGTGCTTGCTACATACGAACCCCCACCCAGAGGCAGGTTATCTAAAAATGTCTTAGCAGCAGCTTAAATGGTTTAGCAACTGAGTTGATGAGTGATTGTATGTGGGTGGAAAAAAGTTTTGTCCAGAGCAACTGGAAGAACCGAGTTGCCACCAGTGAAACAGGAAAACAGTGAGAGAGGCATGTTGAAACAGGAAAATATCAATTCAGTTTTGATATGTAAAGTTTGAAATGCTGATTACACAGCCATACGGACATTTCAAGAACAGAGAATATATATATGTAGCTCAGAGAAATACAGTCTGAAGTTCAGACCACTTAGATCAAGCTCTCTAGAAGGAGAGCCTGTGGTGGAGATAATTGCACAAGTGATTTTTTTTTTTTTTTTGAGGACTTGCTTTCAGGAGAAACCTGTGGGGAATTAAGAGACATAAGATAAGGCAGGGGAAGAAGCTAGACAAAGAAAAGAAAAAAAAGTGGTCTGGGGATTCATCTAGGCTCATTTTGATACTATGGGGAGACCTGGAGTGTAGACTGCTAGACACTTGGACGCCTAAATTCTGTCAAATCTTTAGCAACAAAGGCAACTCTTTCCTCCCTTATCTGAGGGGACCGGTCACCTGCCCTTCAGAGCCTGTAATGGTTCCCTTCTAGTAGTTTCATGGCAAAGGCATTGCTGACCCTACCAAGAACCCACCACACCTCCTCTCATTTCTTTTAGACCTACAACCAGACTCAAGTCCCAGGAGACCCAAGAGAGTAAGACACAAATTGTGACCCATGAGAAGGTGTGATACACACCAAAATCCTAGAGGGGGGTTGCTGGATCAAATGGTGCTTACGTTATTAAATGTGGTAAGTATTGCCCAATTGCCCTCTATCGAGATTGTACAATTTCTACTCCCATCAACAATGTGTAAGCGAGCGTGTTTCCCCAATAACTTGGCAGGAGACTGTTGTCAAATTGTAGAAGTTTTGCCAAATGGATAGCTTTAAAAAAGTGGTACCTCAGTATCACTTTAATTTTCATGTTTCTTATTATAAATTAGGTTCATTATCTTTCCTATGATTAAGACCCATTTGCATTTCCTTTTCCGTGAATGACATATTCATATTATTTGCCTTTTCTCTTTTCCTTTTGGGTTGCGATCTTTTTCCTATCATTTCTAAAAGTTCTTCATGATTCGAAATTACGCTGTCGTTATGAATACAGATATTCTTGCCAGCTTGTTACATTATTTGTAAATTTCTCATGGATTTTTACTGTGCAGAATGCTTTATTTTAATTGATCAATCTATTCTTTTATGGGCTTAAAATATTTTCTACACCTACCCCATGGTTTTAAAAGAATCCTCATCCTCCTATTTTTTTCCAGTAATTGCCTTGTTTCTTTTATAACATGTAAAGACTATATTTGATCCATTTGAACTTTATACTGGTATATCATGTGAGGTATGCCAGCACCTTATTTTTTTTTCAGATGGCCCTCCTGTTATCTCAATATCAGTTATTGAATGATCCATTTTTTCTGATCTAAAATGTTGTTTTTATTTATACTGAATATATACTAAATTCCCATATTATATGTATTTATTCACTTTCTGGACTCCCTGTTCTACTGGGGTATAGTCACACATGCTTTTTAAATTTTGAGGTTCATACTATAGTTTAGTGTATGCTAGACCTTGTGTACCTTCGCTGTTTTCTTTTTTAGCTTCCTTCAATCTACATAATAACCTTAGAATACGTTAGTCTTATTTTTATAAGTTTAAAAAGAGGACAGCGCTGGCCTCGGAAGCCAGCGGCCCCGGTTCGGTCCCACATGTGAGGGCCAGTGACACTGCCCTCAAAAAAAAAAAAGAGGACAAACAGTAGCTATGAATTTACAGTAAAGGTTGTTTTAAGCTACTACATGTCAGGAAAATCTGCTATATAGCAAAAATAACTAATAAGTGTATAGTAAGGGAATTTTGCATTTCAGAGGGAAACCTCTTTTTCTGCAAAAACTATATTTTGCTGGAATTTTAGCTCTGCCCCCACTGGGTTCTCTGATTTCTCTTCAAATTTGTACTTTTCACCTTCTCTTTGGAATCTACCCCCTCTCCTCTGTGATTGGCAATGATTTCGCATAATTTGAAATTGGGGGATGATCTGTTTCTTAGCTTCACCGAAAATGGAGTTTTCAGAGTCTCTTTCAACTTTCTTGTTGCTTCTATATGATTTCCAGGCAAAGAAAGAGGAAACTATTGGCTTAGGCTGCAGTGTTTAAAGCAGAAGTCTTATTGTGATTTTAATTTGTGGTTCCCTGATTACCAGGGATGATAAGCTTCTTTTCACATTTGCTGGGCCATCTGTATTATCTGTTTTTCTCATTTAACCACCATTCTAGTAGTTTGCTTGTATTTTTCTTGACCTGTAGAAACTCTGCATATTAGAGATGCTAACTTTTACCTATTAAAAATGTTTGTAGGGCCGGCCGAGTGGCATGGTGGTTAAGCGCTGGCTTGGGAAGCCAGTGGCCCCGGTTCGGGTCCCACATATGAGGGACAGTGACACTGCCAGAAAGAAAGAAAGAAAGAAAAGAAAGAAAAGAAAGAAAGAAAGAAAGAAAGAAAGAAAGAAAGAAAGAAAGAAAGAAAGAAAGAAAGAAAGAAAAGGACTTCAATGATGCTTATATTTATAGCTTTCCATTAAAAAAAAGTTTTAAATCTTCTCTAGTCAAATTTGCCAACGATTTCCATTATGACTAGATATTTCAAGTCTTGCTCAAAAAGGCCTAAGAAAATAGGGTTCTCTGGTTTGTGGGAGCTGAAGGGTATGTACATATGCTACCAGGGTATCCAAACAGGTGGGGCGAGAATAGTCAGCATTCATGTACAACTGAAAGGCAGTATTTTATGAAATGAAATATATGAAACATTGAATTATTTTAAAGAGGAGAGGGGCTTTTAAAAATTAAATGACATTTCAATTACAGGTCATCTGTCTTTAGAATTTATCTGGAATTTATGCTAAAGTGTTGGCTCTCACTTTATTTTTTGTTTTTCCACTTGTAGTACCAATGTGTACTTAACTGTTCCTACATCAATACCACCCTGTTTAACATCCTAGAGCACTAAGCCAGCCCAGGTCTCTTATTGCCTGGCCATGAGGCTTTGCTGAGAGCCCCCTCAGCCTCTGCCCACTCTGCAGTATTGTTTTAAGAATTAAGTACACAAAGGACTTAAGGAAATGAATTGTTTAGCCCCATGCCTCACACAAACTAGGCATTCATAAACGACTATTATTAATACTATCATAAAGCATGATGAAATTAGACTACAGGCAAAAATAAATGATAGTACTAAGCCACTCAGTATTTTTAAACTACAATAAACCCTGCTTCTCTTTTATTTTGCCATGCATTCAAGCTCCAGGAGGCCTTGTCCCTCGTGGGAAGATCATTCCAATTCTGTTCTGTTCTCTTAGGCTAAGGATATGAAGAGGGGAAGGAGAAGAGAAGCTTATAGAAGGTTCTCTGGAAGGGGAGACACAGTCAGGAACAAAGAGGAAGAAGTGGCCATTCACTTCCATTCCCACAGGAAGGAGCTAAAAGCCGGTTGCTCACGGTTGCTTAGCAACACGGAAGGGTTCCAGAAAGAAGAAAGTCAAGGCATGGCAAAATCAGGCAAATGTTACTCTCACTTACCCATCTATTATTATTTCCACACTGTGCATAAGTCAAAGAGAAACCAAATATAAGATTGACCTCCAAAAATAAGCCGGCTAGACAGTCAAGGGAATACAGATCAAACGTGAGCATAAAAATGCAGTAAGTAGACAAATATACCGACAAAAGGACACGTGCTCACAGCTGGGTTCCAGGTGCAATAGACTCTTTCTGTTCAATGTAGCAAGTGTTTGAATGTGCCTCAGGGGACACACAGGAGAATAAAAGGCAGCCCATGCCTCTGGGAACTTTAAAATCTACTAGGGAGAATAAACCAAGTATGCAGATATGTCACTACAAGGCAGGGTTCATGTCACAGCAGAGAAACACCCCATTTATATGGCCTCAAAGGTGGGAGAGATCAGAGGGGTGGAGGGGCATCCAGAAAAGCTCCCTGAAGAGGAACTCCCATAGAAACACATTTCAACAGGATGGGTAGCAGAAGAGGGGTGCAAGAGGGGGAGGGTGCTATGGGCAAGTGACTAATTAGAAGGACGAATGCTTGAAGGGGGCGTAAGAGAGCAGAGGGGATATTTTTGTTTTGTTTTTTGTTTTTTTTGAGGGCAGTGTCATTGGCCCTCATATGTGGGACCCGAACCGGGGTCGCTGGCTTCCCAAGCCAGCGCTTAACCACTGTGCCACTCGGCCAGCCCTCAGAGGGGATATTTTTCAGGAAAGAAGTTAAAAGGCACATTTATTGAAGACAGGAGGACAATAAAGAGGGGAATGTCAAAGATGCGTGTAGAAATGGGACCTCATGATTGAGCAGGGGATAGAGAGGCACAAGAGTGTGGAGCTAGGAGCATACACCGTGAGCCTTGAAGAGCCAAAAGCAGGAACTTGTCTTCTAGTACAGAAGGGAGTAGAAGGGAAAAGAGGAAAGAGGCGGAGAGATTTTAAAGCGAAGAGAGGGAAGCCTAAGGATCTCAGTTTGAATAGTTCAAGACGTCAGTGAGCTTAAGGGAGGTTTGAGAAGATCTGTGACAGGCAGAAAAGCAGCCTACGCTCTTCACCAGCCCAAGCCTTTTTCTTAAATCTCAAGGGTCAGACAGATGTAGAGGAAACTCTCCATGTCAAAATTTCAGTGAGTCCCAAGGTCAACATAAAAGAAGTCACATCTGGGTTGTAAATGTTAAGATCACACGTGGACCTTAACATTTACAAAACTGACTAACAGGCTGGGCTATTGTGGAGAACATAAACCGCATATAAATCATAAAGCCCTAGCATTCAGAGGGCTCTCAAAAGGTCACTTGCAGATATACAAATACCAGGTAACACACATGGCCACACGCACACACACATATTACACCACACCCTGTGAACAGAAGTCAGATTCCAGGAACTCTTGCATGGAAAGTCAGAGTGCTTCGCTGCAGAAGAGGTCTGGAAAACGGTTAAGTGATAAAAAGGGAAAGGGTCTTTACAGGATGAAGCCAGAGGACAGCAGAGGCTCCAAAAATCTTCTCCAGTCTGATCCAAAGGATAAAAATTGCATGTGTCATGATCCTTGCATCCAGTTTCTAGAAGGGTCATTTTAAACACCAAGAGACTAATCACAGCAAAGTAAAAGTTTCCTGATTCTTGGCAACATCAAGTCCCACAGGGAACACGGCTGTGTCAGCCACACGCTTGCTGAGAGTATATCAGTGAGGCTAGCCCCGATCTCAGCACCTTTGAAATCCTATTTCATTGGAGTGACTTTCCTCATCATGAAATGTGGCAGAGATTTAAAGAAGCAGTGTCCCGCCATGCCCAGCCTGTGCATTTATCTCTGGGGTTTTTTGTCAATTGCGATTCAAGATGCCCCACGTGGTAAAAAGCAGCCCCTTACCAGCACAGCTCTCAGCCTGGGGTTGCTCATGAGCAGAATGATGGGGTGGACCGCTGTGCACATATAAATGCCTGCCTGCCACACCCAGTACTTCAATTTCTGAGATGGGAAAACACCTGCAGCGTTGAGCATCAGTGACAGAAAAGAGGAGGTGAAGAGGATGGTAAAGGAGGTGACAGCCAGGAGAGCTTTGATGTGTGCCTGACAACTGGGGTCATGAGAGCCAGAGATGGACAGGAAGGTCTTCTTAGTGTGTTTTCCCAGAGATGTGATGAGCAAAACCATGCCAATGAGGAAGACCGTGATAGTGACTGTCCAGGTGACAATTTTCAGAGGGAAGAATTAGAACTTCTCATATGTTCTCCTGACAGTATCCCCAGTGACATTCCAAGATATAGTTCTGATAAATGCTTTGGTTGCCTATGCAAAATAAGATGGTGCTCAAGCTGGAGAACCCCACCGAGCTGAGCAGCGTCCATGGAACCAAGCCAGACACCTTCCGCTTTAGCCGGAGGTAGACAGGGTGCGTGAGGGTGGCAATTTTGACGCAATAGAAGATACTCAGCCAGCTGGAAAACCATAAGGTGGCAGCATTCCAGAAGTCCCACTGGAAAGCTAGGAGCTGGAGTACAGGGTTGTATGGGAAGGCCTTTGGATACAGGAAGACATAAGTGCTTTTACTGATCACCACCTATTGCAGACAGAGAGGTCCCCAAGCTGACCAATAACTGATCGCAAGGTGACAACGTCCTGTGTAGCCACCACTCCATGCCCAGTGCTGCAGTGATGAAGCCGTTGCCTGCCATTGCCACCAGGCACAAAAGGAATAAAATGATGGCCAAAATGATGGCTCTCTTATCCATCACTGGAAGTCCTGGAACCATGTTGTCCCCATTCATCTCTCCTGTGGACAAGGTGAGTCCCAAGACTTCAAGGTCTCTCCCTGTATGGCTGCTTTGGAAGGTCTTAGATGACGCTTGTCCCTCCAGCTGTCCCCAATGCAGAGGATAGAATAGAGGACGTGAGCGATCTGAGGGGGGCAGAGAGGTTCTTCTCAGAATAGATGCAAATATTGCTCAGGCTCAGTTTCAGAAGTCCTCATGCCTGCCCATGAATTTGCCTGCCCTTTCTCTGCCTACTTACTGCCTCTGTCAACATTGGTGTGGATAATATATCAGGCCCTTGCATTCAGCATCCCTTACACAGCAGTTTATATTTCTCAAAGCTGACACTTACGACATGACCGCATATCTACTGGCAGCTCCTAGAGACAGTCACAGCTCACATCCATTGGCTGACTGTTTTGTGCCAGCCATTGTTCTAAATATTCTCATTCTCTTCAGTTCTCACAACAACCCTAGGAAGTAGGTGCTTTCAGAACACCCGCCTTGAGAGACAGAGACAAAACTGAGCAAACCCTCTACCGAAAGAGGTTAATTCAAATTCTATTGCTTGTGGTGACCGCCATCATCAAATAGAACATAGGAGGCAATTATATAGAACCAGGCAGGTGAATTTTCTTCTTTTTTACATTTGCTAAGCAGTGACTTTTAAAGTGACATTTCACAGAGGAAATTCAACCAGGATAGCAATAAAACCAATGGGATGTGGCAGGAAGAACCCTGAACGAGGAGTCGAGACAAGCCTTCATCCAAGTTCCACCCTCGCTGTGAATTATTGGGTATGCCAGTAAGCCCCTGGTTCCTCCGTTTCTCCACCTTTAAGATGTGAAACGTATCAACTGTTTTAACTCACAGGATTAGACTAGAATCTAAGATTAGAATCTCAGTTTTTAGAGTGAAATAAGACATTAAAATAACTTTATAGATGAAAGAAATGAGGCCTCAGATTATCGATTAACACTCCCATCTGAAGTACCATTTACACGGAGGGAAGACCAAGTCCCAGATTGATTCCAGGACCAGAGATCTTGCCAGTCGGCAACATAGCTCACTCCCATCTTCTTCATCCCTGGCTGAAGTCAGGAGATCAGGTTTCAAGTGTGGTCACAGTAACTACCTATGGTTCTTCGGGCTAGTCACCGAACCTCTCTGAGCCCCTCTTTCCTTAACTAAAAATATACGGGTCACAAACAAATGTGATTCTAAGTAGACAGATAAGTAGGTAGGTAAGTGAACTTTGGAAACTACAAACCTCTGCACATGTGTAAGAAGTAACTAAGGTGATGACGACAATTGTTGGTATAATGACTATCTTTTCTTCCATCCATCCTTAGAGTCACAAGCAGTCCAAGAAGGATTCAAGAGAGCATCAGGGAACCAAATATGAGACCATCTCCTTTAACCAGAGGGAGGCAGAGGAAGTCACATTTTCCATAGGAACGAGGTTCAAAGAGATAAATAAATAAATAAATAAATAAATAAATAAATAAATAAATAAAATCACCAATGAGGCGAGCGCTTCCTTACCCAGGTGAGTGCAAGGAAGTTAATGTGTCATAGGGAGACAGGCCAGCAGAAATAGTTCTGGGTCAAACGTGGCCATATTGAAAGCTCAGGATCAAGTCACACGAGAGTGAGGAAGTATCGCAGAGTACACTCACCTCCTGACTAGCACCCTATCCTGTCAGTGCCATGCACAGGGCCCTACAAAAAGAGAACAGAGCTCAGAACATGCAGCACCTCTTTCCATTTCCCTGTCCAGCTGGGACCAAGGGCCAGGCAGACGTGTTCATCCAACACAGAAGCTGAGGTCTAATGAACACTGTGTTCCTGGAGAAATGAAAGGAGGCAAACTATGGTAACTCAGCCACTCTGCCTTTCCTGATACAAATCTCCAGGGGATCGAATCTCCAACACTCTCTTCCCTGCCCTTGTTCCTCCGGATGACATCTGGCTATTTCCTGCTGGAACCTGGAGCAACGGAGCAAACCCTGGGCTCATAGCTCTGGAGTCCAGCCAGCCACAAAACCATGGAAAACTCATCTTCTCCCGTCCACCTCCTGCATACATGCTCCATGGCTCATACGATGAGAAAATGTGAGGTTAATCCTCAGTTCATTTAACAACCATCTATTAAGCATCTCCTGTAAGTCCTAGTGACCCTGTGAAAGGCATTGGGGCTACACCAGTGAACCAGGGATGTGCCCTCAGGGTGCTTTCCTGCACTAATCATAAACCACAAACATTTCCTGGGCATCAACTCTGTGCAGATTAAGTGAATCCCAAAGGGTGAATCATCATCTGTATTTCAAATATGCAATGGGTTTTTCGGAGATTCTTTCATTGTTTGTGCTTTGTATTTGTTGCATTTTGCTTTCTCATATTCAGATTATTCTTCTTACGGGGAGGCCAAGCCTGAGTATTTAAAAATTTGCACAGCTAATCTTTACAAGTGTTCATTAAAGTGGTAGAAGTAGGAATCCTAAGTAGATTCTCTATGTGGGACACACTGAACTCAGTACACTGTGTCTCATGGGGATTAAAAAAAAAAAAGGAAGGTTCCCAGGCTGTGGTTCTAAATGTTTTGTGTCATCCTAGTCCCACCCCAAGAATTCACTGGAGAGTTCAGTCACAGCAGCAGCAGCACCCCCTTCATTGTGAGACAACAAAAATGCTGTCTTGTATATCGGAAGGAAGGAGACACACCATCAGTAAAGGAAGCAGAAACGTGATTACATCTGGGGAATAAGTTTGGCTACAGGAGAGGATTCACATGAAGAAATGGAGGCATATTGGGCTAAGGAGAGTTCACAGAAAGCCTTGAAAGTCAGGATGAGATATTGGGTTGTAACTGGTCGACATGGAGCCGCCAAACATGTTGGGGCTCTTATGAGTTACAGCCCAGGGAAGGGCAGTTAAGAGCATCTACCAAATAAGCACTGCTGAGATAGGCCCATGAGACCCGGCATACTGCAAAGGCTCTGGAAATGCTACAGAACATGAGAGTCTCACTACCATCCCCTTCCCACCCAAGACATTCAGTCAAGTTCTGCAGTTCTGCACAAGGAAGAGGCAGCCTTCCAGGTGCTTCCAGCTGAGTGGGGGGGACAGAGGAGACAGACACCCCTGAGAAGGAACAGAGGAGACAGACACCCCTGACCAGGAATAGAGGAGACAGACACCCCCGATGCTCCTGCCTTCGCTGCCTCCACCCAACCCACTTATGGCTTGATCCTCAAGGTTCAGTCCATACAATGTATTACTGCGCTCCCTGTAGGAAGTCATCAGCTCACGAAGGTTGCTGCAAAAAAAAAAAAAAAAAAAAAAGGAAAAAGAAAAAGAAAAGAAAAACAAAACTGTCTTTAGCAACCAGCTTCCCAGTCTCTTCCATCCAGCACACCCTCTCGACTCTGGAAAATCCCCTGTGCTCCTCTTCAGCAATTTGGGAATCTCTTCTTTTAAAGCCTTAATCATCTTTTTCCAAATGGAAACGTGTCACCCTGTTAGCTTATCTCTGCTCCTCTCTTCCTCTGTCTCCTTGCCTAGCTCAGCCTTCAGCTCGCATAACAACATCACGTAAGGGGGCCTTAGCGTCCCAAGAATGCTAGGCAACCGATTATAAATGCAGTTATTTATTTGAACATTCTTTGTAACCTCTAGTCTAATCTGTTATTTATTTCTTTTCGCTAGCTCAAATGTATGAATCTCTCATAACCATGTCTAGTGCTTACCCCAATCTATTCTCATCTATTGGTCTCTGTACTTTACCTTAGTAAAAACAAAAACAAAATTATAAACATATATCCCACCATATGCTTTTAATTATATGCATGTGCTACTTTACTAATACATTATGTACATCATGAAACATACGTGAAAAAATAGGAATTAGAAGGATGAGATAAAAAATAAATAGAAATTGAGGTTGCCGTGCTTTTTTTTCCCACATCCAGTGAATCATTTTGAACATGCTCTGGGATGCAAATATCCCAATTTGGGGACTACCATCCTATGCACTGGCGTCCAGGGTCCACCTCCTGGGTGAGTGGACACGAAGAGTAGAATTGTTAAAATTAGTAACTGTAGCAAATTTCCTTTGTTTTCCTCCTCTATCCTTTGTTGGCCAAAAGCTAAAAGCATTTCTACATCAGACAATTCCTTTTAATTCAACATATGGCAAACACATAAGATCATGGACAGGACCTTCCTACAGTGGCACGAAATTCATATACGCCTTTAGCCTTCCTTGGGATCAAACTGAAAAAGCTCCGTGAATGGAATCAGACATAAGCAGGGCACAGAAGAAGGAGAAAGCAAAGATGGCAGAGAAAGGAAAAGAAGGACGTTCCAAATGGGCCAGGCAACCATAGGCTGGAGGGACGCTCACATGGATTGATGGGAGGGAGCTCTGCTGAGCTGAAGCAACACTGAGCTGAGAGTGGAGCAAGGAGGAGTAGCGCAGTTAATGCATGTGGGGTGGGGAAGGACAATCAAGGTTACCATTCAAAAAAATAACGACTCCAGGTTGACCCCAGAGACAACTGACATCCCTTACAGGTCCCTGCAAAGGGCGTATGTACTGAAATGATGCTTGGAGAATATTATTAGGTTTGCTCAGAGAGAATGAGAGAGGCCAATGAGGAAATGAGGCCACCGCCACCCTAGTTCAAGGTGGTGTGAGACGTACTAGGGAGTAAGAGCAGGGCGAGGAACAGAAGGAACAGAGAAGGATGGAGCCAGGATTCATGGGGCAAAGGAGTGGGAAAGAAAAAAAGACAGCATCCAAACCCCGTGCGTTTTGGCCACTCATGGGCTTGTCCATTGACAGTGGTTATTGACACGGATAACATGAGATGAACCGCCCTTTGCCTGGGGCTTTCCAAAGCCTCGTCTTCAGGGCTGCTTATCACCAGGGCTCTGGAGTGCAGACAGATGCGTCCACAAGTCTCTGTTTCCCAGGCCCCATGCCAGTGATTCTGGAAGGTTGTGGTTTTCACAGCACCAATAATCAAGGACAGGAAATATGATGTGCAGAAGATGAGGAAGAAGGCAAGTGATCTCAGGGCCACGGTGTGTGCCTGGGTGCGGGCATCACACAGCCCAGGCCTGTGGCTACTCATCTGTTCCAAGTGCTGGTGCAGTGAAAACACGAGCAAGAGGGCGGACACCAGGAACCGGAGACATGGAATCGATGTCCCAAGCACGACTTGAAGTAGGAAAAGGTTCTGTATTCTATTGGCCAGGGACCAGTTTCCATGGGAAACCTGGGACGCTGCACCAGAACTGTATTCCGGGCAGCTGGTGAGATGACTGTCAGACCAGGTATGATCAAGGAGCCCAGCACCAGCCTGGGCACTGAGTGAGAAATTCTCCACTTCAGCCAGAAGATGAGGTGAGAGGAATGAGATCTTCACACAGTAGAAGAGAGCAAGCCAGGCAGTTAGCCAAAAAGTGAGTGTGTTGATAAGGCCCAGGGGGATGTTGAAATAGTAAACTCTGGAACAAAACTCACAGGAGGTCAGGGGGGTGTTCAGGAGGGCGATCCCACGCAGGCAGAACCAGGAGGCAGCCATGCCCACACTCATGTCACCTGTGGGCAGTGTCAGGTCTCACACCCACTCCTTGCCAAGTACAGCGGCCATGAAGTCATTCTGCAACATTGCAGCCAATGGCTTCAGGAAGAAGGGTACTGTGAAGATCGACATAGGGGAGAAGGGCGTCTCCTCCAAGCAGGTTCTGCTCACACTTGGCTTCTACACCAGACTGCTGGGCCACATCCACAGGGAAAAAGCAGCCTCTCTGGCCAAGCCATTCGCTTTTGAGACCAGAGATCCAGAAAGCTCTCTCCCTGGGTTCATGCAAAAGCTTAGCTAACAACAAACACCCCCAGCCCCCAAGGATTTGAAAAGAGGATCCCTTGGCATGTAAATCATGCCCAGCTCAAGGACACCCTCTCTCTATTTGCATAACATGTATGTGCTTGTTCTTTATCAGAGCTAGATGCAGGAAAATGTTAATGGAGACTCCAGGGGTAATTGAAATATTCATATTTTGCACTTTATTTCTTACCTTACTATTTCTTTCCTAACTTTTCCTTAAAAGATGCCCTTTTCCGGGCTGGCCGAGTGACACGGTGGTTGGGGGCTGTCTTGAGAGGCCAGCAGCCCCAGTTCGGGTCCCACATATGAGAGCCAGTGACACTGCCCTCAAAAAAAAAAAAAAAAAGATGCCCTTTTCCTTGTTTTCTCCTCTAATCACAAAGCTTCCCTGATCCTTCATGTTCTGGGTTAATATTTTATTCAGTAGCTTTTATAAATTATATTAAGGACCACCTGCTGCACGGGTGGAGTAAGAATTCATCCATAGGCACAAGTTTTGGAAGCACTAAGAAAAAAGTTTGCTTTTCTCCTCCAATGATCTCTCACTCTGCCTAAAGTTTCACTAACAGGCGTCTCCAGTTAAATATGAATTTCCCTGATGTGTTAACATCAAGTCTGTTAGTTATTAACACCTTAGCTTCAAAGTGTTTGGCAAACCAAAATTAATCCTCTCCTAAGAAGGCTCTGAGGAAATGAGACTGGGTAGATAACGTCATAATGAGAAAAGGGGAAAGACAGATGGGAACTGGAGAGATCAGATCTCCAATGGACATCACAGTAGGTGCTGGGGAAGAGAGAGTGGGTGGTCTGGCAAGAGGAACTCAGAGCTCTGAACAAGCCCACAGGGAGGGCTGCTGTGTGTAGGATGAGCCACATTCTATAACGGTGCTTAAGATAACAACCAACCTGTTAGAACACCTTGCCATTTATGAAGCGATTGCACACATGCTACATTTTGCCTCCACCAGCAACCACACGAAGTGACACTGGTTCAGATCAGCCATCCCAGGCTCAGGGAGCCATGAGGAAAGACTCAACTAAAGTGGGTCATACAGGGCAAGGTTGCCTATGAACAAGTTAAAAAAAAAAGGAGGGGGGGAGGGAAGAGAGAGAGGAGGGTAGAAGAAAGCAGAGGTGCAGGTGGATTTGGAGAAGCAGGAAAGGGAGTCCTCTCTTCAGATGTCAAAGGTCTTAGGGTGACAGTCCTTCCCTGAAACCAGTCACAGTTAATGGCTTTGTCCCCACCCCAACTTTTTATGGTCTCACCCAAGATTCCACAGTTGAGAGGTCTATTGTGAAAGACAAATAAAAACAAGGATAAACATTTACAGTGGTGACCTCTGGAAAAAGAGGTCAGGCTACCTTTCAATATTGCATGTGCTTCATTTTTGGTGAACTCTTGAAAGGTTATCAAAGGGCAGATAACCCAATCTGATCACCAGTTTTGCAACATAGCTCCAGTGGCTTGGCTTACTCAGTTCTTTGCATGTTTTCCTCTGGCTTCTTCTTGAAGTCGGCAGCATTGGGTGCCTTTGGCATGTTTCACAACATTCTGGCTCTTCTTGGAATCCTTTGGCGAAAGGCCAGCTTCACGATGTCATCAAGAAGCAAGTTGAGGCCATGGCACGCACACCCTGTTGCGGCCACAGGTAAGCCGAGTTTTTCCTGTGTGCTCACAGGCAGCCTCCATGTGACTTGCATAGTCATCAAAGCAGACACTTTGCCCTAAACCGTCTTTCCCATGACTCTTCTTTTCCTACAGTTAGCTCTACCAAGCCAATGTCTTCTCCTGGTTCAGGATTCTTCCATAAGAAGGTTGAAAGAGGGGGCCCTTTCTCAGGGACATGTGCATCGATCTCTTGGGGCTCCCCCAGAAGACAGGTCCCATGTCCCATTCACAATCTGCCACAACAAGAGCAAAAGCACGGCAATGCTTGTAGTTGTTTTCAAGAGTCCTCCCGTATGCAACAGCTGTCACAATACTAGGTGTTCCTGGGCTGGCTCAGTGCCGCGGTGGTTAAGTGCTGGCTTGGGAAGCCGGCGGCCCCAGTTCAGGGCCCACATGTGAGGGCCAGTGACACTGACCTGAAAAAAAAAAAAAATACTAGGTGTTCCTCTCAGGAGCTGGGGTCACCTTTCTCTTTTCTAAAGATGTCTTGTGCCTGCAAATGAAGCCTATGGTCCCTTTGCTGTAGCACAAATGGTGACACTTTGTAGGGCGATGTCTGAGCCCTCGGTGAATTGATGCTGATGTCAAACTAGTTACAGGAGAAAGTGGGATTCCAAGTAGACAAGCCTGAAAACACCTATTTGTACTTCCTTCATTTTGGTTCTCCACATTAGTAAAGGATTTTGGAGGGACTCTGTTCATGCATTTGTTTCTGTTTTATTTTTTCTTATTACATTCGAAAAATGCATTGGGTCATATTAGCGACATGTAAAACTAAATATGTCATTTGACAGGGTTTGTAAATCTTGGTGTCCACACTTCACTGGACCTTTGGGTGAATGTGTGAATACAGAAGCTCCACCCCACCCTCAGTTTCACTTTCTATGGTTTAACCTGTGGTCAACCACGGTCTAAAAATATTAAATAGAAAATTTCAGAAGTAAACAATTCATAAGTTTTAAATTGTGTGCCATTTTGAGTAGTGTGATGAAATCCGGTCCCATTCTGCTCCATCCTGCCAGGGACATGAACCATCCCTTTGTCCAGCGTCAGCACCCTAAATATAGTACCCGCCCATAGTCATTTAGTAGCCATCTCAATTATTAGATTGACTGTCACAGTACCACAGTGCTGGTATTAAGTCATCCCTATTTTACTTAATAATGGCCCCAAAATGCAAGAGTAGTGACGCTGGCAATTTGGATATGCCAGAGAGAAGCCATAAAAATGTATGTATGGGGCCAGCCGAGTGGCGTGTTCGTTAAGAGTTGGGTTGGGACGCCAGCAGCCCCGGTTCAGATCCCACATATGAGGGCCAGTGACACTGCCCTCTACAGCTAAGATGGTGAACAACAGCTCCACCTGGAGCTGGGATGCTGTGAGTCCCCAGGACGGCATAGCTGCAGCCCCTGCTGCAGTGGACTGCCATAGGCTACAGTGAGTGGCTGGCAGCCAGCGTGAGCTGCCAAAAGCCACTGTGAGTGACCATCCAGAGGCCGGCGACCCATCTGCCTCACCCAAGAAGAGCGCAATGACGATACCATCATGGGCCAGTGAAGCAGCGTCCTCCACAACAAGACTGAAGAACAAAAGGACAGCAACTTGTCTGTTCCCCTTCCCTGGTTCCCCAACACTGTTCCCCTCCCCCAATTCCCCAATTTAAAGAAAAAAATATGTATGTATAGGAAGCCACATAGTATACCTAGAGTTTGGTACAATCTGCAATTTCAGTTATCTACTTGGGGTCCGGGAACTTACCCCCCATAGATAATGGGGGGCTATGGTACACCCACATTTTCCACAGTTTCATCAGGTAACTGATGGTCCGTGCCAAGGAAAAATAGAAGAGGAAGGAAATGACAATGTTTTTAATGGTAGACTGCACATAAATATAAATTAAATAATGCACAAATTTAATAATCATGTTCTTGCAGAACAAGCTCTAAATATGTATTTTTCTGGCCTACAGATCTCCTCTCAGTCATATATTCAGGTAAATAATTTTGGATAATTTATACTGGTAATCCAGGATAAAATAGAATTTTAGCTTTCTGAAAGTAAATTTGAGAGTTTCCAACAGTCTCAATTATCAAAAGGAGTGAGCACAGTTAAATATTGTTTAATATTCAGGTACATTTACATACTTTCCTTTCAAGTGGAAAACAACATTTTGAAGTTATTTTTATAATTATAAAGTTAGCCTGCAAGGTGGTCCAGCGTCCAATTTTATTGCAATTCAAAAAATTTTGCTCTCTGTCTTGCACCATTTGAGCTATTGGAAGCAATGAAATTATTCTCTAAAGGAATAAATCAATCCTTCTGTAATGCCACAATCTTTACCAGAATGTCTAACATCTACTGAAAGGATAAATCATGTTAAATTTCTAAATCAGTGATTTATAAACCATCCCCTCTTCAAATAGAGCAGCTTCATTTATGTCTATGGTACTTTATACATGGAGCTTCTGTATAAGATTTCAGTTACAGACTGAAAAATAAACAAATTTAAAACTGCTGCTCTTGATCGAGTCACCAAGAGGGAAAAAGACAGATTGAATCAATGCATCTTCTTTCACTCCTTCCTCAAAACTCTGCTAAATTGACTGTAAAAGGATTTTTAGAAATTATCTTCAAGGCACCAATCCACTATAACAGAAAGAATGAGAAAAGAAAAAAAAAAAAACATTTGCAAAGCTGGAAAATAGATGGAAGAGTGGTCAAAAATGTACCAAGGCTAAGAACACTGAATCCTATGCAAGCAACTGGAAAAGTCAAGAATTAACCTGACTTTTACTCAGGATTTATAATGCCAGGTACCTCTGGAGAAAAACTGGTAAAAAAATTCGTTAAAAGTCAGTTTAAGATTCAGATTCCCAGATCACTTTTCCTCTTTTGTATAACTGGGCAACCACTCGTCCCTCACCCTAGGGAAAGCCTGGGAGTGCATGCTTTAGAGAAAATAAAACAGGATCTCTGAGCTGGGTGTATATCAAACACATTTGAGGCCAAGGTTTACTGAAAACAGGAAAATTAGGTGAACGAATGCTTTTCCCTCACTTGGCTTCCAGAACACTGGCACCCAGGCCTTCACCCTCCAGGCAGGAGATGAGTTTAGTCTTTTCCAAGAATCTGAGCATTCCAAGAGGAAGAACCAAAGACAATGGTATCAGCAATTCCTCAAATAATTGGTCCAGCCAATCCCTGTAGAGTGAATCTTGTGGTCAACAAATCCTACGCATACGTTCATAGTGTTCAATCAGCCATCACATCCCTTACTTAACATGGGCAGAAAATGAGAAGTTCAGGACAGCTGAGAAAAGATGGACGATAAGACCAAAACAAAGAAACAAAATAGTTACTTGGAGAAAAAAAAAACAAAAAACAATGCAAGGAGAAGAAACCTTTCCCTGTCCCACAAAAATCAATATCCTCAGAGAATTAAGTGACTATAACAAAACTATATCAAATAACAGGATGTTATGTAAAAGAATCTCTCAAAAATTTTAAAGGGGAGCTCTTGGGATTCAGAAACATGATATCTGCAATTAAAAACAGTAGAAATGTTGGAATATAAAATTCATGAAATATCTCACAAAGTATAGCAAAAATAAATAAATAATAAATAAATAAATAATAGGTGAAGAACAAGAGAACGCGACCCAGGCTATCCAATATCCAATAATAGGGATTCTAAAAATAGAGAAATAATAAATGAACAGCAGAAAAACATCAACAAATAATTAAAGAAAAATCTTCCAGAACTAAAGGACCTGGGCTTTCATTGGGAAAGGGTTCTCCAAGGATATGACATGGGTCACATCATAAAATTTCAGAATACTGAGCCTTAAGAGAATATCCTACAAATTTCTAGAGAGGGAAAGAGGGGATGGAAGATCAAGTTCAAAATATGAGGAATTAGGGTGATTTTACACTTTTCAAAGGTAATTTTGGAAGTTAGAAGGCAACGGCATAATGATCTCTAACCTAGACTTCTCAACTGGATACTCAAGTGCAAGAGCAAAATAAAAACTTTTCACACACGCCAAGACTCAAAAAAAAAATCCTTTTTGGGCCTGCCAAGTTGGTTAAGAGTTGGCTTGGGACGCCAGCTGTGAGCAGCAGGGCCCCAGTTCAGATCCCACATGAGGACCAGTGATGCTGCACCCTCTACAGCTAAGATGGTGAACAACAGCTCCACCTGGAGCTGGGATGCCATGAGTCGCCCGTAGGCTACAGTGGGGCTGGCTGGCGGCCATCCAATGGCCAGCAAATGGCTTACCCGGGAAGAGCACAATGATCACAATACTAACATGGGCCAGTGAAGCAACATCCTCCACAACTAGACTGGAGAACAAAAGGACAGCAACTTGTCTGTTTTCCTTCCCCGATTCCCCAACGCTGTTTTCCTCCTCCAATTCCCCAATTAAGGGGAAAAAAAAGTTTCCTTTTTATATACTTTTTCTGGGAGCTACTGGAGAATATGCTACTCTAGAGCAAACAGGTAAACCATGATAAAGGAAGATAATACAAGATCCAAGATGAGGGAGAGGCAGAGACCAGTATGACTGTAATGGCAGATCTTGGGATGAAGGGAGTTGCCCCAAGCATGGGTCCAAGTCCAGATTGGAGCAGGGCAGGAGGCTGCAGGAGAACCCTTTTCAGACAAATAAAATCTTAGAATACGAGATGCATCCAAATTGCTGAGAAAGATTTATACTATCGATGAAGAATTTGAGAGCCAAAACAAACCAAAGCAATTAATTCGACAGAAAACAAAAATGTGCACAGGAATCAAAAAAGTAATTAATTTTTTTTTTTTGAGGGCAGTATCACTGGCCCTCATATGTGGGACTGAACCGGGGCGCGCCACTCGGCCGGCCCGCAAAAAAGTAATTAATTATGTTTCCATCAAGAATACCAGGCACATTGTCATTAAAAGAAAATTTGTTTTTCTACTCACAACGTTTCTGACACCAAATGTGTGGGAGCTTTACTCACACCAAACAATTCCCCAATTCTCCAGGCACCACCTGGGTGTCCTACAGCTTAATTCTGACATTAACCACTCAAATTTAATGCAAACCCACAGGTTAAGGGCTCAGTCCCACAAGACTCCCACTTCTGACACCAGTTCCAAGTCCCAGATTGTCACCTGGACTTCTGACCAACCAGCTATAAATTAGAGTGTCCACACTCCCCCCCTCAGGTTCAATAATTTGCTCTATCAGCTCACAGAACTCAGAAACACTCTACTTAACATTTACTCAGTTTAACGCCGAATGAAGAGGTGCAGAGGGCGAGGCCTGGAAGAGTTCCGTGCTTCTGTCTCTGTGGAGCTGAGGTCCCCCACTCTCTGGCACGTGGACACCAACCCAGAAGCTCTCTGAGCCCCTTTGCTTAGGGTTTTTATGAAGGCTCCATTACCTTGGTATGATTGAGTCAATCATTGGCCACCAGCCCCTTCCGGGAGGTTGGAGGTGGAGCTAAATGTTTCAACCTATGCACCTGGGGGTTTTTTTGGCAACTGGAGGCCCTTGGCCGCCAGTCAGCATACAAAAAGGCACACCTGTCACACCAGAGATTTCAAGGACTTTAGGGGCTCTTGTGTCACTGACCCTTAAACAACGTAGGTTTAACTGCTCAGTTCCGCTTATATGCGGGTTTTTTCCATAAAGTCTGTCCGCCCTTTATATCCATGGGTTTCACATCGGGGATTCGACCAACCATAGACAGAACATAGTATTTTCGCATTCCCAGTTGCAGATTTGCAACCACGATTCCCCAACCGGAGGCTGAAAACAGTATTTTTGAATTCCCAACAGTAGATCCCCAACCTCATATTCCCAACCTGGGATCGAAAATCCATGCTTGGTTAAATCCACAGAAGCTAAGGGCTGACTGCAATTAAGTTTTTGGAGATTCAAACGTTATACACGGATTTTCACTATGCAGAGGTTGGCGTCCCTAACCCGTGTTGTTCAAGGGTCAGCCATATTAGAATAAAAGATGCTGGTAGCACCCCTATCACACAGGAAATTACAAGGGCTTTAGGAGTTCTGTCAGGAACCGGAGGCAGGGGCCAAATATGTATTTCTTATTATAGCACAATCATTGTATTTTAAACACTGAATACCAATTTAGCCAACATTACAATAAAACTATATTGAAAAGTGCGATGGAAAGGGCTTGCCATGAGAATGGGGTGAGGAAGAACGAATTTTCATACCCCATAGTGAAAAGGGTGCCCAAGACTGAAAAATGAAAAGCAAAAATACAAGAGTGTAACTTAGATACAAAGGCATAAACACACACATCAATTAAAGGAAGTGACACTAATTGTCTTGGGAAAGAGAATGAAAGGATGGGGGCAAGAACCAGTGTTTTTCAGAGCAAATGAGAAGAAATATCTGGCTCTTTAAACTAGAGGCATATATGCTCATATAACTTTGATGAAATCTAAAGAGAAAAAATGCAAAAAAGGCAACAAGGAGAAAGCTACCAGCAAAAACCACCAAATTATTCTTCCTCAGTTTTTGTAAACGGCAGTGCCTCTTAGAAGCATATTCCTTTTCCTCTTATAATTAAGTATTAGACTGAAATCCTCCATAAACAGGAATTATAATGATCTAATGTTACTCTTAATTTTATTCAAGTATACGTTTTCCATAATCACTTGGAGAAAGAAAGGGCAGGA
Organism: Aselliscus stoliczkanus; assembly: GCA_033961575.1. Classification (NCBI taxonomy): domain Eukaryota; kingdom Metazoa; phylum Chordata; class Mammalia; order Chiroptera; family Hipposideridae; genus Aselliscus; species Aselliscus stoliczkanus. The sequence continues at coordinate 85,754,867 of CM066740.1, read as the reverse complement.
GTCAGTATGAGTAATGTTTCAAAAATGGCTTAATCACACACACCCCCCAAAAAAAAAAAAAAAACCCATAATCTAAGATTTCTATTTTGCAAAAGGCAATTTTTTTACCTGATTTTTTTCTCCCCATTCCCCCTCCGTTTGTCCCTCCTTGAATGCCCTAAGGAAGGATTATAGACTGGCTGCAGGAAGACTGGGTAAATGAGTGTGGACCCATAGCTACTAGGCACTGAGTAAATACAAGTAGGTAGGTAGGTTAGTGGGTTACTTAGTTTCTCCCCATCAGACCATTGTCATAAAAGAAAAGGTAGGAAAAAAAATTTTTTTAAATCACAAGGTATTAAGTAGGACATTCTAGGAAAGGAATACATTTCAAACTGAACCAACCTTCACTGAAAACCTGGTACATAGCTGACGTTATGCTCAGCACATTGGCATACATCATTTTGTCATTGAACCTGGTTGAAGGACGTCATGTATGCTCTAGATTTTGTTCTCTATTATTGGCCACATTGTCAACGTCCCTGGGTTTGTTTTTTAACCTCAGGAAAATGTAGTGAGGCAGCTGCAACTCTCTTTGTGCCCTGAATGGAAGATCGGGACTCCATGTCACTTCAGTGTTTTCCATTGCCTGGTGGCTTGGAAAGAAACCAGCTTCAGCTACTTGCCGTTTTCTTTCGGGGACTGAATTTCTGAACCTAGAATGCTGTTTGGAGCAAGTAACAAGTGTTTTCTCATCTCCCTGTTTCTCCTCTTCCCCATGATATTTATTTACCACCAGGCGGCAATGAGTAAATACACCGAGACAGGCAAACGTTAGACAGACTAAGAAAATATGACATTCAAAGATAGCTACAAAAATAAAATGCTCAACATCCTGCAACTTTACATTAGCTTTGAGCTATTTTGTTGTAAAGGGCATAGAATTAAGTTTCAGAACACGTGGGCTTCAGTTTTATTTCGTCACTTTCTCAACATGCAACCTAAGATTAAGACCCTCCATCTTTTTCAGCCTTGGTGTGTACAATTGTAATAATAAATACTTGGAAAGTCTGTGAATGGTAGATATATATATATATATATATATATATATATATATATATATATCCCATTGCTAAGCCCTATATATTAGTTACTTAGTAAAACAGGCCCAACCCAGAAAAGATAGTGCAAACTCCTTAAATTATCTATTGTTTTCCTTTTCTGAAGAGAAACGTTCCACAACATTCCTCCTCCAAAGCCTTACCTCATTAAAACAAAAATTAATTAATTAAAATTGCCTTCTCTGTTTCTTGCTAATGAACAAATCTCAAATCTTGTAACGGTTTCTTCATAACATTTTGAAACCCTTCCTGTCTTTCTCTGAACATTCCGGTTCATTCAAGGCTTCCTAATGGATGTCCCTCGCGCAGTGGGCATCAGAGACCTTGGACTAAAATGTCCTCGAAGTTCCCGGCCAGCTCATGAGTCCTGTTTCTGACTCTTCTCTCTCTTTCCCAGTCACTGTCAGAAGTTTTACCTCTTCGATTTTTTCAGTCTCTCTGGGAAAAAGTCCAACTTCACCACCTCACCAAGAAACAAGATACTCATAATTTTCAACATGTACAATTAAGATACCTCATTAATCAAACAATCAATCAAACAATAATAGCTTCTGAATGTTTTGCTCCTGTTCTGAAACTGACATTTGGGCAAGTAGTGGCATCCCCACTGAAGGGGTGCGCCACCAGAGGTGACACTGCGCAGTAGAAGTTAAGTTACGGTGGAGAAGCCAATCGCTGATGGGGACCTCCTTGAAGGAGCAGCGTGAGTTCTCCGAAATCATGATGGTGTGGCCCCGACACAGGTGTGAGTCTACCCCACAGGAAGGCTGTGTTTCCAAAGGTGGAAGGAAGGCCCTGACGATGGGTCCTCTGGGTAAACCAGAATCTGCTCTGACCCAAGTCTGGGAGTCACCTCGATAAGAGAAAAAGCGTGAAACAGAAAGAGCCTCCTCTAGAGAAATCACACTTGGTGTCCCAGCTTCCATGTGATGGCATCTTTGTTACAATGTCTATGGGATTTATTGTTCCCTGAAGAATTGTTCTGACATGAGCACAAAAAGGCACATATCAGGATACTCTTTGTTGCTTTGTTTATAATAGCAGAAATCTAGGGAAATAAAAGTATATTTGTTATCATTCAATCACTGGTCCTTAGTGAGAACAGTACCACCCTCCTGAAAAATATTTAGGAGATTTATGTAGGTGTTTTCGATATCACCATTGTTGGGGTGACCATTGACATGTACTGGTTGGAAGCCACGAAGTATTTCACACAGTGAAGAAATTTCCCCTTCCAGCATGGACTCCGGGTGTCCTGCCAGACACTGATGTAGGTGGAAATATCTGAGCCAAGAATTTAACTCCACTATCTACAAACGCTAAGTAATTTTTGTACAATTTTAATATACAATGACATTTCTAAGGATGGAACCAACGAATAAATCGAGACACGGTGGAATTTTATTTTGTTTCACTCTTTACCATGAGTTGTTCATCATGTCAGAAAAATCAGGAAAGTAATGTCAACATACCCCAGGGTATTTAAATCAGCAGCAAAACACATCTAAATCTGCATGCACTGGGGGCTGTAACACTTGCGTCTAGGAGTAGCTGCCAGCATCTGTCTCCTCTATGGTGTCATCTGCTGCAGTGTGCCTGAGCTATTTCAATACCAAAATGCATGTTAGTTTATTATAACTTGCTTTTCTTTATATCTTCATATTGCAGTTAGAACATTGTATTGATTTATAAGCATATTTTAAGTAAGTGGTAGTAGGTACGAATTTCATTTCAGAAGAGTATGGAGGGCATTCCCCAATAATTTTAGGAAAAGGGGCCATTGGTGTAGAGAATCTTTAATTAAATAAAATATGACACATTATACTATGGAATACTCTGCAACAGTTCAAAAAAGATTAGCTAAATCTACACACACTGATATAAAAAAAATCTTTAATAATTGAGTGAAGAAAGCTGTTTCAGAGAAATGTACACAGCATGCACAGCTTTCAATCATATAAACATACATATGCACAAAACCACATTATTTATGATATTCATGTAGAAAGAATAGTTGGAGGAAATGGCTGAAAGTTTACAAAATGAACTGAGAACAAGGGGATGGAATCAGGAATGGTAGTCAGGGTGGCTGTAATGCTTGAATGTGTACAGAGAAAAAGTATGTAGTTACTCATTACATCATTGAAAATTCCTAAAATAAAAATCTTGAAAAGAATTGCTGAGTCAAAAAAAAAAGCGATGCCAGAGCTGTCACAATTGTCACCCTGTGTTGGTGGCCTGACCTTCAGGGCAGCTTCTGCGGGAGCAGCCTGGGCACAGTGAGACCACACCTGGATTCCAGCCTCCTTCTGCACTGCAGACAGGAAGAGAAAGCACTTGAACTTGGGTACCAACCCAGTAGAGATGGCGCCCCCACCCACTGAGCGTGTACCAGTGGGAAGTGGGCATTCCAACCCAAAGGTTTGCCACTCCAGAGGACAACACTGCATTATCGCCAGGAGCCATGAAGGAGGCCTGAAACCTTCACCCAGCTTTGGGGGTTCACACACAGGATGCTACGCTCAATTTCCTGCAGCCAACAAGACAGGACTAAAGTGAGTTCCCTGTCTCTGTTCCAGACCAAGACTCTATAAAGCATGAGGACACCCCCTCCCCCGCCGCCCCGAAACACAATAGACAAGGGGCAGGGACATCAGAGGGGAGTTAGGGAGAATTCCTGGGCCTTCTGCAGTCCCCATGGGGTAAAGGCCTCAATGCACTCTAAAAAAGTGGGCACCTCACCCCACAGACCCATATGACTAAATCGTAGCAGTCTCGGGGGTTATGGATAGCTAAAAGCACCCCTCCCCAAATCTCAGTGGGCCTATTGTCAAGATTAGGTCCAACGGATGACTTGAACCCACCTTTGGTTGGAACTCACCTTTGGTAAGGCAGGTACAGCAGTAGAAGGGCACGTTTATATAGCCCAGTTTGTAGGAAGACCTTCTAAATATAAAAGACCGATCTGTACACAGAAGTCACAGTTATTTCCCCAGGTCCCAGTGGCCTGGGGGACAAGTGAGGCATCAAAGTGGCACTAGGCTCTGTGTGCCCTGCCAGCCTGGTCTGCGGATCTTCACACACAGCCCCACCCGGGCCTCCACGTCCCAACACAGCTGTGCAGGGGTTCTGCTCCCACAGCTGTGAGGCTCCCGCTGTTGCTGTCTGTCCTGGGCACTGCCCTTGTCCTCAGGTCACCACCCATATCCTGTGGCTTAGACTTAGAGGAGCGGTCTTACCTCCCAGGTACATGCTCTTTCCATCAACCTCAGAAAGTGACACCTTTGGGTGATCACACCGGTCTTCATCCCCTCAGGAGACACCCCGAGACAGGTCGCTCAGGACCCCCGAGAAAGCTTCTTGGATGGCAAGACCAGCGTCCCATGATCGCTCACACACCTTTTTCGCTCTCTCCACACCTGGATGGAGTTCCCGGCATCCAGGTGACATGCCTTACTGCTCCTTTAGTTTAGTTTTAGACACAACGTCCCCGGAGTCCCCAGAACCTAGCCATCACTAACAAGCTCTTCACATAAATTCAGAAAGACGAGCATTAAACGTAGGGCAAGTGTGAGTTCTGGGTTTGAAGGTCATCTTTACCATTATTAGCAGCATAACCTTGAGCTATAAATGAGTCTATCTCACAGGGTCCTCATAGAGATTAAGCGGCATGTACAGGAAGTGCTTTGCGCCGTTCTGGCCCCTGAAGGAACGCCAAAAGTACTATGGGTGTGGGTCCCAAGGCCACCCAGAGAGGTGTGCAGACAAAGTCCCCATTACAACTTTCCTACCCAGTGATGTACATTTTAAAGACAGGTTCTCTGACTTACACGCTGTCTCGTTTCTTTAGTGTTGCCTTCTTAGAACATTTCTGGGGAGATAAGGAATTCTTCTAAAATTATGCCGGGTTGATTTTGACTTTGTGGCTGGGACCTTCAAGTAAACAGTATTCGTAGAATTATAGATCTTAATACTGGCAAGGCCTTTAAGGGATCGTGTGGTCCTGCCTGACTTCGGGTGAGATTTTTTTTATCCCCATTTGAAGCCAGGAGAGCTCAAATGACTTGCCTAGGGTCTCATAGCTAGTAAAGGACAGGGGCTCAAAGGCAGAAGGAAGTTAGAATTTACCCAATACAATTAGGACAGGTGGTCCCTTTCATTGCATGTAAATGTCCTGGTTCTTGGTATCAAATTCTCTACCCCCTAGAAACCAAGAGACTTTCTGGACAATAATCATGCTTGTTCACTGCTACCCCCCACAGACCAGTTACAATTAATGCTTTCTCAAGTCTTGGCAATAAAGGAAATACTATGATTGTGTCAAGTCTAATGCCATTCTTTTGTTACCTATCGGTTTTCTTTTCAGTTCTGAGAATTGCAAAATGACAGTGAGGAATGTATTTCAAGCAGGAAAGGTCATAAAGGAAGAGGGAACAAAAATAAATCCTCACTAGGAAATAAAGACAGATAAAGAGGTGAGGTGTTTCCTCCAGACAAATACCCCTTTGGGCAGCAGGCTAGCCCCACAGGGGAGGACGGGATGGCTGAAGATCCCACCTGAGGGAGAGAGCTAGAGAGCAACAGAGCGGTAAGTAATGACCTTTATTTTCAATCCAGATGGACTTGTTGGGAAATATAAAGCACAACCTACGTCACAGAGCAGGAGCACAAGGCAAAACATGGGGCTTGGAAGAGCAGACAGCAGAAACAGAGCACATTAAACAGAGAACAAGGAAACTATCAGTGTAGCTGAAATTTGCGTTGGTTTCAAGGTGACAAGCAGCAAAGCAAAATGAAGAGACTGATCTGGTCATGGGCCCTCAGCGTCCTATTCTCCAAAGAAAACCAAGAATCTGACTCCAAATCTACACCTAAGGACTTAGTTTCTTTAGAAAACTCTATGGGGAGAAGAGAAGGAGGTTAGAGCCTGTCCCATCTCACTGTAAATCTTCATAGAAGTCCACTTTCAGTATCTTGGCCATTTTTAACAATGTTTTGCTCCCAAAGGCACCTGCCATATCGTGACTTACTCCCTTGTCCTCTCTCAAACTAGCCTCTTCCAGGCCTCGCTGGTTCTCTGCCTCTCATTTGTCACTGCCAGCCCCATTTCTCAGTCTCCCCAGCCAGCCCAGCACACCCCACTCAGCTAAACAAAATCCCAATGAATGATTCTGATTCCAATTCCGCACCCAACTCCAATATGGGTGGGTTTTTCCCACACCACCATGCAATTCGGCGACACCAACTGGGTATCCCACAACTCAACTGGATTCTGACACTATCTACCCTGAGGCGGCATCAGACCCCACAGGTTAAGGGCTCAGTCCTACAAGACCCCCTTTCCACTTCAGATGCTAGCCTCCAAGTCCAGAGTGTCACCCGTGCTTCTGAGCGACTGGCTATAAATCAGAGGTTCCCACAAACCCTTCCTCGGGTTTGATTAATTTGCTAGCGCGGCTCACAGAACGTACACAAGCTTTTTACTCACTCACTGGATTACCAGTTTATTACAAAAGGATCTGGGCCAGCCGAGTGGCGCGGTGGTTAAGCGCTGGCTTAGGAAGCCAGCAGCCCTGGTTCGGTCCCACATATGAGGGCCAATAACACTGCCCTCAAAAAGAAAAAAAAAGGATCTAACTCAGGAACAGCCAGATGAAGAGATGCACAAGACAAGGTTATGTGGGAAAGAGCGCCGAGCTGCACCACACCTGGAAGCTCACAGTGGGTTATTATGGAGGCTTCATCACAAAGTCACGATGATTACATCATGTGCCATTGGCGGTAGATTCAACCCTCAGCCCCTCTCCCCTCCCCAGAGGTCAGGGGGTGGGACTGTAAATTCCAGCCCTCTAATCACAAGGTTGGGTCCCCTGGAAACCAGCCCCCATCCCGAGGTTACTTAGCTTCTCTCCAAAAACCACATCATTAACATAGTAAAAGACACTTTTATCACCCTCAAAGGCATTCCAACGGCTTTAGGAGCTCTGTGCCAGGAAAGGGAGCTGAGACCAGTCCCGGAGATCTCACTGATTTACCAGTGTGCAGACATTCATTGCAGCACGCCTACTTTCACACTGAGAAATGGTTTTCTAAAGTCAAAATGTTGCCTTAATTTTGATCTAATAAATAGCACTTTCCAACCATTATTTAAAAGAAGGGAAGAAAGGAGGGAGGCTGCGGAAGAAGGAATAAAGCAAAAGAAACAGTGCCGCCACTTTTTCTCAGCCGGTGCTCTGCCCAGGTGACATCGCCGCTTCAGAGGAAAAAGGCTTAACACATGCATCTCTCCAGCTTGGACCTAACAGACACATTGCAAATATTGGTCGCCTTTGCCTGAGACAGCATCTCTTAAGTGACTTGGTGTCTCCTTTTTGTGTGTGTCCAGTACTGAAGATTGAAAGTAGGACAAGTCCTTTGTCACGCCGTTGTAAGCCCTCCCCTCCATTCCGTTCTTACCTGGCCCTTTTCTCTCCTGTCAGAGGCAACCGTTACTGGGATGACACTGCAGGCTACGAAAGCTACTTTCTAGCCTAAAGCCTACCCATTTTCATAATAATGAGAATAGATTAAAAATGGTTGCCACTTTCATATCATGTTGATAAATAGTCCCATGCTATTCTAAGATTTTATAAACAGTAATTATACCTGTATAATAGCATACCTGAAATTTGAAGTCACACGTGCAGTTGCCTACTTTCCTCACCAGGTGGCGCTGAGATTATTTTATGATCTATGGCCTGGGTCCCTTCCAAGCTCAGGTATCCATTTGGAGAAATACACATTAATTTCTTAAAAGAGGTGGCTGGTATATGTGTATGCTCCAAAGTGTATTGTGTTTACATTTAAAAGAAAAACTTTCTAACTAAAACTTGTTAGAAGAAATTACAGATCGCCCTACTAGAATCCCTTCATAAAAAACTTCTTCGAAGCAAAATTTAAAAGGAATCAAATTTATGTCCAATTATGGGCCGGCCAAGTGGCACGGTGGTTAAGTGCTGGCTTGGGAAGCCAGCGACCCCAGTTCGGGTCCCACATATGAGGGCCAGTGACACTGCCCTCAAAGAAAAAAAAATTTATGTCCAATTAGTAGGGCTCGTACTTAACAAATACTTCTTTTACAAGACAACAACGTAATAGTACCTCCGGACCATGGGACCAGTAATTTCAAACTTTAAATGTGGGTTATGACAATGTACATCTCAGCCTTCTCTAGTTCCCCAGAGCTCCCAACCTAGACCAGCAATAAAATTGTACGTCTTTCAAACAAACCATGTGAGCCCGATCCAGAAGACAAAGCTGATGGTTGCAGCCCTCTCCTTTCTCATACTAGCCAAACAAAAATTGACTTTAAAACATGGCTGGCTTACCACTTTTTCTCTCCCTGCCCTCTAACCAATAAACATTTTGACAAGGACCAAGTGAATGCTCATCTCCCAAAGGATTCTGGTGGTTGACACTTGTCTCGACTTGTTCTTATTAAATTTCTGACGTGTTCCAGTTCTCTGAGCCACATTTGTTCTCTTTCTTTCTCGGCCTCCCTTCTACCTGCCCAAGCACTACTGTAGCGTTTTTATTTCTCTGGGTCGCCACACTACCTTCTCAGGCAGGTCACACAAACAAGTTAAGGTAGAAATACAATGGTTTCTCCTGAGACACACAAATCTTAGGAGGAGGGATTTTGAGTCATGGCCTTTTCACGTGACAGTCTCATGTCAGCATTCCCAAAATCAGATGCAATAATAGGTTTATGAATTGGTTTTTATTTTTACTCTGGAATGTGATCAGTTAAGAAGGAGGGTGCAGAAGGTGTTGAGGGACACATTGTACCTAAATACACACTTGTATGCATAACCCCAAGCAGATTCCCATTTCAGCCCCTCGGGCTCTCCCCCAGCTGCAGGTAGTCTCACCTCCGTGAGACTGGACAGCTGCTGTGCATTCTTCAACTCGAATCTCCCCTTCTTTTTATGCCAATGTACATCCCAAGCTAGAACAGCAATGCAGGCTCCTACCTGCTCCACCACCTCCTTGCCCCTAAAACAAACTAAATGCTTTGGAGGATTTTAATATTGCAAAAATAAAGATAGAATTAAAAAAAAAAAAAAAAAAAACAAGTGCAGGAGAATCGTACATCCCAAAGTGTCAGAGTGGCATGTATGCCCATAATGCCTCATCATCTAAATGGATCAAGAGTGATTTCTCTTAGCTGTTTTTTTTTTATTCTTCTTTTGCCTCTTCTTGAGATCTAACCTTCAACCAAACATCCCTTTTAATTCACAGGCTGATGCTACTCACTCTCCTCCTTCAGCAGACGTTTCCCTTGATCCTTCAAATTCCTCTTGCAAATAACCCTCTACAGAAGGACACAAAAATGAAAAGGATGTGTCCTTAATTGTACAGCGGTACCAGAAACTTTGGCTTGCGTAGCTTATCACATTGATACTCACCTCATGGACTGTGAGGATGGTGTTCATCACCATTTTCCCCCAGTTTACAGATGAGAAGGTTGAGGCCCAGAAAAGCTCAAGGATTTGGCCAAGATCACATGGCTATTAAGCGACAACATCAGAACTTTCCAATAGATAACCTTGCTCCTGACATCTCAGAGAAAACTTCAAAATGCCTCTTTCTCGAAACAGTCTTATTTCGGGCACGAAGAGTTGCAGCTACCTACACGATATCGGATGTTTTCCTCTTGGCAAAGTGACTTGGAGGAAGGGAGGGGCACACAGAGGGGCAGAGGTGAGGGGGATCACTTGGGCAGGTAGCATTGCTCACAGATTAAGGAGCCATGGGGCTAACAAAAGGTCTTCTTTAAAGCCGGAAGTGCCTTCTGGGAAGATTAAGCCTCTTTGAGAGACATTCAGACTACCCGGATCAACCACAGGAGTTGCCCCAGTGTGGCAATTCAAGTGTAGAATGCTGAACCACAAGTCAAGAGGTCTTTCAAAGGAAGGTGTCCTTTATACAATGGAATAGCATACAGCAATGAGAGTGAATCAGCACAAACCACATGAATAAATCTCCCAAACATGAGTAAATGAAAGAAGTCAGGCACCGAAGATTGAAAACAGATAATCCTTATCCACGGGTGTTTTAAGACAGGATATTGTTTACCCTCGGGTGGGGTAGGTGGGGCAGGTGGGGCCCATGGGTGGCGGGGAGGTGGCGAGTATAACAAAAGTTACATGTTCCCTACCTTCTTTGCTTCTAGAAACCCTGAGTAGCGGCCACAGGCCCCAGAGTCAGGCAGAACTGGGTTCAAATCCTGGTTCTGCAACTGAGTGACTTCGCACAAGGACCTTCAACTCCCTGTGCCTCAGGTTTTTTTCCATCTATAAAATGGGGCTAATGATACCTTCCTCGAAGGGTTGGTGTGAGAAGTCAATGAAACAATGTACATGAAGTCTGTGTAGGTGCTGTAATAAATGGCAGCTATGATTATCCCCAGCTGCCTGATGGTAGAGCAGGATCAGAGAACAGATAGGAAAGAGCACAGACAGAAGGCAAGGGGAGGACCACGCTACCTGATGATCAAAGACTGCAGAGTGCAGCCGAATGCCGCACAGAGAGGGCTGTCTCTTACCTTCCCACGGCGCACACCATCTCCTGGATCATGCTGCCTCCAAGTGCAGGCCAGGCCACTGCAGCCAAAACACAGCCATTTTAGTTGCATCCATCCAGGACTTTGCAAGGACACATGATACTCATCTGATCAACTAATTCGCACGCGTGCTCTCATAGTGGTTGCCAGCAGCTTCTGCCCTCTTTGTCAAGGAGAGTTTTAACCAGAGCCTTATGGGCATACAAGGCTATCGCAGCCAGCAAGGCACCAGAGGGGTCGGCGTCAGGTGGAAGGTGACAACACAAACAGGGTGGTGTTAAGGTTGGGGCCGCAGGACCAAGCCAGGGCCCAGGAAGTCCCAGGGTGTAAGGATGTGCAGGCTTTCCTTCCCAACTGCAGGGTAAGAATAGGGCCACACAACCTGGGTTCCCCCCACCAAAGACAGAACACAGGTGTTCGCCTGGAATACCCCCGGAGCTAAGAGGCCTACGGCTCCTGAGTGAGCAGAGCAGAGGAAGACTTTGTGGTTTTGACTTTGTCTTGTTAAATGATGTTGTAGGGTGCCCCCCACACACAGGGAATACTGGTCAGCAAGCAGAAGGAGCAAACAGTGGGTGCCCACAACATGCATGGGCCTTGTGTGTAGGGGGGTCATGCCAAAGGGGAAAAGCCAGACTCAGGAGACTACATGAGAAACGTACCTAGCCTGACAGGAAGCCTGGGGCCGGAGGTGGGATGGACTGAAAAGGGCTCGAGAGAACCTTTCCGGAGTGATGAAAGTGTTCTATAATGTGACCGAGGCGGTCACTACCAGGGAGTGGGCATTTGTCAGAACCCACCGAATTGTACACTTGGAATGGATGCACTTTATTTGATGCAAATTATCCTGTAATATAGTTGCTTTTAAAAGAAAAAAAGAATATGGGTGTCTTAGTCTTAGAGGTTGTTCCACTCTGGGAGTAACCCCAGAGGCCTCAGTAAGGAGTTCAAACGTCAGTAGGTCAGAGCATTGTGGGGACACAAAAAAAATAACTTTCTTCCCACCTCCTAAATTCTTCCAGCTGGGCTGATAATCAAATTAACATGAGACAGATTAAAATTGAATATGGATGTACATGCAGGAGTACCATAAGCTATGAGACCTAAAGATACACTGGACAGTTGAGGTTTATCTGCCATTTTGGACAAAGAAGGAGCAGGGAGGCAGGCAGGGCCTGAGATTTGAAAGGGAAAGCAGGCAACTCAACGACAGACAGGAAAGAGCAAACATGTGGCAAACAAATTCTTGCAGGCCCACCCAGAAACAGTGAGATACGGAGGGAAGTCCAACAAGCAGCCTTTGCCAGATTTCCCCGCCTGCCACATTTAGTTTATATTATGATGCTAAGGTAACGTTCCCTTCTTTAACCAGGTTTTTCTATCTGAACTCCTTTAGGCAGGTAATGGGGGAGGGGATCAAAGGTACTTGCTGAGACTTTTGTTTCTTGATAGCCAGCTCAAACCAATATCCCACAAGGTGTATTTGGGGTGGCAAAAACGTTGGCTTCCATCATTCTCCCAGAACACGAATATTTGTTCAGCACTTTACAGTTAGCACAACACTATCTCCTCTTTTGATCATCACACCCAGTGATAATGAGCATGACTACTGCCATTTTATATCTAAGGGAACAGAGAGCCACCGCATGGCTGGAAGAGCTGGCCTAAGTCTTCTGACTCCGGATCTTGCCGGTTTTCCTGGACGTGGCCTCCGAGCTCACCCCGTTCTAAGGAAACTCAGGTCCAGAGAGTGTAAATAACTTAACAAAAGCTGCACTGCTAGCTAAGAACAGAGGCCAAATGGAAGGGGTGCCTCCTCCCACACCAAACAGAATGAGGAATTGTCAACTGGAATCATGCTGAATGGAGCTAGAAGGGAGGCTGTCAGTTCCCTTTTGCAACATTTTCAGACCAGGGACAGAGAAGCAATCTTAAACAAAAGCAAGACTCTCCCTGCCCAGAGCAACCCTCACCCCACCCCCTTGAGTCCCAAGGGTCTTGTAACTTTAACAAACTACAGCCATGCGTACATGCATTACCTCACCACAGTCTGGCTGATTTCCTAGCAGCAATTGTCCAAAGCTTGCTCCATTTCCCCCCTTCTGTTGGCTGTGCACCCTTCGCCCATTCCTCCTTGCTGAAATCACAAAGCTCTGACCCCAGTGAGCCTACAGGAGCCTCGGCCTCCACCCCCAAAGTCCTCCCATTAGAAAGAGGCCCACGGTGCACAGTGGTTGGGTGCCAGGGCCCCTCTGTGTGTATATTCTACAAGCATGTATATGTGCGGGGAACAGAGGGAGAAACGTGACGGTGTGCGCCTAGGGGGAAAATCCTGGGAGAATCACAGGACCATTAATGGGGGTAAACTTTGGGGACAAAAGTTGGAGGGTGGAAGGAGAAAAGATTCTACTTTCCATTCTGTGTCTTTTCTGTTCAATGTAACATTTCCAACCAATGTGCATGGGTTACATTTATTTATTTATGCCAATGAGCATAGTCTGTGTTGGGACATTATTTTTTGAAAAAAAAGCACCTAGAATGCACCATCTTCCTTCCTCCACAGCGACTGAAACATACAACAACTTAAACAATAGAAAAACTATGAATGATTCACCCAAATGAGATGGAGCCAGCGAGGGGTGTGGGAAGGAGGGGCCCCAGGAGTAGAACTGGCTGCCGGTTCTTAGTAAACGCATCATTCCCCGTTGAGCCACTCTTACCCCTATTTTTCCCCTTCACTGGGGTCCACTGCTGCCTGTCATTTCAGTCCTCTGTGTGCTTGCTTTATGCCCTAGGCCCCAACACTCCTCAGACTAATAGTTTGTTTAGGGCAAGGACTGCCTTACTCTTTTTTGGTGCTTTCAGGCTTAATACATGGCAAGGAGAAACTGAATAAGCAGCTATTAAATATAATGTAAGGCTGTCTCGGAGAGGGTGGGAATGCCATGGAATGACATCACTAGATAGGGCGTAAGCAGGCTGGGCCCCTTCTCTGCCACTGGTGCTCAGGCTCCTCTCATCTGGAAAGAGCACGGGAAGTTCAAACTCCTTAACGAGTCTACCAAGACCTTCCCTGCTCTGGCCCACACCTGCCTTTCTGCCTGGCTCCCAAGAGAAATCATGTGCCCCAGCAGTCAAACTGGTCCATTCGCCACTCCCTGAACGCACCTTGAGGCTCCCTGCTTTCAGGCCCGTGCTGATGACTTTCCCAATCTCTGCCACTGAAAACCCAGCTCAAATGCCTCCTTCCTGAAGACTCACCTACAGTGTGCCCTGCCAGCCAGGTTTGTTCCCCCTTCCAGCCTTCCAGGTGCCTCTCTAAGGGTTGCACGGCCGCCGCCTTGCATTATGATCATTAAACCTTCCCTGCTGGAGCACAGGGCCCGGCCTCCCCTCGGTGGCTACTACAGTGCTGGGAGGATTACAAGGGTGTAGTTCAAATCCTAGGCAGAATTAGGCTAAAGGCCGGATCCAAACTGGGTGGGTTAGAATTAGGACCCGGTTAGTCAGTTCCTAATCCCACTCACTAGGCGGCGCCCGCAGGCTCATACCTGTCCAGACGCCTCCAGGTTTTGAAGTTGATTACCTGTCCAACAAGTTTCCTTCCTGACCTGCTGTCTCTTTAAGAAGGTGAGCCAGGTGAGACTGGGACTCCGCCCCCCCGGAGCTGGCCCCGCCCCTTCCACCCCCGCCTGGCCCGCCCGACTCGCCCGGTCCTGGAGACCTGGCCCAGCTGTCCTGACCGAGGTCCCCGGTCCCGGCCCGGCGCCATGGAGCGGCGCTGGCCCCTGGGGCTTGGGCTCCTGCTGCTGCTTTGCGCCCCCCTGGCCCCGGGGGCGCGCGCCAAGGAAGGTACAGACCCCTGTCCCCAGCCCGTCCTCCCCTGGCTCGGCTGGCACCCTCCTCCAGGAGCCCGCACGCCTGAGGACGAGGCCTCTCCTTGCGCCCCCCTCCAGCGCCCTGGTTTTGTCCTGCCGCCAGGCTATCGACTGGGCAGGCCAATCTTTGGTCTTTGACCCCACATAGCTGCTTTCCCGGGCGAGTCCCCTCCGCCCCTGCTGGGCAGCAGTTTACATCTGGGGGTGGGGGTGCAAGGAAGCAGTGTCCGAACCCCCACCCCAGCTAGCGCGGGGCCCCTCTTGCCCAGGCAGTCCTAGCCGCAGGGGCCCAGCCCAGAGATCTGAACCCTCTGAAGTCCCAGAGGGAAGTCGCTTTATGCCAACCTAGAGACCCCCCGCTGGGGGAACGGTTAGGACTCGGGGTGCAGGGGTTCCCCGATGGAGACGTCAAGCCTTACAGGCGAAGGCTTGCCCACCACCTTCAGCCTTTCTACCCGCACTTCCCAGACTCAGAGCTGTGCCTTGTACCCCACTCTACACTCCCAGTCACAGGCAGAGCAGGCCCTTTGCCAGGGGGTGGCAGCCTCCCCACCCAGGAATCCCCTGTCCACGTCCTACCCATTCATGACCCCCAGAGGCTGAGCCGCTTGCTACCCATGCACCCTTCCATTCTGCCGCTGATGGGTCTCCCACAGAGCGAGAAGGTGCACGTCTTCTGTGTGGCACCTCTTCCCAACGCTTCCTGCATTGACTTTGGTCAGAGATCTAGACTTGCCACCCTTGCTCCACTCTGCCTTCCTCCCTTCACACTCCGGAGGGAGACAGGCTAATGACTCCCCAGAGCTCTTCACTCCTCCCTCCTGGGAAGCCACAGCTGTTAGGAAGAGGATGTTGAAGCCTGGGGGTTGGGGGCCCAGAGTGAGGAATGTGGGTGGCACATGGGGGGGGCCTCCTCCCCCAGAGGTGACAGGCCCCTTTCCTCCACACCTTCAGTCACTCTGATGGACACGAGCACCGCCGAGGGAGAGTTGGGCTGGCTGCTGGACCCAGAGGACGGGGTAAGTGCTAGGGGAGGTAAGGACCCAGGGTGGCTCCAGGCTGGAGGCCAGTGGGAAACGGGGCGGAGAGGTGGGTGGAGAAGCGGAGAAAAGAGCTGGAAAAACTGGAAGCCTCTCCGGCAGGAGGGGGGCCGGTGAGTCAGATCCTCCCGAATGGGACCTGGGATGGGGGTGGGGGGTTAGGCTTCACCCCATGGGGAATGCTTCGGTGCCTGGCTCCTCCCCTCCCTCCCCTGTGAGGCAGGGCTGAATACTCCTGAGGCCCTGTGGACAAGAGCCCACATCATGGGGAAGAAATGGACCATCCTGGGAATGGTTGAAGGCTGAGACCGAAACAGGACAGTGCCCTCAATCTGAGCTTCATCCTTCCCAGTGGAGAGGCACAGATAGGTTCCAGGGGGTCAGGGAACCCCATAAAAGTGTCTTCAAAGTTGTGTATATGTAAGCATTTTCCTGGAAAGGAAAGCCAGTTTCCATCAATTTTTTCAAAGGGCCTGTGCCTCCCCCAAAGTCAAAAGCTGCCCCAATAGAGGTCCTTGAGCCCTTGGCACCTCCTGCATACTCCCCAGTGCAGGCACACCATGCATTCCCCCTGCTTGAGTTTGTTCCAAGTCCCTTCTTTCCTTGGGTAATCCTACAACCCAGTGAGCAGACAGAGGATCTTATGATCCTAGGGAGCACCTTTCTGCCACTTAGCTGAGCTGCCCAGAAACCACGGGAGGCTGGCCCAGTTGCCTCAGCCTCCAGGACTCTGGCCTCAGGCCTCTCTTCCCTCTGGTCCTAGACCCTGTTCCCTGGGGGACCCCTTTCCCCTTTCATACTCCCATAGGAATCAGGCCTCTATTTCTGGAGTTGGGGTGACTTGCTTTCTTTCCCTCTGGGTCCTTGGGTCCTGGCTCCATTCTCCAGCTCCATTCTCCAGCTCTCCCACAGAGTAGCCTGTAATTAGAATTAATAGACTAAACCATAATGTATCCGACAGGAGGGGCTGCTTGGAAAATCCTGGATTAGGCCAGCCCTAATAGGCGCCCCATCTCATAAACCAGCTAATCACTCCACAAAAAGGGCTGCAGGTCCATCTGCTGGCTCCCACGGGCCGTCACTGTGCCCCTGCCACCTCCACCCAAATAAGTCTTCCTAATTGGGCTGTTGTGGCAGCCAGGCAACTTTCCCAGCTCAGGCTGAACAGCACAAGAGAGGCTAGAAGACAACAGTCTCACATACTCCCACTGTGTCTACCTTGGCCCTTCTTCTCCTCCACATCTTTTCAAAACACACACTCAGACCCAGGCTCCCCCAGACTGTACCCACACAGCAGCCAGCCCTGCCTGAGTGATAAGTGACAGGATTCTTGTTGCTGATCCTGGGCAGCTGGTCCTCCCCATCAGTCACCGCTGGAACTGGGAGAAGCGAGTTACAGCTGGGAACATCTGCTTCTGGCTTCAGCTGCAGCGGTGGCAGTCTAGCTAACGAGCTGCGCATTAACCACCCACCACCCTCCCACCTGCCCCCCATCACATGCCTTCCACTTGGCTTCCCCATCACAGCTTCCTCTTAAGAACAGGCTCTTGGCGGCTTTCTCTCATCCCAGCTTCGGTGCCTCAGCACCCCCTTGCCCAATCTGTGAATCCCCTAACATAATGCACAAATATGCCCCTGCCTCTCCCCGCCCCAAATTCATAGGTAATGGTGCTTTGTCTTGCCTTTTCCCAGAACTGAGAGCAGCTGTGAACACCCCTGCATTGTACTGAACTGAAACCCCTTGGGAATGTGAGCTTTCTAAGGGCCTCATGGTCTCTTCTCTATACAATAGGGATACTGCAACCAAAATATCAATGGAATATTTTGTAGAATTTGGGAGCTTCTTTCTTACGTTCATTTGGCGGACAAAATACTTAAGAATGGATGATACATTTTTTTGGAAAAAAAAGTAATGAAATGGGGGACTTGTCCTACAGATAGACACCAGAACATACTGTATACACCGACTATAATTAAAGCATGTGGCATTGCACAATAATAATTAGGTCAGTGGAACAGAATAGAAAGTTCAAAAACAAACTCAACATATGTAAGATTTTAGTATGTGATAACAATGGAATTGCAACTCAACGTGGAAAGTCTAGGCTCATCAATAAATTGACAATTGGATGTCTACAATTTGAAAAAAAAAGAAAGAAGATGATAAAGTCACATCTCCACACTATATACACAAAAAATAAATTCTACGGAGATTAAAATCTAAATCTAAAAAGCAAACCTACAAAAATATTAGGAGAAAATATAGACGATCTTTATAAGGTTAGGATGGGGCAGCTTCCCAAACAAAACACACAACCCAAAAATCATAAAGGAAAAGGCTATAGATGTTATCATATAAAAAGTTTTAATATATGTCAACATCAAAGACATTATTAGCAAAGTTAAGTGGCATGGCAGACAGGGAGAAACATAAATTTCAAGCAAATGATTAATATCTATAATATAAAAAAAAATTATCCAAATGAACAATTAAAAGATAACGATAGAATATCAGGCAAAGTTACAGATAAGCACATAAAAATGCAAATAGCCAGTGAGCAAAAGAGAAACATACAACCTCCTCTGGAAGAAATGTAAATTAAAGTGGCCAAGAAGTGGTGTTTTGTCTATATAAGATTGGCCAAAAGTAAGAAAATCATTAACATCCAGAGTTGATGAGCTTTTAAGAAAATTAGGCCTCAGGCATTGTTGGTGGAAGTGTAAATTGATAGGCCTTTTTGGAGGACAATTTGGCAATATCTTCTAAAATGTATAATATGTTTACCTTTTGATGCAGCAGTGCTACAGAATAACACTTGTGTGTTTTTTTTTTTTAAAAAAACATTTACGTTAAACACACACACGCACATACACAGAGAAAAACATTAAAACATTTCTCTAGGGGCATTGAAAATGGACTGGAAAGTTTTACCCCAATTGTTAAGAGTGGCTCCCCCTGACAGAGGGCTGGATGGATGAGAGAGCTTTCACTTTTTAATATGTGTCAGTTTTTGTTCTTTGATTTTTTTTTAAAATATAATAAGCACATAGAGGCATCGTGGTTAAGAGCATAAACTGCATCCTGGACTACCTGGGTGCGCTTCCTAGCTTGTCCTCGTCATAGCTGAGCATCGCGGGCAAGTCACTTAACCCCACTGTGACTCAGTTTCCTCATGGAAAGTCCTTCCAGCTCTGACTAGCTCATGGTAAAAGACTATTAGTTCTAGCCGTTATTAAGTTTCAGCATTCTTTTAATGTAAAAGAAATTAAAGGGGCTGGACTGGAGGGTGTCTAGGAGTCCAGCCAGCCAGCCCTGTCCATTGTTGATTTTGATGGCGGCCGTTACTGGAAGGCATATTGGAGAGGACGACATTGACTTCTACAGAAGAGTTCTAGCCTCCTCCAAAAATGGGAGGCTGCTTCTAGCCTCCTCCCAGAGCTCAGGGGCCTCAACATTAGGACACGCCTCTTCTCTGAACAAATCAGCACAAAGGTTCAGTGAATGAGCTTTTGCTGCAAAAATCTGCCCTGGGGGTACTTGACAGCTCTGTTGATGAAATAGGTAAAAATGGGTGCTCATCCTCTTGGGATTGGAGTGGGCTAATCGAAGGGACCAGGGATGGCTAGGGATGGGAAAGGCGTGGTGGTGCCCATCCTATATCCAAATAAACCCCCGACTGTATCACATAACCTACTATCTACCCTGGTGGCTGAGGGCTGGACAAGGAGTGTGAACCTGGGGCGATGCTGACGCCGGCTTCCTCATCATCAGCTCTAGAAGATGAAGGTTTGGGGGTGAGCAGGTGTTGACTTGGAGCCCTGACTCTGACTTTCCTCTCACAGTGGAGCGGGGTGCAGCAGATCCTGAATGGGACACCCCTATACATGTACCAGGATTGCCCAATGCAAGAAAGTGGGGACATTAACCACTGGCTTCGCTCCAATTGGATCTACCGGGGGGAGGAGGCTTGGCGTGTCGACGTGGAGCTGCAGTTCACTGTGAGGGACTGTAAGAGTTTCCCCAGGGGAGCCGGGCCCCTGGGCTGCAAGGAGACCTTCAACCTTCTGTATATGGAGAGCGACCAAGATGTGGGGGTTCAGCTCCGCCGGGGCCTGTTCCAGAAGGTACTACTAACCCCTCAGTGCCATTTCAGTCTGGACACTGATCCCTACCTCCCTGCTATCCATGTTCCCACTCAGCTTAAGAAAAAGAGAAGGTGGCAGAAACAGGGAGAGAGCCTAGGTGTTGAATAATGAAAGAAATCAGAAGAGCCGGAGATGAGTACTTTTTCTGTGGTGTCCCAACGTTGGGCGTGTCCCTTCACCTCTCTGAGCTTTGGTTTCCTTGTCTGAGAATAGTGATAACAGTGTCAGCTTCTTCTACTGCAGAGGCTTTTCAGGCACCCACTCAGATAACAGCTTGCGGTGGTGGAGGTTGGAAAGAGGTGTCTCAACTTTTCCGAACCTCAGTATCCATGGTGTGCTTGCGTGGCACGTCCCCATGAGTCTGGCTGGAGTTGTGTGAGAAGATAGTTCTTTGCTGGCTGTCTCTCTAATACCATCCCTTCTTTCGTACTGAAGAAAACATACCCAAAGTGCAGAAGCGTTCAGAGCACGTGATTGTTAGGGAGTACTCACATTTTTATTTTTTCCCCAAAGAGATGTTGTAAAGTTTGTTATCAGTAATCAATGGTGACACACTTTATAACTGATGACCCCATGGACGTGGTCAACACCTTCGAATAGCAGAAATCACGTGGGTCATAGCTCACGTTGCAATCCTGGTTCCATCACATAGTAGCTGTGTGACGGCCAGCAAGGTCTCTAACCTCTTCTAGCCTTAGTCTCCTGTCAGTTAGCTGGGGGTGGCTACCCATCCCACCTCGCAGGGTTATTGCATGGACTCAACAGCCTAATGCACTTAAAACGCTTAGCTCCATCGCTCCCATGTCACGAGCCCTCAGTTTCTGGTTGTGTACCCGCTTTCTGTTACGTGGTCACTCCACTCTCCCCCCGACCTCCTTCCCAGGTAACCACGGTGGCTGCAGACCAGAGCTTCACCATTCAAGACCTTGCATCGGGTGCTGTGAAAATGAACGTGGAGCGCTGCTCCCTGGGCCGCCTGACCCGCCGTGGCCTCTACCTGGCTTTCCACAACCCGGGGGCCTGTGTGGCCCTGGTGTCCGTGCGTGTGTTCTATCAGCGCTGTCCTGAGGCTGTGCACAGCTTGGCCCACTTCCCGGACACTCTTCCCGGCCCTGGCGGGTTGGTGGAAGTGACCGGAACCTGCTTGCCTCATGCCCAGGCCAGCCCCAACCCTTCCAGTGGCCCCCGCATGCACTGCAGCCCGGACGGCGAGTGGTTGGTGCCGGTGGGGCGATGCCACTGTGAGCCTGGCTATGAGGAAGGTGGCGAAGAATGCCTTGGTAAGGAGGCTCAAGGAGGTGGTGACAACCAGCAGGGACCACTCGGGGGAGGGGGACAGTGTCCTTGGTGCCAAGGGAGGGAAGGAAGTCCAGACTCCATCCAGAGACTATTAAACTGAGTGTCCGAGGGCCCCAGGGAGACACATGGAGGGGCATTTCTGGTACAACGGATGGGGAGGGGGCAATTTCTACCTGTGAAAACACTTGATAGCCGTAGCTTTGCTGTGTTGTCTCTCCAGCCTGCCCTAGTGGCTCCTACCGGGCGGACATGGACCCACCCCATTGTCTCAAGTGCCCCCAACACAGCACAGCCGAATCTGAAGGGGCCACCCTCTGTACCTGTGAGAGCGGCTATTACCGAGCCCCCGAGGAGGGGCCCCAGGCCGCATGCACGCGTGAGTCCAGGGGCAGGGCCTGACCCTCTGAGGAGATGTGGGACCTGGGCCTAGCCCGTGGCAGGGTGGGGATTTCCCAGAGCTGACCAGATATTGGAGATTGACTGTCCGGGATGTCATGTCAGACACTTAGTCCTTCCGCTGCTCCCTGCTTCCCCTGGAAGAATGCAGAGCCTCAGTCAAGCTCCTTTTCCTCAGTAGGAATCAAATCTCCTGGCAAGGCCTTCAGAGAACTTCAAGAACAGTGGTGATGGGAGGAGGTGAGGGCCAGCAGCCTGGGCTCTTACTGATGGCCCCTTTCTCTCACAGGTCCTCCCTCAGCCCCTCAAAACCTGAGCTTCTCTGTTTCGGGGACTCAACTCTCCCTGCATTGGGCACCCCCAGCAGATATGGGGGGTCGCCAAGATGTGAGATACAATGTGGGGTGTTCTCAGTGTCGGGGAGCAGTGCTGGACGGCGGGCCCTGCCAGCCCTGTGGGGGGAGTGTGCGCCTCTCCCCGGGGGCCAGCGGGCTCACCGTGCCTGCAGTGCGTGTCAGCGGCCTTGAACCTTATGCCAATTACACCTTTAACATTGAAGCTGAAAATGGAGTGTCAGGGCTGGACAGCTCCAAGGACGCCAGTGCCTGGCTCAGCATCAACATGGGGCACGCAGGTGAGGGGTCGGAGGAGGGAGTGGGCCTGGGGAGGCACAGGGCCTGCAGGAAACCAGAAAGGCTTAGGGCCACAGGGGCAAAGTGACGGGCAGGATGCAACCGGAAAGCCACTCAAGTTATTTCCTCTTTCCTTCCAAATCCACTGGCACCCTCTGGACTCTCAGAGTCCCTGTCAGGCTTGTCCCTGAGGCTGGTAAAGAAGGAGCCACGTCAGCTGGAATTGACCTGGGCAGGGCCCTGGCCCCGTACCCCCAGTGGGAACCTGAGCTACGAGCTGCATGTGCTGAACCAGGTGAGGACGCAGCTGAGAGACGGCCTCCGTGTCCGGGCCTGGCACACCCCAACATTCTAGCCCTGGGTGCAGGATGTGGGGGAGACTGTCCAAAGTGAACCACATGGATTTCTGGGGTCGAAAGCCTACACAGAACCCTGCTTTGACTGTTCCCCCACCTGCGCCTTCCCGCGAGCTCCCACCACCGCCCATCACCTCCGCCAGGTCTGCCTCGGCATGGCCCAGTCAACACGAGTCCCCACCCACAGGATGAAGAGCGGCACCAGATGGTTCTAGAACCCAGGGTCTTGCTGACTGAACTGCAGCCAGATACCACATACATCGTCAGGGTCCGAATGTTGACCCCGCTGGGACCTGGGCCTTTCTCCCCTGACCATGAGTTTCGGACCAGCCCACCAGGTGGGTGCCTAGCCTGTGTTCTGCTCCAAACACACAGGCACCTGTCATCCCACTAAGTCTTCTCAGGCCCTGTTCTACTCAGTGACCCTTCCTTTCCCTCTACACATACAGCACCCACACGCATGCACGCGCACACACACGAGGAAGCTACCTCGGGGAGAGCCCCACACGGACTCACACCCCTCTCCCTAGTGACCGCAGACACACCTTCTGATCCTGTCAAATGCCCTAGTCGCTCAGTTAGTGTTTGGCTGTGGCAGCCCCTGTGGAGGCCCCTCCAGGTGTTCTCTCATACACACGCCCACCTCCCCGGTTAGGGGACACATGCCTGAGGCCCATGGAGGGACCTGCTTCTGGGCTTGCCCTTTTGGCCTCTATCGTCCCTGTGGCCTCTCAGCCTCTCAGACTTGCTCACCCCGTGTCCCCCAGTTTCCAGGGGCCTGACTGGAGGCGAGGTCGTGGCCATCATCTTTGGGCTGCTGCTGGGCATGGCGCTGCTGCTTGGGATCCTTGTCTTCCGGTCCAGGTGTTGAACCTGCCCCTCCCTAGCCACCATCTGGGTCCCTTTGTCTGGTCAGAAACCCCTGAATGCAGCCCGAACAACCCTCCCAATCCCTTATACCAACGCTCCACTGTGCCCCAACCTTCACCCTGAACCCTGGAGAAAACTCAGCCAGAGCCCACTGGGCCCCTGAGGTGGTGGTCCCGGGGCCCTGAAGAAGCTGTGCCCAACCCCCCCACAGGAAAGGGCAGCGGCGACGGCAGCAGCGGCGGCGTGATCGGATCACCAACATGGCCCGAGGTGAGTCAGCAGCAATTGTGTGTGTGTGTGCCTATGCGTTGGGAGGCGCCACTGGGATGGGACCCAGAGACCCACATTTGCTGGGCCAGTTCTGGGGGCACAAGTCGGCTCTATTATCTCTAGGCTTCTTATGTTTTGCCACCTAATTAACTTTGGTTAATTAACTTTGTACGGATAGCACCCCAGAGGCTCCGTGCAATTACCTGTTAGCTGTTGGTGCCACTATACCCACACCTGGGCTTTGGGCAGCCTCTCCATCCTGGCTGGCCAGGTGTGTGGGCTGAGGCTGGGCGGAAGGGCGGTTGCTTGGCAGGTTCCCTGATGTCCTCGGGAGGCATGTGGGCTTTCTGCTGGTCACTTTATTAGGTGCCCCGCAAAAGGGAGAGTCTGCAATCCTTCCCAGTAAGGGGCAGTGGGAGGCATGTTGGGGAATGTGAATGAGGTGTGAGGGATTGGAGGAGCGTGGTGAGCGGGGATCAGGAGGAGGGCCAAAGAATTTGAAGCCTGGGTCAACAAGCCACAGGATGGTTGAGTAACCCGAGGCTGTGAACGTGCTTTTGGGTCTGGGTTCTGGCCCACTGCCCTGGGCCTTGGGGGGTGAGGAGGCAGGAGTTTGGGGCATAGACAGGAGGAAGAAAAGCTGGCTATGGAGGTTTCGTTGCTGAGAAGAGAGACTCTCTCCTACTTCAGCCAAAACAGGACTCCTCAGAGAACAGAAGGCTGAGAAGTCCAAGGTCTGCTGCGGGCCCCTCCCCCATTACTCCTGAAGTTGGAGCTCCCTCTCTCCCTGTCCTCCCCACAGAGGACAAGCTGTGGCTGAAGCCTTATGTGGACCTCCAGGCCTACGAGGACCCTGCCCAGGGAGCTCTGGAGTTCACGCAGGAGCTCGATCCAGCCTGGGTGATCGTGGACACAGTCATTGGGGAAGGTGAGCCCTGCTGGTCCTTCTGGGTGGCCGCCCAGAGCTGCCTCCCAGCCCTTCCCTGGGAGCCCAGCTGCCTCTGCTCTGGCCCAGGAGCGCCCAGAGAGGTTCCCTCTCTGCCCAACCCTGAATCCTCCTTGAACTGCTGTTGTCGTCGTTATAGCCCCTTTCTCGAGTGTCGTGGAGTAGCCCCTGCCTCGTCCACAATCTGCTCCTATGGCAGTGGAGTTTCTGATAAAGAGCATTAAACACGTCATCTTTGTCAATAGTCGGCCGCGGCACCCAGGCTCAGGCTCTTCTCAGCTGGTTCCCAGAGCCTCCCTCACCCCACATTCCACCCCATCAGGGCCCAGTGTCCTTGGGCTGCCCTGATCCTTGGGTCACCAGGGGAAATGGATCTGAGGAGAGAACAAAGCTTGGCAGTGTCCTTGCTGATTGTGCGGCCAAGCCGGCCAAGCTGTGAGCAGAGGAACTTGCGGAAGAGAGGCAGCCATGGTCAGCCTCCCCGGTCATTTGTGTGCTGGCCCGGGACCAGCCTGCCCTCCGTGAACACCACCCAGTGCCACCGCACAGTGCCCACTCACTCAGCATGTACAGACCACCCACTGTTAGCCAAGATCCAAGATCCGTGCTGCCCTGGAGACAGCGCTGAGCAGGTCCCCGAGCTGCACTCCTGTCCTGGAGTCCTGTCCCCTTCCCTGGGAAGTGCAGCCTAGCCCTTGTCCCACAAAGGACGTGCCAGGTTTCCGATCCAGGGAAGAAAAGAGACCTGGGGGACGGGAGGGGAGGGTATCTCTGCCTGTCCCCTGGAGATGGGGGTAGCGGGGAGCCTGATAGTGCATCATGCTGTGACCTTGTCTTCTTTCCACCCAGGAGAGTTTGGGGAAGTCTATCAAGGGACCCTGAGAATCCCCAGCCAGGACAGCAAGACGGTGGCCATTAAGACATTGAAGGACACGTCTCCGGATGGCCAGTGGTGGAACTTCCTTCGAGAGGCAACCATCATGGGCCAGTTTAACCACCCTCATATTCTGCACCTGGAAGGCGTTGTCACAAAGAGTATGAGGAGTGTGGGGAGGGGAGGGTGGAGGGGGTGAACCGCTGGAAGTGGAGGGGAGATGTGGTACCAAGGGCAGGAAGTCGGGTTCTGGTGGCTCTGGATGGGGATGGGGCTGCCATAGTGACATATGCTTTGTGTCTCAGGAAAACCCATCATGATTATCACAGAGTTTATGGAGAACGGAGCCCTGGATGCCTTCCTAAAGGTGAGAGGGCAGGGGACCAGCTGGGAGGGAGGATGCACCATGGAGCCCTGGTCCTGGAAGAGGCGACCCCGCCCATCCCCTAACCTGCCCACTCGCCCCGCTGCAGGAGCGGGAAGAGCAGCTGGTACCAGGGCAGCTGGTGGCCATGCTGCTGGGCATTGCATCTGGCATGAGCTACCTCAGTGACCACAATTACGTCCACCGGGACCTGGCCGCCAGGAACATCTTAGTGAGTCAGAACCTGTGCTGCAAAGTGTCTGACTTTGGCCTGACCCGCCTCCTGGACAACTTTGATGGCACCTACGAAACCCAGGTGAGAGCCCTGTACCCACTGCGTACACATTCACACCCACAACTCAGGCACACGTGTACAGTGAGGGTGGGATGCATGCTCATGTGGACACGATGGCTTCCCATCCCTTTTCCATGAGTGTTTTTTCACCCTTCCTCCATGCCCTGAAACGCATCACCTTTCTGTCCCATGTGCCCCCTTAGGGAGGAAAGATCCCCATCCGATGGACAGCCCCTGAAGCCATTGCCCAACGGATCTTCACCACGGCCAGCGATGTGTGGAGCTTTGGGATTGTGATGTGGGAGGTGCTGAGCTTTGGGGACAAGCCCTATGGGGAGATAAGCAACCAGGAGGTGAGCCCGCACTCCTCGCGCCGACTTTCTCCCCACATCCTCTCATGGCTCTTTCGTGCACATAACTTTGTTTCTTCTTCCTGACCCACAGTTTTTCTGCCCTTCTATCTCCTCTGGCCCCCTTCGCCTCACACCCTGTTCTCTTTACTGCTGGTCGGGAGGTTTAGAGGCTCCATTGCAATGATCTTGCGTGAACAGTAATTGGCTGTGTTGGGAGCCCCCAGGTTAGCTTCCTACCTCCGGCCTCCCTCCCCGCCCCTGCTGCAGGTAATGAAGAGCATTGAGGAAGGGTACCGTCTGCCCCCTCCCGTGGACTGCCCTGCCCCTCTCTATGAACTCATGAAGAGCTGCTGGGCCTACGACTGTGCCCGTCGGCCCCCCTTCCACCAGCTGAAGGCACATCTAGAGCAGCTGCTTGCCAAGCCCCACTCCTTGCGGACTATTGCCAACTTCGATCCCAAGTAACCGTGCTGGGCAGGGCAAGGGGATTCGGAGGGCCAACCTGGGAGAAGGAAAATGGGCCTTTGGTTGTGTCCACTAGGGGGTGGGCCTGCAGAGGTCCCGGCAGAGTCTAGCATTTGAGGCAGGACCACAGCCTGCGCCCGCGGGGAGAGTCCGCCCTGATGGAGGCGGTGCTGTCCTGCCCTGAGCAGCTCAGGTTTGATAGAAGATAGGAAGCAAACACTGAGATGGAAAGCAGATAGCAGCAGTGCTTACAAGCTGATACCTGCCCCAGGGAGCTTGGACACTTCGATTGGGGTGGGCAAGACCGAGAACCTGGCAAATGATGGACAGAGGGATGTCGTCATGACAGAGCAGCCGTCTTGTGGGGTCTGGGAAGGCCCGCATGAGTTGGGGAAATGAGAGCAGGCTGATTGCAATTAGCAGGGTGACGGCAGCACCCACCTTAGGGACAGTGGCCAGAGATGAAGTTGGAGAGGTGGCAGGCTCAGTACAAGGAAGACCAGCTCTGCTGAGAAGTTTGGACTTTATCCGGAGCACAGAAAACTGTTAACCCATTTTCTTAAAACTGTCCATGGGAGGGACACGCTCAGAATTGCATTTTACCAAAAATATTGCCAGGATGTGGGGAAGGAACTGGTGGTGGCTTTGAGGCGGGGAAGAGAGGCCAGGCAGTGCTTCAAATGCTTTATCGGCTAAACCAGCCCTGGCTAGCTAGCTGGCCTCCGTATCAAACCACCATATATAACCTTGTTTCTGGGAGAAAATGTGCTCCAAGGTCCAACTTTTGAAACTATCTTTTGGAGCACAACTCCCTTGTACACTGGAGACTGCATGTGCTAATCTTTTTGGAATGTTGGATGTTTTTTCCCCCAGCAGATTTACTTTGCTAATGGTTTTGGCTCTGGCTGGCTTGAGTACAGGAACACTCATTGTATTGTAGGTGTCAGAGTGCAAGAATAACAGCCAAGGTTGGAGGTGACTAGCAGGGGCTGCTCCCAGAAGTCAAGGGGCCACCCTAAAACGAGGCAGGACCACCCCTGGCTTCGGGGCCTCTGCTCTCTTGCCTTCTGCTTCCTCTCAGCGGGAATGGTAGATGCTTTCTGTGTCTTAACCGGCCACTCCAGTGAAGATGGGCTTGTGGTACGCTTGTGTCTGGGCTTTCAAGGCAGCCACCTCCCCCCCAGGTCTATCAATGCAGCCAGACTGTCAGCCTGCCCACTGCTGTGAGCATGCCAGGAAGCAGGCCAGGAAATGGGTTCACACACAATAGCCAGGCTAATCCACAAAGTCTAGATAATCTCTTTGCTCAGACACCAACTTCAGTTTTGGCTGCCATGCTCACAGCCTGAGCCCCCGGTTCACGCTGGGGGCGAGCTGGGGATGGGAAGGCCCAAGACAGCCCCTGCCTGCATTTCCAGTGTGACTGAGGCAGCCCGTGTCCCACAGGGTGACGCTTCGCCTGCCCAGCTTGAGTGGCTCAGATGGGATCCCCTATCGAAGCGTCCCCGAGTGGCTGGAGTCCATCCGCATGAAACGCTACATTTTGCACTTCCGCTCGGCCGGGCTGGACACCATGGAGTGTGTGTTGGAGCTGACGGCCGAGTGAGGACCCTGGGGGACCCTGGGGGCCGGGCAGGAGAGGGCTGCTGGGGATGGAGCTCACACACTCATGACCCCTTTCGTTTGCCCACAGGGACCTGGTGCAAATGGGGATCACGCTGCCGGGGCACCAGAAACGCATTCTTTGCAGTATTCAGGGATTCAAGGACTGAGCCGTCCCTTCCCCCCACACTGTCCTCAGGGAGCAAGGATGGGGCCATGGTCACTCATGCACCTTCCCTCAGCCGACCAGGCCTTGGTGCTGACCTGCCCTCTTCCCTGACGAAGTGGCCTCTAGAGACTGGCAGCCTCTTTGTTTTAAAAAGGGAAGTGGGGATAGAAGTAAAAAGGTAATTGTGGGAGGGAGCTGAGGGAAGGTTTAATATATATACACTATATATATATATACATATACATATATATTTTTGTAAATAAACAGAAGCTGAGTTTTCACCCGTACCCGTGTCTTTTTTATCCCTGTCTCCTCCATCCCTCCCTGGAAGGTGGTAGCACAAAAACAAAAACAAAAAAAGAGTCCATTGCTAAGAATTCTGGAAAACAATGTTTTTAATTTGTAGC
This sequence comes from Aselliscus stoliczkanus, assembly GCA_033961575.1. NCBI lineage: Eukaryota > Metazoa > Chordata > Mammalia > Chiroptera > Hipposideridae > Aselliscus > Aselliscus stoliczkanus. The sequence continues at coordinate 85,725,801 of CM066740.1, read as the reverse complement.
TACAGCCACCACCTGGCAGCACGGGGGCGGGTGGGAAAGTCCAGGCCTGCCCAGCCCAGCCCAGCCCAGCCTCCCCGAGGGTCAGGGCAGCTCCGGGCCCTCAGAAAGCAGAGTGAGGCTGCTCAGGGGCCAGCTGGGGGCATTGGTGCAGCAGTGAAAGCAGCAGCGCTCAACCTGGCGCCCTCGCAGGTGGGGCACCTGGAGCATGGTGCGGAGGACGGGAAGCCCCAGGCCGGGACTCTGCAATCCAGCCCTGCCCGGGCCCTGGATCCAGGACTTGGGGTACTGGGTGGGTTTTGGAATGGAGGGAAGGGCGAGGCATCAAAAATAATGAAGGGGGCAGGGCAAATGAAGAGGCGGGTGGTTTCAGTGTGGGTGGTCCGCTGATGGGGAACGGACCCACGCGACGTGGAAAAGGGCCAGTCCTCACTCAGGTCTGGGCGCGGGCAGTGTGGCACTTCCGGCAGAGCACGTGGCCGTCCAGGGGGAAGCAGCCATTGTCATCCGCCTCAATGGACAGCGCCTTCCCACAGTCCTGAGAGGAAGGAAGAGGAAGAACGCCCTGGTGGAAAAGGCCCCTGTGCACCCCACACACCCCCATTTTTACATTAGGAAGGCCAAGTGCTTTTCAAGTAATGGCCCAGAGCTGGTATCCTACTCCAGTACTATCCCCACTTCTTCCATTACCCACTTTCACTTTTGTTCCCTAGGCCTCCCACAGGACGACGGGCAGTTGGGTGGAGCTGCTTCCAAAGCGTCCACCCCAATAAAGGGGCTGTCCGACCTGTCTCAACTCCATTCTGACTCTTTCTTCTTAATCTGAGACTCCAATCCTGCCACAACAAAGCATGGCACCCTTCCCTCCCATTGGTCAGTCCCCTTTCTTGGTTGATCTGCAGCTCAGTGACCCCACAGAAACCCAACCCCCCTTTTCCTGCAGTGATGGAAGTATCTGGGCTGGGCAGGCCTGGGCACTGCCACTGGTCACCCTCGAAACTACATCGATCTCCAGGCTGGCACTGTCCACCACCTGGTCAGTGAGCAGTGTCCCACCACCTCCCAGGCCTGGGGGCCACAGGGACACGGACCTCACACTTGTAGCACTTCATGTGGAAGTTCTTGTCCAGAGCGACCACTCGCACGGTCTCCTCGTGGCCAGGCTCAGGCATGATGGGCCCTGCACACACGGAGCATCTGGGGGCGTACTGCCTGCAGGGTGACAAGTGGGGCACCAGGGCTTTCACCGGAGCACAGGGACAGGCGCTGCCGGTGGCATGGCAACGCGCGCACTTCTTTGCCCATCGTTCCCCACATCTCAAGGTGGACAAAGCCCAACAGAAAGGGCCTAAAACAGGCCATCCTAACTGAAATTTCCCATTTTCCCTTCCCAAAGCTGCATCCACCCAGGATCCCCCGCCACATCCACACTGCGGTTCCTGCAGAACGCACACCAAGAGGCGCCCCTCTCGTCCCCTCCCTGAAGCCCTGACCCTACCACACACACCCCCCACACACCACACAGGTCCCTCTGCCCGACTGCTGGCGGGTACGGAGGGACATAAAGTCCTGGCTGCAAGGTGGAATCCTGAAAACACACACCTCAGACAGAGGTGGGAGCCCGAGTCTGTAGTTTCCTTGTATCAGCCTTTAGGCACATTACGGGATTTTGCCACAGGCCTGAAAAAGTAGCCACCCTGTAAATGCTGTTTTTAGGGGGAACCCACAGTTCCAAACAGCTGATCTCCAAAGGAACGTTTAGAACCCGGCCCGTGTGCGAAACGGTCACTCCAGCACATGTTGCTGAACACAAGACCACACCCAAAGGCAGCCTTGGCGAGCCAAGGGCAGGGGGACTGGCCAGCAGCGAGATGCGCCACCCAGGTCTAAGGACACCAGACAGCTAAGTCCAGATGGATTGGTCTCGGCCGTCTATAGATAGGTTGTGGGGCCAGAAAGCAAGGCCAGGGGTTTGCAGCTGTCCTCGGGCCAGGGGGTCAGCCCAGCTTGCAGACAAACCACAGCTGGGCCCAGAGCAGAGCCCAGAAGGTGGTGGTGGGTCCTCACTTGTGGTAGTCAGGGACGCAGTGGGGCCGGTTGGCCTGGTCCACAATGAAGGAGGTGCCCTCGAGGGGGCAGGCGCAGACCACGCAGGTGAAGCAGTGCGGGTGGTAGGCTTTGCCCGTGGCCCTCAGCATGCGGTCAGTGATGGGCTGCCCACAGGTGTTGCACTTCTCCAGGGTGTCCTGAGGAGGCAGCAGTAGGAGGTCGGCTGGGAACTGATACCCAACAGTCTGCGGCTGACGCAGGTCTGCCCCATGGCCGTCCCCCCCGCCCCCAGCTGAGCCATGCCCCCCAGACTCACAGTATAGCAGCCCTCACAGTACGGTGCCCCCTCCAGGCTATAGAACTGCTGTCCTTGCAGCTGCCGCTCACACTGGTGACAGGTAAAGCAGGTGATGTGGAACAGCTGCCCCAGAGCACGAACCGCGGGCTGTGCACGTGCCAGGGGCTGGTGACACCGGCCACAGGACTCTGGGAAGGACAGGGAAGATGGAAATAAACAGGAGGAAGGACACACGCTTGCCAAGGACCGGCTGGCTCAGACAGGGCGTAGACAGGCACCAGCCAACACAGCCATGGAGGGGGAGGCGTCCCCACGGGTGGGCGGCGGGCTCACCACTGACGGCCACGTTCTGCTTCTGAGGATGTTCCATGTCCTCCATCAGCTGCTGGGTCAGCTGCTCCAGCTCTTCCACCTCCTTCAGCGTGAGAGGTCCTGGAGCCCCAGGGGAGTGCACCTGAAACCCCAACACTTTCTTCACTCTCTCACGGGTCACCCCCTTCAACAACGTTCCCCAGCCAGCTAGCCACCTTCTCCCAAGACGGACTAACGCACGCCCACATTTCCCAGACACTCAGGTTGGACCCTGAAAGTTCCTCGCCCTCCCTCCCCAACCCCAGCACCACACCAATAAAGGGGAGGGGATGACCCTTCCACCCACTTTGCCCAAACCCCCCTGGGCAGCCACAGACAGGCCAGGATGACTGAGCGGACGGAGGCCACACACACAGCAGCGGCTCAGGTCACTGAAGCACCGAACACACCAGGCCACGCATCAACTCCACAGAGCATGCTAATTCATGGCCCCCCACGGAAGAGGTCGTGGGCGCGCGACGGTGTGTGAACCCAGGTGCACACACACCTACCCGTCCCGCCTGCTGCTGAGCAGCCCTGTCAGCGTGAGGATACAACACAGGTGGGAATGAATCACAGGTTAAACCCTCAGAGCTGTCTGCAGCAGCCCAGCTCCCAGCCCCGCAACACAGAGGTCCTGGGGTCCCTCTGGAGAGGGGTTCGGGGCTACCTGACCTCACTTCCTCCCCAGTAGGCCTCAGAGAAGGGCCTATCCTAGGCCAGCTCACCCCTCCTATTTAGGGGATCCTGGGAGAGCTAGGGATGGGGGTGGGATGAGGTTAGGGGTACTGCAGGAACCCTGAGAAGTTACCAGGAGGTCTGTCTGTACCAGGGGCTGTCTGACCTGCACCAGCAGTGCCATGAGACGTTCCAACAGGAACACTCGCTGTCTTCTGTTACGGGGTAAGTCCATGCAGGACTGCGGCCACTGAATGTCCTAACTGCCCATGCCTTCATTCCCCTAATACCTGGAGCCTGTCTCCCAGCTGCCTCCTCGTACAGCCACCTTGCCCGCAGCCTGGGCCCCACCACCCTCACCCCATCTGTATCCAGAGATGCATGTGCCCTGGGAGGCAGACACGCAGAAGTCCCAACTCTTAGCCATTTTCCCCATAGACTCCTGCCACCTCCTGCCCTTAATTGACTGTGTCTCCTATGAGTCCTCTCTGCAATGGAAGAATCACCTTTTCCTCTCCCAATTTTCCTTTCCCCTGGGGACAGAGGAAGGGGACTCAGCCAGCCCTTGCTCTCTGATGTCACTTTAAAAGCCTGTTCCATTCTTTGAAGTACAAACTATTCATATACATCAGCTCTCCATGGGTTTCCACGCTCCTTCGGGACACACTCAGCTAGTTTTCCCTCTACCTGCCAGCATCTGTGTCACAGCTTCAATGTCCATGGCACTCAGACCTCTAGCTCAACCCCAGTGGCTCCAAACGCCTCTCCAACTCAGGCACATTCCATCATGGGTCACCTTGGACCTGAGATTCACAGTTCTCTTTTACCTCCAAGACCCTGGATTTGATCCTCCCCACCCGCCCCAACCATAATACCTCCTGCCCTTTCCCCATTCATACCCGCTGTAGGAACCTACCCAGAAAGGCTTTCATTCCTGGCCTCTCAACCCTCTCCATGTGTGTCTCCCCACGCCCCATTCCCCCAATGAGCCTGACCCCCTTGACCATCTATTTCTAAGGCTCTCGCGGCCACTCTTGCCACCCTCGGACACCATCGTTTATCTGGTCCAACCTCAAACCCAGGTCACGCCAACACCCACTTCCTGTTCCTGCCTCTGAGCTGCAGAAAGTACGTGGAGAGATGGCTAACACTGCAGAGTGAGTTCACAAAACACTGCAGGGCCCTCCGTGCCCTTCAGCCCCAGCTCGGCTGTCTGGTTCTTGGCTCCTGTGTGTTCCCAGTCACCTTCCCCACAGCAGCTGTTCCAAACCTTCCCATCTCCTCCAGCCCCAACTGCTTCGCCCCTCGCTCACCCTCACCAATGACCTCACCTCCTACATGACTGAGACGATGGACGCCAGCCAGCTCAAACTCCCTCATCGTTCCTCCTCTCCACCGAAAACACTGTGGTGTCACTGTCCTTGCTCTCCGGGAAGGCCACAGGGATGGGGGAAGGCGGGGGGGGCACCTCTCCTCCACCTCGTCATCCCCTGCTTGTAGGCATCTCTAACCCCTCCTCTGATTATCAGATTCTTCCTCCTGGTTGACACACAGATCTGAGCCCTCCTCCCCTAACTTGACACACACACACACACACACAGTGCCCTGCTAGTCCAACTCCCTGCCAACCTCTGACAGCAGGCCAATGCAGCAATTCCATTTTTCTCACTGCCACTCAGTTCTCAACTCCTTTCACTGGCCCCACCACAGCGTACAAATGGACCACCCCACAGCCACTGAGGATGTCCAAACAGTCAAATCTCTGGCCTTCGTTTAGTTCTCAACACCCTCAATCCCCTGCTGGAGAGCTCCTCAGCCATCACTTCCTACCCTTTGGGATTCCACCCTGACTTCTGATGCCCCTCCTGCTTCCGCCCGTCTTTCCCCTCCCCGCGACCAACGGGAGCATCACCACCCAAGGCTCCTACGGTGGAAGCATGCCCTGGGCCACCTCAAAGCCCCGGCTGCTTCCGGACCACCCCACGCGATAACCCTGGGTCCAGGGCCCTCTCCTGACACCCGGTCCTCATGTCTAACTGAAGGACAGTTCCAGTTGAAGGGAAGTCCTCCGGAACGTGTTGCTCAACACGCTGACAGCTGGACCCCTCCTCTTCCCGTCCAAACCATTTCCCCTTCTGGACTTCTCTATTTTGTCAGCAATACCGTCATTCCCCAACACACCCAGGCATATTTTTTTACCCCTCCCCCTCCTCTTCCAAAGGCTGATAAGTGGCCAGTCCTGGAGGCATTTCCTTTGCTCTCAGCAGGGTCCAGGCGTGAATCCCTACACAGCATTCACCTCCTACCTCTACTCCACACCTCTGTCGGAAACACTTTCCAAAAGCTTCCAAAGGCATGGCTGTCATCAGCCCTCTGACCCAGACACACACCACTCAAAAACCGTGAAGGGCTCCCGGGGGACTCACACGCTCCCTTGGAGCTGCGCTATTTCATTTCCTCCTCCCTTGAGCCCCCATCCACCTTTTGATAGCTCTATAATGTCCCAGAATAACCTCCTACTTTCTCTTCTCCAAACATCCTGGTGTATTTGTGCCCTTGAGTTTTGTTCATGCAATTCCCACCCGAATGCCCTTCCCTCTCCTCTCTGGATTCTTCAGTCCCACCATCCTTCAAAGCACACTAGCGCCATGATGCCTTTCCTAGCTGCCAGCCCCATGCTGACTCCCAGCGCCGTCTATGCGTTAGCTCCTTAATCTTTCACAACCATTGTACAACGTGGACAGTGTGATTTTAAAGATGGGGAAACTGAGGCTCAAAGTTCCCCTCACTTGCCTAGGGTCCTGCGAGATGGGGAGCGGGGAATTCTATCCCAGGTCCACCCAACTCCGTCAGGCTTAACTTCCTTGAGAGATCTCTTCCAACCTGAGCACAGAGCACAGTACCTGGCACTAGGCAGAAGCTGGCTCAGACAGTGTTTACTAACGCAGTGGCTGTTATCACCAGATGGGCCCTTGGGCGGTGAGAGCTCTCAGAGGAGCAGAGAGATTAACTCAAGAATCCAAGAAGGGGGAAGAACCAAGGTTGGACGGGTGATGATCTCATCCCTCACCTTTAACATTCTGGGGCAGGATGCAAAGGAAAACCACCGAGTCTTCCTCCTAAGGTAGAGCCTATGCTGCTCTCCCACTCCATCAAAAAGCCCCACCCAGACCCAGACCCTGCCAGGCCCTCCTCCAGAAGATCTGTCTCCTACCATTGTCCCAGCAGTCCAACCCTAGAGGCTGGACACCCCTATCCCATCACCCGCACCTTACTCATCTTTGCCCTCCTTCTCTGGCTCCTGACTCACCCCCTGCTCCCAGCCTGCAGGTCTCAGCCTAGTGCTCCCCCTTTCCCTCACCTGGTTTTGGTTTTGAGCCGGTGGGGGCACTGGGTGCTGCTTCTCCTGCACTTGGGGCTTCTCCCTCTGCTGAGCATAGGTGAAGCTGGGGGGCTGAGGGGCACCTGTGCCAGTGGAAGATGGAGCTGGAGGGGGCCCCAACTTTTGACCGGGCTGTGACCCGGGTCCACCTGGGGCTCCAGGGCTGAACTTGGGAGCCACAGGAGTAAACTTGGGAGGGACTGGAGAAAACTTAGGGGCTGGAGATGGGGCTGGGGGTCCTCGAGGCTGACTATTAGCCAAAGGCACAGGCTTGGCCTGGGGCTGCACGTGGAACTGTGCCTGGCTAGGAGGCTGAGTCTGGGGCACAGGCTGGGAGCTGCAGGGGGCCTTCCAAGGAGGCAAGGGCGCTGTGCCCCCAGTTGCAGGCTTTGTACTGGTCTTGGGAATGAATGGAGTGGCGACCGGTGGGGGCACATATCCAGATGACACCTGCAAGGGAAGGCGGAGAGGAGAGAAGTGCTGTCAGAGGAGGGGGGCCGCCCTTCCAAGTTCTGTCCCTACCCTTCTCCTGCTCTCCTGTTCCTTACCCTGGCTTTGAAGGGGTCATTCCTGGTCATGTCATCCAGCAGCGAGGACAAAGAGTCTATCTCCAGATCAATACTGCTCACCTTCTCCCTGGGCTAGAGGATCAGGGGTCAGAGCACCCATTCCAGTCCTCCATTCCCACCCCAGCTCCATCAGGACAGAGGGGCAAAAGAGGATCAGAACGGAAGGCCCTCCTCTCCTTCCCTTGGGGGTGTCCCTGCCTAGCTGCCCATCCCAGGCCTCCATACCTGTGGTGGGAGAGGCCTGGGGGCCTCGTGGCCTCCCTCCTCCTCCAGCGGAGGCGGCGGGGAAGGAAAGATCTCCTCCTCCAGAGGTGCAGGGGGAAACGGCTCCTCGATCGGGGGAGGGGGCGGTGGAAAGGCACCTCCCAGGGAGCCCTCCGCATCGTCGCCATCCCCAAGGAGGGGAGGAGGGGGTAGGGGAAAGTCTGGGATAAGGAGAGAGGGCAGTCAGCAAGGGTCCCTCTATCCTTCCCCGAGGTGCCCTCCTTTTTGCAGCGCTAACCCCCAACCCAAAAACTCTCTTGGGGGGGTGGGGGTGGTCCCGGAGTGGGCGGGCAGGAAAGGGGGCGCAAGACAGCCTGGGAACGGCCGGGGGCTCGGCGCAGGAGTGGTGCAGACTTTGGAAAAGGGACCCGCAGGGGAACCTTCATGCCCCGCATTCCCGCCTCCCACCCCCAGGCGCAGGACTTGGCCCGGCCCCAGGAGCCCTGGCTCCCAGCCACGAGCTCCACGATGAGGTAAGAACATCTGCTCGGGACAGGGTGGCTGCGCCCAGCCCCCTCCGCTGCCACCTTTGCAGTCACCACCCCCCATCCACCGCCCCCCGAGCCCGGCTGCATACCTTCCGGCGGCGGCAGGGGGACCTCGCCCACCCGGCCCCTCTGTGCGCGCTGCGCCCCGGCGGCCGGGGGAGGCTCGCTGTCCCCGGGCCGGAAAGGGTTCACTTTGGGCTTTGGGGCCACCACCGGGGCAAACTTCTTCTGCGGGGCGTAGAACGCCGGGGCCGAGACGGAGATCGCGGGAGACGGGCGGGGGGCCGCCATGGCCAGGCCGGGCTGCGGGAGGCGGGGGGCCGGCGCGCGCCGAGCGCGGGGTGGTGCGGGGGTCCCCGCTGCGCCCCCTCCGCGTGCGCGCCGGGCCGCCGGCCGGAGCGTGAGCGCAGCGTCCCGAGTGGCCGCCTGGGCGCCGGGCGCACGGACTCTGCCGGGTCCCCGCCGCGCCGCCCGCACCCGGCGGGGGAGGGACGCGGAGCGGAGGGGGCGGAGGCACGGGGCGGGGAGCGCGCGGCGCCGAGACCATACAAGGAGCGGCCCGGAGAGGGGGCGGGGAGAGGCGGGGAGCGCGGGGCACTCCCCCAGGAAGGGGCCCTGCTCCCGCCCACGTCCCCGCGCCCCCGCCCGGCGCGGACCACCCTCCCCGAGCTCAGGCCTCTGATGTCATTTCCTGACCGGCCCCCCCCCCCCACGCCCGGCCGGCGGGTGCCCGAGGCCTGACTCACCGTCCCCGCGGCGAGCGGAGGTCGCGCGGGTGCCCCCCACCCGCGCTTCTGCGGGCCTGCCCTGCGCTGTCCCTGCCACCTCCCGCTGTCCCTCTGCGCCCCCACCCCGCCGCCCTAAATCCCCCTCCTGTCGGGCTGGACTGCAAGGACCTGGGCTCCAGGGTGGACCGGGATGGTAAGTGGGGCGTTCTCCCTGCCCACGCCCCCCACCCCAGGGCCTTCCGTGACCTGGATGGGAGTGTGGGTGTGAGCACAACCCTTAAGGGTTCTTGGGGGAGCAGCCTCATCAGGCTTCTAGGAATTCGCACCCCCCACTCCCTAGCCTGCAGATCAGTTAGGATTTGCGGGAGGGGCCCGGCAATGAAGGTGGGGAGCAGAGCGGAGGGCGGTCCCCCGACGTGGGGCCTGGAAGGGTGTGCGTGGTCCTGGGCAACGCGTCGTCCACGGTTCTTCAGTGCCCACGGTGACCCCACTCCTCCTGGAGTCTTTGGGCAGCAGAGCGGCTCCCACGGGATCCCGAGACTGCGCTCTGTGGAGCCCCTCACCCGTCCCCCCGGATTCCTCAGCCTTGGGCTCTGTGCCCCAGGCTACGCGCAAGGCACCGACCTTGGTTCTAGTTTTCGGTTTTTTAATTGAACATGGAAACTTACAAATTGCCTCCTGAATTCTTCCACACTCACTACCTACAAACTATGGAGTCATATGGCCTTTGGGTCCGTAAGTCTCATATATCACCCTCAGGCGCCAGCCTTCTCTGCCATCTAAGGCAGTCAGTCCCCTTGTGCACATCCTGCTCCGTATTTCCAGCTCTCCAAATCAGCTACTGCCCACGAGCACCTGGGCTGTGCCCTAGAGATCACCCAGGCTCATCCCTGACATTTACCTTGAGAACACAGGCAGGGAGCTTAAGAGAGCAGCACAGAGTCAAACCCCGTTAGCCACAAGGTCTAGGCTAGAACTGGGTGTCTTGAGAGCTCTCAGATCAGAGCTGTCACTCCCTGATGCCTTGGTGTCAAGTGAAGCAAGCCTGGAGACAAGAAGCAGGGTGAACTCAGGGTGCAGAGATGAGTTTGAGTATCCAAACTGGGTGACAAGTCTCCATTCTCTCCGTTTTCTCTGTGTATAAAACAGTGATATTTAATCCACCGACCTTATTGCGTTATATGGAGGAATAAGTAAAATTCCATATCTGGAAGTGCTACATAATCTTGGTATTATTATTCAGTCCCAGTTCTGCTCAGAATGGAAATTCTGACAGGTTAACCTGAGGCTATTCCCCTACGCTCACCCCCCCCCTCCCATGCTCCATACGTGCCCTTCCGGGTTGCAAGCAGGTCCTCTCACGGACCTTGAGCTATGCAATACCTACTTCTTCCTCAACCTTATCAAATACTTATTATTGCTTCATACTACATCGTCATCTCAGACTCGTTCTTTTTTCTGGTGTGTTGTTGTCTTTCTCACTGGTGTTTCACAGAGCCACAACCTGTGTGGCCGTGTCTGCTATAAAAAAGCATGCCTTTGACAGGTATAAGCTGGTCCTGGGCCTGTTTCTGTGAGGACCTGCTAGAAATCTGATACTGGATTTCCTGTGCATGTTGGAAATTGTGTCTTGGGCTTTATAAACCAAACGTCTCATTGCCCACCCTTCAAAGTACACCCACATGGAGAAAAAAGGGAAGATGGTTTCCAGATCGCGTCACAAGAGGAAAAGCCATCCACAGTCTAAATGTCTCATTAAGGAATGGGCCTGCGCAAAATATAGTATAATTGTTAGCCAGCTGAACCTATTTATAAATCAAGAATAGAAGAGTGCGTGGGCAGGCTTAGGTTTACGGACAACTAAGAGCATTTGGGATGCACGATATTAAAACTAAGAGTTTTCAGCTAGCCATTCTGACTCCAAGGAGAAACACACAGGGTAGCTGAGAAGCTCAGGTTCACTAGGCCAGGATGTCGCTAGCGGAACTGCAGGGTCAGTGCTGTTAAAATGCACACGGTGAGCAGGAGTGGCCCTAATAATTATTAGGTGCTTAAGTAAGCAATTCTAAGTGATCTCCTCAGGTAATAGGTGTAAGAGGTAGCAAGTACAAAGGTGTTCCCACCTAATCGTTTCCAACAGCTTAAGCCCAGGCAAGAGAGAAGAAATAAGAAAATGGGCAGGAACCTTTGCTACCTTAAACATCTCTGCACACCTCCAAAGGTTTATGTCCACCACGTATCACAAAGTTTTCTTCAGGGACACAATCTAAAGTAAGAAGTCAAGGAAATAAAAAAGAAGACAAGAACAAGGGCAGTAGCAAAAAATGAATTCTGAAATGAAAAGAGGGATGCTATCACAAAAGTTCTTTCTGTCCGAGGGTTGCAGATGGAGAGAGGGTCAATTATGTGCCGGGCACTGTGCTAGGCACTCTAACAGCATCAAAGAAAGGCCACTACCACCACCACACAATAATATTAATAATACACACTTAGAGAAAGCTTCGTACATGATGCTAGGCGTAATAAAACACTTTAAATATATAACCCCCATTTAGTCATCACAATGAACCTGTGAGGAATGTACGTTATTATCCCATTTTTCAGTTAAGGACAATGAGGCTAACTAGGAGGAGCATTTTTCACCTAAACAGCAAAGTTTTTTGCAACGCAAATATTTTATTTGAAGACCCTCCCCCCACCCCCCACTTACATCCTTGCAGTCCATCGATTTCTTCCCGTCAGGAGCTCCTGCCTGTACATCAACGACCTGTTCAGGTCAGACTGCAACTCCATCCCCCACTTTATGTCCTTGGGACACCATTTTCTTTTTCTGTCACGTGGTACCATCAAATTCTATCCGTCTGTCTCTCTGTTTCTGTCCATCTGCCTGTGTGTAGAGAGAGCAAGCAACAGAGACAGAGACAAAAACAGACAGAGATATGGATGCTTTCATATAATAGAACTTTTCCAGAAGGTTTTTCCAAGAATGGTTAACAGCGGTTAGTGTAAGCGTATAGAATTGGGAGAAGGCAGAAAACTTTTTTATTATTTTAGCCGAGCCATCCTGCCACCTGTTGGCAGCTCAACGGCAACTCAGCTTGGGCTGGGCATCGAACTGCCGTTGCTCAGAGCTCAGCTCTCACTCTTGAGCGAACTCGTAACCAACTGAGCCACTCGGCCGGCCCCCAGAAAGCTTTTATAACTATTGCCTTTTTCTCCATGAACGTGTATTACTTTTATAATTTTTAAAAAAGGAAAAGAGGGGCCGGCCGAGTGGCGCATTGGTTAAGCGCTGGTTTTGGGATGCCAGCAGCCCCGGTTCGGATCCCACATGAGGGCCAGTGACACTGCCCTCTACAGCTAACAACAGCTCCACCTGGAGCTGGGCTGTGCGAGCCCCGGTGATGGTGTGGGCTGCAGCTCCTGCTGCAGTGGGCTGCCATAGGCTACAGTAAGTGGCCTGCAGCCAGCGTGAGCTGCTGGCAGCCAAGCGTGAGCTGCCAATAGCCGCGATGAGCGACATCCAGAGGCCAGCGACCGATCTGCCTCATCCGGGAAGAGCGCAATGACGATACCAACAGTGAAGCAACATCCTCCGCAACTAAACTGAAGAACAAGAAGACAGCAACTTGTCTGTTCCCTTTCCCCGATTCCCCAACGCTGTTCCCCTCCGCCAGTTCCCCAATAAAAAATAAAAAAAATCTTAAAAAAAAAAAAAAAAGGAAAAGAAAGAAAAGTGACAGCCATCATCTTTTTTTTCCCTTATATCAGAGTGTTTTCTTTTGCACTGAGGGCGGGGTATACATGCTCTGTAGCTTTCCCACTTACCCCAAATTTATTCCCCTCCTGGTTCTTGCATCTGCTTATCAGGACAAAAGACTGTCACCTGTGGGACTGCAGACACAATGGATGGGTTGGATGGGAATGGGGGTGAGGGAGATTGGAGCACCCAGGAAGACCCAAGGATCCTTGCTGCCCCAGGGACTACTCTCCTATGGAAGGAATGGACTGACAATCACAAATGCCCCCGTCTTCCTTCCTTCCTCCCTTCCTTCCTTCCTCCCTCCCTCCCTTCCTTCCTTCCTTCCTTCCTTCCTTCCTTCCTTCCTTCCTTCCTCCCTTCCTTCCTTCCTTCCTTCCTTCCAGGGCCAGCCCAGTAGGCTGACAATCAGAACTTAATGCCCTGTGCACTTTTCTCTTCCCAACCTCAGTTCAACCAATACTTACCAATAACATATATTCCAGGCAGCCTGGATATGAAGATAAGTAAACCCAGTTCTTGCCTTTAAGAAACTCTTCATCTAGAGGAAAAAAACACTGAAGTAGATATTTTAGTAGGTAAGTGTAAAGATTAGGAAAAAAAGTTTCACCCACCCAATAATGCTTGCTTGGTGTGGCTATACAAATTACAGTAGCTGGATGGCCTTCTTGCCTTACCTCCTTGTTAGTTGTTATTATCCTACCAGGTCCAGGCTGCAGGCATCTAGGAAGCAGAGGTCAGAGGAGCAATAGCAGGCGGGGGTCCATGCCTCCCAAGGTTTGAGCCAGGCGGGCACCCAAAGGCGCTGAAAGCGTCAGCATGGCAGCAATGTGTGGTGGCCGCAGGGGTGCAGCGCAGGCAGATGGTCAGATGGCAGACAGTCAGCAGCCAAGGGAGCAGGGAAGGGCAGGCAGGAAAAGAGACCCAGGGCATCAACAGCAGCTCAGGCAGGATGCTGGCACCGAGGCAGCCGCTAGTGGAGCATCTGCTGCCTTTTGTCTTCCTTCTCCCCAACCGAGAGGATGTCAAAATCAGAGAGGGCCTGGCGAGAAGCTCAAGTGTTTGTACTGAAAACAGCCGTCACTAGGGGAAGTAAACATTTCAGGGAGTCGGGGGTTAACCATGCCCAGATAACCTAGCTGCTCGAGATGAGGACTTAGGCTTCTCTAGCGGCTCCCACCAGCTCTGCTTACTTTGATGAGATGGGCTTACTATGAAGAAACCCACCAGGCTGACCTCACACAGGAAGTGGGTGCTCCTGAGCAAACCCTCAGAGCTTGCTCAAGCTTCCTTTAGATCACCCTTCCTGCCATCCGGTTGGTTGTTATTTACCTGCCATCCAGTGATACAATGAATGCGGCAAATGGACACCCAGTCTCAGAAAGAGGGAAGGGAATTCACCCAGAATAGCAGATTTCTTCCTACTTAGACTTCTCAACATGCTGGAGACCAGCCTTTGGACCTGAAGTGTGAGAATGTTACCAGAAGACATTACTGCCATCAAGCAAATCTACCTGGTTCCAGCAAAGTGCCTACTGTGTGCTCAGTAGCAGCATAGCATGGAGGGTCCAGCACAGTGCCTGCCACACAGCCAGGGCCTTGGACATTCACTTAGTGCAACTGAGTTCCAGAACCGCTGAAATCTCATATTAGATCAAGGGAGGCCCTGTGTTTGGTAAAGCTTAAGAGCTTTAGAAATATGATGTGAGCCACATAAGTAATTTAAAAAGAAACTAAAAAAGAAACAGGTGCTGTTATTTTAATAACAGACTTTAACCCAGCAGGTCCAAAATATCATTTCAACACGTAACCAATATTTTAAAAGATCAAGGGGCAAATTCCAGCTGCCAACCTTAGAATGGAGGAATCGCTTGCACCCCTTCCCTCAACACAATTTGCCACCAGCAGGAATAACATTCAACTGTCCTAACTCTAGCCACCTCATTGTATGTATCTAAATGCTTGCTTATCTGCATTTAAATTTTTTTCTAAAATGGGCACATTAGTACTTGAGAGTAACGCATACACACACCACTTGGAGTTCAAAGTTTCCAGCCTCTTTTGTCCTTTCCCACCTGGGTGGGTCCACTACCCACTCGCAGGACAATCATGATTGACTCAGCGAGTGAACAGCCCTCACGTGGACTCACCTCCACCCAGGAGAGGAAAAGCTTTGTCCCCTGTTAGCTTATCACCGTGAAAAAACCTTAACCAAACAATGACCTTACCACATACATACAAGGGGATCACACACCCATTCTTAAACACAAAGAACAAGAGAATCGTTATTTCTGGAACTCCTAAGTTAGAACAATGTTCTTTTTAATTTTATTGTGGTAAAAACACTTAATGTGAAATCTACCTTCTTAGAACAACATTCGTTTTCCCTCATTTTATCCCAAAGGAGCTGATCCATCTACATCAGCAAAAGGAGTGCGGGGACTGAGCATGTGTCAACAGTATTTAGTGTTACAATAAAAATCAGACAAAGAATCCAACATAAATTTAGGGCGGCCTCATAGGTTAGGGAGAAAAACACTAGAAATGAGTGAGAAGACCTGAATTTTGGTTGTAGTTCAGCCACTTAATAGCTGTGTAAGTAAAAGTTTGAGACGAATGTTCCTTTTCTGTGAAAGTACAGCAACGGACTTGGTGTCCACGTTTTCCTCCAGTTCCAACACTCAGCGATCTGTACTTAGTGTCCTGTATTTCTCCTGCTCTTCCAGTGTCAGGAAAATGCCTCCGCTGCCCTCCCTTCTTGATCAACTTGCTTCGAGATGGCAGACTGGGAAGGGTTGCGAACTGGAGACCGTGATAGCGTTCGATTCCATATTAAACACTCTTTAGGATCAGGAGTAAAGACAGGAAAGAAGGAGAGGTCTCAAGGAGTTAGACTTCGTGGCAAACACAGAGCCTCATCCAAGTTAGGGGAGGCACAGGGAGGGGAGTTCCAGGATGGGGGTAGATGCAGGAATCGGAGAGCTGTACTGTCATCTGTCACCGTGGCAGGTGGTAAGGGAGCATCAGCCACCAGGCTTTGATTCAGTGACAGCACTCTGCAAGCACAAGGCAGGATACCTCTCCTGGAGGAGTTTGGCATCAAGATGGGGCAAAGGGGTCCCAGCAGGGCCAATAGGAAAGCTACAAAGGCACCATGTGACAGCAGCTGCTCCTCTTCCTTGAGTTCATAAATACTAGCTAGGCACCTACCTGTGATGCTCAGGAACACACCTTCCAATTCCAGCTTCTCTCTGGCCCTCCTGGAGGCAGGAGTATAATACTGGCAGGTAGGGTCACTGAGGCTGGAAGAAGCAACTGCCTGGTGTTACCTATTTGAGTCTCCCTCTTCTCCATCAGTGGCTCTGGGATTTGTGAATGCTGAGTACTTGCTTGACCTCTGAAGATCCCATCGGATCCTCTCTCTGGGATTGATGAACTCCACTTTGACTGCTTACTTGGCCTCTGACTCATGGTTGCCCAGGCCTGCTTCCTTGGGGCTGGCATCCTGCCTGTGACCTGGACCTGATGATGGCACCCCAAGGCTGAGGAAGCTTTTGGGACCGATGGGCTGACATTGTTCCAGGCCCGCTTGACCCAACCCTCCCCTTCTCTGAGAAGGATGTGGGATCCCATTAGCCAGAACCCGTGGCCTGACCTTTCTCGTCAGAATATTTGGATGGAA
Organism: Aselliscus stoliczkanus; assembly: GCA_033961575.1. NCBI lineage: Eukaryota > Metazoa > Chordata > Mammalia > Chiroptera > Hipposideridae > Aselliscus > Aselliscus stoliczkanus. The sequence goes on along the minus strand of CM066740.1, from coordinate 85,709,555 downwards.
CCCCCAAATCTGAAGTGATTCTTCTTCCCAACTTGCCCACACACCAGCTTCTCAAAGAAAAGATGGGGCAAATGCACTCCCTTGGTAATCTAGACAAAAGACTATTAGAATCGCCAGGGAAACATTTGGCCTTCTCCTCTGCTGAATGGGGCCACAGAATCCTGCAAACTGTGGATTCAGTGATGCTGACCTGCCCCTCAGCAGGGAGGTGTGTCTCTGATGCCTGTACCAACAGGGCGGTGGGGGCACCGCCACCACTGCCATCCTGCCAAGCCTCCTTATCTCACTACGCATTGGAATGAGCTCACCTTAGACCTTTAGTATTTTGCAAAGGTTTCAACCTTCATCTAAAAATCATGCAACCAATGACTGCTGCTGCTTTAAAAGGTTTTCTCTTCCACTGTGTCCAACAGATCAGACACAGGTCACATGAGGCCTTTTTGTCCCCACCACTAACACTGGAACCAGAGAACTTCTGCCATGGAACGTGTCTTCCTGTATAAGTAGCTGCCCTGAGATGTCCCTCCCCTCAGCAAACTTGCTCTGCCTCAACAGAATGGCCAGGAACCTCATCTATTGATTACCTGGGGCGTCCAGCGGAAGGTGGGGCGGTGTGGGGACTACCAGCGCATTCTGTGGCACTTCCTACTCTGTGGAAGGACAGTTGACACACTAACACCTCCACCCATCCATGACTTAGCTCTGAGTCTGCCGTTATGTGTCAGCAACCTAACCCCCAAACCCCATCCTTTGTCTTGTTCACTGACAATTAAGGAAATTACTCCCATTTAAAAAGAATACAGACTCTTCTGATTTCCACCCAGACCCCAGCGCCACTGCAGGTATTCCTCTGCCAAAATCTCCTCTACCCCTTTTCTCAAGGCACTCCAGTATCAGCATATCCATTTCCGGTTCCTTAAGCACCTAATGCCTCCTGTGAGACACAAAGAGCTGCCCCATAGCTGACTAAACTTGGGAGCAGCCTGAGTCACTTCGGTGTGGCCCTGAGACACAGAGATTCTGATACAAGGCATAGACTTTGACAAGTAGGAACTGAGACACTCTTGTCATCAATACTTGATGAGAGCACCCCAGACCTGCATCAGGGCTGGAAGTCACCCCCAGGGAAGATCCTTGCTTTTCCATTTTCAGCATTTAGGAATGTAGATAGATTCGTCCCTCTCTTCAGCTTATGGTCACACCTTATATAAAGACACGAGTAAAAGAATGCATACCAAATAAAATGTCCTGAACCCAGTAAATCTACTATTTTTAAAAAACAAATGAACACCTAAGTAAAGCTTTTTTCCTCCATCATCCAGGACGAATTTTCCATCTGAGGAGTTGAGTTGAAGCCCTCGCCCCGTTTTCCAGTTGGGTAATTTGGGGAACAGAAATCGAATTGGCCTCTAACCCCAGTTTTCTCAGTCGCAGTGGCAAAAGTAATGCCTTCCTTGTTGGGCTGTTGTCAGAAGAGACTGAAAACTCTTTGTCAGCTGTAAAGTGATACTGGTGTATTATTTTTTATTATTTTATTCTCTATCTCCCCCATTCCCAGACTCTGAGCAGAGGATCTCTCCTCCTACTTCCCAGAGAAAACAGACGCCATCAGACAGGGATTCCTCATCTTCCTGACATCAAATGTGCAACCCTCTGGCATCGTTCCATCCTTCTTTCTGCTGGAATACCGGAGCTGGGTGCTTGTATGTGAGCTTAATCCTCCTCACTGAGCTTTGCACCCACCCCTGGCAGCTGCCTTAGGAATTTGTCCTCAGTTTGCTGATTAATCTTCCTCTCCCTGGAGCTTTGAACCTCCCCCTCTCAGTTGGATCTTTTCATAGGCCCTTACCTGTGATCTAGTTAGTGTTCTCCCATTAAGCCAAAAGAAATACTTTATTAAACTGTTGTGTTTTAGAGCTGCCTTTCTATTTGCTGGGGGCAGACGTGAACCTTTAGTGGGGCTCTATTCAGCCTTGCAGATTAAAGGGATGATGTATCTTTGCTCTTGGGGACTCAGGTTTCAAAATGGAATGTTAAGTGTCTTGCTTGGTCATTTAAGTTGCTACTATTAAAAGGAATATTGAGCTCCTACAGAATTAGAGAACAACCCTTTCCCCATATGTATTTAGAGGCCAGGGTTTCTTAAGCTTTTTGTGCCCTGGACCCCTCATATTACCAAATCCATAGGATTACCAAGGGAACCAATTATATCAAATACAGCTATTATAAAATTGTGATACAGTCATCTCTGCTTCTTCATAAAAGCATCACATAGGAAATGTATAGGCAAATCCAATACCACCATAATTTCATAGCAGTGATGAACACAAAAGATGTAAAAAAAAAACACCCTGTAACAACTGTTGTCGAATAGAAACATCTAATTGTTATGAGTAATAAAGACAGTACAATATCTCTAAACTGCTGTGGTTTGCTGCATAAACACATAACTGAAGTGCATGGGGGGATTTCAGTTACAAGTTAGTAAACATAAAGGTGTAAGTTTTCCCTCCAATGTTATGGACTCTGGGTTCTGTCCATGGGTTCTGGGACAGGAGTCCCTGTTTTAGACAGTTCTCTCTCTGAACTTGGTTTCTTCCTTCAGTCTAAGAGCTATCCATAGCCTGAAACATCAACCACAGAGAGGATGGAAGTATAATTTCACCTTGGGGGTGGGTTGCAAAGGGGACAAGTTAGGAAGTACCCAAGTCTTACATTTCTAGACATTGGAAATGGACTGGTTAATATTGTGATTTCCATCAAGGGCCAAACTGTGACTGATAAGTAGGATTAGACATTGGTAAAACATAAGCTTTCCCAAGGGAAATCCATAAGATTACTTGGGATGGAAAGCCCCGCAAAAGGCAGGAGAAGAATTTTCAAACAAAAATCGATGTCCTGTAATTCTTATAGCCTGATTTTTATTTATTTATTTATTTATTTTGAGGGCAGTGTCACTGGCCCTCATATGTGGGATCCGAACCGGGGCTGCTGGCATCCCAAACCAGCTCTTAACCAATGCACCATTTGGCCGGTCCTGATTTTTTTTTTTTAAATAATATCACAATATATTATAATTTTATGTCAACAAATATGATCATGACATAGTATCAATGGCTCCCTAGCATTCTATTATAGACATACGCCATAATTTATTTAATTAATCCCCAGGTTTGAACATGACACTTATGCACAATCTTTCATGATTATGTAAATAGTGCTCTGATGGGTGCTGCAGATTAAATCTTTGTCCACATTCTATTTTTATTTCCTTGGAATATTTCTATAAATGGAACAGCTGTGTCACAACGTTGCAACAACAACAACAGCATCAATGCATATTGCAAAGATTTTTTTTTTTTTTTATCAGTACTGTCAAATTGTCCTCTGGAAAGGTTGTTCTGGTTCATACCGGAACTGGAATCACTGACCTTGGCTCAGAAGGTGGCAAAGAGATTGGGAAAATGCCCTGAAATGGTGTGAGAAGAAGATCCTACAAGAAGCAGGAAGGAAGCTGGGTCTACTTTTCTCAGGCGCAAAAAACAACAGAATGTGGGATGGGACTGAATTTTCAAGACCTGAAATCCCTTTTGTTGACCTTGATTTAAATCACTTGGATAAATCCAGCCTTGTAACAGCGGTGCTAAGGCTGTGTAAGGGAGGGGTTCATATCCATGTTTGGACCAGAGGAGTAGTGAATAGTGGAATCAGAGAGGATCCCAAAGAGAGAGCAATTTCAGGTGGGAAGGCATGAGCGGAGCTGACCACTTGGTGCATTACTCCTAACCTGGAAATTCCCCTAGCAGTGTTTTGTCTGCTCAAACCTGAGGGGTTTGGGTGGACCAGCTGTAGTTACGGAGGTTGTTTTCTTCTTTTCTTTTTACCATCTTTACATTTTCTTTCCTTTGCAGCTAGACAATATATTCCAGGAGGGCAGAAACCATTTGATACTTCTTTTGTATAACGAGCCATAGAAAGATATAGGGAAAATACTTTCTATTTCTCTCCACTGTCAAAAGAAGCCTTGAGATCCTGCCACAAATTATACTGGACAATAAGTATCGAAGCCTAGCTACAGCCGACTCTTCTGTCGTCTCGCTCATGGTTTTACGGCCATACGAGATTTGGTTAAATTCTTCATGCACAGAGACCAAACATCAGTTCTCTCTCCATCATCCCATCTGCCAGATCTGCATGACATTGCTGGCATCATCTCACATATTCCATGTGGGAGTCCCCAGAATGTAGAGGTGATCACCCTACAGTTGAGTTCTCCACTCATAATCTAAAGGTGAAATGGTGTATCCATAAGACCTGGTCCCTCTCCCTGTTTACACGCCCACACCAGGGACCCCCTAACCCAGTGCCCTACTCCCTGTTCAACCTCAGGAGGGACAGAAAAGCAGGTGGGGGGAGGAGGCTTTTGGTCTTTGGTGCTACCCAGGTCTGCTCTCTCACACTTTGCACCTTCTGGGTACTGCTTAGACCAGGGGTCCTTGTCCTTACTGATGTGACTCTTCTGAACTCTGCTTTTTGCCTGCTGGAACTGTCCCCTGCCACGTAGATCTCTCTCTCTCTCTCTCTCTCTCTCTCTCTCTCTCTCTCTCTCTCTGTCCATGTCTTACCCAGGAAGCCCTTGGTACCTAGCTGATCCCCGCCTTCTCTTGACTGCTTCATGACAGCCACACTTATGTGTCCGAGAAGACCAAACAAGGCTCAGATAAGTTGAATCGGATTCAACACCATGTCTTCTAGCCCACTCTGGGGGCTTGACATTTTGATGTCACTGTCGTTGGCATTGAATTAGCTTCATTCGGCTCCCCCATCCCCAATCAGGCCAGGAGTTGGATTAACCCGCATCATCCATCCCCATCCCCGAGAGTTTGCAGTCGAGCGCCCCGTTGGTGGAAGCAGAGGCTGCGATCTGGGAGGGTGGACACGCCAACGGTGCACAGGAAACAAACGCACAGCATCCCAAGCTGCATCCAATCTCGCTTCCGTTTGTGCCCCAGGAAGAAAACAAGTGTTTGCGGGATTTGGCGGCCCAGGCCCTTGATCCAGGCTTTATTCTCACCCCCCTCCCCCACTTTCTCTCTGAGTGGACCCTGGAAAAATCAATGCACCCGAAACGCACGGGGGGCCTGGAGCGTTTCCACCCCCGCGCGCGCTCCTGAGACGCAGGGCGGGCGCTCTCTGGGCTCCACCGGCCCCCCCCGGGCGCGGCCCACCCGCGAGGAGCCCCACGTGGGGCCGGGGCCGGGCAGGCGGAGGGGGCGGCGCGGGCAGCCAGGCCCCCCGGGGAGCGCGCCGCGCGCAGCCAATCCCCGGGCCACCCCTCCCCGGCCGCGAGCGGAGCCCGGGCGGCGGCGGCGACGGCGGCGGCGGCGGCGGCCGCGGGGAGGGATGGAGAGGGGCGGGGGGAGCGGAGCCGCGCGGAGACAGCCGCGGCGCTGCAGAGAGGCTGGGGCGGCGGCGGCGCGGCTCCCGGTGCTCCCCCCGCGCCCGCGCCGCGTCGGCCCCGGAGGCCTGGCGCCATGGGCTGCATCGGCTCCCGGACCGTGGGTGGGTACCGCGGCGGGGCGGGCGCGCGCGGAGGCCCCGGCCCCCTCCCCTGCCCCCCGCGCGCCCCCAGGGCTTGCGCCCCTCCAGCTCCCTGCAGCTCCGTGCCATCGCCCTCCCCCAGGTCCTCTCCCGCAGCCTCCTCTCCCGTCCTCTCGCCCTGCACCCCCAAGCCACCCACGTCGCCCCTGCTTTCCCCAGCGCCCCGGCCCCATCCCCAGTGCCTGAGCAGCCCCCTTCCACCAGCCCCCAGCCTCCCACCCCCGCCTGCACCTGGCTGGCGCGTCGGGCCCCCATCGCCTTCCCTGGCCGTGGCCTTTTTCTGTCGTTCCTGCCTCCCCGGATTGGCTTTGTTCACGTGCGTGTTCCCAATGGGGCGGGGGCGGCATGCGCCTCGGGCCTCCGGGAGGCCGTGGGTTCCACGCCCGGAGGGAATGGGGCCGGGCTGGTGCGGTGGGGAACGCCGGCGGGCCCCGGGAGGACGCAGGGGTGTGGAGAGGGGCCGACGAGGGTCGGGCGCAGGCTCCCCGCGGGGTGGGGCCGGCCCCGTGCGGGAACGCGGGGACCAGACCGCACCTGCGAACCGGGGCCGGCGGGGCGGGGCCGGCCCTTTATTTACCTTTGACTGGGGCACGGAAAAGCGCCTCCTAACTCGTCCAACCCCCTCACCTTTTTTGCCTTGCTCCCGCCTCCCGAGCCCCATGCCCTGCACCTACTCCACGCTCACAGCTCAACAAATGAATCCAGCCCTCTCCCCAACCCCTTCAGTTTTTCCCATTGCAACTCCCCATTTCTCCCGCCTACACGCCCCAGTGACCTCGGGCTGAGAAAATAATTCGGATTATTATTACAGACAAACTCACTCTCTGGAAGCCTGATTTCTCTGAGACCTGATTTATTTCCATGGATACCCCCCTCCTCCTCTGCTTTTCACCTCTTCTTCGGGTGCTCACCCGCCCCCTCCCTGCCCCCCAGCAGAGCTCTGACTCAGCTCTCCCTCCTCTACGAAGGCCCCCTCCCCCTCCCCTCTCTCCCACTCTGCCCTCCCCATCTCCCTTCTCCTCAGGGATTGTTCTCTGCCTGCCCCATTCCCACTCTCTCTGCCCACATCTTTCCTCTTTCCCCCAAGCCACAGCCCCTGGTCTGACCCATCTCACCACTGCCCCGTCACCCCAAAGGAGAGTGCGGCCCACTTTGGAGGGGTCCTACCTCCCTCAGACCTCTTTACTGGGAGCCCTCCCTCTTGCACTAACTATGTTAAATGTCTCCTCAGGCCCCAAACCCAGTTCAGTTCACCGCTTCTCAAGAGTGGACCCCTAATCCTCAATTCAGAATCATAACACTGCATGTGTAGAAAGGATTTATCCAGTCCGATATGTCCGCAGCCATCTGATTGATGGTTGAGTCTCTCTACAACCATCCAAGTGGTTCTTCCCCAAGCCTTCCTGGAGGCACCGTCCTGCCCTCATGCCATCAGTTTCCCTTTACCAGGAGCTCGGGCCTGACCCTAACAATTCCCTTCTCAGCCCTCCACTTTCCCCGACAGAACCTCCAGCCTTGTCCACCCCCTCCCATTGTTTTCTGTCTTGTCTTTGACTTGAATTCCTACTTTTATGGTTCCTATTTTAAAAAGTTCCCTTCTCTCCTCCCCCCTTTAATCCATCACTTGTCTCCCGACAGTCAGGTAAGATGAATTCGGTTCGCTCTTGGCTTACTCTGCTCTCACTGTTTCTCGGTGAACACTCCCAACTCCAGCCTCTATCCCCACCAAATCCTTGTCAGACAAATTCACCACATCTCTTTCCTCTCAAATTCACCAACTTCTGCAGAGGGTCCACAACCTTCCTTCCACCGGACAATAAAGCCGGCACAGAGAGACAAGTCCCAGCCTTATTTATAGAGACATAATAGATGAAAAGCACAGCTTCTGAGTACACACACAGGTAGAAACCCTCAAAGGTTCCTCAGGACAGAATGGAGAACGGTTTTCCTGCTAAAACCCAAACACCCACGCCTCCATTTAAACAACAAGTAAGATCCTATACCACTTTTTCTGTGAGTGCTGTTGTTGGTTGAGCTCAAACTGAATATCTTAGCTTAGCATTAGGATTTCTCCTGTTCGAAAATTGGGAAGAGTAGGGATGGAAAATGAAGGAGCAATGGGAAGGAGTCCTAGCTGGGGCCAAGGGAGGGGTGTGGAGGCGCTGCCTCAGTGTGTGGCCTCCGCGTTCTAAGACCAAGGAGGAGCCTTTGGGTCAGGCTCCCCTAAATCTTGGCCACTGCAGGGAATGAGGTGATTGCAGTGGACTGGAAGGGCCTGAAGGATGTGGACCAAATCAACATGGACAGCACCAGCTCGCTGCACGGGAGCAGTCTCCACCGGCCATCCACGGAGGTGAGCCCCCCTCCCCAAAGGACCTCTGAAAGACCCCAGGATCCATCATGAACAAAGCTCCCGGCTGCCTGATCCTTGAATTCTCTTCCCAAATTCCAAGACTACATTCTAAAGGCTCCTTCAGACACATGCTTTTACAGAACATTTTCCCCACATCCCTCAAAATACAAGCCAAATGTTATTCTCCACGGCCATCCTCATTCCCTGTGCTAATCTCAGGAAAGCCCTCCCTCCTTCAGGCACTTCTGGGAATCCCTCTGAGGAAGGGGGGGTTACTTGCATTCCTGGACGTGCCTGGGATGCCCACTCCCTTTCCTCTCTCCTCACAGCAAACCCGAACCGACTTCTCCTGGGATGGCATCAATGTGAGTGCAGCTTCACCCACCCCCAGCCATCCCCTGTCCAGCCTAACTCCTTTTCCTTCTCTGCTTCCTTAGGCCTCATAGAACGCAGTGCTCCCTTGCCTCAACCGGCACCGTGAGCCCTTCTGTTCTCACCTACCTGCCCCCCCCATCCCAATTTTTAAGGGTGGATGGGGGATATGCCTCCTTGGGACCTTTAGGTATAATTGTTTTCTTTATCACCTGCCCTAGCTCAGGTCCTTCCTCCTGGAAACCATCAACTTTCCCCCACGTGTAAAGCACCCCCATGCCCTCATATTCTCAGCCCTTTCTCCCACATTTCCTATTCCAGCTCTCCATGGAGGACACCACTTCCATTCTTCCGAAGCTTAAGCGAAACTCCAACGCCTATGGCATTGGGGCCCTGGCCAAGTCATCGTTCTCAGGTGAGACTCTTTACCTGGCGACTCTCCAGGAGATACAGGCCCCCTGTCTCAGTCTCCCTGCTCCTTCAGGCCTCAAGAGGACCTTCGTCTGCCTGCCCCTGACCTCTTTGCCCTTTCAGTCAAGCCTCTCCCATCCTCCAGTTTGCCCTCATGTATGGAGATCTAGGGGAGCCTCCCCCTGACCCCCCCACCCCATGGGATGGGATCCCCTGGGTTTGGGGTGGAGCTAATGAGGTATTGTTATGGATATTGTGTGATATCCTGGTGATGTGGGGAATGTCTGGCTCTTCAGGGATTTCAAGAAGCATGAAGGACCATGTGACAAAGCCGACAGCCATGGGGCAAGGCCGAGTGGCCCACATGATTGAGTGGCAGGGCTGGGGGAAGGCACCAGCCATTCAGCCACAACACAGCCACGAGGCCGTGCGCAGGGATACGGATGCCTACTCCGACCTCAGTGACGGAGAGAAGGAGGCACGTTTCCTTGCAGGTAACTTGTTCCCCAACCCTCAAGAGACATTTTGGGATGGCCAGGGCCTGACCCTCCAACCCCACTCCCTGTGAAAATTGGCTCTGTCCATATTGATGACCATCAGACTTCATTTCCCAACCAGCTCTAATTTCAGATACTTTGACTGAATCCTGATAGGAGCTCTCCAATTTATTTTTATCATCTCAGAAGGGATACTATTTTTATATTTTATCATCCCTGAGGGAAGTTAACATGGGATTGTGGGTCCACCTGCTGCCTTTTCTCCTACCTGGTGGGGACTATCCAACCCCTGGACCCGCTCAGTATAGGAAAAAAAAAAAAAAAAAAAAAAAAGGCAGGGACCGTGGACTTCGAAAGGCTCTCTTTCTTCTTGTATTTCTTGAGGAAAAAGAAAGGAAGGCTTTGGGGATTTTGTCTAGTCTTGGCCCATCAGCATATTGCAGTCATGGATTCACATATTGGGCTTATTACTTGAGACAACCGCTAGAAGATCAAGGGACCTGGGTGAAGAGAGTGGGGTATACAGAAGAGGTTTCATGCCAGGAAAGTAGTGTAGATACGAGACAGGCATACAGTGCCCCCACAATGGTGGCTGAGCCCTAGTGGCAGGTCTCAGTAAGATGCTTAGGAAGAATGATAGATCTGGGAGAGACGCGAGGTTCCTTTGTGTTGGTGGTAAGGGTGGTGGAAAAAATATCAGTGAAGGGGAAGACAACATGTAGGGAGTGTAGGGGTTGGTTTAGGGTAGCTAGCAAGGTAAGCTTCAACTTATTCATGGCTTTGACTAGAACGGGGACCCCCAAGTCTACCCATCCTCTCTATTCTACCCTCCCTGCCTTCTTCCCATCCCTTGAACTTGCAACTTGGTATCACTGTAGACCCACAATCCCATGGTGCTCTCTTGGGGATTCTCTGGTGATTTTGAGCTCCCCCACAACCCTCCCAATCTAGATTCTTCTGTCCTTGACTACCAAGGAGAAACTTCTGGAAGTTCCTCATTTCAATCCTTTAGGATATCTCACCCGAAGACCCCCCAACTCTTTCCCTTAGGAATCCTAAATCTGACCTTCTGGGAAGTGCCCCACGATTTTGCCTTGTTTCGGGACATTTACAAAGACTGTGCTGTCCAGTACAGTAGCCACTGGCCACATGCGACTATTGAGAACTTGAAATGTGGCTAGTCCGAGTGGAGATGTGCTATAAGTGTAAACTATCGACTGGATTTCAAAGGCTTCATGTGCATAGAAGAATGTAAAATGTCTCTTAATTTTACATAGATTCTATGTTGAAAGGATAATCTTTCATACGTACTGGGTTAAATACGATATATCAGTACAACTAATTTCACCTGTTTAATTTTCTTTCATATGGCTACTAGAAAATTTTAAGTTATGTAAGTGGCTTGCATTATATTTATATTGAACAGCACTGCCCAGATGTCCCCATGCATGGGTCTAAGGGTCCTTGGAAGAATCTTGTACTAACGACAGTTCTTCCCACCAGGTGTCATGGAACAGTTTGCCATCTCTGAGGCCACACTCATGGCCTGGTCTTCCATGGATGGCGAGGACATGAGTGTCAACTCTGCCCAGGAGCCACTGGGCTGCAACTACAGCGACAACTACCAGGAGTTGATGGAGAGTCAGGGTGAGGAAGGTTCCAGAACCCACCCCCCGAGGCCTCAGAGGCCACTTCCTTTCATCTCTGTTCATCTAAGACTTTGTGTTCATCTCAGCTTTCCTTCCTCAGTCTCACCCTGGCTTCTCGGTGCTGTTGTTACTGCCTTTGATAGTCTGTGACCCAGCTGACCCACGATTCTCTTTACAGATGCCCTCGTCCAAGCTCCCATGGATGGTTGGCCTCACTCCTATGTGTCACAGGGCATGTACTGTCTGGGGTCCTCCGATGCCTGGGAAGCAAGCGACCAGTCTCTCATTGCCTCTCCAGCCACAGGATCCTATCTTGGCCCTGCATTCGATGACTCACAGCCAAGCTTGCATGAAATGGGGCCTTCCCAACCTGCTTCGGGATACTCTGCCCAGGAGCCTCCTTTGCGGGGGGCAGACACTGACTGGGCTCCCGGGGTGGGCGGGGTGGATCTGGCAAGGGGCCCTGCTGAGGAGGAGGAGAAGAGGCCATTGGCCCTCGAAGAGGAAGAGGATGCAGGGTGCCGGGACCTGGAGTCGCTTTCCCCACGAGAAGACCCCGAGATGCCCACCGCTCTCAGCCGGAAGGTGTCTGACGTCACATCCTCAGGCGTGCAGTCCTTTGATGAAGAGGAGGGCGAGGCTAACAACTAGCTTCTTCCCACTCAAGGCCCTGCCTTCCGCTCCCACCCGAGGGGCATGGCTGCGACAAGACCCTCCCTTCCCCAGCAATACAAGCGAAACCTGGGCAAAAGACTGCGAGAAACCCAGGAGCAGCCAGACCTCGCCAGGAACACGGAGGGCCAGGCTGGGGTTTTATCCAGGCTTGTGCTGTAGAAACCACAGGGCCAGGGACTGAGGCCCAGGCATCCAGATGGCTGTGAACTTGACTTGGCTGCAGGCTTCTGCGTCTGTGATGATAAGGCTCCCATTTGTATCCTGGGGACACGAGCACAGAACAGCCTGTGGCCACCGACCGCATCTCAGTTGTTCACTCCCTGGTTTCGTCTTCCCGGAGCCTTGACTGTGGCTGTCTGAACGCCCCCTTTCTCCATGTCACTCTTGCTTTTCCCGACTCAGTGTTTTCTCTGGCTGTGGTCCCAGCTTGACCCTTCTATGAGGAAGAGACCTCAGGGGCTGTCAAATGTGGCTGGATGGGCCCAGGGAAGCCACATCTGCTTAGAGGGTGGCGAGTCTGCCCTCAGTGGGTAACTTGGCTTCTGAGACCAGGAGTCATGGGGAAGGTGGACTCAGCGGCGGGGAGGCACGGGGGCACAAACAGGATTCTTTATATAAGGCCCACCCAGAGATCAGAGTCACTGATGGGACCAAGAACAAACATGGCCACCGGTTCTGGGATCTTGGCTATCTCGCGGCTGAAAGGCGGGTCCTAAGGGTCTAGGAAAAGACCCGGTGAGCTGGCTGCCCCAGCTCCTGCTTCCTTTGTCTGCCTTCTTCCATCCCCTGCTCTGGGAGCCCCCACCCTGAGGGGGGGACACGGATCGCAGGTGTCCTGCCAGGCGGGGAAGCATGAAGGCTGTGCCTCCCTCCATCCACCCCCTAATTCTCTGGAGCTGTTTACACTTTTCTCTTTGCCTTTTCTACATTTTTATAACTTCTTGGGGACTCAGGTTGAGTGGAGTGGAGGGAGGAGTCTGGTGCTGTCAGGCCCCCTGCCAGTGGGTGGTTTGCTGAGGAGCAGCGTGGGCACTTGGCTCCTTTCTCCTCCTTTCTCCCCGGAGGGCCTCACAGGCACCCTCCCTGCCCCCCTCCCCCGAAGGGTTTACAGTGATGCATAAGCCCCTGAAACTGCTTGCCCTCCCACACTCAGCACATAAAAGCCCCAGCACTTCTGTGAGGGATCCTGAAGACAGGGACAGGCTAGAGCGAAGGTGTGGCAGCTGTGGAGCACACTGCCCCTCCCGCTGCAGTGGGACCCCGTTCCCTAGCCCCTGGCAGACGGAGAACCTGGGGAGCAGTGAGAGGCTAAGACGTTCATTGCCTACCTTCCCTTCTTCCTGTCTGTCTCCGGCTCCGAGTCCTCCTCTCTTACCCAGACTTCATCAGGGGTCCTCCCGCTTGTGTCCTCTGCCAAAAAGGACCTGTCTCTCAGACCCCTCCGGGCACACACTGCCCCCAGCCCCGCCCCCACCCCAGAGGCCTATTTCTTTGGAATGAGGAGGTTGAGAGTTGGGGTTTTTCTGTCCATCTATGACCCTGCCCCCTCCACCATGAAGTTCATGCTTTCCTACACGCCTGTACCTGACATGCAACCAAGGCTGGGGTCCCATATCCTCAGGGGAGGAGGTCAGTTGTTGGAGTAGATAGAAGTGCGCATGGTGAGCCAGCCGGGTAGAGCGTTGCTTACCTCATTTAAAGCTGTGGCGTGTGTGATCACGTGACCTGACTCGCAGGGCCCGCCAGCCTCCTGTCTAGGAGCTCCGGGAAGCGGCCTTGCGTGCACGCCCTGCACTCCTGCTGCAGGTCTTGGGGTTTTGCATGCTCAGGGGTTCTTCCTCCTGGGGGGGTCCCCGTTTCCTTGCCTGGAACAACTTGTTCTCTCGTGCATCATTTTCCCCTCTTAGTCTCATCCCCTCCATGCCCCAAGCTCTGCCCCCAGACCGCAGTGGACATCCACTCCAGTGAGTGGGCTCATTCATCCCCGTTCCTTTTTGCTCAGGGCCCTGGGGAGTTAACGGGAGGTTAGGCGAAACGCTCTTGCCTCCTTCCCTTCCTTGAGGAAACCTTCCTTCGGTTCCTGCCCAAGGATGACTGAACTGTAAAGGAATCCAGCAGAGTTAGGACACCAGCAGGGCTCCACATCCCCAGTGCTGGAGGCTGGCATATGTGCAGACCAGAGGTCAGCTGAGGGTCTGCATTTGCAAGGAGCTTCCCTCCCACTCTGAAGAGGGAGAAGGCCCAGGGAGCTGGCCTGGGACCCTCTTAGGACTCTTCTTAGGGAGGGAGGAACTGCCTCTGGTGCTGGGGGCAGGGTGCATGGGGTATGCTTATAGCCTTTTGGGGGGTGGGGGGGCATGTGCAGGAAGAGGCTGTTGGGGTGGGGGAGGGTCGCTTTTCCTTTGGGGTTAAAGGCTGTGCAGCACGATTTACAACAGTCCGGGAACAGGGCTGTTTTTACATTATTGTGAATGAAACTGCTCATGCTACATGATTTTCTTATGGTCGGGGGGTGCACTTTTATTTTCAATTCACTTTATTAAAGGAAAACCCAAATCTTCCATTCCTCCCCTTCGACTCCCCACCACCGCCCCCCTTTCTTCTCCTTGTGTTAAGGAGGGAATCTTGGTGAATGAGTTTAAGACCTCCTCCCTGCCCCCACCTATTCAGCCCATACTCGTCTTCCAGGTCTGGGGAGTTATCCATTTTTATGGCTAGTCTTAGCATGTTTTCTTAATGTGACCGTCCCCACCCCAGGCCCAAGAGAGATTCTATGACATATATTACAGAGAGAATTATATATAAATATATATATATAAATATTATAGAGTATATACATGTGGGCATGGGCTTGAGTGCCCACTGCCAGCCCCCTCCTCAGGTTGCAGCCTCTCTCTCTTGGCCTGGGAAGGGGGCAGGGATGGAACGCTGGGGAGGGCTCCAGGCTGTGTTCAATGGCACTAAACAGAATGTGGTGGCATCCTCTGACTATGAGTGTCTTCTTTGGGGGATGGAGGAGACCGGGCCCCTGGGAGGGGAAGGGAAGGAGGAGAATGTCATGTTGGAGAGCGGACACAACTAAAGAAGGCATCCAAGCAAGGAGGGAGTGCAGCGTTGGGTGTGGAAGCCAGGGTTTCTGGAGGCTGGGAGCCCCTGGGGCCACTTACAGAAAATACAGGCTAACGGCAGGCTCCCTGTTGCTGATTTGGGGAGGATAAGGTTCGGACTTGCCAAGTGTGGAAGCTCTTTTCGGCTGCTCCCCCATAGTCTCTTTATGCACAGTTCACTGCTTAAATGCGGGGTGAAGGAGGGGGGAATGGGATTGGCCTTTCACTGCCCTTGTAATGGCCCTGGCATGGGGGCAGAGAGTGGGAGCCAGATGGAGTCTTGGAGGGAAAATTTGGGAGAGTGGATGTGGGCAAAAGGGGAGACCACCAGGGCGGTGGGGACTCTGGGACAAGAGGCTGTGGACCATTTGTGAGTGTGTTATGGGGCCGTCAGTCTAAGAGGCCACGAGGTGGCCCCATCTCCTCCTCCAATATAGCACTTGCAGGGCCACAGTTGTCCTGGGCCTCCCTTTACTCACCCCCTGTGGAGACTAAAGGACAAGACCAGGGAGCTTCTGGGACAAGAACACTGGAAAACTGTGGGGGAGTGAGGAGAAGCATAGAGGGGCAGGGAGTTCCCCAGCGACACCCCAGGAAAAGTCAGGGACTCTCCACCGGGATGTCTTAGGAAGGGGCGCGAATGGCCTAGATCATTGACCACGGCCACTCTGCCCAGATTCCAAAGCCTCCTCTAAGACTGTCCCTGTCACATTTTAAGATTCCCAGGAGGGCCAGGATATTGGTGCGATCTCTCCAACTTTAGGACATAGCCTCTCCCACACAATTGCACTCTCTGGCCCGGCCCCTTGACAATGTCTCTCTCCCGGGAGGCCGTCTCAGGAGGCGGTCAAAGGATCAGTTCATCCTCCTCCTCCTCATCTGTGGATCGCAGGCTGGGGCCCTGCAGGATGTCAGCCAGCTCCTCTTCTAGCCCTGGGCTCTCCACCAGCTCCAACTCGTCCAGCGCCCCTTCTGCCTTGCCTGGGGCCAGGGCGAGAGGGGGATCCGCACAGGGGGAGGGCTCAGGGCTCTCGGGCAAGGGAGGGGCCACGTCCTCTGGCCCCGTGTCCCCAGTCCCATCCTCAGGCAGGCTCCAGGCCTCTGCGGGAGGGAGGGGGCCCCCAGGAGTCTTTCGAGCTGAAGTTGTGTTCCGGAAGCTGGCAAGGGGAGGGCGGAGCTGCACCCCTGACTTGGTGTGCCCCTCGATGGCCTTCTGCAGCTGGCGGGGCAGAGGGAAAGGGGCAGAGGGTACAGAATTGGGAAGAGAAAGATGAGGCGGATGAAAGAGAGAGACAGGAGAGAGGAACAGACACAATAAAAGGGAAACGGAATGGGGAAAATGTCGAGAGTCAAGAAAGATGGACAACATGGACAGATCAAAGAAGACAGACAAAGGAAAAGAAAGAGGCATGAGAGCAGTGAATCTCAAGCCCCTGAGCCAGGTCCTTCTTTGGCCCCCTTGCTCGTGACCTCCAGGCCCCCTTCAGCCACATCCCATCTCTTCCTTCTTTCCATGGCTCTCCCCATAGTACACTCCTACAAAACCATGACTCAGGCCCTGAATGCCGACCGCAAACCCACGCCAGCCATGAAAGGTTGCAAGGGCTACATCTGGGGTGGAGATCTATGTCTCCTTCAGGACTGCAGCCATAATAGACTTTGCCCTCCTCTCTACTCCCCCCACCCCAATGGTTGTACCCCCAATCTCTGCATGAGCAATAGAGAGGGGAAATGGGTGATGAAAACCATCACCCCCACATCCTGGGCCAACCCATTCCTCCTGCCACTCAAACACAACATGCTGCTCTTACCTCCTCCAATGCCAGCACCCCCCGGAGCCTCCCCATACTGGTCACGTAGGCAAGGTGGAGGCCCAGGAGTGAGAAGAGCGTGTGCGTCTGGGTGGAGAGAGCAGGGGGTCAGCGCAAGGGCAGCCCACACCCCCCATGCCCTCCCAGCAGCCCTGAGCAGCGCTGGGCAAGGACTGGCCTTGTGCAGGGATGCCTGCTCCACCAGCTGGAAAGGGGACTGGTCAATACAGCAGCAGTCAAAACAGACAGGCTGGCTCAGCTGCTCCTGCTCCCAGGCCTCAACCTGTCGGGGAGAGGAGGGCAGTCACCCCAGATCATAGGCGTCCCCTTCAACCTCACCTAGGAGGCTCTGAGCCCCAGGTCAGAATCCTGAAATATGCCAGGAACTAGCACGGACCTTCCAGATTCCTAGACCCCCTCCCTCCCTGCTTCCCAGGGGACCGCCCGCCCCTCCCTTTCCTCCCGGGCATCAACCTTCAGCCTCTGGCACTGGAACACCTCTCCCCGGCCTACCCCCTGGCGCTCCAACGCTTGCTATTTCCGATGCACTTTGCCAGCCTGTCCCCTACTCTGGTCGTACCCACTGCTCCAGCGACACCGACTGCTTTCTGTTCCTCAGACGTGCCTTCTGGCTTCAGCGCTGCCTGGGCTGCGATTCCCATACCTGCCCACCCTGCGCCCACACAGCTCTCCTGCCACTCCCAGGCACAGGCCTGGCCCCTGTTTCAATTTCTGCAGCACTCTGCCGGTCTCTCCTTTTCAGAAATGGCGCAGACCACGCTCACTCTTGCAGAGGCATTTGTCTATGCCCACTGGACATGGACTCCTTAAGTGTTACTGGTATCCATGGCTGCAGGTTGTGAAAATATAATACTAGCATGTTTGCCTTTGACGCAGCAGATCACGCTGGATTTCTGTTGGGTTTGAAGAGCTGTTCGGAGTCACACGAGTCAGAAAAGCTATCCTTTAAAGCACAATGGCCGACTCTCCTCTTAATTGTAGATACGAAGCCCAACTCCCCAAGCTTTCAAGGAATTCAGGATAGCTCTGGCTTTCATAAATGAATCTAGAATTTTCTGGAACTCTCCTCTTCCCTGACTAAATGTTCACATGGAGTCCGGCCGGCTCTCACAGCACAGAACGCTGACCACTTAGCAGGTATGTAGTAGAGACAATTTTATTTATAGGACAGAGGGCTAGACCCTTACCGACTCCAGTTTGGCTGGTCCTGTCCTCCTGGACCTTTCTATGTTCAGTCCTGGCCTGTCCTACTTCCATTTTTGCCTTCCTTTAAGGAACAACCTCAGCAGAACCATCTCCAGCGCACATGTAACAAACACTCCCTCTGTGTCAGCCATTATTCAAACCGCTTTCCACGTCCTCACTCATTTAACCCATTCCAACAACCCTCCCATTTTAGCCACTTGACAGTGGAGGAAACAGAGGCACAGAGCGCTCAAGTAGTTTGCCCAAGATTATACAGAGGAGGCGCTGGGCTTCTGGCTTTGACTGCTGATAGCGTTCCAGGTAGCCAGACCCCAGCTCTTGTCCAAGGGGAGGAGGATGTCTGCTCTTGGCTTTGAACTTGAAAAAGCTCAGCCCCAGTTAAAAGCCAGAGCTCCAACTGTGTATACTCCTAACAGCAGAGCAGAATTAAGTCATAGCAGGGACTTCAGGCGATCTATAACTGACTTCTTTCAATATTCCTGTATCATCTTGATATTACCAAGGGTGTCACCTTGATCTAGTCTGAAAACCATGTTCAAAATAGTCCGAATCCTGACTCCTATTGGATCTTATCCCTCTCAAACGTCAGTGGGTCACATGGGAGCTGGGAGCTGCCTAAAGTTTTTCTTCAGAGAGATATAAACTAAAAATGTATGACCTATCTTCTTTTTATCTCTGGCTGCACTTTATTTCCAGCGGTCATAAATAGACTCACTGATCAACTAGCTGACTTCCTCTCTTTGCAATAATAATAATAATAATAATAATAATAATAATAATAATTAGTTTTAGCACCTTAGCAGCCTACTTCTTTTTTTTTTTTTTAATTTTTTTATTTTTTCAGGGCAGTGTCACTGGCCCTCACATGTGGGACCCGAACCGGGGCCGCTGGCTTCCCAAGCCAGCTCTTAACCACCGTGCCCCTCGGCCGGCCAGCAGCCTACTTCTTCATTGCAGTTATGACGCACCTGATTCCTGCTCGTGGGCAGAAGGAATGGTTTTTCTTTGGCTTATGTGGTCACCTATTTGACTTTTCCATACGTCATTTATCAGAAGTGTGTATGTTTTGAGGGGTGACCTGGAGAGAAGGGGGTGGTTTCCTTTCTCTCTTGTCACTCCCCAGTCCCTCTTCTAACCCTGGAGGACTTTTATTTTTCATCACATATTTATTTTGGATGTTCAATAAGATGTTTCTTGTGAAATAATATCCATTGTGGTCCTGTCAGCTACAAAGCTCTACCTTTCCAGCACTCACGGCGAGCAGGCATTCTCCTTGACTGAGTGGAATGGCTGCTAGTGGATTTTGTTGTGTCTCCACACCTCCCAGTGTGCCATCAATAGTGTCCCGGTCACTGCTCCACCTTCTTTCACTCCTCTCAGCCACGCCCATTCCATCAGTGTGCCCAGCTTTCTCTCTCATGGACTTGATAACTAACTCTTTTGGGAAATGGGCACTGTCAATATTTGTCCTCAGTTTGTTTCTTCCCAGTCTTGCTTCCCGGAATCTTCCAGCTGTCCACTGTCTCAGGGCCCTGATCCCTCACCAGAGTAACCTTCACCAGGTGCTAATGTCTCCCTTTGAGTTTCGATGCTATTCTTCTGCACTGCTACGCGTTAAGGGCTGGTGCCATTTTACTTCAGGTAAAGCTCAGCCTCCCTGCATAGCCTCTGCCTGGTCTAGACCATCCCTAATGTCTAAAGTGTCTGAGGCTCATTGTAGCACCATGTTCCCATCTACGCATGGAGACTCAAAACTTTTCTCTTCTGAAATGACAACAAAGCATCTGAGAACACCCCCAGGTCTCCCCCACCTCTGAGCAATGTGCCCACCACTCTCCCCATAAGCGTACATCCTTTCATTCTCTTTAAATGCTTTCCCCGCTAGACTTGCATCTTAGTCTTACAACAACACGATGAAGAAAGTAAAAAAAGATGAGCAATGTCTGTATTTGACAGAACCATCCACCCAGCTTGCTGTTTCCCTTGCTTACCTCCTCAGGCGACATGTTATCCACTAAATCCATTGAGTCCTAGAAAAGAAAGACAAGGGTCTGAGTTCTTTCCTAATGGAACCATAGCTGCCTCTCCCCGACCAGGGCCACAGATGCCTGCTTTCCAACTCATCATCCCTTCCAGGTGATGACCTTCTCCTTGGTGGGATCCCTTCCCTCCTGATCTAAGGACCATGGGTTTCTCATTCCTCAAAGACGAGCTCCTTTTCCCCTCTCCCCACCCCAACCCATCTCTCACCTGACTCGTTTTCTTCTTTGTGGGGCGAGTTTTGCCCAGTAAGCAGCGCAGCAGGGACTGAAAGATGGAGGGTCTTTGACCTGATGAGTGAGGAGAGGATGGAAGTGGAAACAAAGTAACATTTAACCTGGGAGGTAATGGCCAGGGGCTCCCAAGTGGTCTGGTCCCCTGACCCTTTGCCACAAAAGGTCTGTCCTTCCCAGAAGCCTCATCGCCATACACACCTTCCCTTCTACCCTACTAAATCAGCACTTGCCCCACTGTTTGGGGAGTAATATGGAGACTCAATGAATAGGAACACCCTCCCACCGCCCTAGCCTCCCCCCTCTTCATACTAGCAGCCCTGAGGCTGAGTGAAGGTGCATGATGGGAGAATCTTCACCTGCAGGCTCTGCTGCTTCTGGCTGCTGTTTGTGGCTGGGCAGGGGCCCATTGGGCTCTTCGGGGTGCAGTGGAACAGTAGGAAGGGGGTGAGGAGGAGGAAGAGGAGGCATCTGTGAGGCACAGGAACAATTCTCAGTCCCAGAGAAGAGGCCGCGTGGTGCCCTGGGAAAACTAGTCCTGTTTTTCCTCCCCAGGTCAGAATTCCTCTATCCCTTTGCATTCTTATGGGTACCATCATCTGCAACCCAAGCTCCTCGGCCCTTTGGACTCCGTGGCACTGGACTCGGATTTTCTCTGGGACCAGCATCTATCTCCACCCCCTTCCCTTTGAGCCCATCATCTCTCTTGCTGCCCCCGCCCTTCCCAGCTCGGTCACCTCGGGCTTTCCAGAGAGGTCCTCGTCTTCATCCTCATCCACAAAGGCGAAGGACTCCGGCCGGCCCCCGGAGAAGCCGACGCTCCCCTCCCCAGCCTGCCGCGTCTTCCCGTCGTAAGGCAGCTCAGACAGCTTCCTGGCCAGGTCCTGCGCTGCCCGCAGCCTCCGCTCAGGACACAGGTGGCGCTGCAGAAGGGCCTGCAGCTCGGACCGCTCCACGGAGCCCAGCAGGATCATTGCATCTGGGAGCCATCCAAGCTCGGCCTGAGGACCTGCTCATTACCAGCCCCCAACTCCGTCCCACTCAGCAGGATGAGGCAGGGACAGAAAACAAGCGGCCCCCTCGCGTCTTCCCCAAAAGCCATTTTAAAAATCTTCCAGGATTGACCTCACTCATTCTCTTTTAGTTCACCCATTTATTATAGCACTTAGAAACCCAACTAATCATACACTAATTGGTACTAATTTGTACTTATTTTGATACAGCCTGTTTGCAAATAGGTGAACTTGGTATTAAAATAGGCTAATCAACCTATCTTTAAAAAAAAAAAAAAGAAAGAAACATTAAAAGTCATTCATGTAGGCGGAGATGTGATTATACTTTGAAAGAAATCTATAGAAGGATATCTGATGTTTAATCACTTAAAGACTCTGTGTCCCCCTAGATATGAACAGAATGCCTACTTTTCCTGGGAAGGTCTTTTATATGTTTATCGAAATTCTGCTACTATAATTAACATTTTCATTAAGTTTTAAGGCCATAGAATTGT
The DNA here is from genome assembly GCA_033961575.1 of Aselliscus stoliczkanus. Classification (NCBI taxonomy): domain Eukaryota; kingdom Metazoa; phylum Chordata; class Mammalia; order Chiroptera; family Hipposideridae; genus Aselliscus; species Aselliscus stoliczkanus. The sequence continues at coordinate 85,688,072 of CM066740.1, read as the reverse complement.
GGCAGTGTTACTGACATAAATCTTACCGTTAAGTCTTAGTCATTATTAAGAAAACCCTGCACCTCACTGGCTGTACCTCTGTTCTAACGAAGAGCCACTGCTTTAGAGGCCACTTAGAAGGTATCTGGGATTTGGGGAAATATTAAAACTAACCTAACTTGGGTAAGTTGCACACTCTGATGATCTGAAATCAGTACTAATGATTTTAATGGCTCCAAATGGCCCTCCATAATTCTTCGCTATCACATGATTTTAAACGTTAGGCAAGTAATTAATTTATTATCTAGTAAATACCTATAAGGAGGCGGTTTGAGGGAGACAGAAGCGTTAGTCTCCAGGAATACCCACTCTAGTGAGGAAGCTCTATAAAGCATAGCAGGAAATAATACAGAGCAGGGTTAATTGCCAACGGTGGGCAGAAAGGATGGTGAAGGAAGTGAACTGTGAAATCGCTGCGTACTATTAATAAAAGCATCCACTCCTTCATATGGAAGTTTCATCTGCCCCTCAAGCGGGGTATTAAAGAACAGCTATCATTTATCTAAGAGGCAAAGAGAACCATGGAAGGGGCTGTAAGACTTCCAACTGACCCTCATTATTTGGGGATTCCCTATTTGCTAATTTGCCTTCTGGCTACGGTGGTATTTGCAACGCAAATCAATACTCGAGGTGCTTCAGCCGTCATTCACAGACATGCGCAAAAAGACATCTGAGTCGCCCCACGCACGCATCCCGGATGAGGGTTGAACGCCCTGTTTGTCCTCTAGGAGCAATGGTTCAGTGTCATATCCCTAATTCAGGGCTCATGGCCACTTTATAGAACATAAGCATAATGAAGAATGAGAACTGACTGTATTTCTTTATTTTTTTGGTTTTGTTTTTAGCTGAGCCCTCCTGCCACCTGTTGGCAGCTCAGCGGCAGCTCAGCTCAGGCTGGGCATCGAACTGCTGTTGCTCAGAGCTCAGTTCGCACTCTTGAGCGAGCTCTTAACCAACTGAGCACTCGGCCAGCCCCTGACTGTATTTCTTTAGTTGGGTTTTAACCGCCTTCTTGGGCTGGCTTTATGGCTGTATTTTTCCTTCCTTGAGGATGATCATATTCCCTAGCAGCACAGGCTGGCTCTCCTGTAGCAGACTGGGTGGCCCCTAAAGACAAGCCCACACCACAGCCCCCCCCCATCCCATGGGACCTAAGCTCAGGTCACTAGCTCAGAAGTGTCCTTCCTTTTGCCCCACTGACCTTTTGAATCAACCAGTGGTAAAGTCTTGAATGTGGTTGTCTGAAGCAGGGTTTGCAACTCCCCATACGTACAAGAGGCTGAAACAAACTTCACATCACGGACCATGATGTCTTCAACAAAGATTGTAAATTTGCTATGGAGGGAGAATGCATGGGGTGGGGTTAGCTCCACCATCTGTCTGCCCCTTTGCTCTCCCTTCCACTCCTCCCATGAGGTTTGCCATGCACTCACAATATTTAGAAGGACATGGGAATATAAAAATAAGTAAAAAGCAGTGCTTCCAAACACTGACCCTAGCCTCAGCCTCAACCTTAGCCTCTCCCACCCCACCACCTCAAAGCTGAACTAATCCCAGCTGGTGCCCCTGACCTGAGCTGGTTCCAACCAAGGTCAGGCAAGTAGGGTAGCTTCTTGACCTGGATGATGCTGTCATAGAGGGAGGGCTGCAGGCTCTGAGCCACCATGTTGGCCAAGATAACAGCCACCATCATGGGTAGGATGTGAGCGATCTGACCAGTTAATTCGAAGCAAATCACAGCTGTGGAGACTGTGTGGGACACTGCGCCAGTCAGCGCTGCTGCTCCTAGAAAGAGACACAGGAAGGTACCGGTGCAATAGGGCTGCCATTCTTGGCATGGAAGGCGCATGGGGGTGTGATGGGAGTGAACAGAGTAGGCAGATATGACCTCGTCAGTGCCAATACTCAGAGATAACCACTTGTCAAGAGCAGGGGCTAGAATGCTGAACTGTTAGAAAACCGTCATTTTGATTTCATTCTATGACCTTTGCCAAGTTACAAAATCTTGGTGTATGCCCAAATTTTCATTTATAAAATGGAAGTAGTGAGGTCCTATCAATTTCTTGGTTTTGAAAGTTTGGATCATTCTTTTTTTTTTTTTTTTTTTTTTTATTGGGGAATTGGTGGAGGGGAACAGCGTTGGGGAATCGGGGAAGGGGAACAGACAAGTTGCTGTCTTTTTGTTCTTCAGTTTAGTTGCGGAGGATGTTGCTTCACTGTTGGTATCGTCATTGCGCTCTTCCCGGATGAGGCAGATCCATCGCTGGCCTCTGGATGTTGCTCACCGCGGCTATTGGCAGCTCACGCTTGGCTGCCAGCCTCTCACGCTGGCTGCGGGCCACTCACTGTAGCCTATGGCAGCCCACTGCAGCAGGGGCTGCAGCCCACACCATCACCGGGGCTCGCACAGCCCAGCTCCAGGTGGAGCTGTTGTTAGCTGTAGAGGGCAGTGTCACTGGCCCTCATGTGGGATCCGAACCGGGGCCGCTGGCATCCCAAAACCAGCGCTTAACCAATGCGCCACTCGGCCGGCCCAGTTTGGGTCATTCTTAATTGAGCATTTTAAAACCCAGTTATGGCATTTTACTTTGGAACTCAGGTTTTGAGCCAACAATTTATGGAAGAGTAAGATCATCATATGAGCAATAAAGCTGGTTAGAGCTCCTATGTCTAGGGGAGGCATGGCCTTAGATGTTATGGGATTTTGGTGAAGAGAGGAGGGAGAAATAATAATTCTGAGGATTATATTGGTCATTGTTTTAGACATGGTTTTTGGTTGGATGATAATAGATTAAATGAAAAAGAAATCATAGACTCTCAGAATATTAGGGCTGTAAGATATCTCAGGAGTCACTTTAGAATAAAGAAACTAAGGCTCAGAAAAGCAGACAACTTGTCCACGGTCATCCAGGTGACAAGTGGCAGGGATGGGCCTAGAGACCATGTTTCTTAGCACTCAGTCATGTGCTCTTAAGTCTCGTTAATATTAGCACATCTGCAAGGTGAAAGCAGCTGAGCCAGTCACCTGCATTGTTGTCTCTATGATTCTTTGGAAAGAAAAAAACAAACAAACCCTTACCAAACACTGAGACACAATCGTAGGTGCCTTCATCCCTATTATTTCATTTAATCCCCATAATCCCTTTTCTACCTGAAGAAACTAAGCCTCATAGATGTTCAATAAATGTTAATGACAGTCAGAACCAATGGTTGATTATTTGAATAGAAGTTGAATTGCATAGCATTAAATTAAAACCATGTTGTGTAGCCTGGAATGAAGCGGGCATGGGCGAGTTTGAAAGTGGGCATTTGAGAGGCTCAATACAGGAGGGCGGGATGTGTCTCACCAATTACTGCATAGCCCCCAGGTAGGATCTTGTAGATGATGTCATCAAATAAAATACCATCAGGGAATATCATGGCCATGATCTCTCCTACCAGCCTTCCAAATGCAGCTCCTAGAGGAAAAACAAAAGGAAGGAAGGTGTTAGGAGATTCAAATTCCGTATCCTCTGTATTTTCAGAGCCAATCCCTTCTTGGGTGCTAAGACCAAATATAAGCCTCCAGCTTTTCAGGCCATTCTTTATTTTCCCAGTCCCCTAGAATGCAGCTATCAGTAGGCTCCCAGGTTCCCCATCAGAACTTACCAAGCACAAACACAGGCATGAAGCCTCCACAGGGTATGGGCATTGTGGTGGACACGATGGACATCCAGAACTGGGGTAAAAAGAGGCGTCAGGACACCTTCTCAATTCTGCCCAGCACATGCATGCACACTCAGCCCCCTTCCCACTATCTTCCTTCTTGCTTCAAGAGTCACAGAAATCCTTCTGGAAGCCATCTTGTCTGTCTCCCTTCCTCCAGAACCAAAAAAACATGGAGCGCTCAGGCTAAGAGATCACCAAAGACAGCACTATAAGAAACTTCCTCCAGATGGTTAACCCCAAACCCTGCTACTTGGAATGACTATATTTGCTCCTAGGCAATCTAGAACAAAGGACAGGGACCCCAGAGTTCTCCTCTGTCAATGCCCACGAAAGGGCTCTAGCTCCCTGTATCCTTTTGGCTTCAAAAGGTCACCTCAGCATAGCAGCCTGAAACTCTTGAAGCTGAAAAATACCTTTTTTCTGGTCTGATTATGTTTCTGAAAAAGATTCTTCGGTTCTAAATGGCAGACACACCTTAAAGTCTTAGTGATTTACTGTGTGACTAATTCAGCTTTGATACGGTCATTTACAAAGCCATGTATATGACAAACCTCACGGGGGACCCTGCAGTGGAGACTGCCCTGCCTAAGCCCTTTCCTGTGACATCAAGTCACTTTAAACAAAGGATCCAAAAAGCAGATGTGTCCTGACCATACTGGAAAGGCACACTGAGAAAGCCGGATGACTCAGCCAATGTAATAGAAAAGACCTCCAAGGCCAACTTTGTCAGGTAGTATTCCAACAGGAACTGGGATAATTTTAGAAAAAGCAATGTGTGCGTTTTGTGGTAAAGAATGCAAATGAATTGAGAAATAGAGCGGAAAAAGGAGTAGTGGTTGAACTTTTGAAATAGCTGTAAAAAAAATAAAACTAGGAGACATAATATGTAAATTAAATAATAGATTTATGTATCACTTCCAAAATAAGTAAGCCAATCTTGGAAAAGGATCTCAAACTAATTTGGTGAAAGACGGTGGCAGCTAAAATTCAAAACAAATTGCCAGGATCAAAATACTTACAGTTTAAAAATCAATTGCTTTGGTAACTAACGAGAAATAAATTTCCTCATTTTCTGAGCCTTAGAAAGAATTCCCTTGAGCCAGGGCTGACCTCAAGAGGCAGTGACAAAGGCTCTGAGAAGGTGTCATCCCCAAAACTCAAATGAGGCAAAATACATACTTCATGTCAGAATATCACTGTTTGAAACAGTTGAGAACTGAAAAGTGAAATGTACAAATAAAGAGAATGCAGACTGAGAAGTCCTTGAGTGTTTATAGCACGAGTGTATCTTGTTATCTCTGCCTTCTCTTTGCACTGGCACAGAGCTCAGTAAATGTAGGTAGGATGTAGATAGGTACGCAGGTAGGCAGATAGGTTGGTAGGAAGGAAGGATAAAAGAAGAGAACTTGGTCAAACCGTATTGATGCAAAGCAGAAAAGGCTTCTCAGAGCTAGTATCTGCTGCCATACCCAACGCAATGCTCATAGGGAACTACTTGTTTAAACTACAGATGATCCGGCACTGCTGGAAGCCGCCACATCGCCCTCTCTGGAACAGTTCTAGGCACTGGTAATTTAAGCTTCTTAAGTGATTCTGATCTCTTAACAGTTCGAGGCCCCTTGAACTATTCTGTACCATCTCTTTGGAATACATAAGGGATTCTGAAAAGCCTTATGGGATTTTCTAGGCGCAGGTCAATCTGAAAGCTCCAGCAATACAGATAATAGGTGGCCAATAGGTCTGATATCAGAGGATGAACTTTAGATTAGCCTCCAGGAACACATGCTAGAACAGTATCAGGATCAAAGGACATGGGAGTATCAACTCCCACAGCACTAAGAATGACACGAGATTTATTCAGTGTTTCAGCTATTAGCTCTCGCAAGGAAAGATCCAGACGCAATGTAAGTGATATGGGACAAATAACTCCCAGGATTTTAAACACCCAGTTCTAGAGAACTGGGAAACTAGAGACCCATGATAGATTCATAGATTCCATTATATTCAGACATTTCACAAGAAGGAGTGATAGATATGAAGACCAGACAAAAAGAATTCTACAGAGCCTCCAGCTGCATTGAGAACTCCATGATACTAGGCGATCACATCAGACGTACTGAAAGGCAAACTGAGAAGTTGCAATTATATTTACACTCATTGTAAAAGCTCCTGACTTACAACATAATGATACTTTCCATGTCTTAAGATCGCGGAAGATGAACGTTCCCTTTGTCAATATTATAAAAGGTCTGCACTGAAACACTCTCATTTGCATGCTCCGATACTGTGAGTGTAGTATCATATAAATCTTAAGTCAGGCTATGGAAAAATAGGTCTAGTCACTTTTATATTTTAATTTGGCTATATAACCTATTGCCCACACTCTGGGAAAAATAAGGGTATGCTTATGTGTCCAATGATAGGAAGCAGTGATGACTGAGTAATACCATGAATTTGTAGCAATGAATGGTTTTATGTTTATAAATATTATAACATATTATAGGCCTGCTGCAAACTTTTGGGCTTGAAATACATCCCAGGAAATGTGTGAATTCCTTTTCCTGATACACTTATGACATAAACATTATCAAGGATGTAAATCAGTGAGAAATTAATAATAGTGACAAATACAAATAAATACAGTTGAATTTTTCTTTATAATCCAGTAGGTTTCTCAGAGTAAATTTTAATCCATGAAGTGGAATCTAGATATATATTTAGGGACCCTGGGAGGTGAGGTGAGGTGTGGGTAAAATATTGAAAAATGTACAGTATTGTGTTTCTCCAAAAAATTTCAAAAGCTTGACATTTTAAAAGTATATGTGGCCTTTGGGCCGGCCGAGTGGCGCAGTGGTTGAGTGCTGGCTTGGGAAGCCAGCGGCCCAGGTTAGGGTCCCACATGTGGGGGTCAGTGACACTGCCCTCAAAAAAAAAAAAGAAAAGTATATGTGACCTCAAAGTTACCATACAGTTCAGTCTAGAGGAGTATCAGAAAAACACAATTATTATTATTGAAGAATCAAATACTGAGATGCCATCAAAACTTGGAATTGGTTACTGTAGGTGGGTTTTTATACTCAACAATCAATTATAGGAAGTTGGGACTGATAAATTAAGAGAAGATGAACTCAATAATGAAAGTCCAAAAAAGTCCCTAACAAGACACTGAGAACTTACATATGATAAAAATATCAAACCTTTTGAAGGCAGAAATTAAAAAGGTATAATTAATAAAGTGGGTCTGCAACATGTGGAAGCTACAGATTCAATTATCCCACCTGGAGTGAAACAGGAAGAATATACACAAATTCAGCCTCTGAAAACCCACAGCAAATCCTGGGAATGTAAATTACAGTGTTGGAACTTGGGGCGTCAAGCACCTGGAATCTCTAATCATAAGATCATTGACAAGTACATTAAATGAGCATCAATAAACAAAAAAGGAAATTAAAAATTTTTTTTTCAATGATAAGCATCAGATTTGCCAAACATCAATGATTAAGTATTACATGTTTGGCACCTAGAAGGTGTATAACAACATTTATTGAACAAATGAATAAATGAACCCACTACAGCTATTACAACATAAACATATCACTTAGTGACTCACACCCTAGGGAAATATAGATTCATAAAAAATATCATGAATAAGTTAATAGCAAGGTATTCAAAAGCATGAAAGTTCAGTGTGGACGGGCGTTTAAATGAGAGCCCTAATATACAGAGGAAAATGTTGGCTTATTCAGGCAAGACATCCTATCAGTAATAAGGCAGTCATCAAAAAAGAAAAAAAAAATGCAATGGGCATAAAAAAATGTAATAGGCGTCACAACCAGAGGTGGAAATAAAAGCATCTTTGCATAAGGCAGTAATTGGCAAGTCTATAAATATATAATCTTTGTTGGGCAGATATGAAAAATAACTGATGTAAAAAGCGATCAGCTTTTGTTTCTTAATCGGAGTTAGAAAAAAATGGTCTGAGAATGGCCAAATCCTCACAGCCTCGCTACCTAAATAGAGGATAACAACATTTATAAAAATGATTTATAGTCACTAAAAAAATTGATTTAAATATTTTATCCTTTTTGCAATCCTAGAAAAGAGATTACCCACTAGATTGGCGGTAAAAAGGGACATGCAAATTATCTAAACATGGATTATCAGATAGATGGAAAATGAAGTGCCTCATTATTTAATATGTGTGTGTGTGTGTGTGTGTGTGTGTGTGTGTGTGTGTGTGTGTGTGTGTGTGTGTGTGTGTGTGGTGGTGGTGGGGTTCATTTAGCTGAGGTTTTTGCCTAGTTATCTATATTGCTAAACTATATCTTATCCTTATCCCTTTTGACTTGGCTGCTGTGATGTCTTAATAATTTAGAAAGTGGAACCTTTAAGGGTTATAATGATTATGGCAACATCGCTAAGTTGCCATGAATGGAATGATGTTGGTTCCATTATGTTGGTTCACTTATATACATGAGCAACTTACTTCTGCTATGGTTTCCAAACTATTTCTTTTTAGGTTGGATGAAGATTTACCCTTTCCTATCCTATGCAAACCCTGGGTTGAAAACAGAAGCTTAGAGGGTCAGGAATTATGGGAGAGGTACCTTCATGATAAAGAAGAGGAAGATGATGATGACAACGTTGACCTGTGGGTGGATCCACACAGCTGAGCGGCCCAGGCTTTCGGGGTCACCTATGTGTTTTACCCACGTATTGTTGTCAAAGAGGGTGCTGATGGCTTCCCGAGGCATCAACTGTGAGAGGAGGAAGCAAAAGGGGACAGCTCTCCAGGGGTACTCGGTCCTGCCTCTTTTTACAGAACTGATTCCCCACTCGCATTTTTCAAATCACTTCTGCTCTTTTCTCAGGGACAGATTCTACCCTTGGGCAAAAGTACATATGCTCAGAAGCCTGAGGGATATCTGTGCAGTTTCCTCTTCTGCATGTGGCCCAGTCCTGGCTTAGTCACCCCGACTTGTGCTCAGTAACCTGACCCTCACCCTCAGACCCCCTTGAAGCTGACCTCTCCAGCCATGAATTGACCCATTCCTGGTGGAAAGGTGAAAGAGGCGATGACTAAGGTGACAATTCCAGGATACAGCAGGCGACTGAAAAAGAAACAGAATGAATCATCCCCCCAAATTTAGCCCATCCACAGTGAATACCACACTGAACCCTGGCACACTGAAGTTTCCTGCAGTCCAGTGTAGTTTTGATTCTTTAAACACGGTGCCTTCTCTCCAAAATGCCATCTTTAAAAGGGGAAATTGCACCACTTGCTCTCAACACAGGGTATCAGGGCTTCTGTATTTTTATCACAAGACACTGAAAGGCACCTAATGCCTTCCACAAGATTAAAAAAAGAGGAACTCTTGGAGAAACCATAAAAGTAGGGAGGGCAAAGGAAGGGCAGTGACTCACTGCTTAGCAAGAAACTGGCTGAGGGCCTTGTTCTTTCGGACGCCGAGCATGACTTGGCGATGCAGATACACAAATACAGCTCCCAGGAACCCACAGCAAATCCTGAGGGTGTAAGTTACACAGAAGTGAAACCCTCAGCTCTCAGACCTAGCCAGGCACCTGCCTTTCCGTTCTACTACCCTCCTCCTAACAAGTTCCGTGTCATCCATGCACCCCACCTTCTTCCCAATTTGGCTCCCTTCCAATTCAAAGCCACACCCGCTCCCAGGTCACCACTCCCAGACCAGATGACCCCACTGACCCAATGATGGCAAAGGCTGGGAGTTCCTTCAGGTCAAAGGGGAAATCCATTCGGAAACTGGTTCTGAAGAGAGCAGTGATGGTGTCTATAGGATGGAAAGGCCAAGGATCACGGTGGGGGCATCACAGAAACCCATCAAGAGGGAACCAGGGGTCATTAGCTTTAAGAAGCAACTCCTTTCTCCCTCCACGCGCAGTGTCTCCTTTTTCTATTTAATTTCATTTTTCTGTGCACAACCAATACTCCCCTACTCCATGACCTAGCTCCTTGTCCTTTATCCTCGGGTCTTGGTGAAGCCATCCATTCCTTTCCCGCGCCGCCCCCCCAGAGCTGCCCTCCACACCCCTTTGCAAGCCTCCCTATTTCACACCCCTCCAGCCTGGGGCTCCCGTTACCAGCATCCTTGTTCCACACGGCCAGCACGCGGAAAATAAAGGCACTGAACGTGGCTGCAAAGAACCCCCGCCAGTAGTTATGCACGGCAAAGTAGGTAGAGGTGACCTCAATGCTGAATAGCACTCCTGTAGGGCGTGGACATCAGTCAGGTACAGACAAGCCTGAATGGTTCACTCCCACACTCCCACCCCGTGGACCCGAGGAGCTTCCCCTGACACTTGACTCACGAGGGGAAGCAGTAGTGGGAAGGATTGATCTCTCAGAATCCATGCTCTAAACCGTCTACCTGCTCATGGTAGCAGCTCTTTGCAGGCCAGAGATGTGGTTCAACGAGATCCAGAGAGGGTGGGACATGGGGGACCCTCAACCCACGACACACAAGGGTCAGGTGGCCGTACCCTCTCTGTCCCTTAGAAAGCCGGGTTGGGTGGGAGTCATGATTGTCAGATATTCACAGGAATTTAAGGGTCACTGAAATTTTTCTGCAGGGAAGTTACGAGAGAGAAATTGTCCAGAGCAGGCGCTTGCCAGAGTGGCCAAGCAGGACTCTAGATTTAGTGGGACGCTCCTTAACATCCTCTCCAATCTTTCCTCCCTCCTCCCATGTACCATGTATTCCAGGGCAACCTTGTAAGGAAGAAATAAGAAAAATGAATAGGAAAGGGCTTCACAAGAGTTGACAGGTGCTCAATAGTCCAAAAAAAGAAAGTAGAGAATTCATCTAGATTAAAAAAAAATTAATATTAAAAGCTTGACTTAAAAGGACCAAAGCAAGGGGAAAAAAACCAAGAGGCTAGGAGAAGTGAAAAATAATTGTGCTTAAGAAGAGTGGGTGAGGCAGAAGGAAAAGCGATGTCCTAAGCGGTACTGTTTCTGAGAGTAGATACAGAAGCAGAAAATGAGGAGGTAGATATATATTTAGAAAAATAGGAAGGGCTGGTAAGGGGACAGTTCAGAATGCTAACAAGGGCATAGGAGGCAAGATTCAAGAGAAACGAAGAAAATCATCTTTAAAGATATGAAGAATAAGAGAGTGGACTTTGATTAGAAGCAAAGTAAAGATGGATGACAAAATTACCTAAAACCTAGCTAAGCCTCATCTTTATCAAAAAGCTAGGGAAAGGCAGCATATAATTAGGTGAATGGAGAAGATGCCTGCCCCAAGAAAGACCCCATACAGGTAAGGCTGGTCTCTTCCTTTATCTCCATGGTAAATGGTTGCTGGCCTATAAGGACCACCCCTCCCAAACCTGCTTCCCTCTTGAGGTGGGATCTCACAGCCTAACCACTTTCCTCTCCCTGTTTCACATTCAAAGCCACATCTCATAAATCCCTCGGGCTCCCTGCCCCCTCTTCCATAGATGACAGAGGAACAGCAGCAGCATTTGGGGGGAGGGCTCCTAGAGGTCAGCTCAAATGTCACCTTCTCTAGGAAGCCATCCCCAATCCCCCTCCTCAGTAGAAAGTCCCCCACCACCACCTTGTTCTCTCAGTTTTGAACTATCACAGCACTTCCCACTTTCAGATGTAGCTACTTGTTTATATCTCAGGACCGAAAGTCTCCTGGACCCCAATACCTAATACAGTGCCTGGTACATAATCAGGGCTCAAAGGATGAACAGGAAAGGAGAGGGCAGGGGAGGGGGAGGAGGGGAGAAGGGGAGTGGAGGTGAGGGCAGAAGGAAGGAGAAGGAAGACAGAGAACAGAGGAGAATAGGATGGGTGGAATTTCAGAAAACGGAATGAGGGAATGGGGAATCTGGGGCAGACAGAGCCTTGCCAACTACCCTTCTGCCCCTGCTCCTCGAATCGCATCAGGTAAGGCAGCTGCCTCTTTGCCCTAAAAGGAAGATTTGACAGAGTAGAGCATCAGGTGGAGAAAGTCTCTCTCCTTTTCTTTACCAGTAACAGAACCAAAGTTGGCTTTGATGTGTCTGGGTGTCAACTATCCAACGGAGGAACAAATTACAACCGTTTTTCTTGAAATCCTTGGCTAGATTTTTCTCACCCACGATGTGGCTCTGGGACACTTCCCCTAAAAGTAAGTCACTGTATACTCAGGAATGAGAACTGTTTTTCATAATAGCCGGAGCCAAACAGAAAATGGGCTGCTGAACGAAAACAAGGCATTAAAAACCCCAACAGCTTCTGGAAACACTCTGATCTCTCAGGTTCTGGAATTTCGCTCTCTTCTCCCACTCCGAAGGTCTCTGTTCTCCTCTGTCCCAAGTGCCTCTGCCCAAACCCAGGGCCTCATCCTTGGTCTCCTATTCTAGCTACTCACAAATACGCTTCTCTCTCAATTTCATTTATGCCAATGGATTCAACTACCACCTACAGGCTACTGGTTCATAAAAGTATGTTTTTCAGGGGCGGCCAGTTAGCTCTGGTGGTTAGAGCGCAGGCTCATAACACCAAGGTTGCCGGTTTGATCTCCACATGGGCCACTGAGCTGTGCCCTCCACAACTAGATTGAAACAACTACTTGACTTGGAGCTGATGGGTCCTGGGAAAACACACTGTTCCCCAATAGAATTTCTTTTTTAAATAAAAGAAAAAAAGTATATTTTTCAGCCCTATTCCTGAATTTCAGCCAGATATCACTTGGACGTGCCATTGAACTTCAAATTCCACACATTCAAAGTGGAAATTATCAACTCCCCAAACCTGTTTCACTTCCTATAGTCCATCTCTTGGTTCCAGTACCACTATCTATCCCAGTTTCCTTGTTATAAATTTGGGAGTTAGCCTAGATTCCTCCTTCTCTCTTACCCTTCATAACTTTACATAAAACCAAACACTAAGTTGCACCAATTTTACTTTCTATCGCCCGTATATTTCATCCCTTTCTCCATCTCTCTGCCTCTGCCCAGTTCAGTCTCTCATCATCTAGCATTGGGCCTATGACAATGGCCTTCTTGTTAATCTTGGATGCATCTCATTAATCCACAGGCCAGTTTTATGCTGCCCACATATGCCAAAGGGATTGTGTGACCATGCGAAGCAGGCATGTTGCTGCCTTGCTCATCCTTCTGCCATGCCTCCCCTTCATCCATGACAGCATTTCCCAAAGTCAGGTCCATGAGATGCTAGGAGTCCCATGAGAAAGTCCTTGCAAAAGGGATTCTGTGGGAAATGCTGACTGCGAGCCACCGCTTGGACAGTCACAATGCATGTCAGCATAGCAAACATTCTGATAGCTTCCCAGTTTAAAAACCCTCTCCGTGTAACACACTATTTTTCAACTTATTTGACCTTGGAAAGCTTTTTGCATGTTCTTTCTATTCACACCATGAAGAACCGTGTTCTGTAAAAACACATTTGGGCAAATTCTTGCCAGAACATAAAACCTACAACCTTGTGCATGGCCTATGAGGACCTTCATGAGGTGGCCCCCATTTACCTGTCCAGGCTCATTTCCTGTCATTCCTCCCCCTGCATCCTCTACCACCACTCATCCACTGTAATTACAGTTCCCAGATTTTGATTCTGCAATATGGTGTCTTCTGTCCAGAATACCCTCCCCTCACTGTCTTCTTTGCAAGTTCCTACTTATTACTTACGTCTCAGATCAAACACTATGTCTTTTGTAACACTCCCTGCCACCCCTGTCCCCACCCAGGCAGCTTAGCAGGAGGTTCCCACTGTACTTGGTCATGGCTGCCATGGAGACACTTGTGCATGCCTGCCTGCTACCCTTTCCAGGTGAGCACCTTGAGCGTACAGGATTCCAGCACAGAGCCCAGAGAGCACACAGCACAGAAAGCATGTAATGGAAGCAAGAAGATGCTTGTCATTTAGGTAGAGCGTGGACTGCATAGGGAACCACTGATCTTAATACTAATTTCTTCTTTCAGCAGTAGTCTGTGTTTATAAAATAAAACCAGCCAAGTGATGTGATTTGCAAGTACATTTAGTACTTGCCACTTAATACACACATCCTGAAGACAACACCTTGATTTTTCGATGCTTAATATTTTCTGTTTCAAGAGCCACGTTTTATGCTGAAAATTCAGATCCTCTTCACTTTAAAAGAATCTGGTTATAAACAAAAGCACTAAAAAAAAAAAAAATCTGACCTGTCTTTAGATCTTCTGGATGTGTCAGGTGAAGAGTAAAGAAAGGTGAAAGTGGGTATAAATGGAAATGCACACACTTAACGTGTGTAGAAATTCAAACACACTACCCTTCACTGATGGGGACCAATGACTCCAATGACAAGAGCTGGGAACAGAATTGCATGCAGGTGCCAGCTGACGCGTTGGCTGACCTCATCTCCTTACAGGGTGCACTAGCGCGGTGTCAGGACACATGAACATGATACATTTTCATTAACTCTAAATGCTTATCCATAGATCATTCCTGAGCCAAGCCATTAGAGCTACCTGAAGACTCGTCTACAGAAGGACCAATCACATTTTCATAATGGAAAAGATATCTCTAACAGCCAGTGCATTTAGGAAACATATGCCTTTCCAGAAATTTGTTTCTCCAATTGTCAGCTAGGTGTCCTTTTTGTCACCAATGAATCCAATGATGGATCCATATAATTCCTGCTCTGTTAATCTGGTTACAATGGCTAATGATGAGCAAATAAACACACACAACAGCTGTCTCTGGCCATGCCCACTTGTCAGATGTCCAGGACAAGGAAAGTAACCTGAAAGGTCGCCCTTTGTCTCATATGGGCAGAAAGAGCTAAACTCAACTTTCAGTTGCAATCAAGGAATGATGATCCTTTAACTCCCACCAGTAGTCCTCCTTTAAAACTGACCATTAATCTAAATAAGCTCTACCTAAACTCCTGTGTCCTTAATAACACATAACAAAATGTAAGTTTTCCATTGGAGAAGAAAGTACACAGACGCCTCTGAGAAGATGTGAGAAATCGAGGGCAAAAAATATCCAACAATAAAAAATAAAAAAAAAAAAGGTTTTAATGTATGTAGGGGAACAGGGAGCCTGACTTGGTTTGAATTCTTGGCTCTACCATTTACTACCCTTACTTACTCTCTCTGTAATCAGTTCTCTCCTGTATAATCTCGTTGGTCTCATATAGCTTTTGGCAGGAATAAATGTAAAGTGCTTAAATGTTGCCTGCCACACAGGAAATGCTCACTAAAAGTTGGCGATTCTTGTCATACCCTCGTTTTAACTGGTAATTCCTATACTTGGGGATGCTGACAACTGTTTTGGGAGCAAGATCAGGCAAATGGACTGATGTAGGAGGAAATAAATCACTTGCCTCCAAGTGGCGTCCCAAAACAACAGCCGACTCCCACAGCACAGCCCACCGTCAGCATGTCAGAATAATAGTATGGCTGCTACTAGGGGAGAGACAGACCCGGAGAGAGAGGGGTGGGGTGGGAAGGAGGTGGAGAGAAAGGAAAGGAGAACAAGCAAGGGTGGGGATAAGGCAGAAGGAGAGGCTTAAGTCACAAGGAAGCTTCTTGGTCCCATCATCCCTGCAATTCCCAGGCCAAGAGAAACTCAAGTGAGACTGGCATACAGGAAGTGACCTCACAGCAGCAAGGCCAAACATAGAAAATAAAAGTTAAGCAAATATATGGTGGGCAGGGAAGCCAATAAATGATCACCAGGGTGGGGACAATCAGGGAGAGGAGTGTCAATAGCAAGAGACAGGAAAGGCCTTCAGACAAACAGGACTACCATTAAAGCCTGTATGAAATAGTTACCAGCCTCAAAAGAACACATGGCCATATGCTAGAAAAGTGTGGGTGCCTGGAAACCAGCACCTGGGATCCAGGGTCACTCCCTGAATGCCCACCCACCAGTCCCTCAGCGAGCACCCTCCTCCATCCCCAAGCTTGTGGCAGCCACCCAGACCCCACTTCTAAGTCGTGCTCAGGCAACTGGGATGGGGAGGACGTGGGACTTGCCTCCGATAGGGGCTGCAAAGCAGCATCCCACGCCCACTGCACAGGCTGACACCAGGAGGTCAAGCTGCCCAGGCACGGCCTGCAACAGAGAAGCACGCGGGACAAGGAGGGCAGAGGGCTGGGGCAGGGGGCAGTCAGAGAGAGATGGGATGGGGGACCAGGAACCACAAAGGGACAGGGGCAGCACAGGAGGGGATGGTGGAGGGGAACTGATATGGGGGCAGGGGGCATGTGGACTGGCAGGTTAGCGGAGGGGCGGGCTGTGTGCAGCCCTGACACAGGGGCGCAGAGCAAGGAGAGGGAGTTACTGGACAGACACAGGCTAAACAGAGGTGTCAGGGGCCGAGGATAGGTGGTGGGGGTGTGTGTGGAGAATAGGGGAGCATGGATGAGCGCCATGCCCCATTTCAGCATCACAGCCAGCCTGGAGCAAAGGCAGCCCTCCTGACACCCCGAACACACACAGCGCCCACCCCACTCATTGTACTTTCTCAGCCTTACCTCATATACCCCACTGAACACCGACATAAACTTGCTGAGGACAGCAGCACAGATGCTGGCAATGTGGACAAAAGGGCCCTGGAGAGAGGAGAACAAGGGGTCAAGGTCAGGGGTCCAGATGGGGGCCTCTGTGGCACCACAAGGATTAACATTCATTGTTCCAGGCACTGTCCTAGGTGCTGGGAACACAGAAGTAAGATAGAAGTTCTGCCTTCATGGAGCTTCATCCCAGAGAGGAAGGCAGGTGGTACACCAGCATGTTATCATTTCAGAAAACTCTAAGCGCTGGGAAGAAATTGTGGGAGGGTAGAGGGACAGAGAAAAACAGGACAGAAGAGGGTGGGATGGGGGGCTGTTTGGGAAGGGAGCTCAAGGAATGTCACAACTGAGCAGTGCCTCACTGAAATGAGGGTGCGAGCCACATGGGGGTGAGGAGGAAGAATGTTCTAGGCTGAGGGCAGAGCAAGTGCAGAAGCCCCGAGAGGGGACAAGCTTGTGCGGCTGAAGGACAGGGAAAAGGCCTTGTCACTCAAACACACTGGACAAGGGACAGCCTGGGAGCACAGAAAAGGGACAGAGAGGACCCAGGTCACCACAGGCCCCCCGAGGTCGCGGTGAGAAGTGTGGGTTTTATTTTAAGAATGGGAAGCCATTAGGAGTTCTTGCGCGGAGGTCAGACAGTACTGATTCCATTCTGAAAAGGTGGCTCCGGCTGCTGTGAGGATTACTGACTGTCCCAGGACGAGAATGCGCACGAGTGTAACCTCGAAGAAAGCCCAGCCTCTTTCTAGGTCTGTCTTCGCATACCAAACCAAGAGCATTGGTGTGGCGTGTCCCTAATGCAGTGGTCTTCGACTGGGGGACATTTGGCCCCCCCTCACCCGCCAGCGAACACTTTGCCGTGTCTGGGGGTTGCTACTGGCATGGAGTGGGTAGGGGCCAGGAATCGTGCTGAACAGTGCACAGGATGCACCCCCACCCCCCCGGACCAGGAATGACCCAGCCGAAACCCGCAGTGTCCACGCTGGGAGTGTCTGCGCTCAGGCCCTCCCAGCTCTGACAGTTCCGTTATTCCGCCTCAGGACTAGGGCCTTTCCCTATACTTCCCCCCCGATTCTCCTTGGTCCTGGCTGTCCCCATGCCCATGTCCACGTCCACATCTGCTCCCAGAGCCGCCCTCTGCCTGCGCGCCGCCCGTCTCCCACCTCCTGCCCACCTACCTCCTTCCCCACAGGAATGCCGCTGCCTAGCCCAGCAGTCAGGGCCACAACCTTGGCCACGAAGGCCTTGATGGTGAGATATTCCTTCAGGACAACCCCACGGAGTATCGTCTTCATTTCAGGGATCCCAGAGCCTAAAAGGGTCACAAAATGATTATAAGCAGGTTCAGACTGGAGGTTAAAGGGGGGAGGTGAGCATCCATCCAGACAGTGGACATGGGGATGGGGCCAGGGCGAGGGGCTGTGGGGGGGGAGACAATGGAAAGCAGGCGCAAGAGCTGTGAGTAGGTCTGGGCGAGGGAGGAGTGGGGTGGAAGGGTCAACAGGACAAGGAGACGACGCTGATGGGTGGGCATGCGTGCCTGGGAACATCTGCAGGCAAGTTCTCACCAACGGCCTGCGGGGAGATGAGGTGGCAGAAGAGGGCGCTGAAGAGGATGAGCGTAAGTGGGAAGGTGACCCAGACCAGGTACTGCAGAGGCAGGTTGGGCTGCACCTTGTTGTAGCTCCACTTGTAGGCTGCAGAGACAGGCACCCAGGCTCAGGCTGGTGTGGACGGGAGCGTGCCGCCAGCCCCACGCCGCCGGGCGTAAGGAGCATGCGCGCACCTATCCTGTTTGACCTCGCGAGATGGTACCGTTGTCATCTGACCCTGGTGCGTGCGGGACCTGAGTTGCTAGAGAGGCCCTGACCCATTCAAGTTCCCACCACACGTAGCGAGGTTGGAGTCCCTGGCAGTGCTGCAAACCACACTCGATGCTGGGACTGCGGGCACGATCTTAGAGGCCATGGGGTGACCAACCACCGGTTTGCCCAGAACTGAGGGGGTCCTGGGACCCAGGACGTTCAGTACTCAGACCGGGAAAGTCCTGGGAAAACTGGGGTGAGTAGGTCACCATATTAGAGGGGCGCCCGCAGCTTGGCTGGAGCTTAGCGGGTGGAGGGGCAGGGGAGATGGATCTGGGTCTGGTCTGGTCTGTCCTGGTTCAGAGTCCAACCTGATCTCCTCTGTGCAACGTCCCCCTCCCAAAATATACCTAGCGTATCCTAGGTAGATGCTCTAGACAGAGCCTCAGTGTGGGGAGAGGCTGAGGGGACAGGGCTGGTGAAACCTACCCTGAAGGGTTTTGGCACTGACATAATCCATGCTCCAGCTAACCAGAGCCATAAGTAGTCCCAGAAGCACCAGAAACATCCAGTCTTCCCCTAATTTTCTTCTTACCACGCGTCCCAGGCGGCACATACAATCTAGGAAGAGAAAGAGGTAAAGAAGCGTGCTAACCGGTCACTGCTCAGGTATCCGACTGAGGACCCAGGGGAGGTCTTGTCTAGACATCTCATGCATTTAGGGTCCTGTCTATACGTCTCATTCACCGAGTTTCTCTTCACCTGTTTGCCAGGTGGGACAGCACCTGCCCTTTCCAAAACCACCAAGGTCCAGTGCCTCACTGGATCCTTGAGGACCTTTCTGAAACTCATTTTTTGGGGCTGGGTGGGAGGGAGAGTGGGGAAGAAGGCAGGTGAGAAGGAGATGGGGAGAGATGCCTCTCCTTAATGCTGGGAGGTGGGCTTTGGGGTGCACATGGGGAGGGGGAGGGCCGGATATATGCAATGGGGCATCCAAGTTACTCTCCTACGCCTATACCTCCTAGTCCAGATTCCTTTACTCCTCAGTCCCATCACCTTGACATTTAGAATAGTGGCCCTCATCCTTGCTGTCCGTGCTGGCACTGGAGTCCATCTTCTTGGGCATCCCCATGTCCTCCTCCTTGTCTGAGAATTGCTCTTTGTGATGGTTGTAAATCTGGACAGAGGGAGAATGGGCAATGTCTGTCTTTTGGAAGAGTCAAAAGGAAGAGACAGAGGGAAGTACATAGACCCACAGAGCAATAACGAACGGTTTTATAAAATCCTGGGTGTTGAGGGCCACATGTAGGGTCACTGCGTGGTCCTCTCTGCCCTGAACTGCCCACTCTCCATCGGCACACTTCCCACTCTTTACGCTTGTCTGTCCATCCCCACTCCCTCTCCCTCCGTCCTCATCTTGGTTGATGGCAGTCTTCATCAAGGAGGCCAATGTCTACTCTGTAACAGGGACGGAAGCACTGTGCAGACTAGGGATCTGTGTCAGTTAGGTGTTTTCTCCGCTTGCTGTTTCTCAGCCTGTCTCCCTGACATCCCCAGGCCGCCTGCACTGACTCCCTCCTAGGACTCCTGATATGGACAGGGTGAGGACAGACCAGCCTGGGATGCACTGTGTTTTGGTGCATCTAGCCTTTCTGGAGGCCCCTCTGAGGCTCGGCCAAGCTTAGAGACAGGTGATCCCTCACACCCTGGACTAGGCACCCACAGGAACCAGTCCCAAGAAGGGAAGCCGATCCACTTCTTCCCATAGCAGGGTAATTAGATGCTCCCCCAAATGTGAAGTGGGCAGAGCAGCGCGCCTCCTATCTGGTAGCCCTCCACCCTCATCCCCAGGTAGAGCTGGTGAGTTTGGTGTTAGGGAAGAAGGGCTCTTTTAGCCTGCCCCGCCCCCCACCGCACTAACTCTGTCCTCTGGGGCCAGGGTCAGGCCAGGCCATGTTGCTGGTTCGGAGACAACCTGGGTGTAGGGGATCTGATTTCGCAATATAAGCACAGACCTGAAGCCTGAGCAGCGGGCTTGAGGTTAGTAGTGACTGAGGGAGGCAGTGTTTCCCTCGATGCCCCACCTGGGACCCAGAGACAAGACACTAACTCGCAGTGGCGCTCAGTGCATGCCCTTCCCCAGGCTGTCTCCGTCCCTTGGGTGCCAGGCTGGAGGAGTTGAAGAAGGCGGACACTCCATACCAACCGCAGCCTAGGAAACACTAGAGGAGCCACATCTGTGCTGGCTGGTTTAGGGCTAAGCACCGCAGCAGAGCAGGGCTGGGAGGGGAGGGGAGGGAGGAGTCGGGCCAGCACCCCAAAGGGGTGCGGAGTCTGGGCTTGGTGTGCGTAGGGTGCTGCTGCGTGTGGGTGAGGGTGTGAGGGAGCTCACACATGCACGGGCGTGGGCTCCTTGGGCAATCACCCGTGTAGCTTATGTAAGCACAAGCTCGTCACACATGTGTGGCTCTGCTGTCCCCCATAGGATTCGGGTGTTCTGTTGGGAAAGAAAGGTTATATAAAAGGACATATTTGGCAGTGCACGCGTAACTGGGCCCAGCCCTACAAAGGACTGTCATATTTTGAACACATTGCCATGTACTTTTTTTAAGTGAAATAGAACATTATTCCCTTTCCCCCCGTTTCCTAATTTCCCCCAATCCATCACACCACTGTCCCCCCAAAAACACCTCCCACCCCCTTAGGATTTTACCTGTGTGGAGTGGCTGTTGGGATGGGTCCCTGCATCCCTCCGGAGCCTGTGCTGGAGGCCTCCATTTTCAGAGGGCAGTCCGTAGCTGGAGCAGGGTTCGAAGGACATGTACTGATACTGGGGGGCGCTACCCCACCAGCTTTGTTCGCCCCCACGCCTCTGGGACTCCGATCGCTTCATGCTGCCTCCCCAGACCAGGCCGTGGCCTGCCTGGCCCCGTTCGCCCCCCAGTCCAGCTTCTTAAGCCTGTCCCCTTGCCTGTCCCCAAGGCGTCTGGGGCAACATGCCCACCCCCAGCTATTTATAGCCATCTCTCCATCACATGACCCCCCCCCTTACTGCCACATCTGATC
Source organism: Aselliscus stoliczkanus (assembly GCA_033961575.1). Classification (NCBI taxonomy): domain Eukaryota; kingdom Metazoa; phylum Chordata; class Mammalia; order Chiroptera; family Hipposideridae; genus Aselliscus; species Aselliscus stoliczkanus. The sequence continues at coordinate 85,666,890 of CM066740.1, read as the reverse complement.
TGCTTGGGGTCGAAGCAGGTGTGAGGGCAGTGCGGGGGAGGGGCTGGGAGAAGACTCTGAGGGACAGCCCCACAGGGTATTCCCTCGGCGGGGCCAGCGGCCGGGGCCCCTCCTTAGTCACTAGGAGGCTTCCAGCCCCAAGTCACCGGTCCTTCTATAAATATCGCTCAGATCAGGATGGAAACCGGCTCAGCATGCTTGCAAACCTCTGCGCTGGCGGAGTGTGCTATATGGGCACCCTCTGTGTCCCACCTGGCCTCTCCAGGAGGGAGCGGTGAGGCTGGATGCTGGATGGTGTGACTCTGAGGTCGGGGAGCACTGCAGAGTAGTTCCCCGGGGTGAGTAACTGGCGCCCCTCCGCCACCTTTCCCTGTTGGGTTGTGCCCAGCTCCGTATCTTCCCAAGGTTTAGTCCTCATCTGTCCGACCCGCTCTCCCAACCCATCCAATGTTCAGGTTCTGCCTCCAGCTCGGCCTTTTCGGTCTGCCAGGGGCTGCTAATGCTTTGGTGCCATCCCCTTGACCCTACCCTTACACCCACTGGGTGTGGGGTGCTGTGGGAAGCAGGGCTGACGGCCTTGAGTTGTGGCATTACTCCTGCCTCCCAGACATAGGTGTCAGCCCCGCCAGTAGCCTGGAGTGACCGGGAGGGACTGGCTTCCATGTGGCCTGTGGGGCACCTGCCTGGGTTTATAGGGCAGATTAAATAACAGGGGAGAGGGGAAGTGGGCCAGGGCGACTCCAGGGGCGGGCGAGGGAGTGTTTCTCCTGACCAGCAGACAAACCTGCAACATGATGAGGAAGTACTACGGAATTCCTCCCTTTTCAGGTCAATAAATCACTTTTGTCCAAGGACAAACTATCTGGCATTACATTTTTTTTTTTATTTTACCAATTTTCCTAGGACATCTCTTTCCCTGGTGAACTCCTCGCTATAGAAGAAAAGCTATAAACATGAGCCAATGTGTCATTTAGGATCCATCACCAAGCAGGGTCTGTCCAAGTTCAGGGACAGTAGGGTAGGGACAGTAGACATCTGGTCTACAAGTAAGTTTTGATCTAGGCTACATGGAATTGTCCAAAGCAATGGATACCATTGAAAACAGCTTTTCTAACATAAATCCTAAGAGCCCGAAGGCCGACAATCCACCCATAAGGTAAACATGCCAATCTGAGGGGCTAAAGTTTCAGTGATATCCGCCTTCTCTTCAGGCACAAAATAAAGAGATCTGAGGGGTTGGTGTGAGATGAAAGGAATACTGTCTTAATAAAAAAACAGACTGCCAAAGTGAAATTTTATATATCTATATATATATATATATATATATATATATATATATATAATATTATTATTTTTTTGTGTGTGTGAGTGGCAGGTGCTTTAGAAACAGGAAAGGTTTTCAACTGTTTGTGGAGTATGGGTCTCTTGAAGGTAGCCCGTTTCTGTAGGGTCTTGATAATCCCAAGAAACAAATATCTAAGGCAATTATCATTTCCTCACTATTCCTGAGAAAGTCAGGTCCTGGTGGTGAATTCCAAGATTTGAAGGCAGAGATCGGTGGGGCTGGGAAAGCCCTCACAGTTGACCCAATCAAGGAGAAGCATGACCTGCAATTTTAAAAACCAAGTTCTGGGCCGGCCGAGTGGCGCAGTGGTTAAGTGCTGACTTGGGAAGCCAGCGGCCCCGGTTCGGTCCCACATATGAGGGCCAGTGACGCTGCCCTCAAAAAAAAAAAAAATCCAGGTTCTGGAATTAGGAGGGTCAAGGGTACCTACAGCTGCTAGTGCAAGGATTCAAGGGGAATTACCTGGAGTTTGAGATCAGAAATAGTTAAAATCTCATGGGTTATCATCCTGTAAGAGAACAAGAAAATAAAATGTCAACCATGCTCACCACCCCGTGTGCAGTGCTTAGATTCTAATTTGGGAGGCCAAAGACGGATTTCTGGGGGGTTCTGTGAAAAGCTCAATCTGGAAACAAATTCAGAAACATGCATGCATTCTGTATGAGACACATTCTTCTGGGGTCCCTGATACCAAAGCGTTAAAACCTATAGGCTTATGAATTGCTCTTTGAAGGTTGGTTGTCAAAAGTGACCATATGGGGGCCGGCCGAGTGGCACAGTGATTAAGCGCTGGCTTGGGAAGTCAGCGGCCCGGGTTTGGATCCCACATATGAGGGCCAGTGACACTGCCCTCAAAAAAAAAAAAAAAAAAAAGAAGTGACCATATGGGACACATAGGCAGGGGAAAGTGTGTACTGGGGTGTAGGTGGGTGTGAACAAGCCCTTTGGCACCCCCACATCTATGTAAGCACAAATCTTCTCCCAGGGTCACACCTTTGTTTTCAGACTCCCACTTCTTTAAGTCTGGCCTCCCCAACCCACTGGCCAATGCACTATTATACTCTCTGTAAGGGAGCTTTCTCTGCACTTTCACTTTTTTTTTTTTTTTTTTTTTGAGGGCAGTGTCACTGGTCCTCATTTGTGGGACCTGAACCAGGGCCGCTGGCTTCCCAAGCCAGCGCTTAACCACTGCGCCACTCGGCCGGCCCACTTTCTCCGCACTTTCAGTCAAGCATGGAACCCATGACTACCTACTTTCTGAAATGTCACCTAGGCAACTGCCACTTCCTCTGCACTTCCTCTTTGTCATTGTACTTCCTGTTGGAGCTTACCTTCCAGATCCTTTAAAAACCCTTGCTCCTCCCCCTGTGCCCTGCATATGATGCCTTCCCAAAAGTACTGGACAGGTCTCTTTCTCCCCCTTCTGGTTTTTCAAGCACCATGCAATTTTCCCCTATTCCCTGCCTAACTAGGGCTAAAATGGAATACTTAAGTCTTTGGTCTCAGGTTTCTTCTCAGTTCAGTGGGAAAAATCTATAGCCCCCAAAAGTGAAGAGAAAAATCTCCGGCTAGGGTAACTCACAGAAGTGATGTTGCTAGGTAAGGGCGCACTCAAGGTGACAGATTGTGCCACCTCCAGGCCTCAGTGTCCTCAGAAAGGCAGTAACTTAAGAGGGTTATGGAGACGAAGGAATGCCTGCAAGTTACCATAGTGTTTGCCCCACAGGGAGCACTGAAGGAATGTTAACTCCATGTTATGAGACGGAAATTCATTCTGGGAGCGTTAACATGTTAACACCGTGTAATTTCCCATGCCTCATCACGTTGAATCCTCTTCCTTAGAAGGTACAATTTTCCTCATTTCAGATAAGGGAGATTGAAGTTCTATGAGGTTAGGCACCTTAGCCAAGGTCTCCAGGACCTTAGACAGCTAACACTCAAATTCTCCTTGATTCTATGTCTATGCCCTTACAGCTACATTTCTTTCTTTTCTGTATAATTGAAGCCTCACTTTCCTCTCCTGTAAAATGGTTAAGTGAAGACCTTGTGGGGCTGTGGGAGGGTGAACAAGCTCCAAGCACAGTGCCTGGCCAGTGGCAACTACTGTCCGTGGCTTCCTCCTCACATCGACACCTACCCCCTTTGCTGACACGTTTCATTTCTTCCCCATTAGAGGAACCAGGCTGAGGGAGGGCAGCCCCCAGCTCAGGGAGGAGATAATTTTAGAAGAGAATCCCTGGCAGAGGTAAGGAGGAGGGAAGGGAGCGGGGTTGTGAAGCTGAACCTGATAACCCTTCCTCAGGGGCGGGGCTGGCCACCCAATCCAACTGACAGACGCTGCTCAGAACTCCCAAACATCCCCCCTCCAAAAAGCTTTCCTACCCCCAAAATGGGTACTCACTGTCCCCGCTAGTCCAGGACTTTAACTGCTGGACCTAGTGCTCTCCGCTCCCTTGAGGCCATCCCAGTTTCTTCTTACAGCACAACCTACCAGTTCAGTTCCCCCTCACGTCCGCGTGGCCTCTGTGCACTTCAGCCAGCTCTCCTTCCTCCGCCCCTGATGTGACTAAGTCCCTTCTCGCTTCTCGACTGCCCGCCCCCAGTCCCACAGCTGCCTCCCGTCAGTGCCCCCTACAAAGGTCCCATCTCTTGCTGAACCTCCACCGCTCACCTCTACTTGCGTGCTTGCCTCCCCGGCGTGCATGTCAGATACACCACACCCCGCTCCCGTCCTGGCCGCCTGAGAATTCTCACAGCCCGTGCCCTCCCTAGAAAACCTGAAACCCGGATCCTGTGAGGTGAGGAATTCTGTAATCCTCATCACCCTCCTACCCCAGGCTCCGTCCCGTAGCGTAAGGTGGACTCCTCTCAGGTGTGGACCTGTATATGTACAACGGATGTGGCAACAAAATAAGAAGGGGTATGTCTTGTGAGGTGGTGAGGAATGCTGCGAGCGGCTATGAAAATAAAAACACGTGGGCTTCCTACGATTATCAACTGACATGGAGACACCAGGCACACATCACTAATAAATACGAGCATTTATTTGGCACCTGATGGCGATATGACATCCTGGCAGTGGGAACTGGAAAGGTTCTGTCACCCAAATACTCCTATGCGATACTGACCCAAGGTGGCCCTTGGCGACACGTCTCCGAACCTCCTGGCTTACAGAACAGTATTTACTGAGCACCTCACGTGCAGACTTTATATAGGCCGAGCACTGTGCCGGCTCCGGGGGACACGTGGAGAACCTGTCTCATAGGTAACCTGTGTCTTCAGGAGCTAACAATACCAGTGGATAAAACAAAACGCAAGTACAGATACCAAACCGTGTGTATGGTCAAAAAGCAGCATTCTACCTAGGACTGCTTGCTTTCTCTCTTTCTTCCTTCAGCAAGCATTTACAGAAGACCCACCACGTGCCAGGCACTGGGTACATACTGGCGAACCAGAGACAAGGTTTTGGCCCTGATGGAGCTTACAACCTAGCAGAAGCGACAGAACAACTGAAGCAAGCAAATACATCATTATGAAGTGTGAAAAGTATAATGAAGGAATTAAACAGGACACAAGAACAAAGAAATACAGAGGACCATTTAGAGATAGAATGGCTTGGGAAGGCCTCCTGAAGAAAGTGGCATTTCAGCTGGGACTTGAACAAAGAAACCACCAAGAGTGATGCAGATGGTGCACAGAAGACCCCGGGAGTGTCTGTGATGGTTTAGGGCAGGAAAGAATGTTTGAGAGTGAGGAAGTCACTGGGGCTGTCACTTAAGAGAAAAAGCAGCGCTTAATGAGGTCCGTGGGGGAAGGCAGGGGACCCTGTAGGCCAAGCCAGGAGTTCGGATTTGAGGTGCAGTAGGAAACCAGAGGGTTCAAAATGGGGAAGTAAGATTTCTATTTTCATATAGACATTAGATTGGAGCTGGTAAGAAGGGAAGTAAAAGACAAAGCCTTCAAGGGCCGGCCGAGTGGCACACTGGTTAACAGCTGGCATGGGACGCCAGCGGCCCCGGTTCAGATCCCACATATGAGGGCCAGTGACACTGCCCTTTACAGCTAACAACAGCTCCACCTGGAGCTGGGCTGCGAGCCCCAGAGACGGTGTAGGTTGCAGCCCCTGCTGCAGTGGGCTGCCATAGGCTATGGGGAGTGGCTGGCAGCCAGCGTGAGCTGCCAATAGCCGCGGTGAGCGATCATCCAGAGGCCGGAGACCGATCTGCCTCATCCGGGAAGAGCGCAATGACGATACCAACATGGGCCAGTGAAGTAACGTCCTCTGCAACTAAAGAACAAAAAGATAGCAACTTGTCTGTTCCCCTCCCCCAATTCCCCAATAAAATCTTTAAAAAAAAGAAGACAAAGCCTTGAAGAACAGGAGAGTTTCATACAAACACAGATAAAGGCTTCCAGGATAAACAAATAACATGGACAGCAGTGTAACAATGGCCTCCCGAAAACAGGCTTCATTGAAGGGGAAACAGGGCACATAAAATCAAAAGGGGATTTAATACCAAAACAGAAAGGAAGAACAATGTATTATACTTCACATCCTTGAGCAGCCAAATAATCCAACTGAGTAGTATATTAGACAGACTTCATGGCAGTAGTAAAACGGATGAAATGAAGGCAAAGGGGGGAAAATAGGAAGCAGATAACAAGTAGGAAGCTTTTACAGAAACGGACAGTTCATAGGAAGTCAAAAGAAGACAAGGTGACGGGTTAGAATATGACAAAGCATACCACTCTTATCTGCCTCTGCTGGCACTCTGCCAGGCTCGTTTCAGTAACAGAACTCGGAAAAGGAACCAATGAAAAGATCTTTGGAACTTGCAAGGCCAAGATCGCCAAGTTACAGACACAGGCATCTAAGCCCTGCCCTCTGAGTCCCAAGGAGCCATGAGTGGCATTGAGAAGGCGGTCCTTCCAGGGGGCAGCCTGGCCGTACTGAGCGCATGCACAGGCCATTTCTGCACAGTCAGCACCGGTGTCTCCAGTCCTGTCTGCTCTTTCAAAGCCAAATGAAAACTGCCTATGTTAAATTAGGATGCTTTCCAAACTCACTCTGGAACAAACAGGGCTGGGACGTGAAAGGGAAGATAGGAGATGATCTCTGAGACATCTTAACTAAGGTCATAAATGCAATGACCAATGTGCCACCTACGAAAGCCTCGGAGCAGGAAATGAGTATAGGCTCCGAGGAAGCCCACACGCCCTCTCCCCATAAAGACACTGCATTCACAGCATCTTTTGCCAGGCTCCTCTACGGCAGCCAAACTCCACAGGGAGTCTCACACAGGAGCTAGCCTGCGGTCCAGGACCCAACGGTGGAGGCGATGGGCATGGGAAAACTGCCCGGGAGACTCCCAGTCCCTGAGGGGAAGAAACCCAAAATCCTAAAAGGCTCCATCACGCCTCCTGTGGTCCGGAGGCCTCAATCTGGAAAACTGACAGGGAGGTGGCATCACGTGGGAGGGTGTCCCGGGAACAGATAGAGGTGACGGCACAGGGTGCTGCAGTACTCAGACATCTCCTTGCACCGGTGGAACTCGGTGCCAGGGGCGTAGCCTTCACGTTCCTTGATAAGCGCATTCACCTGGAAAGGCAGAAACCACCGGTCCAAAGTCTGGGAATCAGGTGTTCTCATGTTACCAGCAGCACAACAGGAAAGGTGGTGACCGCAAAAACCAGTGCGAGGGAGAAGGGGGGACACCGTGTGTGTGTGCACGCGCGCGCATGCGTGGCGGGGGTGCAAAAGGCTCCTGGGGCCAGACTGAGGGACTTACCTTCACCAGCATGTCGGCCACGTGCATGTCACAAGCCCTCTGAGAGAACACTTGGCTGAGGGCCTCAATGTACCAGGAACCCCGTTTGGTGTTGCGCATGGCAGCTGTGCCTGCAACCGGGAAAGTCACCAGTGTGAAGGTCGTGGGACGCCCACGCACCGCTGGGCGCCCCAAACTAGACTTTTTATGGCTCCTGGGACCCTCCCCGGCCAGAGAACCCTGCATGACAAGGTGCAGGAGCAGAACGTTTGACGTATTCTTCTGGAACTCAAAATACCTTTGAGGCAGGCGTAGCCACATATCATGTCTGAGCGAGTGGGCAGTCTCATCTTCAGCAAGTCCTCTCTGCCAGCGTCACTCTCCTCGCACCCAGGGGACGGGGCATGGTGCTTTCCGTCTTGCTGGTCGACCCCACGATCTGTTTCATCTATAGGAAGGCAGACAGAACAGGCCAAGATGTTATTTCCTCCCATCTCTCTTGGGCCTGTCACAGGCAAGCCCAAGTGCCCTGTATAACCTTGACTGGGAAGAGCCTTTTCCAGCTATTGCTTCCAACCTATGTTCGACGAATTCATAAAAAAAACAAAACATCATTACTCCATTCCTCTCCCAGAATGCATCTGTCACTCAGCAGGTGCACACATACATGGTCTGAGCTTTGTCCATTCTGTGTAAGACAGGAAACATGCTGAATCCAACACTCCGTATAAATAGAACAAAAAATTGTCCGTCCATGATTCATTTGTTCACTGAACAATGTACCTGGAAGCCGCAGTGTTTATTGCAATATACAACTAAATATTGATATATTTACTTTTATTATAAAAGGAAAAAAGTTAATAAGCCCGAAGTATGATTACTACATGTATGCTTATATAGCATACATGTCATTATAAAAGTCACAACCTCGGGGCAGCCGGTTAGCTCAGCTGGTTAGAGTGCAGTGCTCATAACACCAAGGTTGCCGGTTCGATCCCTGCATGGGCCACTGAGCTGTGCCCTCCACAACTCTTGGGTTGTCGGAGAAGTCATGACGTATTTTTTCTGTTTGTTTTTTGTTGTTGTTGCAAAAATGCATCATGACTTTTCTGACAACCCAATAGATCGAAACAACTGCTTGACTTGGAGCTGACAGGTCCTAGAGAATCACACTGTTCCCTAAAGGTGGGGAAAAATCATCACAACCTTAAATCTATGTATCAATAAAAAGATTATAAAACTAAGCATGACCAGAAGTTTCCAAAGCATTTTTGGTATTTTTAAGTCACTTACTTGCTTATTAATGTCATAAGCCAAATCGTAGCAGGCATCCAAGATTTAAGAGATATTTAAAGAGGAAAAACTTAAAATTGGGATAATTTGACTATTTTCTCTGTACAGTTAGAAAAGAATGCTATTACTCAATTTGAGCAGTAGCTTTTCAACCTAACCTAAGTACATGCCCAACCTCTTGACTCAGGCTTTATCTACCCCCAAGACATATTCTGATTTTGATGTTGTTTTATTTTGGGGGTGGCAGGGGTGCTGCCGGGAGGAAGGAGAGGCAGGGGGGACACACAGGTCATCACACCAAAGATAAGAGTACGCTCTTGCACGTTTTCTGCTCCATGCAACCCTCAAGAGCCTATAAAGAAAGTGAAGCGTGAAGAATGCTGGGGAGAACAACGGAGATTCATCCATCCAATGAAAATGTATCAAGCAACTGCCATGGGCCAGGGTCTGTTTTTAAGCCCTAGGGACACAGTGAAGACAAAGCCCCGCCCTCACGGCGCTTACACTCCAGCTTAGGAGCCAGTCCACTGGGGTGGCGTGGTACTGTGACAGACACCTATCCTATTAACTGAAACACAGTTGAAGACAGTGAGCTCAAGTTTTCAAAGGAACAGCTGGCTACCGGTCCCTTCCCCGAAGGATTTAATCATACAGAAAAGGTTCAGATTGCCCCGGGAGGCAGCATCGTCTCCCTGTCCGCATCCAGCATTGCACAGATCTCTGAATATGGGAGGAAAAAATGATCACAAATGCTTTTGTCAAGTAACTTCTCTAACTTGACATAACCAGCCAGTGGCAGAGGCAGAATATGACACCCGAGTTAGAGCTTTCTGCTCTGATGGCTTTCCTCCCGGATGAGAAGCATGCCCGCGTGTCTTCTGCGCCTAGTCACGGGGCTCCGGCTCTTAAAGGGGTAATGCAGGCCGCAGGAGAGAAAGAAGCGGGTGGAAGCGAGGAAGGATGAAAGAGGAAGAGGCGAGGGGGACGTGGGGCCTCGGTACGGCTGTCCTGCACGGCGCACAGATGAGGAGGAAGACGGCAAGGATGGCAGGCTGGGTGAAAAAGGGGGAAGTGGGAAGGGGGAGGGAGGGAGAAAGGAAAAGAAGGGGGGATAAAGCGAGAGGGCTAGAGACAGACAGAAAACCCTTAAGTGGAAGGAGTAACAAAAAAAACTGCATCAGGCTTATTAATAAGCACAGAAAACGCCAGCGTCCTCAGCAAAGAAGGCAGAGACACTGGCAGCGAGTCTGGAGAACAGGCCATGGCGGAGCAGAGAGCTGACCAACCTGAGAGCCGTGGGCTGCCCAAGCCCAGCACACCCCATGCATTGGGGGACACTTACAGAGCAAGAGAGGCGGTGGCGGCAGTGAACAGAAGGAGGTACCCAAGGGATCCACTAGCACCTGAGAGGAGCAAACAGCACAGTGAGAGCTGGGGGGAGGCTGTCCGGGAGCCACCACCCAGGTGCTGGCCGGCCAGCGCACTCACCTCCACGGCAGGCCTGGATGAAGAACATTTTCGGCTTGTTCTGTAGGCTCGGGCAGTTGGCATTGTCAAAGATCCGGAACACCTCCTGTAGCTGCCAGAAAGAAATGAGGGAGGAGAGACGGTGAGTGGTCGGCCAGACCTCCGAGCCCAAGACGCATCACAGTCGCCAGCGCTGGACAGACGGGCTGGCCAGGGGTGATGCACCCGAGACAGGACCACGTCGTCCACAAGACGGCACGCACCTGAAGCAGTTTGCCGTCCACACCGTAGACGCCACCGTCCACGCCGTGAGACAGGAGGGCCACGATGCAGGAGTCCATGACACGGTGAGCGGGTAACTGGGCAAAATCCTGCAGTTTCTCTTGCATATCCTAGAAGACAGACACCTCTTAGCCTTGTTCACTGTAGTCAGCACCAATATAAGCTTGTCTTTGGTGTCTGGACCCCGGGTGGGTACCGACACACAGATGCTCATGTCCCTTCTATGAAATGGCACAGAAGAACGCACACAGCTGGCCAGCCTCATCTGTGGGTTCCCAGCTGCGGACTGAATATACTGTTTCCTACCCGAGGTTGGATGAATCTACGGATGCAAAACCTGGGGATACAAAGGGCCCGCTGTAAATTTACATGCAGAAAGAAATCTGCATGTAAGTGGAACCTGTGTTGTTCAAGGGTCAACTGTATTTCTGTCTGCAGATAATTAGACTTAATTATTAATATATCAAAGACTTGAAAGTCTGCAACTTATCTGAAAATGGAGTAACTGACTCTGTTGAAAAAGGATGTGTAAGCCAACCACAATACTGGAAATCTTAAGGTAATAAAAGATACCCAAAAGTTGCCTATTTTGGGCCGGCTGAGTGGCGTGGTGGTTGGGAGCTGGCGTGGGGCGCTAGTGACCAGGGTTCGGATCCCACATGTGAGGGCCAGTGACACTGCCCTCTAAAAAAAAAAAAAAGTCGCCTATTTCAAGAATATATAACCTCAAGAGAATACACAAGGATGAATGCTCTAAGGGAATTTAACATATAATAGCTGAAGTTAGGCTTGCTCAAAGGAAATAAAAACATGCTTTGCACCTACTCACAAGCTTTCTGAAATTAAATGAGATTATAGGTCAGTAAATAAAGGGCAAGAAAGCCCAAAAGTAAGAAGACACACTTTGTAACGGAATGAATAAGACTAAACCATTCAATAAATGGGAATTAGTCATTTGGGGGAATTTTTCCAAAGTTAATAATCACTTAAAATAGGATCTGTAGATTTATTTCTGATAAAATTACAGTACTTCTATAAATAGTCTCAATCCATGTGTCTTTTTGGCTGGAGGACACAGGAAAAGAGAATAACCTGTGAACCCTCTGAAATTATAAGCAGAATGCTGTGGGTAACTCCTTTTCCTGGAACTAGAGAATGAGACTCCAACAGGTCCTTGACTCTGTATCAGGGTTAGCATAAAAAGGGACAATGTTTGTGAAGTGGCCTCACAGTTCCATCAAATCTACTGACTATCTCTAAAAACCAATAGTAGACAGCTAGCTGACTTAGTGATTCAGGATTGTAACTTTCACCATCATCGATGGAAGATCCATTATTGACTATATACAATTCAGAAAACACAACAAATTCCTAGTAAATTTAGGACCCAATAAATTCCTAGTAAAAGGAATGACTAGACCAAACCCTGTCAGAAAACATACAAAGCCTTCATTTTGTTAAGTGGCTTTCTCACAGGATTCCCTCAGGAGGAATTACGGCTGATGTCCCACCCGCATTCTCCTCATGCCCAGCAGGCCTCTCAGGAAAGCATATAACCTACTTGAATGCTTGACGACTAAAGAGGCTGTTTCAGCCATGGCTTTGAGGCAAGGGTGGGTTTACTGCTTCGCATGGGCTGTTTACTGGAAAGCTGGCAAAAACAGCATGGAAAGGACACCACCTGAGTACCGACTGAGGAACCCAGCCTTACCAAAAGTATAGCAAATACATACTTCCCTCACAGAAGCAAGGCAGAGGAAAAACAGAAAGAGACGACAGACAACATTGAAAACAAAACAAAGACCTCCTCCCTCTCACCTCAACAGATTAAAGTGAATCTCCTAGAAACATTAATTTTACCACTGACATTCCCAAAGGCAAGTTTAGGAAAGTACTATTAGTCTGGAATCAAAATGAAGAATTAGTATCATTTCACCAACAGGCTATTATCCATTTCAAAACAGAAATACCTAAAGGTAACAAAGTCAGGAGTGCAGGGGAAGAACCCATAACGAAAATGCTTATGATTTGCAGGAATCTAGTTCAGACGTCATCTACCCTAAGATCTGCCTTGGGTCCACACGGCTAATAAAAATAAGGAATTTTTCCATGTTAATTCATTAAACTGTCACAAAATGGTGTTTACAAGGGCAAGTCCAGCCAACTTTCATTTGTAAGAATTTTATCTGCCCAAATCATCTTTACAACAATAACTGGACTCCTGTCATTATGAACCAGGTAAATGTCCCGTGTAGTCCTGGCTCAGAAATAGCTTTCTCAGTCGGTTGGGTGATTCTCCATCCTCACTTCCTGAGCGGCTGGGAATCAAGGTACTGAACACAGAACAGTGAGAGCCAACCCCGGACTCTGATTTCTCAGGGAGGGCACAGCTACCCTGAGAAGTTCACACCGACGCAGCTACCGGGCCCTGCCTAGCTGTGGTTGTTCTTTTTGAAACTGGATTAGAAAGTGAGAGGCAGAACAGAGGACCAGGGTAAGGAGAGAAGCTAACTCTGTTCAGACCCATCCCAGGAGACGGAGACGCGGATGGAACAGCAGGTGTTCTGGTCCCCGGCCCTCTATTTACACGGCAGCTTTTCTGGCCTCTGGTACCTGCGCAGTCTGGTCAAGGAGAATGTGGACTTTGTAGCCCAGGAGCTTGAAGAGGGCGATGAGAGTGCTGTGGTCCACATCCCCTCCAGAGCGAAATTCCAGGTCTTTCTCTCCGGTGAAGTGCACGTTGCTGAGCACCAGTGCCAGGCCGCGAGGCTGAGACTGCAACCTGTAGGCCTGCGGAGGGGAGGCCAAGGAGACCGTGAGCTCCCGAGGACAGAAACTCCGCCCCGCCACGAGATGAGACATTTACGCACATAAAGACATCACATACTTCTTCTGAACCCCAGCAGGTCAGAACAACAGAGACAAGCCCGCAGGAGACATTGTATCAGCAAAGACCGCCGGACTAATTAAGCAGGCAGGAGATGGAGATACACACTAAGTTTAGATGCCCAGGAAGGGCGTCTCATTTCCCAATGCCTGTCCTCTTGCCACTCTGCAAGACTCACCAGCTGGTAGTGTGTTTGATAAAACTCAGGAGTGCAAGGCTTCACCTGGAGGCAGGGAGGGCCATCTCCACCGTCTAGGGAGGATTCCACAGTATCTGTGGCACAGAGAGCCGAAACACTAGCATATAATGTGCGCATCAATCCTAGTGCTTCAGTGTAACTTCAGGCACCCTTTTGAACTGGGGTTTCAATCATTACTGGTCGTGCTCACTCCCCTAATTTGTAAGAGGGCAGAGACCCTGTTTATTTGGCCTGCATGCAGTAGGCACTCAATCCACCCAATGAGATAGATAATAAAAGCCTAGTTCTAATCACGAAGCAATTCGATCAGCAGGCTAGCGGCCCATCACATAGTCTTTTCTCATTCTGAGACAACTTAAGTTTTATAGAGACAGGCCAATCACAGGTAGGATTGTAAAACAGTTGCTCCAAGGGCCTATTACCATTAAAAAAAAAATCATCTATGATGGAAGGGAAAGAGGCCTAAACAATACCCCATCTAAACTGCCCTCTAGTCCCTAGCAAATTCCCCACATGAAAAAAAAACAGGTACTACGCTAGGGCGGTCAGCAGCCAGTCAAGGACAGGGAAATCATCTGTGGGACCCGTTTGAGCCTATTAATTCTCACCTACAGACAGGCGGAGGTGCTTGGGAGGCGGACAGGACTCACACACCGGGAAAGAGAGACTCGAGTCGTAGTCACAGCTCAACTGTAAGACATCAGGACCCCCATGCCAGGACTTAGGGAGATGGGCCAGTCCAAATAAACCCAAAATCTAGTCTCCCCAGCCCTGTCTCAAAAAGGCCATTCCCATTAAACTAACCCTTCTCAACATACCCCATGCCGTGGGCTCCATACCGGTGGGGGCACATGCTGAAGATCAGAGAGGGTTGTAAGCAACAGATCCTCCAGGTGACTCTGCTTGGTTTCCCTCAGGGCTGCACAGAAGGCATGAAAAGCCTGGGGGCCTCTCTTGGGCAGCAAGTTGAGGAGTTCCACGTTTTGGCCAAAACTACCCACTTTGGCCTATGATACAAGAATGAAACAGGAAATCATATTCACTCATCTAGCTCTAATTGTATTTCTCCTAACAATGGCACTGTCCATCTCAAGAATTCTCTTTATAGAAAAAACATGCATGGGTGAGAAACCCTTCCTGTCATTCTTTTCTTTCTTTTTTTTTTTTTTTAATGAAGATTTTATTGGGGAGTTGGGGGAGGGGAACAGACAAGTTGCTGTCTTTTCGGTTCTTCAGTCTAGTTGCGGAGGATGTTGCTTCACTGGCCCATGTTGTTATTGTCATTTCGTGCTTCCCGAATGAGGCAGATCGGTCGCCAGCTTCTGGATGGTCGCTCACTACAGCTGTTGGCCACTCACTGTTGCCTATGGCAGCCCACTGCAGCAGGGGCTGCAGCCTACACCTTCCCCAGGGCTCGCACAGCCCAGCTCCAGGTGGAGTTGTTGTTAGCCGTACAGGGCAGTGTCACTGGCCCTCATATGTGGGATCCGAACCGGGGCCACTGGCATCCCAAAACCAGTTCTTAACCAATGTGCCACTCGGCTGGCCCCCGTTCTTTTTTTTTTTTAGCTGAGGCATCCTGCCACCTGTTGGCAGTTCAGCTTGGGCCAGGAATTGAACCTGCGACTGTGTTGCTCAGAGCTCGTTCTCTTGATTGAACTCTTAACCAACTGAGCCCCTTGGCCAGCCCCCTTCCTGTTATTCTTGAACTGCATGTCTTTTCTGTTAAATGCTCTAGGGTAGAAGGGCATTTTCATTTGCTGAGTAAGGCACTACATCCTTTTCACACTTTATCAGGCTCTGCTCCTACTTCTACCGCCAATCTACTCAGCCTTCCTCTTTTGCCTCCAGATACCTGAATGTGCTCCCTCATTTCCAAGGTGATGATGTCTTTCTCCAGGAGATGTTCTAAGAGTTCACCCAGCAACAGCTGTTGGGCTAGCACCACTCGGTTCTTCTTTAGAGCTTCCTGATGGTCAGGATGCATGCCACAAACTCCCAATATCCTGTGGATAAAAGGCAGAGAGAGAAAGGCTGTCAAGTACAAGATTTGGTGCAGACGAATGGAGTGGAAGAGGTATGGGTAGGAAAAACAGAAAGAACCGGACTTAACAATAACCGAGATTAGGCACCTTTTACTGAATCTGGTTAAAATCAAAGGATTAAGCAGTAATATACACTGACCATATGAAAATGATGCATGTAATTCTTTACCAAGTCTGTTCAACTGAGATCATCTAAGACAAATGGTCTCTCTAGGGATGGGAAATATATATCTTGACAAAAATAATATACACACAGCAAGCACACATGTATTCACGAGAAGAAACATTTCTCTGACAGACCAATTTCAATTAAGGGAGTACTCCAGAAAACATTTCACATTATTTATCTAGGCTGCTCAAAGTGATGTAAGTTTAGAATGATTCTGGGTGAGGAATGAAATCATCTGATACAATGGCAAAAACTCAAACCAATGGCCAGCTTTAATGGAAAAATAAATGAGATGATGCACAGACACACACTCTGTCTAGACTGCTGATAGCAATTGTAACTATGGCTTTTAAAGTTTTAAAACTTTACGACAAAATGACACCAGACATGATAATGAACCCTGTAAGAGATGGGTAAGAAGAAAGTATGACAGAAAATCACAGTAGATCAATACCAATGACAAACACAATCACCATAACTTGAAATCAGTTTGAAGTAAGGCACATAAAGGCTAAATTATTTTAGTAATTTAGTTTACTAGGGATGTCTTCAAGGATTCCTTAGTTTTGCTGTCAGTTTGGAAAGAGATAAATTTCTGTTTATGAACCCAAAGAATCCCATTTCCAATACTGGTGTATCATCTATGTGCCTAGTGTATATAAATCTAGAGCTCGCCAGCCTGCTTAGCCAGTTTCCAAATATTATGACAACTGTAAGGGCCTAATGGTAGTGAGAAAGGAATATAGTAACACCTTCAGTTTATAACTTAAAAACCTATCCAAAAGATGTTCCTGATTTCAAAGATGCTAAACTGTGCACCTTAGATTCAGTGAAATACCAAGCATCTACAGGATACACTTGGCTTAACTCTAGGTTAGAGGAAAGAAAAGCACAGTCTTGAAAGAGCAGAGAGAGACCCAAGAAGACAGCATGTGGGATCCTAAGTCAGAGGAAGTGATCAGGAAAACAATCCCAGGATTGGAAGCAGCCAATTTAGGTTCAAGTTTGGGGTTGGAACAGTGATGGTCCATTTCAACTCCTGTTACCGCAAAACTTCAGTAAAAGCCCGCTACAACACCACAATCTAGAGAAATCAAAAACCTCATTTAAAAATCACCTTAGAACACACCAAAGCAGTAACGATGATGACATGCGAAGTGTGGTAAAAAGAAGTGATAGTAAACTAACTATGAGATAATATCGCACGTAGCTGGATGTTATTTCCTTAGGACATATGCCAAAGGCAGAGCAGGTTTACCTGCTCGGTTTCTTCCTCTGGTCTACCAGTAGCATTTTTTTCTCCTTAGAACTTTCTCCTCCCAGTAGATAAGCTATAACAGATTGCTCCAGTAGCCTTACACTATGCACAAAGCTAAATGACCTAACTTCTTGTTGTGATTTGGAAAAAGTGTATTGTTTTCTTGCCCCTCCCTTTGATGAAAAGTTACCTTTTGAATGGGCCTCTTGATGTGAACAGATGTTGTAACGGAGAAAAATCGAAGGACTAATTTTAAATGTATAACATTCCACTTTTGTAATTTGTTTGAAATTGCTGTGTGTGTAGTAAGCACGACTGTAACCTAGGCTTGAGAGAAACCAGTGCTTTCTTTTAGTTCAACTGTATTTCCCCTGTTCCTGCGAAAGACTTAACCAAGTTTAGTTTGTGGCAACAGTCATTTTCTTGGGAGAAAGGCTGGGATGAAAGCCATTTGTAAAAGGCGTTGCCATACGCATTTGAATATTATCTGTTGCTGTTAACTTTTGATGAATAAAAACCTAAAAAAAAACCCCCAAAACAGTGTCCTCCCTTGGTTCCCATGACACCATTCTCTAGGTTCTCTCTGCCCATTACATTGCAGTTCCCCCTATCCCCCGGAAAAAACCTCTTCCTAGTCTATCTCATCCTACGCACAGTTCACTAATTGACTCCCCATTAACTCTTTCACGTCTCAGGCTTGAATATTCAATCAAAAACTCCTTAGGTTTCATCTGAACCATCATCGGTTTTGCACACCCCTGCTCTTTCCTGTGTTCCATATGACGCAGAGAGACCGACATGTGCACTTTCCAAGCGTCACCACAATCACCTAGAACGTGAGGGCACCTCTGGGGCGGGAAAAGGGCACCAAGGGGGGGTCAGTCTCGATTCAGTGTCGTTATGCAGGCTCCCAAGTCTTATTAATCTTCTGGGCCTGGACCAGGAGCCATTTCAATGTATTGTCCTGGGTGAGGTCTGCCATTCAGTGATTTATTTCATGGGGGGAGACGTGGGGACACACTAGGCACCTGGGGGACCTTTTTGTCCTTTTCAAAGCACTAAAAACCCCCAAAGCCTGTGCTGGACTGCTTTGCACACGGGGTCACTGCATCCCTAGCAATAGGGGTCATGATAGAGTCAAATGCAAATCACATGCGCATCAGGCAGCATTCCCAGGCCTGCAGGGTTCCCATCTAAGCTGGGCAGTCTTTGCTCACGAGGCACAAGGCCGAGAAGAGGCCCGTGCGCGCCTTTGGGGGTGCAGCCCGGGCCGCACGCCTGCACCCCCGATCTCCCTCCCTGAGCCCCATTAAAGACCCCTGGGACCTTCCCCCGCTCACCTGCGTCCCCTGTCCGCGGCCATCACGCCCTTTTGCTGCATGGCGGCCCGGGAGCTTGCAATCGGCGTCGCCATGACTCGCTTTTCCCGGGCTGCGCGCGGACCGCCCATAACCCCAACACGCCCCAAGCCGCCCCGTCCTCCGCCTCCCAGCCCCGTCCGCCGCCGGGGCACACAGCGCGCCTGCGCCCGCCCCTCTCGTAGCACCGCCCCCTGCACGAGGCTGCCCCGCCCCTGCCGACGCCAATCCGGGCTGCGCAGGCGCAGACCCTGGCGGCGCACGCAGCGTCCAATGGGGTGAGAGCGCGATCGGCGGAACGGGAAGAGGCGGGGACAGAGCGGGGCCCCGCCCCGTCCTACGTGGGAAAGCGATTGGCTGCCGGTTCCCGCGGAAATCTTGCCCCACCCCCTGGCTGGCACCGCCCACTCCGCCTTCCTGGCCTATTGCAAGGACTTTCCGAAAATGGGTGTGGCCGGACTTTGCACTTGATTGAAAAGTGTTGGGCAAGGCGGAGGCTGGGAGGCGCTGGACGCACGCCCGCGCATTGGCTGCAGGCCCGAGTGGGGCGCGCACCCCTGGGGAGGGTGGGCCAGCGATGGTTGAGCAGCGCCCAGTGGCTAAAACCTGCACCCAGCCGCAGCGCCTGATGCCAAACTGGGGTGTTGTTGGGATTTGAGGAAGCGGGGAGGGACGCGGGCGGGCGTAAAGCCCTAGCGGTCAGAGTGCAGGGGTGAGGCTGCTTCCATTGCAGGCTGTGCAACTCCAGCGATTCATATTGGACATGCAATAGTATCCTTAGACCCTCCGGCACCCCTGCCAGGAAGCCCACGTTTTATCCCTGCTGACCCTCCTCCCCACCCATTTGCAAACTAGGAAGTCTCTAATCTTGGGGCGGTTGTACCCCCACTGCTTCCCCATTGCATGGGCAGGAACTGCGCCCACCTGGAGCAGCTTTCATTCAGCTTGCATTAGCTTTGCTCCTCCAGAAGGCTGGGCACGCTCCTGGTCACACTCAGCCCACCCTGTCTGCAGACACAGCTGGTCCCCCATTCTGTCTACACCAAGTCTTCCACCCCTCACGAGCAGGTGTGCAAAACGAAGACAGATGTGCAGATGGTCTGGCTTGTATTGGGAACACAAGGGGCTTTGGGATCAGGAGAGCTGGAGCTCAAGTTGTTGTTTATGCATTTACTAGTACTGGGCCCCTGTGCAAGCAATCAAACTTTCCTGACCCTTGGAATCCTCATGTTTCAAATACGGGTAATAATACCTCACAAGGCCAAATACGGGTAATAATACCTCACAAGGCCGTGAGGCCTAAGTGATCTAATAGAGAGGCAAAGCACCCCGGAACAGAAGCAACGGAGCTGTCGCTTAAATGTTTCTTGTCTTCATTCTCCAGATTTCTATGGATCACGACCTCATCTCACCCTCGATTTTACTCTGGAAATATCGGATCTGGGGCAGGTTTCTGCCTGTTGCCTGAAAATTCAAATTGTGCCACCTACATCTCAACTGGGAAGGGCTTCCTGTAGCCTGACTCCTCTCTGGATTAAATTCCCCATTTGTGATGTCCAGTTCCTGACACATAGCAAGCAGGCCCTGGGAAACATTGGTCAAATGAATGAGTGGGTCTGCCTGGTGCAGAGAGATGATATATCCTGGGAAAAAGTCTGTTAGGGGGGTGTCCAGTTGTCGTCATGGAAAACATTGTCATCATCATTGTCAAAGCTGATATCATAGGCGGGGGGTGGAGTCAGAGGCTCCAGTCTGGGGAGTGGGTCCATTTTGGAGAGTGTCCCCAAGCTCTGCAGGTCAGGAACAGTGGCCACTACTCGTGGTCCCCGAAGCCGAAGGTTGATGGGTGCTCTTCCAGGGTTTCCTGGGGTCACAGAGCCCTCCGAGCCCAATTGCCTTTCCAGTCTGTGTCTCCTGGGTCCCTCTGGATGGGTAGGCTGTCCCTCTACAAGTCCTGGGGGGATTTCAACAGTGCTGTAGGGGGGCGGTTGATCCAGCTCTTGCAGGTGGCACTGTGATTCTAATACCACGGCCTCTTCGTAGGGTGGCACCTCAAAGGCTCCATTGTCCCTGAGGGAGGAGAAATAAGGTCATTGGTGGCTTCCTGAAAGGAGCCCTTTTTCCGCTTTCTACCTTCTACCGACAAAAGATCCCTCCACAAGCCGTGACCCCTCCTCTCACTGATACCAGTGACAGAGGGAAGCACAGCCTGTATGTCTGAGACACTAGGACACAGGGAGAATGGGTCCCCAGTGAAATCCTCCAATCCTGCCCGCCCCTTAACTCACCGTGCATTGCTGGAGGCCCCTGGGCTCTCTGTCTGCACTGATTGGAACACCCTTTTCAGAACAAAACAGGTCAGGAGGCAGGCAAACAAGAAGAAGCCACCCAAGGTCAGAAAGAAATAAGCAACAGGGGTAATGTCTGGCCGTATGCCCAGCAGAGCCAGCCCCAGGAGGAAGGAGGTGCAGCACAGGTAGAGAAACAGCTTCTCCAGTCTTCCCCACCACTGGCCGGGCACCATGGCCCTCCCCAGGCTCCTGCAAAGAGATACACAGCTGTTGTGTCTAAACTAGCAGTTGGCATCGTGGCTGGGTCAGATTCCAAAGAAACCACTTTAGACGCCTTTTTGGGTCTCAAGTTCTTCCATTTCAAATCAGACAAATGGTCAGCAGGGTCCTCCCCAGCTCATTCTTTTTAGGCTCACACTGCTGTCCCAGGGCATTATTATAATATATGTGGAGTAAGCAGGAAACCAGCCCAGGAGTTCTTGCTCCCAGCCCTCAGGCCAGTTTACTGTGTCACAGTCCTGCCCTCCTTTTTCCTTCTTCCCTGCGGTCTCCCTTCCAGCTCTCGCTTTCCACACACACCGTCTAGGATCCAGCCCTGGGTGGGGTCAGGGGCCTTGGGGTTCCCTGGCATCTCTGGGAGCCAGGTGATGGGGCAGGCCCTGCCCTTTCTCTGTTACTGCTCTTGCTGGATGTCCACCCCCTAGCGTCCCAGTCAGACCCTCAGGATGACCCTGTTGGGGTGAGTAGGGGGGAGGAAGCACCACTCACCCTGTCTGACCCCATCTTCCCATTTCCTCCAGTCAACCCATGCTCCAGTTGGAGGGAGAAAATGCACATAGGCCCAACATAGTCACAGGACACAACGATGTGACGGAGAATCTTACAGACAACTCCTGACCTCTTTACAACCCCCCACATCTGCCAGGATCTCCCACCTTCTACTGACTCTAATGCAGTCAGGTCAGATTTCTAGTTCCCTGCCCAGAGTTACCACAGGGGCTGGGAGGTCGGTGGGGGAGAAGCCTTTTCTTTCCTTTGCAACACAGCAGCGCCACCGAGGCTGCTGTATCCCCAAAGCAGCCTGTCAGGAGCTCCCAGAATTCTGAGTAGCAAGGACTCACAGACTCTACAAAGGGGCCAGACCTCCTCCTCACACCCCAACCCCAACCCCTGGACCCTCCCGCCCGTCTCACCGGCCTTAGGAGTTCCTCCCTCATCTGTCTAGACCAGACTCCGCAGAAAGTAGGTTGTGGGGGGGAGAGGGAGGCGGGGAGGAGGTGGAGACCAGTGGCCCCGCCCTCTCTCCTGCCCCAATCCCTCCGTTCCTGTCCGGGCTTCATTCTTCCCTCGTCTCGGTGAGGCTGACCTGCTACTGCCCCACCTTGATTTCCCTCCCTCCATCCACCCCCTGCAGTGCCCTAATGAGCGGCGGCTCCTTCCCACCCCCAGTGATCTTTGTACTTGCGACCAGAGTTAAATCCACCTTATCCCTTCTCTATGCGCTCGGTGAGCAGCTTGCCTAGTGTTTAGGAAATCTATTTGGTGTCCAAGGGCAGAGACCATGGTTTGTTTAATCTCTGTACAACCCACAGTGCTTTGCATACTGTAAACTCCGCTGTGGGCATGGAAAGGTGGTGCCTCTGCCTCTGTTGCCTTGGTACCTTTTCCATAAACTCCTCGTTTTCTGCAAATGTCTAAGACGAGTTTGTGTGTGTGCTTCCTGGCCAGGTGAGCTGGCGATTGATTCTTCAGAAGCCACCTTGGAGGTGAGGCCTGCTGTGGAGGCTGTCTCCACAGTGTAACCACCTACCCCTGTCCCAGTCTTTACCTGTCCGTACAGTAATTTTCTGTGTACGCACCATTTTTCCACTGTGAGCTTCTCATGGTGAGGGATTAGTTTCAGTCGTCTCTGACTCCCTGCAGCTAACTCAGGGCCTGACATGCACATCATAGGTGCTCACTAATATAGCTAAATGCTTTGGTTAGAAGGCCACCATTTGGCCTGGCCTCACCACACACACGACAGAGCCATGACCCACTCTGTTCAGCTGGGGATCAGACAGTAAATCTGGGTGAGGCAAGTGCTGGGAGGTGCAGAGTGGCTGGAGGCACACTGTCCTTGAGACTCCGAGGAGGTAGACAAGGCTGTGCTCCATGCCTTCAGAGTCACCAGCGGACAAACGGAGGAGAGTAGAAGAAGATGGGGTACATATCTAATCCCTGGGACAGTTGTGGGGCATAGCCAGGACTGCAGCAGCAGTGTGTGAGTGTGTGTGTGTATAGTGGGGCATGTCATGGTGAGTCTGTCCCAGACTGATAAGAGTGGAGGGAAGGCTGTATAAATGAGGCGTGGCGCTGTAGGAAGTGGCAATGGAGAGTGGGAAGAGAGATTGTTGTTATTTTGTTTCCACCAGTTTCCTTGCTCTTCAGCTCACCTGGGGAAAATGGAGCTGGGATCAGAATTTCAATCTACAGCTAATGTAGTAAAAGAAGGAAATTGGGCAAGCGCCATTGGTCCGCATAAGTGTCGACATAAGAACATCCAAACATGTAGAGAATTTTTATAAGACTTTATTGGAGCCCAAACTGACAATTGCTGGGAAGCAAGATCTCAGATGCTCTGGAGAAGGACAGTTTTGCAGTTTCTTATGTGCATTTGAAATTAAGGAGGGGAAAAAGGACCATTATAGGAGGTGGGAGAAGGCAAGGCAGGGATTAGATTATAGTAAAATTAACAAGGTTGTGTGCTCTCTTGAGGGTGGATAGTCTTGCAAGGGCTATGACTTCTGGCATCTCAAAGGTGTGCTAACCTAGATGCACAAGAACGATGGGCAGAGCTGCCTTCAAACCTCTCACTAAAGAAGCTGTAGGCCTGGGGCGTGACTCCCCACGTGACCTGCCCAGTGAGAAACTTACTCATAAGATCAGGTCACCCCTGAGATTACTTTCTGTAGGACCCCTTTTTGTCTACATCTTGTATCGTGTAATTTTTCCTTCTTTTTCAATGATTTCCTCCTGTTGAATTCTAAGAGATGTCATTACTGGGACAAGCAATGTGAACGTTTTAATTGCCTGAATACATATGGCCAAATTGCTTCCCCAAGCTTTTTTTTTGAGGGCAGTGTCACTGGCCCCCATATGTGGGGCCCGAACCAGGGCCGCTGGCCTCCCAAGCCAGCGCTCAACCGCCGCGCCACTCGGCCGGCCCTGCTTCCCCAAGCTTTTACTTTCCTTTTTGCTTCCTCAACTTAGTGTCCATAGCAAAATT
This sequence comes from Aselliscus stoliczkanus, assembly GCA_033961575.1. Classification (NCBI taxonomy): domain Eukaryota; kingdom Metazoa; phylum Chordata; class Mammalia; order Chiroptera; family Hipposideridae; genus Aselliscus; species Aselliscus stoliczkanus. The sequence continues at coordinate 85,643,260 of CM066740.1, read as the reverse complement.
TGAATGCACCACTTAATTCAATTGCCATTCCATTTTCTACTTGCCTGCCTTCCACAAACCGCCTTGCTGGAGGTTGTGTCACCCCTCTTGGCTGGCTGGCTGTGCCTTTATCATTTGTGAGGCTGATGGTGAAGGGAAGTGGGAGGGTGGGGACTAGGGAGGAGAGAATTGGCAGGCTCCTGGTGAGGGGTAACACATGCCAACTACTGAATGCTCCTCCACTTTTACGTCTCTGTGATTTTGTGTTTCTGAATCTGTGTCTGCTTTATACTCATAGCCAACACGCGTGCAGTATTTTGTGTTTGTGCTAAATATACACATTAAGTAACTTAAAATGTGTAGAATGTAATAAGAGGTAGTTGCTGTTACTGTGCCCATTTTATGGGTAAGGCCAGAAGCTTGAGGAAGATGTGTAACTAATCAAGGGTGGGGTCAACATTTGAACCCAAAGTCCCAGTCCAGAACCCTGGCTCTTAACTTCTCCCTCATTGCACTCTGAACACTCTTTTAGGCTGCCAGAATCATGAGAATTGGACAAAACACCTATGATAGTCTACGATCATTACTCTGGTCTTCCCTGGAGAAGTGCTTAGAAGGTATTTTCCCATTGTTTGGCATCCTAAGAAGAGGCTGATCTTCAGACAGCAAAGGCAGCAAAAGAGAATATTGGAAGATAAAATAAGGTTATTGACCTATAAGGAAACATTGGGATATTAAGTTCCCAGGCTCTGTATCAGGATGCTTATCATTTATGGGCTTATTAAGACTCAAGATTAATGAGCGCATTATGGGCTCAAGAAGCCCAACGTGCAGGGCGTTGGTGGTGATATGTACATAAGTGTGTAGAAACGGTTTGGCCCACACTCATGATCTCATTTGATCCTTCTAACAATCACACGGTGTCGGTCTGATGATCATGTTTCATGTAACAGAGGAGGGGGCCAGCTCAGAGAAGTACATGATTTGTTTAGTTAGAATCAAACTCAGAACCCTGACCTCCTAACGCAGTTGAGAGCATTTTTTCTCTGTTCGCTGCCTTATTCACAGCTCCTCCAACTGTGTAGGGAAGGTAGATGAATGATTTAACATGAAGTAGGTCAGAACATTGATATTTCTGGGACGGAAGTGCTGCCAAAGAATCATAAATCCTGAAGCATGTCAGGATAAATCCATGTCCTCACCCTCACCGACTAGCGGTAATACTGTACAAAGCTCACTGGGAATGAACTGAGTGAACAGCGGGGTTCAGGCTGTCTCTCTTGCTCAGATGTTCAGCACTAAGCCACAAAAAGCAATTCTGGAATTTGAGAAACTGAGTGTAGTTGTTGCCAAGTGACAGAAAAAGCATAGTGTTTGTTAGAAATGTCTACATCGTCTAGATAGTGGCAACAGGGTCCCCCTTGAATATGCCCCTAACTATGAGAAAACAGGGAGGCATTGTGATTCATCACGTATTTTGGGGGCTTGGCCAAATCAGGTTTCAAATCTCAGTTCTAATCTCAACTCTACCATCTATCACACTTGGCTTCATTCATACGTCCTTGATTGTTCACTTGCTTTGCAGACGCTCTGAGGTGTAGCTCCAATAGATCCCGTGGGACTCGCACACTACTGTCCACAAGAGGACAGCCGTGTCCATAACCAACTGTAAGACAAGGTACAGAGGGGCAGATGCTGTGAGCAAGGTACAGAGTGCTGCTGGGCTGCAGACCAGAGACTTGGTGCTGAGAAGGGCGGGGCTCAGGAACACATCACAGATAAGAGTGGGGTTTGTTTACACCCCTCTTACATCCATCTCATTACTAGGCACAGAGGAGACAAGAAATACTTGTGTGTCATTTATTAGTGATTCGCGAATTCTTAGCAATTTAATGATCCCTGATCTTTTGATCCTCCCTCAGTTGCCTACCCTTGCTCCCTCACCCCCTTTCCCAGGCTTTTCCAGTCTGGCATCAGCTAGAGCCATTCCTAGCCTTGACCATGGGCATGGCAGAAGAGGCAGTTGGTCTGCTCCAAGTCCAGGGTTTTAGTGTTGCCCACTGTTTGTAAAGACACTGAAGGAACTCTCCAGGCAGGGATTAGGGGCCTGGGACAAACACGGGGCAGCAGTACTGTTAGGCAGACTGTCACCACTGGGGAACTGATGAAGGGTGTATGGCATCCCTCTGCGTTATGTGTGACATTTACGTGTTAAAAAAATACGGACATTTCTGGGAGGGTCTGCAAAAAATTAGAGAGTAGGAATGGGGGCAGGAAAGGGGAGACTCACCTTTCACTTGACATCTTGCCGAGGTTTTTTTTGTTTGTTTACCACATGCATACAATACTTTTTCGTTGTTAATTACCACTTGCGTTTTGGCTCTGAAAAATATCACTTTTTTAGGAATTTTACCTAAGAAAGTTGTGTTTTGGGAGCAAATGTTACTTGGTAAGTTTGGAATTTGAACTAAAACCCAAGAAAGTGGTTCACTATTGAATTCTGAGTATTGACTTAATTGCAAATTTGGTATTACTTAACAACTGTTGATCAGAAAGGGGGAAGAGGAAGAAACAAAAATAAGTATGAAATTCTCTTTGGATTAAAGAAAAGGGTGTTCCTTTATTTAATAAAAAATACAGCTGCATTTGGGGACTCCCCCTCTCCGTGATAGTTAATTTTACACACGTAAACTTTACTGAGCAAAGGGGTATCCAGAGGGCTAAAACATCTCTGGGCATGTCTGAGGGTGTTTCTGGCAGACACAAGCATTTGAATTGGGAAGCTGAGTAGAGGGCCCTCACCAGTGTGGGTGGGCACCATCCAATCCGCTGAGGAGCCCAATAGGATAAAAAGAGCAGAGGAACTGAGACACCCACGTTCTCTGCCCTCGGCCATCAGCACTCCTGGCCCTTACGCCTTTGGGCTGCCCCTGCTTCTCTGGGCCTCCAGCCTGCAGACCTCTGACCAATCCTGGGACTGCTCAGCCTCCGTAATCACGCTCATGCCTTGTAATCGATTTCTGATTTCTCTACATACCTATAAATATTCTGTGCCTTTGGAAAACCCTCATGAATACTTTCATTGTGGGTGCTACTTGGCAGAAATTGTTCAGAAATTATAATCTGGATCACATGTGTGAGGATTAGTTGAGAAATTGTCTCCTTTTTCCAGGGAAGATTAAGTTCTGCTATTGGGTTAGAAAAATAGGATGTTTGTCTTTGAAGAATAGGCAGGGCTGGAAAAATGCATCTGTGGTAAGAGATTATCCCAGGTTCGCCTGGGACAAGATTTAGGATTTGGTAGAGCAATTGGTGCTTTTAGAAAACAATGGGAAGAATGCATAATCGGACCCAAATGTGAACCTACAAATTCTTGTTTCTGTTTAAATTTAAATATATATTTGTTTAACAGATCATTTAAAAAGGTATACAAATAGAATAGAAATACCTTGACATATTTTATTCCAAGGTTAATACATTAACATCTTCTGTAATATATTTTAATGTATCAAGACATAATTGAGATATTAGAGTTTCATCTTTTTTCCTAATCCATATTATATTCTAAGATTTCCAATGTGCTTTAAAATTTTTCACATGTACCATTTTTGATGGCTATGAAACATTACATACGGGATATGCCATAATTTATTTAAATATCCTCCTTCTGTTAGATATTTAAGTTATTTGAATCACAAATAATGCCGAGACAAGCATCTCACGAAATCTCCTTTGAAGGAGAGGGTGCTTATTTGGGGATGAAATAATGCTTCTGGCATTATTTCACTGACTTGAAACCCTGGAATATTCTGGAAAAATGGAAAAGGGGGAGAGAAGAGGAAGACAGAACGTGATATGGGACAAAAGGGGAAAACGGGACGCAAGATGAGAAAAAGCCAGAGGAAGGGGGCAAAGGGAAGATGGCATTTGCTCTTAGGCCCTTAGAAGTCTCCCCACCTGGTTTCTACCCGGCGCCCACGTGTGGTTTCAGCTTCTGAATAATGGGAATTCTCAAGGAAGTCAAAATACTATGGAAACACTAGGTATTCTGATTATTGTGCAGTGGGTAGATAGAGCAGGGACTTTGGATAAATAACTGCGGGTGTGGGAAAGCCATCAGTTTGCGTGCAAGCAACAGACCTTGTACTAGGCCAGGGCGAGGGGCCTGGGGTCTTCTCAGGATCTGCACTGTGGGTGAGACGAGGATGCACTCTGCAGGCCACGCCAACTCCAGCGGGTCTCCTGTGCTGCCTTGCCCTGGCTCTGCTGGTCAGTGTAGCTGGGTCCGGTTTCAATATCTGGGCAAAAGCTCCGCCACGCTCTGATTCCCTCCAGCCTCCATGCCCACTGGGCCTCAGGCCCCAGCCCCATCTCAGACGCCATGCGGGGGGTCAGATGGCAGCAAGTGCCAAACTGGATAGTGGCAAAATTCACCTGGCTTGGTTTTCTGTCCTTGACAGAGACCTAGGGCGTTTTGGCAGAAGAAGACGCGGGACTGTTTCCTGCTCTTTGCACACAGCTGCCCCAGGTGGGCAGGGCAGCTGGGAGACCAGGAAGAGCTGTCCGTCCCAAACACCTGTGAGTGGACAGGATGTGACTGCAGGAACAGGAACACGCGGACCCAGGGAAGACCCAGACCCAGAAACATCACGCCTAATGGCATTTGGTTTATTTTGTGCGAAAGCAGAGTCCGGGGCTCTGAAAAGGCACTTGTGAGGCACAGAAGTAAGAGCAGCCAGGAGGGTAACGTAGAGGAGGCACCACCCAGCCCCTTGCCAGTATTCCCGGGGCCCAGTGCGCCCCGGGTGAAGGCAGGGTAAGCAAACGATCTGCTTTTTAATACCAATGGTTTTGCTTCCTCTGGGCGTTCTTAAAGTCTGGAACCCACGGCTGGAGGCACAGGGCCCATCCACTTCTCTCCTGGATGGAGAAAGCCACACAGGTCAGAGGCTGACTTCACAAGCCCCCCAGGGGTTCTCTAGGAAGAGCTCGCTTGGCTTCCTTCTCTCCTATGGGGGTGAAGGTGGCCTCTCTCATTTAACCACAACACCCCATGTCTGTATGAGGCTTCCCTGTTGGAAATGCCTAGGACATTTTTTTTCTTGATTATAGTTTTGAGTTGAGCTGCTGAATTCTCTATGCCTAAAACATATTTTGCTCTAAATCTGTCCTGGTCAACCAATATGACAGGAATAGAGCTGGGGTCACGGGCAGCTCAATGTCAACCTGTAACTTACCCAGCAGGTGTGCCAGCAGCTCCATCCTGTCACAGCCAAACAGCATGTGGGTCTGGCCATCCACGTGGGCCACGGTAACGGGCAGCCCAAAGGCCTGGAGAAAGCAGTTACAGTGCAGGGAGGAAGGCGATGGAGCAGGGGTTTATCAGGCTGGGGTCAAGGCCACGAGCCACTACTTGTCTGGGGTCACATAAGCAAACAGCCAGAGGTGTTGGAGAAGAGGCTCCACAGCTCTAAGGAAAGTTTTCCAACTCTTGGATGCTGTCTTTGATTACCCTGTCCCTGGGGTATGGGCCAGGAGGGGAGAGGACAGGGGTCATCCAGGACAGCTAGGGAGGACTCCTGGAGGGAGGAGCTTCCGGCCAGGAGTGAGGGGACCCAACAGAGATTCTCCTACTGGCATTGGGGACACACCATGAGTGCTCACCCCGTATTTGCAGGCTGCGTCGGTGGTTTCCTTGAGCTGGTTCTTCACCTGTGATGTTGACGTCTTTTCCAGAATTCTCTGGGCATGTGCTGGAGACATGCCAGCCTTCTCTGCAGCCTGAGGGGAGGCAGAAGGGCACCCCCGGCGTTAGCGGGGCGGGGTCTCAGGAGAAGACTCTGTTCTTCTCATTGTCTGCTCCCAGACTTCCCTGGCAAGGCCTTTTCCCACCCACCAGGGAAGGTCTATCCTGGCCAAGAGGCTAGGTTTTCTTCCTTCAAAACCTTGAGGTCGGTGGAAAGACCAGGTGGCAGAGTCCTCGTTGCAGAAATCTAACAGCAGAGGGCATCTTAGAGACAGCCCCTGACCTCTTCGGTCACCCACCGGACTCTGAAGTGGACGAGGCACCTCACTGGTCAGCGTTCAGGAGCCAAGGCCAGAATCTGAGTCCCTGAACTGAAGTCCCGGGCTCCTGCCTTCCGCCGCCTGAGAGTGCCTGACCATCCTGTGCTTTTTTGAATCAAGGGCCGGCCTCTAATTCCCATGGGGACTTGTGAGCAGGGAGCATGGCTTCAACCACCTGCCGGGCTTCAGGGGAATGATAAAGGCTCAGTTTGGGGTTTGTTGTTCTGGTTTGGCTGTCCTTTACAATCTCTTGGGGGAGTTACTTCAAATCCCAATTCTCAGGCCACCACCAGAACAACTCTACTGGAATATCCCGGGGGGGTGGGGGTGGGTGGTGCCCAGGTGTTCCAGGTGATTTTAATATAAAGCCAAGTTTGAGGAGCACTGATATCTGACTTCCTTGGTTTGCAGGGGAAACACGAAATCTTGCAGTGCTTTCTGATGTGACATTGCCTTTGGCTAGACTACATAAGATATCTGTGTCCCAGATCAAATATTCAATAAGAGGAGAATGGTTAAGTAAACAAAAATAAGCCTGCTGAATGGAATGCTGTGTAGCAATTAAGAATTACACTTTCGGGCCGGCTGAGTGGTGCGGTGGTTAGGTGCTGGTTTGGGAGGCCAGCGGCCCCAGTTCGGGTCCCACATGTGAGGGCCAGTGACACAGCCCTCAAAAAAAAAAAAAAAAAAGAAAGAAAAAAAGAATTACACTTTCAAAGGGTTTATATCAGCATGGGAAATGATTGCTAAATATTGGGTGAAAAGGCAAGCCTATGCATCAACTTGGCAGGAATAAAAACACGGGAGGATATATCCGGCATTCTTTGTATGTTTAATGTGTTTTGTGAGTTGCCATTTTCTATATGAAATTTGAATATATGTCAACTATCTTCTGTAAACTGAGGGGACAACATTGTTTTGAATTTCCTGATTTAATCGCAGAAGAAAACATGCTTTTTATACCTCTGTCTATGGCTGGTACACATTTCAATGTTTTGAGCTATTTGCATTTGTTCTCTCAGACTTGTATATAATTCTGGCTTGAGTCGGTTATCTATTTGTCTTTTTAAAGCCTGTTTTGAAAGTCTCCTGCTTTCTACTCTGGGCATGTTGGTGAGGTTTGTGCTGGACTGTTGGGGTCCAAGACTCATCAATACTTCATCCCTCCCCATCTGGAGGGGTAACATTTATGATCTCTCTCCCACGGACTCCCTCCATCAAATAAATGGTACCCATGCAGAATTTTGCAGGTCCTCTTTCAACCATGAGATATTCTCTTGAGAGTCCTCTTAGTGACAGCCTTTCAGTAATTTGGTCCCTCAAACACAGATATCCTTTCTCCCCAAATAGCAACAGCCTTTTCTTTTTTTTTTTTTTTTTTAGCTGAGCCATCCTGCCACCTGTTGGCAGCTCAACGGCAACTCAGCTCGGGCTGGCCTCGAACAGCTATTGCTCAGAGCTCAGCTCGCACTTTGAGCGAGCTCTTAACCAGCTGAGCCACTCGGCCGGCCCCCTACAACAGCCTTTTCCATCCAGTAAGAAACTGATGTTTTCTCCACCCCCAAAGGCCAACTGTACTCAGATTCCTGGGGGTGGGCAGAGCCAGGACACTCACTGCCAGGATGCTCTGGGGCTCTGTGATGTCTTCATCCTGGGAAGAAGCGAACACTCAGTAGCAGGGAGGTGGCCAGGTGAGCGGTGGGATGGAGGACAGACAGTAGGGCAGCAAATAAGGGAGGGCAGGAGCAGGAGTCTGGAAACGAGGGCAGGGTGGCCAAGTCATCCGGAGTCTCCCAGTTGGGTTCCCCGAACCCTGCCCTCACCCGAGACCAGACGCGCATCCATAGTTCCCTGGACGCTTTCTCCAGCATCTCCGGGTGCTCCGAGTTCAGGGCCGTGAGGAAGCGCATAGCCAACAGACTTCCTGTGGGGCAGAGGCACGAGGTAGGGTTCCTCCAGCTTGTTTCCTGATGGAGAGCTGGCGCTTTCCTGCGTCTGGCATCCCCCAGAGCTCGGCTGCCCTCAGCTTCCCACCCAAGTTTTCTCTGAACTGATTTGCCCTGCTCTTTGTCTTCTTATGACCTCACAACCTTCTGTTTGCTCCGTTCAGATCCTGCGTTTTCCCAGAGTTTGTTTCATTGAAGTCAGATGCCCAACTGCTGCTTCCTGGCCCTACTATCCCCAACTCCGCTGCCTTCCACTTGCTCCCCCATCCGTATCCCAGTCTCTTCACCTTTTTCAAGGATCACAGAGAAGAAATCCTTGGGGAGATTGATGGGAACCTGCATATGCTGTCCCAGGCGCATCACGTCAGCTCTCAGGTATTTGGCTTTTTGGGGAAGCAGGGCTGGCGGCTTATTTCCTGCAGGTGGAAAGCAGGGCCCCCGCTGGTGAGAGGTGACCTGAGTCCCAGGCTTGGGGGACCCATACTTTTTTGAGCAGAGGGCAGGTGACTAGCTGCTGGTGCCAACACAAAGACCCTGCGGAGGGCAGCCTCCCTGGGGCTTTGAAATCAGCCTGCCCTCGAGTCCCTGGCCCCAAGCACTGGTTGCCTTCTTACCACTCTCTTTCATTACGCCTGCAATGAAGGTCGGGCGCAGCTGCAGGTGCACATTCCAGATGTTCTTATATCGGCACAGGATCTGCAGGGGCAGAGGGGAAGATCTAGAGGCAGTGCGCAAGGTGGGAAGGTGAGAATGGCAGAGGGAAAGGCCAGGCTGTTTTATGGCAGCTAGATAGCCAGGGGCTTCTAAGCGCAAAGTCGGGGTCAGGCGGCCACCCTAAATTACTTGGTTTGAGGTGGCGAAACTCTCTCCACTCCTAGAAATCTATCCCAGAATCTCTGCTCCTGGGGACTGTTTGCATCCTGTTCTAGGCACCACTCCCTCACCCCCTCCAAGTTGACATCCAGGGCTAAGGGGTGGCGGTGCCATGGCTTTTTCCTTGATTCTCTGGAGCTGCCCGTTTCCCAAAGCGCCGTGGGAAACCAATGCCTTGAGATACAAAGGCTTGACCTGGTGCCAGTGACCTTATTCCCTTTAGAAATACCAAGTGACCTTCAGCCCCGGCTGTCTGTCTGCCTGTCCTAAAGCACGCTGGGCAATGCCAGGAATTGCACAAGACCGTGGGTCCTGCGTCCGGCACACGCTCGTCCCTCTGCCCTCGCCACCCCCCCAGGCCCGGCGTCACCTCGAAACCCAGCCAGGAGTAGGGGGACAGCACGTCGTAGAAGAGCTCCAGGGTGCGCGGCGCGGGCCCCATGCTGCGGGAGCGAAGGAGGAGCGAGCAGGACGCGATGAGAGGCGGTGCAGGCCGCGCGTTTCTGGGGAGCGGCGACACCTCCCAGGTTCCGGGCCCGCCCAACGCCTGCACCGCGCAGCCTCGCCGGGACGGCAGTGTCACCGCCGGGGCGGGCAGGCTGGGTGACCCGCCCCCCTCGCGGCGGCCCTGCCCTGGGGTGGGGTCTGGGCCTAAAGAGGAAGCCAGCGGCCCCGGTTCGGGTCCCACATATGAGGGCCAGTGACACTGCCCTCAAAATGCACAAACACACACACACGCACACAAAGCAAAAGTGGTCTAGGTAACCTGTAAAGTAAGGACTTAAAATTTAAGATGTTCTAAAAGGAGAGCAAGAGGGCTGGTCGAATGGCATGTTGGTTAAGAGCTGGCTTGGGACGCCAGCGGCCCCGGTTCGGATCCCACATATGAGGGCCAGTGACACTGCCCTCTAAAAATAAAAACAAAAATAAAAGAAGAGGGTGGTTTGAGGTCACAGTGCCCTGCTCAGCTGTGCTCGGGACCTCTCTGAACCTGTTTCCTCATCCCTCCTAAGTGCGGGGATGTGCAGTGATAACTCCTGCCTCACACAGACTTGGGAGGAATGAAAGGACCCCAGGACCCATGAGTTATCAGTGTTACTTGGCAGTTGCATGAACTTCCTGGGACTAGGGCAGAGTAAGAAGTGGCTGAAATATAATTTTTTTAAAAAGTATTTCTCAGAGCTTAGCACAATACCTGGAACATATCTGACTGTCAGTACATATTTTGTGAGGGCGTGAAGGAGAGAAGGAATCGTTCTTCCTATTTGTATTTGTGTCATGTTGTCCTATAGAGGGATTGCATTTACCGCAGACACACACTTTAAAAAAAGTTCCATTGAATTTTATTAAAATGATTGTTGGGCCGGCCGAGTGGCGCATTGGTTAAGCGCTGGTTTTGGGATGCCAGCGACCCCGGTTCGGATCCCACATGAGGGCCAGTGACACTGCCCTCTACAGCTAACAACAGCTCCACCTGGAGCTGGGCTGTGCGAGCCCCGGTGATGGTGTGGGCTGCAGTCCCTGCTGCAGTGGGCTGCCATAGGCTACAGTGAGTGGCCCGCAGCCAGCGTGAGCGGCCAATAGCCGCGGTGAGCGACATCCAGAGGCCAGCGACTGATCTGCCTCATCCGGGAAGAACGCAATGACGATACCAACATGGGCCAGTGAAGCAACATCCTCTGCAACTAGACTGAAGAACAAAAAGACAGCAACTTGTCTGTTCCCCTTCCCCGATTCCCCAACGCTCGCTGTTCCCCTCCGCCAATTCCCCAATAAAATCTTTAAAAAAAAAAAAAAAATGATTGTTAACATTACTAATTTTATGAATTGCAAAACACATAATAGACATTTCACTTCTCATTTGTATTTATTAGAAACAACCCAGGCCACCAGAATACAAAGACGCAGTATAAACAGATCAAGTAGAACATATAAAATGGAATGATGTTATCTTCGCCCCTTTGCAAATTACACTAATTGCTTGACGATTGCCAAAACTGAAAAATTATGCTTTGTTGTTTTTCTTTTGCAGCAATATTGATTTGAAAGTATCCAAGAACTAATTTAGCCCGGTAATAAGTTTTTTTGTTTGTTTGTTTTGTTTTGTTAAAGATTTCATTGGGGAATTGGGGGGAGAGGACCAGCCAAGTTGTTGTTCTTCAATCTTTGTTGTGGAGGGCGTCAGTCTCCATCTGGCTTCTCATCGGCAGCTCTTGGCCTCTAAGCTCAAGGTGCTGAGTTCAGTCTTTGGTTGTTCACTGGCACATGTGGGAATCAAGCCAGCAGCCCTGTTGCTCAGAGCACTCACTCTAAACCAACTCTTAACCAACTGAGCCACTCGGCCGGCCCCCGGTAATATGTTTTTATTGAACTGTAGATCATCTGTTATTTTTAAAAACTTTTACATTTGGAAATAATTTCAGACTCACAGAAGAGTTGTAATGATAGTATGGAGCTCCTGCATGTCCCTCTCCCAGCTCTCTAATGTGAATATCTGTCATAATCATGGTGGAATGATTAGAACTATGAAATTGACATTGGTACATTACTCTTAGCTGGATCACAGATTTCATTTGGATGTCACTAGTTTTCCCACTAACGTCTTTCCGTTCCAGGATCCAGTCTGGATGCCACATAGCTGTCACGTCTTTTTAGTCACCGCCTCTTTGAAAGTTTCTTGACTTTTTCTTGTGTTTCATGACCTTGAAACCCTGGAAAAGTATTGGTCAGGTATTTTGTAGAATGGCCCTCAGTTTGAGTTTGATGTTTTCTCACGGGTAGGTTATGGATTTGGGGAACACTGTGTACCACAGAGGTAAAGCGCCTTTCACCTCAGATTCTATGGGGAGGGTGTTTCCTGATATCAACATGACATTACCAGTGGTGTTAACCTTGATCAGCTGGTTGAGGTGGAGAAACTGTTGTTAAGTTTTTCTCTGTAAAAAATCACTATTTTCCCCTTTCTGTACTCTGTTTTTTGCAAGATAGCCACTAGGTGTAACCCACTGGGGTGGAGGAGGGGTTGGGTAGAATAAACTTCCTCCTAGAGGGAAGAACATCAAAGAATTTGTGGACATACAAGTAGGGTAGAAGCACTATAGAAATGAAGGCATTATAGGGGAGATACTTTGAGACTACTGCAGTGTCTTGTTCCTCCTTCAACTTTCTTTTCTCTTTTTTTCCCTCCTTAAACTTTCACTCACCAATTTTATCACCAGCAAATCTTGCCTGCAGCATTTACTGCTCTGGTATTCTAGTGGTGATTTTCTATTTCCCTCATTTCTTCTACATTTATTAATTAGAATTCTTCTGAAGGGAGAATTGACCTGTTTATTTATTCAATCTTTTATTTATATCACTGTTACTCATGGACATTTATTGTAAGAATCATAGAATGGTAAAACACTGATCTGAGTCTCTACATCCTGCTTTCATACACTATTATTATTATTATTATTATTATTATTATTATTAGGTTGTGCTTTGTTGTGGATAATATGGAGTGGGAACAACAAAAGCTATGCACACTTCTATGCACAATTACCTTCATATTGCTGAGAGGGGTGTCTACGTACTGGTTAGAGTTGTTGGAACAAGAAATAGTGACAAAAGTCAGTTTTTTTAAGTAGCAAAAGTAACCACCAGAGGAACTAAACGTGATATAATTACAAACATTGGAGGAGGAAGAGAAGGGGTGGTGTATGGAAACCAAATCCTTATCTTTCATGGATGAATCAATGATATTGTCTGTATTCAAAACATCTCTAGCACTTTAATCATGTAATTTGGAATTAAATATTTTGAAACCAGAAATGCTTTAAATAAGTTGCTTTTTCAAATCAGTAAAAGATGGATTATTCAGCAAATAGTATTGGGACAACTGGGAGGTTTAAACAGAATGTAAATGGACCCAGGCCTCATACTTTATACAAGGAACATCTCTAGGTGGATCAGATACGAGTATTTAAATGTTAAAGAAAGAAATCAATAAAGTGTCTGGGGAACTTATGGGAAAATCTTTAAAAAAAAATATCTGTGAGCAGAAACAGTTTTGCTAATTGTAATAGCAAATGCAGAAACCTTAAAAGATTTATACATTCAATTACATAAAATTAAGATAAAACCTGTTTGGCCAAATCCAATAAGTCAAAACATAACTGGGAAAAATATTTGGGTTCATTTCACAGTCATACAGCTAATAATCCTAGTGTAGAAAGAACTAAACAAACCCAAAAAAGTAAAAGAATAGCAGCCCAGTAGAAAAATAGACAAAATGATATGATTAGGACAGCCACAGAAATGGACATAGATGGCTCTCAAACATAAAAAAAAACCTGTTTGTACATACTTATGAAAATTTCAAGTGAAAATTACACTATGACATGTTTTTATCTCTCAAGTTGTCAGAGGTCAAAAAGTTTGATGACTCAGGGTGTTAGAAAGTCATTGTCTTATGTAACTGGTGGCAATATAAATCTGTATAACCTCTAAGGGCAGTTTAGCCATCTCTTTCTGTTTTACAAATGCATACACCTTTTGAACTAGCAATTCTATTTTTAAGAATTTGTGCTATAAACACATTTGCCTACATGCAATATGGTGAGTTATGAGGCTATTTATTATGGATGGCATTGTTTGTAATGGCAAAAGATTGGAAATTACCTAAATGTTCACTGATGCAGGACTAATTCAATACACCAATATTTACATTTTCAATGTTACGAAGGTTTTGGAAGCTCTATATGTTAATAATGATATCTTACATATTATAAGTGAAAAATCAAGGTGTAAAACAGTGCACATTATTTATTATCTTTTTTTTAAGAATTGAAATAATCTCTAAGTGAGTGGATATACACATACGCATACATGTTCGTTGATTTTCCTGGATGGAGAGACAAAAAGTGAATCAAATTGGTTGCTTTTGAGGAGGGAAGCGAGGTGGCCGGGGGCAGGGCAGGGGAGGGCGCATTTCTGTTATGTTCAACCATCAGCACGTTCCGATTTTTGACCCCAGTGAGTGTATTTTCTACCCAGAAAGGAGGGAAGCTGCTTTTACGAACTTGTCCTGGAAAAATGGGGAGGGGATTACAAGGCTTATTCATATGATTTATTACCATTTCTGTATTTTACTTAGATTTAAGGAAAATGTCAAGTATGAAGGCCCTAGAGCAACACACGAGACACAGTTTTAAGGTACAGTATTTGCCAAGATACGGCTGAGTATTTACATCACTGGTTCTAAACGCCTGACCTTTTCCTAAGGATGTACTGAGGGTTATGTGAAATTCTGTGTGCTAACTTTTGCGTTTAAGACACCATACCAATGTACAAGAGAGTGAATTGGGCACCATTATGCTTATAGTCTTGGATGTGCTATGCTATATGAGAAGAGGTAAGCCTTGGCAAAACGGGAACTTTAAATATGGTTGATAACAAATTTAATTGGAACACCGCACAGTTCATCAGGACATACCAGTGTGACAGCATTGCAGCTGGGGACAGCTAATTCATGCTGTCACTGTACCCTTATAAAATGTGAACAAAACATTGGTTATGTGAAATACATTGGGTTTTCAACAAAAGAAGTTGAAAAAAATGTAAATAGCTATATTGGGGATCATAAACAATTTTTCTTAATTTCTTCGACTCCCTCTCAGGCTTTGATAATTTTTTTTTCCTTTTATTTTTTTATAAAATAGCTCTGTTGAAGTAGAACCAACTTGAAGGATCGGTAGGAATTAGGTAGGAGTTTGGCCAATGAGAGGGAGAGCAGGTGGATCTCCCCTGAGGAACCAAGAGACGTTGACCTTGACTGAAGGATTTGGAAGATGGCAATGGCAGGAGATGAGGCTGGAGTGGTGGCAGGTAGGGTCCAGGTCAGGTGACAGCTTTTGACACCTCTACTTGAATGACTTCAAGTATAGTATGTTTTGTTTTTTGTTGTTGTTTTTTTTGAGGGCAGTATCACTGGCCTTTATATGTGGGACCCGAACCGGGGCTGCCGGCTTCCCAAGCCAGCTCTTAACCACTGTGCCTTGTTGGCCGGCTCATGATTTTTAAATGCATTTTATAGAAGAGAAGTAGTAATTCCATTGCTTAAGAACTCAGAAGTATTTCCTGTGGTGTGGAAAACATATGAGAACTGTTAATCATTTACTCACGTGTTGAATCACATAGCCACAAATATTCATTTTTATTATTTAGTAACTACACATGAGACAGAAAGCTTACCACGTGTCAGACTCTCTTCTAAGTGCTTTATAAAAAATAACCCACTTAATCCTTATAACAACTCTACAAAGTAGGTACAATTTTTAGCAGCTTTATGGAGGTTTAATTTATGCATCATAAAGTTTACTCATTGTTTTTATTAAATTTATAGGGTTGTGCAACCATCAGCACAATCCAGTCTTAGAGTATTTCCATCACTTCAAAAATACTCCTTTGTGCCAGTTTGCAATCAAATCCCCTCCCACGCCTAGTAACAGGAAATACTGATAAGCGTTCTGTCTCTATAGATTGGCCTTTTCTGGGAATTTCATATAACTAGAACCACATAACGTATGTGCTTTTTGCACCTGACTTCTTTCACTTAGCGAGGCATTCTTAGGTCGGTCCATGTTGTAGTGTGCATCCGTAGTTTTTTTACTGCTGAATAGTATTCCATTGTATGGATGCACTGATTGTGTTTCTCCATCCACCACCTAATGAGTGGTTTGGATTATTTCCAGTTCTTGATCATTATAAACAATGCTGCTGTGAATATTTGCATACAGGTCTTAGGGTGGACATGTGTTTTCAGTTCTCTTGGGTAGATTCCTGGAAGTGGATACTTGGGTCTAATGATAAGTTTATGCCTCACTTTGTAAGGAACTGACAGACTGTTCAGGCAGGTACTATTATTACCAGGGTCCTGATTTTTTTTGATGGGGAAGAATGAGGCATGGAGAGTCAGAAACTTGCACAAGGTCATGAAGCCTATGAATGGTGACGATGGGAATTGACCCTGTGCATCTGGAGCTGGCCTCTGTGCACTTGACATTCAATGTTGGCGGCCACATCCTGGGATGGAAAACATGGTCAGTTTGAAAGAATGAAACTTGTCTACTTTTCCTTACTTGATTTTGGTTCCACGCTGCTAGAGAACATGTGATCTAGCTCTGTCCGTGGGAATTGTGATGGAAGGAATTTCTGTGATGCCCCTTCGCCCCTTCCTTCTTTACTCCCAAGGTCGTTCCCTAAGCAAATGTCAGCCCACTCATGTGTTTTTATTTCTGTGTTCCTCCCCTGAGAAAAACGAGCCTCAGGAGTGTTTGCAGCTGGGATTTGCAAACCCTCCAGTGACCAACTCCCCTTCTTGGACCAAGAACCACCTTAGGACAAAGTAACAGTCTAGCTGCTGACAGGCTGTGTGTGCCTGGTGGGTTTCCTCTTAAGGCAGCAGCTGGTGGCTGGCCCACCGAGCACTTGTCGGTGATGCTCCAAAGACCCTTTTCCTCTGGCTGGTAATTGACCTCCCCCTGATTTTAAAAGCCAGCACAGTCATCTCTCCCATCTGCTTCCCGTAGTTGGTGTGATCATCACCCTCTGCACCCTGACTTTCTGGAGGACCACAAAAGATAAGACAGCCCGCTCTCTAACATGCTCTAAACAAACCACCGAGGAGATGCATTTTATAGGCTTTTGGGTTAACTTATATGTGATTAATAATATGCAATTTTGGCTACTGCTCTTAAAGGGACATGAGCTGTCTTGAGAGAGGCTTAATCGTGGTTAAGGTCATGGCGAGGTTCTGCTGGGGCCTTGGTGTTCTAGCAATGTATTCTTAGGGCATAGCTGTTCTCTCCATGTTGTTACTCTGGGAATGTAACTTGCCCCAAACCAAAGACCAGCAAGAGGCACACTGTGTTCCTGACGCAGGTCCCACATCTTCCGCCCTAAACAGGGCTGCCCCCGAGACTCCTATCTTTCAGGATCACCTGGTGAAAGGGCCAGTTCCGGGTTCCTGGGCCACCCCGTGAGTTCCCTGCTCATGGCGCTTCCGATAATATATTGAAATTTCCAGTATCTCCCGTTGTACTGGAAGCTTCTGCAGGGAGGAAGACGTGTGTGTGTGTGTGTGTGTGTGTGTGTGTGTGTGTGTGTATGTACTTGCATGGTGTGTGTGTTTGTCTGTGTGTGTACTTGCACTGTGTGTGTGTGTGTCTGTCTGTGTGTGTACTTGCACGGTGTGTGTGTGTCTGTGTGTGTACGTACTTGCACGGTGTGTGTGTGTGTCTGTGTGTGTACGTACTTGCACGGTGTGTGTGTCTGTCTGTGTGTGTGTGTACTTGCACGGTGTGTGTGTGTGTGTCTGTGTGTGTATGTACTTGCACAGTGTATGTGTCTGTCTGTGTGTGTGTACGTACTTGCACGGTGTATGTGTGTGTCTGTCTGTGTGTGTATGTACTTGCACGGTGTGTGTGTGTTTGTGTGTGTACGTACATGCACGCACACCAATTTTCCTTGTACAGTCTAGCTAGTGGTTTCCTGTAGCTTTCAGATGTTGTGGATGTCTCTCCCAGACTATCATCTGTGCTTTTCATTGAAGCTCAATAATTTTTTTGAGCTGTTGGGGTCTGTTTAATAAGACATTCTCTACCCTTTAGTCACGAAATTACTCTATATCCTATTAATTTCATAATTTTACCTTGCACTTTTGGGTCTTTTATCCACTTGGATTTACCTTTGCATAAAGTTAGAGGAAGGGAATCCAACTTATTTTTTTCTCCAAACAGTGAATCTCACTCCCAGTACCATTTAATACAGAATCTGTTCTTTACCCACATATATATGGTTAACTTTTCATCATATCCGAAGTTCCAGTGGATAGCATTATGCTTTAATATTTGGTAGAGATTAGTTATTCAAAGACCTTTATCCTATATACGTTTTAGAGTAAATTATTGAATTCGCTAAAACATTAATATTAGTATTTTATATCTTGAAAGATCTAGTAGATTTGTTGATTCTTATTTACCTTATAGCCTTACTACCTGGAACAGTATCTCACATATACAGTGGCTCAGTAAATATTGATAGAACTGACTTGATGTTCAACTGATTTATGGTTTCCTTTTAGTGACTGGGCAGGAAAACAAATGGTGTGATGGTGGAGGTCACATCTGAACCCATCTTGTCTTCTTTTGAGCCAGAGAAGAGAGATGAGGAGAAGTATCAGGGGATTGATCTCTTTTGTAACAGGGATACCTGTCACTTTTGTTTTCATGGTTATCATGACTATATAAGATTACCGACTCCTGATGGGGAATAGCTTCTGCATAAAGTGTTAGAGCTGGCTACACACCAGAGTCAATAGCTGGGTTCCTGGAATTTCAATGGAAAATATGGAGCTTAAACCAAGATATGAAGCCAAGAGAGGAAAGATAGGGAAAAAATACTGTCAGTCAATAACATCAAATTAGCGATTTGTTGAATATTGAGTTTCAAATACTTTTGCAGAAAAGGTTTGTACAGCAGAAACGGGGAGGATGCCCTCTGGCGGCCACAAATCCAAACCACAGTTTGAGCTCCGGTCCTAAGTGACAACAGAAAACTGTTTACACAGTGGGCTAGGCAGTGTTCTGCGAGTTTTGCACATTACATCAACCACCCCACTAGACAGATATTTATTACCCCGATTTTAAAGGTGAGGAAACTGAGGCTCAGAGGAGTTGAGCAACTTGCTCGAGGTCGCAGAGCTAATGCTGTGTTGAAATCTAGACGGTGTGACCCTGGAATCTGCACGTTCGATCTTTTTGCTGTCCTGCCTGAGAGGCAGGGGCAGTGAGGTGCTGGAGACCATGGTTGGTGTGCTGCTCTTCCCAGCTCCCCATCCAGTGACATCGCGTTGGTAGTTTGAATTCCGTCATGGTGAGAGTTTTTACACAATGGAAATGCAGAATTCTGCACAGCGCACTTCCCCCTGCCCCAGAGAACTGCTTTGCCAACACACCCTAGGTGAGAAAGACTGAGAATCCAGAGATATAGCCCTAAGCTTTTTAAAAGTCGTTTCAGGTGTATAAAACAAGATAATGATTAGACATTTACACCCCTCACAAAGTGATAACCCCAACAAGTCTGCTACCCCTCTGACACCATACATAGCTGTTACAGTACCACTGACTATATTCCCTAGGCTGTACTTTACATCCCATGACCACATATATAAAACAGTTGACATTCAATATTATTTTATATTAGTTTCAGATGTAAGCTTTAAGTTTTGAGAAAAAGAAATCCCTAAGCTTTAAATTTTGAAAAAAAAAAAAAAAGGATAAAGACTTAAGACTTTCTTCATGATTTTTTGGATTAGCACAGAAATAGGTATTTTATTACTAATGTAGAACTCCTTAAAATGGAGAAAGACTTATTGAAGAGTAATGTGAAATTTCTCAGTTGCTTTAAGAGGAAAATAAACAAAACAGTTGCAGGGTTTGTGTTGCAAAGCACACATTGAAAATGGCCAAAGAGACAGATGAGTCAGGAAAAGAACGCAGAACCGTTTTTTGGAGAACTTCCGCTAATCACAGCAGGATCTATGTAAACACTGTTGAACTGGGCAAAGCAAGCTTGGAAGAGCTGACCTTCAGAGAACAAACACCTCTGCAGGGCTTGAAAGTGCTCAAACTCAGACAGCGAATGGCATGGAGTTTAGGAGCAATGCACAAAATTGCTACAACTTCCTAATTTAGAACCCACGGTGTATTGGGGCCGCTAGAAATCTTTGAATCACGTGGTAACCCTCCTCAGAAGCCTTCAGTAGACCGAATGGACAAGGCGCTGAGAGTGGTTGAGGCGAGATACAGAGAGGATCATTGTATTATTTCCCTACTTTTCTGGATGTTGGAAATTTTCCATGATTACGATTTCAAACAAATAAAGCAAGCCGTCAAGCTCTTTAAATGATTATATTCAGTAAAGTGAATTAAATAAAGCTTTAAGGTCAGTCAGAAAAGGTAGGCCTGAGGTGCAGCGTTGAGGGCTCTGCATGACCATGGGCAATGGGAAGCCGCTGGAGGATATTAAGCAGGTGGCATGGGCGTGTGTATGTATGTGTGTGTGTGAAGTTCAAGTGCTCATAAAGGAATGGAACTGGAGTAAATGTCGTGGCTGGAGCTGAAAGGTAATGGCTGACATCTGAATTTAGTCTTAGTCATTTGGGTGGTGGGAGGGTGACCAGCTGCCAGTTTGCCCAGGACCCGAGGTTCTTCTGAGATGGGGACTTTCAGTCTTGGATGGCTGGTCACCTTAGTGGTGGCAACAGACGAAGTGTACAAATTGTAAGCGAGGTCTGTGTTTGGAAGGTGCTTGACGGATAAGGACACGGGAAACAAGCCAGGCAACTGAACAGATGCAGAAGCCAAGGGTGGCGATAGCCATAGCAATGTGCCATGCCTCTGGAGACCAGAGAGAATGGGCACTCAGGCCACAGGGCCTGGCTTTCTAGAATGACTTTTTCAGATCACGATGGGGCCAGTTACTTAGCCTCTGAAAACCAAAACCAAACCGAAACTTCTGCCTTCAGGTACAGTAGAATATAATCAGTACTAACATCCTATTGGTGCTTTGCTATATTAGAATACAAGTGCAGGAATTAATTAGTTAAATAACCCAGGAAAAGGTAAACTGCAAAGGTCAAGGCCTTTCAACCACGTAACAATTTGATTAGTTCACAAAAAGTTTAAAGCCATCGCTTGCAGAACTTGTAGATATTTTTATTGTGTTAATGTTGTCGGAGAGTGGGCCTCTCTCGGCGCACAGTCCGGGTCCTTGGCAACTCGAGCAAAGAATTGAATGAGATACCAGAGTAAAGCAGTAAAATAAGTAGTTTATTAGAAGAGATAGTACAGGGCCGGCCGAGTGGCGCATTGGTTAAGCGCTGGTTTTGGGATGCCAGCGGCCCCGGTTCGGATCCCACATGAGGGCCAGTGACACTGCCCTCTACAGCTAACAACAGCTCCACCTGGAGCTGGGCTGTGCGAGCCCCGGTGATGGTGTGGGCTGCAGCCCCTGCTGCAGTGGGCTGCCATAGGTTGCAGTGAGTGGCCCACAGCCAGCGTGAGCGGCTGGCAGCCAGCGTGAGCTGCCAATAGCCGCGATGAGCGACATCCAGAGGCCAGCGACCGATCTGCCTCATCCGGGAAGAGCAATGACGATACCAACCGTGAAGCAACATCCTCCGCAACTAAAACTGAAGAACAAGAAGACGGCAACTTGTCTGTTCCCCTTCCCCGATTCCCCAACGCTGTTCCCCTCCACCAATTCCCCAATAAAATCTTTAAAAAAAAAAAAAAAAAAAAAAAAAAAAAAAAAGAAGAGATAGTACATTTAGAAGTAAAACTAGGCCTGAGCACTAGAGGATGGCTCAAGGGCCCATTACCAGAAGTTACATTCCAAAGAGTGTGGAGTGGGCCAAGGCAAGGCTCAAAGGGAAGAAGTGGTCAAAAGGAGCAGGGAAGACGCAGCAGTCCTGGCTTCCCAGGACTTGGGGTTTTTATCCCTTTTTCTCTAGAATGGGCTGTTCTTCTCTGGACGAGGGACCACTTGATTGGCACCTGTGATTGACAAGAGGTACTGCGCAGGTGCGAGTGACTGGTCTGATCTAGTTGGATATTTTGTGCCCATTTGTTTTTCCTGCAGGGGATAGGTAATTACAATACAAAGGGGGGCCGGCCAAGTGGTGCAGTGGTTAAGCGCTGGCTTGGGAAGCCAGCGGCCCCGATTTGGGTCCCACATATGAGGGCCAGTGACACTGCCCTCAAAAAAAGAAAAAAAACAACAACAAAAAAAAACCCCAATACAATACAAAGGGGAATTTTGGGTGTAGTGGGGATTTCCCCCAGGCTGTTGCACTCTGTGACGTGTATTCCTGGGACGTGTAGGAATACAGAGACCCAATGCCTGCCTCTAACTGCCTGCCTCGTTTTTCCATAGAGAGACGTGATCCCCATAAAATCTCTGGGAAGCTGAGGGACAGGAGGTCTCTTCTGTATCTGCTTCTTGCTGGGCAGGGGCATAGTGTCCCTGCCTATTGGGGGTTCAGGGTTCATGGAACTCTCACCCTAGCTGATCTCAAATGAGAGGAAGGGGTCTCGAGCTCCACTTGCAAGACCGCACTGTCTTCTTTGGTTGTGACTGGCAATCTTACTGGGGTATCCCCTGTATCCTCAAGGCTCCTGAATGAGGACAAAAATATAAATCTGTTAGTTCTTATGAAACTTGTGGCTGTTCAGTCCATCACTCAGGTGGCGTCAGTTCTCTGGACCCAGAATGGGTTTGACATTTAGCTTCCTGGCCTGGGGAATATTAGGAAGTCAAAGGCTTTCAAATAGTTATCTGAAGCAGGGGTAGGAGACTTCTATTGTTTAGGATTCAGAAACTGATTTACAAAGCAATTAATAAGCAAGGGGGATCTTCAGTCCAAGATTCACAAACTGGTTAGAAGAGCAATCAAAGCCCAAGAGCTAAGAAACTAAAGAACTAGGGAGGAGACTTAACATTTCTATACTTAACATTTCTATAGGAAAGAAAACTTTAAAGTTTTTTAGTGGTGGGGGCTGGTGCTGCTCAGTTGGCCGGTAACATTAAGATAAACATAAAGTTGAACAAATCTGAGTCAAAACTATAATCATAAAATGTAAACACAGCTCACTTCATACACTCCAGAGCAGCTAATTTTACCTGCCCTGCCCATCTTGCTGGTCTTGATGGATTGCGTCCTTCCACTTGGCATTGGTCAGGCTGCACGATGAATGAGGTTCTGGGCTCAGGGCTGCAGGGACTAGAAAGATGAGCTGGAGTCTTCCAACGTGGTAGCTAGTGAATGCTTTCCTTTTGCTAGAAGGCTGCGTCAGGCAGTGTGGCGAGCAGAGCCCAGGCTGCGTATTCCCTTGGGTTCGCAGGTCAGACTTCAGGCTTTGCCCACAGAGGCCATCTGGGCTCTGATTCTCTGGAGCGGCGCCCTGTCTGCTCAGATGCAGTGCAGCCAGGGGACCTCAGTGGCTGCACGGCCAGAGCTTACCTTTGACTTCTCCTGTTCCCTGTTGGTATCTCTCCACACTCCTTGAGTGCTGAGAAAATGCACTGGCCAGCTCTCCTTCCTGATGCCACTGCCTGTTAGGACCTGCTCAGGTGGAGTGAGGCACCTGGGATAGGTGCCCTGCTCCGGCAAGGCAGGCTGGGAGCGAGGGGGTGGAGTAGGAGTTAGGTCATTGTTTTAATGGTGAATATTCGAGGTTCACCCTTGACCCCAGAGCACACAGACCTCCACTGAAGTATTTCCCACATTGTAATTTGATGAGTTAGTGATTCCTTCCTAGCCTCTGAGCTCCTGGGGATGCCGAGCTCTCAGCATCTAGCTCACTGCATAGCCCGGATGCTCAATGCAGTTTTGTTGAATGAACAAACACACTCATCTTTGTGTGGTGGCTCACAGTTTATTATGCGCACATACATGTTTTCGTATGACCCTCAAAACAACCCTGTGAAGTGGATGTTACGGTCATCTCTGTTTTCCAGATGGGGGAACTGGGGCTGAGAGAGGTTTAGCGACTTTCCAAAGATCACCCAGAATGGGGACTCAAATCTACACCTTTGACACCCAAGTCTAGGTGTTTCCCATGTACCATGATGACCCTAGGTGTTTCCTACCATTGCCTCAGAACCCAGCCAGTCAGTCAGCCATCTGGAAGGAACTTGGACGCGAAATATGGCCCTGCTGGGCAGATCCCGAGCAGAAGCGCAGCCTGGTGTCACTCTGACAGCAGAAGTTCTTAGACACGAGCATTTCTGGGCCAGAGGTGTCGCCTTCATCCCCAGGGACCCCGTGGGAAACTGTTTACCAACGGTTACTCCCCATTACTGGTTAAATAGCTTCGGGGTGGTATCTTTCAAAGCTTTGTTTGTTTTTTAGAAAGAACTAAAGGATTGTGTTTTAGGGATTGCTTAGGGGTCAACGAAAGCTGGGGACACTGAAAGTGGCAAAAATATTTGGAAAGTTGCAGTGTTCCGAACACGGCAGAAGTTGTCATGATAAGTGTCTCTGGTTTCTGGTGATAGTAACTGGGGTTTGGTGGCGGGTTTCAGTGGCTCCTTGAGCTGGAGAAAGTACTGAGAGTACAGGGCTGCAGACTGTGGCTTGGGGGTCAAATCTGACCTAAAGAAATGGGCCCAATGCCTGTTTTTGTAGAGCCCACAAACTAAGAATGCTTTCTGCATGTTTAAATGGCTGAAAAAAAATTGAAAGTATATTTCAGGACCTGTAAAAATTATATGAAATTCACATTTCAGTGTCCGTCAATAAAATCTCATTGGAGCACAGACATGCCCATTCATTTACATACTGTGTCTGGTGGCTTTTGTGCTGCAACAGAAGAGCCGAGTACTTGTGACAGGGACCCATGTGGCCCCTGGCTGAAAGTTCGCTGACTCCTGACCCAGTACCTGCTTTGTTCAGAATAGGCACTTCCAAATAATTGCCGGGGGTAAAACCACGGAATATAGATGTTTTCTAATGTTGCTAGGATGGGGTACAGGAGCCAAGACCCAGTGTCCCCTAAGTTGGGTGACTGAGCCAGGGTGAAGTCCGTGGTCGTGGGCGGCCCCTGAGTCTCTGGTCTGGGCCCAGCCCTCTGTGCACCGCCCAGTCTGGGCTCCGGCCTTCTCACATCTGGCCTGTTTTCACTGTCCTCATTCTAGACACCCTGCCTCTCAGCCCAAACCCATTCCTTTCAGAATATTTTTTTATTTTTTTATTTTTTAATTAGTTTCAGGTGTACAACACAGTGCAATAGTTATACATTTTACCCCTCCAAGTGACAACCCCCTCCCCCAATTCGCTACCCCACTCCGCCCCCCCATTCCTTTCAGAATATTGATAGCTGACATTCAGTGAGAGCTTCCGCTGGGCCGGACACTCATTTCTGAGGGGGAGATAGGGACTCTAGGAGGTAGGTATTGTCATCATTATTATAGCTATTCCCATTTTGCAGAAACTGAGGCTCAGAAAGCTGCAGTAACAGGCCTGGGTCACCCACCAGGCAGTAGCAGAGCCAGGGCCCAAACTGAAGTCCTGTTGACGCCAGGCACTGCAAGGCGGGCGGAGGGGGAAGTGGGGGCGCTCAGCCGCCCAAGGTGAGAGGCTCGCATCAGCCTTCTCCCTTGGAATTCATTCCTTGGATTCCTTCTCTCTGCCCTGCCGGCGGCGCACCCAAACCCAACCAAACCCAGAGGATTGCTGATTCTTCTCTTTGCACTGCTTTCAAAACCACTTTTCTCTTAGTTTCCCCTGACGCAACGCAGAGAAGGCAGAACGTTCCGCAGACACTTTACTAAAACAAATAAGGAAAGCCAAATGGGAGACAAACAGGAACTTAACAGAAAAATCCAGCCCCTCGGGAGGCTGGTTGACAGGGCAGCTTCTCAGACGCGGAGTACAACCCCACACACTGAACCGGGCAGGGTGCCGCCCAGAAACGTTCCTCTGGAAAGACGTGCAGTTCTGTTGCTTACAGGGACAGTCAGTAGGCCCAGGCAGGAGCTTAAGCGGGGAGGTTCTTCCAGCTGAGTGGCTTCAGCACTCGGCACCTCCTCACCTTCCCCTTGCAGCTCCTTCTGCTCCGCTTCCAGCCCCACCCCTCTTGCCCTGAATGCCTCCCCTCCTGGGCCTCGTCCCAGGCTCCCGAACGATTCCATCCCCGTTCCAGCACCAGAAACTGCTGACCCTGTAAACTGCTGACCGAGTAAACACGGTTCCTCCCCGCAGAGGACACAGGGCTGAACCTAACCATCCAGCGGCCACCTCCTCCGAGGAGGCTGTTCCTCCCGGACTGTGCAAAGGGCCCAGAGGGCTCCCCCAGCCTTCCGACAGTGAGGGTGGCTCCTCAGCTGGGTTCTGCTGCCTTCTTCTCCCAGGGACCAGTCAGTCTTCCTGAGCATGTAAGAGCTTCTCATCCCTCCCACGTCTCCTTAGAGGATTCCACTTCTCTCCAGAGGGAAGAGGGAACCAAGTCGGATGAGAGAACCCCATCTCTTTCAGCATCTCTCCTTCCCTTCCTGCCATGATCACTTCTGATTTCTGCCCTTGCTTTCTGCTCTGGTCCCCCACCTCAAGGCTGAACTTACAGGTTCTTTTCCCTAATTCATGTTGCTGCCCTAGAAGCCCAAGGTAAAGATGCCTGAGAGAATAACAAAAGAAGAGCTCCTGCAGAGAGGGCCCCCTTAGCTGCTCCAAAGGGCCAGGTGACTTGTGGGTAAAGGAATCCTTCACACCATAGCTCCCAACTGCTCTTGGGGCAGGGTTGTCACAGGGAGTCTGTAAAGAGGGTTCTTGAGGCCTTCTCATTTCTGTCCAGAGCCAACCAATCCAAAGACTGTATTCCGACTTGTTCTGGAAGTTTCGGTGGGTTTTACAGAAACAAGGAGGGAGGGAGGGAGGGAGGGAGGAAAGAAAGGGAAGGAAAGTTCATCTGGTTGAAGGTAGTGCAACATACAGTATTGTTGAGAAGGATGTTGCCCTTGAAGCTCCCATTAGCCATCTGTTGCTTTCGGCTCTTGCAAACAACGAGATAATATTTCTTCATAATAAGCATGGAGAGGGATTAAGCAGTTCGTTATTTTGGCATGGTTTATATTAATGACATGGTGACGTTAAATTAATTTTCTTATTTTCTCTGTGATGCCTTAGAGTGTCCTCAGTGGGCATGTAAGCGTGTATTATTTGGAAAAAAATGTATTTCTCTATTCTTTAGGAATTGGAATGAAACCTCAAAATCTGATTTGTCTTACTATAACAGCTATACCAACGTTAAATAGTCATATAAATAAATATCACTTAGGAAAACTACCCAAGTAGCGTGTTTTCATAAATATTTTCCTTTCCAGTTAAACAAATTCCAGTCTGTCTGAACTATAAAGGGACATGCACGAGTGACTGTGTGTGTGCGCGTGTGTGTGAGATTCCTCCAGTCCTAGCCACTGACCTGACATTTTTATTTGGGAGCTATTTAAGTTTAGCATAATCAGTAGCATTCTTTACACATTGTCCTCATTAATTCTGATTTTAAAAATAGCAAATCCAGGAAAATCCGATTCCCACCTTTCTGGTTCCAGGATACCTGGGAGCAGTGGGTGTCTTATTTTGTGTACATCCCTTTGAGGCAAGGCTGACAGCAGTATTCTGAGGAGTGACAATGGTGAACACCACTTTTCTTCTCCTCAAATAGCCACTCTTAGGTAACCGGCCCTTGCCCCAGCAGTTATTCTGAGGTGATCCAGAACTGGTAAAGCCAGAGCCACAGGTACTGCGAGCATTGCCACAGAGCCAGGAGTGAAGCAAAATAGACCTTCCTGTCCTCTGACCTCTTGCTTTTTTCTTTATGCCTCATCCACACTTCACTCTTCTTTCATTCTTCCTTTCCTCATTTCTCACTTTGTCCCCTATTATTTATTTATTTATTTTTAGCTGAGCCATCCTGCCACCTGTTGGCAGCTCAGCGGCAGCTCAGCTTGGGCCGGGAATTGAACTGTCAACCCTGTTGCTCAGAGCTTGCACTCTTGAGCGAGCTCTTAACCAACTGAGCTACTCGGCCGTCCCTCACTTTGTTGCCTATGATTTGGGAAAATAAAGCATTCAGTTGACCATCCACTTATCCACCGGTGACCCTGTATTTTGTCTTCATCTCCAGACAACCTCCTGAGATGGTTGGTCTTCACAAACTCCCTCACTGTTTTGATCACCTTGTCTGGAAACTCCTGTAGTCTGAATGCCACCTTGCCACTTGACTTGGCCTCCTTTTAGTGAAATCCCAAGCCTCTTACTTCATTCTTCTTTTTCCTTAAAACCTCAGCAGCTCTTGATCGTCCTGGCCAGCCTTTCTTCCCTGAATCCCTTTTCTCTGTAGGTATTCTGGTGTTCCTTCTACCTTTTGGACAGCGTTCCATGCTTGTCACTAGCCCTCCTCTTTCTTAACTGTGGGTTAGTAGGGTGCCTTAAGTAGGGTGACCATATAATTTTTCATCCAAGTCAAGATAGCCTGGAGAATTAAAGGGTACTCAATAGCAACAGGCACATACTGAGATCATCTCAGGCACACAGACATGTCTGGTCACCCTCTCCTTAAGGGCTGAGAGGATGAGGAAGTGGAGAGGAGTTCAAGGCAGGATATGAATAAGCATAGATCAAGGAGCTTGCAGAAATCCATCTTAGAGTTGCTTAGCGACTTCTAAGCATCTCAAGTTAAAAATTCAGCTTCATATTTATGAGAGGATCCAGTTACCCGAGGAGAAATGTCAGAGCAGGATTAGTAAAGCAAAGGTGGGTGAGGAAGAGAGGTCTAGTTGAGGAACAGGCGGGGCTGTTTGGACCAGGTCCCGTGGTCCTACTCGGTGGGTTCCAGCCACAGAGTCTGCCCTGATAGGTAAAGATGTGAACTCCGTACTGAAACTGCTCCCAGGCTCTTCTCAGCCCGGATTGCCCAAGATCAGTAGCACCGAGTGGCCAGCAGGGTAGGCAGCCATGATGATTTTGCACAGAGGATTCCAGCAACTGTGGGCGTCAATGACGGGCAAGGAAAGATACAGAGCAACTGCACTGAAAACGTAGAGAATGAGAAGGCAGCTGATAGCTCTGACACCCCCCACGTTGGAATAGTTCAGAAACACAGGGAGGACTTTGAAAGGTACATGCACTGTGCGTTGGTTATAAGCGTCCTGGAATAGTGGACCTCTCCAGCATCAGCCAAATCTGAGGCAAGGGCCTGGAGGGGCTGAGCCGCAGCAGGCCGCCGTCACGAACCGGAAGTCTTTGCATCTGACCCACTTGGCCCTGTGGGCGGCCATGATGCAGCCAGTGATGCCCTGGCTCCCGGAGACCACCAAGGGGAGGGTGATCTTAAACCAGGACATGCCTTTATCCCTGGCATCTGTGCTCACTGTCGCCATGCTGTGTGGCCCAGACTTTCAGGTCGTCATGCCAAGAACTGCTACATGCTCTGCAACCTTCTGACCCTCGCTCACTGTTATTGTATTTTTTTCCTCAGTTAATGGTTATTTCTCATTTTTTCTTCATTTTCATGTCACATGGTTACAGGTTAGAGGCTTGAAATGCCAATTGAGAAGACCTGGTTAGTGGCCGCCGCCATTTTTCATAAAGGCCCATTTGTCCTTGGCTTTCAGAAGCTCATTGGAAAGACTTAGACAGATTTCTGTCACAGCACCTTCCCACCTTCTTTACCTGACAGGACAAGAGTCCCAGGGGAGGCATCTTAGTGGCCTCGGGGCCTTTTCATTTGTGTTACCAAATGTGTTACCTGCTAAATTATCTGTAAAAAGGCATACAGATTCTCTGATCTGCCGCCTTCTTCTTCCTTAATCATCTCTATTATTTTGGAAGAGTTTTTATTTCTATGATTAGCATGTTTATGAATAAGAAATTCCCATCAGCTCATATATGAACCTCTTTTATTTAGAATTGTGTCTTCTAGAAAGGCCAGATATTATAATGTCCTCAAATAGTACACGGACAAGCCAAAATTGGAGGCCATTTTGATTAATTAGAGATAAGCAAGACTCGATAGCCACATTTTCATTGTGTGTATATCCCCAATTGTAATTTACTGATGTCCGCATTACTGTTTGATCACAGGCTCATGTGGAGTTAGCCTGGGAAAGCTTCAGTGTGTTCTGAACATGGTGTTGAAGTTGGCATGTGACAGGACACTGTGACTTAGACATTTCATTCCCGATGTCTTTATCCTGGCTGTGAGACAGAACGAACTCTGTTAAAGTTAAAAAAATATATAGACGCCAAGGACTCATTCCTGACCTAGTAAATCAGAATCTGAGATAGGGCTGAAGCCTGCTGTATTTTTAGAAAGCTCAAAGGTCGTATTGCTCATGACTGGGATTAAGAACCAGAGGTGGAACTGAAGTTCAGTGAGTCTTGGAACAAATCTCGCCTGCAGTTGTGTGTCTCATTTATCTTGTACTGTCTCACTTTGGACAGCAAATTACTCCACCAGTGCTTAATATATTTTTTATTGGCCAGCATTTAAATTTAGGAGATTACATCTATGAACATACAATCTGTCTTCCCTTGAAAATGAAAAAATGTGGCAATATTGGGTCTGCCTAGTTCAAGTGCAATAGTGGCTGCCCATCTAAAACAAGGCAGGAATGCACTTTTCAGTGTGTCACGTATCTGCCAATTCTTTGTGTCTTCTTGACCCCGAGGCCTCAAGCCAGTGTGCTTGCCCTATTATAATTTTTATAATAGAAATGGAGAGATGATAAAAGTAGATTCCCCCACCACACATTCATTTTATTTCAAATACAGAAGTCAGATTTATTTTTATTATAAAATTGTCTTGTATTATTAAATCATACTTGTATAAAAATGGCACCAGACAAAGCAATGTATTGCAAGATTAAGCAAGCATTGCATAGAGAAGTGACAGTCCACGTCCACACAAAGACTTGTACAAGTGTGTTCATAGCAGCTTCATTCATAATAGCCAGAAACGGTAAACAAGATTTGTTGACAGCTCTGCGTCTTTGGTAACTTCTTTTACTTCTACTAATAGAGGGTAGTAGTTTCTGTTAGCAGCTTTCACGTATTCCAAACACCGAACTCATTTTTTTTGTTTTATTTTGTTCCAATTTAGGCAAGTTTGTAATGGATAGTATCTTCCCCAATTCCTTGCACATAATTATTGATTTCCACTGTGCTGGTACCATCTTCTGTTGGTTTTCATTCATGTTTTTCTGTGATTTTTAGAGGTGAGGGCAGTGGGGGCTGGTGAGCACAGTCTGCCTGCAGCCCCAGAGGCAGGCGGTGGGGGGGCGCCAAGGGGAGCAGTCATGGGGGTGGGGACAGGTTCTGAGGCTCTGACACCAGTGCAAGGACCGGAATAGCCTCGGAGGAGACTCCCTGCTGCCCCCCTGCAAGGCTCTGTGTGACCCCAAGAAACGAGATGTTACCTCAGGGAGGAGACAAGGGAGACATCCTGATAAAACCTGGTAATGATAGTGTTTAAGCCTGGTCTGGCTGAGAAAACACCAAATATAATTAGTTTATGGAGCAGTGTCAACTCAGTGAGACAAACATAGTTTGTTTCCTTCAATCACTGTGCTCAGCTCTGTGCCACTGAATCTCTTATTCACATCTCATAGCGACACTTTGGGCAGGTTTCACCTTTTTAAAGTCCTTTTTTGTTATTGATACTCAACCCAACTTAGTTTCACATTTGGTGTAAATCTTACTTTGTCTCTTTCCCCAAACTCAGTTGGAGCTGAGACCCCATCTGCTTGGATTGGATGGGGTGGTGGGCTCTGGGACATCCATCTCCTCTCCTCAACCCTGGCTCCTCCAGGGTATCAGTGTGGAGAGGGGACAGGGGACACTCTATTTTACTGGCTGCTGTGATAAATGTGCTCTCTTGTGGTTGCTGCTGCTTTTCCAGGCGACGTCATCTGGATGTCGGTGACTGAGGGTCACGCTCCCATGGACCGGCTGTCCCATGAGGAACACGTGTGTGGCCTTGTGAGGGCTCTGAGGCGACTCTGCAGTGTGTCGCCCTGACTCCAGGTACCTCCCCTTGTCTCCCTCCCCTTTTCTTTTCACAAACACAGAGCTGGGTGGGGGTGGCTGTTGGGATCGTGGCTGGTTACAGTAATGAAGGTATTGTCACCTCTTAGCTAGCTTTGCAGGTGGGTATCAGCACCAGTTCTCGGCTGCTTTCCTTACATCTGCCCTTCTCAGCTCTGTCTACATACAGAATTGCCTGAGTCACCTGAAGGGCTTTAAAAAAAGTTTCATACCCATGTTCCACCTGCAAAGATTCTGAGTAACTTATCTGGAGAAAAGCTAAGCATTTCTCTTTTACAAAACTTCCCCTTTGCAATTCTCGCATGGAGCAGCGAGAGTGGGGGAGCACTGCGCTTGGGGGTATCTACCTGCTTGGTGTATAGTGTGGGCCTTAGGGTTAATCCTTGGACAACAGGAGCCGTGCCTTTCAACATCCTGGTGGAAGTGACTGAATGACTGAGTTCTGGGAGAAGACAGACTCACGGAGACCAGGTCCAGAGGTTCAATTATAGAACATGATAATATTTTGTAAAACTGAGTTCTTGGCTTGTGAAAATCACTTCCCCTGTCTAGCATTAGAAAAGGAACTATTGGTCATATCTCTATGAAAAGTAGGAAAAAGAAGGCACACCTGCAAGCCATGTGCTCCACTTGGTAAACTGAAGGCCACTCGCCATTAAAGCAAACAGCCTAGATGTCGTTAGGTGTCAAACTGCTGTAGGCACAGAGACCAGGGACATGGAAAGATCTGTGATCAAGACCTAATGAGCTGCAAAGAGAAGCAAGATGTCAACAAGATTTGTTTGGATTGTTTATAAAATGAACAGTTTTGTGTTTGAGTGAAAAATCTGCCTGGGATATAAAATTCTTCACAGATAGCAAGTTGTAAAACAGTATCTATTAAATGTAGTGAAAATCGTGTTCTAGAAAGATATAAGCATATGCAAATTATGAGTGTGACCAGGAATATTGTTCAGTGTACTGGAAATAGGCTAGGAAATAAAAGATAAATTGTGTGAGGAAAGTTTTAAACGTTGCAACATTTGCTATTGCAGCTGATGGGGGTACATATTTAGTAATACTGAGATGTAAGCTCTATTTATTCACTGTGAGTTTGAGAATTTTTATGTGAATGAAAATATTTTAAGACAGTGTGCCCATGAGAGGCACACACCAGGAAGTGATGAAGAAATTAGTGTCTGTAATTAGAGGAACCTTTTGAACAGTTTAATCAGACGATGTTCCTGTGTAGATGGTGCTAATATTGGACTTGCAATAAAACCGGAGTTCCGTGTGGCAAGTTATGACAGGGTACAGACTCACCTCTCTAATCTGTGTTGTTCAGCAGGAATTGCTGTGCGCAGTGCTAGAAGTTAAAAATGGAGCATGTCACGGACATAGCTCGCCACCTGTATGCTGGCTCTCCTCCCAGGGCTTAGGTCACGGAACATTCCAGATGCCGGTTGATGAATTGGACACAGCTCAGCAGTCTGCTCACAGCACTTCGGTCAGGGGGCTTTCTCGTAGCATAGGAAAGTTGTTGAACTGTTGAAGGGAACTCATTCACATCAAAACAGCTTGGCTTATGCCAAAAAGCCAAGATGGTTATCACATCATTGGCCTTTTGGGTTGGTCAACGCTTTGACAAAGGCATCCACAAGTAGCTAGAAAACATTATGGAGAAAGTTATCTAACATCACATCTGCGAGTTATTTGGTCCTCTTTTCTGTGCCCGAATGAGTTTCTAAAAATGTAACTGGTGGCCAGAACCCCGTGGATGGGAACTGTGTGACACTAGAAACTGACTTCCCAAAGTGGCTTGTTGACTTCAGCCTCTGTGAAGATCACCTCTCACCACTCATTGGTCCTTCATCAGTTCTTCCCTGCAGGGTGAAAGAGGGCCAGAGGCGTGGTACAGGACAGAGCACCTGGCACACGGACACTGGACGCCAAACTCCTGCAAGAATCTTAACAATTGTGCCAAGATTTTTGAAAATCATGTTTGAAAATGTCTGTGTTTTTGAACAGCTCCTTTCCATTATTAGACTAAGTAAAACTCAATATCCCTCCTAGTCAAAGCTACCTGTCAGGGCTGAATTCTGT
Source organism: Aselliscus stoliczkanus (assembly GCA_033961575.1). Classification (NCBI taxonomy): domain Eukaryota; kingdom Metazoa; phylum Chordata; class Mammalia; order Chiroptera; family Hipposideridae; genus Aselliscus; species Aselliscus stoliczkanus. The sequence goes on along the minus strand of CM066740.1, from coordinate 85,609,666 downwards.
GTTCATATTGAACTTGATACAGGGGTTAGCAATAATATGTTGGTGCCAAAGAAAAAGTCGCAGATTTCTGGTTCCAAAACAAGTTAACAAATTGTGAAAGAAAATGTTAAAAGTAAAATATTTCTATTTTTATCTTGTTCTTTTGTTTTTCTTTTAAATTTTGAATGTAAGATACAGTTGTCAATATGCATTATGTGATATGGTCGCAAACATAAAAAGTGTTCAGAAAAATAAAATTTGATTCTTTTCCTGGCACTTGGTTTGTTTTTCTCAGTTCTGTCACTTCCGCCTGTAGACCTTTATGTCCCTGTAGACCCTGGCGTTTTCAGTAATCTCTTGAAGGCATGTCTTGTGCGGGCCCTGAATGGATGGTTCTAGAGCTTAGCTGACAGTTTTCACCACCACAAGATGGTGCTTAGGAGTCCATGGGAAAAAAAAAATAATAAAAAAATCGAGCAATTACTTAATTCGTCCACTAGTGGGTGGGCGTGCTCTTTCTAAATAGGAACCGGGAGAAAACCTTGGAATACCTTTTCCATTTTAGGAAGTTGGCCAAGAGTTTTACCTGCTCACTTTTAGGGAGAGTGCCGAATCTTTATACTCATGATCAGAGAGTTATTTCAGACAGTTTTCATGAGAGCATTCATATTGTTTTTTAGTAAAGTATCTTTTTATTAACAGATCCCTTAATAGTTAGTTTTGAAAGATGAATTGCAAATAAAACCTGTATTTCTTTTTTTTTTTTTTTTTTCTAAAGATTTTATTGGGGAATTGGTGGAGGGGAACAGCGTTGGGGAATCGGGGAAGGGGAACAGACAAGTTGCTGTCTTTTTGTTCTTCTGTTTAGTTGCGGAGGATGTTGCTTCACTGTTGGTATCGTCATTGCGCTCTTCCCGGATGAGGCAGATCGGTTGCTGGCCTCTGGATGTCGCTCACCGCGGCTATTGGCAGCTCACGCTTGGCTGCCAGCCCCTCACGCTGGCTGCGGGCCACTCACTGCAGCCTATGGCAGCCCACTGCAGCAGGGGCTGCAGCCTACACCATCACCGGGGCTCGCACAGCCCAGCTCCAGGTGGAGCTGTTGTTAGCTGTAGAGGGCAGTGTCACTGGCCCTCATGTGGGATCCGAACCAGGGCTACTGGCATCCCAAAACCAGCGCTTAACCAATTCGCCACTCGGCCGGCCCAAAACCTGTATTTCTTGAATAGACTAACTTGAGTTGCCTACAAAACCCAAAGAATCCACTGACACCAGAACACTGGGACCTGCATGTCATCTGAACGTGGGTGTGGTACGCACGTGGAACTCACCGTTTGGGGGATGAGTGAACTAAGGCCTTAAGGGGTTTAGGGGACTGCCTGAGGCCACACACCTGCTGAAGTCAGTATGGGAACCACCAGGGAGTACGTTTTGGATGGTCCTTGTACACTGGTCTTTGGATGCCTGTTAGAGTTCTCTGCAGGGTCTCTCTTTTCTTCATCACCACATCTCCTCCCCTGCCTCCCACCCTCCCTCTTGTAAAGACCCTTGTGATTACATTGGATCTATCCTTGTAGGATGGTCTTCCCATGTGAAGGTTCTAAACTTTATCACCTCTGCGAGGTCCCTTTTACCATGGAAGGGAGCGTATTCACAGGTTTCACACGTTAGGAGGAGGGAGCCGTGGGGAGGGCATTCCTCCACCTGCCCCAATCAGTATTTGCCAACCAGAGGGCACTGAGGCACCCTCACTAATTAAATTCTACCCCAGGCTTTCAGCTTCCGTCCATCTCCCTGCCTCCTCCCAGGAACCGGAAGTGCTGAGTGTGGGGGGAAAGGAGGGCGAGGAAAACGGATCTCACCCACCCTCCCCATCGCTGGCCCTGGAGAGGAGCTGTGTGGCTCGGGCCCAGCTGGAGAGAGGAGACACCTTTACATGAGATGGGAAGTAATGGTTTTTATTACAATGGAACAACTTTGTTTTTTTAATTGAAAATTTTGCTGCTTTAATTCCCAACATGTGTAGAAAGCCATGGGCTCTCTACCTGGAGGTTTGCTCATGGTTGGGGAGAGCAGCATTTTCACAGTGAAACCGAAGGCAATGGTGGGGAGAGAAAGCTACCTCACAAGGGCCCTTCTAGAATCCAGCTCATTGGATGAACCTAGTACAAGGTGATTTTGAGGGAGAGGAGGTTTTAAACCTCTGCTGATTCACCCCATGAACTCTGAAGACCCTCTTCCTAGAGGAGGATCGATGACTGAGTGTTGAGCCCGCCCAGCCCCAGGAGGCTGAGAGGTTGGAAGGGGCCTTGGAAGTTCATGGTTTTCCCAGAAACACTGGATGATTTTCCTCCCATCTAGGAACTTTTGGGAAAACGGTAGAGGAAGGAGAGAAAAGAGTGGGGGAAAGGCAGAAAGACCTGGGCTGATACCCATGGACATGGAAGAACAGGTGGACAGAATTTCAAATGTGTGCTGGCAGGAAGAATTGGGGGCATGTGGGCACCATAGTGAAACCCGAGCAGCTCGCCCTCTGCAGCTGAGAGCCCACTTCAGCGTGCTTCCCAACGTGGGAAGGGCTGGGGCCGGCTGAGTGGCGCGGTGGTTAAGCGCTGGCTTTGGGAAGCCAGCGGCCCCGGTTCGGTCCCACATATGAGGGCCAGTGACACTGCCCTCAAAAAAAAAAAAAAAAAAAAAAAAAAAGGATCCAACGTGGGAAGGGCTGATCCGCCTAACTTGCATGGGCTTCTTGAGGACAGCACTTAGACGTCTAGACCCAAGTTTGTCCCCATGGCTGCTTCTGTCACTGCTGCAACTGGCAAACACCATTGGAACAGGCCTCGCATAAAAACGGTGAGTGGCCACCATCAGGCCAAACCCAGAATTACTATCTAGTTTTTTATTACTTGTGATACTGTAGCTATAATGACCATTTTAAGAATTTGATGGGCTGGCCGAGTGGCTCAGTTGGTTAAGAGCTCGCTCAAGAGTGCAAGCTGAGCTCTGAACAACGGCAGTTTGATGCCCAGCCTGAGCTGAGTTGCCGTTGAACTGCCAACAGGTGGCAGGATGGCTCAGCTAAAAAAAAAAAAAAAGGAATTCGAAAATGACAAATATAGTCTATTAACAGTTCTGCCACAAAGAGATATCACGATTTGGGGTGAGGGAAAAACTTTTTTTGTGGGGCGGGGGAGATTATGGAGACCACGAATGGATGGGCGTTTCATGCAGGAAATGAGACGTTGGTATGTCTGTTTGAATGGAGTGGATGAGTTAAGATAAAGTGCAGCAGGTAATGAGGATAATGGAAGGAAACAAATGGGTGTTTTGGGCCTGCCTCATCAGTATAGGGCCCCAGAAATAGAGAGCAGAAGAGGAAGGCCAACCCCAGGCCCAGAGAGAAGACCCGTGGGCTGGAGAGTGACGGGGGTGGGTGGGTGGTGGGTGGGTGGGGCGTGGGGGGTGGGGGTGGGGTGGGGATGGGGGTGAGGCGGGGGGCAGCCAGGGGCCTTCTGCAGAGTCCACCTCTCTAGCTTCTAAATAGGAATGAACTTGGAAAACCACTCCGGGTGCATTGCAGATATTGGAAGTAGGACGTTGTTTAGGCTTATCTGTGGGTACATGCTGTCTGCATGCCCCAAATGTTACTCAGGATTGTCTGGCAAAGAAAAAAATAGAATCTGGGTAGCTGGGTACTTTTTTCATTCTCAGGTGGTTGGGCTTCAGCTGGGTTCTGCCTCTCTCCATGTATTCGTAGCTGTCCACCTGGGGACTGGTGCTTTCTACTTTGAATTGCATATAGTCAAGTCTTATTTTTGGAATTAAGGAGACTGTGCCTGGCCTTCTGTTAGGCTCTCAGTAAGTAATTTGTTGAAGGAAGGAAAAAGGAAGAAAGGAGGGAAGGACAAGGGAGAGTGGGAAGGAAAGGAAGGAGTGAAGGAGGGAGGGAGGGGGGAAGAAGTAAAGACTGTGCTTCAAGAAGTGGCACAGGAGGCTAAGGAGGTGAGCACTTGAAGGGAAGGCCGGGGCTTTGTCTTGTGAGAGAGAGAGCAGGGAGACTGCTTCGGTGCCAGATGTTCAAGGTTTGTGGAGGGAGGCCTGTTGTCCTTACTCTGTGAGCGAGGGTAAGAAATGTTACCAGGAAGATGGGATGAGTTTCCAGTGAGCTCACAGGCCCTCATAATACAGACTGTCCCCGGAGGGCTGCACAGTCGCCTTTCTCTGGTCCATAAACTCGGTAAACTCACGTAGCCCGCGCGCTCACCTAACATCACTTTTTTACCAAGAGGCCGCTGCTCCTCCATCTGTCCAGTGTTTGACAAGTTAGCCATGTGTTCTGCTGTTGGCTTTTTTTTGGGGGGATCCACCTTCTGTGATTCCCCAAAGAGGTTGCCATAGTTCTCACTTCCCAAATTCCTTGCATGCTGTAATATGCCTGTTCTCGAGTGGCTGGAATTTGGGTGGGTGTGAATAAGAGGTGCTGTGGATATTAAATGTCAAGAATGTCGGTGGACAGTGGGTGCTGGTCCATATTCATGGAATTTGAAAATGTGTCAGTGCGTGTTCTTTACCATTTGCCTTTCTGGGTTCTCAACGCTGTCTTCATTGGTTGTCCAGTCAAGATCCTAAGTCTATGGCCCCCATGATCAAGAGGGTTGGTTTCTATTTTGACAAGTGTAAGCCACTATGTTTCTGAAGAGCAGTGGCACAATCCAGACAAACCCTAAAGAAGGCAATGGCAGCTGTTCTATTTGGGGTTCAGGTAGGGACTCTAAGTTGGAGCATTGGGAAGCTAACTAGAAGAGAAATGAGGGAATAAAGTAAGACATGTACCTTTCTTCTCCCTTTTCTTCTTTCCCACGTATCTTGGAAGAGAAAGGGTTTTCAGTTTAGCAGAAAATGGGAGCTTGAGGAGACACTGGAGCAGAGAGATGAATAATGATCCACAAATATGGTGTCCAAGTGCATGTGTCCCGCCTCCGTACAGGCGGGGTTGTGTCATTACCTCTGAATGGGCTGGGAGTAGGAGATTCCTGACATCCTTGCCAACTCCCAGAAGAGTAAGCTGACTGCTCCACAGGCTCCCTTCACCTGCTCAGGTGACTCCTGGGGTCTCATTTGAGTGTGGAGCCCTGGCCCTAAGCAGCTGATGGACGCCCTGAGATCTCCTGTGGAGAGCGACCACCCTGCCAGTGCTTGGGCTGCAGGGGCCTCGGAGGAGCAAGAAATGCACGTGTGTTTCTTAAGTCATTGAAACTTTTGGATTTTTTTTTTTTTTTTAGGGAAGATAAATTTAATCAAGTACTTTAAATAGTGTAATTTTACTTGGAAAACATTTACACAGTTATAATTCATAGAGCATTTTTTCATAACATTATTTCCTTCAAAGCCCACTATGCCCTTAAGGTAGTTTTTCTTTCTTTTATCTTTTATTTTGACCTAAATTCGAAAAGTTGCAAAAAGAGCACAAAGGGTTCCTGCATACCGTTCACCCAGATTAAGTAAATATTGCCATTTTACTGCATTGCTTGGTTCTTTTTCTTGCTCTCGACATATGTATATACGTACTACTTTTTTGTGTGTGTGAACTGTGTGAGAGGAAGCTACAGATAGGAGGCCCCTTCACCCCTAAATACTTCAGTGTGTCCCCTAAAAACAAGGATATTAGGACCATATGTTTTGCAGCCTAGCCTAGCCTATTCTAGACCAATACAGACACACGTTGCGGTGCTGCTAAGCGGGAAAGGTTTAGTATAGACAAAAGTCGAAGCTGTAGAACAGGGGCCAAACGTAGCCCATTACAGAAAAACAGGTCTGAATTTGGAACCTTAGAATCTCAAAGGGAACGGGTTTTTAATCATTGATATTTCATGATGCAGCATGATGTGGCATTTAGCGAGCCAGGTAAGGGCTGATGGGAAGGGGATTATGGCATTCAGGTGTGTGGACAGGAGGACTTTGGGAACCTGTTTCCCAAGCAAGATAAAACCGGACGTTGATACTACGTTGTACCCATGGTTGGCCATTACTATTACAGTAATACTGAAATGTTTTCACTGAAGTCAGCTTTGTTTGCTCCAGGTCTGAAAATGTGCCACTGGCAACGATGACATTATTAAAAAGGATGTATTTAATAAAAGTATAGGAAGATACCTTTGGGTGAGGTGGGAGGGCTAGTGGTTGAAAATAACAGCCGTTCAACTAAATGGAATGCTGTTGATAAAATTCAAAGTCAGCTTAGGGTTAGACACTGAGACATGCACTGCCTGCACTTCCGTTGTGACAGTGACATGGACCATTAGTCCCACTTTCCAGAGCTTTGTCCTTTCACTCCTTTTTCCAAATCCACCTCCACTTGCACTTTCAGTCTGTGCCCAGGATCTGTTTTGAATAAACCCTGATTTACTTGCAGCTCTCTGGGATCTGGAGAGTAGATGCAAATGACAGTTTTCTCTGGTAAGTGTCTGTGGCAATTGGATCATTTTCTGATTTGCATTCCCAAGGCCTCTGGGCTCTCTCTCAGGAAACCACATCTCACTGGCAGCCTGGTGGGAATTATTTTTAATCTCAGCTATAAATGCCAGTCCATAAGAGTTCTTAAAACAGAGAAAGCTTTCATTTGCAAGACAGAGGTCAATTAAAGACAGTCGTTAGTTCAGCAAAACTCTGGGACCAAATAGGAGATAAGGAGAGTGGACTTTGGGGACAGAGAGGGCGTGGGGATGAGGAACAAGGTGTGGGACAGACACGGATTTGGAAGCCGTTGGCTCTTTGTGGGGCTTGGGCAGTGAGAACAGATGAGTTTGCTGGGGGAGAGCATGTGGGGAGAAAGATGACCTTGGGCATATCAAACATACTGCTGTTCTTTTTCAAAGTTAGTCTCAACATAAATCATCCCTATTTCTGACATTAGCAGTGCTGTCTGAAGGCCCAGCTCATCTGCTGGGGGCTTCTCAGTCTGGGAGGTGATTTTACTCCAGATTCCAGTCCAGGGTTTAGAAATGGTTTCTGTGCAGGTGTGTGCTTTGTGAGGGTATTTTGAAATCTCAGATGAGCTCCCATACAAAATAGGAATGAATTTTTAAATTTTCAACTCGAGTACATGAAAAAGCAACTTACATTTTAAAAACAATTCGTTTAATATTGGTGTAGTACCCTCCCTTCCCCACTTCCCCATCCACCTGGTGGGTGAGAACATAATTCTGGGTAAACTCATTCAATTCAAGTTGCATCCATCCAATTTAAGATGTTCTGCCCTGCTTTGAGCCTGGCTGCTAGTTGAAGGCAGAAGGAAGGTGGTTCGGGCTGGTCTCCAAGCGGCAGGTCCAGGCACCAGCTGTGTCTTTCCCATCTGCAGAGTCACTGCATGCATCCCATCCTCTCTCTTTGACACCTACCTACAGTGTGGCACCTTTCCTCTCCCTTGGACTACCCCTTCTCTAGCTCCCTCCCCTGGTGCCAGCAGCTCCATCTTTGTGTTCAGTGCTCTTTGTTGTACAGAATCTCATTCATTACTTGATGGTCGGAGTGATGTCTCCATGGTGATACAGGTACACGTCTTCCTGGGGACTTGGCCACCATGTCTCCTTAGCTACTTGGCAGGCAAGTTAGAGTTGGCCGGCATGGCCTACATTTGGCTTTTATTGTTTCTATATTTGGCCTTATGCTCTTTTTTTTTTTTTTATTTCCGAGATAATGGTGAGGGATATGCACATAGCTGTGTAGAGTGCATGCTGAGAGGTTCCATGTTGAAGTTTCTCTTTAAGAAAAAACCACTCAATTGACCACTTAACTTATTAATGAAAACCCATCTTTTTTCACAACGTTCAGCTTTCACCAAATTAAGCTTTCTGAAAATTTTCTATGAAACCAGTAAGGAAATTAGGAGCGGCCACTGTTTAGTCAATTCGAGGAGTTGATACATTTTCTCAAGGAGTCACAGAGTGGAATTAGCAGGTGCGTTCATGAACAGGTGAGAGAAACACTGAAAAAAACAAAAACAAGATAATCCTATTGTCAGTGGAGTCAATGTCCTCAGTTCAAAAATTTCCTTAGAAATTTCCCATAGGAAACCAGCTGGGGACAATTTTGATGACCTCAAATTAGGAGTTGGGCCATATAAGATTGAACTTCTGAAACAGACTTTGAGGCTCTTGAATAATAATTCTTATTATGTATAAGGGTTTTCATTTTAAGCGTTAGACCAAAGAAATGGATTTGCTTCCCCTTTCTTCTGAGACTCATTGACCACAACAAAACAAAACTCCCCTCCCCCCCAAAAACCCCCCACAAAAACCCCTTAACAGTGAAGGGAGAGAAGTGGGAATGGCCAAGGGTAGAGTAGTGACTTCATCCCATTTCTTGGATGTGACCCACCAATGAAAGCACATTTTGCATGAAATGGAGTAGAGGATGTTCAGAATCTGTACCTGCTGGGCCCCTGATGATGCGGTGACTGATCAGCTTGGCGAAGCCTCCTCCAGGGCCCTGGATGCAGGGTTCCTATTCTCTGGATAGTGGGAGTGAGGCATGGTGCAAACCAGTCACATCACTGAAATTCTGTCTGCCAGATACAGCTATACCTTCCAACCCTTTCCCAACCACTGCACACAGGACCATTGGCAGCCCCCATACTGATCACTCTTTTCGAGAGAAACTGAACGCGTTTTCCAGAAAACAGTAGGGCTTCTGGTGTGAGTGTTAGCACATAGGTTAAATTCTGTCTTATGACATTTTAGATTTCCAGGTCAATGTTTGATTCCTCACCCACATACACAAAACAAAAGCCAGTCAACAGAAGCCAGTCCTGATGAACTGGATGGTCCAGTTTCAAAACCGAGCTCCCCACCAGCCTTTCCATTCAGGAAAATGCCCTACTGGGGAATAATACGTACTTATGCAAAACAGCCTTTCATTTTCCTTCATGAATTAGTAATCAAGGGTGATCAGAGATAGGAGCAAAATCCACAGCCTGAAAAAGAAAGACCAGGATAAATGTTCAGAATAACAAAAATCAGAAAAGAGTGCGAAAAAAAAAAAAATCAAACTGATATCCTCAGAGAAGGTAGAGAAGATATTGTATGTATAAAATAAGAAAAGGATGCTATTAAAAATATGTAAGTAAAAATAAGAAGCTTTTAGAAATTAAAAATATGATTTAAAAGTACACTCGGTAAACATATGATTTCAGTAAAAATGAAGACGTCCAGGTAATTTCTCTGCAGAGCAAAAACCAGTGAGAAAAAACAATAACAGGAAAAATAAAGACACAGATGTTTAACTCAGGAGGTCTAAAATCTGACTGAAAAGAATTTCAGGGAGCAAGATTAGAGAAAGTGGAGAGGAAAAAATTATTTTAAGAAATAGAAGAAAATTTCAGTGCTAATGAAAGCAATGGTCTTTTGATGCTAAGCCCTGAATTGGTCTTGTACAAATGGGGCATCTGATGCTAGTTGCCTCAGCCATGACCATTCCCCCCCTTTCTCAATATACGTACCCTGATTTTGTTTAGAGTGAAAGTGAGCACAATTAAAAATTAAAACACGTTCTTCTACAGATTTCCTGGCAGGGGTTTCCATATGCCCAGTTCTACCTGAAATGTAGAGGTGATGTCTCCATCCTGTGAGCGTGAACTTGAAGAGGTTCTGTAATGTGATAAGGGTGATAGGATAGAAAGCTAGGACCCAGGGCCTTAATCTCTTCCTGGAGCCTTTTCTTCAGCCCCTGGACGTCATGTTACATTAAAAAATATTAGGCATTGTATATGGTCATTGGAGGCAAGAATCGACAGTGGGGTAAAGGCAGTCTATTCAGTAAATAGCATTGGGAAAACTGAACAGACACATGCAAAAACAGAAAGCTGGACCTCCTTCTTACACTATAAACAAGAATCAGCTCAAAATGGATTAAAGACTTCCATGTAATACCCGAAACCGTGAAACCCTAGAAAAAAACAGGCAGTAGTAAACTCTCTGACATTGCTCTTAGTGACATTTTCTCTGATATATTTCCTCAGGCAAGAGAAACATGGGGATGTAAAGTACAGCATAGAGAATACAGTCAATAATTTTGCAACAACTATGTGTAGTGCCAGGTGGGTACTAATCAGAGGGATCACTTCATAAACTATTTAAATGCCTAATCACTATGGTGTACACCTGAAACTAATATATAATAATACTGAATGTCAACTATAACTGAAATAAAAATAAATTTTAAAAGAAAGATATATATATATATATATACACACATATATATATTAGGCATTATATGGTTGCTGTAGTCAGATTTCTGTTATATGCAGTTGTAGCCTTGTGAACTGCTAAGGATGAAAAGAAGACCCTTAAAAGTTCTACAGAAAGAAAATATAAAAGAAAAAATACACAGGTTGCTTTCTGACTTCTAATTAGTAATAACGAATGCTAAAAGATAATGAACTTTCTTCTAAGTACTTAAGGGAGATGGTTTTAGACCCAGAATCATATACTCAAGCAAACCACCAATCAAGAGTGAGGGCACAATAAAAAACATTTCCACCATGATTAAAAACCCAAACAAATCTTACATGGTGTTGAGTAAATAATGGAGTGTAAGAAGATGCATTTGACTTTTATGCTGGAAATAGTCTCCTTTTACTTGAGTCTATGGATTGTGTCATTGACCTTAACGGAAAGTACCCTTTAGTCCTGACTCCATTAATCCATTTAGTAACAATTAGGGATGCCACTTATGGGTTTTCCACATTTAAAGTAAATTCATAGAGAAAGCATAGAAGAACTCAACTACAGTAAAAGGAGTGCTTGCTTTCAGAAGTTAGAAGGTGGAAAAGGAGAGAAAGGGCAAAAGGAAGGATAAGGGAGCTAAAATGCTATTTTTATATAATGGGGAGTTGGTAGGCTACTGACTACAAATAGTAGAACAAGAAATTGAAACTTAAAATGATGAGTAATTTAAAGGCAACAGGAATAAGAGCTGAAAGTAGTAAAGTAACTCAAAATTTGGGAGGAGTACAAAGGACAATTTGAGGGCAATGTGACACTTAAGTTCTCATCTTTTATAGTGATGACTCAATGGGTGTCGTTTACAGGTGAATAAAACAATGTGTGTGTGTGTGTGTGTGTGTGTGTGTGTGTGTGTATGTATGTGAATATGTTTATGCATTTGGAGTTATGAGAGAAACCACCACAAAAACTAAAGCCAGAAATCAATAGAAATGTTGCTTCTACGGAGTGGAAATTGGGGTGAGATAGGAGACTGTTGCTTTTCATAAAACATCTTTTTCAGTATTTGATTTTTCTTTTTTGGCCCAAAGCTGGTATTACTTTGATAATAATAATAATTTAAAAAATAAACTTGAGAAAGTATTTTCAATTCCATAATTTTTGAGTGGAGATTTATAAATGGGTACTATTATTGCATTTTGTTAAGTACTGACAATCTCATTGAAAAAAAAAAGCCATTCATGAGAATTTGTTCTATGCTTTTAATCAGGCTATTTCACAGGAAAATAAAACCTCACAACATTGTCAGAAAAATAGTGACAAACCGTTGTGACTTTTTGGCATATGTGTCAAAGTCACACTAAATATTGATTTATTTATGGAAATGTTATGTCTAATGAAATTGACTCTCTCCACTCAGCAACATGGCAGCCTTTCCACTTGTTCAAATCTTCCATTTTGTACCTCCGAGGCCTGTTAAAGTCATCTTCATATAGGTCTTGCTTATTTCTTGTTAACTGTATTGTTAGTATTTTGTCTTTTTTTAAACTCATAAGGATTTTCCCTTCCATATTTCATGCTCTTATTATTTATAATAACTTTTCAGTTGTGTCTTTTAATTTCTTTATATGCCATCATGTCATTTACCTATAATACTTCCAACTTTTCCCTTCAAATTTTTAAAAATACCTTTATTGGGCCGGCCGAGTGGCACGGTGGTTAAGCGCTGGCTTGGGAAGCCGGAGGCCCCGGTTCGGGTCCCGCATGTGAGGGCCAGTGACACTGCCCTCAAAAACAAAAACAAAAACAAAACACCTTTATTGCTCTTATCTAATTACTTTGGATAGTATCTAGGGACAACATTAATTAATACAGTGAAAGTGAGCATCTTTGTCTTTTTCCTGAAATTAATAGACACAATAGCGATTCTTCCTTAGAAATGATGCTGGCTATTAGGTTGAGATAGAGGTATTTTATCACATCCAGAAATTATTCATCTATTCTTATTTTATTAAGATTTTTTAAATAATTAGGGATGGATGTTGGATTTTCCTTATTTTAAAAAAGCATTTATGAAAATTATTATTTTTTTTTTTAGCTGAGCCATCAGCTCAGCGGCAGCTCAGCTCAGGCTGGGCATCCAACTGCTGTTGCTCAGAGCTCAGCTTATATGAAAATTATTATATACTTCTTCTTCTTAGGTTGCTACTATGGGAAGTTCCATTGATATATATTCTAATACTAAGCCATCTTTACTTTTATGAAATAAGTCTATGCTCTGGATTTCTTTGTTAAATTTTATTTAGTATTTTTGGATAAATACTGGTAAGTGAGGTTAGCTTGTAGTTTTTTTGGAGACATATTTTGTTGTGTTTTGATACCAGCATTACATTCACTTTATGAAACAAATTTGGAAACTTCTCTTAATTTTTATGCTGTGAACAATATGTATTGTCTTGAAGTGATCTGCTTTTTAAAAAGGTCTATAGAGGGCTGGCCGAGTGGCGTGGTGGTTGAGTGCTGGGTTGGGACGCCAGCGGCCCCGGTTTGGATCCCATATATGAGGGCCAAAAAAAAAAAGGTCTGTAGAATTCCCCTGTGAAAACGTTTGACGTTGGCCCTTGTGGGCTGGAGCTCTTGACTGTTTTCTCCAGTTCAACTACAGTGATTATTCTGTTTGGATTTCTACCTCTCTTAAGAATCAATTTTAGTAAATTACATTTTTCTAGGAACATCTATCTTACCTGGGTTTTCACACTCTTATATAGAGTTGAACAAAATAGTTTCTTAAGGGTATTGTAAGTCCTCTGATTTGTGGTAATTTTTCCTTTATTTCTTAGTTTGTGGTTGTTTTTTTTTGAGGGCAGTGTCACTGGCCCTCATATGTGGGACTGAACCGGGGCCGCTGGCATCCCAAGCCAGCGCTTAACCACCGCGCCACTCCGCTAGCCCTAGTTTGTGTATTTTTATACCTTTTGTCTTTCTTAATTATATAAGCAAGCACTACTAATATAATTGAGTTTTTTTATGCACCAATTCTTACATTCATTTTTAATTCTCCATTGTTTGATCTTTAATTTGTGAAATCAATCAATATTTAATGAATTGGGTTGCCTTCTGATTTCCTTAGGTTTATTTTGTAATTAATATTCTAAATTCTTAGCTTGGGTTTATAATTTTTAACATGATTTCTTCTTTAAATCTTATTTACGCACACAGACCCTTCCTGGCTAGGTGGACGTAACACCCACAACACACACATTTTGTTCATCCTGTTTTATTTTTCTGTGCTTTCCCACTAGAATAGAAGACCTGTGATAACAACAGTCCAGTTTATTTTGCTCAGTACTGTATACCTAGCACCTAGACTAGTGCCTACCATATAGTTGGTGTTCATCCAATAATTGTTAAATTACTAAACAATCTAATTATATACATCACATAAGAAATAAGGCACTAACTGATGAATTGAATGGGGTGGGGAGAGAAAACAGGCCCATAGGTGGTTCCCAGAATTCTGCTGCATCAATGGAAAATATTGCAGTGCTGTTTAACATTAGGAAGTTGGAGAAAAACTGAAGGAGGAATGTGTTTGGGGAGAAAAACTAAAAATCCAGCTTTGAATGTGCTACTTTTGAGATGTGTCTCGCCTACAGGTTTCAAGATAGTTTTTAATTTCTAAAAGGTTTAAAAAAATTAATTTTCAAATTTTGAAATCAGCTTCTTAGTGCTAACCTTCAAGTGAGATATTTGAGGAATGGCTCAATCACTAAAGAAAAACAAAGCTCACAAAAAATGGAACTTGTAGGCAAGAGAAATATAGAGGGAGGAGAAAAATAGTTACACCGTTTCTAGTTATTTGCTTCATAGAGGGGTACTCTTGCTATTGAGATATTAGGTCTGTAGGAGAGAATTGGCGGCTTTATAAATTTGCTAATGGGAAGATGAAGTAATGTCCTTCTAATTACTTTTATCAAAGAATGTGAGGGCAACTTCATTAGTGGGAAAGGGAGAAAAGGAGTTGGAGGTTTCAGGACTCGAGAGACGATAGGAGGTAGCCATTTTGGGTAGTTAATGAGTGACTTCTTTAGGGAAGTGGGGATGGAAATGCCCAATGATTTTACTGACTTGAGGCTGAAGAGCATGAATCTGTACGAACATAAGTTCACCCAGTTATGAAATATTCTCAAGTAACACTAGGCTGCTTGGAAGTAAACATGGAGTGTTAAATAGTGGAGTTCATCTAGATGTGGGGTTTTCCACGTGGTAAGGATAAAGAGGGAGAGGGGTCAGGGAATGAGAGTATTTTATTATTCATTCATATAAAAATTATAGTAGGAAAAATTGTGAACATACTCTAATAGACAGACCTAGTATCAAGAAGCCCCATGACCTTGTTTGAAAGGAATCATCAACATATGACTAATCTAAACCTCTCTTCTCTCTTCACTTCTGTGCCCTCTGCCAAGTTATCTTAGCAAATCTCAGACATAATCTCACTCCATCTGTCATTACCAAAAGTAATTTTTAAGGGTGTGGGAATAACGCTTCACCAGTAATCCAAACTGGATATGAAGGGAAGTGAAGGGAAGAGAATATAGATATGGCAGTGGATTGAAAGCCCATGACCTTCCCATGGCAGCCATGATTTGGGAGGTTTGCATGTTCTTTAATAACAAACATAATGAGAGATTCAGTCAACTAACTAAGCTACACAGTTCTTTCCCTCAAACTTTCCTATTCACCTAGTTCTCTTTCTTATAAAAAACTTCAATATAAGTCTTTAAAAAATTTGAAATGAATGCATACATGTTCTAAATAGTTCAAACAATGCAGAAAGGTAGAAAATATAGTGTAAATGTTTCATTTATCCCCACATACCCAGTGCCACTACTCAGAACTCCTTTGTTAATCATTTTGGTAGATCCTTCCAGAAACTTTATATATATGCACATATACACAAGACATATATGTATATTCCATAAAGAGAATATAAATATTATTATAAACACCTCCTTGCTTCTTGCACTTAATAATATATTAGAAATATTTTCATTTTAAGACACATGCATTTGTCTCATTTTAAAAATGTTCACATATTATTCCATTTTGGATATATGAGTCCCCTCCTTAATGAAGATCTTTCTGCACATATTGGTATATATATATATATATATATATATATATATGACCATGCCTTATCTATAGGAAAAATTCTTAGTAATTTTCAGGTGAAAGGGTGTTTTATGTACCGTCAATTTGGATAGGCATTTCCATATCATTCAGGTTATGTCTTTGGAGAATGGAGACAAAAATGCGTTTCCAGCTGTTACTCAGAAAGCTTCCCAAATCTGAATCTGTTTAAAAGGCTTGTGGATGGGGAAGGAGAGAAGTTGCCAGCAGCACAGGTTGCAAAGCTTTTCTTTGTTTCGATGGCTGTATCAACTCTGGCTGCACATCACAATCACCTGGAGAACTTTAAAAATTGTCTAAGTTCCAATACAGGAAATTCTGACTTAATTGATCTAGAGTCAGGCCCGGACACTGGAATTACCAAAAATTCCTAGAGATTCTCATTTGGAACCAGTGTCTAGAAGCACTGCTTTCTATAGAGCAAGGGAGGTGGAAATAGAAGACTCAGGTAGAGAATATGTTAAGCATCCCAAAGACTGTACCCATGAATTGAAAGAGAGAAATGAAGATTAAGCTCCTATACAAAAAACCGACACCAGGCGAAAAGATCATCAGAGTTGCGGAAGAAAAGAGACGGGAAAGAGAGGCCTAGATCAGGGAAAGGTAGAACTGTTTGGGCTAGGTGCCGTGTTATACTTGTGATGTCAGCCATAGAGTTTATTTTTTTAGGTAAAGATGAACTCAAGTCTGAAGCCGCTTCCAGGTTCTTCTCAATCCAGGGTTGTCCTGAATCAGTAGAATGGAGTGACCAGCAGGGTAGGCAGCCATGATGATTTTGCACAAAATATTCCAGGAACTGTTGGCATCAAAGATGTGGGACATATAGAGAAATAGAGCAACTGCATTGAAGATGTAGAGAAAGAGAAAGTAGCTGATAGACTTGATGGCTCCCAAGTGGGCCTCCAAGCTGGGGTCCCTGAAGCCAGTGGCATTGCTTCCCACGTGGAGGGTGTGTCTCCTGAGAGAGATGATCAGCAAGGTGGCTGCCAGGGTGAACATGGCCAGGGGAACGAAGATCCCCAGGGAATAGAGGAGAACCAGGTTGACCACAGTGGTCTTGGTGACGTACTTTTTCTTAGTGGAGCTGGACAAGTGAACAGGAAAAGAATTGTTACAATAGATAATGTAGATGTCATTGAAGAAGAGGGCACTGTGGCCCACGGAAATAAAGACCGAGAGCCACAGAAGCCACGGCATCAACCCAGTCACTCTCCTCTTCAGTTTGAGAAAAAGAGAGTAGGAGAAATTGGCAATCTTCACGAAGTAGAAGAAACTGAGCCAGGCACCAAACCAGAGGCTACAAGAATTCAAGAACATGAAACTTATGTTCAATATATCATACACAACTTCCTTATAAAAATGAGGCGCTATTGAGCTGAAAGTAATATCTATCATCATGAAGCTTTGAAGAACCAGTCTGGATGCACTCAGGAAAAGCAGCATCCTGCCACTCGTGGAAACTGCCTTGTTCCGAACCCATTCAGCTGCATTGATAGCCACAATGAACCCATTTGCAGTGATACCAATGATGCATTCAATGCCTATGATCATGTAAATTAAGATGACGTGAAACAGTGACAACTCTTCTTCTGGGGGGCTGCAGCTTTCCGTCATCTTGAGTTGTTACTTCTCTTGGGTGTCTGGAGGAGGCTGTCTCCCTAGGGTGTGATGGGCAGGCAGATCCTTGATAGCTCTCACTCTTCATGTCACAGGAGCAAGCGGTTGATGCAGCATTTTCAAATTCATGCCATTTGTTTATCTCAGAATTCTCCGCTCTAAATCTAGAGATGCAAATGATGGCGGGATTTGGTTTCTAATCCCCTCCTCCTGTGTCCTTTTGGATGTGTTGGTATTAGTTTAATCAGGGGACCCAGGGAAAGACTTGAGAAGACATTTTTTCTTATAAACCCCTCACATGGCGTTGAGAGCTGTGTCCCATTAATTTGAACATCTGCCCATCAAGTCACCACTTAACTTAGTTTCACTGTGACTTCAGAGAACTGATTGAAAATAATAACTTCAGAGATATGTATATATTTCTTATGATGTGCTAAGCACTATTCAAACACTTTACATATAACCACATTTAAGCTTCACAACAGCCCTATGAAGAATGTACCTTTATTACCTCTATTTTGCAGATGAGGAAACAGACCAAGTAACTCGCCCAAAATCACACACCTAGAGAGTGATAGAGCTGAGATTCAAACCCAAGCCGGCTGGTCTCAGGGTCCATGTTCTTACCCATTATGTTATGCTACCTAGACCTTCGGTCCTTCTGTGCATGCCAAGGACTAAATGCAGGGTTGATTTGACTGTAACACTTTTTTCCTGGTAGTCTTTCATGATGCCCTCACTATTTAAGGGAAGAATACTTGAGTTGGGAAAGAAAAACAAAGCAGTTTTCAACCTGTGAGATTCCTTTACTATTTACCCAGAGCACTTCACTTCTGACACTTCTGGTCCCCAAATGTGTGGGTTCTCCACATGCCCCCCGCCCCCAAGCAATTCTGGGTGATCTACAATTTAATTCAGTTCTGACACTATGTATCTGGAGATAGCATCAGACCCCACAGGGTTAAGGGCTCAGTTCCACAAGGCTGCCTCCCCCCACCCCACCCCATATCAGATGCCAACTGCAAGTCCATGTTGCCACCTGGGCTTCTGACACATCACCTATAAATCAGGGGCTCCCAGAATTCCCTCCTCCAGTTTGATGAATTTGCTAGAGTGGCTCACAGAACTCAAGAAAACAGTTCACTTATGTTTACTGTTTTATTATAAAAGGGTATCTTTTTTTCTTTGTTTTTTAGCTGAGCCATCCTGCCACTTGTTGGCAGCTTAGCAGCAGCTCAGCTCTGCCTGCACATTGAACTGCTGCTGCTCAGAGCTCAGCTCGCACTCTTGAGCGAGCTCTTAACCAACTGAGCCACTCAGCCGGCCCAAAATGGTATCTTTTATAATGGTAAAGGATATAGCGAGCATCCATATGGGAGCGAGACCTAGGGCTCGGTATGTGGCAAGGGGCACGGAGCCCCCTCTCTCTCCAGGGAGCGCCACTCTCCCAGCACCTCTAGGTGTTCACCTACTGGGAAGCTCTCTGAACACAGTCCTTTTGTGTTTGTATGGGGGTTTATTTAATTAGGCATGGTTGACTATATCATTAGCCATAGATTGGGTGAACTCAGTCTCCAGCCCCTATCCCTTCCCCAGAGGTGGCGGGAAGGTGGGTGGTACTGAAAGTTCCAACATGGTGTGTTCTTTTGGCAACTAGCTCCCCTCCTTAGGTGAAGTCCAAAAGTCATGTCATTCACATGACAAAAGACACCTTTATCACTCTCATCACTTAGGAAATCCCAAGGGTTTTAGGAGCCCTATACCAGAAATAAGGACATAGACCAAATACATATTTTTTGAGTTATAAATCACAGTATCACAATGATAAAGCAAGACGATACTAACTTTCAGGAGGTAGACCTTGTTTGCAAAAGAAATTATTTGTGAGATAATAAATTTATTTAGTTATATAAAACGATTACACACACACACACACACACACATTTACCTTTCATCTTAAACAAAACATTAACACTAGGAAAATAAGGGTTAAAATAAAAGTTCCCTTATTCTTTTACAAGGTAGGCTAATCAATATTAGGGTAAAAACAACACTCCAAGTCTGTCAATCTATTTTGGAATATTAAAACCAAAAGACATGAAGAAACGAATCACTTTTATCTTGGGGGAGTTGTTTCTGATTTGAAAATGTCAGCATAGGGCACACGATGAAAAATAGACTTCTCAATTCAGAGTATATTAATTTTTATGAGTGTATGTAACTCTAGTGATAATGAAGTAATTCTAATACTGAGAAGGTTGGTAGGTGAAATGTCTGAAAATCTTCGTAATATTTGATGTTACCTTTGAAACAAGGCAAAAGCTTATAAGTGCTGTCTGGCCTGATTAACTGTTTTAAATAAGTTGTTATTAACCTTAAAAATAAAAAGCCAAAGTGAGAGAGCCAACAAGCGTTTCTTTGTATTTCTTGGAAAAGACTTCTAGCAGAAAGTCCCAGCTACAGCTATCAGACAAGACGAAATAAAAGGCATCCAAATTGGAAAGGAAGAAATCAAACTGTCACTACTTGCAAGTGACATGATACTATATGTAGAAAACCCTAAAGACTCTACCAAAAAACTATTGGAACTAATAAATGAATTCAGTAACATTACAGGATACAAGATTAATGTACAAAATCTGTTACATTTCTATAGGCTAATAACTAACAATCAGAATAAAAAATTAAGAAAACAATCCGATTTATAGTTACATTAAAAAGAAGAAAATACCTAGGAATATATTTAAACAAGGAGATGAAAGATTTGTAATCCAAAAACTATGAGACAGTGAAGAAAAAAACTGAAGAGGACACAAATAAATGGAAGAATGTAGTGTGCTCATGGATCTTAAGTTGTAATATTGTTAACATGTCCACACCAACCAAAGCAATACACAGATTTAATGCAACCCCTGTTCAAATGCCAATGGCGTTCTTCTCAGAACTAAAACAAATATCCTAAAATTTATGTTGAACCACAAAGACCATGAAGAGCTGAAGCAATCTTGAGAAACAAGAACAAAGTAGGAGGTATCACACTCCCTGATTTTAAACTATACTACAAAGCTACAATAATAAAACAGTATGGTACTGGCACAAAAACAGACACATAGATCAATTGAACAGCATAGAGAGCCTAGAAATACACCTTCACTTATATGGCCAATTTAATATATGCCAAAAGAGGCAAGGATATATAATGGGTCAAATAACAGCCTCTTTAATTAGTGGTGTTGGGAAAACAGGACAGTTACATGCAAAAAATGAATTTGAACTATTTTCTTATACCACATACAAAAAAACCAAAGTGGATTAAAGACTAAAATGTAAGTAAGACCTGAAAGCATAAAACTAGAAGAAAACATAGGCGGTAAACATTTTGACATTAGTCTTAGCGATATCTTCTTGGATATGTTTCTTCAGGAAAGGGTAACAAAAGCAAAAATGAACAAATGGGATTACATGAAACTAAAAAGTTTCTGCACAGTGAAGGAAACCATCAACAAAATGAAAGGATAACCTACTGAATGGGAGAAGATATTGACAAGTAATATATCTGATAAGTGGGGTTATATCCAAAATATATAAGGAATTCAACAACTCAACATCAAAACGCCCCAAAATATCCAATTAGAAAATGACCAGAGGACCTGCATAGATACTTCTCCAAAGAGGACATACGGATGGCCAATAGACATATGAAAAGATGCTTAATATCATTAATCATCAGGGAAAGCAAATTAAAACCACAATGAGATACTACCTCACACCTGTCAGAAGGACTACCGTCAGAAAGGCAACAAGTAAGTGTTGGCGAGGATGTGGAGAAAAGGGAACCCTTGTGCATTGTTGGTGGGGTTATAAAATGGTCAGCCATGAGGGCCAGCTGAGTGGCGCGGTGGTAAAGCGCTGGCTTGGGAAGCCAGCAGCCCCTGTTCGGTCCCACATGTGAGGGCCAGTGACACTGCCCTCAAAAAAAAAAAAAAAAAGGTCAGCCATGTGGAAAACAGTATGGAGATCCAGCAATTCCACTTCTAGGTATTTATCTGAAGAAAACAAAAACACTAATTTGAAAAGATATGGGCACCGCTATGTTCACTGCAACATTATTTACAATAGCTGAGACGTAGAAGCAACCGAGATATCCATTTGGTTGTCTCCTGGTTGGACAATGATGACGTCTGTGCAAAAGCTGCAATGGCATAGCTCACGGAGCTCCAGCTTCTCATCAAGTAAGTTTGTGGGGATTAAAATTTATAACCATCAACAATGACAAGCTGGCATTGAGGATGAGTTGGGGAGACCGGACAGATAAATGCAAAATGCATTAACAAAGCACAACCCAGACAAAATACCAAACAGCATGGACAATGAGTGTCCACAAAGAAGAGATGACTGTGAATGCACCTGCCCAAGAGAATATGGGGAGGCTTTTTGGAGCGGGTGAGGCCTGCTCTGTGCTGTATTTGGAGGAAGGGTACAGAGTGTGTTCATTGGAGGAAACAGGACCTGGGCTTACTTCATAGGTCTTCACTGCTCACGCTGGTTAAAATGGGACCTAGGGCATTCTGGGTTATGGAAGGCACTCAGTGCTAAGCTAAGGTACTTGGTCTTTATCTTATGGGATTTTTTTTTTCTTTCTCAAAACCACATACCTTGATCTCTAAAGAAAAATAAAAAGTACTTGCTTGTGTTGATGAACTGAACATTAAAAATAACAATTTTCCTGTTATATATTCATGTGCTTTAATAAGCTTTTTAGTCATATTTATTTCCAATACCATGTCTCTGGTATTTTCTTTATGAATAATATATTTTCAATACCTCTTTATCTCTCTTATCTTCATAAAATTGTCTGCAATGTTTTTCAAAGTTGTCTTTTATAGTCAATATATTTGAAATTGTTGATACCCTCAATTGACTCTTCTCTATTAGGAAACTAGTCTTTGTAGGTGTTGAGATAATTAGTACAGACTGAGCAAATTAGTACATGCTGAGCAAATTCTGTTACATGAAAGATATTCTCAATTCTAACTTTGTTGATATTGAATTACGTAAATATTTTACCTTCCATTTCATAAAACTGTTCAAAATACAAGATAACTCAAAGACATCTTCTTTGTCCATGATTTTTTTTAATGTTTCACCAACTTTAATTCCTGAATAATTCTAGTCCTCGATTTTATTTCTTTGTAATACAGAATATACATTTACTCAATCATAAATAATAGCTCCATCAAAGTATTCTTTTTAGAACTTGAGATATTTTAAAGCATAATTTTTAAATTTTGAAATTAAATCTTCCATGCCATTGAACAATCATGGTGTATTTTGTTTTGTTTATTCATTACTTTTGTAGAAATAAATGTCAATCTTTTCCTAATTATAAGTTGTGATTTAATCATTGTAATTTGCAAAAAGCTTTAAAAACATTTTTTTGCTCTGTTTGTTTAATACTTTGATTATATATTTCCCTCTGATTCTCCACAAAAGTAATGAAAACTTAAAGGGTTTACCAAAACATTCAATATAATTGTAGGCAATTTAGATTCATCTATGAAATAGTTCTTCAAATATTCAAACATATCTAAAATATGACTGAGAAAAAGGAGCGAAGAGAGAAATTACATATTGTCATGCTGAAGTATTTTTTGATATCCAATATGAGTTTCATCATACAAATTTTATAGGTCAGTTACTCTGCATATATAAAAATATTTGCAAAGCATGTCAACTGCAGCTTCTATTTTGATTGGCAAAGTATCTCAGCTTGTTTGAATGCTATTTGAATTATGTTTGGACCACAAACAATTCTAATTATCTTTCTATTTCATGGTGATCTTAATTTAGTGAGAGTATTAATTTTTAATATGACACTATGCTCCACTAAAATCTGTATTTATTTAACTGCCAAGTAATTTTGATTTTCAATGTTTACCTTTTTATTTTTTTTGTTTTTTGTTTTTTGTTTTTTGTTTTCAAGCTGAGCCATCCTACTACCTGTTGGCAGCTCAACAGCAACTCAGCTTGGGCTGGCATCGAACTGCCGTTGCTCAGAGCTCAGCTCACACTATTGAGCGAGCTCTTAACCAACTGAGCCATTCGGCCGGCCCCTATGTTTATCTTTTTAAATGGGTTTCAATAGCACATACCAGAATGTCAGCTATTTCATTTTCAATAGAAAGAATTTTCAAAAGGTTTACTTTTATTTCATGAATTGTATGAACACAATCTAACCATTATTTAAATTAACTGAGTTTTCTATTTGAAAGTCTCTGATAAAATTGATATAAAACTGAAATCATATTACTGAGGATTTTTTTCTTCCATGAATGGACCCAATACATTAATAGCTTTCAATTCCTTTTTGGTACATGCACAAAAAGCTTGAAATTGAAGATATAAACCTTGGAATTTTACTTCTTCCTCTCCAGTTTGGATGCCTTTTTATTTCTTGCCTAATTGTTCTGTTTAAGACTTCCAGCACTATGTTGAATATAAGTGGTGAGAATGAGCATACTTGTGTAGATCCTGATCCTTTTTATGTTATTTTAATTTTATTTTATTTATTTATTTTTTTTGAGGGCACTGGCCCTCATATGTGGGACCCGAACCGGGGCCGCTGGCTTCCCAAGCCAACGCTTAACCACTGCGCTACTTGGCTGGCCCAAACTTTCATTTTTTTTTTTAGCATTGAGTGTGATGTTAATGGTGAGCTGGTCATATATGGTGTTATTATGTTGAGATATGCTTCTATACAAAGTTGGTTGAGTGATTTTATCATGAAGGAGTATTGAATTTTATCAAATGCTTTTTCTGCATCTATTGAGGTGATCATGTGATTTTTATCTTTCATTCTGTTAATATGTTGTATCACTTTTAGTTGAACCATCCTTGCATCCCAGGATAAACCCATTAGATTATGGTGTGTGATCTTATTAACCTGTTGTTGAATATGGTTTGCAAGTATTTTGTTGAGGATTTTTGTATCTGTGTTCCATTAGAGATATTGTCCTATGGTTTTCTTCTTTTATAGTGTCTTTGTCTGACTTTATCAGGTCAATGCTGGCCTTATAAAATGAGTTTGGAAGTGTTCCTTCCTCTTCAATTTTTTGGAAGAGTTTGAGAAGGACTGACAGTAATTCTTCTTTAAATGGGCAATAGAATTCGCCCGTGAAGCCAACTGGTTCTAGGCTTTTATTTTTGTTGGGAGGTTTTTGAATACCATTTCAATCTCCTCACTTGTTACTGGCCTGTTGAGATTTTCTATTTCTTCATGATTCAGTCTTGGTAGACTATATGGTTCTAGGAATGAATCAATTTTTTCATAGGTTATCTAATTTGTTGGCATGTAATTGTTTATGGTAGTCACTTAGGTGTTCAATACAGTATTGTTGACTATAGGTACAATTTTAAGAGCAAAATCTAGAGTTTATTTATCTTGCTTAACTGAAACTTTATATCCGATGATTAGTTTCTGTACGTGTCTTACAATTTGGGTTTGGAATTTCAACTTGAACTGGGGAGTCTCTCTTCTCTCTATGGTCACCCTTCCCTGTCTAGCAGTTTTACAGTTTAAGTTACCTTCTCCTGGTTCTCTGGTTTCCAGGTCTGGAACTAGAATTCTTGCCTTGTGCTAGTATTGTTGGTATTCCAGGTTCTTTGCTCCTGTGACTTGTGGCCTTTTTCTAATGTGCACACTTTAGGTAACCATTTGCCTCTGAGTTGTTTTTTTTTTAAAGATTTTATTGGGGAATTGGGGGAGGGGAACAGCGTTGGGGAATCAGGGAAGGGGAATAGACAAGTTGCTGTTCTTTTTTTCTTCAGTCTAATTGATGGAGGACGTCGCTTCACTGGCCCATATTGGTATTGTGATCATTGCACTCTTCCTGGGTGAGGCAGATAGGTCACCGGCCATTGGACGACCCTCACAGCGGCTATGTCGTCACCGGCAACTCATGACAGCCCAGCTCCAGGTTGAACTGTTGTTCACTATCTTAGCTGTAGAGGGCGCAGCGTCACTGGCCCCTGTGGGATCTGAACTGGTGGCCCTGCTGCTCAGAGCCCGCGCTCCCAAGCCAACTCTTAACCAATGAGCCACTCGGCTGGCCCGGGTCTGAGTTTTACCTAGTTTTCTGTCAAAATATCTCCTCTTAAAACCCTCACCCCCCATTTCTGACCCTGACGCATGCCTCAAATTTTAATGTTTTGTTTCGATTTGTGGTTAAACCCCATAAAAATGTGCCCTCAGCTAGCTAAAGTGGCTACACCAAAAGAGACATATCAGAATGTTTTGGAGCCATTTCATGCCACTGCTATTTGATATGATACAATAGTTTTCTTTTTCTTCCCTTTTTTTTTCTGTAGGAATTGCTGTTGGTGCGTTAGCCAGATCTCAGCAATCATTATTCTTAAACACAGTGAAATCTTTCTTTTAGTTTGTGCTCCCCCAGAGGCAGACTTTGAGACAAAGATTTGAATGGAAGTATTTTTTAGCTTTTTGGAAAATTTAGGGAACACAAGCAGGGGAGTGTGGGTATTGATATACTCAGGGGAATGTAATAAATAGAGCATACATTATTAAGCCAGTTACTGCAATGAAAGGCTGAAGCTTAATCCTGGGGGACTCTCTGGCAAATGGTGTGAAACACATGACTCATAATTATGACACCCGAGAGGCATAAGCTTGGGCCTATCCATGTCAGTTGCCATCAGTTATTGGTTGAGGGCTGCTCCTTAGTGTTTTCAGTGCCTTGGTCTCTATACAGACCTTCCTGCCCACCATGTGTTAGCAGAGTTTGGAGTCTTCCATATTTCTGTTAAAAAGCCCACCAGCACAGAAACACAGATTGCTATATTGTGATTTATAAGAAATACTGATTTGGTCCTTCAGATGACTAAAATATATTTCTCATATCTATTTGTTATTTGTCAGTCCATGTTCCTGATTTATAGCTCCCCCAACCCTGGAAATAATCCTGTGATGAGAGTGATAAAGGTGACTTTTGTTAGGTTAATGAGGTGACTTTTGGTGAGCACCTCAGGATGGGGGCTGCTTGCTTGGAGGAACCACCCAGGTGATTAGAGGGTTGGACCTTTCAGTCCTCTCTCCTCTGATCCCTGGAGGCTAGATCAATCCTTATGGCCGATGCTTGAATCAATCATGTCTATGTGATGAAGCCTCCATGAAAACCCACAAGGAAGGGTTCAGAGAGCTTCCAGGTTGGTGAGCACTTGGAGGTGCTGGGACAGAGGTTCCTCTGGGGATGGCTTGGGAGTTCCGCACCCCCCTCAGCCTCCCTCCACATTGCCCTATGCATGTCTCCCATCTGGATGTTTACCTATGTCTTGTAGGACTGATCCCTTAACTGGTAGGATCTGGTGCTACCTCAGGGTAGGTAGTATCATAGTTGAGTTGAATTGGACACCAGCTGGTGTGACAGAGAATTGCTTGTTGTGGGGAAAACCCCCACACATTTGGTGAATAGAAGTATTCTGTGTGGACCGGCTGAGTGGCACGGTGGTTGGGCGCTGGCTTGGGAGGCCAGCGGCCCGGGTTCGGGTCCCATATATGAGGGCCAGTGACACTGACCTCAAAAAAAAAAAAAAAGAAGTATTCTGTGTGAATGTGATAGTCGTGTAAAACTAAAGGTGACACACAGGAGCCAAACACAGTAGGGAAGATCTGGGTTTTTACCTAAACAGGTGAAAAGCTGAGTTTTCCTAAAACACATTGATGATGACAGGTGACAGACATGGTGGAGTCCAGGGATATGGACAAGCTCTGACAGAAACACCATGGCTGCCCCCTGCAGATGCCAGAAAGTCTGTGCTTAGAGGACATCTTGGAATGCAGGTGCCTAGTGTTCCTGGGAGACAATACTGGGAAACAGCTATCAATCAATAATTAGGGGAGCCAATGGAAAATACCCCAACTCTCTGTGGTTTATTCTGGGACCACGGACTCTGCCCCTGACTGCTGTGTGCAGCTGACTCCTACCTCCTAGGACTTGAGGGGCTCCTGGAGGGACAGTGACTCACAGAAGGCCAAGGAGCAGGAGGCCTTGGGTGCCTGTCCAGGCTCTGCCCCTCAGGGGCTGTGAGTTTTAGGGCCACTACTTTGCCTCTCTGTGAGAAGAACCCCTCTCTTTTCTATTCCTACTTCTCTCTCTCTCTTCATGGGCAATGAGAACCCACAAACTCATCAGCAAAGTTTCCATGAAAGAACAAAGGTCTAGAAAATTGGGGTACTCTGAGGCTCACTCTCGGAGAGATTTTGGAGGAAAGATACAACAGGACACAGAAAAGCCTGTGAGAAGTGTATTTTGTAGACCACAGCACATAGCCCAGCCCAGTTGCCTCAGAGGAAACCACCTTGGGCAGGGGAGCAGTGAGACAAAACCTTCCAGTTAGATCAGTTTACGTAGAGGGTCTTCAAGACATGAAAACGATTCGCTTCAATGGGCATCACTGCCTTATTGTTAGGGCAGATATTTAGCTCACGAACCACGTCAACCACAGCTGCAATTACCATAGTGTCTGAAAGAGACAAGGACAAACATCAGCTCTGATAACACTCTAACCCCCAAGTGTCTTCTCTTTTCTACTAGGACCAGCCACCTCCCCACTGGGACTCAGTTTCCCCAAATCATTTGCAATGGTTTCTGAGCTTTTCTCACACCACCCCTCACCTTTCAAGCCTGGGCATGGTCGCCATCCACTGTCCCCCTCTCCTTCCCTCCTTTCCCTCCATCATTCTGCCCTGGGTTCTGCTCCAGATCTGGTGGGACATTTCTCTTTATGGTGTCCCTGCCTGCCTTGTGGACAGTTCTTCCTTGGGATGAGCCTTCTACTTACTGTTGGTCTGGAAGTCCCAGTAGAAGGTTCTTGGATAATCATCACAGAGGCAGCCAGTGAATTTATAGTTAAAAGGGCCATCAATTGAAGTGCTGCCTATCAGGTAAGCTTTAATCTGGGAAGAGGAGATGGGAGAGAGGAGCCAGTGTTAGTCTCGGGGTGAGAAAGGAAGAGAAAGATAAGAGAGGGCCAAGGAGGAGGAGGACAGTGACATCTGTCCTCATACCCTCAAATTCCTGTGTTAGCATGTGGGCTTTGGGCTCGGGAGGGACTAAGGGAGTGAGTCCCCAAAACCCATAGTCTTCATCCTGGGCAGCGTTCACTTGGGGCTTCGAGGCGGGGTTCAGGGATTGGCCTGTGACCCCAGCTAGACCCCTGGAGTGTGGAAGCTGAAGCCAGGCCTGTAGCCAGAAATGTGACCAGGCCCTAGCTGTGCCCCTCTAGAACTTCGTGATTGTTTGTAAGGAAAGTCACGTCTCTCACTGTTGTTTGATTGGATGTCAGACTAATAACACAGTTTAAGGTACTTATTCATGCTCAACAACCACAGCCATCACATAGATAATCTTTCTAAAATAAAATTGAACTTGTTTATATTTTAAATGTATTGCCTTTTCAGCTCATGTGTTGATAAACATATTGCTGTGTCACAAGTTTTTTTTTTTTTTTTTTTTTTTTTTAGCTGAGCCATCTTGCTACCTGTTGGCAGCTCAGCTCTGGCTGGGCATCGAACTGCTGTTGCTCAGAGATCAGCTCGCAGTCTTGAGCGAGCTCTTAACCAACTGAGCCACTTGGCTGGCCCCTACAAGTTGATTTTTAATCATTTTATAATTGTTCTTCAATAGGGTAGTTTTCCTATGTAATCCAATGCATTTTACTTACACATTTAAAAAAAAGTTTCTGAGAAGCATTCCATAGACTTCATGAGACCAGCAAAATGGCCTTTGTCACAAATGTTTAAGCACTGTGGTTACCACAGTTTTTCTTCAACCTTAAAAGATTACATGATGGGGCCAGCCGAGTGGCGCGGTGGTTGAGTGCTGGCTTGGGAAGCCAGTGGCCCCGGTTCGGGTCCCACATATGAGGGCCAGTGACACTGCCCTCAAAAAAAAAAAATAAATTACATGATCTTTATATTCAAACATGATTGCGGGTATAACCTATTCTCTCAGTTTTATATCCACGATCCTAATATCTCACTTGATCAAAAATTTAGTTGCAACAAACTTATAATAATTGATAGAAAATGAGGATTACGTTAGAAACCTCAAACATGTAAAAAGCATATTTTCCTAAAATTTAAAAAATACGAAGATCACTTTATAGCTATACATTTATTTTTAATTGGAAGCTACAAATAAAAATGGGTTAAACAGAACTAATAGACTTTCCCATAAACTTTTTCTTATTTTCAACATCATATATTCCATGGAGTTCCTTGCCCTTTACTTGTATTTGGGTAGATTTGAAAAAGATTGCTTTGTTTTATTGTATTAGCATTGTTCTTAAAATATAGTCTTATTAATCACAGTAGCACAAAATTGTATTGGGTTGTCGGAAAATTCATGGTGCATTTTTGCAACAAAAAACATAGAAAAAATGTCATGACTTTTCCGACAACCCAATATCATATGTCACTCTGTTGGCTCTATACAGTTTTTTATACCTACCACTATCTTGCGTGGAAATGGACTTTCATTTCCTATCACCACCAGAAACTACCATTATTACAAACTTTTATGAAGACATCCTCATCCTTTTTACCCTCTGTGGTTATGATAAAGAAAACACAATACTGAGAATTTATGATTCAGTCTCCCTTCCATCCCAGGTTAACATACATGGTTCATATGCTTGGACCGTACATAGAAAAATGTGATGAAGCAGTTGTGTTACTCTTTGCTGCATGATGAGAAATCTTTCTCTTATAGGTGAGGGCCATTTCTAGAATGCAGTTGACTGACTAGCAATCCTCATGCTCCCAATTTAGCTTTCTATTTAAATACTGTCCTTAGATCTCACTTGAATTAGGAAACTCATGCTGTAGATAAATAGATACTTGTGCTGCCCCAGAGGGCGTCCTCCTGGAAGGAGGTGGTGGAGATGCCTCTTGGCCCTAGAACAGCTGTGAATAACAAGGGGCGGATTGTGAGTGTATGACAACACCTGAGCAGACTGCTGATGAGAAGGTCACCCTTTCCCCTGGGGCAAGTGACTCTTCCTCCCGGTCCCTGAGCAGCCAGACAACAGGAGTAACACTCGGAACCTATTGTTATGCAAAGTATGGTCCTTGGACCCTCAGCTTTGGCATGCCCTGGGAAACTGTTAGGAATATCGAGGCTCTGTCCTCTCCCCAGACCTACTGACTCAGAATCTGCATTTTAACAATATCTCCACGTGGTACTGTGACCTTTTGAGAAACTGATCTAGTCCAGGGACTAGACCTCCCTCCCACAACTGCTGATTTGGGACAAAGCGGGGAGACTGTGGGCTGCTTACCAGGAGGGGAGGCTGGAACAAAGTCACCTTCTGATGACAGAAAAAGGAGCAGAGGTGGCGCAAGATGGCAGCAGACTCTGCTCAGGGCCCCTGTGCAGCACGCTCTCCGCCGCCCAGCCCTTCTCCCCACTGGCCTCAGGGGTTCCTCCTGAGAACCCTCTCATACCCCTCTTCACACACAGCCATGCCCAGGACCTTGGAGGCACTCTTACCAATTCTCCCCAGCTCTGACATCTTTTTCCTCCTTTCCCCTCTTAGCTGTGCTTTTCTCACCCCATCCCTTCTTTGTTTCTTTCCCGTCCTTCCCACACCTCAGTGGATCAGGGCTCCTTCATCTGTCTGATGAGAAGAGTAATCTGCCCCAAGCTCGCGTGAGTGTCCGGAAGCTCAAGTAGCATAACATATGTGACCATTGGCAGCGTGAGGATTGCTGTTCATTATATTATTAATTATAATATGAAGTATTCAAGTGAGAGGTTAATCTGATTGTATTCATCATTAAGGAGCTGGGTTTTTTGTGGGTGTTTTTTGCGTTCACTCTCCCACACCTCTACTTACCACCATACATTCTCTCAATTCTGTTCTGGCTACAAGCTTCACTGTGACTTCTTCATTTGCTCTTGTGACTTGGGGCATGCTCACGTCCATTATCATCACCTTTCGACTGGTTTGGGGAAAACGGAAGCAGGTCAGAGAGCAGAAATCAATCCATAAGAGAGAGGACACACAATGAGCAGGGTACAGGGACCAGGGAAGGTGCAAGGGGAAGGAGACCACAGGAGTTGGATCAGCTGCTGAGAGCAGAACCCCTAGGGGACTTTTGATTTTTGGTTGGTTCGGTTATTTTGTACTGCTTTTGTTTTGCTTAATAACGCAACTTGTATTCTTTATTTACAACTATCTTCTTCCTTTCCAGTGACACAAAATACATACAAAAACAATGAAAGTACTCTGCCACATGTCACTTTCTAACAAAATTCTGTAGGTTCTGTTGATTGTCCCCTTAGTGGGAGGACTCATGCCATCATGAGTAGAGATTTCATATGAACAGCATTGTATTAACCCGTAAGCGTGTCAGTGCTCTGGGGGAGTTTGTGGGATCATCCCTGAGGATCCTCCTTATTTGGTTTCTGGTGGGGCCCAGAATTTGGTGTTGATTTAGTTCTGCATATTTGGGACACAAGGTCATATTTGGGAACTTGAGGTACCACTGTATACTCAGGGCCCACACCCCCATCTGATAGGGAAGAGGAACAGTCAAGTGCACCCCTGCAGTCAGTGATGACTGTGTTACTTTCTCTTTCCCAGAAACTCCTGGCAAGCTCGTCTGGTGTTGGGTGAGACAGGGAGGAATTCAGGTTCCAGGCCTCCAGGGCTACCCAGCCCCATTTCCTGGGAGAAACCATTAGATTCTGGAGACATTGCATTTCTCTCTCTCTCTCTCTTTTTTTTTTTTTTTTTTTTTAGCTGGGCCATCTTGCCACCTGTTGGCAGCTCAGTGGCAGCTCAGCTCGGGCTGGGCATCGAACTGCTGTTATTCAGAGCTCAGCTTGAACTCTTGAGTGAGCTCTTAACCAATTGCGCCACTCAGCCAGCCCTTGAGATTGCATTTCTTATACCAGCTGCTCTAGTGCTCAGAGCACAGGGAAGGGGCATGAAGCCTTCAGTTTCTTCAAAATTCCTCTCATTTGTAAATGAATTTAGGATTGATAAAATGACCAGCATAGCTGGAGTGAACAATCATCCCAATTGCCTGAGAGTGAGGGGTTTCTTGGGATGAGGGACTTCCGGTGCTAAAGCAAAGAAATTCCAGAGCAAACTGGGATGCTGGGTCCCCTGTGTAGCACAATTTATTTCAACAACTCACTGCCCTTCAAGGCTAAGTGGAGTGACATCTGTATCTCAACCTGTTCCCACTCAGGGTTTCTGGGACACCTGGCTCCATTATATCAGCTTGTCAAAGCCCTGAGTGGTTTCCTCCAAGACAGAACATCTGGTCATGCCAAACAGAGTACCACTGGAACCACAATCCAGAAACCCAGCATCCCAAACCCTGTTCCTACAATTCCTCCGTGGAGTGGTTGAGCATCCCTTCTTCTCCTCAGAAATGACTCCCTTTCCTACTTCATTTTGCTTGTCCCAATTTCCCTGCTTCCTTCAAACATGTGCCCTCAATGAGTTGGCTTCTGAGCCTGGGCTCCCAGGTGCCAGCATGGGATGCCATGCTGGTCGTGTTCGGGCTTCAGCACAGGAAGAATGTCTAAGCTGCTAGGCGAGCTCAGCCTGGGGCCAAGGATCAGTGCCCGTGACCTCTGATCATTCAGTGAGTCCTGGCAGAGCTGCCCAGAGCTACTGTTAGAACTCACAGACCTGCTAAATTTTCTCTTCTAGAAGGTAAGGCATGAGGAGGTGAAGTTTACTGAGCAGAAATCCAACAAAGGTTTAGGCTGTGGACAGGATGTAGATCAGAGCCTTAGAGGGAGACTAATGGTTAATTACAGCCTATATGTACACTGGGAGCCTTACTTCCATAGATGACCTAAAAGCACCCAAGAGGAAATTGAGGGGAATTGATGGGGCTCCTAAGAGGGGTCATGAGAAATTCTGGGATTAGAGTTCTGGGAAGGTGAGGGAGTTTTCAGGATGGGATATGTAGCTTCCAGGCTAGGAGAGGAGCCCTCCCCAAAAGGTTTGGCTCACGTGTCTTCCTGAGCTTTGTTGGTCCTCAGCAGCAGGCAGAAAAGCAGGAGCAAGGTGGCATGGCTGGCCCTGAACAGGAGCTGGAGAGAGTACATGCTGCAAGAGACGGAATCTGATGTCCCAGAGAAATAGGCTTTTGGAGCCCAGCACACTCTTTATATACAGATCAAGGGTATGCGAGAGCTGCCAAAGAAATCTGTGTGATTAATCACCCAATTTCCCCGTCCCGCTCAACATCTTTCCTTGTTGAGCTAGTTTGTTTTGCTACGGAAAATGTCAACATTCACTAGAGCATTTAAGTCTGGGAGACAAGTTAGATTATCCTTCCTCATTTTCTCAGTACCATGGTTTCCCCATGTCTGGGATACACTGCCCTTCCCTAGTTTACACAAATGGCTTCTCACCCCCCACCTTTCTATGCCTGTCTGTCCTGCTGTATGTAGTGTTCGCTTCGTTCCCTGTTCCCCTCTTCTCTGGGGGCAGAGAACCCAGCTATGGTAGCAGATTTCAGCTCACAGCCCTAGGACACATTGGCTTGACCCCCTTATTGGAAGTTCAAGAGGAGACATTGGTGAAAAACATGTGTTAGGGAGCTGGGGTGATGAAGATTTCTCTAGGGGACAACAGTACCATATGGGGTCGGAGGAGGACCAGAGATGGGCTTCTCCGGAGGGTGGAGGCCACAGCACTGTGTGACATGATGATCTCTGTGATTGTCGAGTCCTTCTTACCATCATAGGTCATAGTAATGTCCTCCAGAGGCCTGGGATCCCCAGCCACCCCACAACCCCCAGTGCAGGGCAGTATTTTAACTCGAGCGCATTCCTGTAAAGAGCTGTCATCTCCAAGTCAGGCTTCTTGACACTAAACAGTCTGCTTACTTAACTACTGACATGACCACTGTCTTACACATGTCATACATCACAAAGCGATAGGGGGACCCACATGGGAGGAAGGACTCCTTCCATTAGCACAGAACCTACACCGTGTCTGGGAGACTGTTGGGGCCCTGGGATTCCTCTCCCTGGGATGGAAGGCAGACTCAGTCTTTCTGACACCGGCATTGGAATATTGCTCTGTATTTAATTGAATCTATTCCTTAATGTATGATGTATGACATTGTGGAATTTGTTCCTATTCTTTGCATGACCAGTGACAGGCCAGGAAGATCGTTCCCAGCATGAATGTGAAAAGTCACATCCATGCTGGAGTTACCTATGTACATGGCCATAGGTACGATTCAGCTCTGAAGTCTTAGGTGTGTATACGTCTGGTTTCTGAAAGCATCTTTCTGAATTGCTTTGCCTGCTTGTTCTACTCCTGCAACTTCCCTTCTCAGTCCTTCGAACTTGACATCATTCATGCGGTAACTTCAGCTGTTACTGCGGTCACATGCTTTCCTCTCCATTTCCATTCCCTGTACTCGAGAGCAATGCTTTCATGTCGCCTCGCCTGGGCACGGTGGTCCTGCTTCACAAACATCTCCCACGGTGCGATTTTCTTTATACCTGCTCCTTTTCTTACTTGAATAATTTCCATTAGAGGGACATGAGAGCTGAGATGAATGAAAAGGGAGACAAAAGAATGTAGGAAGTGTCGGTGTGAGGAAATCCAGGAAGAGCTCTTTGCTGGGGTTTAACTCCCTTGGCAGGCATAGCCCTAACCTTGTGGACATGCTTCCAGCACACTTGCAGCAAAGCGCCAAACAGGGTGGATGGCAATGGGGCGTGAGAATATGTCAAAGGCACGGAAGCTGTTCTGCCAAAGGCCAGCAGGAGCTGCAATCTGCGGAACCTTCAGTGTACGTGACAGATCTTAGGCCTGCTGCTGTGCAGGACATGGCTAGTGCTGTGGCTGGTTATGTGTCAGCTTGGCTAGACCTCGGTACCTTGTCTTTGGTAAAACACCCTTCTAGATGTTCCTATAAAGGCATTTTAAATCAGTAGACATTGAGTAAAGCTGACTAACCTCCATAATGTTGGTAGGCCTCATCTAGTCAGTTGAAAGCCTTAAGAGAAAGGACTGAGGTCCCGCAAGGAAGAGGAGTTTCTGCCTTCAGAGTGCCTTCAGACTCGACCTCAGCTTCTCCCTGGCTCTGCAGTGTGCTGGCCTGCCCTGCAGATTGTGAACTTGCCAGCCTCCATCTCTCCTCCTCCCCCACCCCTCCCCCCACATATGTACACACACAGGAGTATCTTTATTTTCTATGATAAGAAGCAAAAAAGGAGATAAACCTATGTTTAATAATTAGTGTTTCATTATTTCATCTTAGTTGGAAATGATCTAGGCATTCAATGACTATCTGTCATTTAAGTTAGCTAGCAAAAATTTAAAGTTTCAAGTTACCAAAGTGATTTAGGGAACCATTTTTAAGTACACATACAATATAATTATTGCTAAAGAGTTCGCCTAAAAGGAAAATTTATCCTACTTACATTTATTTAATATACTTGATCTTAACAATTAAGTTTAGGTAACTTATGAAAATTTCATCATACAATTATTTTTCTTGCTGACAAATTTTGCAACAGAGATAATATGAACTTATTTGACTAATAAACCCAGGTAGAATAAAAATATTGTTTAATGCTGATGGTAAACATGCCTATTTAACCAAATCAAACTCAAACCTGCTTTAATATCAAATATTTTCCCAGATCACATGACTCAGAAGCATTTAGGTTCGTTTCTGTTATATTTTTGAGAATTCTCTTATATGTACTTGTGTGTTAAAGTCAATTTAATAGAGTTTTAAAAAATAAACTAACAATACCACCCGAAAATATCACACAACACACATGAACACACGAACAGAAACCTGCCTAGCCTTTATTTAAAAATTAGTGCCATAGGGGGCCGGCTGAGTGGCTCAGTTGGTTAAGATCTGGCTCAAGAGTGCAAGCTGAGCTCTGGGCAACAGCAGTTCGATGCCCAGCGTGAGCTGAGCTGCCGCTAAGCTGCCAACAGGTGGCAGGATGGCTCAGCTAAAAAAAAAAAAAAATTACTGCCACAGGATGGGTAAAATAATGTAAAAGAACAGTTGGGTTCCAACTGTGTTTCTGGCAGATGGAATAAATTAAGTTACCTGTATAGATGGCTAAAGCTTTTTTTAAATTTCTATTTTTGGAGAAAACAATTAAGATTTGTTTTCATCCTTGGCAAGGGGGTCTTGGAGGCAGAGTAGTAGTTTGTACTTTCAAAAACACCCTCATCTCATATTTTTTTCCTTCAGTCTTAGGAATTGGGGATGATAAAGATAGCAGAGCTTTGAACTGCTTCTAGAGCTGCATTTCTGATGGTGCAAATATTTGTAAGATAAGAACAATTGCTCTCAAAATGTGGGCTGTCACTTAAGTGACATCATCACTTGACCTCCCTGCCTTATTGCATAATCCTTAAGTTACTTCTTTCCTTCTTGGTATATCGTTTTATTTTAGCTTAGGAGAATAAGTCTGAGGAAAACATCAATCATCATCAGGCTCTTGCATTTTCATCTTCCAGTTTTGCCAAATTTCTGATCAAAAAGTTATTCAGTCCTTTCAACTATCTTGTCAGGTTTCAGCTGTAACAAACAGTAAATATTTCTGGTGGTATTAAACACCATGGACTCAAGGGATGCAAAGGTAATGACCTCCTAGAGTCTTTCATAGCCCGAAGGAAAAACGGACAGTGTTCATGTGCCAGTTCCTTAGTGAGACACAAGGCCTATGTAAATAAGACAATCAGGTAAAAGCAATACAATCAATTAAAGTTGACCTAACTTTTTTTTTTTTTAACATAAAGCTTGTGTAAACATTCCAATTTTCATGCTCTTATCAATCCTTCCATTTCTATATTTTAATCGAATTGTTTCCTGAGTCAGGGTTTCACCATTGGGTTTTGGTACCATAGTTTATGAATTTCCATATTAAGGAGTCCTGAAAATTTCTCTTTGTATCCCCTGATCATTTTACCCTCTTGAGTAAAAAGGCTCTGGGTCCCCAGGGAGGGGTCAAGTCAAGGGAACCTGGTCCTGTTATCCATCTTGAATTTGATTTCACCAGCCTGCCTGTTACCCCAGGTGATGACTGGGCAGGTTTCTCAGTGTAATCTCTTTTTTCCAGCCTTTTAAATTTCTCTGCACCTGGGTAAGAGCAGACTTGTTTGGGGCCCTTTAACACTGGGGGACCAACAGGGATCAATTTGGCTCATTCAGCCTTTCGGAGTGCTGTACCCAAACCTTTGTTTAAACCCCATCAGTGTCCATTTTATTTATCTCATTTTTTAAACCACATAAAGATTTCTACCCTGCTGGTACAAGTCCTGTGATTCTCATTATGTTTTCTCTTTGTTTCACCCTTATTAGTATTTTCAAAATAGGTCTTTCATTCTATTTATTTGATCTGGAAGCCCTTCCTTTTTAAGTGCACTTTTAAATGATCTAATTGGAACATTTTTCATCATTGCCATCGTAATTTTAATATCTTTGAGTGCTGGCGGCAGTTTGGTAGGATCCTAGCCATAAATGGAGTTTAGCCCACATTTCTGTCTGGTCATATTTTGCATCTTCCAAGCTGACAGTTACCAAGCCAAGTTCTTTGGATATAAACATGTTTAGATTGTCTTTTAGTTAAGATTTTGCCTTTGTTCCCTCCTTTTTCTTAAGAACAGGACAATGAAATTTTCAATGTCCCTAATTTTTACAGTATCTGAAGGAAGGGGTGAGTGGATTTTGATTTTTGCTCTAATTTCTGTCCTACCATTTTATGAAGGGATTCTTCACGTTTAGTCATGATAACCATATGAGACCTCTGCAAAAATTTTTCTTTCTTCTCAATTCAGAAGTTTTTCCATTTCAAAGGATCCATTGTCTGGCTTTGACGAGTAGGATCTTAATAGAAACTCAAACCAATAAGCCTTTTTATGGAAAGACATAGGGTCAACTACTCAGGCTTAGACCATGGATAGAACAGGCGTCTCTGGTGAAGGAACCCAAGAGAGTTTCACTCCTCAAAATATCCTCAGACAGTCAAACAGGCCGTCAAGAGACAAAAGTCCCTTGAGACTTTGCAATGGCCAGGCAGAGAGGGAGCTCTCAGAGTTCCAGTCTAGCGACGGGCCACTGTGCATGAAAAAGAGGCTCTATAATGAATCTGAAGGTAACTTCACAGGGTGATCTGATCATAAATTCCTAACTGAACAGGTCATGGTGGGAAGTCCCAGGCCAGAACTATAAAAAGCTTTATCTTTGCCTTAAGCAAGCCTGGTCCATTGCATCTCAGTTAATACCCCTTTGAAATGCCAGATATAGTCCTTGTTTTCAGACCCTTGCAGGTCTGAAAAACTACCCTCAAGAGAGTACTTGCTCTTGCTAACTATCCTGTAATCTAATCATAGAGGTTTCCTGCCTTGCTTTCTCCCACTTTCATGTAAACTTTCATACATTCCCTCCTTAATTCGAAATGTATAAAAGGAACTGAAAAATTGTTATTTATTGGAGCAATTGAAATCTTGCTTCCCTGCATATTGTCAGTTTGGCTCGAATAAACTCATAAAAAAGACAGACAGAAAGAAAACCCAAGTTATTGGGACATAGAATAGGACACAAGGAAAAACCCTCATCCAGCAGGATCAGCTTGGCCATTCCTATGGATATTCCTTTTTATGAGACACAGCACAGCAGACAGGCACACAGAGAAAAAAGATGATCTCCAGGAGGAAATAGATCAATAAAACCAAGAGTTCTCTACTAAATGGGCAAGAGCCACTGAATCCAAGGAACTAGTTCCACTAATATTTTCTCCTGCCAATCTAAATTAAGAAACGGAAGGGCCGGCCAAGTGTGCGGTGGTTAAGAGCTGGCTTGGGACGTCCGTGGCCCCGGTTCGGGTCCCACATATGAGGGCCAGTGACACTGCCCTCAAAAAAAAAGAAAAAAAAAAAAGAAAAGGAAAGAAAAAAAAAAAGCACTCTCACCTCTCTGCTTCCACCCAACTCTGTAGAGATCCAGGAGTTTTACTTGGCGAGAATTCTTCCCACTGTCGGGTCATGCTAGAGGTCCCAGGATCTTTGTACTGCAGCTGTGGGGCGAGCAGTGCCAAGCCAGTGAGGTGTCCTGTGCACAGTGCCAGCTGTAGGGAAAGAAGAAATTTCCCTCTACTCCCAAGGTTCTTTTGGCTGATCCAATAATTAAATAGACAAGAGACAGATTAGCCTAAGAAAATAACCAAATTTAATGCATACATATGTACGGGAACCTCACCTACATGAGAGAGTCAGAGACCCCACATACATGAGAGGTTCCAGGTCAGAAATGGAAGATGTATATATATGACTTTCTGAGCTAGGGTGAGGTAAGGCTCCTTGGGCGCTTCAAAGGGTCACTGCAGAATGATAAGAGCAGATGTTTAGTAAATAGAAGTTTGCCCTGCCTTACAGATAGGTCAAAAGAGGTTATCTCTGACAATCTCTTATTACGGGCAAGCCCCCTAATGCAAATTCCTCTAAATAGTTGAGGGTGGGATGGGAACAGAAGTTTCTCTTGAGTCCAGAGGGTCTCAATTGCTTTGAGCTCAAAATAGAACACATACCACTGAGGCACATCGTGGGGTGGCTCTTTCTAAAGCCCAACAATGACATATCACCTTTAGGTTTTGAGTTAACTCTCTGCGTCTTAGCTGAAAAGTTTTCTGAGGGAGCTTTAAAAGGTGGTATACGAATGTATGTGTTTGTACACGTTTGTGTGAAGATGTAGAGGGCACAGCATTTCAGAAGATGGAGCATTGTTTGGCATTTTGGGACCTGACACTTTTAGGAAAGTTACTCACAGACCTCCCGATGAGCAATCTTCCCTAGCATTTATTTGCACTAAAGGAGGAGAGCAGCGAAAAGGAAATGAGGGATACGAGAGATGGTCAACTGCAAACATGGAAGAACCAGGAAACCCATAACCTGCCTACCTTCCCAGCCAGCCCTGCCCAGGGGAATGGGCCCTTTCAGTAATCTTGTTCAAGGAAGTGGCTTTCCACCTTTGGCAGGTGCCTTATTTATTTTGTGCCCATCCCTTTCCCTTCTAGAACCTGGCTGTTTCTAGGCGTCTTAGGTCAGCAACCTTGAAATAAAGGTGTAACTTTCTAGACACGTGGAGCAGGCTGTTCTGTGTCATGTCTCTTATCTGTTTCATCCTTTGCCCAGCAACAAAGAGGCCAGAGGACCGGATGGAGAAATGAGGTTCTCTGGTTCTAGACTTCCCTTTCTTGGGAAGCCTGAGAATTCCTTCCCTTTCATAGATTTCTGCTGTAAGTGTACAGTTCTAAAGGAGTTTTTCAAATTTCCCATTCTAGAAACCCACTGGCCCTCTACGGTGGGAATCTATCCTTGCAGATTTTCATGGTTGCCAATGAGTTCCTTCTATATGGAGCAAAGTGAAAATAGGGGGCAGAGGTGAGGACTGAGAGACAGTGATGGACAGGGCTGAAAAAGGAGGAACTTCGGCTCATTTGCCTCAAAGGAACTGAGCAGCTGGGATTGGGGGAGTGGTCATTTTTGACTCAGTTATCCAAACCTGGCAGAGACAGGATTTTGGAGCAGCGGAGATAGCTTCAGGTCCCTCCAGAATTAGAAAAAACAAGCTCCGGCTGCCTTTTCACCATGGGATGGAAGCCACCAGTGTGTTTCTGAGCTGGGAATCTGTGGGGAGATGGAGAAGTTGAGCCTGTCTGGCTTTGGAATCAGAGCTTCAGCACCCAGTTAAAATAGAGCTACTGAGGAAGGATGAGGAAGAAGACAGGGCTTCGTTCCTGGATCAGATTCTAAGCCAGGGGGTCATGTGAGTGCGTGCACACACACACACACACAGTCACACAGTCACACAGTCACA
Source organism: Aselliscus stoliczkanus (assembly GCA_033961575.1). Classification (NCBI taxonomy): domain Eukaryota; kingdom Metazoa; phylum Chordata; class Mammalia; order Chiroptera; family Hipposideridae; genus Aselliscus; species Aselliscus stoliczkanus. Next base: position 85,568,743 of record CM066740.1, on the reverse strand, counting down.
CACACAATCACACTACACATAGTGCTATCCAGTCTCTCTCTTTCTCTCTCTCTCTCTTTCTCTCTCACACACACACACACACAATCACACAGTCACACACACAATCACACTACACATAGTCCTATCCAGTCTCTCTTTCTCTCTTTCTTTCTCTCTCTCTCTCTCTCTCTCTCTCTCTCTCTCTCTCTCTCTCTCACACACACACACACACACACACACACACACACACACACACACACACAGAATTGGTCTATTAAACCAGTGTTATAAGTTAATTTACCCAGAATGACACAGGTAGGAAGTGACCAGACTAAATTACTGTCTAGGTATGTGTAACTGCAGAAGCCATTGTCTTCTCATTACACTGTGCTGCCTCTCTCAATGTAAACTTTCAGTCCAGTCTTTGTGGCCAACACCTGTTTCTAGATCAGGACCAGTGTCTAACCTGGCAGCTCAGCTAAGCAAGGAGACGAGCATTGCTCTGTTGGGTTTCTGAAGGGACAGCAGGAAGAGGTTTGTGAGTCCCTCAGGCCAGTTGGCAGCGCTTCCCAACACCTCCTCTTAACCTTTCAAGGAGTGCTATAAACAGGCTCTTGCTACAGGAAAAGTCAACAGGATCTGCTCAGTGGCACATGCCATGAATGTGTCTGTACAGGAGACAGGCTGTTCTTTCTGGTTTCACACACTAAATGCTATCCTTGTTTCAGAGGTCAGCTTAATCTACCAGTCTTCACTTGCTTGTCATTTCCACCACCTCGGTCATGTGAAACAATTGTTGTTGTTGAATGTCCACTTACAACCTGGCATTGCCCTGGTTTAAGCCCCTGCCCTCTCGCTCCAACCCTGTCTTCTGCCTTGTGTTGTCTGCAAGGATTGGACTCCAGACACTTTCCCTGGTCAGGTCTCTGGGGCTCTGGTTCTACTGGAGAGTGGTTGGTGATAGAGCCCCAGCGAACCAAGAGCTTAGTCCATCGGGCTGTGCATACTCTTTCCCCATAAATGTCTGCCTTTTAGCCCTGGACATGTTTTGAGGGAATTTAGAAAAACAGTTGATATGAGAGCTATGGCATTTCTGCCCATGTTCTTCATTCCACCTCTTTGGGGATGATCAACTCATCCTCGTTTGCCCAGAACTCTGTTAGTTTTAGCCCTGAAAGACTTGTGTCCTGGTAAACCCCTCAGTTCTGGGCAAACCCAGGCAAACCTTATTCTCTCTGTCTTAGCTTCTAGCTCAGTGTGTCCTTTAGCTCTCAGGATACCTTCCAGGGGCCTTGGTTGGCTGGGAGTGGGTGCTGCCAGGGAAGTACTGAAATAATTCACTCCGGAATTGCTCTTTTCCTTTGGGATACAATCCTTTAGATCTCTGTTGGAATCTTTGCTCTGGTGGATTTCAGCTCAAGATGGCAACATTGGTCCACTTGTCTGCTTTCCTTCTCTTTGTGAAATAGATGAACAGAACAAGAAACAAACAAGCAACAACAACCACAACAGACCCATAGCAAAAGGAGAGGGATCACTTTATCATCAGGCCCCTCTCTTCTTTTCTCTTTTTCACCAACCTCATGAACAAAGACCTTAAAAATGATGATTTATGGACATAACTATGTATACTTCCCGTTGCTTCTAATGTCACTTCGGTGCTGAAAGTCATTAGTGTCCAGTCCTGACTTCATTCCTGAGTTTCTGACCCACAGTCCCATTGCTGGTCATTCATTTCCATCTGGATGTGCCATTAACACTGTGACTCAGTGTACCCAAAATGTATTCTAGTTAAACAATCCCTTCCTCCAGTAGCCACCACCATTCCCCCAATCCACCAGGTATGAAAAGTAGAGCTGCTTCTTTGCATGGATCAGTCAGCCATCCCGTCACTTGGAGGTGTTCCTTCTGTCCGTCCCCACCCACCCTTCTTCCTTTCTTTCTTGACCACTGGGTCACACCCTCCAAACCTTTGACTGTGATTACTAGACTAGCTTCCAACTGCTGTCTCTATATTCTGTTTCCTCCAGTTCAAATAATCTTGAAAACTACTGCTACATTAATCTTTCTAAACGGATGCTCTGATTGGGCTACTTTATTGATCCAAAATATACACAGTTCAGTTCTCTTACCTACTGAGGTAAGGAAAAGTCCTTCAACCTGGCACTCAAGGCCTTCTACCTTTTCACCAACTTGCACTTGTAGTTCATCTATGGCTCTCCTATATAGACCCTGTACCTTCTAGTCACAGTGGGCTTTTCATTGATCCCTGAAGATGCCCTGCGAATAGAGCTTCACTCATCCTTCCAACCCTCCACAATGCTTTAGAACAGTCCATATTTTCACTTGAATGTCCCCCGGATTCCTGGAGGTGTGGCTCACATACCCCCTTCTATATGAAGTGTATTCTAGTCCTTCCACACTGATGTGACAATATACATTGTAAATGCTCAGTATTTGGAGTGCACCTTTCTCAGGGAAACATCTTTGCTTTACCTTGTATTGTAGTTATCTGTCTACTTGTGTTCATGTTCTAATGAAATACAAAGCTTGTGGAGGATGAACTGGTGCAGCATCTCACCGGGGTTTGCATATCACAGGTATGCAGTAAGCAGTTGGTCTGTTGAATATTGAAAGATGGGTTGCATTTGGACAGGTGGAGGGAACAGAAAGAATCTAGGTGGCAAGATGCTTAAAGATATGACCAGCCGGCTGAGTGGCTCAGTTGGTTAAGAGCTCGTGAGCTGAGCTCTGAGCAACAGCGGTTTGAGGTCAGCCCGAGCTGAGTTGCCGTTGAGCTGCCAACAGGTGGCAGGATGGCTCAGCTAAAAAAAAAAAAAAAAAAAAAAAAAAGATATGACCAAAGGTGTGGAGACAGAAGAAAAGATAACTTGAATATAGTGAGAAGACCAGTGTGGCTAGAACAAAGGATTCCTGAATAAAGACATTGAGAGACAAATGTTAAAAAAGTAAAGCAGAGTCAGATTGTAAAAGGCTAATTTGGGCTCATGCTGGTACTTAAGATTATGACAATCTACCATGATGTTTTGCTGGACATTTCATTTGAACTCTATGACAGTTTCTCTTTGAAATTTGCCCAAACAGCTTTTCTCAGGTCAATATATTAAGTAAGGAACAGATTGTCTTTGGATGTTGTTACTCTACAGTGATCTATTGTTTTATGCTGTATCATTTGCCAGAAAAGTATGTAGTTATCTGCCCTTTCCTTGGCCTTGGATTCTGTGGTCAGGAACTAGTGATTGACCAAGCTTCTTGAGTTCAATCCTGATCACCTGTACTGATGCTTATAAATACCCTCTACATGTCAGAGTCAAGCACAGTTAGACTAGTCTTCTGAAAGATAATGTAACTAAATTTTTGTTTGAAAAGTCAAAGTGAAATATAACACTTGTTTAAAGAAACCAAATAATACTGAACCCAATACTGTACTGAAAAACCACAGGCCACCATCCTTTTCCCTTTCATATATCCAGTCCTATTTCACAGTGATAGCCACTTTGAACTTTTCTGGTAACTATTTCCATGCTTATCAATGATAAGCTTATACTGCTATTGATTGACTTCTTAATTTTAGACATTTTCTATTCACTTTCTGTTATGATAGATGTGGATTTAACTCTTTGAGACCCCACTTTTCCCTCTCAGCCTCTCTCAAATTCTTACTATTTTATTTTTTATTTTTATTGTTTTTGAGGGCAGTGTCACTGGCCCTCATATGTGGGACCCGAACCGGGGCCGCTGGCTTCCCAAGCCAGCGCTTAACCACTGTGCCACTCGGCCAGCCCAAATTCTTACTATTTCAATTAAGATTGGTGATCAGTGGTTATATCATCATTATTAGGAAAACTTCATTCCTCATGGAGTTAAGTATGATTTTATTCCTTTTTCTGGTGTAGAGGCTACATTTTGTAAAATAAAAGCAGTATTTTTTCCATTTGTGTGAACTTCACTCCAGCTATTTGATATTCTTATCATATATCTTTACATGTCATACAGCCTATGGAAACCTTTTTTTTTTTTCCTGGAGAGGACTCCACCTTGGAGTCCTGCAGCTCCCTGCTCCCTGCTGCCCTGGCTACTCTATCCCAGTAGCGAATGTGAAGTTGATGGGGGTAATTAAATGCAAGAACAATTTTCAAGATTCATGAATAGAAAGCAAAGTAAGCTGATGTGGTTGATATGATTAAGTAAAGGAAAATAAATAGTCATAATGAAAAATAATTCAAGCTACACTTATCAGAACATGAGCTCAGAGCTTCCTGGTATACTTTGAGTTCCTTGAGGTCCAGGCCTGTGCTCTGTTCTTTCTATCTCCAGTTTCTGGCACAGAGTAGAGCTCAAAATTCTTTATGAAATATACAAATATGATTCAGAGATCTGAGAGAACAAAAGGTGCTCCAACCCTGACAGTTTTGGGACCTGACCCACGGAAGGCACCACTCCTGACACTCAGCACTCATGGGCTGCCTGGGAGGCACCGTGCTGACCTCTGAGCCCTGATTCTCTCTCCTTCCAGTCCAGAACTCGGGATAAACTGAGTGTGACCAGTGATAGAAGGTGGGAACTAGGTGACACAGAGAGGGTCCTGGCTGCAGGTAGCCTGTCCCAAGCTACACCACTTACCCAGGCTCTGGGGAAAAAGAAAGGTTATCTGAGGAACTGTCCAAGTTCAGTCCTGGAATGATCCTGGCCAGGGCTTGGCTGTAGCCCGCAGGCATGTGCATGTGACTGACATCCAGTCAGGTGAATTCCCTTGATCTCAGGTGAGAGCTGAAAGGAGAGGACAGGGCAAGGCTCCTGTGCTCAGTGCAGCCACCACCAGTCCTTGGAAGCTGAGGGATGAATGAGATGACCTTTGGCAAAGACAGTGTATGAGGAGCAGACTGAAGGGGAGACGTGTGCTGACGTAGGGCTCTCCCCGCTCTGTGGAGGCCCCTGCTTCTGTCAAAGAACTTGAGAAACAACTTTGTCATCATCACAATATTTGAGCCCTGCTTCCTGCCTTGCCTGTAGGTTCACCTTCGGGCTTCCCATATGCCAGGAGGGGAGCTCCCCCATCCCATTAGGTAGAGAAGAACAGGGGGCCTGGCCAGCTCGTCCCCTAAGGGAAGCACACTTCCTTCTCCATGGACAAGGTCACCACGCCCTTGGATGTGCAGGGCGAGGTCCAAGGAGGTGAGAAAGGAGGAGAAGTGGGAAGCTCTAGTGCTCACCATATTCCCCTCTGACGTGAATTTACGTTAGTGTTGATAAGAGTCATGGGGTGGGGGTGGGGAAGGGCGTCCACGTCCATGTGCACGTGACCTCACGTGTTAACGAGTCTGGTGACCGCAGTCTGATGTGCCTGCTCGTGTGTCTGCCTGGGTGTTTCTAAAACATGTGGGGCTGTGGGTTCCAGTACAGGTGTGCTAAGCATGTGCGTCCCCACACTCGGTGGTCTCCGCTCTGCTTCATTTCCATATCATGGCCCTTGAAGTCCAAGCCCAGAGTAAATATCCGGCTGCTGACCCATGCCAGAAAAATCCTTGGGCTAAGTCACGTATGACATTGGGCGAGTCCCAAAGTGTTGTTTTTGGATGCTTTAGGACACATAAATCTTTGGGACAGAAAATTAACCTTGTGACTGCCAGTCATGGAGTTGCCGGGGTAGGACTGAGTCACCCCACTAGTTATCACAATGGAAGGAACTGTTTCTCTAAACTCCTGAGGGGTACATACCTGAGAAACATACCCTTCTAGTATTTTTTTTCCCAACCAGCCAAATGATCCAGATGGAAAGATGGCTACCTGTCTCTCTAATCTTATGGCCGTGTTAGGGGCTGGGACAAAGAGAGAGAGGAAGATGGCCTTAGTGAGCATTGAGGAAACTGGCTCTGAACCAGAGAGGGAGAGCTACAAATGGAGGTGAGGTAGTGGGGAGAAAGGGTGCTCTCTGTCAAGGTCAGCTGCACTGGGGTCACTGCGTACGCCATACAGCTAATGCCACCAGCGGTTAATGGAACCCAGAAAGTCCAGTGAGAATTTAACCTATCATATCCCATCCTACTTTCTCCATTGGCTCACCTTCTATTCTATAAGCTGGAATCTCTGTTTCTGAAGGGAGGATGTTGGTAGGAGGGAGTAAACTTCTCCCTTCCGTGGAGGCCATACTGCTCATTTGGGGCACGTGTGCCTACAGTATGGAGGATCCCCTGTTCCTGTCATACCCATGTCAGAGAGGTTCTGGGTATGTGGTGACACTGGTGACCAAAGCTGGAAGGATTTCATTAGTCAGGGGTTCAGGAAGCCCATCATCTCTCCTGCAATGCAATAAGAGTGGCGAGTCCCTACAGGTCCTGAGGTGTGTGCACAATAAACTCACCTGGGGAGCCTCACTGCACGCCAGTTAATTACATCAGAATTTTTAGGGATGGTCTAAATACATCATAGAAGTGATTGTGATATGCAGCCATGGTTGTAAAACACCAAAATTATGGAACCCTTCAGTCTGGAAACATGAACCCAGAATATTCAACTAGGCACCCAGATATTGAAAGAGAAATAGAAGGGAAACCATGTCTCCTCTGTCCATATGAGATGCTGGGTTTACTGCTTACCATGTGACACTTATGATGTTCAGGGGACACGTCTGAACACTGAGCTGGGCCAATCAGATTTTCTCTCTCAGGAATGTGAAGGGAGACATAAAGGCAAAGGTGGATGTCTGACCTGAAAGTTCAGGATAAGTTGGGGATGGTATGGTCATTGAGTCCATGGTAAATAGATAAATCTACAGATTTATCAGGTAGGAGAGACTCAAAGGAAGCTGGTCAGGAGAGGAAAGAGGAGGAAAGAGCAACTGGAAAAGCTCAAAAGTGACATGGGGGACAGGGACAGGGGAGGACAGTCAGTCCTCAGAGGTACCTTGATTCCTTCCCTTGCTGAGGTCTTATCTGACCTTGCAGGGCAACCAGAAGAACCCTAACTAGAACTCAGACTGAGAACCGGAAGTGAGAAACGTGCCATTTCCTCTTGTGCCTTCAAGCCTGGCACCTACCTGTCTCTCCATCTGAAATGCACTTCCTTTTCCCCCCTGTCACTCAAACACCTACTCCTTCTTAAAAAACGGTTTGACTCTCTCTCTTGCTTGGTCCCCCAGACCAAGCTACAAGCCACCCTCTGCTCACCCTTGACTCACTCTTTGCTTATACCTCTATTTATTCCTTTCCATGTTAAATTGTAATTTTCTGTTTACTTGTCTCCTCTGCTCAATTTTGAGCTCCTTGAGGATAGATTTATGTCTGATTTATATTTTTCACTAGTATCTAATGTACCTTTGGGCACATAGTGGTTGCTGAATAGAAGCTTGTTAATTGAATACATTCTTAAAGATCAGTTGGGCCTGAGGTTGTTGAATTTTCTGTTTTCTCATAAGCCCAGAAAAGGGTTGATAAATATAAAATCTTCTCAGAATTGGATCTTAAGCTTGCAAATAATTTCCCCAGGTATTTTCTTATATAAAAATCTACTAAAAACCCTTAGTAGAAAATTCGCCTGTTGTGTCTTTAAACATAATGCTTTCACAGAAAATTTAAAAGAGAACTAAGACATAAGAATAACAAGGTTATTTTATTAAACTGAACTTGTTTTGTTATTTAATGACAATATGCCTTTATAGAAAATAAAAATGAGCCAGTTAGCATAACTGCCCAAAACATGAGATTTTGAAATGAAAATTTAACTCTTACTATAGTGACACAGTTGTTTTTATAAACTATGACTTAAATTGCATCAGCAGTTGTGTAAATACTTGACACCTGGAGTCAAAATGTGACTATATTTTGTATACCTATACCTATATCTAGAAGTCCCTGGGCATCATATAAACTTCATATTATAGAGAGATTTCTATTTTTTTTTTGGCTGCAACCCTTGATTCATGGCTGGATGCCTTCAAGAGAGAGTAATGAGTCTTGTGTTACCATCCATTATTGGCTAGTCAGATAGACAGTAATAAGCCAAATTGAACTAATAAATTGAAAGTAGCTTTTTTTAATTTAAAACTTTTTTCCTTATTAACAAAATATGTCCTTTATCCCCAACCTCACTCCATTCTCCTCACCTTCCCTCTGATCTGCTCAATGTCTATTTTCTGTATATGTCCTTGCACAACACATAATGGTGTTTTGTATAGGTACTTTTATTTATTCTTTAAAATTTTTGAGATAATAATATTGACTTTGTGTGACACAGTACAGAAAGATCCCATGTACCAGTAACCTAATTTTCCCCAATGAGAACATCTTGAAAAGATAGTATAATATCACATTTCAAGAATTTTATATAAGTGGAATCATATAACATGACCCCTGCAGGTGCATAAATTTATTTGGGGACAGCAGCAAAAAAAGATGAGAAAGTTAATGATGAGAAATTTAATCTATAACCTGTAGTACCTGTGGCAGTGTTTCAACATCACCATGTTATTATCACATCTTCCAAGTTCCTTTCCTAGTCCCACCTTAAGTGATTCTTGCTCTGGCTAGGTGAGAAGGCAAAGGACTATGAAATAAATTATCAAAGAATGAGAAATATTAGACAGTCCAAATTTTATGAAAGGAAAACATTTACTTAAAAAAAAAGTGTGTGTGTGTGTGTGTGTGTGTGTGTGTGTGTGTGTGTGTGTTTAAATTTATACCACACCTCCCCAGAGAAGAATGGGATAAAGTTTCCCCCCAAATCTTAGGGCTCAATAACCCTAAAACTGAACTGAAACATAGTCTTCTATTTTTGAATACAACACTTAATAATGAAACAAAGGGCTGGCCAAGTGGCTCAGTTGGTTAAGAGCTTGCTCAAGAGTGAGAGCTCTGTGCAACAGGGCCACTGGTTCGATTCCTGGCCCAAGCTGAGCTGCCGCTGAGCTGCCAACAGGTGGCAGGATGGCTCAGTTAAAATAAAATAAAATAAAATAAAATAAAATAAAATAAAATAAAATAAAATATAATGAAATGAAACTGAAGAACAATAAATTTAAACTAGAAAAAAAACGTGCTCTGTGCTGAAAGTTGACGCTTTGGAAAAAGTGGATTCATATAATAAATAGAGCGTGAGGACAGAGATGGGACCATCCTGTTCCTCTGTGAGGATCTCCTGCTTGTGGCCGACGGCTAACGGGCTGATCCCGTGGGTTCTTTGTCATTCCCAATCTGATTAAAAAAATCTATGAGTTTCCAAAATAATGACTGTCATTTTCTTTGGGTAAATGGATACATGATGATTTTTATTTCTATCTTCTGGTAATAAGAAAAAGCACAAGTTATTTCTAAAAGAAATTGTGTTTCTCTTTCTTACCGCTGCTCTTACACATCTTGGTCTCAGTGCGGGTGGTTTTAGACCAATAGAATGAAAGTAGAGAGAAGGATGTACCATCTCAGCTCGGAAGTTTGGGGCAGAGGAAGACCTAAATGTGAGTGATGAAGAATGCCTCAGGACTGGAAGAGGTGAACGAGAAGGCAGGGAGGTGGGAGGTGATGGTTCATACATAGTTCCTCTGTGGAGGGAGAAAGTAGGTGCCTGGAAAGATGTTTATCACATAATTCTTGACTTTAGCTCCCGCATGAGGACAGGTGGATGTGTTGGGGGGAGGGAGGATAGATATCAACATGCTCTTTATGTTTATAAGACATTTGTGAATTTTGTTCACATTTGCAGTCCTCTTATCCTATAACTTGTACTTTAATTGACTGGACCTAAGTTTCCTGAACCAAAGTTGCTATTGCCTTAAATTCTTGAACTTTCCATTAATTTCTAAGTGTATTTCCTAAATAATACAAAATTATTTACCAGGCGCTATAGTCAGACACACATAATTTTGCTGTAATAAGTGTTTAGCACCATTTTGGGAAAGCATAGCTCCTCTGTGGCACTGTCACTGTCAGGATGTGTGATATATGGCGGCAATGACGCTCCCTTGATTAGAAATAGCACCATGGGCTGATGATAACTAAGGACTGAGTGAGGGGCTGCAAACACCTGTCTCTTCAGGGGGTTCTGTGGGTTGCTTGGAATGAAGAAAATTCTTAGTGAGCATTTTATCCTCCTTACAGGGTAATCTAATTTACTGGATATCAGCAACAATATACTAGCTCCTTGATTAATTTTCATCAATTTGTATTTTCCTGCAAATCACATTGTCTTCTTTCCTCCCAATCTCTATAAGGTGTTTTTGACTCTTGTGTCATCTTAAGTCCCTGAGTGCTCACTGGAAGATCACAATGAAATGACATTAGCAGTTGGAATTTTTATGCTAGTGGAAAGAGACTGGCAAGTTTTTATATGTGTAGGATGTGAGGTGAGGGAGGATGTTGCGATGCAGCATTTTGAGGAGGAGGAATCGACTCAGCAGCAGTTTCAAGGAGAGAGAACCTGGCATGATAAAGGGAGTACTCTGATCTGCTGGATTCGGATCAGAGATGCTGATGGCATGTGGAGTAGGAGCAGAATGAGAGATGTTATTGGATCTGGGGGTGATAAGGAGGCAGTTATAATGGAACTTCTGCCAGAGTGAGGCTTATGCATTTGGCTGGAGGATGAATAAGGAACCCAAATCAGTTTGGAGCTGGCGGTGCTGCCGCTGTGTACCTAGGTTACCTAGAGGACTGTGGAGGAAGGACATCCAATGTCCCAGTCTTGGGCTCAGACCACCATTGTGGGTAGAAGACCCAGGGCTGCAGTCATGCTTGTCTCACAGAAGCATGACTATCATATTTCCTTTCAATTCTACCTCCAGATTTTTTTCTTCCAGAGCTTAGACACATGTTTGTGGGTGTCTATCTTTGAGACAGATGTACTGTGCTTTTTTTCCCCCAAAAAAAATTCTTATGTAAATTTATTATGCAAATGGCAGTTCACCAAGCTTGAAATATTTGCATTACAGATACACAGCAAACTAGATCTTTGTAAACCAGGTGTTCTAATGGGAAGATTGGAGTAGGACTGGTGTTGTGGGTAAGGGTGTGGGAGGAAGGGTGAGGGAAGGCATTCCTTGGAAATCTGGGAATGGTCTAATTTCTTCTACCGGATTAAATCTGGACTGGACTGGGAATAGCAAAACAGGACAATGGATAGATGCAAACTTCCTCTTACTTTTAAAACTAGCTCCCTTCACAGGATGTCTAGGGGAGAAATCCTGGTCGGAATTTGCAGTGTGGATAGTCAGTCACAGTGTAGGGGCCACCCCATCCAGCTATGGCTGTGAAGAAAGGGGATGGAGGGAGGGGGAAACATTCCAGGATACACAGCCTAGAGGTGTGAGTCTGTGTTACTTATTACCAGGTCCTTTGATCTCCAGTGAAGCTTGTTTGTTTCTTTAAAGTACCACAAGGTCCTATTTATGGGCCTCTCCAAAAGGGGGCAGATACTTTTTTTTTTTTTTTGAGGGCAGTGTCACTGGCCCTCATATGTGGGACCTGAAACAGGGCTGCTGGCTTCTGAAAAAGTATCTTTTACTTTTAAAAGTAAAAGATAGCTTACTTTAACCAGACGCTTAACCAGCGCCACTCGGCAGGCCCAGGGGGCAGATACTTTTGATTCTGCAGTCAAGGCCAGCAGGGGGACCAGAAACAGTGTTTCATCCTGAGAACTTTTTCTCCTTCACCTCCCCAAGGACTAATTACTTACCCTCCTTCTAAACTTGGTGAAAAACTGAAGAACTAAATGGGAAGCAATTATCTCCTTCTGATATGCAAAGGTTTTCCTTTGGCTTCTCCTCCTAAAATAATCAGCACACACATTTACTCAGATTTTCCTCCTGAGAGACTCCCTCCTGCTAAGCTCATCTCTTCTTAAAACATTAAAAATAATCAACAGCCTAGAGCAGCCTATTGCCTGTTTTTCATAGAATTCTCTCTGGAGTGGAATCTGACTGGTCAGTGAGGGGAGGTATTACTAGCCTTGGGTCTCTACAATAATCACCCATCACAGCCAGCATCACCCAGGCACGACATCCTCAACAAACTTGCCTGTGGTCTCTTGTTACTCAACGGATAGTCTTTGTAACAACATTGGCATCTCCTGAGAGCTTGTTACAAATGTAGACTCTCAGGTGTGCACCAGATTATGGGGGGATCACTTCATAAATTATATCAATGTCTAACCACTACACGGTACACTTGAAACTAATATAAAATAATATTGAATGTCAGCTATAAAAAATAGTCACGGGGACATAAAATACAGCATAGGGAATATAGTCAATCATATTATAATAACTATGTACAGTGCCAGGTGGGTTGTAGACTTACTGGAGTTGTCACTCTGTGAGGTATATAAATGTCTAATCACTATGTTATTTTGTACACCTGAAGCTAATAAAAAACATTAAGGATAAAAGTCCATAATAATTTGTAATAACACACACACACACACACACAAAACTGCAGACTCTCGGGCCCTACCCCAGACCTACCGAGCCAGGGTCTGCATTTTAACAGGGCCCCTGGGTGACTCACATTTACAATAATAATTGAGGACCACTGACCTTGGCATCTTGCCGATAGAAGTCGCAATCAGGAAATTGTATGAGAAAGTCCTTGTCTCAGCCTCACCAACATGAAGAGCACTGGAAGAGAGCTGAGGATGTATCCTTGGAACTATCATTGGAGCCGTCCTTCCTTAAGGACTTTCGTCCCAGGTTCTATTTCTGGAGAGAGTCACCAGGATAGTAGGTCCCAAGATTTTTCATCCTAGATTCTTTCTGAGCTTACGTAGGCCATTTTCAAAACTGAAGGCAAATAGCACCTTTTGTGAATCTTTGCCCTAGCATGTGAAGGTTTCTAGATTAATAATCACTGTACCCATGAGGAAGTTTCTTGGAATCGGAGATGTCCCGTGATTTCGGGGAGTGAAGCATCTTTCAAAGGACACTTACACATCCCAAACTTATCCACTGGTGGGTCAGAAACACTGCTGGGCTGCAGCCCAAGAATCAGCATTTCCCTGCTGGGCCCTCATGATGCTCCTTCTAAGTAGGAAAACCCCTTATCAAATGCGTTAGCATTAACTGTGCTTTCTCCTGTCTCTCACACTCTTTGAGGCTGCAATTCACCTTTTATTTGATCTTTACAGCCAGTGCTGAGCAGAGTGCTTGCTCATGGTGAGTGATCAGTGAATTTGTATTTAATTGAATTACTGGGAGGGTGAAACCAAGTGTAAGATATCTGTAAAAGTGGTTTGTAAAGTGTGAATTCACACAGAAACGCACACAGCTAAGGTAGTATCTGCAGAATTTTTTTTTTAACCTCTGACTGATAGTTTTATTTTTTTTTAATTTTTATTTAATTTATTGGGGTGACCTTGGTTAGGAAAATTATATAGGTTTCAAGTGTACAGTCCTATAATGCATTATGTATATATTGCATTGTGTGTATATATAAAGTAGATAATTTTTGACAAAGGAGCCAAAAACATACAATGGAGAAAAGAAAGCCTCTTCAATAAATGGTGCTGGCAGAATTGGAAAGCCACATGCAAAAGAATGAAACTAGACTGCTGTCTGTCACCGTGTACCAAAATCAACTCAAAATGGACCAAAGACCTAAACATAAGACCTGTAACAATGCACTGCATAGAAGAAAACATAGGTACTAAACGTATGGACCTTGAGTTCAGAGAGGATTTTATAAATTTGACCTCAAAGGCAAGGGAAGTAAAAGCAAAAATAAATGAATGGGACTATGTCAACTAGAAAGCTTCTGCACAGCAAAAGGAACCATCAACAAAACAAAGTGGCAACCATCCGAGTGGGAGAAGACATTTGCAAACAATGCCTCTGATAAGGGGCTAATATCCAAAATATATAAAGTAGAATTATTTTTAATATCTTCATTGTCCTTTTCATTTTATTCTACAAACATGTACTCTTCTAGGTGGTGAGCAGAGAATAATTAAAGAAAATAAACCAATTGGTGCAACAGCCACAGGAAACACCCGTCATTGGTCTGACGGGCAATGGGAGGAGACCAGATTTTCAGCCAAAAGCTGAAACTAGGAACCTAAAGGGACCCTCTGTGTTGGGTGAGGGGCATCTCAGCAGGAAAGAAACAAACTTTCCAGAAAGCCAGAGAGAGGGGCACCTGGATTATGAAAGGGGGTAACCTGGGGTGACACCAGAAGTCCTTAATGACAGCCACGGACCCCTAAGTGAGCCACGTCTCCAAAGCTAGATACTGTACCCCCCAAATGAGTGCACATTTCCCTGCCTTGTCTATTTCCACATAGTAGACTTTTCACAAGCTTGCCATTTGTGGTAAAATAGTAGCTTCTGTTGTCTTAAAGTAAGTGGGGCTGGGAGTGCTTTCTTGATGAGTGAAGTTATTGTACTGTATTGGGAAAGGTAGTTTGGTAAATTAAAGTGTATTTGCAGGAAGAGTTTGGCAGCATATTTTAAACTGGGGCTGTTTTGGAAAATCCAGGATAGGGGGAAGCTAAGAGAATACCATCATTCTGAGGATTTTTAAAATTTCAGTTGGGGGAGGGAAGGGTGATGGAGCTGATATTTCATTCCAAAAGGAACATGGGACCTAATAGGTTTTCAGGAATCACACACACACATGCACACAGACACACGCACATGCGCACACACACACGCACACATGCACACACACCCCAGGACTGGGTATCCCTTGACCAGAGAACATGACACTATACCTTGAATGGAAAACCCATATAGTTTTTTTATTGAAAGCCCCACTCCTGGCTTTCCAGACTGGAGTTCTTGTAGCTGCTGAAGGGTATGGGGAACCCCTCCTTGCTGGCCTGTGAGAGCTTTGGGTTAGACAGGGTAGCCCTGAGGACACACTGTGGTGATCACTCAGAGGAAAACACCTAAAGAAACTTGACAGTAGCCTTCCCAGCCATCTGGTACTTTGCCCCCCTCACAGAACTATGGGACTGAGCCCCGCGGGGTCCCTTGGGCTTGTGGTAGTGCCTCGTGGAGGCCTTTCAGCCTCCTCACCTGTCTCCACAGCACTGCCTTGAATGTCTCGTTGCGGAGGGTGAGGATAAAGGGGTTGAGACAGGGGGTGAGGACTGATGTCACCAAGGCCACGGCCTTGTTGAGTTCTACAGAGTGTGCTTTGCCGGGCCTGACATATAGGAAGATGGTGCTGCTGTAGCCAATGAAGACCAGGGTGAGGTGAGAGCCACATGTGGAGAAAGCCTTCCGGCGGCCGCTGGCAGACGGGATCCGCAGCACAGTGGTCACGATGTAGCCACAGGAGATGAGCGTCACCAGGAAGGAGCCGAGGACAAAGGCCAGCGCCATCACAAAGTCCCAGAATTCCAGCAGGCTGGTGTCTGAGCAGGACAGCTGCAGCAGGGGTGCATTGTCACAGAAGAAGTGGTTAATGACATTCCCATGGCAATAACTGAGATGGGCCCGGGAGAGGACGGTGGGCACCATGGTTAGGAAGGGCGCTGCCCAGTCTGCCACCTGGGCGCACACAGCCCAGCTCATCAGAGTGCCGTAGCGCAGTGGGTGGCAGATGGCCACGAAACGGTCAAGGGCCATGTCTGACAGGACGAGGAAGGAGGTGGAACCCAGGGAGAAGTAGAAATACAGCTGGACCATGCAGCCAGTGAAGGAAATGACTCTGTGGGTGGCCAGCAGGTCTGAGAGCATCCTGGGCACTGCAGTCATGGTCACCAAGATCTCCAGCAGGGAAAAATTGCCCAGGAAGAAGTACATGGGTGTATGTAGGTGGGTATCGGCCATGACCATGATGATGATGACGGCGTTCCCCAGGAAGGCGAGGAGATAAAGCATGAGGAAGGGCCCATGGAGCAGGGCCTACAGCTTACCCAAACAGGAGAAGCCCAAGAGGACAAATTCGGAAGGGTGGCTTAGATTAGCCATGATCCAACTGGGTCCCTGCATGGAAAGGGAGAGAGAGACGGATAGGAGAGAGAGCTCCTATATGGGGGGGGGGGGAGAGAGAGAGAGAATCATTGACTGTGAAACAGAGGCAAAGAGAATAGGACAAGAAAGGCCAAGTCCATGGTCAGTGATAAACAGAAGGGCAGAGAGAGGGAGATAAAGAAAGCAACATGGGAATATGAGAATCACAGGTAGAGGTAGGGAGCCAAATAGAAGTTGAATCATGGAAATTCATTGATAAGGAGAGAGAACCACAGGGAGGAAAAGATTAAGACAACATAGTGACAGACACAAACATTTAGGGAGAAGGAAACAAGAAAGAAATAGAGAAGCAAGAGAGGAAGACAAAATATGTTTGAGGGAAAACCAGAAAAAGATATGGAGGGGAGAGGACATGGAAAGAACCAGCAAGAATCAGAGTGAGTCACTCAAAGTCTCCCGAAAGCTGGGCTGCAGGGTCTGTGTCATGACCCAGAGGCTGTGTACCAGGGACCCTTTTAAAGAGTCCCTTCAAATCTTTCTGGGCTGGCTGTCTGTTGAGGACCCTCACCCAGAGTGCTGAGTCAATAAATTAGCTTTCTTTAAGGAGATCATGTGGTCTTTATTTGCAAAGAGAGAGCAGAAAGGACCTGGGGTCACAGGGATAAGCCTCAGAGGCAGGTGGCTGCTCCACCAGCGCCTAGGTCCTTAGCATGCTGCTCAGCGACACTGCTTGGATGCTGCAGGTCTCCCCTGCACCTCTCCACCACCTCGCATGCATGGTAGTTTGGGGTATGACCTTGGGTTTGTGTTTGAGCTCTGGTCTGACACTTGCTTTTGTGGAACGTAAATTGCTTCTCTCTATTACTTCCCTGTCTGGGCCTCTGTTTGCTTAGCTGTGAAATGAAGCTTCTAACAGTGCCAGCTGCTAGAGCTGCTGCAAAGGTGAAGTGAGTCCACCACTAAGTACAGTGACAGCACGTGCCAAGTGGTCAACAAACAGCCGTCATTGTTCTCATTATGGCTGCCAGTGAACTCCCATCATCTCTCTGCCTTCTTTTGGATCAACATGTGTGTGTGTGTGTGTGTGTGTGTGTGTGTGTGTGTGTGTGTGTGTGTGGAGAGAGAGAGAGAGAGAGAGAGAGAGAGAGAAAATTTCCACAGCTTTATGCTGTTTCTTGGAATTTCAAGTCGCTAAAAGAATACTTTATAAAACTTCAATTGTCCACTAAAATCAGTACTAGAATACAAACTATCAGGAGTGGAAAGAGCAAAGCTGTATATACTCGTAGATCTATTCTGGCCTCTCTGGCCCCAGAAAAGCTGCATCTCAAGGCTGTGTCCTGGCCACCAGCAATGGCATTCCAATTTAAAGAAGAGGGTTTGTCCCTCCATCAGCTTTACACCCATTCCACTGACAGACCTGAACAGTAGGCCTGGAATCTACATGCAGCACTGATTAAATTGAAACCCAATTCCGGTGTCTGAGCCTGGCACATATTTACAAATCTAAGCCACTCGGGCCGGCCGAGTAGTGCGGTGGTTAAGTGCTGGCTTGGGAAGCCAGCAGCCCCAGTTCGGGTCCCACATATGAGGGCCAGTGACACTGCCCTCAAAAAATAAATAAATAAATAAATAAATAAATAAATAAATAAATAAATAAAATAAAACAAAACAAATCTAAGCCACTCACCTTAGGCACAAAGCACAGCGTCGTCTTCTGAAGCTGCTCACATGAAGAAATTTATGTCTAGAGATTCCTGCCTAATGGTTCTACTTGGTGACACAAGTGACATCAGATAGGTAGTTTTATGCCCCTGGCTTGTGTATTACAGCTGGCAGGGGTGACAGGAGCTTCTGCACAACTGGAATGGGGTGGTCCTGCTGGGTGAGTGGCCCACAAGCCACAGCATCTCCAAGCCTTACACTGATATCTTAAAGGTTTCCCCTGTGTCACCACAAAGCCCGGAGCGGCAACACTGAGGTGGGGCTGGAATGTGGGAAAGAGACCAGAGGGGAAACGGGCTGTTTCTGGCTTTTCTCTCCTGAGGACGAGCATTCTTGATTCTCTCTGTCACCATATCTCCAAGCCCTCTGTTCTTGATGTGGTTTAGAGCTAAGCTTGTGCTGGATGCGGAACTTAGACTGCAGCCGAGCAATCTCTGTGGGAATGATGGGAAAGCAAGGGGAACCTCAGGGGAAGATGTGACGCTAGTGTTACTTCTTAGATTAATGAGAAGTCATTTGTTCCGAGGAAGTCACATTTGAGAAAAAGATCTGCATGAAGAAAGGGATAGAGACTTAGATAGACCTAAGCAGCTGATGGCGTCTGATTGGTTCCAGACGTCTGATGGCGTCTGATGGCTACAGAAAAATGAGATGAAAAAAGCAGAGGAATTTCCCAACTGGACTAAGATTTTGGCAGCCGGGGTTAGATCTAGAGTTTTCTAATTAGAACACAGGCTGGGCATCTGCCCTTCTGCACCAACAAGCCATTGGGTTTGACTGAGGGCAGTTTGTACAGCCCACCTGAGATGTGGGCCTGGGGAGGACTTGGGCCGGAAGGCCGTCTGGGCAGTGGTCTGCCAAGGTTAGGGAGAGCCTCTCCGTGAGAGTGACCAGTGACTGGGGAAAGCCGGGGAGGAAACGGAGTGAGCACTCTAAGAAATGGACAGCGCGCACTAAGGCCCCTGAAAGAGCTGGAAGAAGGCCACTGCCTGGACAGCATGATGTCCAGGATGAGTAACACAAGGTGACATTAGGGAAAAGCATTTCTAGAAATCATGCAGATCTTACAGGGCGTGGGGCTTTAGTCAAAGGGCAGCGAGAAGGTTTCAATCAGGGAGGGGACCTGATGTCATCTGTGTTTTAAGACCACTCATGCTGCTACGGGGCGAACAGTAGGAAGAGGGAAGCCAGGGCGGACGTGAAGATCAGTTAGCAGGCTTTGCGGCAGGCAAGCTCGGATTATTCCCTCTCACTGCCTCATTTGTGGATAGGGACTCAAAACTTGGGGTAGTAATCTTATCTACTAGGTCATCAACATGGCTGCTTTTTTTTCTGAGCCATGATGACTTTTCCTCTCGCCTGTGTCCCCTGGGAAAGTCAGATGTAGACATGAAATGGCCTTGAGGTTGGGCCAGGTTGGGGTTTGGATATCCACCAGTTTTATTCACCCATAATGTCTAGTAATCTAGGCTAAGTTTAGGTATTGGGTCTGGCGTGGCCTATGATTGCTCACAATGTGGTCTGGAAAGAGTTGATTGTGACAAACTGGTCAGCTTTGCAGAGGGGTCCATGACAAAGGGAAGGAGTAGAGAGGCTCACTCAAGGCCTACCTGCATTTCTGCTCCTTGCTCCCTCACCTTGGGCAATGTAGAGATGCAAACAAATGAGGCAGCATGCACATCCATGCCCCGATACTTCAGATGAGAAAACCAAGCCCGAGAGTCAAAGTTCACACTACATACAACACGGCTAAGAAGCAGGAAAAGGACTGAGCATTCAGGCTCCTGATTCCATTGTCGATGGCTCATCCATTATCTTACACTCTCCTGAGATCCTTTCACTTTCACCAAGGACTGTAAAATTACACACTCTTAATGTTACAAGTTCTACTGGTAGGCAGTATCTGTCTTCCTTTTAACAAAGAAAAGTTTCTATTTCTTTAAGAGGTGTTTACAGAAAGTTACTCAAAAAGTTAATAGAACTTGGCCAAAGAGACACCTGGGGAAAGGACTGGGAGTTACTTGTCACCATCTGTCATCCTTTAGGGTACTTAGTTTTGTTCCCCCATCCCTATAACCATCCCAAGCCTGATTCTGCTTATCTCACTTTGTCTACTTCTTCTAATACCTCCTGATCCACTGTTATCTTTATCCTTCACAGGACTTTACATTTCCCTTCCTATCTAGCCCCCAATGATGGACTATATCCTGTTACATATTTAGAATTTATTTTTTAAAAACATTTTCAGCTTTATTAAGGTAATTTACATATAGTAAATGCAGTCATTTTAAATATAAGTAGCAATGTGTTTTAACAAATTTATACACACATCTAATCACTACTACAATCAAATTGTAAAACATGTTCATCACCAAAAATGTTTGTTTTTTCTTTTTAATTTTTTTTATTTTATTGGGGAACAGTGTGTTTTCCCAGGACCCATCAGCTCCAAGTCAAGTAGTTGTTTCAATCTAATTGTGGAGGGCACATCCCCCCATGTGGGGATCGAACCGGCAACCTTGGTGTTATGAGCACTGGGCTTTAACCAACTGAGCTAACTGGCTGCCCCTAAAAGGTTGTTTTTATGCTTCTTCACGTCAATCTCTATCCCAAACTCCAGCCTCGGGCTACTTTCTGTTACAGTAGAGTAGATTTTTCATTTCTTGAGTTTATTAATGGAATTAACAAAGTATTGACCTTTTGTCTGGATTCTCTTGCTTAATATAACCCTGTAGAGATCTATTCATGGCAATGCATTTATCAATAGTTCATTCCTTTTCATGGCTGAGTAGTATTCCATTCTATGGATATTCCACCATTTATTTATCCATTCACCTATTGATTATCATTTTTGTTGTTGTAATTTATTGTGAATAATACTGCATCAACATTCACAAACATGTCTTGTGTGGATATATGTTTTCCTTTATCTTGGAAAAATATCTAAGAGTGGAACTGAATTGCAGGTTTGTAAGATAAGTGTATGTTTAGCAATTGTTTATACCATCATATATTCCCACCAGCAATGTATGAGGGTTCCAGTTGCTTCACATCTTTACCTGCACTTAGTGTGGTTAAAATCAATTGAAGATATATGTTTGGGCCTGTGTTTGAATTTTCTATTCTCTTTCATTGGTCTATAGGTCCACTGATCTACATGATAATATATCAATAACATGCTGTCTTGATTACTGTATCTTCATAGTAAGTCTTTAAGCTATTGTGAGTTTCCCAGCTTTGTTCTTCTTTTTAAAAATTATTTTGGCTATTCTAGGTCTTTCACATTTGCACAAAAATCTTAGTCAGCTTTTCAATATTAACAAAAAGCTTCCTGGGATTTTGATTGAATTTGCATTGAATCTATAGGATAATTTGGAGAGAATTGACATTCAATCAAACCTGAGTCTTCCGATTCATGAAAATAGAATATTTCTTCATCTATGTAGTCTTTAGATTCTCTCAGCAATGTTCTGTAGTTTCAAGTGTATAGATCCTGCACATATTTTGTTAAATATGTCCCTTAGCTTTTCATGTTTTGGAATTTTATTATAAATTATCTATTTTATTTCTATTTCCAATGTTCATTGCTAGCATATAGCAATACAATACATTTTTGTATATTGAGCTTTTGTCCTGTGACCTTGACAATCACTTAGTTCTAGCAGCTTTTTTTTGCGGACTTCTTAGTATTTTCTATACATAGGATTATGTATCTGCAAAGAAATATTGTATTTCTTTATTTCCTGACTATATGCTTTTAATTTTATTTTCTTACTTTATTGCATTAGCTAGGACAATGTTGAATAGAAGTGGTGAGAACAGTTATCCTTGCTTTGTTCCCTATCTTAGAGAGAAAGATTGAGTCTTTCACGTTAGATTTTATGTTTGCACTAGGATTTTGCATAGATGTTATTTATCAGTTTGAGGAAGATCACTTTAGTTCCTGGTTTGATCAGAGGTTTTAATCAACAGATGTTGATTTTTGTCAAATGTCTTTTCTTCCACTATTGGAGTGATCATGTGGTTTTTCTCTTTAAATCTGTTAACATGGTGAATTGTATTGATTAATCTCCTAATGCTAAACCAACTTTGCACTTCTGGAATAAAATTGTTACTTATTATGGCATATTATTCTTTTTATATATTGTTGGATTTTGATTTCTATTACTTTATTAAAGATTTTTGGATCTATGTTCATGAGGCATATTGGTTCTTAGGTTTATTTTTATGTCTTTGGTATTAAGATAATTCTAACTATTTATAAGGTGATTTAGACAGTGTTCCAATTTTCTAGATTTTGTGTAGGATTGATATTATTTTTTTCCTTAAATATTTGATAGGATGCACCTGTAAAACCATCTGAACCTGTAGTTTCCTGTGTGGGAAGGTTTTTAATTATGGATCAATTTATTTGACATATGTAGGATTTCAGTTCAATTTTTTTTGAGTCAGTTTTGGTAATTTTTATTTTTCAAAAGATTTTCCATTTTATCAGGTTTTTCAATTGATTTCTAAGGTATCTTATTTTTGTTCTCTTCAATTTAAAATTAAAATACAATTTTGATTATATCTTTGGTAGTGGATCAGGAAATCAAGAGTGTTTTAGTCATTTGGTCTTAGAGGTGGTGTGAATCAATCCAAAATCTTTGGAGTATAAAATAGTGCCAATAAAAAGTTATAGCTACAAATAAAGAAGAATGAAATCATACCATTTGCACTCTAGGATGAACCTAGAGACTATTATGTTAAGTGAAATAAGTCAGTCGGAGAAAGACAAATACCATATGATCTCACTTATATGTGGAATCTGAAAAACTGAATGAATGAGCAAAGTAAACAGAAACAGTCTGATAGATATAGAGGAAAAACAGGGTTGCTAGTTGGGAGGGGGGTAGGGATGAGGGAGAAGGGAAAGGGATTAGACAGCATAAATAGGTAACTACTATAATGCCACAGGGATCTGAAAGACAGTTCAGGGAATATAATAATGTTGTAAATATTTTGTGGGGTGGCAGATGGTCACATGTCTTGTTAGGGAGACCACTTCATGGATGGAATAGAGGCTTGATCACTGCACTGTACACCTGAAACTGATGTTGTATAATATTGTATGGCAACTGTAATTGAATATATTGATAGTCACAGGATGTGGATTATACTGTGGAAAGGAGTCAAAGGAATTGTAATAGATATGTATGATATGGGGGGAGGAGTGGGGTAGCAAATTGGGGGAGGGGGATTGTCACTTTGAGGGATAAAAAGTATAACTATTGCACTGTGTTGTGCACCTGAATCTAATTTAAAAAAAATGTTTATTTCACAATAAAAGAATAAAAGAATAATAAAAAAAAAGTTATAGCTACAATATATCTACCTTTTGCCCTAGAAATTCCAACTCTAAGGATTTATTCCAGAAATAAAAATGTGTTTGAACTTATAAATATCTAAGAATATTTATAGCATTATTTTTTGTAATAAAAATGGACACAACAGAAATAGAGCAATAGAGGACTTGCTGATAAAGAATGAGGCATCCACCTATAGAATACTTTACAAAGAAAGAAGTAGGGCAATATGTATTGATATGGGAGTATCTTTTATATATTGTTAAATGAGAGAGAAAAGTTTGTAAAACTGATTTTCACAGTATTTTATTGAAAAGAATATGCAGATACATGCTTAGGAAATTCCTCTATGATTTTATGGCAGTCTGGTTGGGCTTGGGTGATTTGAAGAATTGGAAGGAAGAGTATTCCTAATTTATACCCTTCTCCACCCACTGACAGTCTCAGATTTAACAGGTATACTTGAAACCCAAAATCCAGGTCAATGTTTTGTAACTCACACTTTTTCTGTTTCCGTCCGGTACCCAGCAGGTTTCTAGTGTGCATTTTGTCAGTTGTCCCAGGTTGTAAATATAACTGCCTACATTAGGCTGTCCTTATGTATTCCCCACTTCGAAGCGCCCAGCTGGTAATCAGGGACACGCCATATAAATAAATGGCAAGAAGAGTCTTGCTCGAATGTATGTGGATGCACGTATGTTCAGAAGAGTGAGCATACCAGCGAGTGGAGGTGAATTTCGAGGTAGACCCTCTCCAAAGTTTCTGGAGGGTCCACAGGGCTGGAAGCAGGAGCCTCTGTAAAATGAGGGAAGGACAAATCAGACTTTGCGGGGGCTTTTGGTGAAGTTGAGGCTTTGACCGAGACCAACATGCAGGCTTTCTTGGATATCAGTGTGTTCTAGGGGTCCACTATGGGGTAAGAGAATCCAGGGAGCACCCTGGCTGAAGGCAGGAGGGCTGATCTGCTCAGCATTTGAGATGTCTTCTAGAATCCTAGACTTGGGACCTTGGACGAAGGTAATTTGGCATTGAGAAGCCTCTGATTGGTGAGGTCTCATGTTCTCCCATTAAACAACAACTTTTAGAAGTTCTGAAACTTAATTGGTCAAAAATAGGAACAACTAAAAGTTTGCTCTGCTCTCCCCAGACTGATTGCTTGGGGACGCCCTCAACCTGGGCTAATTAAGAGCAGCTAGCGCAGTGACAAAGTCCCCTTGGGATGGAGAGAAGCAGGAGGGGAAGAGAGAGAGACAGACCCTCAGCTTCCCAGGACACTTATTTTGGGGCTTTTCCCTCAGCCCCTCCTCCGAGGACAGTTTCGTTTTTCATCACTAGTGGAGACAGCAGCAAGTTGCACTGGCCTCTGTGCATGGCTCAGTAGGAGCCAGACAGGGGTTAGCCTTGGCCGTGCCCTGGAGAGCACCAGAAGAGGTGGCGAGCCCTTCCGTAGGGTGAGTGTCTTCTCAGGTTTCTCCTCCAGGAAGGAAAGAGCAGAGAGAGCATGGGGATGGGAGGTTCTGGGCCTGGCTGCTGCCCAGAACAAGGACACCTAAACCTGAAAGGTGGGCCAGGAGAGCAGCAGAGCAGATGGGCTCATCTCCATGTCCCCCGCCATCCTGCTCAGCACAGAGCAGATCCAGCTCTTGCCTGACCCAATGCTCGGGACAGACACAGCTCCTTGATATCATTCGGGTTCCTGCTCTCTTGTTTTACTTCATCTCATGCTGGTTATGCAGATTGTGCAAAAGCGAACCACTGAGCTCTCCTGAATTCTGTCCTTGAAGCCTGTTTGCCCAATCAGTAAAAGAGCCACCGAGATATTGGGCAAGTTGCATCAGGAAGGGAAGGGAGGAAGGGAAAATGGTAACGTGAGGTAGGACGCGGAGACCAGGAAGGGAGGGATTGAGGGAATATGGCCCAATTAGCCCTGGCCAGGGCCTAGCACTGTTGAGGCATATGTCTTAGGTTCATATATCCATCATCTACAAAAAGTTTTCAGCACTACTTATTTCTCAAGAATACCTGTCTATCTATCTATCTATCTATCTATCTATCTATCTATCTATCTATCTATCTATCCCACATGATATATTTGGCTCAAGAATATTATATATTTATATAATATTATATATATATATTTATATAATATTATATATATATATATATATATATATATATGTGTGTGTGTGTGTGTGTGTATATATCTCATGTTCCTTGGTGTCATGGAATTATATTCTAATGTCATAGATGAATAATGAATAAACTAAATTTTCTGTCCCTCTCCTTTGCTTTATTTTTTCTATGGCATGATTAATAAACTAACATCGTATGTATTTTACTTACTTGTTTTGTTCTTGTATAGCTTCTACCCTACATGAATATAAGCTCCACAGGGCAAAGACTTTTTATTCCTCTGGTCACTGCTTCATTTGTTTCTTGTTAAATGAAAGAATGAAGCAAACCATTACACGTATAATGTCGTATCAGGTAATAAATAACAACTGCTACGAAGAAAGCTGGAGTCCGAGATTGATCACATCCTTCCTGTTTTTGGGGGAGGGGAAGCGGGAAGAGCCCTCTGAGGAGATGACATTTTGAACAATGGGATGGATAAAGTGAGGGGTACAGATCCAGGCGTCCTCAGAAGCTGACGCCTGTGCATCTATTTTCGTCAGTGCCAGGTGCCATCTTTCATCCCTCCCAAGACTTTGGAAAGAAAATGGGATTAGAGAAGACTGACTCAGCTCTGGGAAGTTATCCCAAGCTCCCATTTGGAAATCCTGATGCTCTGTAATATGGAGCTTTTAAGATCTGATTTGAGACCCTCCTGCCTCTCTTTTGCTGGCCCCAAGGTCGGTCTATGCAGTACCAGGGTGGAGGAGGGCTAGGGTCCAGAGTTCTGTGCTTTGCACATCACCTGGAATGATACAGTTAACCTTAGAGGAAGTAGGACAATCCCAGCACCCCTAAGCTTCAAAACTAAGCAGTTTAAAACATCTCTGCCTCTGTCCCCTGTGAGAAAGCACATCCATTGGGGAAAAAGCATAAGGAAAGTTTTCTTCGCTCCAACAGAGGAGTGTCTTCACCCATTCCAGACAGGTAGCTTTGAGGTTTGGCTTTGTGTGGGGCCTTGTAATTAGGGCCCTCTCACCTGATGGTCAGGTAGAAAATCATTCCTCATCCCCACCTGTCTTCCTTCTGTCTTGAGAGCAGGACCATGTGGAGCAGTGTGGCCTCTCATCTGATATGTATGTTTCCCCAGGAGCAGAAACGAGGACTCAATGATGAGCAATCATTCAAGCGCCACTGAGTTCTGCCTGTTAGGCTTTGCTGGGTCCCAAGAACTACATCGTATTCTCTTTGTGATCTTCTTCTTCTTCTACTCAGTGACATTGATGGGAAATGCAGTCATCATCGTGGTTGTCTGTGTCGATAAACACCTGCAGTCCCCCATGTATTTCTTCCTTGGTCATCTCTCGGCCTTGGAGATCCTGGTCACATCCATTATTGTCCCCCTCATGCTTGAGGGGTTGCTGCTCCCTGGGATGCAGACGATATCTCTGGCTGCGTGTGTCACCCAGCTCTTCCTGTACCTTGCTGTGGGGACCACGGAGTTTGCCTTACTGGGGGCGATGGCCGTGGACCGTTACGTGGCAGTCTGTAACCCTCTGAGGTACAATGTCATTATGAACAGCCACACCTGCAATTTTGTAGTCATTGTGTCCTGGGCATTCGGGTTCCTTTCTGAAATCTGGCCAGTCTACGCCACATTTCAGCTTACCTTCTGCAAATCAAATGTGTTAGATCATTTCTATTGTGACCGAGGGCAACTGTTAAAACTGTCCTGTGATGACACTCTCTTCACGGAGTTTGTTCTTTTTTTAATGGCCATTTTCATTATCCTTGGTTCCCTGGCACCAACAATGGTCTCCTACACCTACATCATCGCCACCATCCTCAAGATTCCCACAGCCTCTGGCCGGAGGAAAGCCTTCTCTACCTGTGCCTCCCACTTCACTTTTGTCGTGATCGGCTACGGCACCTGCTTGTTCCTCTACGTGAAACCCAAGCAAACGCAGGCAGCCGAGTACAATAAGACAGTCTCCCTGCTGATTTCGGTGTTAACCCCTTTCCTGAACCCTTTCATCTTCACTTTGCGGAATGACAAAGTCAAAGAGGCCCTTCGGGAGGGAGTGAAAAGCTGCTGTCAACTCCTCAAGGCTTAACTCACCTCTTGGCCAGTTTTAGGTGGTATGACCCCTATTGTGGATTGATTACTCAGGAAACCTAGGAACCCTGTCTGCTCTATCACCGTTATCACCGGTACAGAAGTCAAATCGTGTGTACTCTCCATCATGCCATGGAAGTAGACAAGGCAGGTAAAATGAAACCCACTCTCATAGCCTCCGTGTCTGCTTGCTTCCACTGAAGAGCAGAAGGAAGCATATCCTTGTGGTGTGGGGGCAGCTAGAGAAAGGAGATGCACATTTTTTTGTTAGCCCAATTAATTTAGCCCAATTAATTTGCTTATAATCCATTTCTCAACATGTATTTTCCACGGGAGGTAGGAAGTGGGGATGGAGGTGAGATGAGATAGATAGTATAATCAGGGAGAGAGACTCGTTTCTTCAGCAACTGTTGCTAGGCCTTTTTCTCTATTTTTGTGCAATTTCTGGACAAGACGGCTATAAGCATTTTAAATGTCCCGCTGTTCTCTTTCTCTCTGGCTGTGTATATTAGCCTGGCCCCAGTGCTACTGCAAAGTAAACGCACTGTTTACACTTAGCCACAGAACCAGTCTAGAGCAGTGATGTAGAGATTGGAATGCTTCTCCTTCTGCAAATCTTGGTGATATAAAAAAGATGAAAATATTTGGGGATAGTAATGGGGGAAAAGTGTATTCTGCTAAACTTCAGGGTATTTCTCTTTCTTTTTTTTTTTTTTTTGAGGGCAGTGTCACTGGCCCCCACATGTGGGACACGAACCGGGGCCGCTGGCCTCCCAAGCCAGCGCTTAACCACCGCGCCACTCGGCTGGCCCCAGGGTATTTCTTAAATCTCTCCCTTTGGTGGCATGTATGGGATGGAGAAAACGGCTAATTCTAGAGAGAGCATTCTGTGTTTTACAGCTGCTTAACGCAACTGTTTCTGTTCACACTCCTGCTCCCAGAGCCAGACTTCAGGCTTCTTAATGCCTTTTGATTCTCTGCCTCCCGTTTCTAAGTGTCTCAGTACCTTTCCTTCGATCTACTCTGTGAGGAGAATTTAAAAAACCGGAGGCTATCTATTCTCTTAAATCCTGGTTCCTCAGCAATTCTAGGGCATGGCCGTTCAGCAATGCACTTGTAGGAATTTCACATATGATCAGAGGCAGGGCTTTGAAGAAAGGCGTTTGCTTAAATGAGCCCTGAGGTGGGTGAGTAATTGAGCTGCCCAGCAGGGGGCTGATGGGGTTACTCAGGGCTCCAAAGAGGACTGTGTAAAGATGGCTTCCCATCTGGTGAGGAGAGACAAGACCACCACATATGACTGGGTGGCTTGCACTGCATACCGGCACCAGAGGAGGGGCATGGTGGGGCCTTAAATCCAGCCCAGGCTCTGCTAGGCAACCAACAAGCCTTGGGGGGACTGTGTTGGCCTGGGAAAGCGTTGAGGGTTGACAAAAAGGAACCCCTGCTCCCAAAGCTCATTTCCTGAGGTCTCTTCTCACTAGAGGAATACCATTTTTGTAATCCAGATACCCAGAGAGGCTGCCTTTTTCGAATTTTCACAAAGGCTCTGTAGGGCCTAACTTGTCCCTGGGCTGGTGAAGGTGAAATAGGAGGCACTGAGGCCTCATGGATAGTTTCTGCAGTTCTTCAGCCGGTCACCACCCATGCCTCTCGCTCCCTGCCTGTCTTGCCCTTTGTTCATCCACCAACTTGCCTGTTTTGCTTTTGTCTCTCCTATGGTTCTCCGGTCCTCATGTTTCTCTCTTTCTTTTTTCTTCCCCTTCACTCCACTTCACCATGAATCCAGGCTGTGGCCTCCCACGGTGAGCGCATCCGTGTTCCTCCTGGTCCTTCATTTTCCTTCTGTGCCTCCAGGGATGCAGTATTCCAAACCGCCTTTCTGAATGTCCTAGTCATTTTGTTCATTTCCTCAGATGCATCTAAGGAGAGAGTAGCAAATTCCTCTACGCCGAGTCTAGGATATGAGAGGGGAAGGAGAATTCCTGGTCAAAGGACTGGCGATGGGACAGCAAACATCTCTTATGTCAAAGCCCAGGTTTTTCTGGTTGGTCTTTCATTCTGAATGAAGGAAGGTTCTTATCTATATTAGTTGGCTCGGGCTGCCATAACAAAACACAGTGGACTGGATGGCTTAAACAACAGAAATTTATTTCTCACAGTTACAAAGTCTGGGAAGTTCAAGGTCAAGTTTCTGATGAGGGTTCTCTTTGTGGCTTGTAAGGGCCACCTTCTCTCTCTGTTCTCACATGGCCTGGCCTTGGTGTGTGCAGTGGAGAGAGAGAGAGAGAGAGAGAGAGAGAGAGAGAGAGAGAGAGAGAGAGAGAGAGAGAGAGAGAGAGAGAGAGAGAGAGAGAGAGGGAGAGAGAGAGCGCTCTGGTGTCTGTTCTGATAAGGACACCAATCTTATCCAACCAGGGTCCCACCCGTATGACCTCATTTAACCTTAATTACTTTCATAGGGACCCCATCTCCAAATATAGCTACACTGGCATTCAGGGCTCAACATCTGAACTTTAAGGGGATAGAAACATTCAGCTTGTAACACTGTCATTCTGCCACCACCCTGTGACCAGAACATCCAATTCATCTCTACACGGGGAACTGGGAGACAGACTAGGGGCTCTAATTTCCCAGGGTGCAGGCATCTCCTACACAAGTGAAGTGAGATTCTTACACACACACCCTGTACACACACCATGAGGTCTCAGTAGCTTCTTGTTTTATTTTTTCTCTTCAATACAGAGATCTAAAAAGAAATACTAATTATAGATCTTCATTTGAACTTCTTATTCATGTGTAATTTCCACACTGTAAAGTCAGTCTTATGTATACTTCCAGATACGTTGATTGAATGCATTGCAGTTTTTACTTCACTTAAACATTGGCTTCTGTTAACATATGCTTTGTATTCTTAGTCATATGCTCATGGAACAAACAAAAACAATACAAGAGAGAATGCTACTTCCAAGCAGGAAAGTTTTTAATAGTCTCGTCTGGAAAAGTTTCTTGGTAAAAGTAAAATGCTTACCCAGATAGTATCTGTCACATATCTCGACAAGACATTCACTTTATCTGTTAATTTCCTACCGAGGAGGAAGGGATTTGAAGAAAGGAGTTTACTTTTTCCTCTATATCCCTACTTAAAGACACATGAATATTCATGTATATGAAGCAAATTAAAATGTTGTTTTATGCTGTTTCTTATTAGCAGATAAGGACTAAGAAGGGAGTGGTATGTAATTAAAACTTGGATGCCTTCTGGATATCACCACATATATTTATTTGTGCCTAATTGAAGTATTACAATGCATTATTAATATGGGTAATAATTCTCAGAACTGAACAGAAATATAATTCAAGAGAACGCACAGTGGAGGGGCGCGTTGGTGAGCAGCATGTTGTAATGGGGTCCCCCACAGCATGGGGCATCCCAGAGGGGAGCCTCCAAGCCAGCCAGGAGGAGCTGAAATAAAGAAAAGCTTCTCAGAATCAATCGTGTTTGATTTCATGTTCAAAAGAAGTGAGCGTTATCAGGCAGCAAGTGGGGAATCCCCTGAGTTCTAAAGCTCATTTTCAGCTGGGACCCGGCTTCCTACAAGGTTAATCTCTTGGCATGCATGACTAGTCATTTCATAGAAGATGCACCTTCTGTGAAATGCAACCAACCATGAGAACACTCAGGAAGCTATCTTATGAGCAGGAACTTCCCCCTCAGGAGTGTAGGTTCTGGAAATAACTGGCTTCTGCCAGATTGTTTTATTTCTCTCTCAAAGATGAGCCACCTTCCCTAAGCCTCCCAGAATACTCAAAGGTTTGAATAGAAAGCTACTTTGGTCAGAGAAACTGCAAGTATAGAAGAGAAGTCTTCCCAGCAGCCCTCACTTTTCCCCCTGAATTCCATCTTACCTTTGGAAGACGATTTGGGAAAACATGGACTATATAACCCGGCTTAGGCTCAAATCTCTTCCATACGAGCTCTGAGTCATGACCCAAGGCCAGATAGCCAACCTTTCTGAGTATTTTAGGGTTGACCTTTTAAGACGCTGGAGAAAATTAAAGATACCATCTTTAAAGAAGCAGGCAGATATATCAGATTCTCAATAAATGTCAGAGGGAGGACCGCTGTCTGAGATCATTTACACTTTCTTTTTACATAGATCTTTGTCCAAATTCACATGCTTAGTCAGTGTCCATGCAAAAAATTAAACTGGGGTCTGCGGAATCACAAGGCAGAAGGTGAACTGGGGAGTGACAAGTGTGAGGAAGAGAAACTATCTGCTTAACACGCAAGTTCCTGGGGACAGACATTATACAGTGCTTAGGTTGCTTAGGGAACCAGTGGAAATCCGGAAAGATTTATGGTCAAATTCTGGAAACAATTTCCCAGGGAGCAGAAGGGTAGCTAAAATACAGAAGAAAGAAAAACATCTATGAATGATGGTAGATGGAGGCAATCTGTTGATTAGTCCGTAGACAGGACTTCAGACTCATAGTACGATGATCCCATCTCTGTGCAGGCCAGACATGATGGGAGCAGAGGGCTGGGGGCGGATGGGGTCCGCAGCTCAGAGACAAGGTCTGCCTGACAAGCGTGGTGACGCTTGTTCTATTCATGAGTGGGAAGCTTAAGGGCCATGTTAAGAGAACAGAGAACCAGATCGAAGGAGTTGCTGCCGTGATTTGGGGCCTCCTACGCCAAGGAAGTGGTTTGATGGTGCGTGATGCTTCCAGGATGTTGTGTGTGTGAGAGAGGGAGACAAAGGATAAGCTGTCTGGGTAGACCTCATTGAATTACGGGATAAATTTTCCAAATAATTATGAGGGAAGAAGTTGATGTGCAAGAGTAAGGTGTTAGAAGTTCAGAGAGATCAAAAGAAAAGGAAAATTAGAAAAAATGTGGCTGTGTCTAGTGATATGATAAATTGGCCAATCTCTTCCTTATATGTGGATTATAATTATAATTCTTTCCCTTGAGGTAAAATGAAAGTACTGAGCGTTGGTGTAAATTTGAATAGGAACTTGAAGAAAGGAGGATAATGGAGACTAGACAGTGAAAACATAGCAACGTAACTTAGGACCATGAAATGCCCAGAGGGAAAGAGGACAGGAGATTTTGATGAGCAAGTAAAGAGGAAGTACTTAATATTAGAAAAGAAGATTCTGTGGAGAACAGAACCAGAGTAGAGCCAAGGGAAAAATTCATGGAGGCAGGGCTTGGGAGAAAGAGCAGAGACTCGGGCTCGTGCAGACACAGTCCAGGGACGACTGGCCCAGGCTGCTGACAATAGGACAGAAAATCTGAGGCCCCACAGGAAAGGATAAAGCTGTCTCTAACTATCAGATACAGCAAAACTACTTAAGAGCGAAACTTAACCTTTGAACAGTAAATACCGCCACTGCTGACCCCATACCTCCTGCCCTCAGGCTGCCGACACTATCCATTCTTTCTAAGCTCACAATAGCCTTGCTAACAGAAGGTCTCCGTTCGACAGAGGAAGAGTATGAGGCCCCCCGGAGGTTAAGAAACAGATCGACAGGGACAGAAGTTATGTTTGAACTTCAGTCTGTCTGATGCCAACCCCTTGCCCCCCAGCCATTGCGATGGCAAGGTGCTCACCAATATATGGACTCACTATGCACTGCCATCCACTGAGTAGACAGATGGCTGTGTTTGCATGTATATGGTTGATAAATAAAATGCCCATCCATGGACAAACATTGCTGATCTTGCATTGTATGAATTTTCTCAACTAAAACGATCCATTTCATAACTTTTAGTGTCAGTGAGGTTTTTATTTTTTATAATTTGTTCCCATTGAAAAGAAGTCCTGTTGTGGAAGGAGGTTGGTAAGCCCAAGCCAGCCATGTCCAGTGTCCTAGGAGCCCAGGTAGACCAATAACCTGCAAACCAATACCATGCACAGAGCGTGCACCCCCAACCCTTCCCGCTGTGTGCCTTATCCATGTGTCTGAATATGGGGTGCGATGAAGGAGGCGAGGGGAAGGCAAAAGGGTCGAGCCTGGCACCCTTAACTAGAGCCTGTTACCCACTGTGACCAGACGTGAGAAGAGAAACCTTTTGCTGAGATAGTTCCTGCTTGATTATAAGTATCCTCATTATGTGTCTCTCATCTTTCCGAGATAATTAATGTTAATAAATAATTATTGTTACCACCTGCCCTTCAAGGTAAGCACCAGAACCTTAAGAGACCACGATTGCCAAGGCTCGCAGGTGTGTACCTTCTCAGAAGTGTGTGTGCACCCCCACCTAGTGGCGGTTCTGAGTAACGCAGCGGTGATCGCTGGGGGCTCTCACGCAGCCAACTGCAAGGCGTGATCCAGGGATGAGGTCATACGGAAAAGGGACCCAGGGCAGCTGCTCATTTTCAGGAGTGGGGAGGGACGTTTAAAAACACTAGAAGGGCCGGCCGAGTGGCGTGGGGGTTAAGCGCTGGCTTGGGACCCCAGCGGCCCTGGTTCGGATCCCACATATGAGGGCCAGTAACACTGCCCTCAAAAAAAAAGATTAGAAAATTTAGGGGTCAGGTGTTTTTTGAAAACTTGAGAATCGTAGACATTCTGAAGCACATTGGATTTTCAAACATAGTTTGAGGGAGACCCCAAGAGAGACCCAGGACCTGGGAATCGTAACAGAGTTTATCTGCATGAATAGGAAGACAATTGAATAGCTTATTAAAAGCTGCATTGCAGTATGGCCTTAAGAAAGTAGACTAACGGAAAGGAGTTCAGTCCCATCTTGACTCCCTCCAGCAGAGCTAAGGAACTGGGGGCAAAGGTCAGAGAAGTGGTTCGAACTGTAAAACCCAGATTGTCGTGTCTGAGAAAACCAGGTTCTCAGAGACATATTTAACTGGGTTTATTTTAACCATGTTTGTTGTCTAGGTGGGGATTATGGGAGGTATACATTAAACCATTTTTACTGAATATGCTGAATGCTATTAATAATATAACCACAGTTGGCAGAACCCATGCCATGGACCAGGTCTGTCATAGGGCTGTATTTTACTGCCTTGTCTTCACCACAACCATGTACATGAACTATTCTGACCCACATTAAGGATAAGGAAAACGGAGATACAGAAATTCTGAGAAAAACTTGCCCACACTCTCCTAAGTACTCGAAGGCCAACATGGGATTTAAATTCAGGTCTGTCATTCCAGATCTTTTCTTTCTACTACATCATGTTGCTTTTCTTTGAACCGCATGCATTTAAAATTTAATTTGCACGTTTCTTTTAAATTGTATTTCCCTATTGAGTTATTAATACAGTCACATGGTATAATCTTCAAAGAGTACAAAAGTGTAAGAGCGAGTGAAAATCACACGAAAACAAAAGGAGCAAGTGAAAAGCAGTCTGCCTCCTACTCCAGCTGCCCATCTGCCCTCCTTAAGGTACCCCTCTCATGCCAGCATCTTGTATATCTTCCCACATGTGTGATTAAGAAACGTTAACATCAAAATGGTGGAGTCTCCAACATTATAAGAAAAACTTTTTATGACTCATGCAGAAAGTCACAAGAGGCTAATTAATTTAAACATCAAAATCAAAACTACCTTCCTTGATCCACTACGATTCTACATTCAACTGAATGTTAAGTACAGATGATTTTCAAAATAAAATATGTGTTAACTCACCATTCAGTCACTTGAATAGTTTTCACTGACTACTAATGTAAGGCTTTAAAGCGATTGCTTGAATTTATCTCCAAAGCTTATATGCATTCCCAAAACCCTCTTGAAAAGCTTCCAAATTACCCAGAGTCCATCTCCCTTCCCTTTCTTTTATTAAAAATATCGTTCTTATTCTTAGATCCTTTTCTTGGTTATTAGGTTGACCCTTAGCTGATCAAATCAATGTTGGCTGACGACACTCATTCAGAGAGCTTGAGCCAAAGAGGCCAGTCTGAATTTATTTCTGGATATATTGTGGGCAAGCTGGCTGGTCATTTCTCTAACCAAATGCCTTCAAGTTTCCAGAATGCTCTATAACTCTCTTCCCACATGTTGTTTTGTCAGTATGAGTCCGGTTTTCACATGCAAAGTGAATGAGATTCACCACACTCAGCTCTGCAATAATTTTTGCAAGAGATCCCATTTTTAGCTAAGTCACAGCTGAGCTTTCCTTTCAGCTAATTAGTACTTGTTCTCAAATTGGGCAGTTCTCACCCAAACTAGGAGATGAGATGCAATTTACTTCCTCTCTGCTCTCCTAAAATTAACTAGGCTGTAAATTGTGTGTTCCCTCAGTTGGCCCCAGGGTTTGATTCCATCATAAAGAATTCAGCAGAGCTCACCAGATCTTGCTGTTCTCATTGGAACAGTACTGGAGTGCCTCCTTTCAAAATCGCAGCTCTTTGGTTGCCAAGCAACCATCAATTAATGGTGACTAGCTAATATTTAAAATTACATGTGATTAAAAAACAGTATGCGTTTTCGCATTCCTGAATGTACACACCATTGGTCAGATTGAAACGAGCATGGTTTGTTTTGCAGTACCAAAAACAAATGATAAAGGGTGCGTCTTGAGATTAAGAGGGACTTTGCCTGCTCCTTGTATGAACCCCAGAAAAGTGGGTGTAGCGAATACAGTGGTCTGTGGGGGTTATACAATCTGATTGTCCACAAAATTGAAGAAGGCCCAGGCACTGAAAGACCCTTGACCCTAAGGCACAATTAAATAGGAATGAGATATAGGGCTCCCTTGAAGGGTCCTGAGAACACTGCCATTAGCTTGGTTAGCCTGGGCCTTTTTTTTTTTTTTCGAGGGCAGTGTCACTGGCCCTCATATGTGGGACCCAAACCAGGGCCACTGGCTTCTCAAGTCAGCACTTAACCACCGCGCCACTCGGCCGGCCCATAACCTGGGCCTTTTAATTCATGCTTTTTTTTTTTTTATATGAGGACATTCCAAATTGTATGTAGGCAATTTATTCAATGAGCCAAATGGAATGGAATAGAAATAGGAAATGGCTTTATTTTTCTCTCAACCTTTGCTCCCAGCGTTCCTCATCAGCTCTCCCCTCCCCTTCCTCTGTGTGACACTTAGGGCAGATTCTGTCATTTTCTAGTCATTTTGCATATAAAACCAGCTTCATATTGCTTCTGAAGACCTGTTATCAGGTGTTACCTGTGCATTCCAGTCTGTGTGAGAACTTCAATGCTGCATCTCCTTTAAAGAGTTTCTCCCCGCCCCCATCATATCTGACCTGTAACGGGGAGCCCTGCAGGTGGAGAGCAGGAATGGTTTGCTCCTTCACTCCTCTTTGCTGGCTACTCTAATCCTCCATCTCGCCCTGAGTCTTCCAGGGTCAGGACAGGGAAGAGGACGTTAGGGAGAGAGGAGCTGACATCTGTGTACTTGTCTGGAGCTATTTATCCTTTCCTTAGCTCCTGATGCTTTTAGTGGGGTGGGGGTCTAAATGGTATCTTTCTCATTGTTCCCACTCGTGGATTCCTTAGATACCCTGAAAGGACATCTGCATTTCACATTGCTTGGTGATTATCCTTCAATTCCTGCACTGCTTACTGACCTTACAGCCTCTTGACGTGCTAGGATCTCTTCATCTGAAAAGGTGGCACTCTTGGAGCAGGAACCTTCAAGATGGCTCATACCACCCATGGTATCCACTTGGTCCCTTTTGCCGTATCAGCGATAGGCATTCAGGCTTGGTCTAATCTCTGCCTTTGATGAGGCAAGAGGTCTCTCAAACCCTGAGGATAGGTGTTCATTTCTTCCTAGCCCTCTGTCACCATGCTGCCCCTCTACTGGCACCATGGTGGGTCCCTGGGGTTTTGCATGCAACCAGGGAGTAGGATAAGTCACCGACCACCCCTGAATCTCTGATGGGTATGGGGCTTCATCTTGGAGATGCCTTTACTTGCCTAGGGCTGTGGGAGGGGGACCACGGAACTCTACCCCTCTGAATTTCTTTTCTTTGGTAACTGTAGCCTTTTATCTTTATAGCCTGGATGGATGGTGAAATGAAGGTCAGTGGACTATCATTCCATATTTAAGAAGTCTTGCAGAATTGTGTCCTTTAGAATTTGTGGTACTTAACACCTATTTCCTGAGCTCCAGCCTTTGAAATTCTATGACAGTGAAAATGTCTATTTCAATTTGTCATTATGTAGGCAATCAGAAAATGAGCAAATTTTCCACAATGGAAACAAAACAATAGGAGAGTATGATAGCTTGGGGTCCACTGATTCTACCTTTGGTTTACTGAGGTTGAAAGCTACGTGGGAAGTTCAGAGTTGGGACAAGGTCAAGGATAACAAAGGAGAATGAAGATAATGAGAGGAAAGCATTGATGAGACAGGAGGACATGTGGCTGGCAGCCAAACATTAGGAAGTTTGGAAAGGACTCTGTGAGAGAGAAGATGGGAAATAACATACTCTTCTTCCATTCCTGCTCTTATCCTTCAAACATGCTCAAGGCTCTCCCAGTCTGTGTTAGACTGGGTCCTTCGCGACATAGATACCAAGCAGGTTAGAATTCCAGGAAATGTCTTAGGGACCATCCCTATTAAGGAGAAGGAGGAGGAACCCTGGGGTCAGAACGTCAGATTGCTGTGGAGGTGTGAGTGGTATGAAGGAGAGACGTCAGGTGAGAAGGTTGGGGGAAGGAGTCTAACATTGCAGCTCAGTTCTAGCAGAGTTCAGTAAGGCCATCAAATTGCTCTTGAGCCTAAGTCGCCATCTGAATTGTCCCGAATCTCCAGGGAACAGACCTGCCTTTGTGTCCCTGCCACCCACACTCACCAGCTGGGGGCCACCGAAGGGAAGCATGGCCCCAATGAACACAAGGGTAGGATTCAGAGCATAGAAGTAGGGGGACTGCCCATCAATTACTCTCGGCCATTGCAGATATGAGAGGCGTATTTGCTTGATCACTGCATATCCTAAACAGGGAATGAGTGAATGATTGAATAAACTTTTCCTATTCTTACTTAACCATTAAGTTATCATCCAATCTTACCTTTCCTTCCTTGCCAAGTTTCCTGAAATAGAACTACACACCCACTGTTATTATTCCCATAATTTCCATTTGTTTCTTCACCCTCAGCAAGATGGATTCTCCTCCCCATTGCCCGTGGAAACTGCTCCAACCAAGACAATCACTGACTTCCCAAATGCCCTATTCCAAGGAGTTGTGTGAGTTTGGATACAGGGGTGATAGTTGTGGATACACGGATGTGGGAATAGCCAAATCTCTGAGGGAGGAAAGGGTGATAGGGATAAAGATTTGGAAATTTTATACAAGAGAAGGAAGAAAAGGAAGAGGCAGAGAGGTTAAAGAAAACTGTGGAACTGAAAGTCACTTTCAGGATATTGAAAAATCTTTTCAAGTAAGCAGTCAGCCCAGGACAATCCAGGGGCTTTTAGGAAATAAAAAATCAAAGCTGTCATCTTCTGGCTGATTTCAGATTTGCCAGAAGAGGTCAGTAAAGACATTCATATCAGCTTTTACCCTCCAGGAAGGCAAGGTGGTTGGTTAGGAAAGGGTTTTTGCGTCTTTGCCTAGAGCTTATACAGGGCTTCCATTTCCCAGACTTCTGTCTTTCTCAGGCTCTCTTCCTAGAGTTTTGCAGCTGCCTTTTCTCCTGGTGAAGGGGTGGATCACAGATGATGTATCTTCTGAAATGACAGACCTTCAGTTTAAATTTATATATTTCCCCTCTAAGTCTGAGTAAATTAATGACAACTTCTGATGTGTTAACCAATGCAATTAGACAAGAGAAAAAAATGCAGGTGTGAAAGATTAGAAAGGGAGAGAAGACAAAATTAACCTTAATTTCAAATTATTTGATCTGGGAAACTCAAGAAAATAAGCTACAAAACAGTAAAATAAGTAATATGGCTAGGTACGAAATTTATGTTCAGAAATCAGAAGCCTTCACTTATACAAAAATATCTATAGAAGGCGTAATGGGGGAAAAGGATCCTGTTTACGAAAATAACCACAAAGAAGTAAAATGTCACTAGGGATAAACTTAGGAAGTAAAGTTCAAGATTTACATAAAGAAAACTTCAAAATGCTCTGAGAAACACCAAAGAAACTGTGAACAAATGGAGAGGTGAACTCAACAACACAAAGATATCAATTGTCCCCTAAGTGTACCCATTTGAAATTATACAATTCTAATTAGAAATATCAAGTTTTTTTTCAGCTAGACAAACTGATTAAAATTTTTGTATGAGGGCCGGCCGAGTGGCTCTGTGGTTAAGCGCTGGTTTGGGAAGCCAGAGGCCCCAGTTCG
Source organism: Aselliscus stoliczkanus (assembly GCA_033961575.1). Classification (NCBI taxonomy): domain Eukaryota; kingdom Metazoa; phylum Chordata; class Mammalia; order Chiroptera; family Hipposideridae; genus Aselliscus; species Aselliscus stoliczkanus. Next base: position 85,529,261 of record CM066740.1, on the reverse strand, counting down.
GTCCCACATGTGAGGGCCAGTGACACTGCCCTCAAAAAAAAAAAAAAAATTTTTTTTTGTATGAAAATATAAACAAGTGAAAAATAGCTTAAAAGTATGAAATAAAAGAGTTATAAGCAGGAACTATACCTCTAAAACAAAGTATAGAGCTATAATTAAAACACTCTAGTACTATCAATTGGAAAATAAATGGGTTATTTCATAAATGATGAGACAGTTTGGCAGCAATCTAGGAGAAAAAGTCATATTAAGAATTATTTAAAAAAAATCAGTATGTATGGTTAATGCCCCTTAAAACAGAGTAAATAGACAAATGAGAAACTGAGAAACATATCTGTGACCCATATCCTAAAACATTGATTTGCCCAATATATAAAGAGCTCCTAAAAATCAATAAGAAAAAGGGTAACAACCCAATAGAAAAGATGGGCAAAAGATAAGAATATATGAGAATATCCTTAGCTTCACTCATAAGGAGATGAATGCAAATTAAAACGATATTGTGATATCATTTCCATTTATTGACAAATATAAAAAGTTTTATAACACACTGTGGGAAAATTAGTCGCATAAAATAAAATAGCCTACATGAAGGGCAATTTCATAAAATCTTTCCAAGTTACCAGTGAGTATACTCTTTGACCTAGCAATTCCCCTTCTAAGGAATGGTCATTCAGCTATTCTGGCCAGGGACATGACGTAGGTATCTGATTATTAAATGAATCACTGGCTGTAAAAACAACAGATTGCAAACAATTTAAACACTGATCAGTGAGGAAACGGTAAAATAAACTACCTCACATCCCTATGGTAAGGTAATCTGGAGCCATTGAAGAAAGAAAAGGGAAAGGAGGGACCCTTGTGTATGGATATGATCTGCAAGGTATTTTGCCAGGTGTAAGACACATACTGCCAATTGTGCAAAAAATAATGTGCTTGTGTGCATTTGCTCATAGATGCTTAAAATACCTCTAGAAACATACACTGGAACATTGATTAACATTGGTTTCCTCTGGCTGTGGGGATTCAGATGTTAGGGGACAGATGGGGAGAAATGTTTCAAAGCATTTTTTGAATTTGAACCACGTGAATATATTATGCTTTGACACTAATATTTGAGTATGGCTGTATCTTTCTTTGATATTCTATATTTGGGATATTCAATAGTCTCAATTCTCTAGGTATACTAATTAATATTTAGAGTAAGATCTCATTCATCTAAAATTCAACTACAGGCCGGCCGAGTGGCTCAGTTGGTTAAGAGCTCGCTCAAGAGTGCGAGCTGAGCTCTGAGCAACAGCAGTGCGATGCCCAGTGCAAGCTGAGCTGCCATTGAGCTGCCAACAGGTGGCAGGATGGCTCAGGTAAAAAAATAAAATAAAATAAAATAAAATTCAACTACAGAACCCCCTGTCCCCCCCCCCGCTCCCACCCCAAACACACACACACACACACACACACACACACACACACACACCCACCCCTTTCTGGAAACTGGATATGTTAAGGAAATGGCAAAATAGATTTCCAAAGTCCACGTACAAAATGAAGCTTAGTTTACTCACAGCAAGTCTATTAAACTTCAATTTAATCTCTTTATTTTACTTATTTATTGGAGACAATTATATCAAGCTTGATAAAGGGATTCAATCACAGAAAGTTGATAAGAAGGGGCGGGGCTGACTGAAAGCACTGAGCAGTGTGTTAACTGAGATGCTGGGGACAAAACAAAGCCAGACCCAGGACTTACACAGCAGCATATGGGCTTATGCAGCCCAGGAGCAAACCTGATGTCTGCAAGACTGTGAGGTCCTACTTTCGTCTTGAGAGCCCCAGGTCACATTCAACTATGTGCAATAGGATCTGTTGAGGCTGATTTTCATCCCTAATGATTAAGTGGAATGAAAAAACTTTTGATAATAAAAAGTATAAAGTTTAGGCTCTCTGGAAAATAGAACATTTCAGAGAGGTGGTGTTTTGTAGTATGTTTTTAAAAAAGCTTAACTGGAGATATCATCAAAAATGGCAGAATCACTATCAGAGATTCCTCTCTCTAGTGAACACAATAAAATTTCAATATTAAGACTCAACAAATAAAAGCATCAACATCTAAACTTGACAGTAGATATGTAAAAATGAGGCAAGTAAAAATTCTAGCACAATAAAGCAATTTTATAATGCTTAAAGAGCCCAGAAATTTCTAACTGTTCTGTAACTCCAGAATTCATGATCACAGTGTAAATAGTGAGAAATATCTATCAGCAAAGAAATGAGAGGAATCATAGCAGCTATTCATCTAAGACAGATGAGAATAAAAGAGACTAACGTAATGATTACCTACAATAGAGTAATTAAGAATATTGCTAGCCTTGCACTTGGCCCAGACAAAGAGGATTGGGGAAATAGCTGCAGTGTCACTCCCGGGCTGGGGGTGAGGGCAGACAAAGAGGCTGAGGAAACCCAGCAGGCTGCGTCTGTGAATGTGGAAACCTGTGGGGCAGCACTGCTTTCTCTTGGGAAATGCTTCTCCCCGCTTTGCAAACCTTTGGCTTTCAGTACATGCAGTTGTCTTTCCAAGTCTATGGTCCAGACCACAAGTGACAGGCTAAAGGCAGGCACCGAGCCTGCACTGAGCTGCCCATCTCATCACCACCGCCTCACTCCAGGTACAGCAGAAGACGTAGTATCTACCTTATGTGCGCAAGACCAGTCACAGCTCTTTCTTGGCATTTTTGAAACTGGACTTGGAGGAGGCGAGTCCTTCCTTTTTTTGATGGCAGGAACTAAGGAACGTGCATCCCCGGAGCTGTCACTACCCAAGTGGAGGAAGTCAGGATGCAGAAGAGGGTGGAGTCAGTATTAGGAAGAGGCTGTGATGAGACAACGGAGAGCAAAACAGCCATGCCACTGCCTGCTCCCCGTCTTGGGGCTACATGGGAAAGCAGTGCTCCCTTTGGCCTAAGTTAGTTCAGGCTGGGTTTCTGCCCTTCACAATGAGAAACTTGCTGGCTAATAACAGAAAAAAAGAAAGAAGAGAGAGACAGAGCAAGCTAACACATTTTATTTGCTTCCACCTTCATTTCAATGGTTGTGTCATGATGATTCATGAATCTAAAAAAGAACTGATAATATTCAAAAGATAACTTAGTAGAATGACTACAGCTTTTAGAACATAAATCATACAATCCTAGAATAGGGGAGTATTTTAAAATCTTTAAGGAACCTATTCCCCCAGACACCATCTTTCTGGTTGAGTGATCAATCATTTGGAAGAAAAAGTAGAATGATTTTTTTACAGGTTCAAAGGCCAGGGAGAGAGACTTGCTGACCACATATCTCATCTGTAAATAACATTTAGAAGTTATTTTTAGCTGCTTACAGTGTAGAAAAATTACGTTGAAAAGACTTTATTAAAAACTCTGAGAGCTATTAGGTGGATATCTTCATTAGTACAATGCTGGACTCGTAACCATCCCTGAGATTCAGAAAAGAATGAATGAAACACACATTTAGACATGGAACAATTAGTGCAAAATTTCATGGCATAAAAGGAGTCCAAAATTTCTATTTTGGTGTATAGTATAAATAGAGATAAAAATGTTTTTGTTAGTCAACTTTGTAGAGTTGGTTTCAATAAAGCTATTTCAACTCATTTTAGAAAATAGCACATGTAAATGCAACTTATGTATAGAAAGGCATAATTGTTAAAGCAAAACAGACAACTACAGGAGGGAGAACAATTCAGTACAGTGGATTTCAGCCATAACGATTTCTCAGAAGATAAAATTCACTGTCTCATTCTATATTTAAAAGCAAAGCCAAAATATAAACGTTTAAAATAAAAGATAAACTAAGACACAACTACAAAATTATAGGGAAAGTGTAAATGATATTCACTATAATAGGTGTAAGTGCATAAACTGTTAATCATAATAGCCACTATATAAGATAATGAAAAGGCACAATAAAAAGAGACTAACAATTTTATATTCAATCAAGCAATATAGCACTTAAACGTTTTAATGAAAAACGTGTTTAAAATGGAGGAGCCTATGGCAGCCATCAGAACTTTCCTTGCAGACCTCCAAGTTCATGGACTCAGTGAGGAGAGCGCCACCTGCTGGGCTGTGCTGTGCATCACCGTCGGAGGCTGGACTGCCACAGGCCGCTCCCATGGGATGTAAGGCACACCCCTTCTAAATGTCAGCTTGAGGTGTAAAATGCTTCCACCCACCTTCTCTCCCCCTTGCCTTCCCTCCAGGTCAGATTTGCCTTATGCTTGATGACTCTCCCAGTCTCCTCTGGCTCCTTCCCCATATTCTCTCCCAGGCATTTCCCTAATAAATGGTTGCATAGTTAATCTGGTCTTGGCATCTGGTTCTCTGATAACCCAGACCACCCAGGAGAGGGTGACAAAATAGTGCATTTGTGGTGAGAGCTGCATAAGAATCAGGATGTGAGCTACCTTGGCAAGTTGGGTAGCAGGCAACGGAGGACCTTAACATTTCAAGTGTGGCAGGAGAAGGAAGTCAGTCTAGTGACTTCCCAAGGTGGGAAGAACCCAGAAACCTGGATTTCTTTTTGGCAGAATTTAGCACTTTGAAAAGACCCCAACTAGGGCCTCAAATGTAGGAAGCCTTAGGCCCCAAGTAGTAACTGAGGCTGCATCACTGTATTTGGCTCATCTCTTCACCTAGTGGGAGGGTTCGGGGAGTAGAATGGAGCTTCCCAGGGAACCGCGATAGTTGAAGTGGAGCAGAGATCCAATTCTACCGGAGATTGCAACCAGAAAGGACACACAAGTTCTAGGGCATGGAGAAGTCATGGTAGGAAAGTGATGACCAAGGGATCTCACTCAGCCTCCACAAATAATCTTCAAGGAGCAACCGCCCTCATCACAAACCTTCATACAATACTGAGACCCGTAGTGGAATTCTTGTTGGTCAAAACAAGTGGTGATTCTTTTTTATTTTTTTTAAAGGTTTTATTGAGTAATTGGGGGAGGGGAACAGTCTTGGGGAATTGGGGAGGGGGACCAGTCAAGTCGTTTTTCTTCAATCTTTGTTGTGGAGGGCACCAGTCACCATTTGGCTGTCTGTTGGCAGCAGTAGCCTCCAAGCTCAAGGTGCTGAGTTCAGTCTTAGTTGTAGGTGGGCATAGCCACCATCCCATGCGGGAGTCAAACTAGCAGCTTTGTTGTTAAGAGCACACGCTCTATCCACTGAGCCATCCGGATGGCAGCTCAGCTCAAGGTGCCAAGTTCAGTCTTAGTTGCTGGTGGGCATAGCCCACCATCAAATAGGCAATCTTGTTGTTACACCAGTTGAGCCACCCTGCCGCCTGTTGGCAGCTCAGCAACAACTCAACTCGGGCACAGTGTCACTGGCCTATGTGGGAATCGAACTGGCGGCCGTGTTTCTCAGAGCTTGAGCTCTTGAGCCAACTCTTAACCAACTGTGCCACTTGGCCGGCCCTGAGTGGTGGTTCTTAGGGCTCAGGGAGGCAGAGACTGACACCAACAAGCTAGAACTAATTAATGAAAATCTCAAAGACTTGGACAATTCAGTTAGGCAATTTAAACACATTGTTATGAAATTATATGAGAAACTTTCAAGAGCAGGAATTCTCCCTGATACATTCTCTAACCATAATTTATTTGAAGAAGAAATTAATAAGAATATTAACAAATCCCTTCATTTCTTGGGATATTAAAATACAGTTTTATAAGTACAAATTGGCTTTGGAAAGGAATGAAGTGTCAATAAAAATCTATTTTTTTTTTTTTAAGGGCAGTGTCACTGACCCTCATATGTGGGACCCGAGCCGGGGCCGCTGGCTTCCCAAGCCAGCGCTTAACCACCACTCCACTCGGCCGGCCCAAAAATCTATTTTAAAGGAATATAAATACAACTCTGCATATCAAAATGTGTTGGGATGTGGCCAAAACAATGTTTAGAAGACAATGTATTCACTTAAAGGTCTTCAATAAAAAGCAATTTTAAAAAGAGACATGAATGGAAAAACTATTATCCTGTAAATTCCTAGAATAGAACAAAGTATTAGTCTAAAGCAAAATAGGAAAATAATATAAGAGCATAAATCAATAACATGGAAAATAAGTGCTATAAATTATACATAAAGTTAAGAGCTAGGGCCGGCCGAGTGGCGAATTGGTTAAGAATTGGTTTGGGAAGCCAGTGGCCCCGGTTCGGATCCCACATATGACGGCTAGTGACACTGCCTTCTACAGCTAACAACATCTCCACCTTGAGCTGGGCTGTGAGCCCCAGCGACAGTGTAGGCTGTAGCCCCTGCTGCAGTGGGCTGCCATAGGCTACAGTGAGTGGCTGGCAGCCAGCGTGAGCGGCTGGCAATAGCTGTGGTGAGCGACCATCCAGAGGCCAGCGACCGATCTGCCTCATCCGGGAAGAGCGCAATGACAATACCAACATGGGCCAGTGCAGCAACGTCCTCCACAACTAGACTGAAGAACAAAAGGACAGCAACTTGTCTGTTCCCCTTCCCCGATTCCCCAACGCTGTTCCCTCTCCCAATTCCCCAATAAAATCTTTAAAAAAAACAAACAAAAAAAATTAAGAGCTAGTGATTTGAAAAGAAGAGGAAAACCGATCAGCCTCTGATAAATACAATTTAAAAGACAATTAATAATAATAATAGTAATAATAAAATAATGCATAAGGAGACCTCTATGGCTACCCATATATCTCCCGTTATGTCACTTGGATAGCTATAGCATTACCAATGAAAGACATCAGTGTACACAGACACTCAAAAAACCCCAACATTCCCTACATTAACCCCCTTTGCTGACTTCTTCTCTTGCTGGCCATCAAATGTTGGAGGGGACCCATACTCTGACCACTTAGATTCATCCCTAGGTGATGTCCTCTAGTTCCTTGGCTTTAAAGATAATCTGCTTAAATTCAGACTTCCAACTTGTTATCTCTACCCTTGACCTTTCCCCTGAGTTCTAGATGTTTGTAATTAATTTCCTACTCAGCCTCACTACTTCACTGCCTAGTGAGCATCCTTTAAACACCTAAAATAGAGCCCTCTGCAGGCACCCCCTCATTAATAACCTCAGTTTTCTTTCCTTTAGGAAATGGGACCGTAGTTCCTCCAGCGGGTCAGGTATCAAACCTAGACAGTATGCGTGATGTCTCTCTCTCTCATCTCACATGGAGCCCATTAACTAGTCCTACTGATACCAGCTTTGAGCACATCTGCATTTCAGCTGCTGCTTACCACCTCCATTGCCCACTGTAAACATCGTCATCTTCTCTTGCCTGGACTTTGGAATGATTCTAATGGCATCCTAACCAGCCTTCCTGCTTTTGCTCAACACCCGCTCCCTCTGGAGACTGGGTGATCCCTCAGAAACTGCCCCACCACACCTAAAGGAAAGTTCAGTCTTCCTCAGATCATGTGGCTAACTCCTTTACTCCTGTTTAAATGCCAGATCGCATTATTAAAAATGGTACTTCGTTACCAACATCCTCCATCTCTCCCCCTTTTCCTACTTTATTTTTCCTTACTGCAGCTCTCACTGCCTCAGATTGCAGTATTTATTGGTATGCGAGTTTGTTGTCCACTGAGCTCTCCCTCCGGAGGCCAGAACACTGCTCCTTGCCCATCCCCGCCCCTATTCACCTCTACTTCCTATTGCCTTTTAAAAAAATCTATTCAGAATCAGCAATTCCTCAAAATACCTAGGCAAGAAGGTGGAGTGGAGGCCTGGAAAAGGTAATGAGTTGTTTGAGGCTATGGGAGGACCCCCTCGGTCACGGTCAGGGGCAGGTCCAATGAGCACAATAGTTTCAGTATATGTGAGGGGTGCAAGTTGTCACACAGGACTGAGAAGCTACGACCTCAGCAGAGAAAAGCTGTACTAATGACGCCCCGCTAGAAATATAGGCAAAACCTGGTGAGCTAGCTGCCCTCCATAAATATGCAAACGGGGGTTGAAGGTCACTACTTGGATGATCTGCCTAGTTCTTGAGTGGAGCTAGAATGGAGTCTGTATTTCTCGAAGTGAATCTCAGTGTATACACAAAGCATGCTAGCTTCGACCCTCCACTAGTCACAGGGGAGAAACTTAAAGGAAGGATTACAGAGTTATGTTGTAGCTTCTCACTCCTCCAGTCACAGCGTATAGAGAAGTGTTGAGAGAGAAGTTGGGGAGTCACTCTGACAGTCCACGAACCCTCAAGGAAACTGGCTGTACTCACGTTTAGTCAGTGGAGGGAACAGCCCTTTTAAGTGGGTTCTCGTATGTTCAGTAGTAGTAGCCTGCACAGGGGTGCATGTCCTAAAGCATGGGCTACCCCCAGCCAGCCAGCCTCTGGGTCATGTCTTTTTTGAAGAGCCACAAGGTGGAGTTCTGACCCTTACCAAGAGCGTTGAGGCATTCCAGGCTCCAGTAACCACCAGCCTTTTAAATATAGATAGCACAAACCCACTAACCACACTCTTCCATTTCAAGCATAGCATTGGCACTCAAACTCATAAACTGCTATACTAAATTCAAGTTACATCCGCCAGTTCTATATTTACAGACCACAGGCTTTAGAAAATGCAAAGGACAATCTGGAAAGCAAAGGAAGAAAACTTCATTCCAAAATCGGATTTGCTTGGGAGACTCCGAGTTCCCAAGAGAGAACTGTCCTGGAGACCTCCTGACTGTGACAGCCACACAAGTGGACCCAGAGCAGGGATGGAGGCAAAAAATCCCATTTTCTTGTTGTCATATGATAAATCTAGAAATCTTATTTTGTTCAATTAAGAAGTGACAACCTGGGAATAGACATATGAGACCTGGAGTCATTTGTCATCTTTTATATCCTCTTTGGAGAAGTGTCTCTCCATGGCTACTGGACATTTACTAATGGGATTGTTTATTCGATGTTGAGTTTTGAGAGGTTTTCTTAAATATATATTGTAGATACTAGTTCTTTGTTCAATATGTGGTTTGCAAATATTTTTCTTAGTCTGTAGCCTGTCTTTTCATCCTCTTAACATGGCTTGTTACACAGCAAAAACTTACTAATTTTGATGGACTGTGCTTTTGGTCTGCAGGCCCGAGAGCCAGCACCGGTGTCCAGGGCAGGAGAAGATGGATGTCCCTGCCCAAGCTGACAGGGCACTCTTGCCCTGGCCCGACTCTTTGTTCTCGTTGGGCCCGCAGCTGATTGGATGGTGCCCACCCAGATTGGTGAGGCTGATTGTTGTTTCCCCCAGCTTTACTGTGATAGAACACTGAGTGAGTTTAAGGTGTTCAATGTGATTCTTTGATACACATACATAAAAGCGAAACGATTACCGCAATAATGTTAGTTAATACACCCATTATCTCATATAACCAGTATCTTTTTTTTTGTAGTGAGAACGTTTAAGATTTATCCTTTTAGCAACTTCCAAGTATATAACATAGTGTTGTTAACTGTAGTTACAATGCTGCATACTATTGGGTTGTCGGAAAAGTCATGACATATTTTTTCTGTTTTTCATTGCAAAAATGCGTCATGACTTTTCCGACAACCCAATAGATCCCCCAAATTTACTCGTCTTATAGCTGGAAGTTTGTAGCCTTTGACCAACGTCTCCCCATTTCTCCCAACCCCCACCCCTGGCAACAGGCATTCTACTCTCTGTTTCTGAGTCCAGCTTTTAGTAAGAATCCACATGTAAGTGATATCATACAGTATTTGTATTTTTCTGTATGACTTATTTCACTTAGCACAATACCTTCATTTTTGTGGCTGAATAATATTATACATATCATATTTTCTTTATGTATTCACCCATTGTTTCCATAGCATAGCTATTGAGAATGATGCCATAGCGAACACCGGGGTGCAGGTATCTCTTCCATAGCCTGATTCCATTTCCTTTGGATAAAGACTCAGTGGTGGGATTGCTGGGTTATAAGGTAGTTCTTGTTTTAATTTTTTTGAGGAACCTCCATATTCTTTTCCATAGTGATTGTACCAATTCACATTCCCACCAACAGTGCACCAGGGTTCCCTTCTCTCCACATCCTTGCCAGCACTTGTTATCTCTTGTCTTTTTGATAATAGCCATCCTAGCAGGTGTAGGTGACATCTCACTGTGCTTTTGATTTTCATTTCCCTGATGACTAGAGACGTAGAACATATTACCCTTGTAACTGTTGCCCTTCTGTATGCTTTTTGGAAAAATGCCTATTCAGTTCTACTGACCATTTTCTAATCAGATTATTTTATTTATTTATTTATTTATTGAATTATAGGCATTCCTTATATATTTAATACCTTATCTGATGTATTGTTTGCAAATATTTTCTCGCGGTCTGCAGGTTTTCTTTTCACTTTGTGGATGGTTTCTTTTGCTGTGCAGAAGCTTATCAGTTTGATGTCGTCCTACTTTAGTTCTTTTTGTTGTCTGTGCTTTTGATGAAACATCCAAGAAATTATTGCCAACACTCATGTCAGGAAGCTTTTCGCCTGTGTTTTCTTCTGGGAGTCTCTTAGTTTCAGGTCTTATGTTTAAGTTTTTAATCCATTTTGAGTGGATTGTTATGCATAGTATAAGATAAAGGTCCAATTTTGTTTCTTTCCCATGTGGATATCCAATTTTCCAGCACCATTTGTGGAAGAGACTATTCTTTTCCCATTGTGTATTCTCGGCTCCCTTGTCTATAATAAGTTGACTGTATATGTGTGTGTGTTTATTTCTTGGCTCTCTAGTATGTTCCATTGGTCTCTATGTCTGCCTTTATGCCAGTTTCATAGGGTTTTTTTTTGTTTCTGGTTTTTTTTTTTAAGACTTTATTATTTTTAGAGCAGTTTTAGGTTCACAGCAAAATTAAGATGACAGTACAGAGATTTCTTATATACACCCTACCCCCACACATGTATATATCGTCTCCCCCGTTTTCAACACCCCTTACCAGAGGGACACCTTTGTTATAACAGATGAACCTACATTGACACATCACAATCACTCAAAGTAGTAATTTACATTAAGATTCACTCTTTTTTCTTTTTTTTGAGGGCAGTGTCTCTGGCCCTCATATGTCGGACCTGAACCGGGGCCACTTGCTTCCCAAGCCAGTGCTTAACCACTGCGCCACTTGGCCGGCCCAAGATTCACTCTTGATGTTATACATTCTATGGGTTTCGACATATGTGTCATTCTAGTATCATACAGAGTAGTTTCACTGCCCTAAAATTCCCCTGTGCTTCATTTATTAATCCCTGTCTCTCTACTTCCACAACCCCTGACAACCACTGATCTTTTTACTGTCTCCACAGTTTTGCCTTTTCCAGGATGTCGTATAGTTGGAATCATACAGCATGAAGCCGTTTTAGATTAGTTTCTTTTACTTAGTAATATATATTTAAGATTCCTCTATGTCTTTTCAGGCTTGATAACACACTTCTTTATGGCACTGGATAATATTCCAGTTTAACCTTTTTCCTACTTGATTGGTTCCATGGTTTGGCAATTATGAACAAAGCTGTTATAAACATCTGTGTGCAGGTCTTTTTGTATGGACATAAGTTTTCAAATCCTTTGGGTAAATACTAAGATGCGTGATTGCTGGATTATATGGTAAGAATATGTTTAGTTTTGTAAGAAACCACCAAACTCCCTTTCAAGATGTCTGCACCATTTTGCATCCCCACCAGCAATGAATGAGAATTCCTGTTGTTCCACATCCTCACCAGCACCTGGCCATTCTAATAGGTGTGTAGTGGTATTTTGTTGTTGCTTTCCTTTGCATTTCTCTGATGACATAGGATATGGAGCATCTTTTCATATGCTTATTTGTCATCTGTATGTCTTCTTTGGTGAGGTATCTGTTAAGATCTTTGGGCCATTTTTTAATAAGGTTGTTTGTTTTCTTGTTGAGTTTTAAGAGGTTGTTTTTTACTTGTAGTTTTTTGGATAGCGGTCTTTTATCAGATGTGTCTTTTGGAAATATTTTCTCCTAGTCTCTCGATTTTCTCCTCATTCTTTCAACATTGTATGTCACAGAGTAGAAGTTTTAATTTTAATGAAGTCCAGATCACCAATTATTTCTTTCATGGATCGTGACTTTGGTGTTTTATCTAAAAAATCATCACCAAACCTGAGGTCATCTAGGTTTTCTCCTATGTTACATTTTAGGGGTTTCATCGTTTTGAGTTTTATATTTACATCTGTGATCCATTTTGGGTTAACTTTTATGAGGGATGTAAAGGTCTGTGTCTAAATTCTTTTGGTTTGCGTGTGGCTCACCAGTTGTTCACCACCATTTGTTGAAGAGGCTAACTTTGCTCCATTATATTGCCTTTGTTTTTTTTTGTTTTTGTCAAAGATCAGTTGACCATATTGATGGGAGGCTATTTCTGGCCTCTCTGTTCTGTTCCATTCATCTTTTATCTATTCTTGAAGCAATACCACACTGTACTGATTAATATAGCTTTATAGTAAGTTGAGTAGTGTCAGTCCTCTAATGTTGTTCTCCTTCAATATTGTATTGGCTACTTTGGGTCTTTTGCCTCCCCATATAAACTTTAAAACCAGTTTGTCAATATCCACCAAAAAACTTGCTGGGAGGACTCTCGCTGTTAAGAACTCTCATAAAAATAATGCCAAGTTGAACAATTTGAACAAGGACATCCTGGTCTTCGGGTGAACCAGTTAGCGTTATAGGAACAACAAAGCAGTATGGGATCTACATCATGCAGGATGTTCGGTGTAGGGTCACCATATGGCACATCTTACAGATAATCATTCCCATCCTGGTCCATGTAATTGGCAATCCTTCAAGTTATGCAGCTCACAACATGGTCCTCTGAATTGAACAGCCCTGGGTGGGTAGACATTAACCTCATTTTCCTTGGATAGTGATATCTGTTCATCAGTGAGACCAGAGTCAACTCCGAGAGATAGAAACAAACCACAATAGCCTAATGCAAACAGTAATTTCATCACAGGAAAAATGCTTGTAGGGATGCAGTTCAGAGCTGGTACGGCCACTCAGCTCCATAAAGTCCACAGTCACACAGACACTGGATTTCTTCCAGCTCGCCAGTTTGCCATCCCTCAAGTGTGAACCTCATATTTCATCCATGAAGCATATGCCTTCCAGACAGTGGAATAGAAGCAGGAACAAAAAACACAAACAAAAAAAGAAAGATAGGCGATGGGTAAATGCTATCTCCTAAGGGATTTCAAATAGCTACTACATGACATTTCTGCTTCCATCCCTTTGGCTAGGACTTTCAGAAGCAGGGATGGGTAAGCTTAGGTTGTTCCTTCTCTGGTCTATGGTTATCTTTATGGGGGGAGAGAGAAGCAGTTCCCTTAAGCTGGTGCTGATGCTTTGGCCTTAAACTTATAGAAACTTCTGAGGTCCTCAGGGAAGAAAAAAAACAGAGACTAAATCTGAAACCTAGAATCATAGGCTTTGATGACCAGATTTTAAAGATATGGAAAATTAGTTAAAAATCACACAGTTAGTTTATTTAAAATGTGGGATTGAAAACCATGTTTTCTCATTCCTAGTTCCATGGTCTCTTTGTGACGTGTTGCCTGACAGGGAAGGTTGTCCTTCTCCCTTGGCATACTAAATGTGGCTGCACATTCTTTGCAGTCCTCCCTTCAAGTGGTGGAGTTTATGTTTCTAGTCCTTGAATCTGAGCTCGCCTTGAGACTTGCACTGACCAATGGCATATGGCAGGAGTGATGTAGGTATCTCAAGCCTAGGTCTTGCAACTTCCACTCTTGCTCTCTCGGAATGCAGTTGCCATGGGAACAAGCCTGAGCTAGCCTCTGGAGGGGCACCAGGGAGGAGATCTGAGGCACCCTGGCCAACAGTTCCAGCCAACTAACCACTAAACATGTGAGACCATCCCGGACTAGGAAGCCCTGGGCTGGCCTGCCACTTGAAACCAAACACTTAAATGAACACGGTTGACACTCCAGCTGTACTTAATTTGCCAAGCCATAGAATGGAGAGCCAAAAATTTATTTCCTAAGGCACAAATTTGGGGGTTGTTTATTATGGAGCACTAAATAACTGACACACTTCCAAACAAGTCAATCATATTTCTTGTGTGTGTGTGTTTTTCAAAGCGTTGCAGAGGAAGACCACACAACTTGTCCCATTCTTTGCTGTCTTGTTGTTCCAAGAGGGAAAGCTGTGGTTTATCAGTCCTTCATATAACACAGAATTCCTGTGCCGAACATTAAATAGGATCATCCAATGTTAAATGTTTTATCACATTTGTATTAATAAGCTCGATTTAATTGAAATAACGCATAAGTATTATTCCTTCATTTTCCACATGATGAAAAAAGGGAAGTCCCTTGTTTCTTGGTCACAAAGTTAATATAGCTGGTTTAATAATGGAGCTAGACTCAGCAAGGTGCAAACAGAATTGTCTTTAATTTTTCTTACAAGGGTTCCTGCAAAACCTGCTCTATCAGCTTGTTCACCACCTCTCAGCGAGATCTTGGGCAGGTCCAGGAACATTCCCAGGTACTTTAGATAATAGGTCCTCCCATCATTCCCAAGTAAGAAAGGGCAGTCTACCACCCAAACTCTGGGTCATTGACTCTTTCAAATTTTCTCTCCTTCCTCAGTTGGCACTTGTCTCAGGCTTGAGAGCTGCAGTTGGAAATATAGGTCATGGTCCGAATCTTCTCTTGTTCTTTATCTGTTTCCTTTCTAACTTGTAACTGCAGCTTTGGTTGCTTCCAGGTTGATGCTTGGGAAGGGAGAAGTAAGGCATAGGAAAGGTTTAATTTAATCTAGTATTGGAGCCCTCTGGATGAGACTGATATCCAAAACTGTCCCTGTCTACGCAACACTTTGGTGGGCTCTTCACAGTTATTCTCGCTAGGACCATCTGACTGAGTCCTTTAAACTCAATTATGCTTCCCCTGGCTTACCGTTCTTCATTTTGCCTTAATTTTTTCTTCCAAGGGTGTGTGCCTCTTCCTTCTGGGCAGCCTCTCTTCTGGCAGGAAGCCCTGACACATGCACATTTCAGTCAGCTCTTGGCCAGGCTCCCTCCACGGGATCCACAGAGCACAGAAAGCGTGCAGAAGGGGACACCTGTAGAGGTTTCCCTTGTGTCCTATGGGTGCCCTCTCAGGACAGGCACCCAGCCAGAGCCTCTGGTCCTTGTAACTCTCAGACTTAAGGCATGTGCTACTTCCTGGTAAGTCAAGCAAGTTCTTGAATCCCCTCATTTGGCTCAAAGTGAGTGGTAAACACCATTCACGGGTGAATGATGGGAAAGGAAAACCACAGTATCCCCAAAGCGTCTCTAACAAAAGTCTCCCATTCTCCAGCGTTTTCAACCTCTTAGCAAATTCTTAGCCTTTTCTTGTACCCCATGAGATGTGAGACAAACCAAAAGTGGAAAAACCAGGTTTGCAGTCTCTTATCCTTCACTGCCTAGATGGCCTGATACTATTGTATTGCTCTTGGAAACCTGGAACAACATAAACAAATGCGGGTAAGTGATGATAGCTATCATTTGTGGTTGGCCTACAATAAAGCAAGGTAATACACAAAACATGCACTACCCTGTTGAGTCCTTTTGCTCATCTATCAAAGAAGGTACTTTGTTTTGCAGAAGAGGAAATTGAGGGTATGGATTGATTAAGAGTCTTTCCCAGGATCACATGCCTAGTAACTGGTTGGAACCCGGATCCCAATCAACTCTAGGCTGTCTGGATCTAAAATTCCTGTTCTCCAGCAGACCACACACTTTCTATCTGTGAAGTACACCCAAGTATATTTACAGAGGCCGTCAGGTGAAGAAGGGTAGAGCCAAGACTGACACAGAGGGCTGGAGGACAAGGAAGGTGTGACCCATTGAGATATGAATACCTCAGATTGTCCTGCTACTGGGCAGGCGAAAGGGGGCAAAGACCAGAACAGGCTGTCTTAGTCCCAGGAAAAGGTAAACGTTTGAAAATAAATTACAATCCAGGAAGCAATATTTTCTAGATGAGGGTGTGTGTGTGTGTTTGTGTGTGTGTGTGTGTGTGTGTGTGTGTGTGTGTGTGTGTTTAAATAGGGGTAAGGGAATTAAAGGACTGAATTTGATGATGGGGAAGGAAGAGAAGAGATTAAGAGAATAGCTTCTCAGGTTGGAGATATGACTGTGATTCTCGATTTTAATTCAGAGTAAGCTTGCCCTGTTGTATGACAACATAAGCAGTCAGTAGCTAATAAATTCTATTGGCAGCAGATGTTCTAACTGAAGAATCGGGGCCTCGGACCAGGCAAAAGTATAAATCTTTGGACTCCAATGAGATGAGACACAGCTGATACCTATGAAAATGTCTCCATGCTCTAATATTAGGCATCTTCTGTGAAGCTAATTTTCTTGCCAACCCCTGATAGCTTCATTTCACATCTAGTTCTTGAACTCAACACATCTTGCTGATGAATTAGAATCTAAATTTAGCATTGATTTTTGAGGTTTTCTATTTATATCCAAAGGATACCCACCTCCTGTAATCCCCACTTATGGTCCATCTGGGGTAAGAGCCAGCTAGTGTTGGAGATTGAGAATAAAGGCCTGTTGGCTTGGACCTGGATTGTAAGGCCTTACCTGAGTCTGCCAGGAGTTGAAGATTCAAGGTGTGGATTTAAGCCAAAATCCTTAGAATGTATATAAGGCTAAATCACGATGAGGCACCAACTCTCAAGGATAAGTGCTAGACCTAAGAGAGGGGGCAGAGCCAAGAGTCAGAAGCACAACCAGAAAGAAATTAAGTGGTCAAGGTCAATGTTAAAATGATTAGAATTTGGGACACTTTTTTCTGCAAAAGTAGGGTGGCATTACAACCATTTCCCCGAGTGGAAATGCTGGTTTGAAGTTCATAGATAAGGGAGTGCCCCATTACATGTGGCCTGAGATGCCTGCAGTGCTTGAGGGCACATGAAACAAGGGCCACCATTTATGTGATAGGAGTGTTTGTGGGTGTTCTTCATATAGAAAGCTGACCCAGTTGGGTTCCTGCCATTTCTTTTTTATGTAGATTTCTGCTGGTCTCACATAGGGTGCCAACATTTCTGCTGCCACACAGGTGGGCCAAACCCCTCACCCTAACTAGAGAGTGTGTGAGGTTTTAGGTAGAATGGGTGTGATAGGTTTGGGTTTATTATTTAGCAACTATTCACAACCCTTTCCCTCCCACTATGAGCAAAATGCTTCTCCTGCTCCATTGATGTTGGGCTTGGCCATGTGACTTACTTTGGCCAATGGCACATCACTAAACATGATGAAAACGAAACTGAATCTTAAAATTACTTTCATGGTTTGGCTTGAATCTCGTACTCAGGTGATCCTTTATGGGAAAAACGTGATTTGCTTGGCCTTTGCTCCTTTATTTCAGCTTGGGTCCCTGAACAAACTTGCACACTGCAGACCTGCAAAAATCTATGCCCCAGATTCAAGCCCATCCAAATGCAACCCCGGGGCAGTCACATAACATGGTCCAGCAGTGAAGGATAGTTTACAGAGTTTAGATAAAAGAAGATTCTGATGAGGAAGAGACTTCCGAAAGCAGAATCTTCATGACTGAGTGGCTAATGCTTTGGTTTGATTCCCAGCTCTGATCATTATTCACTTTGACAAGTCCATTGTGCTTCTATGTTTTCTCATCTGCAAAATGGAGGAAATACTAGCTCTTAAAATTACTGCAAAGATTGAATGGAGGTACAAGTATATCCTGGGGGTGCCAAAAACATGTATACAAGTGGACACTTTGGTCAGCGTTGCTCAAGCAGTAGTTTGCCATAATCAGAAGTGTCTGAATGCTGATAGTAACTACTTTGAGTACCTCTTGTAATTGCACAAGTCAAACCTGACTTCTATTCATCTTTTGTTATTGGTATATACTGAGTATTACAATTTTAATACAGTTTTCCTATCTTAAAATGTATATACATTTTTTTGGGCATCCTTTGTATATAAGCAAAACGTTTATCATAGGCCCTGGCTTATTGTAAAAAGAAGATATTATTGTTATGATTATTTTGATATTATTGTGGTTTCAAACAAAAATCCTGGAAGTAGAATAACCTGGAAAGAACAACTAAAACAACCAGGAGACAAGTGTCTGCAAAAATAAATGTGTGCCTGCTGCACACACTTGGTTGTTAGCTGGAGCTCTCTGCTGAATGATGGCTGCTGCACTGGAGGTGATGGTATGACTGGGCATGGCTGTGGTGGCGATGACTCACTGCAGAGTAGGACATGGGAGATAAGGGGAGTTACACTCCTGAGGCAGCTCCCAGAACAGAGGTTACTTTGCCTTCGGAAGACAGCAGGGAAGGGAGGGGTAGCCTGGCAGCCATGTTGCCATAGCTCCATGGCTGGCTTAACTTTTCCAATAGGGAGAGAACCTAAGCTGAGGCCACAGTGGCTGTAAAGGGCTAATGTCACACAGCACACAGTACAGTGCCTCACCTTGCTCCTATCTAATCAGAATTGTTCCTATTACTATTTTCCTAGAGACACATCAGCCCAGAGGATCTGATTGGTAGAAAAGGAGAGGGGAAGGGATTAGGTGTGACGGAAGCTGGAAGTTCATGGGTAGAGTATTGGACTTTCTGGAAGAGGCCCAAAACCTCTAAAACCTTGAATCATTTTACTCTCAAGATGATCCCTGTTCCAACCCTTAACCAAAATTCCACTTCTCTTATCACTGGCATCACTGTTCTCCTGGTCACCCAGAAGTAAAGCCTGAAACTCACTTGTGACTCTGTTATACTGACCTAATTCCGTCAGTTTCCTTGACTTGATTTTCTTCCACAAAAAAAAATTTTCTTTCCAAGTGTTTCTTTCCCCTCTGCTCCCACCCTAGGCCAGGCCCTCATTTCTTTCTGAACCCACACCCTAGCTACTGGGTCTCTTGTCTGTTATCTAATCAATCCAGATCCCTAGAACTACAGCAGCCTTTTGTAGATAATATTTTCATCATGTCTAAACCTTCCTCAAAAGCCTTCAATCCCTTCTTCTCTAATGTGTGAAGTCTGGACTTTTCTTCATTGACTATAATATGGCCCTCATTGATATAGTACCTTTACCCCACTTCTCCAGCCATCAAGCCCTTCTTTCTCCTGTTCCAACACATGCACCAGATAGCCCTGTGCTGATGTGGGCAGGAAATGTTGTCCAGGCATATCACTGTGACCATCCTAATAAATCCCATATCGCCTGGGATGGGAAACAAGACACAAAGGTGAAATACCTTCCTTCAGAGACGTGCTCACTGAGACCCCCGGGTGAGGGCTCAGTGTGATGTGGGAAAGGGAAAGGACTTTTCTGGCTTGGCACACACGCCATTCGTCCTTATATTTATGAAGCATCTTAGGTGGATGCGAAGGAAAAAATGGGTGCCATCCCTGCCACTAAACAGTTTGCAAGCAATAGGGAGGTGAGAGTACAGGCCCCTGTGTAGGAGGGTGCAGAACAAAGCAAGGGGAGACTCTGATGCCTCCATCCTCTGGAGAAGGTAGGAGACCCTGTGAGGTAGGCAGAGGCAAATACTATCCATCATTTTCATGATGACAGAACTTGCTCGCCTGCCTGAGGGTGTAAGTGGCTTGTTTATTACCACAGAGCGAATAATGAGCAGACTAGGGTCGCTTAGTTTGGTGGTCTTTCTCCTGCACTGTTCTACCTGCACCCTGAGAAGCCATCAAGCATGCTTCAGAGCCGGGGAAATGGGCATGGAACTGTGAGAAATCCCAGTTAAGGGGGCATTTGATCCAAGAATCCAAGAGATTTCAATCATAGGAGAAAGGAGAGAAGACAGAATAGCCCCAAAGTCAAGAAGCTCCATCAGCAAAGACACGGAGCAGGGCAAGAGGAGCCACCCAAGGGCAAGATTGCTTGGGGAGCAAAAACGTACCCCTTTGCCTCCCCTGAGAAGCTGAGATAAAGGAGGAGAGGACTGGGTGTCTCCTGACTGATAAACAGGCTCCACCCAGAGGCCACTAGCATGTGTATAGGGACAGGGGGGTCAAGTGGCAAAAGTTCCCCTTTTCCAGGAGGAAGCAGCTGGGGTGGGGGTTGGAGGGAGGTCATTTCCTGAACCCTTATTCTCAGGCTAGGTGCCAAGGCCAGAACCAGGAAGGATTGTGGGAGCCAGAGAGAAGGACAGACGGACGGACGGACAGACGGCAAGTCCCCTGGAGAAAACCATTTCTTTGGAGTCAGAGGCCTGAGATGGGGAGTGGGGGAGGGGTAGCTTCTGTGTGAAAACGCCCTCCCCACCACTAGAGAGGAGGCTGTGAGAGGCTTGGAGAGTCGAACCGAGAATGGACAGGGAGGTGACGGGAGAGCCGGGAAGAGTGGTAGATCTAGGGGGCAGGGTCGTTTCGAGGGCCTCTGGGAACTCTGCCTTGGGATGAAAGTAGGTGTGTGTGGGGAGGGCAGGCAGGCAGAGGTGTCAAAATGACCTGCTGTAACTCTCTTTCCTGCACGCCCCCCTTCCTGAACCAGCTTCTCTCCCCTCCCTCCTGCTCACTTGGTTCAGGAGGGTGGAAACAATAGTGAAGAGAGCCACAGGACAGGGCGCTCTGGGCCAGGGGAATGGGGAGTCTCTGGAGCCAGGAGGTGAGTGACGTCTTTGGTCTTCCCAACCCCCCATCCCTCATCAGCCTGCTTGGTCCTTCCCAGGACAGGCAGAACCCCTTGTTTACGCAGGGGTGCAAATAGGGCTGGGTGTAGGGAAAATGGTCTCTATACAAGGGGGCCCAAGCACTAACTTACATCTTCTCTCTCCTCCCCTCTCCCCTTCCCTATCCTCCCCTTCTCCCCAATCTCCTCTCACCTCCTGGTTTCCTGGTGCACAGAGACCTCCAGAAGAGGGGCAGCCCACTGAACAGAGGAGATGGCGGGCCGTGACCAGGCAGTTGCTAATCACTGTCCTGTTTTTAGGCCTGCTCCTCGGTTCTTCTGTGCTTCTGATCTACCTCTTCCAGGGCTGTAGACCTCGTAAGCAGGATCCTGGAACCCAGTCAGCCCTCCCTCAGTCACGGGCCCCTGTCTGTCCATCACCCTGAGGCTCCATGCCCACTGACTTAATCCATCACTTATCCTGACCGACCCTCCCATCGACCCGCCTTCCTGAGTTCTTCCTCCCTGAATCCCACCAGTCAGATCATTTCCTCCTCACTAGGCGTTCCTTTGCCTAGCCCCCTAGGGGAGCCCTCGTCCCTTCTTTCCCAGCTCTGAGCTTTTCCCCCACAGCCCACTGTGAGACACCTGTGTGTCGGCGTCTCCGGGACCAATACCTGGCCTCTTGGAACACCAGTGCGGACCCCTGCACCGACTTCTTCAGCTTTGCCTGCGGAAAGGCCAAAGGGACCAGTGGCTCTTTGCAGGCTCTTCGGAGAATACTGGGTAAGGAAAGCAGGGCAAAGGTTGTCTATGCAAGCAGGTGACTGAGCCTAGAACCATCATGACTATCCCAAACCGTGTGGTTGAGGGATCTGGTCCTCACTGTCCCCAGTGGGTTCTCAGAACACTGCCTACCTCTTTCAGGTACCACTTTCATCCGTCTCTTCCGGTCCCACTCTGCATCTCTTCTGTACCTAGTTCCCATCCTCTTTCCTTTCCTATTTACCCATGACCACTCCATTCTCCCCAAGTTTCCCCTTTTACCAAGCTCCATCTTCCTTGTTATCTCCCCTGAGTTCTCAGCCTCTATCCTATGCCTGGCACCTATTCTCCACCACCCCCTCCCCCAGCATCGCCTCAGGACCTCTTGCTCTTTAATTCTTCGCTCCATTACCCAGGCTCTAGCCTTCAAATCCTTCTTGTCTTCTAACGCCTCCTTGCCACTGTTATCTTCTCCCTCCCCTAAGCGTCCTTGTCTCACAATTACTTCCTGTTCTCCACTAAGTCCTTGGACCATGGCATGCAAGTTGAACTGGGAGAAGTGGGATAACGAGGATGAATGATTGGAGATGATGGAGAGAGGAAAGCAGTGGGATAGCGACTATGTGAGATGTGATAGAGGGCACTTCGTATGTCTGCATCTAAGGGAGTGGATGTAGGAGCTGTGCTGGAAGACGAAGAGAACCAAGTTAAAAACCCCAGGGCCTAAGAAAATTCCTGTAGATGGCAGTGGAGAAAGAGCAAACTGAAAGGAAGTCGATGAGGAAGGAACTGAGGCTCTCTAGAGGTTGAAAGTGGGTCCCAGGAAGTTGGTGGATAGTGGGAAGGATTTGGGAGTAAGTGTGTAAGATAGGAATGCATTTCCAGTATAAAGGAACCTAGAAAACATGTCGACAGTAATAGTCGGCATTGGGGAGAAATAAATGTGTTTCTCTGTCCCCCTTCTTGTGATGCAGAAATTGTGAGAGGAGGCTCTCCCTTGGTGGGGATCATGCTTCAGTTAAGGCACAGAGATGAAAAGAAGCAATAGGCTTTGGATGGATTCTGTTGCCCACAGTGGAATGAAGAAATATCAGGGGGATTGAGGGAGAAGTGTCTGGTATTAGGGGCTGGATGATTTAAATGGGTATGTGTTTGGGTTATTGTCACATGTTCGTTTGTATCCTGTCATCAAGGAGTGAAGAAAGCCTGGACTAGGGGAGCCTGCCCTGTTTCTTCTCTTTGCTAAACCTTTCCTAATGAGTTTTTCTCTCTCCGATCCGTCAGAGTTCTCTGATTTCCTGAATGTTTCCGATTCCTTCATTTATCTTCCTCCTGCCTTCCATTCCTACTCTTTCTCCTTTATCCATATACCACTCGTTCCTATCTCCTCTTTTTCTTCCGTCTTTTCTTCCTTATTTTCTTTCTCACCTTGCCTTTGTTTTCTTCATTGTCTTCACCACACATACTTCCCCACTCTTATTCTTCCATCACATGGATCCAGTCCAAATTGGATAGTCCCCCCGATTCCCAATTTTTCTCACTCCTCCATTTCTTCCCTTCCTTCCCTTTTCCCCAAGAACTTTTCCTTTCTTTCCCATAAGCTCCCTGTCTCACATCTTCTCTGCTTGTCTCCATGCTGGCACCCCTCCTTTAATTCACCCATGTTTCTTTTCTAGAGGCCTCAGGGCCCTGGCACCCAGGATCTGGGGAGGAGAAAGCTTTGCAGTTCTATGACTCCTGCATGGACACGAGTGCCATTGAAGCTGCAGGGGCTGGTCCCCTCAGACAAGTTATTGAGGAGGTGAGACATGGGCTATAATTTTTCTGGATACGTATTGCATAGGACCAATGTATGTTCAAAAAATTTTTTTTGAGCAAGACCCTTTCCTAGGGATCCCCAAGTTCTAAGAGGGAGATGGAATTGGCAATGCCTATGGATATACTAAGACCTCGGGCTGGAGAAAGAAGGATAGATATGGAGGCTTGAGGGATCAAAGAGCTCAGAGTAGAAGGCAACAAGCAGCAGCTCTCTGAGGGATGGGGTAGAGGTGTCAGAGGTGACATCCCGTATGCTGAACCTTGTCTCTCTTCTTCCCAGCTTGGAGGTTGGCAAATCTCCGGTAATTGGAATTCCCTAGATTTTAACCGAACTCTGAAACTTCTGATGAGTGAATATGGTCACTTCCCATTCTTCAGAGCTTACCTGGGACCCCATTCCATCTCTCCACACAAGCCAGTCATCCAGGTGAGGGATGTACTGGCAAAAACTTAATGAGACCTGGGCCTGCCTGAAATTCTAGCATTAGAGGGAGGTTACAGGTTCGGGAGACAGGATAGATGTGCAATGTAGGGGAAAGACCTATCTTTAGGGAAAATTATTGATGTGAGAGTCGGAGACACTAGGTGAGATTAGGGAAAGGAGCAGCAAAGCCAGCCCTGGAAAGCCAGAAGGAATGTTGGTCTTCCTTACTGCTTATTTGATAGCCCCAGAGCCTCTTAAGGAGTCCCCTACCTTTAGTATAGCCCTGCTATTATTTACTCTTCATTTTCCCCAGAGGGACCTTTCTAAATGAAGAGCTAGTTATGCCATTATCTCTGCTTAAATGCCTTTGAGGACTCACCAGGTCATCCGGATCTAGTTCTTAATCTTTAGCAATGTCCTGCAAGCTCTCTCACAGTCTGACCCGTACAGACTTCTCCAGCCTTATCTCCTGCTGCACCCCTTCTCCCTCTTAAACTCCAAGCCACTCCACGCTTGCTCACTTTTAGCTCTAAGAGCATTCCTCAGTTCTCTGCATATATGGCTCCCTTTGCCTGCAACTTGACCCCCCCCAAACTCAGCCCAGAAAACTTACATAGTATTTTTCAAATTTTGGCTTTCACTATTATCTCCTCCAGGAAGTCTCCACTGACATCTTGGCTAAGAGCTAAAGAACCACCTTGTCTGTAAGCCTCTTAAAAGCAGGGCCACACCTATTCATCTTTGTTTCTCAGGACGTAGCACAAGGCCAGGCATCCAGGGGCCCACTCCAGGTGTGTGTTGAGCAAGTAAATAAGTAAAAACATTGGAGGCATCAGTATTGTGGTGGAGAATTCATGATGCTATATATTTGGCCCCATTCTCAAAAATCTCACACATTTATAAGAGGGTAAATATACAAGAAGAACTGATGATCAGTAGGAGGTACGCTAAACTTCCTTTCTAAAGGGCGTGCTCCGAAGTTTAACGGGTGTGGCCTTTGGGGATTGGTTAGGATCTGAAATGGTTAAGGGAAGGCTCAGGGCAGGGAAAAGTGAGCTGAACTGAAACTAGGGATTCACACAGATAAAGGTGAAACTAAGGGGCATAAAAAGTACTGCGAGGCAAGTCCTGGCTAAGGGAAAGCCTGGAACCATGTGACTCTTCTGTGAGATCAGTGAGGAGGTGGGTCTGTTCAACAGAGAATATGGGGACACGAATGGGGTGCAGTCAGAGGTAAAAGGAAGGCTGAAGACATGAGGTTGGACCTGATTATTCCTGGCCTAGGAAGCTAGACCGAGTGATACCTTTTGACATACTAGAAAAAAAAAGCTACTGAGATCTTTCAAATGCTATGGTTGTTCATTGAGCTTAAGTAGAGTCAGCGGTTTGCAAGTAGAGTCAACACCCTGGAGGTGTTGAGGAATCCAGATGAGCAATTTTGGGGTTCTAAATGCAGATGATTGTGGTTGAAATAGAAAGGAAAGCCTAGACCTGAGGGTGTAGGTCACTTTATCCTAGGGTCACAGTCCATGGTGATTCCAGAGGACTTAGTAACTGATTGAATATACACAAAGGAAACAGAGAAATGGGGAAATAACCCCACAGGTTTTTGTTTTGTTTTGTTTTGTTTTGTTTTAAATTTTATTGGGGAACAGCCATGGTCATTAGTTACACATTTCTTTCATGCTACAATGGCATAGTTGACTCTTTTAGAAAGAGCGCAGCTCACAGTAGCCCATATAGGGATCGAACCGGCAACCTTGGTGTTATCAGCACCACGCTCTAACCAACTGAGCTAACCGGTCACCCCATGACCCACAGTTTTGATTTTATGTGAATGGGAGGAGAGTGGTTACCATCAACTTGAGACTGGATGGACTCTGAGGGGAAGAATAGGAAAAGAGAATGGACTGCAAACATAGCACCCCAATGAGGGGTGTGGGGGCAGAGAAGAGCAAGAACAGACAGGGAGGGGGTCAGACCAACACCGATGAGCCAGAAAAGACGGGGGACAAGCTTGTTTCTTGTCTGGAGGGAGGGTTCATCTTTGATAGTAAGATTTCCGAGCTCAGAGAATAAGGAATGAGAAGACACCATTGGAAGCCTAGAGATAACATCAAAAATGATTATGGAAGTGGTCACAGATTGTACAGAGCTTAGGAGAAAGGTAAGGAAATATGAGCGCAGGGGTATAGATGACTTTTAGTTCTTTAGAGTTGGGACATAAAATTTGGCAAAGGAATCAAGTGAAAGTATTTTTTACAAGATGGGGGAAAGTTTATCGCTCAAAGTGTGAGTGGGAAATTGAAGTTGGAAAAGTAAAAGGGAAAGTGTGGGAGAAACAATCTTCAGAATAGAAGAATCAAGGACACGCACGGTACCAGACGAAGGTGAGGCAAGAGGGGTGAGTGAGCCACTTGCCTGGGCTTAAAATTGAAGAGGGTACCAAAAACTCAGTAATCAAGGTAAGTCCTATTTCAATGAGTATTTTTGAAAACGAAAGTCAATGCAAATATCCACCATGGAGAAAATAATGAGTTTTTGTTCATTGTGGATTTTTTTGAAAAAAAGATTTTTTTCCCCAAAATGGATGAAAAACTCTATTATAGACTTTTTCCTTTTTTAATCTACAATTTAAAAAAAAATGGATCAAAAATACATTATGGATTTTTTTGGGGAAAAAAAAATCTATGATGAACAAAGTGTAATTTTATTCAGCATGGGTTTTAAAAAAATATCCATTAAGGGACTGTTTATCTTGATTACTGAGTTTTCGGCACCTCTTAAATTTTGCACCTGAGATAGGTATCTTGCTCCCTTCACCTTAGACCTGGCCCTAGCACAGGAAATGGTTCTTTTCAGAACATGGATTAGTATGCTTCTCTCACTGAGCACCCCCAAAAGTGGTTGAAATAGCCACCTTCTCTTCACAATTCCATGTCTGGACTCTGTTCCTCCATGCCCCTAGCCACTGATCCCTTCCTTCCTTTGTACCCTTGTGCCTTCTCTGTGCCCGATTTATCCCATCACCTGAGGCCATCTTCCGTGGTGCCGTCCCCATCGCCCCACATTCGTTCTCTCCTCCCTCCACCCTACCCACTTCTCTCCAGTCTCTCTTGTGTCCAGATAGAGCAACCAGAGTGTGACATTCCCTCCAGGCAAGAGCAGGAACTGAAGACCTATGCCCAGGTAAGATGGCATGGTGGCCAAAAGTCCCGATCTCTGGTGCTAGGAAAAAGGCAGGGGCCAGTAGCGCCTGTGACAGAGCGTTTTCCTCTCCCCAGATCCTGCGGGAATACCTGGCTTACCTGAATCACCTGGGGAACTGGCTGGGAGGAGATCCAAGCAAGGTGCAAGAACATGCTGCCATGTCCCTCTCCATTACCTCGCAGCTGTCCGAGTTTCTGAGGCAGCAGCAGGCACAGGGAAAGCTCTTCCAAATGGTCACTATTGACCAGCTCCAGGTGACCGGGGCCTGGACAAGGCTGGGCAGGGGGTCTGTCTCCCAAATCTGCATGACTTCCTGGACTTCTTTTTCCTCATTCCCGTAGTTCCTTTCCATCCCTAACATTTTTGGCTCCATCCTTTGCCCCAACCGTCCGCCTCCTCACTCCCTCTCAAACCCTGAAGGAGGGGATACTCTTCTTCTCCCCCCTCTCCTTTTCTGTTCCCCTTAGACTTTGTGTCCCTCTTCTAAGGAAATGGCCCCTGCCATCGACTGGTTGTCCTGCTTGCAAGCAACGTTCAAACCGATGTCCCTGAGCCCCTCCCAGCTGGTCGTGGTCCATGACCTGAATTATTTACGAAACATGTCACAACTGGTGGAAAAGCAGCTATTGAGGCACAGGTTTGCCCTGCATGGGATAGGGGAATTACAGGGTGATGGAAAGAGTCTGAGGACCCACAGATCCCAGGGACACAGGTGGCTTTGGAGAATGTTGGCTGGTTAGGGCCTCCCAGGAGGATGGGAGGGATCCATGGATACATGAGGTGGAGAAGAGATGGGGTGGCCAGCCCAAGAGGAAATGCAGGAAATGGGAAGTAGGAAAGGTTTGAAGGGCATGGGGAAGGAAGACACACATGAAATGAGGGGCACAGATGTTTGGCAATACACAGGGTTTTCTAGGAGTAGAATCCAGCTTGTGGAGAGCCTCTGAGCTCTAGGAGATGCTGGACAGCCAGTCACTGGGGACAGCAAGGGCACATATGACTTGTCAGCAGCTGAGGGCTGTGGATGGGAGGAGAAGGCATGTGAGATGGAGGGGATAAAGGCTGGGGCATTCTGGGAAGAACAGCTGAGGAGGAGGCCATTTCTCAGCTATGATGAGAGGATCCTAGGCCCCTGTGGAAAAGATCAGAAAGTCAAGGAAGGTGGGGAGACATGAGGGTGAGGCTCTGTGTTGGGCTCTCTACTGTCCCTGATACCTGTGTGGCCACCACCTTAAGGCAGTGACTTCCTTCCAGGGGTCTGGGCCCTTTTTCACTTTTTTTTTTTTTTTTGAGGGCACTGTCACTGGCCCTCACATGTGGGACCCAAACCGGGGCCGCTGACCTCTCAAGCCAGCGCCCAACCACCGCGCCACTCAGCCGGCCCTATAGATGCTTTTTGACAGAAGCAAACTACCCTTCCTGTGGGCGTGAGCAGGTTTACTTCAGGGCACAAATCAACTTGGTAAAAGAATGGCCGGCAGAGCAGAGAAAGGTCCCGGATCCCAACTTTGTTGTGCTTAGAAGATACATCTTAAGATAAGCTGAGATTTCTTGGCTGTGGGAGTAGATGAATCAGTTTTGTTAAATCTAAGTCCAGCCTTCATCTAGTCCAGATCCTTCTCTCCCTGTGACTTGAGAAGCCTGCGTCTTCATCCAGTTCTTTCTTCTATCGTTCTGCAACCTACACCAAGGAAAGCTCCTCCTCACTTGTCCACAGTCACTTATTCTCCATAAATACAGACAAGGGGCTTCTCTCAGGACTCACGGTGACCTATACAAGGGGAGGCATTACTTGAGGGGACCCCAGAGCCCTGGGAGTATATGTGTGGGTCTCTTTTTCTCTCCACAGAGACTTTCTACAGAGCCACATGATCTTTGGGCTGGTGGGGACCCTTTCTCCTGCTCTGGACAGTAAATTCCAGGAAGCACGCCGATTGCTGAACCAGAAACTGCGGAAACTGACAGAACAGCCACCTATGGTGAGGAGAGGAGGGGGTGAAGGGCCCACATGGGGGCTAAAGAGGCATGTCATTTTTGAGGGCCGAATGTTCGCGTATCTGTCTCAGGAAGGGGACTTGAAGGTAGACGCCTTTCCGTGGCTGGGCTCTCCACAGAAGCAGACAGGTTGGGCACACAACGCTTTCCTTGAGATCTGAGGTACTTTGCTCCAAAGGTACCAGACCTTTGAGGCATACGTCTGCCTATGCCAATGGCCTTGTGCAGACTATTCAAGTTTAAATATAAAACTCTAAATGATCAAGAACTGCTCGTCCTTTGCCATGATCCTTAAACTATAATATTTGCCTAGCTATCCTGTGCTCTGTAATTTGAGGATGTGGACCTAAAGCTTAGGATTCACTGGAATGAGAGAGAGACGTAGTGAGCAGTGGCCTTCCAGTCTTGGTAATTCCAGTGTTTGGTGCTCAAATGTGCTTCACAAAGAGTTCATCTCTGAATCCAGTGAGGTGTCAGTTTTATCCTTTCTTAAAATACATATACATGTTTTGGGCACCGTGTGTGTGCGTGTGTGTGTGTGTGTGTACACATACACATGTATGTGTATATACTATATTACATACATCCTTATATATCCATTAGGATATATAATTGTCCTTGGGCCTAAAAACTGAATCTGGCTCTACCAACATATGGTTGTGTGGCTTTAGGGAAGCCACTTCACCTCTCGGGAACAACAGTACCAAATATGGCCCATAATAATAATAATGGCTGATCTGCACTGAGTAGTTACTGTATGTCAAGCATTGCACAGGGCATTTTTGCATAAATGATTTTATTGAGTCCTCCCAGAAACACGCTGAGGTTCTCAGAAAGGACAAGTAGCTTTCGCAAGACCACATAGTTCATAAGCGAAGGAACAGACACCGAAACAGCCTGTCTGGCCCAAGAGGCCATGTTTTTAATTTCATACTCGGCAGAGTTGAGAAATCAGTGGGTGGTACAGAAAACAGGTTGGCGAATTCTTTCTATAAATATCAAGACAGTAAATTTTTTTGGCTTTGTGATCCTCAGGGTCTGTGTTGTAACTACTCGACTCTGTCCTTATAATACAAAAACAGACGTACACCAAATAAATGATAGGGCATAGCTGCATTCCAAAAAAAGTCTGGTTTGGACAATAGGTGCTCTCAGAGTTCCCAAGAGGGAGAGACCTGGGTGGATTTGACTGACCGGTGGGATCTCCATGCAGGAGATAGAATGGAAACCATGTCTAGAGAGTTGAAGGAGTTTTCTGGTGAAGAAAGGGCCATTATTTTACTGGGACAAGGCCTGGAACTGGCTGGCTAAAACTTGGTGCAGTATGAGGGGTCCTACTGGTGGCCTGGCTGAGGAGAGCGGAGCAGGCTTGCTGGAAGCTATGCCCACTGCTGCAGGAGCATGTCCCGGAGTCCGAGAATCAACAAGGAGCCAGGGCAGCTAGAGCTGAAAGAGCAAATGGAGCAGAGCCAGGAGGAGATGAGAGAAGAAAGGAGGGCGCACATAGGGCCCGCGCAGTAGGTCACTGTAGGGCTTTTGGCTTTTCTCTGCATGCAATGGGGGCCCGTAGGAGCTGTCTGTTTTATGCTTTACAAGAATGTATTTTGAAAGTAAGCGACAGGATTTCTTGGCAGATGTGTGGTGTCAGAAGGAGGGCAGGGGCAAAGACACTACCAAGGTTTTGCCTCGATTTGACCAAAATTTATGGTTCTATCCAGTGATCATTAATTATATATTTCTAACCGTATTCTTCTGAATGAATTCTACTTTATAGTGCCCTCATTCAGAACGACTGCTCAGTCTCATTATACGACCATATTTTGTTGATTAATTTTGAATATACAGTCAATAAAAATGGCTATTAAGCCAGGCCTTTGTCTTATCAAACTTGAGAAGCTGAGTTTTGGGAAGTAAAAGCAGGACTTAACATCTGTGCCTGTTAAATGTGAGCTATTTATATTCAGTCCAGTGTCCCAGTTAATTCAGGGAGTCTCAACATTTGTTTCAATCATCCATTGTATTACCTCTTCTTTTCCACTTTTGGTCATTTGGAGTTTTCTTTAGTGTGTCTCCATCTAGACTACCGTTAAGATTTGAAGAGGGAAGGGCATCCGGTCAGGTTATTGATGATCTAGCTCTGGATTCTTCCATTCATTTATGCAACTAACATTTATTGAGCACCTACTATATACTATATACCAGACACTTCTCTAGGCACTACTGACCTCAGTGAACAAAGTAGACAAAAATCTCTGCCCTCAGACACTTACATTCCAATGGAGGGAGAAAGATAGGAAGTGCCATAGATACATGTTATGGAGAAATAAAACAGGAAAGGGTCTAGCAAAGGTGGGCTGGGTGGGCGGGTCTCATGTTGCAATTTTTAGTAGGATGGTCAGGGAAGCTCAGACTAACTTGGAATCATGAATCCCGGATGTTTCATTGTGGTTCCGCCTGCTGCAAATCCACTCAAAGTCTACCCTCACCCAACATAGTTTTCTCCATTGAATTTGCAAGGAATTAATTTGTGGTTTTCACCAAACGCCTTCTTGAAATCAGAATAATGCCAACAGAGTAGGGTAAGACTTTAGAATTTGCAGAGTCGTAGTTTCAATGTATTATTTCACCTCCTCTTCGAAGCAACTCTGTGAGGAAGTTGGAACAGGCATTAGTCTCGTTAGTAGCTGGTGTACCTGAAGGACTGAGGTTTAAGTTCATAATCAACACAGTAAATGCTGAATCCTCTGTGCAGGTGCAGCACTAAGGTGATCCTTGAGGATGAATCTGACCTATTGATGCATTTTGTTGGTCCTTAAAGTTTTTTATAAACTTTTGATTAATTGTCAACATTCTAAAATGAGGAGATGGCATGCCAATAATCACATTTGGAACCTTTTTTCATTGTAAACATGAAGCTTGGGTGTCGCTGGGCAAGCCTTCTGTGGGGCAAGAACTGACTGGAGCCCAGCGATGCCAGGTGTGCTCTCTGCAGCTTGTCACATTGTCCCTCCATTATGGTTCTGATATTGGACTACTTCCTTAGTTATGCCACAACATGCCCCCTGTTTGAGTTTGTGACTCCTGGTCAGTGGTCTGTCCTATAGTGCTGAACCGAGTAACCAGAGAAATTGCTGTTGTCTTGGCATTGTTTATCCTCAGTGACCCTACATTGCTCCTTGGTCATTATGCATAATTTTCCAAGTGTTAAATAATAGTTCAATGATTCCCAGAGTTGCACAGGGGTGAGCAATGGGCCATCTGAGGTGGTATCTATATGCTCCAGGAACCAGGTCTGGGCCTGCTGTGGCCCAGACTATGGGTACAGGCATGCAACAAGCAAAGACTATTGCAGAAAGGGGCAGGTACCAGCAAAGGGGATCAGGAAGCAACTCAAGAACCAGGAGGCATGAAAAGGGCAGGCAGATCTCCACTGCCAAGCTCAAGGCACATGCCGTTTGCTGCTGCCCTGGATATAACCCTGAAGCCAAGCTTGTGGTCGGGAGGTCTGTGGGGGATGAACACTAAAGGTGGCCAGCAGAGCCTGCACTTGACCCAGTCATTGCTATGAAACCCAGGTTTCCTTTCAATTTGTGTTGGTTTTTCCCATTGTGTTTCAGAGCTCCAACTAATACCCTATAGAAAGTGTCTGAGTCCCTTCTTCCCACAGGGTCCTTAGCAGGCCTCCTGGTGAGGGGACAAGAACACACAATGTGGGTGACCAGGTCTGGAGCAACCTCCAAAATGATAAACACCCTCACAGGCAGACCTAGGAGTTTCTTCTTCAACAACAATACCAGCCTTCCCTTTCTGGTTCCTCTTGTAGGCAGTCCCATAAACTCTGTCTCCACTCTTAGAACCAGAGAGCATAATGGCAGCCTATCTATCTTCCCTGAGGGGAGATCTCTCTGAGGAGTAAATAAGTCACAAGAATAGAGTCTTGTGACTTCACCCAAATTTGCATGTTAGCTGGCTCTCCTAAGTACTGCTCAGTTTTCCCTTAGGCTTGCTCCCTTATTGCTTATCCCTGCTCTCTGAACAGGTTTCTCCCTCTGCCTTGTGTCATCTCTGGGCCTACCCCTTGGTCGGCTCTTCAAAGCCATCTAAGCCCACCACTAAAACCTCCCAGCATCTCTCTTTTTCTTATTCCTTCTGTCCTGCTGTTAGAAACACTGCAGTTGCCAAGGCCCCCTTGAGTTTTGTCTAAATGGTTCTTCACCTTTGAAGTTGCAAATGTCCACCATCTCATCCTAACTTTGTCTCATCCTGCTTTGGCTGAGAGTTTCTTAGCTCTCTGAACTCTGAACTCACACACTTAGTCTTTTCTTTTGCTCTCCTACCAAACAATGTGGCATCTGAAACCCAATTTCACTTGGAATATTTTCTTCTTTATAAGAAAAGGTCCTGCCATACAATCCATGATAACCATTTGGGCAATGGGGGAGGGTGGTGGAAAGGAGGAAGGACTGACCTTCTCCAATTTGCATTTTAAGCAAAGAAGCATGGGAGCGTGGGAGTTGGCTGGGCTCCCACAGAAGTACCTGTGGGGGGTGGAGACAGGGTAGCCACCAGACCTACTAAGGTTTGGCATCTAGTCCTCTCCTTCCCAGGAGACTTCCAGGTACCCAGAAGGCTGCTTCCCAGAGGCCTTGCTTTCAAATTCAATAGGCAACAAACACAGACGATATATCTGACCCAGGCTCAGGAGACTAATCTTAGAGGACAATTCAGCCCCTTTTGCTGAGAAGCAATGAACCCCAGTGTGCCACCAAAAAGGATATCAGTGAAGTGAGACAAACGAGAGCCGTGTCCATGGGCGGGGGAGCGGGGATGGTCTAGAGAAGACTGGCCTGGGAAAACAGGTGAGGAAGACCGTTGGCCTTGACCAGAGACACTCATTCCAGCTTTGTCTCCATAGCCCACGCACCCTCGATGGATGATGTGCATGGAGCAGACGAGGGCCTTCTTCGAGCCTACCCTGGCGGCCATGTTTATTCGTGAGGCCTTGAGCCCAAGCACCCAAAGTGCTGTATGTGAGAGCTCTTCCCCAGCCCATGTCCCTCCCCCCTCCCCACCCAACCCACCCTCTCCTAATTCTGTTGACTTTGCCATTCTTGATGGTATGTGTGCTTAAGGAGTCAGCCAGTCATAGAGAGAGCCCGATGAAGGACATGCTATGTTGCCAGGTCTTTACAGTTCAGCTATGGGACACACAGTGTACACAGCAGGCACCAGCTTAGACAAGTCACCCAACTTTCCTGCTCTTGTGTTTCCTCAACCATAAAATGAGAAAATTGAACTCCATGACCTCTAAGGCTACTCCCTGTTTAGGGTTTTTTTATTTTAACAATACATGAAACAACATGAGAATGAAATGATATAATCACTCCATTGTGCAAATAAATAACCACTGAATACTTCCTGCGTGCCCACCATGTGCCTGTTACTCATGTAAGCACTTGGTATGAACTGCTTTAACTCCTAGCATCATCCTCATTTTGTAGAAGAGAGAACTGAAGCACAGAGAGGTGAAGCTACCAAATAGCAGAGTCAGAATTTGAACTGAAGGCTCCTGGAAGTGTCCTCCATTTTCATCCCATCAAGGAAAGATATACACAACATGGTAGATGGCTGGGAAAGCAATGACTATACAGTCAGGTAGCAAAGCTGGAGAGACTTCAGCTTGTTGGGAAGCCAAAGAGCCCAGGAAGATGGAGAGAGGAAATGCATGCTTTAAGAATGAGGATATGAGGACAAGAGCCCCCGAGAGACCCCTCCTCCCTCAGTTTTCTGAGTGGATTGCCTGGCCGAGTAAAGACAGGTATCCCTCACTCAGCAAGCTGAGGTCTCCCCATAGGCTGTCTCGCCTGTCGATCCACGGGGTAACCAGCCCCCACCTTCACTTTCTGTGCTTGGCACCTCCTTTCTCCACAGATCTTTGTACACTTGGTTTTTGGTCACCTAGGAAATACCACTTTCCTTTTTCTCTTTCTGAGACCTCACCCCTTCTTTGGCAGCATCTCAGGGCCAAGGCCTCTTCCTAGAGGCCTGGTGGGCAGGACCCAAGAGTGAGGCTGTGACTCACTGTTTGTGTGTCCCCACATCCTCACACCCACAGGCCATGGAATTATTCACCGCCATCAAAGATGCCCTCATCACTCACCTCAGAAGCCTTCCCTGGATGGATGAGGAGACCCGGAAAAAGGCCCAGGACAGAGTAAGGCCAGGAGAAGGAGACAGTGTGGGGATGTGCAAGGGATGGCATTGACTATTGGATCAAGAGACCCCAGTGGCTGGAGAAGAGTGCAAAAGGCACCAGGGCACACAGAAAGTATAAATACCAATATGTAACACACACACTCTGGTGACTATATAAAAGGTGGGGGACAAGGGCAGTGAGCAGGAGAAATTCCCTCTGATAGACTCAGGGTAACTAAGTTCTTTCTGTCTTGTGTCTCTCCCCAGGTCACCCAACTGCAGGTGCGGATGGGGGCCCCCGAATGGGCCCTGGAGCCAGCGCTGACCAGACAGGCATACAGCAATGTGGGTCCCCTTCCCTGCCAGCTCCTTCTTTGTCCTAGGCTTCCTCACCCCCTGACCCGCCTGAGTGGCGAACAGTCTATTTTCTCTGGGTGATCGTAACCAACCCTTTCCTTTCCGGGTGCTGGCTGGGCTTTATGGGTGAATATCCTTACTGTGGTGGGTCTTGCCAACAGGAGAACAGAACCTTTTCAGGTTACTGTGTGTGTGTGTGTGTGTGTGTGTGTGTGTGTGCGCGCGCGTGCACGTGCGCGCTCGCACATGCATTCCTGTGACTCGCCCGAGTGTGTTTACCTGACTGCTGACACATGTGAAACCTGCTGGCTCCTATGTGGGGTGATGGTGTGTTGCTTTCCACTGTACTGGGGATGTCTGTGTCAGAACTTATCTGTGCAGGTTCAGATGTACCCATCAGGGTATGTCATTGTGTACGTACATGTGTCACCTCTTGCGTCCTCCCAGATACACCTCGGACCCAGCTACCTGCAGTCCTTCCTGAGTGGTGTCCGATCCCTCCAAGCTAGAGTGGTTCAGAGCTCCTTGCAGCCTGTTCCTCACCACAGGTATAAGAGCATCCCAGAGATGTCCGTCCAAGATGAGCAGGAAAGCAGCCAAGGGCTCAGAGAAACAGGAACTGTGGCAGCTGGGAGGGACTGCCTGTGTCTGTGGTGGCAATCAGTGATAGAGCTGGTGTTCATATGTGCTCTTCCAACAGATGGCAGATGTCCCCCTGGGAGGTCAGTGCCAACTATTCAATATCTGACCATTTGATGGTCTTTTCAGCCGGACTCCTCCAACCCCCATTCTTCCACCCTGGTTACCCCAGGTATGGGCCATTCTAGGACGATGGGCAGGAAGTGTCCCAAGAGTGATGGGCAGATGTTATGATGGATGCGACTTGGAGTTGGAGAATTGGGGTTAAACATGTTGAAGGATTCTGGGGGTAAGACAAGCCCTTGTCCCCCCAGGGCCGTGAACTTTGGCGCTGCTGGCAGCATCATGGCCCATAAGCTGTTGCGTATCTTCGACCAGTTCTGTGGGTAACAGTGGGCCAGTGGGAGGTGGGGCTGTTGGGACCCAGGTGAAGGTCCAAATAGGGGCCTAGAGAAGGAGAAAGGGAGGTTACGTGAGGGCTCCACGTCAGAGCGTCCTGACACTTTGGCAATGCTCCCGGGAGCCAGCCCTGTGTGTGGTACCCCATGTCTTCCCCGTTGCGCCACGCCTCCCCATTTCATTGCCTTGCCCCATTTTCAACAGTACTCCCTGGGGGATGCCTGGCCTGTGACTCCCATGCCCTACATGGGGCACAGCTGTGCCTGGAGCGTCACTACGCTGCCCTCCCATTACCTAATGGAACCTCCTTCAATGGTTCCCACACCCTCCAGGAGAATGCCGCCGACGTGGGGGGGCTGACCCTCGCACTGCAGGTAACTCAGGCCCCACAGGCCAGGGTTTATTCTGACTAGTTTTTCCTCTATCACCCCTCATGCTAACATAGTTGCAAATCTTTCTGCCCTTCGCCTCCCCACTGCACAGATGACAGCTGGGAGGCCCCTTTTACCCCTCAGACCCCTCTTTTCTAGGATATCCACAGATCTTCTGATAGGTCATTTTTTCCTGGCTCAGACCAGGGTTTTGGTGCAGAATTCTGGAAAAGAGCCATGGACTGGTTTTGAGTATTGTGTGTAGGGCATCAGGCTTCCAATGGAAGAGCCTAAGGGGTCTTCTCTATCACCCCTCCCCCCCCACATCCAGGCTTACAGCAAGAGGCTCTTATGGCACCATGGGGAGACCACCCTGCCTGACCTGGGCCTCAGCCCCCACCAACTCTTCTTCTTAAGCTATGCCCAGGTAGGCAGCTGCCTTCTCCCACCATGCCTGCTCCATGTCAGATAAAGATCCCATCGCTGACGCTTAAAGCATCGCTCCTCCCTGAAATGCCTTCCCCGAAATGCCCCCAACCATCTGCCGCCCATGTCCTCACTCTTGTCCTTTCACACATGCCCCCTTGGGACCATCCCTTCACATTGCTACAAATTATTCTACCAAATTCAGCACCCTCTTCAAAAAAAATAAATAAATAAAAAAAACAAAAGAAAAAACTCTACTTCCAAATCCCTTCCTGAGAGGAGTTCAACTTTTTACCCCCCTCTTCTTTTTTCTCTTAGCAATACAAAACCCTTAAAAATGAGCCTAAATGGTCTGTCTGTTGACTGCATTGCTGTTCGAAGACCTCACCCCTAGGTGTGGTCCCCACGTGACATGACCCTCTAGGTACCATGTGCTCCCTCAACAGACACTGTCCCCAATTCTGCAGTCCGCTGAAAGACCCCTTCACAGAGTTCTCCCAACAGACCCCACCTCTCGGTCACTTGTGAATGGTCTGATGACACAGCCTGGGTCGGTCCCCAGATGCTGACTACCAGACTTTAAGACCTACCAATGGCAATACGCTTCCTCTCTCCATGTGTCGCTTGGCGCATTCCTATCCCTGCTCTTGTCCTCGTCTGCTGTCCCTAGTCACCACCTACTCACCAGGTCTGCCTACTGACCCTTCACCACCCTGCCCTTCTCCTCACCCCTCTTTCTCCCCAGATGATGTGTGGGGAGCCCAGCACACAGGATTCTCAGGACACTCACAGCCCTCCCGTCCTTCGAGTCCACGGGCCCCTCAGCAACACCCCAGGCTTCGCCAGACATTTTTCCTGTCCACATGGCGCCCTCATGAACCCTTCCCACCGCTGTCAGCTCTGGTAACCTGGCCACCCAAGAGCCTCAATGTGGACGTAGCACCATCCCCCTGCCCCATCCATGGAATCAGGGCCATGTCACCTCCCCTTTTCCAAAAAAATAAAACCTGGCACTTGGCTTCTGCCTCTCTCTTTGTGACTCTTTCCTGCTCTGTTCTCTGCCTCAAAGTCAGCAAAGAGAAGAGAAAATTCCAAACAGAGTTCCACAGACACGAGACAAGGGAAGAGCTCTTTGGAAGCCACAAAGTGCTCTTTGAACTGCTCTGGACCCTGGTCTGAAACCCCGGAGCGGGGAAGGCCTGAAACACGCTCCTCGCCTGCCCACCCCCAGCCCCTGGCTGGCAACAGAAAGTGGGTGGGGCGTCTAAAGGTCAGTGGGTCAGAGGTGGAGCAATTAAACAAAGCAGCTAGAGATAGGGGGCTTTGGTTAAGTCACAGAGAGCTGCCCCCAGTTGTTTCCAGGATTTTATTGATATTACTTTTGTTGTAGCGGCCTCCTCCTCTAACCTGCTGTCCTGAACAAAGCTGGGAGAGGCATGGAGAGAGACGGGTTTGGGCCTTTGGTCTCTGGCCCCGGGAGACGGAGCTCAGAATGTGGGGAGGCAGTCGGCAGTGGTGATGGCACTGAAAAGGCCAACTCCGGGGTCCTTCTGATGCTGGCATCTTCCTTGGGAGCTGTGACTCGGAGCCCAGGGACAGAGAGTCAGGACACTATCATGAAGCGAAGGTAGATGTCCAGGTCCCCCTCCAGGAACCAGGCCACCACATCAGCCTCAATGTTCCTCATAAAAAAACCATGATGCTGGCCAGATTTAAGCAGAAGGCAAGATCCAATAGGCGGTTACGAATAGCTGGGTTCTCCAATGTCTTGTCCTCTTGCTGGGCCATGTTCACCACCTGCCACATCTCACCCACTGAGGAGGCCACGAAGTGCTCTTCAAACTGCTCTTGACCTTGATCTGGAATGGGCAGAGAGGAGGCGGCCTGAAACCCTGCTCTCCACCTGCCCGCCCCTGGCCCCTGGCCTGCACCAGAAGGGGGAAGGAGTTGGAGGACACAAGGCAGAGTTAGGGCCTGGGGCTCTGGCCTAAGTGCCCCTCTCCTTGCCCTTGACCACAGAGGTGATGCTCCACCCAGAGGCCTCTTCTGGTCTGTGTGCAACCACAGCTCCAACTCAAGAGCAGACACACCCCAATTCCAACTCAGGCCTCCGCCTCCAAAGCGTATACCATTTGGAAAGTGAGGGGCAACCTTGAGGATGAAAACCAAAGACTCATCCCAGACCAATGCATCTGTGCTCATACGCATGAAAGCCACATACAGTTTCCACTGGCCCGTAGTATACTCCGAACAGGGCCCTGCTCAAGACCCTTTCACGGGACACGCTCACACTCCAACAATAGGGGGCTGGGGTAGTCTCCCATAACGTGACCCTAGCTCAGGTTTCACTCTGGCCCCATAAGGCATCTGGGACTGACTCCAAACAGATCAGGTGCCTAGCCTGCAGACATTATTCTCCTTCTTGACCTACCTATGGAGGGTGTTTTCTCTTCCTGATACCTCTCAATGGGGCCTGGGTTCCCTTCCTGAGGCCTCACCCCCTTCACCTGCAGCAGCATTAGGATGACGGCTAGGAAAGCTGCCCTGCGGAGCTGGGAGCCCCAGGATGTCATGGGCCTGCCCATCTGCTGTCCAATGGTCTTCCCCCTCCCTCGTGCCCTGCAGGTGCCCTGCCACCTCCCTTCCCAGGACCATTTTCTCCCCTTTCCCTTCCATAGGACCTCTGTGACATCACAACCATGGGCCTGACCTTCATTCTCTAGAGAGTTCCATTGCTGGGCAAGAAAGTGGAGAATAGCCAACAGGGGGACAATAGAGCCCTCTAGGATGACCACACTGGGTCTTCCTGTGGAGAGCCACACATGTGACTTAAGAGTTGGTGAAATCCTTTCATATCCATTACATCCTTAGCTCTACATAGCAACCAGGTCTCAAAATAATAGTGTTATCATCCCCAGTATATAGATGAGGAAACTGAGGTTCACAAAAGAACTGACTCACCCACTCAGGATCACACAGACACTAAGGAAAAGAGCATGACTGTTGATGAGCTCTTGATTCTAAGTGTCACTTCTTTCCACTCTTCATGCAGCCTTTCTCGAAGGAAAGTGGCTTGCACAGGATGAGGCCCAGACCAGACATAGATATGAGAATCGTCAAGTCCTGGGCTGTGCATGAAATTCAGGACCATTGGAAATGAGGGAGGGGGAGGGGTATAGGTGGAGGGTGGGCAAAGGTCCATGCTGTATGTGTGTGACAGACAGAAACAGAGGGTGACAGGACAGGGAAACAGAGCGGGTGCCCTGGGCCCACGTTGAACCCATGCTGTCCTTCCTCATCGTCCCATAGCCTCTCCTTGGGCCTAGCCTTTGCCCTCCTAGACTGATAGACTGGAACAGCCTCTTATCTCATTTTATTTACATCCTCTTGTACTCATAGAGAGAAAACATCGTTGGAGGCTCATTCACTAAATTGCTTGCTTGGTGGAAAGATTCTTCAGAGAAGAGCCAGTATGGCTGAGAGGCAGGAGTCCAAATAACGGATCTCCAGAAACCTGTCTCTGTGGCCCCATGCCCACCCTGCCCATGAACCTGGTGAGTACACACCTCTTGTCAGTCACTGGTCGTGGCCAATGGTCATCTGCTCCTTGGAGCAGAGATGGTGGTTAAGGGTGAGGTGGGGTGGGGTTGGGGAGACACGATGAAGACCTGCCCTGAAAACCAGAAATAAACGCATTGATACAGGAGGGGTGCTAGGAAGGGTGGGAGGAGATTTTAGACCCACTCGAACTGTCCCAAGCAGCTCACACCACCTGTGGCATCCATGCCTTCCACCCCTGAATGAACCACCCAGTTTAGGGGCAAAGGACGCGGGCAGAAGCATTCACCCTTTCTGAAAGAGGAGGTTGCAGAAATGGGAATGTGTGTGGAGATTCCTTCCCACAGATATATTCTCCTGCAGCTCGCTCACAGACAGCAGCTGCCACCTCATCTACTTCCTGGTGCTCCAAGCCAGGTGGGAATGGTACCAGAGGTCACTCGACCCTGAGGGAGGAAAGATTCTAATAAGCAGGTAACCCTGCTCACCCCTACCTTGAACTCACTGACCCGCAGGTCCCAGGAATGATGCTTGGGTGGAAAAACATCGCTAATCTCCTCCTGGTTATTTGCGGGGAGGAGCCTCTTGGTTCCTGGCTGAAGGAGAAACCATCTCCAGCTCTGTGAGTATAAGTGGGGAGGGCGGCTGGGCGTGGGGTGTCTTCGGGGGGCAGGCTGGAGTGGAAGGAACCAGGCTGTACTGACCGCTGTTACTTCCATTTTCTCACCACCCACCTGTCCTATTGCCTGTTTGGAAAAAGTTATATCCTGGCAGGACACCAGGAATCCCTTAAAATATTTTTTTCTTGTTACAGAAGTATTTTAGAAAGTGCAAAAAATAAAAAGGGGTAATACTGACACCATCCAGTGGTCATCCATATTGCTATTTTCAAGTATAGTATGCACACCTTTCCCTATATGGCTGTGGGTGTGTGGGGTGGGGGTGCATTTCCTATCAATGGACAGCCAGGTATGATGTGTGCTCCTCTCCTCGTCACATCAGAGCAAGAGGTCTGGCTGCTTTGGCACCAGGGTGCTCTGGGCCCTGACAATGCTCCCGGCTGGCTCCTCCCGGGCATCTCTGGGAGGCATTACTGGGTTACACTGGACTTTGAGGTACCCCCATGGGGGGGGAAGCTGCTGCCTGAGGGAGAGCAGCTGCAGATGTCCTTACCTGCTAAGGGCGGAGGGAGCGCCGAGGAGAGAGAGGGGCGAGAAGGGCGATGGGGTGAAGGGGCGGAGGGGAGGCCAGCCAGAGGGGAGCGGTCCTTAGGATGAGGAAGCAGCTCCTAAATCGCCAGTCTACCCCTGGGACAGGTGGGACAGGTGGGACAGGTGGGACAGATGGGAACAGGTGGGACAGGTGGGACAGCTGGGACAGGTGGGACAGCCTGGGGACAGGTGGGACAGCTTGGACAGGTGGGACAGGTGGGACAGGTGGGAACAGGTGGGACAGCCTGGGACAGGTGGGACAGCTTGGACAGGTGGGACAGCCTGGGACAGCTGGGAGAGGTGAGACAGGTGGGAACAGGTGGGACAGCTGGGAACAGGTGGGACAGCCTGGGACAGGTGGGACAGGTGGGAACAGGTGGGACAGGTGGGGCAGCCTGGGACAGGTGGGACAGCCTGGGGACAGGTGGGACAGCTTGGACAGGTGGGACAGGTGGGGCAGCCTGGGACAGGTGGGACAGGTGGGAACAGGTGGGACAGGTGGGGCAGCCTGGGACAGGTGGGACAGCCTGGGGACAGGTGGGACAGCTTGGACAGGTGGGACAGGTGGGACAGGTGGGAACAGGTGGGACAGCCTGGGACAGGTGGGACAGCTTGGACAGGTGGGACAGCCTGGGACAGCTGGGAGAGGTGAGACAGGTGGGAACAGGTGGGACAGCTGGGAACAGGTGGGACAGCCTGGGACAGGTGGGACAGGTGGGAACAGGTGGGACAGGTGGGGCAGCCTGGGACAGGTGGGACAGCCTGGGACAGGTGGGACAGCCTGGGACAGCTGAGAGAGGTGAGATAGGTGG
This sequence comes from Aselliscus stoliczkanus, assembly GCA_033961575.1. Classification (NCBI taxonomy): domain Eukaryota; kingdom Metazoa; phylum Chordata; class Mammalia; order Chiroptera; family Hipposideridae; genus Aselliscus; species Aselliscus stoliczkanus. The sequence goes on along the minus strand of CM066740.1, from coordinate 85,486,439 downwards.
GAACAGGTGGGACAGCCTGGGACAGGTGGGACAGCCTAGGACAGGTGAGACAGCCTGGGACAGGTGGGACAGCCTGGTCCCCCTCAGGCTGCCGTACTTGCCCCTCCCACTGGAGAGGACGAGGGCAGAGAAGGGCAAGTGAGAGGGTGAAGAACCTGCACCCCCTTTTCCTCTGCCGGGACCCAGGGACACTGCCCTTGGTGAGAGCCCCTGCACACCTGCTTTGTGCGGCTCTGACCAGGCCAGCCCTTCCCCCTACCCCTCGAGGATTAGCTTTATGGGCTGGGTGCTCCTTTTCTGTGCCTGCCTCTGCTTATCAGCTCATCTACAACCCCCACCTCAACCTTATCACTCCCTCCATCTCCTTAGACTGGAAGTCCCAAGGCTTGAGAGGCTATTACCACCTCACATTGCCCCAACCCCCAGCAAAGCAGAAAAATGTCCCCCAAGGTGACCCCTTTCCCCTCCAAGGCCTGGGTGAGAGCATGCTGCCTCCTGGTCTCGGGTGGGCACCTCCTCTTTCCTTGCCTTATTTATTTTCCTTTCAATTCTTGTCCTTCTGTAAAGGTTATTTTGTCCACCCTTCAAGAGCTACAAAAAGAACTCTCATGCTTGTAGCGAAAGAAGGGGGGCATTCCCCTGCTCCTGGGGACCCCTAAGGGGAAGGGCCCCCAGCCCGTCTCCACCCAAGTCTCTCGCATCTTTTTAAGCAGAAAGTTCCCAAGAAGCAACACGGTCTGGTGTGTAGTTTGGAGCTAAGGTTTCAACTCAAAAGCCAACTCATTTTGTTTCTTTGTGTGTTTGTTTAAATTTTATTGGGGAACAATGTGTTTTTCCCAGGACCCATCATCTCCAAGTCAAGTTGTTGTCCTTCAGTCTTAGTTGTGGAGGGTACAGCTCAGCTCCAAGTCCAGTCACCGTTTTCAATCTGGTTGCGGGAGGCACAGCCCACCATCCAATGCGGGAGTCGAACTGGCAACCTTGTTTTTAAGAGCACATGCTCTAACCAACTGAGCCATCCCACCACCCCGAAGTGGAATCAGTCACGCTTTCTATCTGGACTCAGTCTTCTTATTTACAAAATAAAGAGACCCCTCCCCTATTCCCACCTACCTCTTAGGGCTATTGAATGACTACTGCTCAGCCATGTGTATGGACCTCTTTGAAAACAATCAGGGGGAGAAACAGGAACTCCCATGTCTTAAAACAATGAAATGGGGTCTTGGCTTTACTCAGCCCTCCTGCTGTCTCATTCCTGGACAGAGACCCAAACATGGAACCAAAATAGCTTCCTCCTCTACCTCCCCTCAGTTATTGCTGTCCAACTTCTGCGGAAACGCAAGGCCCTCTGGGGTCCTCCTCTGACCAGGGGCTCCAAGAAGCTGGAAGGGAAGAGGAGTCACTGGTGGGCTTCTCATTCAGGAGGGGTGGCCTGGACCTCTTCCGTGAAGTGGGGCTGCAGGGTTGAGGAGAGATGACAACAACTTAAGAGAAGCAGCCCCAAGGGGCTTCTGAGCCCATCTAGGGAAGTCCTTGAACTCCTAGGATCATGCTTGACAGATGCTTCCAGGAGAGAGTAGAGGCACTACGCCCATTTGATAGATTGGCAGACTGAGGCACAGGAAGCTCACCTAACTGATTTGAGCCAGGATTCAAACCAGGCTCTGCCTGATTGCCCAGCTGCAGGACTTTACTGCCTGTTCCCCTGCATCCCACTGACGGCTCGCCTTGCTTGTTGGGACCCACCTTTGGGTCTCTGTCCTTGCTCCCAGGAGATTGCTCTGCCTCACCCCTCACCTGTCCAGGGCTCAGCCTCCGCCCACTGCCTGAACAAAGTTCCCTCCCCTCTGCCCCAGAGGTTTGCTCTAGAAAGCGCTCCTCCCCCTCCAGGTAAAGCCGCACTCCCCTGTCAGGGCCGCCAGTCCTCTCACTGCACACACACACACACACACACACACACACACACACACACACTCACACACACACAGCTGCACGCTGGCCACACGGGGGATACACTCCCACTCCCAACCCCAAACAATCCCTCGTCTTCCTCAGCAGCTGCTGCATCGTAGACCTGCGGCTTTTTTCACACTCCCGAAACTTGCCAGCTCCTGAAAGGAGAAGCCATGGGGGCACCCCCATCCAAGGCGAAAGGGTCCTTGGCCCAGCTCCAGAAACTTCTGACCTCCTGGCTGCCCAGGGAGAAAGACTGGGACCGGCGTCTGGACGAGGCCCATATGCTGCAACAGAAGAGGTAGGCTGCCCCATATGCCGCACTCCACCTCTAGCTGACCCACAAACCCTGCCACCCACTCAGGTCTATCCCCAGAATTCAGCGCCAGGCACTTGGGTGTGCCCTTCTCCCCGACCCACCCGTTACAGTCACGAAACCCCAGCTGCTCCTTATAGCGGTGGTGGTGGCGGTTAGGGGTGGCGTTGGGCCACAGGGGGAGACCTTGACTAGGAGTTCCATAGATCCAGAGGTAGGACTCTCAGCTGCCTGCCTGGTGGAAGAGGGAGGTGGGGGATCAGAGGGACCAGATGGAAGAAGCCAGGGTGTATGGGTGGGGTGTGTGCAGGCTGGTGGGGAGCAGGTTGCTGGGCGAGGGATGAGATAGTTGAGTGAGGGAAACGGGGAGGAAAGCTTTGTTCTGTCACCGGCATGTCCTTAGTCTGGTTCATCTGTCTTTAATCGAGTGTACTGTGTGCGTAACGGTGTGATGGGAACTGAGGATGCAGAGATGGAATTAGGCCGGTGTCTGGTCCTGGGACACGCCATTCACCTGGGGACAGCTAGCCCTGAGGTATAGACCCTGGAGGAGCATGCTGTAGGTAGGCTTCTGCCCTGCGAGTGTTTGGGGGACTTGTCTCCCATCAGGGAGCAGGGAAATGAGGTGAGCAGACATTAGCAGATCTGGGGTTCAGCCAGGGCTGGTTTCACGGGCAGGTGGCCTCTGCACTTGCACAGGGCCTCTTCAGAAGAGCCCTGCACTCTGTTTAATGCACCTCTGTCATTGTCTTGAAATTCTTAATAATTTTTAAACATGGGGTTCTGAATTTTCCTTCTGCACTGGGCCTCACAAATTGTGTAGTGGGCCCTGGGTGCAGTCCACGTCCTCATTCTGGAGGGGCTCTTGCTTGTTCTCCAACCCCCACCCCAGGCCCTGTGATAGAACCTTTGGCCTCCCACCTCAATTCCTGCTGAAGAGCGGGATTAGGACAGTATCTGAGAGAGAGCTGGGTTCCAGACCTCCCCTCTGCAGGAGTGCACTAGAGACCCAGGGTGGTAAGGAACTCTGGAAGCCTAGCCCTGGCCAGCCTGAGCTGGGCGCTCTCAGACTGAGGGTCTCAGTGAGATGGGCCAGGGGGCTGGCCCTCACTCGGCTGGTCTGTCCTGAGAGTGCTTCCCTAAAGGGCAGATCTGAGCTCCGCCTTGAGATAAAAGGCTTCTTCTTTAACTAAAACACTTTTTCCAGTGGCTCATGGGTCCATTGGAAGAGAGGAATCAGGGGTGGGGGGTGGGGCGAGCCATTATAGTCACCAGTCACCCTGTTTGTCTGCCTTTCATCTCCCTCATGACCCTCAACCTGCCAAATCCTGTGGTCACCTTCACAGCCAACAAATCCTTGTCCAGCAGGACTTCAGCTTTAGCTTGTGTTCATCTGGGAAGGGGAGAAGCAAAGATGAACCAACAGAGGTGCCTAGATGGACACCTCCACAGTTCTTCTCCATCTCAGAGAAGCCCCAGGCCGCCTGTCTCCTCAGTTATCACCTGGGCGTCCAGGCCCTTGAATCTGAGGGCAAAACACGGAAGGAATAGACCCTCCATTTCCCACCCCAAATTGCCCCTGGCCCCCGAGCAGGGATGTGTGTGTCTAAACATCCTGGCGGGGTAATCAGAACGCAGGGTAACTCACAACCCTCCAAAGCTCTAACGTCTGGCCCATCTCTCCCTCTCTTCCCAGTCCTGACTCTCCCCTTGGTGAAAGAGAGTTGGCTCAGCATATCAGAGTGTCAACCAGGGGCAGAAATTCCATCTCCCTCACCTACTCCAGCTCCCCAGGTGCCTGAAACATTTGGTCAGCTTAGACTGATTCAGCCAGGCTGGAGGGCCTCCTCTCCGAGCCCTCAGGACCACCCATTCCAAAGCTCAGGCCCTTGCCCCTGGGCACTACACTCCTGTGCTGAGTGTCCCAGCCAGGTGAGCCCGAGGCCACCACATGGGGAGAGCTAGTGGGATTGACCCACTCTGTTCCTGGCGTCTGCAATTCTGTCCCTACCTGACTCAGGTTTCCTACCTCCCAGGATTCGAGAGTCTCCACTGCTTTGGGCAGCCAAAGAGAATGACTTGTGTCTCCTAAAGAAACTTCTGCTGGACCGAACCTGTGACTTTCAGCAAAGAGGTGGGCTCAGAGTTTAATGGGATGGCGATGGCAGCCATCCGGCCCAGGACTCTGAGTGTGTCTGCAGAGGGCCCTCTTCCTTGAGGGGCTCTGGAAAGTATTGATTTTTCTCTACTCCAGGAGCCCTGGGGGAGACAGCGCTGCACGTAGCGACCCTTTATGACAACCTGGAGGCGGCCATGGTGCTGATGGAGGCAGCCCCGGAGCTGGTCAAGGAGCCCACCATGTGCGAGCCATTTGTAGGTGAGCAGCCTGCACAGTTTTTCAAGGTGGAAGCAGGTAGGGGAGGATCTGATATCATCTCTTAAAATGTGGGCCTCTACGTTGGGAGGAGTGCAGAGGTCCTGCCTGGTCTTGGCTTTGAGTATCCAGGATGTCCTTGAGGGACGTCAAATTTATTATTTCCCTTCAACTTCTTTCATGTTCCCAAAAGGACAGGGCTCTATTTCTTTCACAGCCACACTAGCATGACTACCATGGCACCCCACCCCCAGTGGTGTAGTGGTAGGAACAATGCAGTGAGCAGCCTGAGGGACTGCTAGCCTCAGCCCCAGGCCACCCAGCAGAGCCAAGGGCAGAAATCTATCCAAGGATCTGTCAGGGACCTCCTGCAAGCCCGGAGAAGGGTATGTCTCTAGAAGAACTGAGGACAGACCCATGACTGAGGGCTCCCTCTGAACCAGGTCAGACCGCACTGCACGTAGCCATCATGAACCAGAACTTGAACTTGGTACGTGCCCTGCTAGCCCACGGGGCCAGCGTCTCTGCGAGAGCGACAGGCACAGCTTTCCACCTCAGCCCCCACAATCACATCTACTTTGGTGAGAGCCAGGGCCGGGAGGAGGAGAGGGCGCAGGGTGGGCTGAGGCTGGCTCTGTGCTGGGGAAGCTGGGTGAGGGGGTCAGCCCTAACGGGGCTCAAGGCCAGAGCGGCCCTCTGCACCTTCTCTGCCTGTGCTTCTGCTAACAAGTGTCCCCAAGCCCAGAGCTGAGATGTCCCTCAGGGAGACTGCCCGCCCAGCCTGTACTCATGCCACGGAGCCTCTGTGTCCCCAGGGGAGCACCCTTTGTCCTTTGCCGCCTGCGTGGGAAGCGAGGAGATGGTGCGGCTGCTCATTGAACACGGAGCTGACATCCGGGCCCAGGATTCCCTGGGTACGTGCTGGGCTGGGAGACGAGGGGCTGGGACAACCGGCAGGCCGACCCCGGGGTGGGCACGGGGAGCATCAGGGACTGGGGTCCAGGGCCACGTGACACCCGTGTCCTCCCCCAGGAAACACAGTGCTGCACATCCTGGTCCTCCAGCCCAACAAAACCTTTGCCTGCCAGATGTACAACCTGCTGCTGTCCTACGACGGGCGCGGGGGCCACCGGCAGTCCCTGGACCTGGTGCCCAATCACCAGGGCCTGACCCCCTTCAAGCTGGCCGGAGTGGAGGGCAACACCGTGGTGAGGGACACCCCAACTCCACATGTGGTTCTCATGACCTTTCTTCCCAAACTCCCCCAAAGGGTGGTGGCCCTTTGCTTCTGACTTTGTCACTAAAATCCTCAGCCTCAGGCATCCCTGAGTCAGGAGGACCTTTAGAATATCTGCAGGGACCCCAAGGTTCTGCCCCCTTTGCCTGTTCTCTTCTTTCAGATCTTTCTTTATAGGGTTTGTGGGAAGGAAAGATAACCAAGAATTAACAAGGAGGTCCATGTAATCAAAGGCTGGCCAATTCCTGACTGTCACTTAGTCCGGAGGATGGGGCACCGGCCTTCTTCCATGGTGGTGTCCCCTTGACCGACTTTCCACACACTGACCCTCCGACTTACCTCTGTGTTCTCGAAGATGTTCCAGCACCTGATGCAGAAGCGGAAGCACATTCAATGGACTTACGGGCCACTGACCTCCACTCTCTATGACCTCACGGAGATCGACTCCTGGGGAGAGAAGGTGTCCTTTCTAGAGCTCGTGGTCTCCTCCAAGAAGCGGGAGGTATGGATGCCAGGGGTGTCTGGTGTCTATGAAGAGCCTCTTAGCTGAGCTCTCAGCTCTAGATGCTTCCCCACGTTGTTATAGCTGGAGCTGAGACTCCTGGGTCCATTGGGAGAGAAGTCCCTTCAACACCCTTTCCTGACTGCACTCTCCCTCTGCTTAGCCTAGTCTCTTCCCTTTCCCTTCTTCATATTAGCATTTCAGATGAAGAACTTTCTAAATGGAAGCTGCTTCCTATCATTCATTCATTTGTTCATTCATTCACTCATTTAGCTCATTGAGCACCACCTGTGTCCCAGATGCTGTACAAGGAACTGAGAAACAGAAATAAATAAAACCCAGTTTCTATCAGTCAACTCCCTCAATTGCCAGTCCCTCTTCTCAATAACTGGAGTAGAGAGTTCAACGTATAGCACCACAGGGGTTTTTCCTGTGTGGGAAATTGAAGTTGGGGTAACTTGGCTTGAACCCACCAGAGAAGAGGTCACAGAAGTGCTTGAGCTGGGTCTTCAAGGAGGAACTAGGAATTATCAGGAAGATGAGAAAAAAGAGGGCTTCCCAGAGAGGGAAAAACGCAATAATCATTCAGGCAGAACCCAACTGAGTGACATGAGGGAAAGGAATCTTCGTTGAAGACTAGTGGAGACGAGAAAATGCTTTGAGCATCCAGGAACCTCCAAGATAGTGGCACGATATCGTTTCTGTTGCTTGTCTGCAATTGGCAATTTCCTGGGAACTTTTCAAGAGCCATAAAACTCAGAAGATTGTTAGTACTAATAACTACAAGAAAAGTTGAGTGGCCAGTGAACTTCCTCAGAGACTATTCCTGGCAACAGATAAGCTTCAAGTAGCATTTCTTAGCAATCAGTGCTCTAGCTTCTCCGGCGCCTTGTGCCCCCACAAATCCTTGGTTTCTGATTTCAGCTGGCCGCCATGTTCTCCTATAGGCTTTATTGTCGTCTTAGCCAGCTAGCACTCTGTTCCCTCAAAATTCCTCTCTAGCTCCTTTTCTGTCCCTCTCTGCTTATCCCCGTCAGTGCCATCAGGAGACCCAGACTCCTACCTTATGGCTGGCGTCCCTTCCCATCCTGCCCTGTCCTGCCAAGCATATCTGGGAACTGCACACCTTGCCTCTCCTTTCCTGTAGGTTGAATAGAGAGGATATTCTTTCTGCCAATGGTTAATCCCCCCAGCTGCGCTTTGAATTTGCTTTTCCCTAGTTCTTCAGATGCCTCATGCCTTCCATGATCTCCTCTCATTTGTATGTTTAGCCTTTCACTGTCTACTAAAATCAGAGGACCAACCCACCCAGCTTAGGCTATTGCTGCACCCTGCTACCTGACCTGTGGCCTCTGTCACCCTTCTCCAGTCCACAGGACGTCTAGAGCAAATCTGACTGCGCCCTTCCTTGATTTTCTTTTCCCTTTCCTTTAAGAGGGCAGTGTCATTGGCCCTCGTATGTGGGATCCAAACCGGGGCTGCTAGGCTGCTGGCGTCCCAAGCCAGCTCTTAACCACCACACCATTTGGCCGGTCCACTGCTCCCTTGCTTGGAATGCTTGGAATTGCTTCCCATTGCATTCAAAGAGCGTCCAAACTCCGTTAGCATTCATAATATAGGATGGTGTGGTCATGATCTGCTTCACTCATTAGAACTCCTGCCTGCCACGCCCTACAGATTCTTTTTTATCCCCAAGCACGCCTCATCTGCAAACGGCTCCTCATAGCATCCTGCCTTGACAACTGCTGATACTTCATGGAATCATCTTCCCAACTCTCCCTTCACTACTTTTACCTGTCTGCTGCTCACCCTGCAAGCCCCAGCGATGCTGCCGTGCCTTGTGTTCACTTCTGTAATTGTTTATCTGCAGCAGTAGCACCAGGGACTAGCATCGAGTAGAAATGTCCTAGATGTCTTTCAAACCCATGACTGAGTCACTGAATGAATGGTGCTACTGTTGATTGCTGCCCTGCCTCTCTGGGGTCCAGTGGGCAGCCCAGCATGCCTCGCTATGCTGTTTATGCTGAGCTACATGTCTCCTCTATGGCAGGCTCGCCAGATCCTGGAACAGACCCCGGTGAAGCAACTGGTGAACTTCAAGTGGAAGAGATACGGGCGGCCCTACTTCTGCCTGCTGGGCGCCTTGTATGTGCTCTATATCATCTGCTTCACAATGTGCTGCGTCTACCGCCCCCTCAAGTTTCGTAGTGTCAATCGCACAGATGCCCGAGATATCACCCTGCTGGAACAGAAGCTGCTACAGGTGACTCTTCTGCCAGGGGGCTGAAAGGGAATGTAAACACGGGGGATGGTGCCAGAGACCAGAGCGGTACTACCCAGGAGAGACACCCCTCGCAGGGCTCCAAGAGCTGCAGGCTCTTACTACCCCCAGACAGAAATCAGACATGAGACAAGGGGCCAGTGAGGAGGCCTAATGAGTAAATGTGTGCTTGTCCAGGGAGCTATGGCTTCTCTTGTTAACCCTGAAAGAATGCTTGCTATCACGTACACTATGCATTTGTAAAATTACTCTCAGTTTATAGCGGGGCCCTGTCTGCTGTCATGTGAGCTTTAACGGAAGCCCTGTTTTTCTAAAGGGAGGGAGCTTGTGCTCCAAGTCCATTTCTGAGTTCGTTTCTGGTCTGTTCGGGCAACATAGCCCCCCTGGCTTGCATTCTCTTCTGTGTACTGTCAATGCGAGCACCTCGGCCATGATGTGTCAGCTGTCTGACCCCCTGTCAGACACGCTGCAGAAGGATGGCTGGCTCGTAGCAGGTTGAAGCAAATCATCTCTGAGGCCCCTTTTTGTCTTGTGGGCTTGCCATTCTGAGGTGGCCTTCAGAGATCTGGGTGGTGAGGAGGGCTGAGTAGAGGCGTGGAGGAAATGTAAGAGGCTCCTTCGTTTATAACAGAATGAGTAGACTCTAATGAGAACTTCTGAGCATAGATATTCAACAAGTATAGCTACATTTGGGTTGGTTGGTTGCTCGTAGAACAATTTTTTTTTTTTTTGTCTTGATGACTTCAAAATAGCTGAAAGGGGGTGCAGGCATGTGGGCAGAAAGTGAAAGACAGAGAAGAACCTTGCCAGGCAAGTAAGAGCTAGGGGGCTCCGTGCAGGATGGGTCAGCTGTCGCTAGAGCTTTGCCTGGACTAGGGTCAGAAGGAGAGCATAAACTGCCTGCTTCGTCATGGAGCAAAGTCAGACCAAAGACGGTGGTACGCACAGAGGGAGAGCAGGGCGAAGTGCCTCACGAAACCCAAAGGAGGGTAAGACACTCCATCTCCCCTGCTTCTATAACTGTTGCTCCACTTCTAGACAGGGCCACCATCTCTCACGAAGCAGGTTCCCTTGTTAGAGGTGGGCACAGGGGCGCTCAGGGCAGGTTGCATCCTATGCATCTCAAATTGGGCATGAATGGGCCGGCCCAGTGGCGTGGTGGTTAAGCACTGGCTTGGGAAGCCAGCGGCCCCGGTTCGGGCCCACATATGAGGGCCAGTAACACTGCCCTCAAAAAAAAAAAAAAAAAGGGTCTTCAAATTGGGCATGAAGGTTGTCCTTGCCGTGGAGACCACACAGGGAGAAATCAGGACATTTTGGTGATGGCCACATGAGATGGGCGAGTAGAAATGGGAAAACGTATAAACTTGAACGAGTTGGGGATGGCTGGACTTTTCCAAATCCCTTGGCCCTATTTCCTCATATGCATCCTTCCCTAACCTTCATTTGTCTCACACATACTTGGGGATTTCTGGATCTAGAATGTAGATAGCATTCCGGCCCACATGTTGGGTGATGCTGAGCCATTGATCACCACTGAGACTCCTCCCTGTATGTGTGTCTCTCAATCTTTAGGGCAGGACTCATTATGCACAAACACATTGCTTTGACCCAGATAGTCTCAGTTATATTTTAAAAGCCCTCCCCTTGCCTCAGGACTAGGTGATGCATAATTGTAGCTGGTTGCACCTACCCCCTCCCCCTCCTATTCCTTCCTTTTTCACTTTAGCATTTTTACCCTTTGCCTTCCACTTAGGTAACAGCCACTTTGGCCCCAAAAGAAGACTCTTGACTTTCAAAGGTTCTTTTCCTGGTGGGGGAGGGGGACTGAGAAAGTTAAAAATGTGGTTGTAAGGGGTTTGGATAGCAAAGCACACCAATGCCAAGTCCCTTATTCTTTGGCATTGCCCCTTGAGACTTGATCTTGAGTTTATGGACTATTTGTGTTCCTCTTTTATTCAGTAGTAAGTCAGTTTGGGTTATATCAGGGGATCCCACACTTATCACTATGATTTGAAAGGTTCAGCTTTCATGATGCAGCAGATTTGTTCAATAATAGGAAATGCCCTTTTTCCCCTAATTTATTACTTGAAAGTTGTAGAAAAATAAAAATGCACTAATAACAGTGTTTTGATTGATGCCATTATTGACATATCAGTTAGCCAATGGAGCTTTTTCTTAGGTAAATGAATACTTTAACATCCAATTATATTATTCAATCTGGATGCACAGAGCTCTCAGTCACTGTAAGATTTCTACTGTGACTCTCATGGGACCTGAAAAAGTCACTGGGCTCCATGAGTACTGAGCTCCATTTCAAGACAGTCGACATGAAAGAAAAAGCTCATGTATTTCTATGAGGTGGCACAGATTACACAGACGCACACATAGATGAGGATGGAGTTAGTTTATCTCTATCCAGTTTTGAAGATATCTTAATGAGTGGGGTGTCTTCACTCTAAGATGCCTCATAAAAGGTACGCCTTTCCAAGGTTTGCCAAGACTCTTATTAATTAACTATAGTTAATTTCCCATCTCCATTTAATGTCAATCTGGTTTGGGAAGTACAACACCCACTATAGTACTAGCCCTCTTGCGTTCCCAAGTGAGTAGAAAGTTCAAAGTCTGGGAGTTAGGCCGCTTCAGTATTAATCCTAACTCAGAAACCAAATGTAGCTGTTTGGCCTTGGGCCGACCCTACCTCCTGCTTTATGAGTGGTTTTTAATCAAGGCTGAACTGTGGGAAGCTGCTAAGAATACTAGTTCTAAGCTACTAGTTCACACCTAATAAATCAGAATGCCTGAAGCTGAGGCCCTAAAATTAGGATTTTGAAGAAACCCTAATGTTTAGCTGGGGCTGAGAACTACTGGCTTCCATCTTTGAGATGGACTCAGCTCCAACTTCCCATTCTTAGGGCGATCACTCTGATCATTTAGATTCCTGATGTACCGTTCAGCAAGAGGGCGTCAGCCTCTCACCACCAGATCTCCTTTTTGTCTCTGAAGATTTCCTTGACCTCTCCCCTGCCCTGTTCTCCAAAACATTGCACTAATTCATTCATTAAACAAGTAACACCAAGAGCCTCCTAGAGCCTAAATATTATTCCCGGTGTCAGAAATGCAAAACACATGCGGTCTCTGCCCTTTGAAAGTTTACAGACTGGTTTGTGTTAATTAAATGAAAAGATATTTCATCACAAGCTGTGCTTGTTACAATTCACATTGTTTTTCCCTATGATAAGGAAACGAACAGGGCACTAAGATAGCTCATAGCAGGTCCCCTAGGAACTCTAAAAGGCCAGAGAAGGCTTCCCTGAGGAACATAACCGATCTGAGATCTGGGTAAGAGTTCAAGGTGAAAAGTGAATTCTGGGCAGAAAGAATGCCGACACAAAGAACCTCACCAACATCTAGGAACTGAAAGAAAACTCACTAGAGCCCAGGGAGCTGGGGCAAGGTTCTCCATGCAGATCCTACCCAAATCACCCAGGACCTTGCCTGCCACATTGAGGAATTGACTGTTTATCCCAACGGTAATGGGAAACTCTGAAAGATTCTAAATAAGGGAGGGCCTTGACAAGACTTCGTTTTACAAAAATGTCTCTGTTTATAGGGCAGAGAGCAGATCTGATGGGGGCCAGGGAGGATGTAGGGAGATCAGTTAAGAGGTTACTATAAGTCAGCAAACAAGATGATGGTGGATCGGCCTTGGGGAGACTGAGACAGAGGCTTGGCATCAGGAGACTTACTGAAGGTAAAACCATGGCTACCGTGTGATGGATTGGATGCAGAGAGCAAGGGAGAGGACCTTGGCAGGAATGACTGGTAGGTTTGCATCCATTTAAAATCAGCCTCCACCTGTCACAGTCAGTGGGATTGATTTGTCTATACATCATTATTTCCTGTAAGTTCTCCACAACCCAAAGCACCACAGCTATTCGAAAACCATCTGATCTCCAACTCTACACCACTTTGCTCAGGGCTCCTAACCAGCTCACTGTGGAGGAAGCACAGCAAATTGAGACAGGGAAAAAGATGAGGAGAAGCAGGGAACTGGGGAGGTAAAAATAACACGTATTGAGTGTTACGTGTTGCACCCTCTATCCTCATTTCCGGTGCCCCTGAGATCTTGGGAAAGAGCAGGTCCTGGTAGCAAGCCTGGGGAGGGACCCCAGGTCTGCATTTTTGACTCGCTGCTGGTGATGCTGATGAGATTCTATAGACCACGTTTTGGATGACAAAGCACTTTTATATCATTTGATCCTTAGAGATAAATAAAATTATCACCTGCTGTTTTTTTCTTAGCTTCACTGGGGAATAGTGTGTTTTTCCCAGGACCCATCAGCTCCAAGTCAAGTTGTTGTCCTTCAATCTTAGTTTGTGGAGGGCGCAGCTCAGCTCCAAGTCCAGTCGCTGTTTTCCATCTAGTTGTAGGGGAGGCAGCCCACCATCCTATGCGGAAGCTGAGCCTGCAACCCTGTTAAGAGCACATGCTTTAACCAACTGAGCCACTTGGTTAGTTGGTTAGTTTAAAGTTGGTGAATCTGAAGTTAAGAGAGATTAAGTTCTTTGGTAAAGACACTCAGCTAGTGACATGGTGCTGGGACTGGGGTCTGGTCTGCATCACTTAGGAACCTTCACCTTTAATATGAAGCCAGCCCATTTTTTCCCCCCAGATGATGTGCTGGATTCCATTTCTGAGGGGATCCTTTGCATGAGGAATGTATCTCCAGGTTTTACCCTTAGCCAGTGCCTGCCACACTCACCTTTATCCGGCCACATGTACTCTTTCCCTGTCAGGATGTGGGACACTAGTGTAAAAGGAGTCAGATATGGAAGTGTCCCCCACCCCCCAGCTTCCAGAGCTACTGTCTATTTTTCTAGATTTGATCATGGGCACCATTTTTGATGTGGTTAACCTATTGGTGTGCAGGGTGTCATACTGCTGTGGTAAGGACTCCTCTGTGGAGAGTAGAAATTTCCTAGATTCATCCTCCTGAGAAAATGCAGAGACTAGGACGTGAAACAAATTGTTAAGGTGGCCTTAGATTGGAACCAAGAGATTTTTTTCTCTCTTTGACCCAGTGCTTCTCAACTCAGGGTACATTTGAGGTCTGACAATTGAGTTTGAGAACTCATCCTAGAAAAAGTGCTACATACCTCAGTGCTGAATATACTACAGTCACCTTCGAAGTACTCCCCTTGGGAAGCTATGCATTGATGCCAGCACCTAGTCCACCCTTCAAAGCAATTTTGGAACTCTTTTTCTGGAATGGCCATCAGATCTGTCATTGTTGTATTACCCTTAATGTCCTGAATGTCATCAAAATATCTTCCTTTCAATATTTCCTTTATCTTCATGTAAAGAAAGAAGTCATTGGGGGCCAGATCAGGTGAGGAGGGTGTTCCAATACAGTTATTTGTTTACTGGCTAAAAAACTCCTTCACAGACAGTGCTGTGTGAGCTGGTGCATTGTCGTAATGCAAGAACCATGAATTGTTGGCGAAAAGTTCTTGTTGTCTAACTTTTTCACACAGCCTTTTCAGCACTTCCAAATAGTAAACTTGGTTAACTCTTTGTCCAGTTGCTACAAATTCATAATGGATAATCCATCTGATATCAAAAAAGGTTAGCAACGTTGTTTTCCCTCACTCTTGATTTGGACTGACAGAACTATTTTGGTCATGGAGAATCGGCTGACTTCCATTGTGCACTTTGACGCTTTGTTTCAGGGTCATATTGGTACATCCATGTTTCATTACCAGTGGTAATATGTACTGAAAATCGTCTTGCCTCTCCAAAAGGTCTCGGCAAACTTCACCTCTCCTTTGCTTTTGTTCATCGGTGAGCTCCTTCGGGACCATTTTTGCACATACCTTTCTCATGCCAAGATTTTCAGTTAAGATTTTCCTCACTATTTCTCTATCTATGTTTACTTGGTCTGCTATGCTTCTCACAGTTAGCTGATGATATTGATGTACAATTCGATGAATTTTTGCAATGAAATTTTTTCATCAGTTCTGCATATTACTGGCCACCCCAACCTCACTTCATCAGTGATGCATTCTCTCCCCTCAGAAAAACATTTAACCCATTTGTATATTGCCATTTCATCCATGGCATTATCCCCATAAACTTGGACTAATATGTCCCTGATTTCACTTCCACTCTTCCCAAATTTAACAAGAAATTTCATGTTTGTTCATTGCTCTAATTCCAGCTCAGACATTCTTGTGATGGCACACAAAAACATGTAACAACGATAACGAATGCCACTCAGCAAGACACCGCCACACATCGACACGAACCCAGCTGTGAGACACTGATATACCAAGGTTATGACACATTACTGAGCTGTTCGTACAGTGCTGCCAATGTAAGCACACGGCAGCAAGTTCATGAACTTTATTGTCAGACCTCCTGCTAGACACGCCTACATCTAAAACTTACATGCGAGGTCCCTGCTCCAAACTAATTGAATGAGAGTCCCCAGGTTTGCCTGGGCATGGGTGTTGTGACAAAAACTTCCCAGTTGTGTCTGATGGGCAACCTGCTTAGAAACCCCTGCACAGTTTGGAGGATTAAATCAGAGTAACTCTTCATTACCAGCCAGCAGGGTTCTTTCTGAAACCTTCATTTCTTTGCAAGGCTGGGATCTTGGGGAGGAAACACAGGTCTAGGGCTGGGGTTTGACAACTTTTTCTGGTTTTCTCCCAACTTCCTCCTCTGCTCCCCGCCTTTCCACACAGGGGTACACGGCTCTGCTGCACACACCTGCTCTGGGTATTTCCTTCAAGACCATGAGCTCAGCCAGCTGATGTGAGACAGCAACCTCAATGGGCCACTTCTCAATGAAGTCAGCCTCTGCAGGGGATTTGGCTGCTGACAACTCCTTAAATTCTATGTGATGATGTAAAGACTTCTAGTCATTGCTGGAAGACATTTGTTTTTAAAGGGGTGGGGTGGAATATTTTCTCAGTGCCTTATTAGGCAGGCATGCTTAGGTGACTCTGAGCTAGGAACCCGAGAAGCCCAGAAAAGCCCAGTAAGTTGTCAGCCTTTTCCCCATCCCCACTTCCTTTTCCCCCCTTGAACACCTTTCTGCAACTAACTCTCAGATCAAGCTCGGCTAGTACCTACCTGCTCACCTCTCCTTTCCCTCCTTCTTTCCTTCTTTTCTTTATTAATTGGGGCACCTACTATGCTGTGTGTTGTGAGTAAAAAGTGGGAGTTAGAGGTCCCAGCTCTCAGGGAGCTCTGAAATGACTGGTGACACCTGGAATACCCAGATGGTTGCAGTGTGCTGGGTGACACCATGAGCATAAGCAGAGAGTGGCACCATGGACCTACAGGAGAGACACCTGACCCAGGAGGACTGCTGTCACCTGAGTCCTGATGATTACGTAAAGGCAAGCCAGAAAAAGGTGGTTGGTGGAGGAAGGCAAACGTAGCACTATGCCACCTGGTTTAACCCTCCATGGGGCACAATGAGAAAATTACAAGTTCGGGTGCAATGCGTCTACTAGATGCGTGTATGACATTTATTTATTTAAATTGAAAATGAATGAAAATACTGTGTAAGCATGCTTACTATTTATTCAGAATGAAATTTGAATTTGCCACAAAGTAAAAACAATATATGTTTATTGCACAAATTCAGTATAAGCTTTGCCTATTACTGTGCAGTACACTGCCAGATATAGCAGCCCTATAAATGCTGAATCTGTGAGATCAGTTGCACCCTACCAAGGGTTAAAGGAGAGGAACTGGACACCTCCGTTTCTGAAGGCTGAACTTGTGCAGGGGTCTTCTAATAAAGGAATTTGTTGAACAAGCAAAGGGGTACTGATGAGGGGAAGCCCCAGAAGGAAGTTGTGGTGACCCCAACTGTCCCCAGTATTCCCCATTAGTTGGAGTTTCACTTTTTCTTTTCCTGAGGGAATAGCTGGTGCTACTCTCCTACTGTCCCCTAGGGGCACCCTGATCCCCCGCAACCTTCCTTGCCAACTTGTGCACAGTAGTTTTTTTCTTCTTCTTAGTTGAGCTAAAGAAAGGTTGGTGGAAGTTATCCTACCTCTTACGACCTGATTCTCAGCTGAAGACAGGTGCCATAGGACCAGTAAGATAAAGAAACGGACAAGGCCCATAAACTGAATTTCAGGCTGGAGGAGAGATGTATTTGAAATAGTTGCTAGAGCTGGTGATAAAAACAAACAAACAAACCCCCCAAAAACCCAAAAAACTCTGAGCTTCCTTGGAAGTAAAAAAAAAGGGAAATTTCCCATTGTATATAAAATAAAACTGACCAGTTTCTTAAGAGAGATAACCGTCAGAAGTTTACAATGTCAATTCTTTTTTTTAAGAAATTTTATTGGGGAACAGTGTGTTTTTCCAGGACCAATCAGCTCCAAGTCAAGTAGTTTTTCCAATCTAGTTGTGGAGAGCGCAGCTCAGCTCCAAGTCCAGTCGTCATTTCCACTGTAGTTGCGGGGGGCACAGCCCACCGTCCATGCGGGAATCAGCAACCTTGTTGTTAAGAGCTCGCGCTCTAACTAACTGAGTTATCTGGCCGCCCAGAACATCAGCTCTTTAAACAACAAAAAAGTAACTGAAGTCTAGTCACGTTGTTAGATCGCATTGATCACCAGGCACACAGACACGAACTCATTTCCTGGCCCCCTGTGATGACACGAAACATTTCTACCATCTGTGAGTAAGTCTGGCCCTACTCTTTTTTTTGTTTTGTTTTGTTTTGTTTTTTTGAGAGCAGTGTCACTGGCCCTCAGATGTGGGACCCGAACCGGGGCCGCTGGCTTCCGAAGCCAGCGCTTAACCACCGTGCCACTCGGCCGGTCCTGGCCCTACTCTTAAAGGCTATATCCTTGGCCTTTTCTGAGCTGACCCACACATCCTGAGCCCCCATGCCGCACTTAGTAAGTGCCTCCTTTATACCAAAGATCACCTCTTACCATATGGCCTCTCTTCCCATTTCAAAAGCTGTGCTTCTCACTGGACCAGCGAAGGAACCCCTAAGCAGAAGTTTTAGTTTCTTAGAAGTACCGAGATGATTCGCTTTCCTTCCGCCTAATGAGCGATCACATCCTCCCAGTTTAGGTCAACATTCCCACTCGCCCCAGGGCCTCTCAGCTCCTTTGCTGGGTGCACTATTCAGAGGTGTGACCTTGGAGAGTAGAGTTAGACCAGAAGCCTAAAGAGTAATTGAATGTGTTAAAATTATTGGTACAACTTTATGTGGGAATTATATATGTATGAACACAGTCTTTTTGGAAAGAGGGTCTGTAGTCTTTCTGATATTGTCAGATGGGCTTATAACTTCAAAAAAGTTAAGGATCATTACTGTAGAATTCTATCACATTGCAAGCCTTTCACTGGGAAGTAATTGGCATGAGAGGAGGGTGGTCTTCGCCCACCTTGACTTTAGAGCTGTTCCTTTGACGCCTACTGCTGGGTCTAAGGCAGGGGCCCTTCCTCAGAACTAAAACCTGTAGCATCTTGTCTGTGTGTTTTGCTATTGCCAATATAACCAATATTGCGTAATAAACCACAATGAATATATCTATAGTGCTTTATGGTTTATGAAGGACATCCAGATATATCATTTAATTTGATCTTTACAATAACTGGGAGGTAAGCATCAGTTCCATTTTACAGATGAGGGGCTTCAAGCTTCGGGGGGGGGCGTCTAGTGATTGATTCAAAGTTTCCCCAGAGCGAGTAGGCTCTGGGTCCATCCTGGAACCTGAATTTTGTGATGTTTACAATCTATGCTTCCTGTCGGGAACCACAGTGAGCTTGGAAAAGCTGGACTTTCCGCATAGCTGAAACCGTTCCAAGCCACTGATACCTCTTCCTGTTTCTGTAACTTTCTTAACTTCATGCTCTAAATTGTGATCTCAGCCCCTTAGTACATATGTCATAAATTACCGATCACAACATGTATATAAAAGGTGACTTGCTAGGTGATAGCCCAAGTTATCAGCACAAGCAACATATATACACAGTAAAACCTTGGATTGCAAGTATCTTGGTTTGTGAGTATTCTGCAAGATGAGCCAACATTTCTAATTCATTTTAATGTGGTAAACGAGCAATGTCTTGCAATACGAGTAGTTTTTTTCTGGAACGAATTATGCTCACAAACCAAGGTATTATTATATATATATATATATATATATATATATATATATATATATATATAAAGCCTTGGATACACAAACTAATGTGCTGGCCACAGTTAGCCACAATGACAGATAAAATAGACAGGTGGTGGGGGGAAGGGGAGCTTTTCTTTCTCTTGGATAGACTTTAGTTGCTTTAGACCACTTGCTCCAAAGGATTTGACTCTTGGTCCATCAGAAAGCAGTTCTCATCTCCAATTTACCCCCCACAGGAGGCCTATGTGACTGAACAGGATAAAATCCGGCTGGTGGGGGAGCTGGTGGCCATTGCTGGAGCTGTGATTATGCTGTTCCTAGAGGTAAGTATGATGTAGGTAGGGTCCAGCCTGAGGCTGTCCACCGGAGTCCCCAGACGGAACTGTAGCCTCCATGGTCTTTTTGTCATGTTGGCCTCTTCCCAGATCCCAGACATCTTCAGGGTTGGTGCCTCTCGCTATTTTGGACAGACCGTCCTTGGGGGGCCATTCCATATCATCATGTGAGTGTCCCTTCCAGCAGCCCCCTGCCTTCCCTCGCCAGAATTGTTCCAGGTCTCCCTGGGACCTCACCTCCAGAGATTTCTCTCTCTAGTGGGCTTGTATGTGTGACCGTATGTGTGTTTTAGGTGTAAAGACGAAGCCTGAGTGTGTGGGTGCCATTGAAATCATGGGTGTGCTGGAGAGGACCCAGAATATTTCCAGCCGTCCTCTCACTCACTGCTCCCCACTCTCCCCGCAGCATCACCTATGCCTTCCTGGTGCTGGTGATCATGGTGATGCGGCTCACCAACACCACCGGGGAGGTGGTGCCCATGTCCCTTGCCCTGGTACTGGGCTGGTGCAGTGTTATGTACTTTGCTCGAGGATTCCAGATGCTGGGTCCCTTCAGCATCATGATCCAGAAGGTCAGTCCTTTCCCCAATGTTTCCTCTGGATTCAGCCATAGGACCTCCCTAGACAGAGGGTGGGAGAGGGAGAATGCTGCTCAGAGTGGATCTGGTTGAGGTATAGGGACCTCCTTATTTGTTAGCGGATAGCTGCTGAGAGGCAGACGCAAAAACGGTCAGCCCACACTCCCTTTCCTCTGCTGTTTCCTGTAGATGATTTTTGGAGACCTAATGCGTTTCTGCTGGCTGATGGCTGTGGTTATTCTGGGATTTGCCTCAGGTAAGAGAACTACCCTCTCTCCCATTACATCATTGGATCCAATTCTCCAGAAAGTTCACTTTTGCTCTTAGTTCTTATTTCCACTCCCCTCTTTTCAATTCCCTCTGGTGGAAAGTGAGTCCAAAAACGCACTCACATCCATAGAATCGGTCACAGGTTGGCCTGGCAGGTGGACCCATGTGCTCTGAATTTCTGGGCCAATAACATTCATGCTGACTCACCGCCCTGCAAGATCTTTAAAGGAGAGATAGAAAAAGGGCTTTAGAGGGGGGGGGGACATGAAACAGGAAAGACTGGCCAGTTGTGGATCTCAGAAAACCGTGTAGGCAAACAGAGATGGTACAGTATTGAACTCTGCCATGTTTACACTTCAGAAGAAGAAACATAAAGCATTCAATAACACATAATGTACTTTGCTTTCTATATGTGGTCAGAATTGAGAGAAAGGGAAAGAATTCTAAAAAGGTGGTACAGGAGAAGGCATTTGGAATGTTTAAGGAATGAGAGAAGAGTTGAGAAGAGAGACTGGGAAAAGAGGGGCCATCGGGGGCTCACTTAAGGCCCAAGGCAAGGTCAGTGGGAGGAGAGAAAGGAAGCCAGCAAGAAAACAGCCAGAGGGAGGGAGAGGGAAAGTGAATGAGTAGAAGAAAGATGAAGGAAGAGCGAAAGGCAACAGGTGTAATCCACTGTTCAATGTCTACAACTGAACAGCCATAGGTGAGAGAATGTACTAGATGATATTTTTAAAAAACCCCAACTCAGAAAGACCTGAGCTCAGGACAAAGGGCACTCACTATTCCTGTGCTAGGAATTCCCCTGCTTAATGGAGGTTCCTACAAGACAGTAGACCAAAAAATTGCACCAAGATCTGAACAACATAGAAAAACATAAAATTGTGGAGCCTGTCTGTTTGGACTGTTCCTTGTATACCCTTTCTCCCCACCCTTTACCCCATCTGCATCTACACATACACAAAATAGGGTAATGGTAACAGGGTCCTTTTTGTTACCTACATCCAGAATCTTTTCAACTGTCTCTTCTTGGTTGTTGAGCTTGCTTTTTTCTAAATAAATAAAAAGCAATGCTGTGTCACAGACCCTATTTCTGCTCTTGGGGTCACCTTGTTTATCCTTCAGTTCCCCACACAGAGAGGAGTCCTTTAAAGGTTCTAGTGTATATTAAGGTTCCAGCTTGCCCTGTACCCTGTACCATCCAGTAGGCTACACATAGAACAGAGAACAGTTTTCCATGGTGGTCTACCCAGGGGCTCTCAGAGTGATGGATGGTTCTCTAGAGGCCATGGAGATCTTTTTTTTTTTTTTTTTTTTTTGAGGGCAGTGTCACTGGCCCTCAATGTGGGACCGAACCGGGGCCGCTGGGTTCCCAAGCCAGCGCTTAACCACCGCGCCACTCGGCCGGCCCCATGGAGATCTTTTTTCAAGGTGTTTTCCTTTTAACCTTTTCATGTGCTCAGTTCTTTAAAATTTTTGAAAATTCTGTGCATTCTTGTAACAACCTGCCCATTTAAATATTTGGTTTTCTAAAATATAAAAGCCACTTATATATTATGTGACTTATTTTATATACAGTAGTTCCTCCCTCTCTGCAGGTTTGCTTTCTGTGGTTTCAGTTACCTGCAGGCAGCCATGGTCTGAAAACATTAAATGGAAAGTTTCAGAAATAAACAATTCATAAGTTTTCAATTACACACCATTCTGAGTCTCATGATGAAATCTCACATCGTCCGATCTGGAACGTGAACCATCTCTTTGTCCAGTGTCTCCACGCTGTAGACTCTCCCCACCCATTAGTCACTTAGTAACCCCTCATTTATCAGCTTGACTGCTGTGGTATCTTAGGGCTTGTGTTCAAGTCACCCCTATTTTACTTACAAATGGCCCAAAGCACAAGAGTAGCAATTCGGATATGCCAAAGAGAAGCCGTAAAGTGCTTCCTTTAAGTGAAAATGTGAATACAGTTCATTAAGACATTTAGAGAGAGAGAGACCACAGGCATTGAACTTTTATTATAGTATATTGTTAAAATTATTCTATTTTATTATTAGCTATTGTTGTCAATCTCTTACTGCACCTAATTTATCAATTAAACTTTATCATGGGTGTGTATGTATAGGAAAAACATGGTATAAATAGGGTTCAGTGTTATCAGTGGTTTCAGGAATCCACTGGGGGGTCTTGGAACAAATCCCCAGTGGATCATGGGGGATTACCGTGTGTGTGTGTGTGTGTGTGTGTGTGTGTGTGTGTGTGTATACATAGAGGGTGCCAAAAAAGTGTATACACATTTTAAGAAAGGAAAACTGTAATAAAATTGTAGTACTCAATATATACCAATAACAAAAGATGAGTGCAAGTCACGTTTGACTTCTGCAATGACAACAGGTGATTAAAGTGGTTCCCATCAGCGTCCAGACACTTCTGATTATGACAACCTACTGCTTGAGCATAGATAACATCTCTTAAAATGCATATACATTTTTTTGGCACCCCCGGTATACAGAGGGTGCCAAAAAACTGTATACACATTTTAAGAAAGGAAAAAACTGTATGAAAATTGTAATATTCACTATATACTGATAACAAAAGATGAATACAAGTTGTGTGCATATATATCCCCAGTATATATATATATATATATATATATATATATATATATATACAAAATTTAAAATTTTTTGCTAAATGGCTGAGTATTACCCTTATCCAGAGTGATGAACTCTGTCATAGGACACCTCAGGATTAGCCAGGCCCACAGGTAAAATGGGACTCACATGTGTATACATTCATCCATCTCCATTTATGAGTGTATAAGTCTGTGTAAGTGTGTGGAGATATATGTTGGAGGTAGAATGAATGCCCACCGGCCCATGCTTGTGATACCTCTCTTTTTCCCCCCATCTCCACACCCTTTTCCTGGGCGGAGCAGCGTTCTTTATCATTTTTCAGACAGAGGACCCCAGAAAGCTGGGGGAATTCTATGACTACCCCACGGCACTGTTCAGCACCTTTGAGCTTTTCCTCACCATCATCGACGGCCCCGCCAACTATGATGTGGACCTGCCCTTCATATATGGCATCACCTATGCCGTCTTCGCCATCATCGCCACGCTGCTCATGCTCAATTTGTTCATTGCCATGATGGGGGACACTCACTGGCGGGTGGCCCAGGAGCGGGATGAGCTCTGGAGAGCCCAGGTGAGTTTACAAGTGTTAGTCTTACTAAGGGGCGGGGGATGGAGAGAAAAATTAAAATGTTATAGTGCATGACTCTTAGGAGAGTCAGAGAAGGCCCAGTGGGTCCGTCACCTCAACAGAAGTACTTGTGGATAGATGGAGGGGACAAAAGGAGGGCGGAATGGCAGGGTAGGGGTGGGATCAACACCCAACATCCGAGGGTGTTGATCTCAGGGGAAAAGTAGACTCAGGAGTCATCTTTGAGTCTGGTGGGAACTAGAAACTGCCTAGTTCTTATCTGTCCCACTTTTTCATTTGGATCTTATCTTCCATTGGCTTTTATAAATCCCCGTTTCTCTATGATCTTTTCTGTATATCTTCATAGGCTAATAGAATTTTAGAGTTGGAAGTGTCTGTAGTGGTCCTCTAGTTGAGTTTTTCCCCAATGTATAATCATTGATTGATCAGAGGGTCATTCAGTATCTTTTTAAAATGCTGATTAGCATGTGGATTTGGGCAGTGCTTGGGAGGAGAGCTTATTTCACATTTGAAACATTTTTTATTATTGGAGAAGTCCCTGTTACATGGAGCAAAAAGCTCTCTCTCTCTAATTCCATTCTTTGGTACCAGTTTTTTCCTCTTGTATAATGCAGAGCAATCTTCCTTATGAGCACCATTCAAATATTTGCATACAGCCATTACTTATCCCCTCAGACTTTTCATTCATTTAACAATAATTATTTAGGGTTTGCTATGTGTGTTGGGAAATGTCCAGGTGCTGGGGGTACAAGCATGAACACCGATGCAATCTGTGCCCTCTTAGGGCTCCACATTGAGACATGAAACAAGTGACTTCAGACATGAAACAAGTGACTTCACAGAAAGCAGCACCATTGTAGTACAAGTGTCACAGCGAAGTACAAGATGCTAAGGACAGGATCCAACAGAGGAGGAGTCTGACTGGAAAGTTGGGAAATGCTGTTCTAATGGAGAGACATTTAAGATGAGCCCTAAACATGGGTTAGGCAGTTAAGAAGGATGAGGGAAAAGGGTGGAGGTTAAGGTTTGTATCAATCAGGACTTTGGCTACAGGGACACAAACCAACTCAACTTAAAAAGAAAAATGACAATGGGAGGAGGATGTGTTGATCCTCATAAATGGAATGTTTAAAGAATTAAGCTAGCTTCAGGCATGCCTGGCTAGAACTCAGATCTCCATTTCACACATGATACCAGATTTTCTGTTCTTCTCTCTTTTGTCCATACCCTTCTAAGGCAGTCTCTCCCATCATGTCGATGAGATAGCTTCGAGAAGCACTAAATGCCCAAAGCAACGAGCAGATATACCTCATAGCACAACTCCGAGGGCCCCGTTCATTTTGTACTCTGTGCGCCTCCTGATGCTGTGAAACATACAACCTTTAAAAGAACACCTTTCCTCCAGCAAACCCAGTCTAAGTTCCATCTCAGTTACAAGTTTGAGTCATAGGCCCATTGTTCAATTGAAGGTTAAGACCAAGGACTGGATGGTAGTGGGGGTGGGGGTGGAGTTTGGGGGAGAATAAACTAATGACCCTGAACTGGGTGCGGCCCAGTCTACTCCAGCTGATGGACTGAGAATAGTGATGGAGTGGTTCTCTAAATGAAAGATGGGCTCTGTTACCAGAGAAGGTTGGGGGGCTGAAAGATGGCGCAGGAGAAACAACAAATGTCCTTTTCAAGATAAAGAGGGAGAAGGCTATCCAGGGAAAGGGCATAGAATGGTTGAAAGTCCTTAAGTTGGAGGGAACGTGGTGCAATCTGAAACTAAGAGAAGGTCAAGAGAAGCATGGAGTGCCAAGAAAGACAGATAGGAAGTAGAAGGATACAAAGTAGAAGACTGGGCTTTTTAAAGGATTCCTAGGTAGTTCCTTCATTAATAAAGCTTCCTGGCCACAATCCATCCTGACAGCACCCTTCTGTTCATGCCCTAATAGTAGATCATGGTTCTTTCGAAACTAGAATGGCCCTGAGATGATTAGAGGAATGTAGTATGAAGAGCGGTCATGTGTTTCTTTGCTTTAGATACCACACTATAAATTGCACCTAGAATTGAGTAAGGTCTTTCAGTAAATATACAGTTGACCCTTGTTAAGCTTATGATCAACTAGAACCCCACTTCTTTGTTACACAACTTACAATGCTTAACTACGTTCCTTCACCATTTTCTTGTACTTGAGTCTTAAACAGAAATGGAGAACCTTATATTTGGTTTCCTTAAATTTTATGTTATTGGTTTTTGACCAGCAGTCCACTCAGGTGAGGTCATTTTTATTTTGCTTCTGTCACCTTGCGAAATTACATATCCCTCCCAGTTTTGTATCACAAGCCTATTTGGTAAGTTTTTCTTCTATGTTTTATCTACATAATTAATGAGCACTGGGCAGAGTACAGAACATGTGACATGCCACAAGAATTCTCCCTGCCAAGTTTGTCATCATGAACCCACTCTTTTCCTTCTTAGGATGTAGGTATTTAATTTGCTGTAAATTCCCTGAACGCTAGCAGCATTACATCATCCCCAAGATTATAGAGATTCTATTTCATCCTTTATTTAAACCAGGATACTTGGTCGCTGGCTTTCCTATGAAAAAGCAAATGAGATTAGTTTGAAGTGACTCAATTTCTATGCACCTGCATAGTAATGTAGGGTTCACTGTTTTATTCAAAACACTCATAAAATATTCTCTCTCCTTTTACGATGAATGATGAATAAAGCAGGTAGCACAGGCCAGGGGATGGGTAAATGGCTGTCATCTCCACTGATTTCCACTGTCCTCATCCCACGCATTCCTTTGGGTGGCCTCCAGTGCTCTCTGAGCCTCATGGCTCTTTTCTTTCTTTCTTTCTTTCTTTCTTTCTTTCTTTCTTTCTTTCTTTCTTTCTTTCTTTCTTTCTTTCTTTCTTTCTTTCTTTAAATTGGTACAGCCCCCCTTTTTTAAAAAAATTGGGGAACAGTGTGTTTTTCCAGGACCCATCAGCTCCAAGTCAAGTAGTTGTTTCAATCTATTGGGCTGTTGGAAAAGTCATGATGCATTTTTGCAATAAAAAATGTACAAAAAATACCTCATGACTTTTCTGACAACCCAATAGTTGTGGAGGGCACAGCTCAGTGGTCCATGTGGGGATCGAACCAGCAACCTTGGTGTTATGAGCACTATGCTATAACCAACTGAGCTAACAGGCCACCTCCCTTCATCTACTTTTTAAAAAAAATGTTATTGGGGAACAATGTGTTTTTTGGGGGAACAATGTGTTTTTTCCAGGACCCATCAGCTCCAAGTCAAGTAGTTGTTTCAGTCTAGCTGTGCAGGGTGAAGCTCAGTGGCGTTCGTGGGGATTGAACCGGCAACCTTGGTGTTATGAGCACTGCACTCTAACCACCTGAGCCAACCGGCCGCCCCCATCATGGCTCTTTTCTGAGATCTTCCTCTACCTCTCTCCTTTCAGGTCGTGGCCACCACGGTGATGCTGGAGAGGAAGATGCCTCGCTTCCTGTGGCCTCGCTCTGGGATCTGTGGGTGCAAGTACGGGCTGGGGGACCGCTGGTTCCTGCGGTGAGTGACAGTATATACGCGTGAACTGAAAACACGTGAGGCCATGGGAGCAAGGGTGACCAGTTCTGCCTTTATCACCTTCCTCTCCCTTCTTGAGATTCCGAATTGGACCCAAAGGAGAAGTCATCACTTTATAAAGTGAGACTGCATTAGCCAGCTTGGAGGAGGGGTGGGAGCTGAAGGAGGAGGGGCGGCCGAAGAATGATGATAACTGATGCCAGGCTGTGTGTGCATCAGGGCCGTAACGCGTGAAAGGCTCCATATGTGTATCCGTGCTTGGATGTGGGCATGGGTCACCCAGCTTGTTCTAGTCTTGTTCCCACTTGATCCCCATTTCTAGCATATTCTTGCCTTGCAGCTAACTTTTTTCATAGTCTACTCTTAGCTCCTTACCTGCCTTTCCTCTCTTATTTCTTTCCTGAATTGCATCTCCTCATCGTTGGGACATAGTTATCTCTTAATTGGCTCTGCTTTCTCTTTCTTATTCACCCATATTCCCTTCCCCTGCCATCATACCCACACACGAGCCCTATTCCCCTCCAAATCCTGAGTGAAGTTGACCTGCCATTCCACTGTACTTGCCTTCACTTCTTACTTCAGTTCTGCTCCCTTTCCTGGTTCCTGCATGTGCCCCCATTCACCCATCTCCCCCGACCTCAGCTGAGCCCTTTTCCCTCCTCAGAATCGAGAGCCACCAGGATCAGAACACTTTGCGAGTGCTTCGCTATGTGGAAGCTTTCAAGGCCTCAGACAAGGAGGACGGGTACGGATGTCTTTCTGAGCAGCAGCCTTCCGTGGTTGGCAGTGGGACTCTAGCCAGAGCCTCCCTGAGCCTCCCGGCCCCCTCCCTGTCCCGGACCACATCCCGCAGCAGCAGCGGCAGCGGCAGCAGTCACAGGGGCTGGGAGGTCCTTCGTCACAACACCCTGGGACACTTGAACCTTGGATTGGACCTTGGCGATGAGGATGGAGAGGAAAATATCTATTTATAATTAGGACCCCTGTTACTCTTGATGCGACATCGGGTGACCTGCGGGGGAGCAGAGAGAGAGGCACTTTCCTATGCAAGTAGCTCACTTCCATGCCTGTGAATCATGTGGACAGAATAATTCTTAGAAGCCATGTCTCACCCTTCACCCAAGCATTTCGGGAGATGGGCATCTGTGGTCCCACAGTTCTTGTGTTCCTGGAAAGTCCACATCTTAGGAAAAGGCTGGACTTAGCCCTCAAAGACATGCAGTAGGGTGCTAGGCAGATGCCTGGGTCCTCCCTGTTTCTGCTAGAAGGTAGTCAGCCCTGCAACCTGCCTGGTTCCACAGGCTTGATGTGGGAAGAGCCAGGCGTGGCACTGAGGTCAAAAGCCCTTCCCTTTTTCCTGTATGCCTGTAGGACTGCCTCCCTCCCTAGCAACCAAACCCCAGCTAGAAAACTGCAAGAAGAAAGGTCCTTTATCCCTGCTTTATTAAAAACAGTATATTGTATATTGTGGTAAGATACACGTAACATAAAATTTACCATTTTAACCATTTTTAGGTATACAGTTCAATGGCATTAATTACATTCGCATTGTGGCACAACTATCACCAGTAATCATCTCTAGAACTTTTGCATCATCTCAAGCTGAAACTCTTGTACCCATTAAACATTAACTCCCCACAGCCCCTGATAACCAATATTCTACTTCCTGTTGTACATTTAACTCTGCTAGGCACCTCATAAAAGTGGAATCATACGATATTAGTTCTGTTATGTCTGATGTGTTTCACTTAGCATAACATTTTCAAGGTTCCTCCATGTTGTAGCATGTATCAGGATTTCATTCCTTTTAAAGACCAAATAATAATTTAATTGTGTACATATACAAATCTTGTTTATCCTTTCATCCATCGATGGGCATTTGGGTTATTTGTACCTTTTGGCTATTGGGAGTAATACTGCTATGAATATTGCTGTACAAGTATCTAAGTCCCTGCTTTCAGTTCCTTTGGGTACAAATCTAGAAGTGGAATTTCTGGATCTTATGGCAATCCATGGTTAGTTTTTTGAGGGACTGCCATACTATTTTCCACAGTGGCTGTGTTATTTTACATTTCCTCCAGCAGTATACAAGGGTTCCAGTTTCTCCACATCCTCACCAATATTTGTCACTTTGTGTTTTTTTTCTTTTCTTTCTTTTATTTTTTATTTTTTATAGTAACCATCCTAATGTGGTGATGTGCTATCTCACTGTGGTTTTGATGTGTGTTCCCCTGATGGCTAATGACATGGAATACCTGTTCGTGTGCTTATTGGCCATCTGTGGATGTTTTTTCTTTTTTTAAAAAAATGTCTATTTAAGTCCTTTGCCCATGTTTGAATTGTATCGATTTTTTGTTGTTTCTGAGTTGTCTTATCCTTGCTTTTTGAGGTTCAGAGTCTAAAGTGTTTGTCTGTCCTTTGCATCCGTGTGTGTTTTTAAGTATGTGTGGTAAATTATGCCTTTCAATGCTTGAATGGCCCATTCATTTGTTTTATGGGACTGTCCCTCAGGTGGCTCATTAGCAGCTAATCATCCTTGTGCTTGGAAGTAGCTCCTGGCTATGTCACCTGTCACCCCATTTCCCTTTGCCCCTGTGCTGACTTGTTGGATGGATGACAATCATAGAAGATGGGCCATCCCTCTTCAGGGAGGAAGTTGGGGACGAGGGGTCCTCTCCAGGGCACCCATGACAGGGGTTCATGTATAGCCTCCTTCCTTCTTGCCTCCAGCCCTTCAATTCTCATCCCAGCCCCATCATCACTCTTGCCAAAAAAAGCACAATAGCGTTTTAGAGGATGGTGCTCTAGAATAGCAAAGAGATAATTGCGATTTGTGAAACCACAGACAGGTTCACGACCGTGCATGCGCACCCTCACCCACGCAGGTACACGGGTGGCATGGTTTCCAAGGTGCCCAGCCACCGTGATCCCTCTTATTCACCTTCACAACAGAAGCACTTCCTCTCCTGCGGGAACCTGAACTCCCACCTATGTCCAGATCCAGTTTTCTTTCTGTCTCTTCAGTCATCTGTGTCCGTCGCCGTCTCCTTGACTCTTCTCATTTGTGTGTCTTCAACCTCTCCCTCTCTGCTAACTCTGGCAAGCAAATAACCATGCTCCGCTCATTTCCATCTTCAAACAGATTGCAAACGCTCTCCACCCCACGCCCACCTCTCCTTTCAGGGGCCAGCTGCCCCATCCTTTTTCTGCTCCCTTTTCAGGGCCAAATTTCTTAAGAGACAGTCCATTGTCCACTGACCTCACACTGAGTACTCAATGCATCTGACCTTACCTGTCCGTGCTACTGATATCACTCTCACCAGGGTTACCTATCTATTTGGAGCTAATTCCACTGAACAGCCTCAGTCTTGCTTGAGCTCTCTGTAGCTTTCGCCGTATCGTCAATCCCTCACTGCCTTGCCATGTGCCTCACGCTACACACTCCCACCACTCTGTGTGCTCCTCTCCTACGAATCCCTTACATATTTTTGGGCTACAGGCTTTCTGCTCTTCTAACCCTCAACTTCCGTAGATGGTGTTAAAGCACACACACTTGTGCTTCCCAGCCCCCTATCTTCAGTTTAGATCTGTCTCCTGAGCTCCAGGTATAAGCAACTTGGACACCTATCTATTTATTGGACAGCTGCACCTGGATATGCTACAGACACCTCAAACTCAACGTGT
Organism: Aselliscus stoliczkanus; assembly: GCA_033961575.1. Lineage (NCBI taxonomy): Eukaryota > Metazoa > Chordata > Mammalia > Chiroptera > Hipposideridae > Aselliscus > Aselliscus stoliczkanus. The sequence continues at coordinate 85,455,939 of CM066740.1, read as the reverse complement.
CCCAAACTGAACAGCTTTTTGTCCTCACCAAACCTGCTCCTCCACCAGTGTTCCCAAGCCAGTAATGGGCAAAGTTGCCCAAGCCAGAACCCAAGCGTCTTATACATGTCTGTCCCACTTCTCTTATCCAGTAAATCTCAAATCTTGAGGATTCTAGCACCTAAATCATCTCCTTTGCAAAACAACGAATTTTGATTAATAATATGTCACATGATACAAAATTCAAAGAGCACACAAGATGTATGGGGATAAAAGCTTTCCTACCTCTGTCCCAGCCCTTTGGTGTCCTCTCCAAGGACATTCACTTATTCAAGTTTGTTGTTTATCCTCCCCAAAATACTCGATGTATATCTAAGCATATGTATGTATATAATCCTCTTAAAAACACCTATAATACTACAGTGTATTAGAAAAACAGTTCCTGCTTGTTTCACTTAATATGTTTTGAAGACTGTTCCTTGTTAATATAACATAAAACAAACAAACAAAAAAACCTTTCATTTGTCTCTGCCTCTTTGGACCCTATGGCTATTCTAAAATGGGTCACCCTTGTCTCCTGGCTGCATTACAGGAGTAGGTTCCTAACTGCTCTTTGCTTGCAGTTTTGGTGTTCTCCAATCTATAGTCCATACAACATCCGAAACGATCTGTGTAAGATGTAACTCCTGCCTCAAACTGCGGCCTTCTGAAAGCCCTTACGTGGGCTGACCCCTGGCAGCCCCCCAACCTCCTCACATGTCCCTCCTCTCACACTCTGTGCCACCTAACTGGATTGGTTTTAGTTGTTCAACAGTGCTATAGTCTCCTTGTTCTTGGCCTTCACAATTTCCGGATCTTTCCGCACCCATTTCCCCTTCTACCTTGTAACTTCCATTCATCCTATTGTTCTCAACTTAGTGATTATACATTGCTTGTGTGTGTGTGTGTGTGTGTGTGTGTGTGTGTGTGTGTGGTGTCCCTGATCCACAGGCCAGGTGAGAGTCCACCTGCTCTGTTTCCAGCCCACCCGTATTTTCTCTTTCTTGCACATCCTGCACTTTCTTGCACTGGCTTGTCGAAGTGTCCATCTTCTTTAGTAGATTATAAACCCCACAAAGGCAAAGGTGACGTGTACCTCATTCATCATTGTGTTCCCAGTGGGTGACACAATCCCAAGTGCAATGTAATGGGTAAATGGGTGCAATGTAGTGGGTAATATCCATTAATGGAACCCATGCATGATGGACCTGTCTTTATTCTGAGTTCTCCCAGTGGCCATACTTCAGTTTTTCCCCACCTGTCAAAGTGGTAGAAAAAAATGCCTGCCTTTGAGTGGGGTTGTAATAATTTAAAATGAGCAAATAGTATATGTGGAAAATCTTTTTGGATAGGAATAACACCAACACAAATGTGATTATTGAGAAAATTTCCCAGCTTATATACTTACTTACATATACTGGGGATGCCAGGGGGTGCCAAAAAAATGTAAACATGTGGACACTTTGGTCAGCGTTGCTCAAGCAGTAGTTCGCCGTAATCAGAAGTGTCTGGATGCTGATGGGAACCACTTTGAGCACCTCTTGTCATTGCAGAAATCAAACGTGACTTGTATTCATCTTTTGTTATTGGTATATATTGAGCATTACAATTTTATACAGTTTTTTCCTTTCTTAAAATGTGTATGCATTTTTTTGGCACCCTCTGTATATATTGGGTTGTCAGAAAAGTTACGACGCATTTTTGCAACGAAAAACAGAGAAAAAATATGTCATGACTTTTCTGACAACCCAATACATATATACATACACCCCTGTGTATGTAGGAGAGACAGACAGAAAGTGACAGACAGACAGAGAGAAAAGGAGGAGGAGGAGGAAGAAAAGGAGAAGATGTAGGATATTATGAGGAAGAAGAAAAGAAAGCAAGAACCCCAGCAGCAGAGCTCTGGGCCAGATCTTACCAAACTGTCTGCTGTGCGTTATCTTCTGAAAGAAGCATTCAAGGCAATCTACAAGAATCTGCGTCCGCCCTCAGGAGCCCAACTGAAAAGGAAAAGAAGCAGACACAGCCACTCTGCACCACGCCAGATGGGGTAAGGGAGCCACGTGCCAGTGGGTTCAAGGGTCAAGGGGCTGGCAGATGTCTTGGTCCCAACAGGCTTACTGATGGGGCTCCAGAGACAGGGGTGGGGAATAGAGGAAAACTGCTGTCCCTGCCGCAGGGATCCTTCGGGCATCCCCACATGGTCGGTCGCCAGCAGCTTTAGGAAGTAATGGCAGTGGTCAGTGTCCCTCCCTTGGGCCACACTGAAGAAATGCCAGAAAAGGTCTGGGGTCCTGAAGCTGAGGGAGGGGAGAAGGGAGATGAGAGGCTGGCGAAGAGAAGGCTATAATAACCTTATAGGTCCCTGGGGCACGGTGCGCGTGGCAAGGGCAGGGCGGAGAAATGCAGCTGGAGGGAGAGTAAACCTTGGCACACTCAACATGCCTCTCACACCTGAGTTCACACAAAGAAAATCGGAGCAAACACCTTGACGTGGGGTCAAACAGCGTTTACTGCTCCAGGTCACACCCACCTGTGTCTTAAAAGCTAATAGGGGGAAAATGAGAAATGTGCAAGGAAAGAACTACTTTGACAGGAACACCGAGTGGGTTGGGTAACGTGGAGGGCAGCCAGGCAGGAGCCACCTGGGGTAGGACTGGACACACCTGCTTCCTTTGCTTGTACCATTTCTTTGTTACCCTGGCACTGAGGAGGCGGTGGTTATAGCCGTGGGGCCCCAGGGGGTGGGGGCTTGTGCAAGACCAGTCTGCAGCTGGAAGGACGGAGTGTGCATGTGCCCACTTACCTGTGCAGCGCTGGGCATCTGTGAGAAGAGGTCTGCTGGTGTGGGCGCACACGCACTCAAAGGGCTCTTAAAGGGGCCTCCCCTTTACAACAGCGTTTTCACTCCTTTCTTCCTTCTGCTGGAGTTAGTTGCTTGCCTAAGTCCTTACTGATAAAGCTGTGAAATCAACTCAGGGGAGGGGTGGCCCAAGGTTCCTCCAAGGACACCATCACTGCCAGCCCTTCCTCCCCACACACACACACACACACACACACACACACACACACACACACACGCTGACTTCATTCTGGGCTAACCTGAAGGCCTCCCAGTTTGCCTCTGCCAACTCTCATTTCCATGAGCATCCCCACCCGACAGCCAGGGCCCTTTATAGGTGAGATGTATGGGTGAAAACCCAGTTTCAGTTTGCTGCTTCTGTGTAGTAGTTGATGATCTCTGACTTATCTAGCCACCATGGTCGTGAAAAACTAGTAGCAGCATACACGTGGAAACACACGGGTCACTAACATCTTACTGATGGAAGGGGTTGTTATCACAGCATCTCTGCCTTCCCCTAGTTCACCTCTCACGCTCTCACTTCCTCTGCTTTTCCTCATCCTTCTCCAGGCACTGCATCCCTGTGGCCTGAAGGTGACCTCTGACCCAGTCCTTTGAGATGCTCCCCTGCTCTGGGTCAGAAAGCGTGACCCCCAAATGGATGGCTCGTCTCTTTCCTCAGGACCATCAGACCCGGCCCTTCTTCTCCCCACATAAACCAGGTCTGGAGAGGACAAAAGTCTCTGTCTGCCTCTTCATCTTCTCTCTTCCTCTGTGTGTGAACCTGGTAGGCAAGAAGGAAACAGCTCCCAGGCCCCACGGCCTCTGTCCCACACCCTTCCAGGCCTTAGGTCGGCGATCACTGCCTGGCCTTGGGTCCCAGGCCAGCCAGGAGGTGGGGGGATAGGAGGGTGGGATGGCGGGCGTGGGCGCAGCCACAGGTGTCTTTCTACGCGCGCGCACACACACACACACACACACACCACACCCTCCTCTTCACCCCAGCTGCTGCTCGCCTCCCACCTTCTGCAGGCCAATTAGTCTTTCAAGGCAGAAGTCAGCGTCTCTGTGTGTGGGCCGGGGATTGACAAATGCCCTCCCCGCTCCCAGGACACCCCCCCCCCACACACACACATGCCACCTCCCCTTGTTCCCCTATCACCTTCTGGGCCTCTCTTTTGCATGCTGACCCACCTTTGCCTTTGGGGCCTAGGTAAGGAAATGCACCCACAATATAACTTGCAGTTTCCTTGGCACAGATCATTCTCCGTAGAATACCATTCAACATGTACTCCACGCCAGGTACTCTGATAGGGAGAAAGAGGAACTCAAAGTGGTTTAGCCTCTGCCTCTCAGGGTTTGCCAGCAGGGAGGATGGGTAGGTAATGGGACACGCTGATGCAATGCTGCTCTTTACACGAAGGGCATGGAGAAAGGGACGTGGGAACACAGAGGAGGCTGGCACTAGCCCCGGCGGGGTGAGGACGGTTGCGGAGGGAAGAGCAGGGACAGCATGACATTTGAGCTGAGCTTCAAGGGATGAGCGGGCGTTTCGAGGAGTTTATACACCAGATACTTCCTGTGAAGTCCCTTCCACAACGGGGCCGGGGCGATATGGCTACCGAGCCTGATGTGGGGAAACGCCATAGAGCCAATTTTCTACTCGTTTCAACAGCAAATAAGGGAGCTGGGGCTCAACATGGAAAGGGGGTGAGGGCTATGGGAAGAGTGATACAGAAACCCACTCTGTGCAGGTGGTAATAGTCTGAGTTCGGATCTGCTCTGGGCCCCTGGGAGGATCTGCCCATAGGAGGGTAAACTCGTCATTGAAAGGGCTCCCAGACCCACAAACAGCCACAGAGCATGGGACCAAGGGGACAAGAACAGAGGCTATGACCGTGCACCTGCCCCCACACATGTCTCATTGAGCTCTGCCCACCAGCCCGCATGTAAGCCTTGGTTCTCCTCCTTTTCCGGACTGGCACCTAAGGCCTGGCAAGGGTGAGGGCCCAGCCTAAGCTCAAGTGATTATGACTTGTGCTCATTTTGTAGACAGAAACTGAGGCTCAGAGAGGTGGACTAATTTGCCTGAGATCTCTCGGCTAGTAATTAACAGTTTGACTTTGAACCCAAATTGATCTGGCCTCAAGGCCCGTGCTCCTTCCACTGCAAGACTTAGGGCCCCCAAGACAAGACAGCTCCAACATCTCTACCGGAAAGTTATACCCTGGATGTGTTCAATTTCAAATCCTCCCACCCGAGCAGAGATAATAAGGCAAATGAGTTGCATGCATATGACGCTGTACGGCATGTAAAGTCTTTTTCATGTCCCTTATCTTTAATCCTGACAACAACCTGTGGAGTAAATAGGGCAAGATGACTGTTCTCAGTTTATAGACAAGGAAGCTGATTCTTGGAGAGATAGTATGATTGGAGTCATGGATCTCATCAGTGCAGAGCAGGACAATAACCCAGGGCTTCTGGGCTCCTGGAGAGACGTGTCGCCAGGTGAGAGCTCCCTCACCTGCCTGTAGGGACAGATGGACAAATCCCAGGTAATGGGGACGCTACCCTCTCCACCAGGGCTGCAGCGAGGGCCCACAGAGAGGGCAGAACTCAGAGACACCGGGTGCCATGTTGGCTCATGGGCACTCAATACCTCTGACAGTAAACGTTTCAGTGTACCCATCAGCCACCCTTGACAAGGGCACACGCCTCCGCCACAGAACCACACGCTGGCACCTTTAGTGTAGATGGCCGTAGGCGGCCCTGTGCCTTGCAGTCTCCCTCTGCCCTCTGGTCTGCTGTTCACAAAGGTTTGAGGCCCAGCCCTGACTGCCCAATGGTTCCTGAACTTCCCTGTAGCTTGGGGACACATCTAAATCAGCTCTTGTTTTTGGGAACTTCAGCGAGGCCAGAAGAAGCGGGGAGGAGTCCGGGGGCCTGAGAATTGGCCCCAGGACACAGCCTGTGGGTGACGTGCTGACTCCTCCTGGTCACCGAGCAGATCCCTATCAGGAGATCACAGCATGCGCTATCAAAGGCCCCCGTGCATGGCCCAGCGGGATGTGCTGAAATACACCTGACATTTACACTCTGACCTGCGCGGGGTCTCACCCAGAGGGCACTGAGTGCAGAGAGCCTGTGCAATGGGGCAGGCGAGATGGGGAAAGTACAGAGTAGTATCTAGTACTTTCTTTCCTAATACTTGTTATTGTGCTGGCTGACCAGGGACCTCCGGCTCTCGTTGCCTAGGGAAACCCAGCATTGCCCAATAGCTATCTGGAGGATGGACTGTTTGGTTCCAGCCCCTCCCTTGTACCCAGCTGGGGCACCACCTCTCGGCCCCCTGGGTCCCGGCCTCTCCACCCTCCTCTCAGCTCCCACCACGCCCTGCTTAGGTATCTGCCACAGACTCTGCCAGGCCCTTGTGCCCCAGCCTGGCACGGCCTGCAGTCCTGAGGTGGCCCACCCCCTCCCCCAGGCTGCTCTGTCCCTGGGCCGGCCCAGGTGCCTCTCAGGTCTGCCTCTTGGGCGTCAGGCCCCAGGCCCCCAGTGGTTCCTCCTCCATCCTGCCCCTTTCCTGCTCCTGGATGCCTTCCCCTGCCTCTCAGACCCTGCCATCAGCAGGTAGCAGCTGCCTGCTCCCTCGCCCCCACCCCTGCAGTCAACGATTGCCCCGACTTTTAGAACAAGTCTCTCATTTTGCTTGTTTTTTGTGACACCGGTGGTCGGGGGTCTGGGTGAGTTCTTGCGCTAAATAGATAGAATTTGAAAGGGTTCTTCTCACCACCCCATTGCCCCTTCACTGAGTTTGTTGGAGTAGGGAGAGGAAAAGAATAAGAAATACAGGAGGGTATAAACTGAGGGAAGATGGCTGATGACATGCTGCCGTTGCAAGGCTGCTGCTGGAGAAAGCTGTGGTTTCCTGTTTGAACCCATGCTTTTGGGAAAGGGTTT